>OZ004644.1:5852981-7114624 GCA_963924495.1 Nemapogon koenigi | reverse complement strand
ATGTAACCCACAAACTATATGCGGCTATGTTTCTCGTCGGTATTTACCATCTCAAAATACCTGAACAGAGCTGGCCACTCGTTATGTGTATACTCACAAAAACCATCGGCTTTGTCTTCCAACGGGTACCTACTCTGAAGCCGCTAATACGAGATATATAAAAAATCTATGAATGTTAACTAGAAGTACCGCGGAATTAAACTGCATTCCCCGTCATGCTGCTCTGAGACTTGTTAGTCAAAGACCGTAACATCACGTGGAAGTAGGTACCTACTTATCACTACATATTATAAAACAAAGTCCCCCGCCGCGTCTGTTTGTTTGTCTGTCACCTTTTCACGCAAAAACAACTGAACGGGTTTTGTTACTGTTTTCACTATTAGATAGGTAGATTTACTGGGAAGTATGTTTAGGAGCTGAGCATCAACAGAATAAGTGAATCAAGTCGGGCAAAAAGTTAGCTCCAGCTGTCTAATACTGTCTAATCCGTCAGAGATATAACAACCTGATGTAGAAACGAAATAAAATAATCTACAAAAATCTGTTGTTATATCTATACTAATATTATAAAGAGGAAAGATTTGTATTTTTGTGTGTATGTTTGTAATGAATAAACTCAAAAACTACTGTGCCGATTTCAAAAATTCTTTCACCATTGGAAAGCTACATTCACCCTAAGTAACATAGGCTATATACCATCACGGCATGACGACGGGAACGGAGTGGGCAGAGGTGAACATGACAAAAGCTATGTATATGAAGTGTGTATATTATATATAGATATATAGATAGTAGTTATAAGCGTATATAGCGTACATAGGTATTCAAATTGTTGTAAACCCATATTGTATCCGTGCGAAACCGGGGGCGGGGTCGCTAGTTCAATAATAAAAATTACAAATGTTATTACAGAACTGAGTAACCTAAGCGCGATTCTCCCAAAATGTAAAAAATAAAAATAAGTTTTTTACTCATTATATAAATCTAAATATTCAGAAAAATAATGGGTTAATTAAAAGCAAAATATGAGACTACAAATTTACTAAACCATTTATTTAGTTCTCGTTACGTTGGCGGAAGGAGAGTATGAGTCATGTAAAATATTAAAATAAATCGTACAATCATGTGCTATATGCAAGGGCAACCTTTAGTCACCCGTCTGTCATTCACCCGCACGAGCATTCCTATGGTTTTTTCACAAAAATACGTAATATGTGTATTTCCTTTGATTTTTATACAGTTTAGATAAATGGAATATTTTGATGTAAAGAATGTTTAACAAAAGGAATCAGTAATACCTTTATTTTTACTTTGAAGAATCTTATTATAACATAACATAACATTGTGAAAATTGAAACAATGAAAGATAACATTTGAGACGTCCAAATAAAGGAATTAAATGGCAAACAATTTCGAGTTTTAATTTTCAAACAAACTTGGTAGTGATTTAGATTCTATTTTATCGAACATACATTTATTTTTTGGCTGTAAATAATATTTACCAAAACACAGACATAAAAGTGTATTTACTTTTGGGAGTTCGTATTTATATTCGCCTCGCTTCTTATTTTCACATGATGGCTCGTTTAAATATCAATATCATATCCGCTTCGGTGATTTATTTTAGAACAAATCTATTTTGGCATCCACTTCCAATTTTATTAGTATTTTTAAATTTTAAATAATAATATTTATTTGCTTAAATCTTTCGCAGTTTCCTTTCCTCCGAAGACAAAATTAATATAGGAATATTTGTCTAAGTCTGGGAAAATAGATTTTCATTAAGTAACATTGTAATTTAATATTAGTTAGGGCTAAGTATGTAATAATTCCAGATTTTATTACAAAGAGCAATTAGTGAAAATGTATTTGATCTTCAATATGAAATAAGAGAAATAAAATTAAGCACAATTAGTGTAATGTAGGCGGAATGTGACTATAACTATGATATAATATTATGTACCTACATTTTTTCAAAACACTTGCTGGTAAAGTCGCTCCTATATCACCGTTTTATGACAGACAAAGTAGCATATAACCGTCTTTGTGTTTTTTCATTACACATTACAGCCCTTATGCTTTTTTATCACAGTATAGTTTTAACATGCTACATAAAGAGTCAATGAAATTTTATGTTTTAACGCAAAATAATTAACAGATTATTAAAATATAATAAACAAACGTCTTATTTCATCAAATTATATAGGTTATAATTTTATAACTAATACCATTAAAGTTATGCGCGATGTTAAATACAGTCTCGGTTCTATAAAACCCGGGCCTTCGGCTTTGCCTATTACATATAGAAATATCTAGATTCTAGAGTGTTTATTATTTTTGATTTATTTTATATTGTGACAGTTAAGAATTATAATGTCAGCAGGTGTTGGCAGTACCTCAGTCATTATTAGATACTATATTTATTCGACGAACATACATTATTGGTCTATTAATGTAATTTCATAATAAAATATTATAATTTATATGAGAAATAATTTGTGGTTGTAATATTATTGTTTGCTTTTGCACTTCACAAATATTTCTCACATTATACACTGGCAACATAACATAAAACAAAATCGAGGATTCCTGTCGAACTTAAATATATGTCCCGTTACCTTCTTTTTCAGATTTTTCGGTTTTCCAACTAATTTTATTCACACATACCTACGCAATTATTAAAATACAATAGAGGTGCCTTATTATTCCCGCAATCCGTATATATAAAGCCAAGGGCAACAGGTATACGATTCGACACTGAAGTACCGAAAATACACGTCTTTAATATCAAGTATTCGTAAAAAAGATATATAGAAAGCATTATTGTATTTCCACGAAGACATTCAATAATTCATGCTAGCAGCTAGTTTGACCTAGAGTGAAGTTTAATCTTTTAGAAATTTAATAGTCGATCATAATATACCGTCTTTTTGATTGTCTACGGAAGATTCAATTAACCGTAGTCCAATTATCAAATTATATCATAATTTTTGTTTTTCTCACAAAAAGATCGGGCATCAAAGTGTTTTATCGATTAGAAATGTCATTTTATTGCTGGTGACCTAAACTTTTTTCAATAATACAAACACACATCATTTATACCTTGCTGTGTGGGCAGATACACTTTTTGTAAGTTGTCCATGTTGAACAGAACAGGTGGCGAGCATGTACTTAATGTAATGAATGATGTGTCACTTCTTTTAATAGTCATAAATAATTGTTATATTTAGAAGAAGTGTAGACGCGCTTTACATGCCATCCGAAGCAAGTGAAGTCAATTAAAGCACATACTCTTAAAGAAAATTGGTGCTTAGCATTTTCGGCATGAGTAAGAATTATATCTACTTTAATATATGTAGAATATTATGTATCTATAATATGGATCTATCTATCTATAAACACGCCTTTTATCACAAGAGGGGTAGGCAGAGACAATTGAATGCCATTTGTTACGGTCCTGACATACCTCTTTCGATTCTTTTATATTCATCATACCTTTAATACATGCTCGGCGATTTTGTGTACTTTTAATATTGCCATCGATCAATACATTTTTCATATGTTCAATAAAAGTACACCTAGGTCGTCATCTGCCAGCATTTCCGTTCACTTTAGCCATATAAACCTTTTTAGTCAATCTTGCATCCTTCATTCTTTCAACGTGTTCAAAGCAGCGTAAACTACTTTTCCTCATTTTAGACACAACATCATTCTTCTCTAATGACATCGTTCCGGATGTGGTCAATACGCTTTATATCATACATTCTACGTAAAGACCGCATTTCCACTGCATTTTTCTTACTTTCATGCTTCTTATTCCATACCCAAGTCTCGTTTCCATAAGTAAGTGATGTAGTAAGTGCCCACCCATTCGTCCAATCACCGGCGCGCCGCCGTATGTACGGTCCACCGAAACTGACCACAGACTCGTCCAATTATTGTATCAAACGGTCCGCCTAGATCGTGCGGCGGCCGGAATGGGAAATTTTCCTTGCGATGCCGGACCAATGTGTGGCCTACTTAAAAGATTATATAGAAGATAGGAAATATACTGTTACAATTATTTAATGACTTAGGATGATATCTAGGCACAGCTGGCTATGTTTGACGTAGAAAAAACAGTAAACAAAGAATCAAAGTGTAAAAGAAAAGTTTTAAATATACACATAAATTGTAGCGCGATCACAGTTTAAACGTAAATTAGATTTAAATTGCGCTGTAATTCAATGTTATGGTCTGTTTAAAATGCGGTCCAACGAAATGTTGCAAAACTGGTTAACTAATGGATAATTATATAATTTGATGTGAAATGAGGTAGGTACTATAACGAAAATTTTACGCAAATTCTACAATATATTATGTTAAACTAAATATGAAAATTCGTGATTTGTGGATATTTTAAATAACGCCTTCTCTAATAGTGTCAATATTCATTTCTGAATATGTTGTAGGTACTATTTTTATTTCAGACATTAGTATTAGCTGATGGTATTTGTGAGGCTATACCTAACGAGTGGCTAGTTCTGTTGAGATATATTTACATGGAAAAGCCTCTAAGTGTGGTTTGTCGGATTATGTACATAAGTTTTTAATAAAAAAAACCTATTGATATACATGGACGGGATCCGGGATCGAACCCGTGGTCTGCCTAGTTAATATCAGACGTTTTAACCACTCAGCCACCGACGCACTGGAATTAACTTATGAGATGTTCTTTAATTATCAATATTATATTTGACTGCGTTGAACACTTGTAATTAAATATTTGTACAATAGGCTCAGAAACCACTGGGCGGATTTTAAAAATTCTTTCACCATTAGAAAGCTACATTCTTTGTGAGTGACATAGGCTACATTGCATTTTCAAAAAGTTTAGGGTTCCGTACGAAATCTCGAATAATGTAATAAAAGGTGTAAAAAAATTACCTAAGAAATTCCTTACATCGCGTGCGCTGCGAAAACTATTGATGATATAGAGGTAGAGGGTAGGGGTAGGTGGTAGGAGTAGAAGTAGGGGTAGGGGTAGGAGTACGGGTAGGGGTGGGGATACGGGTAGGGTTGGGGTAGAGGTAGGGGTAGGAGTAGGGGTAGGGATAAGGGTATGGGTAGGGGTAGGGGTAGGGGTAGGGGTAGGGGTAGGGGTAGGGGTAGGGGTAGGGGTAGGGGTAGGGGTAGGGGTAGGGGTAGGGTATATTTTATTTTGTTCGTAAATATCCAGGAGCGAAGCCGGGGGCGGAATGCTAGTTACATATAAATTGCATTTGGAACATATTGACATGTTTACCAAATTTTTTCTTTACATTAATATTTTTTGCCATAGGTTTCAGATATATTATTTACAAAATCTTAATTTATATGAATAAAACCTTCATTATTATAATCATATTTTTTTTAGAAAGGAAACAAAGTGATAAATTTAATGTACAAGCGAATACAGCCTTTATCATAAATTATGAGTTATTGAAATCAATTTGTCTCTGCCTACCCTTCTTGGAATAAAAGGCGTGATAATAGATTAATTTAATTTCTTCACGGCAGACACATAAATAAGCTTTTATGTTTTTAACTAACAATCATACCTACATAAAGTCAAACGTTACAAACTTAATGGAATATTAAAATCTAAAAATATAATTTAAAAACAAATAAATCATACCGTTAAAATATTAAGGATGTCATATCGCGCGAGCTTAGAGAATTAAACAATACCCTACATGGAATTGATGAAAATTTAGCAGAGCAGATGACATTTCGACAGATGATGAATAAACCGTTTTTGCCATGCAACGGAACCCTAATAAAACATACTGTTGTCTGACCGGAAATAAAATATTGTAAATCACTCGATAACCTTAACAACAATAAATTCGTTAAATCCAAGGCGAAACTAAAATCCGAGGTGATATTTTTAAAAGCACTTTTAAAAAATTGGCAGGTGTCAAGTCTATTTTTTCCGCAACAACGCACCATTGTTAGATAGACGATTCCACTTCACGTTGTCGCTCACGTTCGACTGAATTGTCTTTAGGGCAGTTTGAGATTAAATACATTTTAAACCCACGCAGTGTACGAATCCATCTAATTACCGATCACTCGTCAACATTATTGTATGCATTAAAACTCTACATTGGCAAATCATCGTGAACATTCAACACAAAAGAAAAATTCTAAAATAACTTTAGCCCGCGAGCGTATAGAATACAATGAAAATTTCAAAGCGTTTATATAAACAGGGAAGCCTTACCCGTGAACGACGTTGTATGGGATCATCTCCGGGTATCGTCAGGAAATTTCCACTCATCTTGACAATATTAAAACAAAAACACAAACTATAGACGCCCTTCGTATTATGATAGAAGGTGGTCGTTAAAAATAGCCGATGTTTTGTTTACACTTGGAAGCGTGCGTGCGTACGCGTCGAATGGTGGTGTTCAAATGTTGTTTTATGAATGAACTTCTGACGTTTTCTCCTCCCCTCCATATTGTGACGTAGGTGCCAAGTCGCCTGAAATCTCGCTTTGTCGGATTGTCTGCGTTCCGATCTTAAGTTTTAAATAGACGGGATCAGCTGTTAAATTAAGTGTTCGGAGAAATTTCAAATGACTCACCGTCAAAAGAGATTTAATTAATATGCCAGTCTCACCGATTTATTATTGAACTTTCAACATACGTACCTTTACGCCTGTTTCCTATAGGGGTAAGCTGATGGAATGGACTTCTCTTAGCATGTAACTCGTGCTTCACTACATCCGTTGGTAAAGTACTGACGTACGTACAATGATGATTTTTTTTAAATAAAGGTTTAAATACTTGTTAGGTAGGGTACGATGCAGCAATGCAGAAACAGAAGCTGATGGTCTGTTTGAAACCTAGTAAAAGCCCTTTTTTTTAAATGCTGAAAATATCTATTTGTTTAATCTCTGGAACTACCAGTCGGATTTGAATAAAATATTGTGCATGCAATAGGCCAATTCTCGAGGAAGGTTATAGGCTATATAACATTACGCTACGACTCAAAGGAGCGGAGCAGTACCTAACCATTAACGCGGGTGCAACCGCAAGGCACAGCTAGTAAATTATAATATTTTAATTACATTATGAAAGTACAATAAGTTAAATAAATTGAAGATAACTTTTGTTATAACGTTTGTATTTTAAAATAGAATGAATAATTAAAATAAATAAAGAGACAAGAATGTTCAGTTCAGTCAATGCACATTAAAAGCTTGGTAGACTAAACATCACATATCAAAAATGTGATTTAATAAGATTATTCTTTCTTTGTCCATTTTATTTAAGTAAAAAATGCTGTTACTTTGGCAACTTACTTAATATACATACCTTCTTACCTGTTTTTACACCCTTGATTATTTATTATATATATTACTTCTAATTGTCGTATCGATTTGACACTTTGCAAGTGTATGAATTCGGATGACAATACAAAATGTAGTACCATCGATCTGATCTGATGATGTGGCCAGGAGGTGGATAGTGGAACTCTGTTTGGGCTCGTTTGGTTTGCTTAAGTGTGCGTTACTGACAAAAGAGTGATTTTTAGTTTTTTTTATAAACTATTAATTACTTAAGGTTAAGCAGAGATGATGAGTCCTGCCATTCCCACGATCTTTACATACTACTTCTCTTGCTTAGTTAATACGTATCCATATAGCGAGCATCATCACATCTTTAAGTATCCCAGTGTAGGCAGAGCTTGTAGATCTCCTAAATTCATTAACTTTTTTCAACGATATCAGGTTTGAAGGAAAATATAACGAGGTAAATATTTGAAATACGGATATTTATTATTTTTTTCATAAAAACTCTAAATTCAGTAATGTGTTTAAACATGTAACATTTACATATATGCATTTATACAAAGATATATGCAATGTTTAGTGATCGATTCTTTAATACTAAAACTGGAGCTTTCACAAATGTCGACCTTATATGACATCACAAGTTACATTTGTATAACTTTACCAAGTATTGTCAAATGGTATTTTACGAGATATTTATGATTCATGAGAAAATAAAATTATAAAACAATTGAAACTATGATGTGCGTTCTCCTTTACAATAATTAGCACGATTATATACTTAATAGACTATATTATTATGTTCTGCAACATAATTAGAAATATAACAAAATATAAAAACTATTGTGGATATATTTGCATATAAAGTATCAACACTTATATATCTGTTCTTATGGACATTGATTATTTACAATTATTTTCAAATTAAAACAAACCAAATTAAGGTTTCAAAAATTATTAAACTGTAATGACGGTATCGCATTAATACTTTTTGATTCAACAATTAATTCTATTTTAATATAGTAAAGATATTACAGATTCAGTCGACTCGGAAATACAAATAAGGAATAAAAATTTATTATTTTTAGACGAGTAAATATATCGAGATTTGGACTAGACAAACCACATCTTCTATCTACAGATATGTAATCCATGATAAATACTAATTTATTAGAAATATTAAATCCAGTGTTGGTATTCATAACGTGCTTGTTGTATGTATATTTTCAAATTCACTCCTGATTTGTATACAATTTGTAATTATATTCATGAAAAAGCTTAAGTAGCACATGCCAAAATCGTATGAACACATTGAATTTTGAAAATATACATTTTAATTTTGTTAGGTTTTAATGCTATTACGAACACAACTGAACAACACGAATTTGCATACTCTAAGAAATTATAATTGAGCACTGATTTCACAGTCTTTTTGAAATTATCATAACACACAATCACTTATGGTCACAAATATTATATTACAAGTAGTTATTGATATTCATATTTTGCAATCAGTGCCCTATATATTAAACAATCTCCTGTTCATTAAAGAAACCAACACCTCAATTATATTATTTTGTAATATTATGAATACACGTAACAAACAAATTACATAAATATTTTTGACAGCATGTATCTCTTTAATAACAATATCACAATTTTCAATAATATACACAAGTAGGATAATATATACTTTAAGATTCACACGAACAGGCCAAGCGTACATGTAATAGGTATTCAAGAGCAAACATTTGTGATAAAATGTGTTTTATATTTAATTAGGTATATATTTAGATATTTACATTATCTCAATTTACATAATAATCGAAATTATACGGACCACATACTAAATCGGTTACAATCAAAACTAGAACACCCTAAACGTAAATAGACACTTAATTACAATTTTAACAAACCAAATATTTTTTATCTAATAATTCTCACTTCACATTCGCACATAAAACAAATCTATATACTACCTATGTAGATACACATCGGGATATACCACAACAGATAACACTTAGACAGTTGGGAGTAAATGTTTATTTTTGAAAATAAATTCAATTTAACATCAATTCTAAGGGATATGCCCATCTTCACAATTCAATACTAGAATTATCCAATCCATATTTAACCGACACAAGCAAAGAATACAACAATCGAATGAAATAATTTACATAAGGCCATTTAATAATGTACACGTATAACAAATTGATGAATAATTAGTTTAAATAAGATTAATGATTGCGTTATCGTGAAGTCACGATACGACTGTTTGGTCCTTTTATATTATTAAATAAGTCACGAAGGCATCGTGCGTTCGTCCAGTGACTCGCAAATTACCAAATTAAATGGCATACAAAAAATTTAAACTATTGTTCTTTTTAAGTGAGCGTAAACTTATCAGAATATATTATTATTAATAAAATTATTTATATAATTAAAAGCTCATCGATTAATCAGGTAAAATGCGTAGTCAAAGGACGGCGCCTCCGGGTCCCCTCTATGGTCAGTCTTTTCTGCTAAACATTAGTAACGATTTTGTGCAAAATATCTACTAATCGCGTAACTTAATATCGTAATTATTTACAGTCCATCGACAGGACGATTTGGGATAAATGTATCGAGCACTGACGGAGGTCACCCGGACAGACGCCAATGCGATTTGCCTAATCGCCTTCGTTTCGAGATTGAATATTCTTCAGATTTGAGCAAACGAAGTCCGCACTGAAGAAGTGCTGTAGTGTAATATCACACCGTCAGCCGAGTTAGCTTCAACAATATTTAGTGGTTTTCTCACGAGGGTCCCTGAGTTCCAATAGGAGCTTCCGCTCTCATTTCGGATTTGAGCTTCACGAATTCTCTCGCCACTTCATCGCTGTGCCGTTGCGACAATATTCGGAGGATTGTCCATCCTGTTTCATCCATTTTCACTCGAGTGCCAAGCGGTAACCAACCTCCGTGGTTTCCCTGGAAAAGGTGGGTAATAAAGATATTATAATTTTAATTATTTCAATACTAAATTATGTTATGCACGCTTGAGATAACTATGTTGCCATGAAATACCAAAGTAGGCTACTTTAACCGCGAAACATAAAGAGAGTTAACTCGTACTATTTTTTTTCGTGAGAACTTTAAGACAGGAAATTCCTGTAAATTATAATCGAAGCCCTATATTTTCTATTTTTTTTAAAATTTTATACTCAGTAGTTTCAGAGATAAGGGGAGAGGGGGGGGGGGTTTCGTATTCGTTTGATATGTCACATGACATAACTCATAGCATTGTGTACTTCAGTATTTAATATGTCGGTGACGAGAACCCATAAGATTTTCCCCTACCATCGCGCCTAGAGAAGTATTGTTTCATTTTATTGTCAATAATGGATTTACTTTTTTAAAAGCAATTTATAATACAACTCCGCTCAGTTAATCAGAAATGTAAGAGCATGAAAATATCGACTGAGGCCACGATCGTGGCAAACATATATCGTTCTCTGCCTACCCGAAGAGAAATAGTGAGTTAGCGTACGTGTGTAAACGCAATGACAATCTGGAAAGCTATCATATTGTGAAAATTAGTCCTTTTTCATGAAATATTTCAGTATTACCTCATCTATAGTTTCCGTTATCCTCATGACTGCAACACCAACGAGTCTATCTTCTCTCGCGAAGCAGTAGTCCCTCACACAAACGTGAAGTTCGTACAGTTCTAACTGCTCTGTGGCACTTATCATGCTGAAATTACATGTAGAATATCGGTTAAAACAATACGTAATTTTAATATATATGCTTATGTTTGTAATATGATACCGCGGACTTTTTTGTGGCTAATTTTGTTCTACACAATTATTCCCTATTTGATTTTGTTGTATTTCTGATAGATTAGACAGCATACGCAACGAAAGCGCATCGGATGGCAGACTTGATTCACTATTACTGTAGTCCTCAGCTCCTAAACGTGATAGGTCCTGAATAAATATATCTAATTGTGATAATCTCAGCAAAATCGGGCACAGACAGACAGACAGATGCGGCGGGGGATTATATTTTTAAATATGTAGTGATGAAGACGTCAATATCACTATTTCTATTCTAAAGTTCATTCAAATCCGTACATTTGTTTTGGCGTCATTGCAAACACCCAACACTTTTATTAATAACAACAATCACCTACGTAAATACGTAAGATATATTACGCAGCTATTAGAGATAGATATATGCTACCGCGGACTTTTTTGTAAATAATTTTATTTTACACAATTTTTTCCTACATCATATGTAAGTAGGTATATCTATGACGGATTAGACAGCATACGTCATGAAAACTGGCTAAGGCTAACCTTTTTCCCCGATTTGATTCACTTATACTGTTAATGCTCGGCTCCTAAACATGATAGATCCATGTTTAATACTAGTAATAATAATACTAAAAACCCCACCAAAATCCGTTTGGTAGTATCTGCGTGAAAAGGTCACAGACAAACATACAGACAGACGCGGCGGGTTAGGTACCTACTTTGTTTTATAATATGTAGCGATGATCATACTTACAAATGAAAAGTCTCATTGAATTTCGGACTCCAATTATTGCTTTTGGATTTTGTAGCGAATTTCCTCTTCCGGTCCGCAAGGTGTGGGCCGATCAGGTTTACTTCTATAAAAGGTCTGAACATTCCACTTGCAATGACCCATTTCAAGTCATTCGCTGCCACAACTGAAAATAAATGTGAAAAGTAATTGACGGCTTTTTATTCAGTTTACAATAATGACAGGTTTTTTAAAATAAAATGAAATAAATTTACCTTTTACAGTGACTTTATATTCGCCAGTTCCAGTTTCCGTGAACAAATCTACTTGCAAGGATATTTCACCAACACTGCCCTCCTCTGCAACCGCTGCATCTGCAATTAAAAGACAGATTATAATTATTTATTTACATGCAAATATCGTCAGGTTTGCCACCTGATTAGTATGGGATCCTGGCTAGGGTGGACATTGCTACCAATGGGTCTATTCTTTTTTTTCTTTCTTCACGGGTTGTCTTACAGCTGTCGAAACCGTTTTTACGGTTCCAGGGTACCCAGCGGAAGACCAAGTCTCCCTCGTTCAGCCGATGGTACGAGGTACCCCTACCCTTATCACTTAGGAGTATGAAAAATAGATTACGACCGATCGTGGGCCCTACCGAATATACACAAAAAAAATCAAAAAATCGGTCAAGCCGTTTCGGAGGAGTATGGCAACTAACTTGTGACACGGGAATTTTATATATATACCTAACGAGTGGCCAGCTCTGTTAAGGTATATTTTTAGATGGAAAAGCCTTTAAGTGTGGTTTGTCGGATTATGTACATAAGTTTTAATTAAAAAACCCATTGGTAAATGGCCGGGATCCGGGATCGAACCCGTGGTCTGCCTAGTTAATACCAGACGTCTTAACCACTCGGCCACCAACGCACGCAATGCAATGCAATCTATCTACGAATGCAATGCATAAAAGCCTTAATGGACCTTTAACAGACGTAAATATCTGTCATTTTCAGAAGAAGTGCCATCGAAGAATCGATTAAAGTACATATTCTTAAAGAAAATTGGTGCTGAGCGAGTGGAAATTGAACGCGGTTTCAAGACAACGCTCTACCAACTAGGCTACGGACTCCCGTACTCTAATCGTTAATATGAAAACTGTGGATAAATAAACTATTACTTACCTAGATTTAAGTTAAATTACCTTGATTTTGTTGACTAGTAAC
Organism: Nemapogon koenigi; assembly: GCA_963924495.1. Taxonomy (NCBI): domain Eukaryota; kingdom Metazoa; phylum Arthropoda; class Insecta; order Lepidoptera; family Tineidae; genus Nemapogon; species Nemapogon koenigi. Next base: position 7,101,552 of record OZ004644.1, on the reverse strand, counting down.
AAATGTCCTAATCAACGTGTCAGTAGTTTGAGTGTAAAGACTGAGTGCGTATCTCAGAGATTGCAGTTCAGGACTCTTTTCAAGGAAAGTTTTCTTCAAGCCATTTCCTCCAGCGTGGAAGTATAACTTGATGGTATCGAGAGCTGCATCTAACACCGCACACTGCTTTGGCGATAAACTCTTCTCCACCGTCAAGTGCTGCAAATTAAATCATATGTAAAAATCTACTTGTTTAAAGAAAACCAGTTTTACAGGAAGACAGAGAATATTGAGCCTCTGGACCATTTCTATACCATTGATGATTACAATACAACCTTTCACATTTATAAAATTAGTTATACTCTGTTCAACATAATGATGGTATACGTGACACGTGACAATTAACTTTTTAGATATTATACAGGAAAAATCTAAAGATTTTTATTTATTACACATCTATATCTATTTAGTTGATAAACTGCTTGACTGCTTTTAATAAATATGAAATTTCTTCATCCCGAAACCGTGTTACAAGTCTCCCTCTTTTAGCCGATGGTATTTGTGAGGCCAGTTCTGTTGAGGTTAGATGGAATATCCTCTAAGTGTGGTTTGTCAGATTATGTACATACATTTTTAATCATAAAAACCCTTGGTACATGGCCGGGATCCGGAATCGAACTCGTGGTCTGCCTAGTTAATACCAGACATCTTAACCACTCGGCCACCGACGCAATTTCATGATGAACAAAATATTTATTAACTTACCTCCTTGGATATATCCATGACTCCGGACAAAGCATGTTTCACGTCCTGTTTACCGACCGTGTTCATGAATACTTTCGTCATATCCTCGATTTTAGCGTTGGCAGCGAGATTCTTAGCATTGTTCGTCAAATTCTTTAGCATCATCTGGAAAATTACGTTTAGTATTTGGCGTTGAGTGAGATATGTGTATTTTAGTAAGAAATCTCAGTTTGTAGTGACTCATACATGCTGAATTCCCTGACATCAAAACAAAGCTGTTTTGTGTATAATTTTATTTACAAAGTTATTTCACACAGTTTACGTAAGATATATAACGGGTCATAGTAAGAAATCTAGTTTCTAGTACCATTAGGATAGTAATAAGTTACTTTAGATTTCGTTGGCATCGTTTTACGTTGCGAGACAGAGCTCTAGAAAAATTGTTAACTGTATTGTTTTTAAATTTGAAAGGCGAACTAGGACGTCTAATTACCGGTTCATACCTCCATTAGTATACCTACTCAAAGTAGCTGAGATATAAAGGTGAAAATATAGCCATTCAATCAAAGTTCACATTCATAAATATAAAAAGTTTACCGATTTATCAGTCATCGGTGGAAGCACGACAGTTTTCTCCAAAATTTTCATGACGATCTTCCATAATTCCTTCAAGAGACGCTTCAGAACTGTTTTCTCGCAAGACTCGGCATACATTGTCAAGGAACCGTCCTGTAGAAGAACAATTTAATACACAATTAGTATTTCTATTATATCAGTAGTATTGATATTAATTTAAAAATTGGATATTTTCAGTCAGAGCAGTCCACAGCGCGACGCACCTTGTATTGACTCGACATGGTTAACTTTCTTGGGTAAATAGTGCAGTGGTTTCCCCTTGCCTTCTGCACCAGACATTTTGAGACTATTTAGGTCTTCAGGCTCGCTACTAAGAGGCTATTCTTCCAGCCAGTTGCCTAGCTAGGTGTATGTATGGTTATACCGCCATTGCTCGGTCGCCAGAGCCTCGTTTGTTGTCTATGATAGGGTACCAAAATTGGATAGGAAAGTAATGTTGGGACGATTGAGATCTATTTATTTAACTATACTGTAAGATTCCTGTGGAGCTGGGGAATGAGCTAGGCGGTATATTTGTACCTGACTATCCGGCACTTCGATGGAAGGTGCCTCAGCACTTCAAATAGGTGAATGTAGAAATACGTGCTACTAAAAAAAAATCCAAAATTCAATGGCTTTCACTTAGTTCAGGAGTCAGTAACTCCTAATACTATTGGAATACCACCACTACTACTACTATACTTCCTTCGTCCGTCAAGTATGAATCAGTAGACCTCAAATGACGTCATATCCACATTATCCACGTCAAGTTAGGTACTTGAACTTCTTAGTTAACTTTTTCAGTAGAAATTACCAGTATATCCATTAATGGTCTAAGTACTTCATCAGCCTCATGATGAGCCGGTGCTTGTGGTGCCCCTGGTGCTCCTCCGCCGCCTACCTTCTGAAGCAACTCTCCCAGTTCCTTGACACTGGCTGTTATACGGGTTTCCAGGCTAAAATAAAAAGATCAGTTTACATCTATACGAGGGGAAGATGTTTATAGTAATTTGATCCCTTAGAATCCTCTGTATACTCAATATTTGAGAGAGAAAATATTTTTTGTGGTGTAAGTTCATTATCAATTCTAAACTGAAGGGAATTTTAAGTATGGTCAAATTAAACAGTATTAGCTTTTAAAAATTTCTACCGAATGGTTATTTTTAAGTTCAATGGGGTCTTCAAAAAATTTTAGATTTCATTGAAGACTTAGGATTTTATGTACGTATACAGGCTACATTCCTCTCGATCTTGGAAGGAAACAATTTATTTCGGTTTATGTATCAAACATTCAGAATTTGTGCAATCTATAAATTAGGAATTTGTAAAATGGTCCTTTCCATTTCATATTTAAAGAAAGTAGCAATAATACTTTACCTAATCGCAAACATAGATGCCAGTTCATCGAGAGTGTTATTCAGACTTTGTTGTAAGTCGTGTAAAATATCTGCCGCATCTCTCTCCAATTTCGTACCGCCCATTGCTTCGAACATTTTTTCTAACTGCACCCTTAGTTGTTGGATGTTGTTCATTAATATGCAAGCCTGTAAAAAAGTAGAAAAATAAATAAAGCCGTACTAAAATTAAAATACTTCCTGTGGCTATATTGTCATTAAACATAGCATAATCTCTGAACAAATTATCAAGAAAGAGAAGAAAAAAGCCGAATTTCAATTTTTTTTCACAGGTTGCTTGGCGAAGTCTTCCTTTATTGTCGATAGTATTTGTGAGGCTATACCTAACAGGCAAATGGCTCCATATTGAAAGAGCTTCATATAAAGCAGAGACTCTCATCTGTGGTACAGTCGTGAGTACTAAAGTTCTTCGGCCATATCACTCGCAATGAAGACTCAATGGAGCGTCTAGTGGTACTTGTCAAGTCGAAGGCAGAAAATCACGACATCGATCCCCTGCCAGATGGACTGACCTGATTAGATATGTGACAAAGTATTCCATCAATTAATGTTGTGAGGCTGTTCACCGGAGCCGGTGGAGGGAAATCGCAAGAGCGGTGGCAGCGTTCTAGAGTGATTTGTAATCACGACCACTCTGTCAAGAGCGCATGACTGAGAAGAAGAACTTAACGGATGGCTAGTTTTGTTGAGGTATATTTTATATGGAAAGGAAAGCTTCTAAGTGTGGCTTGTCGGATAATATATAGGTATATATATATATATATATATGCATCTCGATGCCTTCAGTAGTTTTAAATTATGCTGTACCTGCATATATATTTACGAGTATATAGATAACCTACCACTCGTTCCTCCTTCAAATGTTCTGGGAACTCTTTCTTAACAATATCGGCGTAAGCGACCAGCACTTTGACGATAGTTTTAGCGAATCTCTTCATATAACGTTTCCAGATTTCAGGATCGGGGCATTCAAGTTTTGACACTACGTCGAAACATTGAGTCAGTTGTGTGAAGACGTCCACAACAGAGTTGCTGAATAACGCGTGCTCGCTTGATTTTTGGAACTGAAATAAAATTAGTATAATAATTATCTTTGATATTAATTTTATATTACATTTTAATTTGACACTAATACTATAATAATAATAGTATAATAATTCGACTCCTATAATATGCCATTTACATGACTCTGAAAAGAAACTTTCTGACATTATAGTGAGTACCTACTTAGACTTAAAATCTTGTTTTTATTTCTGCATTAGAAAGATAATAGAGTTTATTGCTCGTATATGGCTGTTTATAAATCGGGTGAGAAGAAATATTAAAATTACGGGCCCGTAGCTGGGGCGGATCGCTAGTTACTTAATAATTTCTTAAAATGTTTTTAAAATCGGTTTCACTTTTTCTTATGAGGTGATTATGTAAAATGTTTAAGGGTCCTATATTGGGAATTTTTCTGGGATAAACTATTCCAAATTTCTCTGTAAATAATCCACCTGTGTCACTGTAATTTAGCATATAGTTACTTATTGAATATATCTAAGTGAAATAGCTCTTATTTTTTCAATGGGTTTTATTGAATAGGAAATAGGGGTAGTTTAACTTTGCCCCTGCTGTCTCTTTCATAATCTATCACAAAACTCTAAATTTTTTTTAAAGCGCTCTTATACCATTACCCTTCAATTATATATGTCGAATTTTTTGGTAGCTTATTGAAAATTTAAAATAATAATTATTTTATTATTTTTGCCAAATTTAAAATTCATAATTTTTTTTTTATTTTGAATTTTAAATAAGCTACAAAAAAAAAGCGATATATATAATTGAAGAATAATGGTATAAGAGCGCTTTAAAAAAAATTTAGAGTTTTGTGATAGATTATGAAAGAGACAGAAGGGGCAGAATAATCCTTTATTCTACCACCCATATTTCCTATTAAATAAAACCAATTGAAAAAATAACGACTATTTCACTTAGATATATTGAATAAGTAACTATATGCTAAATTACAGTGACACAGGTGGAGTATTTACAGAGAAATTGGGAATAGTAATATCTCCATACAAATTCCCAGTATAGGACCCTTAAATAATTATTATATTGTAATACTTACGCCATCTCTTTTATCTCTATTGAACGCCCCATTTAGATATTCTAAAGAAACATCGTCGTTTTCGTTCAGCCACTGCATCACGAAGGGCTCAAACCAAGCTGGATATTCTGGGACCGCGCCACAGTATGGCGGGACGTCTTTGACATAATTTGTATGCATCCATTTGACCTGTAGAGAGAAAAAACACATCAAACACCCTTCCTTAGGTCCAAAACAACAACTTTCCTAAAATTACCTAATTCCTAATTCATTAATTTTCAAGAATTATGAAAAACTGCACAACTAATTGTGTATAATTACTTTTAGAAACTTTCAGGAATTTTCAGAAACTAATGAAAAATCTCCACCTAATTGTGAAGTGTCTGTGTCAAAATTCAACCCCAAAAAGGGTAAATATGGAGTATAAAAGTAAATTGGGTAAAATATTTTTTTGGTCTGATTTTCTTGAAACTTAGCTTTTTTTGGCACCAGCCGTCTTCTAATTCTACGACGAAATATTAATTATTATTCTTACTTTTCAATGCACAATTTTTGAAGTCGTTACACTTTTTTAAAAGGTTTATTTATCCTTTTTAAGTCATTATACTGCCCTGAGTTACAAATAATAACGCAAATAAAAAAAATGGAAAAATAAAAATACCGCTGTGGATGGGATTTGAACCATGTGCATCCTGCGTTACACCCCTTACACTTAACCGCTAGACCACCGTCGATACGAAAATTGACAAGTTCGTGTCAATAGCAACCATTGCTAAGGCTTTTCTGAATTTCGGAAAACCGTAGGGAAAAACTGATTTTCGTCATATGTCTGTGAGATAATGTAGAGCAATTATTATATGCTTAAAAAAATAAGTCTTCAAAATCGGTATATATTTCATCGAGATATTAAGAAAAAGTTACTTATAAAGTCAGTTTTATCAAAATTCCTGAAAAACCAGTAAACCAATTTTTATGAGAAAAAATCAATCAAAAATCCAATCCGGAAGAATTGTCTATCGAATAAAGAAGAAATCATCAAATTCCGTTCACAACTGGCGGAGTAATCGTTGTGCATACATACATAATAAAAAAAAATACGGTCCGAATTGAGAACCAACCTTTTTTTTGAAGTCGGTTAAAAATGGGTCAAGATGCTCTCTTACTAATTTTCCACATTTGAAAAATTAGCATAAACGAACCCGGGGACAGAAGCTAGTTTTATATTTAGGTTACCTTGAAGTGTAGATTCATGTAGGCGGACGATTTACATAATCTATGTTGTTCATGTTCTTCTAAGGCGTATTTCATGTCTATAGCAAATAAAGACCACATTGAAGCTGCCGATAACTGAAAGAAAAAATGTTGTTAGCACAAAATCGTATTGGTCCATTGCGATGACTATCACCGCCAAACATATTTAAACATACTAACAAAAATTATGCCTATTAAACTAACTTGACTTGTCTTGCCTAAATAAAATAAATCCAGTCCGATATGATCTTTTACGCCATTTAGTTAGTAAAATGATGCGAAAAGTATGTCTCCCGATATATTACGATTACAGACAGGAAACATTGAAATCTCTCTTACTGATAGAATGTCCTGTAATATATACATATACTTGGACTTGGTCTTCCGCTGGGTACCCTGGAACCGTAACACGGTTTCGGGAGGTGTAAGGCAACCCGTGAAGAAAAAAATAAAAAATGTCTGAATAAAATTGCTAGAGGTTTTGAAAATTCGCCGGAATTTGCCTCGGATTTGATTAGTTTAATTTTATTTTATAGTTTGATGAAGAATGAAGATGAATAAAAATCATTTTCTTACGTTTTCTCAAGTTTGTTCTCTTTGAATCTTTGTGAATTGACTAGGTACTGGGGAAAATTTTATAATTTCGGAAAACCAATACTGATGTGTGCAAAAGGATAAAAAGTTTTACCTGTCCAATATTCAGTTCTTGTGGGAACTGATTTAAAACTGGCGCGTAACTATTTCTGTCTTCTTCAATCACTGATACAATGAGGGCTATTAGTTTATGCCAGAAGTCCACAGAGTCTAATTGAGGTCCATGGTCAGATGGATCTCGTTTAGCTTCATTGGGGTCAACCTGTAAACATTTTCAAATCCTTAAAATATTTCAAAAATTTCAACGATAAACTTCTCAGTTGTCAGTCAAGCTTTATTTATAATTAGTTTTAGTTACATATTTAAAATTATGTTTATAACCAAATTGTAAAATTGAAATAAATGTTGTGAAAAAAAAAAAGAAAAAAAAACAATAAACTACATGCTTTCTTCGTGTTATTTTAATGTCATTCATGAACTTATCCATAATGTTATCGCCAATAAATTTATCTTATCTTCGAAACAGATTTCGAGACGGGCAAAAAAATCAGAAAATGGTAGGTTTCCCAGTTAGTTCATCGTTATTAATTTAAAATAACACACGAGTTTAATTTATTTTTATAGATTTATAGATTATCTTAAAGAACTTTGTCAACATTTTCATAATTGCCTTCTAATAATACAGTATTTATTTTAATTACGTAATTTCATGTTGAGAAATATTTACCTGAAATTCCCTGTTATACAATTCGTAAGAGTTTTCAAATAGAAATTGGTATGTAGATCTAAGACAAGCCTTCACACAATCCTTCACAACAGTACTAGCGCGAGGTGGACTGCTCAATTCTTGAACCTGAAATAAGAAGTATTTTTCATTTATTTTTTATACAATTAGAACACTCTGTACTCTAGGTATCCAAAGGGAAAACAACTTAAAAGAAAATTAACAAATTTTTCAAGTGAAACAGGGAAAAATTCTTCAGAGTAGAAATAGTTAAATGTCGTGAATATAGTTGCTATGGAGTCGTCACAATTGTTTAAAGCCGAGTTAAATAATAGCAAATTACTTCCTAGGTGTCTTAGGATGAGTCCTCAATCATGTAGCAGTGATAAAATAAAACTTATTAAAGTATTTAATATTTCTACAAAATTTGATATTAGGTAATATAAGAAATATTATCGGCTAAATTACGGGGGCAGGTAACTTTGGTTCCTCTGAGGCACTTTATTGGAATAATAATATATTACCTTCATTCTAAAGAATGTTATACTGGTTAACAAATCCACAGTTGACTTCAGATCCATAAGTTTTTCAGCGCTGGATGCAGAAAAATTGTTTCTGTACATTGACAGATCTATCCTTAACGAGTTGTGCAATTGATCGAGCAATTTGACGAACTTCTCTTTCTGTAAGAAGGAAAACAATCAAATATTAAATTCATATTAAGAAATACAGTGGCGATTTTGAATGGATTGACAGACAAAATATTAATTGCCGTCCCCAGAGTACCCAGCGGAAGATAAAAGTCTTCTTCATTTAGCCGAAGATTTTTTGAGGCTATACCTAACGAGTGGCCAGCTCTGTTGAGGTATGTAAATGGAAAAGCCTCTGTACAAATAATATTTATTCTAAGTAGCCATCCAGACTGACTAAAATTCTTAAAACAGTTATTATTTTATAAATAGTATTACACTTAAGGGTCCTATATTGGGAATTTTTCTGGGATAAACTATTCCCAATTTATCTGTAAATAATCCACCTGTGTCACTGTAATTTACCATATAGTTACTTATTGAATATATCTAAGTGAAATAGCTCTTATTTTTTCAATGGGTTTTATTGAATAGGAAATATGGGTAGTTTAACATTGCCCCTTCTGTCTCTTTCATAATCTATCACAAAACTCTAATTTTTTTTTAAAGCGATTTTATACCATTACCCTTCAATTATATATGTCGAATTTTTTGGTAGCTTATTGAAAATTTAAAATAATTATTATTTTATTATTTTTGCCAAATTAAAAAATCATAAAATTATTTTTTTTTTGAATTTTCAATAAGCTACAAAAAAAAAGCGATTTATATAATTAAAGAATAATGGTATAAGAGCGCTTTAAAAAAAATTTAGAGTTTTGTGATAGATTATGAAAGAGACAGAAGGGGCAGAATAATCCTTTATTCTACCACCCATATTTCCTATTAAATAAAACCAATTGAAAAAATAACGACTATTTCACTTAGATATATTGAATAAGTAACTATATGCTAAATTACAGTGACACAGGTGGAGTATTTACAGAGAAATTGGGAATAGTAATATCTCCATACAAATTCCCAGTATAGGACCCTTAACATTTTTTGTAATCACAGAATGCGTGCTAAACTTTATAATAATACTTCTGTATGTCACTGAACTCCTTCTAAACGGCTGGACCAATTTTGATGATTTTTTTTGTGTGTTTGAGTTGGATGGTTTACATTCACAATTTGACCCGGTAGGTGGCGCTACAATCGGGTTCTAGGACATTTTTTGTAATTTCATTTATATCTACGGGCTAAGCTGGGAGCGGAAAGAAAGTTTTTTTTTATCCAACAGTGATTGGCATAATTATTTTTTTTGGAAATTTGGTATCTCAGGAATCCGAGAATGTGGGGGACCCGAGCGCCTCACAGCTCTCATAAGTTAGAGCAATGAGCCAAGGCCACTATGATCCTGTCATACCTCCAACTTATGTACCTTCACATATCTCACATCACATATTAATATGCCCGCGATTGTGATTGCTTCGAACATACTAAATAATGTTATAAATGCGAAAATGTGTTTGTTTGTTCTACTTTACCTAAAACAGAGTAAAGATTCGACTTGATTTTACATACATATACATTGTATAGGTATATACATACATACATATATACATACATACATATAAAAAAAACCAATAAATCTCTCTAATTGACTCACAAATACTACGTAAGTAAAATCAAAAGTTAGTTTCAGTATTACTTTGAGTGTATACGTAGAATAACATTAGTGTAATTATGTTATCGATCGAGGTTCAATGGCGCACCTTTGACATGTACACATTAATCAATGTAACTAAGTAACACTCTCAACTTATTATGAATTGGTTTCAGAAATAAACCTATAACTCAATAGTTGGACATCAAAACCGATAGTTTATTTTAATATTTTATTAAAATACCTGTTATTAATTTGATAGCTTAGAGTCCCATTCCACTAATATTATAAACGCTGAACGGATCTGCGGGGTTAGCATATATTTTGACAGCGACACTTTCGTTTCGGTCGAATGGCCTTGAACAGGCCAAAACGTTCATGTCCAACAAGGACCGGCCAGAGATAGCCCGGGGCCGAGATTGAACACAGGCCACACATTAGCGATATAATTATACGATTTAGATCATATGCAATTCACTCGCTCGCTCACACATACACACAAGATTCTATTAAACAAAGGCGTGTGTATGTGTGTGTGTGACAGATCGTTCTGGCCATCGAAATCAACCACAAATATACAACGATTTGAAAACGGATGGCGGACCGCGCGTTCAAGAATTGGACGAGTCTGTGGTCGATTTCGGTGGACCGTATGGCGGCGCGCTGGTGATTGGACGAATGAGTGCTTTTAGGCTCGCTCGTTTTTTAATGTAATCCTATTCTTTGATAAAATAAAAATGCTATCTCTTGATAATAAGAAATTATCCGAAAATTGGTAAATTGTACTCGAAACGGGAAGTATGACGGGTGCGGAAAATCGTGTATTTTTTGGACACATGACGCTTTTATACTAGTATGGCGGCACATCGCGTGGATATATGTCGCATCGTTACTGCCTCACAATATTGATATTGAAACCTGTATCGCGCCATTGAAAATATTTATTAGATTAGCACAACTTTCCAGTGACACGCGTTGGGGAGTATTCTCTTTTACTCGCAGTCGTTGGATTGTTGTACTATCTAGGTATTTAGTGCATATGCGCAATGTACATTCTGGTTCGTTCTGAGTGATAATCTGAATGATTAAATTTTTATTCCATTACGCTGTAACTGTACCTACTGATTTTGGTGAAATATTGTCAAATAGATTACTGAACTTGAAATATAGGTATAGGAGCCGCGATATTGTTCTTCTAGTATAGAATATTAAAAGCTATCAACTTGCTTTTTGTAGCAGTTTCTGTGCATTTCTTGTACATATGTATTTTCGCAAGGCCGAATTAATTCATAATTTTATTATATTATTAGCTGTGCCTTGCGGTTGCACCCGCGTTTATGGTTACTGCTCAACTCCTTTGGATAGTAGCGTGATGTTATTAGATATATTTTTTCAAATCCGACTGGTAGTTCCAGAGATTAGCGCGTTCAAACAAAAAAACTCTTCAAATTTATTATTAGTATAGAAGATAGATTAGTATATTGATAGATAATCAGAAAAACTCTGTTGTCGAATCGTATTATGAAAAGTTGTTGGTCTTACCCCAAAGTTAGATGCAGCGAATCGATCCGATGCTGAGACAGCGGACGAAGCAGTGGTATGAGCGTAGTATGCATTGATATTAGCCAACAATGTAGACATGACCGCTGGCACTCCCGCGCAGAGATACTTGGTTGATAGACAGTGAAAATGTCTGTAAAAAATAAAATAAAAAGGTTCTTAAAGTTATCAGGTTTATTGTAAAGTGTTTTAAGTGATACACTGGAAAATAGATACAGGCAAGTTACTGCATGTTTTTCAAATATTTACTGAAATAAAACCGACCAAGTGCGAGTGCACACGAAGGGTTCCGTACCACCGTACAATATTTGACACTACATTTTTTTAAATAGTTTAGTTTAAAAATTGCGCGATTCCGACTCACACTTAGCCGGTTTTTATTATTTGCTGTTTCAATGCATTATAGTTATACTAGTTAGACGTTTGTATACATTACCATTATTGACAATATTAATATCGAGCAAAAGATGGGGAGACCCCCTTTACTTTATTATTTTATTTTATTTGTATAGCGACCATAGTAATACACACTCTGTGAAAATTAAGTGTCTCCCTTTTACGGTTTAAGAAATACAGGGTTATGTCAAATTTACAATACTCACGAAGCTCTACCATAGTAGACATTATTATTTAATAGAAAATCCAGTTTTGCAGAATACATTATGTCATGCCCTAATACGTGCTCAAATAACATGGAAAATGAAGCCCCATTTTTTGTAAGTAAATTCTTATCACGATTATTGAAATATGTGCATTGGTATTGAGTAGGTAATTTTCGTAATAATTACAATGGAAAATCGACCTCATTTCTTCTGATTTACGTATCAATTTGTAGTTTAATCAGTGTAACAAAAAAACTTGAATCCTAAAGCACTTCAAGGCAGTAAAAAAGTTAAAACAGATAAAATACAGATTGAAATAAACGAACTTTTAACAGTTAAGTTAGTTAACAGAAAATTGGGAGCACGCTCCACAACTTTTAGGATTTACGTTAACAATAATTTTGTACCTTCCAGGAACTTGTTTTTGGGTATAACAAGGTTTTTCTTAGTTTACAACTTTGTCTTGTAACTTTTCTTCGTTATGGCACAATTATAGTGGCTTAAATTATTTACAGAAAATTTTATCATTTGATAAAAGCAGGAGTGCTATTCAGTTTAGCACCATTATTCTACATTGAAAGAGGCTTTTATGTAAAGAAGTACGCCAAGACGCGTTAATTTGAAGGGCTATCATCGAAGTATTAGAAAAATGCATATAAAGAAAGAATAGAGGACAGCTAAATGAGGAAGACTTTGTCTTCCACTGGATACCCTGGGGCCGGCAACGAATAAAAAAAATACAGGACAGCATTTGCCATCACCTTGTAATTCTAATAATGAAGCAAAGTCTTAGGTTCAAATCTCAGAAATAGCACATATTAAAGTAGGTTTCCTTGATTGGGGTAAAATCAATAATGGTTGGAATGTAACTCATCCAAATAAACAATTTATATTAATGATTTTAACGGAACTTCGAAAAAAGACATAGGCACAGTCATGGAGACTGCCGACATAAGTGAAAACTATATAAATAACAGTAGTTTTATAATTTATATAATATACTTAGTATAATTACGCCATTTGGACCAAAGAATTGCTGGCCAGAAATGAAAATGCCCGACCCAGGCATACGTGGAAATCAGTACACGAATTACTGCCCGGACATTCACGGGCCGGGCAAGCCGTGGTCTTGTGCCGAAAACATGTCGCGATCACAGGTCACGAATCCATAAGATTTAAAAAAAATGAATCAACGACGTAAATATCCGCAAATTAACCTTGCAATAACAGTAAATTACCTACATTTGTTAATGTTTCACTATTGTCACCATGTATCTGTCTTTTAGAAGCTGGTCGCCATTAATAAATATACAATTATCAATTATATTTTAGTAATTTATTCTTTTATTCAATGGTGTAATGATAATCTGCAATAATAACAAACTGGTACAACTCAGGCAATCAAGACTCGTCTCATACAGCCAGTCCGTATATCAGTCCTCACAACTAATAATTATGATTAAATATTACTCTGTCATAAATTTTGAACTGTAAAATTATTTAGTTAGTTGAGTACTCACGTCATAGCTTGATAGATGCCTTCTATGCCGTATCTCATGGCAAATTCATCAACAATTTCCTGTGGGATCTCATGAAAATAGATCTTCCAAGCGTCGTCGCCTTTAGCTGTCGGTAGGGATACACCGCCACCGCCGTCTTCGCAGAGATAATGGAATAAATTTTCATGAAGGCAGGTGTACTGTAAAAAATCAATGTTTTTTTTTAATTTCAAGACATTTCTAAAGAATTTAATTTAGGTTTTTGGTAATGAGATGTTAGCCGCATAAATATTAATTTATTGAAATGATACATAAGAATTTATTCCGAAGGATTTCCGGGATGACAAGTAACTTAATGTCACTCTCCGACTATCTCTGTGCAAAAAAATTACGTCGATCCATTGTTCTGTTTCGACATGAAAGAAGGATAAACACACAAACAAACATAAAAACACATTTTTGCATTTATAATATTGGTAAAGATGGCCACAGACTCGACTAATTCTTGTAACGAACGGTCCGCTGGATCATCCGGCGGCCGGAATGGGAAATTTTCGGTGCGATGCCGGATCAATGTGTAGCCTACTTAAGGATGGGTAAACCAATAGCAAATAGGTGCCTGCTATCAACGCTGAGAATTTAATTAAAATTCAGGACGAAATCCAGACAGTCATAGAAAAAGGCAAACTGCACTATAAAAAGTACTTTTAACGTAGAGTGATAATAAATAGAGCGCTTGTATTGGCGCGTCTCGAAGTGTAAAGTGTTGGCAGGTGTTTAATATAAACATATTTGCTTATTTTTCGTATAATGATGAATATTATGGAAATGTGGGGAAACGTGGAGAAGTTTTACATGTGCATCTACGTTAAAACTGTTTAATTTGTTACTGTTCATATACCGATAGACGCACTCTATTGTTAATAAATACTCTAAAGGTGCCCACTCATCCAAGCCGCCGCCCTATATACGGTCCACCAAAATCGACCACAGACTCGTCCAATTCTTGTTTCAAATCGTTGTATTTGGGGTTGATTTCGATGGCCGGAACGATCTGTCATATACACACACACACATCCACATGCCTTTGTTTAATCGAATCTTGTGTATCTGTGTGGGTGATTGAATTGCATGTGGTCTACTAGATCGTATGATTTACATTGCGAATCAGTTCAATCTCGATTATACGGCGGCCGGACCGAAAATTTCCGGTGAGATACCGGACCAGTGCGTGGGCTACTTTATAATCTTAATATGTGCGTAAATATCGTTTAACGCATTAAATTGAAATTTTATTAGCGTCGGACTTTCAGGATTTTCTTTACTTTTAGAACTTGTATTTAAAATAAATCTATAATAATGTTAATGGGTTTAAATGGAATGAGGTCGGTAATGTATTGATGGACTACTCGCATGGAAACGAAACGAACTGAAGTATTCAGTTTACGAGTACATTTTAACGATCGCCGCAATCACGGGGGAAATCAAGATGCAGTCAAATAGAAACGAATTTACACACACGTTTCGAATGACCAAAATGAAAATTGGACATATCATTTATTATGGAATTGAAAAACTTTTTTATGATTGCCTGCCCACACATTCTGATATAGGGAAATTGAGCAATATAAATTATTTATTATAATTTCAATAACGGTAAAATTCCCTAGCCCATTATTAACCTGCACTTTCTATATATACATAATAAAACCGTTTTTGAATCCTAATTAATCTCCACAATGGCTGCATGAATTTGGATGTGGTTTTCAGTGATGTATTGAGATACGCTTAAGCTAACATTTAGTTTTATTTAAATCTGTTGACAAATAAAAATGATTTCTTTATTAAAATTTGTGGTAAAATTTCTTTTGTACAAATATAAATATAAGAAGGAAGAGGAAAATGAAAGAAGAAACCACAATAAATATGAACATTACATGTAGAGAGCCCGCTCGAATATTTATTCTAAGGAACATATTATTATTTAGAAAATAAGTTGGTTGAAAACTTTGAATATTGAAGACTTCCACATTTCGATTACTCTAACATCCAGTAAAACCTTTCCAAATAAAATATACAAAAATAATATGAGCATGAAAAATGAGTCCCAGCATGAATTCGTTCATTACGCCAAAGTGAATACTTCAAAAGAAACCAAGAGGCCCGTGAAAGTGTAATGAAAATTATTTTTTCATTTCAAGATGAACTCATCAAAGTTTATGGCGAGCCACTGAAGTGGTGAAGAGTATTTTAATTAATCTTAGAAACTGAGGCAAAATGTTCAAAGAAAACCATCTTGTTCTAGAACATTAATTTTATTTACAGTGAAAAGGTTAGGTCTGTTTGTAATGTACAAATGCTTTTAGTTTACAATTCTAAATATTTTCTTATATATTTGCATTTACATAGAAAATGCTTCTAGATTTTTTACTTGTTGCTTGCCTAGTTAGACAAGTTCGTAAAGTAAAATGTTCAAAGAAAATCATCTTGTTTTATTCAATCATTTTATTTTCAGTGAAAAGATTCAGTGTTTGAAAGTTAATGTAGGTATTTTAAAGACTTTCACGTTTAAATATTTAGATAGAAAATTCTTCTAGGTTTTTGACTTATCTTGCCTAGTTAGACAATGTAATAAAGCATGTTGAATATAATTTTTCAATGTGGCTTTCAAGTCACAAACCAAGCAAAATATGTAATAGCTGTCAGGGAAAATAAAATAAATTGTTATTAAAAAAAGTATATGTCTGTAATTTCAAAATTAATAGCAATATCTAAGTTTATCTAAGATTCTACGTCATGTCATGGCGACCAACGCACGCGATCCATCGTGACATGATGGGGAATCCAGTTTAATCCCGTCCGCGCTGTGATATAGTTGTGATTAGTATGTGATTAATAAGACATATCACAGTGGGCGGGATCATCTTAGCTACCGATTAATCGGCAAATTGATACTATAACGTCTATTAGATAATACTTGACATCCATCCATACTTGGCGGAATCATCAAAAAACTGGAGCTATAACACAAAAAATAAATTTATCTAGACGGTTTGGCTGTTTGTCCATAATAGGATCCGAAACGGCTGAATGTTCTATCTGCAAACGACTCTAAGAATTAAGGTAAAAATTACATATTAAAAATTATCTATATGTTAACTCACGTATGAATGAATGACTACTAAGGTCAAAGGTACGCTTAACATCTGGTGTAAATGATTCGAGTTTTTCGAACCGTAATAATATGAAGATTAATGATCGTGTCCACGCAATTCTTTCGCACTTTGGGCATTTCTGTTGAATTTTGGCTGTTTCCTCAAGTTAGTTTGGTAATCAACGATTTCCCAGTGGATTTAGTAATGTCGGTATTCAGACAAAACCTATATCCGAACTAACTGGAAAAAAAAAATATTTATGTGGATATTATTTGTCAAAGTTCCATGAAAATAGGTAAATTTTACCTTAATGTTACGCATCATTACGGCCTTTAACCTTGAGGCACGGCGAGTGGCATTTTAAGTAACAATGACCACATTTAGCTAGTTACCCATATAAAACAAGACTGCAGACGTTGGTTGCTTACACCTCTACAAACTTACGCCGTTACGCCTTTATAGGTACATTGCGGTGTCGCTAGAGACAACAGTAACAGTGTTCACTTTTTTCCAGTTGTCCATATTGAACAGAACAGGTTGCAAGCCTGTTGCTGCACTTGATGGACATAAATGTGTCACTTCTTTATCAGGCGTAAAATATCTATTATTTTTAAATGAAGTGCGGACGTTACGTGCACTCAGAAAGCACGAGGAGTCGAATAAAGCAAATATTCTTAAAGAAAATTGGCGCTTAGCATTCTCGGAACGAATGGGAACTGAACCCTGAACCCGGAACCTCCCGGTTTCAAGACATCGCTCTACCAATTAGGCTATCGACTCCTATTCTAATAAAGCAAATTCTAAGTCTTAATGTGATATCATCTCTGAAAATTTCAACAAAATCCATTCAGCCGTTTCGGAATCTACTCTGGGCAAACATTAGGACAGACAGTAAAAAAATCTATAAACAAAATCACTTTAATTTCACGTTTGTTACTTTTTATTTCAAATACCTACAAAGTGATAAATTACATATACGATCAAAACCTAACTATCATACTAGACAGGTAATTCACCTATACCGAGGGTAATTTGCTTAACGCGGGACGATATCTGGTCTCCATTTAATTATACCACCCCTCTATAAATCAGGGGGAGATAAATTGGTTTAAATGGAACTTACTCTTGCATACACCAGTCCAGGCTAATGATCGATACAATTGAATTTGGAAATGTATCTTTAAACAATTGTAAGGTTGTGAATATACATTTTTTGATAAGTCCTGTTAGTGGCAATTGACATGTTTTAATTTTTGACAAGGTACCCTAAATCGAAAACCGTTTCGAGCTTTAGGTATATCTACACCGTACTTTTTTTTTCGGTTTTTTTTTATTACATATTTACCGAAATATTTGAAAAAAACCTCGGGATGTGGTAGATTAGGAAGCATACTTAATGTACCTTTGCGAGCTCTATATGTAAAAAATAACAGCTGTCAGTCTCTCTGTCAGGCAAGACTAAGTGTCCAGTTCAGTGTTGCTAATATTTTTTGCAAGTGGGAACAAAACAGGAAATTAACGGATCTAATATACCAGCTAGAGGGTTCATTTTTGTGGAAAATTAAGTAACAATTACGTGATTTCCGGTTTTTTTTCTGACTTGCCATTAGTGGCATATCCGCAATAATTATGCATTTCTAGCAAGAAAATTGGTGCAACTGACCAAATATGAAAACCATGTAGTTGTAACTTATCGTTCATCCTAAAATAATGCGAAAGTGTGGTTGTTTGTTTTTGCAAAACGGAGTAACGGATCGACGTAATTTTTTGCATGAAGAAAGTAAAGGTGGCCACACAGTCGTCAAATCCCCGGCACGTCGCCGTACGGTCCACCGAAACCGACCACAGACTCGTCCAATTCTTGCAACGGTCCGCCTAGATCATCCGGCGGCCGAATGGGAAATTTTCGGTGCGATGCCGGACCAATGTGTGGCCCACTTTAGCCGAATATATCTTGGGAAAATTATTTAATTCCCTTGAGAAAAACAACTTTTCTACCCTTGCACAGGGTACTACTTTATCTAGTATCCTACAAAATAATTCCATAAGAGTCTTTATATTTGTGGTGTGGCCAAAGCCAAGAAATTGATTTATAATTACTAGCTTAGCCGTAAATTTTATTTAAATGTGACATATGTTGAAGGTTTTCCGGGATGAAATGTATCCTACGTCACTATCCGACCCACGTCGATCCATTGTTCTGTTATGACATGAAAGAAAGACAAACAAACAAACAACCAAACGAACATACTTTAGAATTTATATCATTAGTAACGGATACTAAATAAATATTTTAATAAATAGTAATTTTAATTTTCTGCATCTCGTCGCATCGTTTTATTATATAGCAAAGTCATGTTTCTTTAAGATCAAATAAAATTGAAGAGGTTTACAATACAAGCTACTATAGGTTAAATATTTAAAGCATTCCGAACGACGCATTAAGTCATATTTAATGAAACGTAAACACGCACTCAAATTATTGCCTTTCACGTACTCGAACATTATAAACACCATTTATTGTAATATTAGAGGGACATTTTGAGTGACTGATATTATTATTGCTTTCTTTTGTCATGTTACCAAAACCTTTTATGTTTTTTTATTCAATTGTTCTTAAACGTATCTACCATAACGGAGTTTATACTTTGCGAGGTGGTCAGGAATATATTTAACTACTTGCCTATATAAAAGGTTAGTAATTACTTCTTAAACCACTGATTAATATAAGGTGTACCATGATTATTGGTATGCTAATCCGTTCAGCGTTCAAAGGAAAATTGACCAATGAATAACTGAACAGTTAAATTACGCCCATCTCATTGATACATAAATTGATAGCATAGCTGCTATAATGCAGCTTTTAAAGTTAGTGTTTTAAAAGAAAATAATAGATAATTAAGGCTTTAAAAAATTTGTAGGTAAATTGTAGGTATTATCGAAATACTAGATTTCGCGGCAGCTTTGATCGTGGAAATTTTTAAAATATGTCATCAAGGATTTCTGGGATAAAAATCACGTGACTCCGGTGAAAGACGAACAAACGTTTAATTGAGTAAGTTATCCCATTTTAATTAAATAAATCATGGAATACGGGCTTAAAGTTGCGATACGATCCCTCTGGTAAAGCTATTTTCTTTAATGATACCTCCAATTAGCGTACGTATACCATTTGTCAAAATTAATGTAATTAATTGAAAAGTGTTAACTAGAGTAGCATGTAGAGTTGAGACAGATAATAGGTTTTGACAATGACACCTTTTATACTAACAATTATAAACCAATTATAAAAAATCGGCCAAGTGCGATTCGGACTCGCAAACGAAGGATTCCGTACATTCAATAGTATGCACTAATTAATAACCAATTAATATTAATGGATTAGCAGTTGCCCGCGACTTCGTATGCACTGTATTAGGAATACAAGGTTTATATCCTTAGGGTTTGATTTTAGAAAAATCCGTTCTTACCTCTACACCTCCTAAGGAATATACCTTCCATTTTCATATTTATATCTTAGGTGTTTCAGGCTGTGCGTTGATTATCAGTCAGTCAGCGACACGACATATTTATATACCTACTTAGATAAACTGTGAGTTAATATCCAATACTCAAGTTTATGATGGAAGCCAAATATTTCATTAGAGAATTACATTTCTCGCTGATAGATTTTTCTGCTCCAGTAATTGTAATTTATTTTCGTATCTGGCCAATTATGCTACAATGGATGGATACATGCTTGACAGCGCTGATTGTTTCACATTTCATTCTGAATTAAACACATTCGATTGTTTAATAATATGGGACCTACATAAACAATATGGCCCTTAAGGCCAATTGATTCCCCCGTGCCTGATATTTTGCAGTTTTAGAATGCAGAGTATAAATTAAGATGTCAAATAATCTCTACATTATTAGGTATATTATTTTTCAAATGTGTTTTTTTGTCGGTATCAAATATATCCTTTAATACTGTATCAAAGTTAATGTTTGATACGACATTTTGAAGATTATTTTTCGATGAAATGACGAAAAATAAACAAACAAATCAAAAATGTATGTTTCTTTTAAAATTAGACTTATTTATTTATTTATTTTTATTTGTAAAAGACGCCATCTATTGAAGATCAGTTGAACTAACGGTACACGGGTCATGTAGTCAAAGTATATTTCTTATTATACGGTCTGCTTTATGATGATTATGTATCTGCTACAAGTGCTACAATACAACCCATTCGTTGGTTGGACAAAATTCGTTGGATTTTCATAAAAATATCATAATAACTTTAATATTTTTTTTATGTAGGTACTCTGTATTTGTTACAAACAAACAAAAACAAACACATCATCACGGCCTTTATACCTTTCGGTGTGACCAGAGATATCAATAACAGAATCCGATTTTTGCCAATTGTCCATATTGAACAGAACAATAGATTAACATAAAATTGAACAGGGCAATAGATAACAGGTTGCCCGTTATCTGACCTAGATGTGTCACTTCTTTAACAGATGTAACTATCTATTATTTTAGAAGAAGTCCGGACGCCGCCCGCTTTACGTGCCCTGAGAAGCACGAGGAATCGATTAAAGCACATATCTTAAAGAAAATTGGTGCTTAGCATTTTAGCATAGATACCTACCTACGCATTCAACAATAGAAACTACAACAATGTAAGTTGTTGTATTGTATGTAAGAAAGTTGTGATGAATATTATAAAGGATTGTAGCAAATTAATGACACTCGATTGTCTTTGCTTGCCTCTCCTGGGATAGAAGGCGTGATGATAGACATATAATTAAGATAAATAAAATCAAATAATATTAACATTTTATGTTTGTTTTGAATAAGTCAAAGCCAAAGAATCCAAAATAATAATAAAAGCCGAATGAAATTGTATTTGCGAACAAACAGTCCATACAAAATTTACGAGCCTTAAAAAAAGCTTTTGACATCACTGTCGAATAATATCGACTTATTAAATCCGAATTAATTGCCAGTTTAAAATTGTATTCATTGCGGTGCTACGAAAATTTCATAACCAAAATTTAATTTAATATTCGACACTGATTTGAAGATTTCATTTGAGGCAGCTTTTCAAGCCGTCACATAATTGTTTGCAGGAAAGCTCAAATTGTCATTATTTTGAATGAGGCTTTAATAATAACAGGTTTTTGGATATTTTTTTTGTATAGAGCGATACCAAATCATATCAATGCATTTATTCGCTCTGAAGTGACAAAACGATGAAGTTTCATGTAATTTAATCCTCACTTGACTTACAAGACTATAACCGATTTGCTTAAATCGCCAAATCGGTCGTCTTTATTTAAATCTTTTATTTAAAAAACCTATAAAATGGCGCGACAGGCTAAATGTAGACTTTATTACCAGTATCTCTAACCAGGACATACCCACTAAGCTGTAGAAATATATTTTGATGAAAATCATATATCTCAACAGATAAAAGTAAAAGAGTAAATTGGGTAAAAGAGGAAGACTTGGTCTTCCGCTAGGTACCCTGAGTCCGATAAGACGGTTTCAGGAGCTGTAAGGCAATCCGTGAAAAAAAATTTAGGTAAAGGTCATTGATTTGATTTAGTTATGGATTCCTCCCATCAAAAAAAAATTTTTTTTGTTTTTCATGGGTTGCCTTACAGCTCCCGGGAACCGTTGTCAGCCCCAGGGTACCCAGTGGAATACAAAGTCTACCTCATTTAGCCAATTTATCTAAATATAATGGAACTATTTTAAAAAATCACACACTACGAATCTTCGTTTGTCTCCGACCAAAAATGAACTAGAAGTGTTGGCTGCTTCTACCGCTACGCTACAATCAACGACGGAATGACTGTGGTGCCATGGAAATTAGGACAGTGGATGGAATGGGACGAAATATGAAGTCATCAGTACAGACCATATATTTGTTCCTTTGGGTCCGTGAGGCCAAGGGACAAAGACATTTTTTAACAATTTGTCCTAAAGGTTAATCGATTCCTTCCTTAGGTGACCCTCGCGCTGACAGCTATTATTTTCAACGTATAGGCATCGCCATACAACATGGGTAAGGTAATGCTGCCAGCGTTATGGAAACTATGTTGCTGGAGATATTTTTTAATTTTTATTTAGTTTTATTATCTACGGGAGACGACGGGGTACCCTCGCGTGGGCTGTTTTCTCGCACAAAGGCTCAGCGTTGCCATTCAACGTGGAAATGCAGCTTGCGTGATGGGAACCCTACCCTTGTAGTAGGGTATTCTTATAATCTAAATGATATAAATCCTTTTTTTTTTGTTTAAGTTTAGATATAGTTTAATTTTTAATAATCTATATTGTACTTGTTTAAGAAATTATTTGAAATAAAGTTTTATTAGGTATGTATTATTTTTCAGTAGGTAAATAAAGTAACATTTGTTCGCATAAGGACAGATTCTCAAAAAGACTGACTCGCAAAAGAACAGATTCTCAAATGACAGAGTACCTCTACATATAAGTATAAAAAACAAATTTATTTTCTTGTCGTGCAACTTTCAGATTTTTTTCAAATCTATACTACCTACTATTTTAAATGCGAAATAACTATGTCTGTTTCGTTTTCACGGCAAAATCACTGAACCGATTTTATTGAAATTTGATACGAAGAAAGCTTGAACCCTAGTTATCATTAACTGTAAGTATTTATTGTGTTGATCTACCTAAGTAAAACTAAATCATACAATAATTTTATTATAACGGGATGGGAAATATCTTCTTCTTCTTATTTTATTATGGTTCCATCAGTGTTTCCGATGATTTGCCAATGTTAAGTTGTCACTAATCAGTGGTTTCTTTTTCTTGTATAATTATGTCAAAAATATGGCAAATCTCAGTTAATCCTGGAAACGTGAGTTTATTTATACAACATTTCCTTACCACACAGTTGATAGTTATTATTTTAAATTGGATTGAGCCAATTATTAAGAGTTCTAAATAGCCATAATTTCCAAAACGCAAAGGCTTTCGTTTGCTTGTATCGAAAACTACGGCTCTTTAGAACCCTAAATAATAAAAATATGGCTCAATCCAATTTCAAATAATGACTATCATTGTGTGGTGAGGAAATGTTGTATAAATAAATTAACGTTTCCAGGATTAACTGAGATTAGCCATATTTTTGACAGATACAAGATGACTGAGAGCCACGGATCCTTAACAGGCGTAGTCACGGGTAATGGCAAGTCAAGTGAACGACGGCAAAGCATATCCGTGCCATGATATTATGCTTTATTTATTTACGAAACCCGGAAGCGTATATTATTTAATATTTATTGCCGCTCTCCACGGTCTAACCGTAAAAATTCTTCCTTCGATTTTATTTATTTAGTCTGAAGGACGTTTGCCGACATCCAAAAGAATTTGAACTCGCCGACTTTATAAGAATTTGTGTTCCTAGGACCCCTTGCAATTAGTTCGTTTATCTTACTGGCTGAAAATGAAAAGAATGGTCGGGGAAATTGTCTTTGTGATGTAAGGTAGTGGGATTGACCCTCGCAAAGCTCTCCAAGATTTCTCTGTCGAGAATTTTGTTAATGAAGTCTATATAGAAAATAAGTAAATGTTTTTTGTGCATGTTGCTTCTAGTTGATTTCTTGACTTGGAGGTAAAATTGATGATTTTTACATGCGGTCTTTACATACAATGTGTGATATAAAGCATATTGACCGCATCCGGAACGATGTCATTAGAGAAGAATCCGGAGTGAAAGATGATGTTGTGACTAAAAAGATGGAAAAGTAATTTACGCTGGTTTGGAGACGTAGAAAAAAATTAAGGATGAAAGATTGACTAAAAACGTTTATATGGCTGAAGTAAAAGGAAATGCTGACAGAGGACACCCTAGGTGTACTTTTATTGATTGAGAAGGAACTAAGTATGGACAAACAAGGGAGTAGAAAGCGGCGGCGGAGACGGGAGTAGAGAGCGGCGGGGGGCAGGGGGCATGACGCAGTTTTCCGTCATGACATACGAGTCGGTCTTACCCCCAAGGCGCGCCAATAGATGTGTTTCACATACATATATTTAGCGAATTTTTAGCGAACATATTATTACAGATATTTTATTAATCGATGTAAGTATTTAAATAATATTTTTAGAACGTTCGCACCGGCTTTACGTACCATCTGAAGCACGAGAATTCGAATAAAACCCATAATACTTAAATATATATTGGCTAGAATAAGCATTCTATTCATCTCCGGTTCTCTGGTTTCAATTCCAATACCAATTATTCCATGGACGCTTACCCCTCTCTAGATAAATAGCATGAAGATAAAAGAGTTACGAAATAAGGCACAGTCGGGCAAAGTTGCGGGCAATCGCTACAACATAATATATAATTTCAGCAAAATTTTTCAAAGTAAATTCTGCTACATAATCATAAAACAACAAAGTGTAATCAGATATTCCTTTGAAGTAAGTAATTCAATATGGCCTAAATCACGAAAAGTAATGACAAAAATTGATCCTTAGTAAGTAGATTAACACAAATTATGCTATTTATCACTGGTTCGACAAGAGGGTGGTAATCTACGAATTAGAAGTAATTCACTATGTCATTAGGAAGTAAATTAAGTGTAAACTGAACGGAAAACACACCCTCTGCTCGCTGTACTAATAATGTATTAGAATGGATTATTAGAAGTTTGTTTAGGGTAGGTTTCGAAACAATTTGAAGGATAAGATAATAAAGTTGGTACATGGGACGTAACATAAACTCTTATCTGCTATAAGAACAATAGTCGTTTAACTCATGAAATAGTTAAATCTACTATAATTAACTGTCAAACAAAATTTATTAACGATTGCTCATGCTCGACTGACAAGGAGACGAGCAGTCAATGAAATATATATATAAATGAATATTGGCGATTGTGTCCTTTTAATATTTCCATCGATCAATACATTTTTTATTTGTTTAATAAAAGTAGGTACATCTAGGTCGTCCTCTGCCAGCATTTATTTACACTTCAGCCATATAAACCTTTTTTCTCAATATTTCATCCTTCACTCTTTCAACGTGTCCAAACCAGTGTAAACTACTTTTCTTCATTTTAGGCACAACATCATCTTTCACTTCGCATTCTTCTAGTTTCGCGTCTTCGCGTTCCGGATGCAGTATAACTGTTTGATATTAATGGACTCAAAAACTTCTGATTGATTCAGGAGGAAGGTTTATGTGTATAAGACATCACGCAACGTCTTTTGGGAGCTGAGCGTAACCAATAATGGCATTGTTTCCGGGTTAGGTTAGCAGTCATATTGAAATTTCACGGGCAAAACCGGGGCGGAGAATAGTTAATGGTAGAGTAAGATCTATGATAAGCATAGAGTATTCTTTCATCTCTGAAGACAATGGGAAAGCGAATGGTATGGAATAACCTAATTATGTTAAACAGAAAATGTTCTAACTAAATATTTGAAGGAAGGGGATTAGTAAATATTTGAGAGTCGAAACTGGGTCATTCAAATTTGGTAGCTTTGCTTAGAATATATTTTTTATAAATTATAATATCTTAATTACTTTTTAGGTTCCGTACATCTCCGATTAAAAAAGGGAATATAGGATTACTCATATTGTGTCTGTCTGTCCGTCTGTCACAGCCTTTGAGTATTTACCAAAGGAGACGTGAAGGGTATAAATCATCGAACACATTTTTCTGCCACTTTTGGCGGGGGGGGGGAGGGGGGGGGGAGGTAAACGCCTAGTACTAGCCCCTGTACCACTGTATTTTTCTGTCGTTTTATTGTCGCAACGGATTTTACGTAATATGATGATTATGTTAAAATACAAACATAATAATTATAATTAATGATTGGAAACACTAAGTTTGACGCCCTAGATCGCCTTTCCCGTTTAAAACATCACAATTAACTATTTTCTTAGAGCTCTGTCTCGCGAGACAAAACGATACCAACGAAATCTAAGGTAACTTATTACTGCGCACCTGGTCAGTATAACTGGTCAAAGGGGGAAAAATTGGCGAAAGGGGGAGCCCGTCTATGGTCCCTCCATAGGCTTAGTACTCTATGGTCACAGCATATTGTCTCCGAATCTTCTGGACGAAAGTACATATATATATAGTTTCATAACCCAAACATAACAAACATAACGTAAATAATCGAACTTCGATTTTGGGAGTAAATTTTGGGGGAAAAATTAAAACGTAAAATTTTATTTTTTCAAATGGCTCATGTGAAGGCATTCCACTACTACTCTTTTAGTTAATTTTTTAAGTTTATGTTGGAATATTTAGGTAGATTTTATTTTCCTTTGCAACCTTATAGTATTTTTCATTATGACCAGCATTTTCGCGGAGCCCCCACAGAGGCTTTGCCTACAATTGAAATGGCTAATATAAGGAAAACTGTTTTTTTATTATTTTAAATAACATAAAAGAAAATATACGAAAATTTACCGTTCCTCCCCCTTCTCTTTATCTCCGAAATTAAAATTTTGAAAAAAAGTAAGGAATATAGGACTTTTTTATAGTTTACAGGAAAACCTAAATTAAAATCCTGTCTTAAAGTTCTGACCTAAACAATGGAACGGAACCCTCAGCGCGCGAATCGTACTCGCAACTTGGGCAATTATTGTCTATAATGAAACAGTTTGTAAATATAAATACTAAGTAGATGATGAAAGTTTCATTAAAATACATTCTTCAGTTTCAGTGCGTATTTAGGACAAACTTAACATTGGGACAAACAAAAAACATAAACAAAAATTGTAATTATTTGTTAGTTCTCAAAATCAATATTCACCCTTATAAAAGACAAATAAATAAAGAAAATAACTTTGAAATAGTATCATCCTTGAAGAGTCTTATATTTCTCTAAACAATCCCATTGAAGGAAATAATGTAATGTTAACGATGGATATAAATTCAATGTCGTTACCCGATACTAAAGTTTTATAGAGACGAATAAAACTGAAATCTCTGATGCACCGCAAACGTTTTTAAATACAATGTTACAAGCACTGAGATATCTAGTATCACATAGTAGATATTTAATGAGGTACGCATTCTTGCTGGAAAATATAAATATGTTGTAAAAAACTGGTTTCGATCCCGGTTCTCGGCCATGTACCAATGTGTTTTTTTAATTAAAAACTTATGTACATAATCCGACAAACCACACTTAAGAGGCTTTTCCATCTAAATGTACCTCAACAGAACTGACCACTCGTTAGGTATAGCCACAAATACAATAAAATAATAAATAAAATATAATAAAAAAATCTACTAATCAACAATCTAATCTAATCTAATTATAGACACGCTTTTACAGGTCGAGAGTAACAGTCTCTATTTCAGGGTGCCAATGCAGCCTTATGACGAACCAATTGAGTTTTGTTTTAGCCGGTTTTAGGTGGCATTACTCAAGTGACAATGGAATCAGAAAAACAAAGATAAATCTAAAAAAGTAAATTCTAGTATTTTGAAGATAATAAAAGATTCACTATTGTTTGTGTTTTTGGCCTCCATCCAAATTTTTCAAATGTCAAGTAAAGGACATAACCTCAAATACTACTATGCTATTATGAAGATATATATATTTGACTCCTCGCCGCCAATAATATTGATTTGATCATTCGTACGAAGTAGAATAAGTACGCGATATGTCTACGACAATTTCTAATCACACAGTGGGGAATTTAGGAATGTTGATTTATAGAAGTACTGAAATTATTTTATATTAAATCATTCTGTTAGTTTTCTTAGAAATATTTTTTACAAAAATCTTAGTTTAAATCAAATTATATCACCAAATCGCATTAATGAAATTGTTTCATGGCTCTTAACACAGTACATATTGGAAACGAACAAGTAATATAATTAAAACTTTCTTAAATACGCCCTAAAGTTGCTTTGCAACCTCTCTGAACTTCATACAGCTCCTCAAACTTTATTAATGATTACATTTCTTGTAAACCAATATTTGATTTTACAAATATATACATAGTGAAACGTGTTTATATATTTTTACAAATAAATGGGGGTAATAACCTCTTTATACTTTGATGGAAATTTTTTTTCAAGATCAGTAAACTGCTGTAAATCTACAGCAGGGTTGCCTCTCTGTATAGTTATAGTACGTTGTATGAAGACCTCTTGTCACGAAGGTGTGACGAATATTCTTTAATCTCATAGACTAATGTACAGTGTAACAAAACCCTCGCATATTCATCGGATGTTATATCGCTCGGTACCCAGCTGAATACAAATATTACGATTTGACAGTAAAATTATGATATTCTAATTTGTATATAGACAATATTCAACAATATGAGCCTATCGATGACTTACAGTTTATTGAAATCAATATGTGACGACAAAATTAGATCCCCTCACAACTTCAAAGCAACGTCATTTATTTTGGGAAGTGTCACTTTGATTTTAATGAGAAATGAGTGAAATGATGTGAAAGTTAGAGCACGTACCTAGGGTAGGTTAGAAAGGTCCTACCTCTGCGGTTTAGACAGGACGGTCGGTATTTACTCTGTCCATTTGGAAGTCAGAGCCCTTTTCGTATAATTCCGCCCCTAATTTGGAGATATTACCCTAATATTTCTTTATGGCGTTTAATTTGTACGCCCATTAAAATTTTCTGCACGTATAACTCGATGACAGTAGCTACTAGGAATTATTTTATCTAACTCATAACTTTGAATGGTAGAGTAAGAAGTATCAAAGAAGATTTATTCAATAAAATTGGAAATAGTTGTTTAGGAAATGGATGAAAAGAGTCCTAGGATATCTGGCAGTAGAGAAATGGAAGTATAAGTGGAGGACACAAAAAAATAGGAAACGATTTCTGCTGGATAGATAGGATAGTCTCTCTAAGAAACTCTACATGCGCTTACCTCGATTCTTGCTCATTCATACTACCCATTCACTAGTTGAATAAATAATATAGTTCAATGAAATATTTTTTACACCGACTCTTCTTTATTAAACTATAAAGTATCAGGGTCGGGGGGAATATTGTCAAATATTGATAGGACTAAAATACTTTCTAAAATATAAAATTATCATAAATTAAAAAGAATGGTTATTTATGTTCCTCGAACAAACCGACGAGCAAATCAGAGCATAATGTAAACTTTTATATCTGATGTGTAATAAAAGTTGAACTTTGCGCAGGTACAATATATCTTTAGATGGCTCAAACGTCAAACTTTCTGCATATATTTTACATGAAGTTATACAACTGTACACCACTCGCATATCTAACTGGGCACTATAGAACTATTATACTGTTAATGAAACTTCCGTAGTAAAACTACTTAAATTTTGGTTACAGTAAAATTTTGACGTGCCAAAAATAAATGTGCACTTTGGTATTTTAATAGAATTACAAATAAAAAAATGAAATACCTAGTGTTGGTTTATTTTTTTTGAAATAATAGATAACTACGTTTATTTGAAATAAAAACTTACTGCTTAATAATTTAAAATGATTCGGTAATTAGAGTCGACATTTAATGGAAAGGCTTGCCCATCTGTTCTATTCAACAACAGGTAAAACTTGAAAAAAGTATCCCAGGCCACACCGGAAGGTATAAAAGCCGTGTATGTTTAAAAAAATAATTACGTTTACAACTCGACTTTTATAAAAAATAATCATTGTGAATTGTGCCAAGATTTTTTGAAAGTGTTCACATACTTATTTAGAAAAAGCCTGTGTTTCAGGGATATCTAGAGGAAGTTATCTATATATTTTATTCAGTCAAAAGAGATATTTTGAGAGGCCTTTTTGTAAAAGGCAACCCATCCTCCATTTTAACTTTTTGTGCGTTGCAATAAATTAACCGAGACATGTTTCTGTGACTAACATAAAAGCCGCCGCTAAATTACTTTAATAATAACAATTTCTCTTAAGTTTTAATTAAAATTAGAACTGGATTTCTAGAGTTATTAGGCAGTAACTACTGACATGAGTAAGCTTTTACTCTAGGATATAAGCAATCTCGTATCATTAATCGCAGGGTTTTACGTATTAACTGTTTAGTTATAATGTTTTTCTTTCTTTATCTATGTTATTGATAAAGCTAAGGTCTTTTAATTTATCAAATATACACATAACAATATAAAAACCTCAAAACTAATCTAAACAATAAAAATAACTAAATAAACCAGGTCCGCGTGGAATAGTGGCAGGAATACTGGCTGCATTTCCCCGCTGAAACGCGATGCTGATTCGTTGAGCGAGGAAAGAACCAGCCTTCTTGATCAGAAGAGATGATCAGTCGAGGCGATATATCTTTAATAAACTTTTTGGCATTTGAACCCCACGGACCTAGAGTTTCTACCCCAAACGGCACAAATTTGTAGTTTTCAATAATTAAACTATATTTGCGCCGTTTGTTAGACTCTGCGATTTCCTCTGCAGCTCCCGCTTTGATTGCTGTTTCCCTGAGATAAGACGAGACTAATGTGTCCACGCACGTAGCATCCCATACATACAAGGGCTCGACCTCGCTCCCAGAGAATCAGAGTCATTCCATCGGGTCTCTTGCCGTCTTTCCGGATTAGGAGAGCAGGGACGTCTATTGACACAAGAGCCCTTTTGATGCAGGTATCATTGAGGGAGCTGTGGCGACAAAGCCTGCCTGCACTTTTTATGCAAGAAAGTCCGTGAGTTCCAAATTGATCAACCTTTTTTCCACACGGACATCTAAGCTAGGTGCATCTAAAACCTGAGAAGGACGACAAACTGTCTTATTTGTTCTTTAAAAAATAACTTATTTTCACCCTACCTACCCAGCAAGAGATAATAAGCGTGATGATAAGCAAGTAAGTAATAAAATTATATTTTACATAAGCTAACAAAATGCCATAGTTAGCGGCCTAGGCATCTACTGGGCTAAACTTTTCACATTTATTCCCCAAAAGTTATCCTAGCGTAATTCCCGCATCTGGGCCGGAACGAGGGTTGCCAACGTTGCCAACTCAATAGATATAGTCTGTCCAGTGAATCGTGTCATTTCAAAAGAGCGGCAAATTTTAAAAATCTTAAGCTGTAAACACTAGACTTTCACGGAATTGCTAGACTTGATACTTTAAATTTTTATGATGATACTTGATTAAAATACTTTTATTTAGCTAATACTTTTAATAGGTTTTATTAATATAAGAATACATATAGAGACCATACAAATACAATTTAGCTTGCCAGTCAACCACAGGCCACAGGCAATAATTGTTGACATCATATAATTGCCATAGACTATAATATCTATACGTTTATTGCTCTTCACAATTTTTAGATTTTTTAGATTGTTTGTAGTTAAATTTTTTTGATATGTAAGGTACTTACGGTAAAATTTTCTGACAAAAGGATTATTATTATATCATACTTACTCTACACTATGTATCAAATTTATTTAAATGCGTTACAAAACTGTAAACGGTATAATTGTCTGACTTCATAAATCTGCATAACAAATTACAATACAAACATACAGGTTCTTAAACAGTATTATAGAATTTACCAAAATCAACGAAAGTATCAAACCTAATAATTCCTCATATAAATAGTATGTAACTATAAAAGTGACAGTATAAATGTTGTCATACTAAAACTTTAAAAATAACCAAATGACATGATTCATTAGACAGACTCTAGGAAATCCGGGAGGTTTCTAAATTTTTTTCTAACCTAACCTAACCATCAAAATAAAACAATGCTAAGAAAAAAAGGAATCTATTACACAGCGCGCGCTCACTTCGCTATTCAGAAATAAAATTAATAGTACTTATTATTTATTACTTATATAAGTACATAGTCAATCGAATCCGGGATTTTTAAAACTACGAGTGTTTTTCCGGGAGAATTAGAGGAAGGGAAGGAAGAAGAAGGGTTGGCAACCCTAACGGACATTTTCCCAAAACGAATGGATTTCAGCTACAAGATTTAATTGTTTGTTCACAGAATTGAATCTTCAGGTTCATTGTAATAAGCTATTAAACCAATTGGGACTAAGAAAATGAAAGAATCAGGCGTCCCAAAGTTTTTAAGACTTAAACAGGATTCAATTATGTCGAAGTTTTCAACTCTTGTTCCAAAGTTTTACAATCTTGAAGTGAAATTGGCGCATAAAAGCATAATATCCGGGTTTTATATAATTCTCATACATAGATATACTAATAGTATACAGAGAGAGAATCAGTTTGTTTGTTTGTATGTAACAATACTGGTAAATTACCAAAAAAATTGACTAAGTACCAGTCAGTATTTTTGAAAAAATTACATAGTTTTTAACGAAATCTCAAAAGCCACTCTAGATTGTCTTATTATCTATCTATTATTGCGCGTTTTGTACCAGAAGAAGTAGGCAAGTGAATGACATTTGCTACACGCGTCCTATAAATTCATCATAAAATCTTGATTTTTTTTCTGCACGGGTTGCCTTACGGGTCCCGAAACCGTGTTATCGGTCCCAGGGTACCACAAGGATGGTATTTGTGAGGCTTTGCCTAAAGTTACCAGCTCTGTTAAGGTATATTTAGATGAAAAAGCCTCTAAGTGTGCAATGGTTGGTGGGATTGTGTACATAAGTTTTTCTTTTTGTAGAGATTCGTATTATAATATCATCAATATAGTATATTGTTATATATAATAAGCATTTAAGAGATAACACACACTTCACCTAACCATTACGACAAGTAGGAGAACATTTTAAAGTGAATAAGTGTTATTGGCACAAGTCCAGAGGGAGTGTTGCCAATATGCATAGAGACCTGTTGATGTTATAATGTAGATAGCAATATTTCATTAAACTGTATCTGGCTGGGAAGTTATTAATTTAGAGCTTTCCTATTATAGTAGTGAGATACAATAAGCAAAATCGTGTAAACATGCTCTTTTTGAATAGTGATTTTCAGAGATTCGTACATTTCGTACAAAAAAGGTTGAAATTTGGTACATATGTAGAGTTTGATGTCCTAATCACGTACGTATATAGCGTAAATAATCGAATTTCGATTTTGGGGGAAAGATTAAAAAGTAAAATGTGATATATCTAATGAAAGGGCTCGTTATAAGAAATACAATTTTTATTTTATAATTTGAAAAAAGAAAATTATTTTTGAAACTACTAAGTCTAAAATTTTGAAAAAAATATAAAATATGGGGCCTCGGTCATAGTTTAAATCTAAACGAAATTCTGTTTTAATAAGTTCTCAAGGAAAAAAATAGTACGAAAGCCTCTCCACGCGAGTTCGACTCGCTGTTGTCCATTTTTTAATAACATAAACATAACTTACTTAATTAAAGGATATTTATACTGATTTTAAGATATTGGGATAGACACGTTTTACTAGACTTATTTACAAAAAAAAAACACAAAACACATGGACGATCGTAATATAAGTAGAGTTGGTCATCCTATATAATTAATTACTTGCGAGACACTATTACATTTACCGGTTTGCCCCTGGCAACAATGTTCACCTTTAGTCATTTGATGCGCCCTTATTAAACCATAACAAGTCCCAAATCTCCGAAATACGCAAAGTCGCTTAAATAATTTAAAGAAAATTGGAATTTGGCATTTTTGGATGCAATGAAAAACTCAAAAAAAATCTTTACGGGTTGTCTTACGATGCCAGGGTACCCAGCGGAAGACCAAGTCTCCCTCGTTTAGCCGATGATATTTGTGAGGCTATACCTAACAAGTGGCTAGTTCTGTTGATATATATTTAGATGGAAAAGCCTCTAAGTGTGGTTTGTCGGATTATATACATAAGTTTTAAATTAAAAAGCCCATTGGTACATGGTCGGGATCCGGGATCGAACCCGTGGTCTGCCTAGTTAATACCAGACGTGTTAATCACTCGGCCACCGACGCACCTTTATGGTGAAAACAGAGTAATTAATCGACTTAATAATTTGGAGAGATATAGGAGAGTGACACATAAATAATGTCTCATTCACCTCTGAAAAAAAAAGTCATAAATAAATAATAATTTGGGGTCGCTAGTTTTAAAATAAAAATTTCTGACCTGCACATGATATGGAGCTACTTTTTCCTCGCCCTTAATCTCGACATTGATGTGAAGTCTTATTGCACCGGAAACAGCTGATTTGTCCGTCCTTTTCTCCAAATTGTACCAGACGTCCATTTCACCGGATAACGTGCGAACCTAATGTAACACATGATCTTTTAGAAATAATCCTAACTAATATTACAAATGCGAAAGTTTGTTTGTTTGTTTGTCCTTCTTCTAAACTTTACGTATTTACGGTCTTTAAGTAGAATGTGTGATATCATTAGAGAAGAATGCGAAGTGAAAAATGATGTTGTGACTAAAATGAATAAAAGTAGTTTACGCTGGTTTGGACACGTTGAAAGAATGAAGAATGGAAGATTGACTAAAAAGGTTTATTGGCTGAAGTGAAAGGAAATGCTGGCGGAGGACGACCTAGGTGTACTTTTATTGAACATAATAAAAAATGTGTTGATCGATGGAAATTCTATTGTCTCTGCCTACCCATCTTGGGATAAAAGGCGTGATGATATGTCACATTTCAAAATAAATCCATGGGCGGCGGTAGGGTGGAAAGCTAGTTTAAAATAAAACTTAATCTTGCACTGGATTTATTAAGTTTTAAAATTTAAAATTGGAGAATTTACTTATTGAAATCTCCAATGAATCGAATTGAGATCAGAACATATAATGTCTCTATCACTACCTATATGTTTACTAAATAAAATAGTTTGTTATGATGGTGTTAACATAATACCAGGGATAAAACGCTTAAAATAAATAAATATTTATAAAATATTGAATTCTTTGAATTCTAAGCGTGTTTATCACCTCAAGGCAGGTTTGCATGGTAATTAAAATCATTGTTGTAAATGAAAAAAAAACCCTGATTCAAAATTAAACAAAAAGGAAAGAATATCTTACCTCAATAATCGTTTGGCCCAAGAAGTCATCAGATTCTCTTGTAAGTTTTTGGCGCAGTTTGGATTTTAAATCATTATCCTCATCCCAAACTCGAACTTTGATCCGATCGGAACTATTGTGGCACTCACTGTCAAAAAGAAATCATTATCTTATATATCTACTACCCATATATAAATAATATCTCTATATAGACAAAATCTCATTTAGAAAGAGAAATATATAAATTTCCGTAGTGACAAAGCAGGACAAAGAGTACGACGCGGAAACCGGTTCTTTTTGTCTTGCTTTATCTCTATGGGACGTTATCTCTTTCTCTTACTATCTGAGATTTTGTCTACACGTCATGCTAATACTAATAATTTATACTAATACTTTGGTATATAAAATGTTAAATCATGAATTATCAAGAGTAATAATGTCTTAAAAACCGCAAAAACCACAAAAACGACCCCGTGGTACCAAAGCAGAAAATAAGTTTTCCTCATTTAGCCAACAATATTTTGTGGAGATATTTCAAAATTCTGATCAAAAAGCCTCTTAGTACAGTTTGACGACACCTTTGGTACACATAACAATTGCGAAACAAGATTTTGTTCAAAATTTAATATTTCTTGAAACAACTTACAAGTAAAACTTCTCGTTCCATACGGGATTAAGTTCTTGTGGCATGGTCCGAGTTCTTTTCTTGACTTTGCTAACTTGCACTGTAACGTACGGGTCCGAAGTTCCGCTTTTGTCTTTGGCGATTAAACCTTGCGCACAAATAACTGCCCAACAAAGGGCCATGTTAAAAAAATAAACAAACCTTAAAGCTATAAATAGGGAGTTCATAAATTAAATTAATTTTATTTTCAATAGTCGGAAATGCAACGATTCATAGATGATGAGCAGCTTTTAATTTAGATTTTTTCGAGCTTTATGATGAATACATAAATATTCTTCAAGGAGACCATCGCAATCAGTTCCATAGTTTTTTTTAAATTAATTAAATTATTAATCCAAAATTACACTATACTACTAAATACGAATACTAATGCGTACCACAAGGACAATATAATTTTCAACCTATCTACAAACCGACTTCTACCTCCTAAAAATTACATAAAGATTTTACAAGTAAAATATATACTGAGGCTTATTACTGGATTATTATTTTACAAAGAACTGTAACACTGAAAAATTAATTAAATTCATACTTTCAGTAAAACAAAATTGTTTAATGTCTTAAATACCAAGTTTATGTGGGATTGAGTAGGACATTGTAAATTAATTTATCAGCGTCACGTCGTTCAATAAGGGTTTCCAAACGAAGCAATAGCTTTTACTGTGTAATGGCCTGTAAAAAACAATGTTTGGAAAGATTTCTTTCAAAGTATTAAACACGTTTCTTGATAACCTTCAGAATACTTTAAATGTATAATAATACTTTACCTTAACCTTCTCACCTTTAGTTTCAAGTCGTCATGTTCCATTTTGTAATATATGAGTGTAGTGTAAATAATACTGGGGCTAAAAGACTCTAACTTCCAAACTACCTTGCACCAAATGCTCAATTCGACTCTAAGACGTGAAAATAGCGACTACATATCGCAAATTCTAAATATAACTTCGATCGAAGATAAAGAGAGAATGACTAATGGATGCGAGCAGCTAAGGAAATTGGTAAATTCACGAATCCAAAAGTAAAGGGATCAGACAAAAATTCAAAATAAAATCTACATAACTATCAACATGTGTATCGTTTCGCCTGAGTTCTGTAGTAAAATTGAATTATACCAATGCAAAATTAAAATAACTAATAACAATTTGTACTGTTGGTTTTTTTTGTTAAACTGTAAATAATATCAAATTACCAGAAAATAAAATATTGTGTCCCCAATAACCAGAAATTAAGGTCGCACGTAACAATGACAACCAATTACATTGTTGATAATTGTGAATTTCATGCAATCAGTGTCAATTTAGCAGACGTGATGCCGAATTGTGGTATTAAAATTCAACTCAATCGAGTTTTGTGTGCGTTATTTTGTGCGAGGCAATCTTCCCAACCAATATTTGCACGACCCATATATATTATGATATTGTTATTTCTAAGTTCTATTGAGTAAAATAATAACAACATCTGTTCCATAATACATACGGGCTATTAATTATAGTAAATAATCCGATCAATAAAAACTGTTTTGTAAAACATGAATCTTGTTAAAGATAAACCTAAACGGATTTTTTTTTCAGATGTAAAAATACGGTCAAGTTTGGTGATACACATTGGACTTCAAATATAAGTTTTTTTCTTCATGAAGTACGAAATACTAATAATAAAATTCTACAAAGGATTAGAAATTAATTATTTTTGGATTTCTGCTAAAATTTTTTATACACAGTCAGTATTAAAAGACGTTATTTACGTTAAAAATAAAGCTTTAATTTTAAAATGGTACAGAAACCTAAAAATATTTCACCTGGAATATCTGACTCCATAATTTGTTTACTCTACTTTAACAATTGTTAGTTAGTTTCACAGATAACCTTCTTCGTTGATCGGACTATAAACTGGCTTATAAAAATTAGTTTCAAAAAGTGTGTTGTGTAAGTTGATTGATATTCCTGTGTGTTAATAAATAGTAATAAGCTACAAATTTCTCTCCAATGTGATAATAGGAGGCGGTGCAAGACCGTGATCGGACCGGGTTAGATTTACGTGGAATATGCGATCATTCTCAATATTTACAACTTTATTTTTGCAAAAGAAGTATCTATAATTTTGATTGATAGTAGTTTTACTAAAGAAAGTTTTTGTCATGTTGTCGGCACTGAATGCGTAACAAAATACGATTGAGCATTATTAAAATAAATGTTTCAAAATTATATTTAAACCCTATGACCTTGTATCATAACACATAGCTTAGATAATATAATATTATAATTTCGATATATTTTTATCCCTAAGAGATAGACATATACCATTGCTGACTTTTTTGTAGACCTTTTTAAGGTGTACAATACTGTAGTATATTATTTTGATCTATCTCGTAGGGTTCAGCCAGCGTTTGCAATGTAAGCGCAAAAAAATGAGTTTATTTACGACATCACATTAGAAACCTCTAAAATTATCAGTGTTTCTCTACTATATTATGCATGTTATATACATATAAACCTTCCTCTTGAATCACTCTATCTATCAAAAAAAACCGCATCAAAATCCGTTGCGTAGTTTTAAAGATTTAAGCATACATAGGGATATAGGGACAGAGAAAGCGACTTCGTTTTATACTATGTAGTGATTTGTCGTTGTAAAATGAACAATAAGAGTAAGATGGCGGCACAGAAAAAACAAACAGAATTTATGTAAAATTTTTTCAACAACTTAATTCGTACCAGAAAAGTCCCCTCCGGCCGTCGTCCCAAAAATCAAGATCTATCATAACTACCTTGTTTTCATTAGGTATTTTTATATTTTTTTTTTCAAATAATGGAACATCAGCTCTCCGTTAAAGGTATTCCATTTCTCAGCTTTATAATTTGTTTTAAGGCCATCATGGAAATACTTTACTGTTGAATTTTCACCAGTGCTAAGACAAAATTAAGACAAAAGCTTTCATGAAACTCTACAAAAAATATGACAAATTGTAAATAGAAAGAATGTTCATAGAAGGCGAAGAGAGTCGGTCTAATAGAGCCAAAACTGCCAGCGTGCGGATACCCGCAAAAGACCGTCGCAAACCTGTAATGGCGATCTTGCACGACCATTTGGAAGTTCCTTCTATAGTAACTTGTTCTGATTGCTCGAGACTGTCAATATGTGTATCTGGATCGACGTTAAAAGTCCGCCTGGCCACCACATGTAAGAAAGATTATCATTTAGTGTGTGTGTCTGTTTGTGTGTTTGTGTCTGCGTTGAAGGTCCCGCTGCTATCGCCACCTGTAGGGGATTTACACATGGTTTTGGTTGGACATCGAACCTGTTATGGCGATCTTGGCACTCCATTTCGATGTTCCGTCGAGAACAGACTGCTTGACTGTCCCCATGTGTGCGACATGGCCCTCCATCTCCATGCTGAACACGCGTCTGTTACATACATATCAGCATCAGCATTTATATTTTAATGAAAGTCAATCTGGAATGATGTAGCTTCGTAACAGTGAAATAAGAATTAGGTCCAGCAGATTATAAGTTTTACAAACAAACAAACTTACAAAGTATGATGCTGTCTCTAATATTAATGAGAAACTCGAATATATGATGTAAATAAATGGTAATGGAGTGAGTGGACATCTACGACTTACATTTTTAAAATCAAGTAATGAGAATTAGTGATGTTGATCTCTTTATTATTACGGACTAATTGAAACCT
This sequence comes from Nemapogon koenigi, assembly GCA_963924495.1. Classification (NCBI taxonomy): domain Eukaryota; kingdom Metazoa; phylum Arthropoda; class Insecta; order Lepidoptera; family Tineidae; genus Nemapogon; species Nemapogon koenigi. The sequence goes on along the minus strand of OZ004644.1, from coordinate 7,061,772 downwards.
TAAAACTGCATAATTATGTAAATTATAAATAAAATACTTGCATTATTAGAGTAATGATAAACAATATATACGTACTTACAGTCGTAGATTTAGTCACTATATTATTAAGAACAATATTTTTTAGTAGTAAAATAACATTTGATAGTCAATTAGTTTTACTGTAACTGAATTACAAATTATTTAAAAGCAATTATAAAGATTACTACATACTTATATACTTAATCAGAAATTAAAAGATTATGGGAATTAAAATTAAGTAAAATGAAAATGAAAATTTACCTAATTAGTTCGAAGATTTCAGGTTTATCTCTTTCCCGTAGTTTCATTCTTTCTTTCATAGCGGTTATGATGGAATTGGCTTTGTCTTCCGCGCCATGTTTCGAAGATTTCTCAGCAGCCCCTGCGAAGCACACTACTCAGGCGGTGCCGACCCGCTCGTTTAGGGTAAGGAATCGCGCGGGAAATGTCCCCCCACCCCGCGTGCAAGACCGCTACGACCTCTCACAAACCATAACCGCGACACACCCCAGAACTATAAACAACAAATTTTTTTTAATTGAAGCCAAGGTGTGATGTGGATTCGGCAAGTGAGATGCGCCAGCCGAAGCGGACCTGAGCGCGGCGCCATCCTCAGTGAAAAATAACAATAACAAAATATTCGTACTACCCTTTACAATGCATGTTTTAGTATAATGTCTGTAGGGTCGTCATCAATAATATTAATAAAAGGAAATTAAAAAAATTGAATCTTAATTAAAATTAGTAATTCACATTTTATTTTAATTTTAATTATCCATATACCTTTTGTCAAAAAGCATTAAGCATTGCACTCATTTTCACATTTAAGAAGAAACATAAAGACAGTATAGAGAAATATAGTAACCGGAAACTCTATAAAGAAACAGAAACGAACAGAAGTAAACTATAAGGACCACATATAATATTGAAGTGGGCAGACACTGGACAGCGTGCACACATTTCTAACAGGCATTTCAACATCAATTCTGACTGCCAATCATTGTTCGTCAGAAAAGTGAACTTTGTAAATTTAATTTTAAAGAAACAAAGTTAGTTAAACATTTACAGTGTGTACACAGTGTGATATGTAAATAGATTGAAGATAGATAGAAGTTTGTAGAACTTTAAAAGGGTTTTAAGAGATTTAGGCGCGAGGCGGGGCGACCCGATGCAGTCGAATGATAAGACATTTATGATGTCCTTACTACATGACGTCCACACTTCCACGACTAGCTACTACATTTGAACAAAGTCAATATATTAAATTTTAAAACACGTAACGATGAAAACCCCAGTATAGTATTGGTTTTTGAATTAGCTAACACATATACAATAATTAAAGCAACACTAACGACTTTACAACAGACAATAGGGAATAAGAATTAATACGTAGATGGAAATTGTAATATTAAGGTTTTAGAAAGAATTAATTTAAAATATGTGAAGTGTGGACGACTAATGAAAACAGCTTGCAGTCGGAGAATCTCGGTTTAATTTAGCAAGTTTAGTAAACTTTTTTTTACAATAAAAACGACTGCTAGCTTCGTGATAATCCTAATGAAACTATAGAAAGAAATTAATGTAAAGGAAATTTTTGAACTTCTAAATATTTTTCATATCAAATGCCATGCAAGATTTTAAAGAAAAATCATTACTGAAATGTCATTCAAACACATGCCACGAGCATCATCAAATAGGTCATATAATATTGAAGAAAAATAAAAAAATAATAATAAACCTAATGAAATTTAAAATAAACCAAATTAAATATCTACAAGTATAGTCATAAATAGTCAGGGTCGTTGCATTTTAAGTAAGTATAAACAGATCGTGAGGTTTATCTATAACTAAAGGTGTGTTTGCTAATTGATACTACATTTTGTGATTATAGACATAGAACATTATTACCTATAATAGATACACAAGATCTAAACCTGATGCCAGATAAGACATGCATAACTAACCATGCAAATATCTATTGAAGAATGCTACAGAAGTCCATTTACCTTTTGTACATAGACATCACCTAGACAGCAAGTATCTAACAATTATTGAAGCAGGAATATTTAAACATGTATTAACCATCGAAAGAAATCGTAACAATAATAGTCCCTAAGTTTCTTATATACAACCCCTATTTGAAATTAAGTATATGAGAAGAAATTTCTCTTTTATTTACTATGCTATACAAAAAGTTAAAGTTACGCCAAAATTGTAAACAAATAAGGCGAGACCTTTGCTCAATTTTGTTATGGACTTGTAGAATCTTATATGAGAATTATTATATTTCTAAGTCGTAATGTTACTACGGATAAAGATAATAATAATATCATATAACAGCATATAACTGGTTACATACATACTATATTTTGAATGAATTATGAGGGAAATAGGAGACCAAATTAAATTTATATTTACCACACGGGTTCAGAGACATTTTCAATGCGATATCCCAGAGGACGATTGTTCATTAATTAATGGTACGACTCTGTTTAATAACACTTATTGTATAATTCAAGGACTGTATCTAAGTACCACTTTTATTTTATTAAGTTAGGTTTTAGTGTGGGCTAGGCATTCTCTAGATTATCTTATTTCTTTTTGGATCCGTTCCAAGAATTGTTAATACTATTAGCTTTGCTATTTAGATAAACATGTGTCTAGTCTACTAATAGTGTACGTAATACTGACAATTTCTTTTATATAAGGTAAATTATATCATAGGCTAAAAGTGTAAAAGAATACTAAATTGAATTTTGCGCAGCTTTGAGCGGTGTTTCCGGCGGTGTTCTTGTCAACAAGTGACCTGTCAAGTGATACTTGACTCTACTCGAGTTTAATAAGGGCAGAACTGCGCTTTATGACCTATTCTGTGCGAAAGAAAGTTTACATTTTATTTTTTGTTGTAAGTATAACTTTTTGTTCCGAAAACACATTACATCACAATTTTATTTATGAAATGGAGAATAACATATTATTGTGACTTAAAATCGACAGAAATTTATCAGATACTTAAATATTGGAAGAATGCAATAAATAGCTTCATAAAACACAAAATAATGGTCATGATAAGATGGGGACATTTTTAATATTTAAACAATTATTTAAAAGTGAAGTAATGAGTTTAATATTATTATATTATCCAATATTTTCATTTATACAATATTAAAATTTAAATAAATACTCTGTATATATACAGTATCTGAAATTTCGATATCATTTTTGCAAATAAAGTGATCTTTGATTTGTTGGAAGAAGCATGTATTTAGTCAAATCTTGTAGGAATATTATACTCAATCTTCCCTTTTTAAAATGTTAATGTGTCACCTGATTGCGATCATCCACTTACTCTGTAGGCAGTCGGCGTTTAATAGGTCCTTGCATTTCTCGTGACATTTGACCCCGCATTCCGTGCACCGGACGCCTTGACGCGCGATACCCCACAATAAGCCTTCACATTCGTAGCAATATGTCGGTGAAGTTGCAGTCCATAGTACAAAGTTGTGGGGAGTAGTCGACGATATAGGATAAATTAGGGCTTGCAAGGTTTTCTTGTACACGTGCATTTTCTGAAATACACTCGTTTTATGCAGTGTAAACTATGATTGGAGTCAGTTACATTTTCTTGTTCTCATCTCTAAAACTCATCATAATGTGATTGATATTAAATTTTTTTTTACTACTACTTAATGGCATTAATTTTAATAATATATTTTAACAATAATAATATAACTTAATAATTTAAAAATCTCAAAACTACAAATTAAAAATTTCTTCCAGAGAGTCCGAATCCGCTGCCATAGTGCCTAGAACACAAAGCGCGTTACCCTTTTGAGTTTCTAGCGCTATGCGTTGTATGAAAAAGGCTTTGGAGCGTGGATCGCCAGTCTCCGTTAGAAGTATTTTCCCGATTTTATTAGCAAAAACTGTAGCGTCCGGTGACCACGCACCCAGAGTCTCCACCGCAAACGCCAGGAATTCAAAATGGTCCGCTGAGAGGCATGAGTATTTGCTCTTTTTTGTGTTCTCGGCATGTAGGGCTGCGGCTCCGGATCTCTGGAAGTTGCGGATATGTGGCAGGCGGCGAAGGTGTCGCGCATGTTGCATCCCAAACCAACGGTCGACCCCGCTCCCACGGCACCAAACTCATAAATTTGTTAAAATATATATATATACTCACAAGTTCTTCATCATTCAGTGTAGCTCTGTGAACAGCTGATGTCAAGCCTGCATTCCTTTTAGTCGCAGCCATAGTCTAAACACAAAAATATAATTTTAAAATGTATAACCAACACTATGCAAAGACTAAGCCACCGTGCGTTCAAAAATCAAAATCAAACTGTCATCATCTCACTCTACGAATTAAAATCTCTTTAACTATCTACGTATCAAAATATTTACAAGACAATATTTAAAAAAATCGAAAATATCTAATTTAATCTAATTATTAATTCATAAAAATGCTTATGGAATTAAATAAGCATTGCTTTTTGCTACGTTTAATCAAAAAAGCTGCATTAAATTTTTTGACTGTACCTAAGTCTATATTTAGTCAAACTTATTTTTTTCATTGCATTACCTTTGAATTATATAGTTAGAAGTAGTACTTGATAAAGTCTAATAAATAGATACTACTCGTACATAACTGCATTGCAAAAGCTATTATTCAATAATTTATTAATTTTAATATGGTTAAAAGATAATTCTGTAAAAAAACATCAGCGAAGAGCGAACTTTTTAAATTTTCAAAAAAGCTCGTGCATTTAAACAATAAAACAAGCATTAAAATTAAAACATACCGCAGCAATAACTTCTTTCAAACTATTTTTTCATAATCCGAAGTTAAAACGAAGCTTGTGCGTTGTAGTAAATATGAATAAATTTTTAAAGTAAAAAATCTATTGATTATTTTTAAATTAAGCTGCCGATATGAATATTCGTACATACATGCACATATTAGAAGATTTCTTAAATAAATTAAATAAATAATTGTCAAGCACAAGCCGTCTAAAGAGTGTGCATGCATAGAAAATAGAAGGTGTTACGAGGAGTGTACCTTAAGAACCTGGGCATCCATGGTAAAGGGTTAAAAGGCATTTATATTAATAAATACACTGAGGAATTCTAAAACATGGATTTGAAAGTTGATTTAATTTTATTATTGATGGTAAAATTATATGTTTATATATTGGGGGGAAATTGTTTAAAGATAGAAATAAGGCCATCTAGAAGTAGTTGGAAGGGAGAAATATGTAACGATAAGAGAACATCTATGAAAGGGTTTTACATTTGAGTTGAAAATAATATTATTTACTTTAACTTTTGCTCAATTAATGCAGGAGATTATTGCTGAGCTTTTATTATTGTATCAAAAAAGAGCTTAGAGTATTAATCTCCCAATTAATTGTTCAAACCACACTTATTTTGAAAGACATGTTTATATTGGAAGAGAACATTTATTACGCGCCTAAAATACTAAGCTCCAGGAAGCGGACATCAACGCGAAATTTTTGAGACATCAATAAACTTCATTGCTTACTGCCATTGGAAACTTTCTTATAACATGGACAGACTATATTAAATAAAAATATGAACTTACGAGCTCTGATACAAGAGGTATCGATTTTCTTCTCGGCCTGATGTCGGGCATACTGTCGATGTTGCTGTAGAAAGGGTTGTCTCCAGGGTGCCTAATAATTTGACGTTTCTTGTATTAATATGAGTGACGTGACCAGAAATATCAACCGAAGTTATAAAATATTAAATTAAATTAATATTGTTTGGAGATATTAAAATATAGAGACATTATTTTATTAATTTAAAATACAGAGCAGAAATTTGATACCTAAACAGTTTGTAAGCACAGACGTAAACAATTTTGATACAACATACCCATTCCCTCTGCCTCCTTGATCGCTGAAACCGCCAGTGCCATTCTAAAAAAAAACAAAAACATTAATAAATAAAAAAAACAAAATAAAAAAAAAGAACAAAAAGAAAACTTTATTTTAAAACAGCTAAACATTGTAAAATATCGAGCAAGTTTTATATCTGCCATAAAATATTCAAATTTATTAGTTAGGATTTAAATTGTAAATCTATTGACAGATGTAAAAATTGTTTGATTAACATAAATAAATCTTCAAACAACCTTATTTAATTAGCAACAATCAACAATATTCACAGCTAGTTATAACAATATTGGGCAAAACTAATTAAGTTTACTACACTATATCGACAATTAGAAATTGACCAAGGTTACAAACATAATTCGTAAATGGATTATAAAAATCTGTAAAAATTTCAATAATACATCAAATTACTAAAGCGCAACTTTTTGGACCATGTTCAATATTTCACGTAGGTATATACCTACGTATAAACGTAATGAAAAGAATGCACTGTTCCATTGCAACCTAGTAAATATTTCGAAAAGCATTAAAGAATACTATATATTATTATCTTGATATTTTTAAGCTATCCTGTTATTTAAAGCGAGTTTTGCCCTACTAAGCCCTAATTTCAACACCTATTTTCGTCCTACATAGTGCCAACTATATTTTAATAATGAGAGTGAAGATAATGCTAATGTTCTAATATCTATTATACCATATATGTTTATTCACGAAAACTCTAAATATATAAGCATATATTTTTTATAATGTAATTTATCTATATAAGTATGAATTTGTTCTTTGTTTTTTAAATTTCATTTGTAAGGAACATTTTTATTATTGTGATATGAAAAGATGATATGACCGTAATGATTTGTACGAATGTGTATTTAGAACTTAAAATATGATGTATATTTTAGTATTAATAACTAATAATCGAGCTACTAAGATATCGTGAACAATGAACTCTAAGCCAATAAAGTATTTATGTAGAAATCATTGTGAGAAAATGAATGGGAGCTATTTTTTAAATCTTACTTGTAGATTATAAGTTAGGCTCGCTTTAAGGCTTTGCTTAATTAAATATATTAAACTCTGAGCTTTATAATATTATTGCACCAATATTACTAAGGTACATATTCATTGCTTCATTTTATTATGATTATTATATTAATTCCCACAAACACGATTTCAGTAAAAGTAAGTTGGTATAAATCTTATGTAAATGTAAAAATTTAATACAATAGCAATTTTTAACAGGCGTCGTTTTTCCTAAATATATTTATTATTACTATTATATTTTAATATCCACGCAGGCTAGTATTATGTGTGTATATAATAGAAATCTAGAACTAACTCTTAACCCTAATTTCGTGAAACTTTTGCATAAGATAACTTACGCCTGCACTAACTTTGTCTTTCTCGGCGGGAGTAGTAGCAGCTGGAGTATCGGTGGTTTTCTCTTCTGCTTTTCTATCCTTCAATGCTTTAAGCAGCTTCCATTTACTTCCCACAGGAATGTCATGAGAAGGTGGTAGCTCTTCCGCAGGTTCTACATAAAGTTGAGGTTCATCGAAGTCTTCGTCTAAGTCATCACAACTATGACCCGGCGAATCAGGCCCAGAAGTTTCCCCAGAACCATCAGACTGGTCGTAATCATCAAAGGCAGGTTCACTATCATGATCGACGTCATCAATCTCTGGAAATGTTGTAATATCTTTCCATGTTTGACCTTTAACTGGAGATTCATCACACGCTTTTTTAACGTGAGCTGTTTTTAATTTTAATTCTCTGAGTACATATGACATTTTTTCTTTCAGATTTTCATCAGCTTCTTCATCAAACTCCGTTTCAAACTCAGGTACTTCTGGTAACGTTTGCTGTCGTTCAAATTCAGCCTGAGTTTGATGTTCCATTTCCTCTAATTTACGAAGTTCATAACAATACCATTCATCTTCAGAATCGATACTGTCTTCTGTGCTTTGCCTACGAGACGATACACGAGAACCACTTCGCCATGAATGTGTACTTCGACTGTCATCGTCTTCATGTTTTCCTGTAGGAATTTCTAAACTTTGTTGGTGACGTGGTGCAAATTTGTTAGGCAAACCACGTCCACTTTGAATAGAAGGACTTCTTTCAGTAAAACCTACACTTTCATCAGACACCGACACAGGAATAACTTCAGGTGTCACAGACTTATTTCTTCTTTCTTTCGGAATTGCAGTATCTTCTATATATTCTTCTTGAGACCCATTGTCTTTTTTTGGAGGAGAAGTTTCTGATATTTGATCATCCGATATTGACGTAGATTTGCGTAATCTATATTTTCCCAGTGCCCTTGATACAGCAAATTCCATTGGTCCGCTGCCACTATATGGTTTATTGTCAGGGGTGACTTCATCTATTGATGCATTAGCTCTTTTGACATCTCCCACAGTTGCAAATAAAGACGATGGCGACATATTTTCACTTTCCTTGATTTCTTCTTCATATGGATCAACATTTGATATATCTGTGTCTATATCTAACTTTTCTAATTCTGTTATATTAGCGTTATGAATTTGAGACACTCGAGCAAAATGGAAATCTATGTCGTCACTTTTATCTCTCGGTATTGCATTACTAGCCAAAGTATTGTCATTTTCTGTTGTAACAGATAATGTTTCTAACGTTTCTGACTCTGTCACTATCTCCATTTCACGTGGATGCATTTCCTGTATTTTTTGTTGTTGTTCCACTATTTCTTGAGTATTTATTTTTCGTTGTTTTGGTTTGGAAGCAATTTTAGCAAACACGTTGTTTTCGTGCGTAGAATCTGAAAACACACTATCGCTATCTTCCGACTGAGCACTGGATCTTCCACCAGACCATTCTGTTTCAGATGTTTCTGGATCCGAAAGTGACTGATGACTTGCTTGATGCTTTCTTCTGGCTTTTTGTAATAATCCCGACATTGAAGCCACTAAATGGTATTTCTTTTTGCGTCTTTGTGCAGACAGAATTCTTTCTTTTAAAGATTTTTCATTTTGTTGTTGTTCCACTGTATCTACTCCAGAAGGAAGAGAGTGCGACCGGTGCTTCTTAGGTAAATGTAAATCTGGCAACCAATGACTCATGGAAGAAACGGCTGATTTTAATGACGAAGTTCTTTTAGGTTTCTTGACCTGCCTATCTTGTGCTTTATGTTTAATATTTGCTGAAATTGAAAGGTATCCTGATTCTGAAACCAATATTCCACTAGAATCAACATATTGTTCTTTCCTTAACTCTTTTGGTTTATCTTCGTACATTTGGCCTTCATATATGACATTTCCATTTTTTTGGTCATATTGCTGTTGTTTGTAATACTCTTGTTGTAGTTGATTTTGAAATTGTTTTCGTTCAGCTACATTTAAAGAGTGTGATTTAACACTGGAAGTTTCCATTGAGCTTGAAGGTGACCTGCTCGTTGCTTGCCACGATAATTGTTCATCTATGCTTGGACGTTTTGGTGAATCATATCTATCTGATGTTGGATAATACGTTAAAGCATCTGTTAAATTACCAGATGGGTATCCTCCTGATCGATGATTTGATGGTCTGTGACCATTTTGATAAAGTTGTGCTTCATTGGCTGATGTACTCATAGTTACAGCCCTAATAAGAGATCTTTTAGTTTGTGGCATGACAACAGTGTTAGCATGATAACTTGGTTCAGGTGGATATGACTCCACTGGATCTCTGTGTATTTCATGAATTTCATTTCTATCTAATACTTGGGAAAAATGTATCTCTTCAGAAAGCATTCCTCGCGGGGTACTATATACAGTAGTAAAAATTGGTTGCCTATTTCCTGCCACAGAATAAATTGAAGAGGCTTCATTGCCATAGTAATAATCATTAACATTGCTAATTTGTGATATTTGAGAAGGCATTTGATACTGGGCATCATTTTTTAAATAAACATTATCTATTTTGTTTTGTACATTACAAGAAACAGGCACGTTTTTTGAAATCTCATTTTTTCGTAAATTATAATCACTATTGACTGGTTTACTACTTTCATAATATGAGTCCACTAGAGTCTCTATATATGGTTTGGAATCAACTTCATATGTCATTCTTTGTATTAACTGTGGCGAAGATATTCTAGTTTTGTGAGAATCGTGTGAACTATGAGAACTTTTTCCGGTTTTAGGAGAACCCGGACTTTTTTCAAGACTCGACCATCCACTCATAGAAGATAGACCAGAATCCGATTTAGCTGCAACTATATTTGCACTGTCACGTTTTAAATGCTTCGGTGATGATTTTGGAGATCGCGGTGACCTTGGACTAAGTCGATTATGTTCTGGTACTATTGAATGAGCTGTACTAAGCATTGACTGACGTGACAATTGTTGGTTAGTATTATCACCAGTTCCAAATAAATCGGCACCGTTGGGTGGCGCAGGTGGGGGTGGACTGGGTGGTCTAGTCTCTTCAAAACCCATTTCAAGTCTTGAGTCTGCGATCTCATTGTATATTTCGTGCACCGATAATGATGGAGAATGGATATCAGAGCGGCTTTTATATGCATGGTTGACTTGCTGCGGACTTTTATTTGAGTAATAATTTTGCCTAGGATCAGCTTGATAAGAGCTGTAATCAAAACGATCTCTTGAAAGCGCACTCGGTGATTTTGAAGCTTTCGCGGCATTTATTTCAGCATTTGCAACCGCAGAACTATACGCCAGACGTCCGGTTACAGTAGTATATGGTTCCGTTGATGTCCTTTCTGGTACAAATTTTCGGCGTGGTGATATTGTAGGTGGGAAGTAATCTACTCTTTCTGGAGGCACATTGTCAATTAACGATAGTCTAGAAGGAGATTTTTCGGCTGTTAACTTTTGATTTACATTTTCTTTAGGCATTGCAAGCATGAATTCATCGAAAGTTTTCATCATGTCATTAATACCCCAGTTATCACCACCTGAATATACATTTTTTAACTGTTCGTTTATTATATTTCCATCTTCAACTAAAGTTTTGGCCTCAATATCTCGCTCTTGTTTAGATAACTTTTTCTTTTCTGGACTTAGCAATCTTGTTTTCAAGTCTTTTAACTCTCTTGAATCTTTATGTAATTGAGAACTGAGCCTATCTAATTCATGTAATTTATCTACGGTAATTTGATCTATTGTACTTAATGTTGATAGATGTGCTAAATCTCTATCACTTATACACGGAGCATCTTGCAAACTTCTATAATCTTTATAATCTGTGGCACTATATATTTGTCTAGACCCAGATGGCAATATTTCTAACTCTGTTTCTTCAGGTGCCTCCCAAATCATATCTAATTGTGATTGCGGCCTAGAATTTTCTTCACATACTAAATCGTCTCTGTATGCTTGATTTAAACTTTTATAAAACGCCTCGTCAGATTCCATAAGTTCGTCTTGAGAGTCTATCAAAACTGCATTATTGCCTATTTCTAAACCTTCTTCTATTCCATCTTCAATCGATCCATTACCTAGAATTTCTCTAATAACTTCGAGCCTTGTAATAGGGTCTCTAGATCCTGCCACTGAGCGACACGTATAAAAATCGAGTAAAGTGGAAATCACACCCTGTTGATCCGCCAGCAAAGCCTCTAGCCTTTCCAATCTTTCCCACATTCTGACATATTCTTGGCTCAGTAAATCGAGTGCCCTCCATGCGTATTTGAGTTCGGTTTCTAGTATGTTAAGACGAGTGCCGAGTCTCTCCATGTAATCACTGATGATGTAGTCTCCAGAGTATGGGGGGATATCCGGCGGCAGCGCGAGAGAACCACAGTCGTCCATATCTCCCTCGGCAGCCCCATTCGCGTCGCCCTCGTTTTCCTCCATCACGTCGCCTCCCACCCCCGCGTTGTCGACTATGTCGCGCATCATCGCCGGGCCAGGTAGTAGGCTCTTTCACAAAACATTTTTCACTATGAGTCATCCCATATCGTTTTATATTTAACACTTTTCACACAAAACAGTTCGATGACACAGTCTCTATAAGACATTATATTTTCACCACTTTAGCGTTATTAGTTCATCGTCCATTTAATTACGATCATTGCTTATAAAGTCACACTTTGAGTATACTTTGTACTTCGACGGAATAAAAGTTTCTTATAAATTCATAATATTAAATTAGAGTTATCACTTTTCTGAAATTGATATAAAGTTATTAAAACACAGGAAAGGTAAGGAAACTTTCATCACTAGTGTAGTCATAATAATATCTTTATGCTTGTACACCAGTGGGTTTGGATATATGGGCAGGATTACCCCAACAGAAATTATGAACATTAATTTATGATATGAAATAAATATTTTTACCATTAGAAAGTTCAATGTTATGTTATGTAATTAAAAATGAATGTACACAATGTTCTGCAAGAGGCAGCTCAGCGATTCACTATCGATTCCACATGAGCGATTGTAACTCAGAGGTGGAAGGCATCACTCGGCATCGGAAGGAAATGGAACAAAATAAAAGGAAATGACCGCCGAGATCTACCACCGCTTCGCTCAAAGGAAATTGTATATTATTCAGGGTAGGGATCAAGAATTTTAAAGAAAATAAAATAGACTAACATAATACACGCAGTGAACTTTTTAATTGTTTCGGTGATATTAAAAATGTTAATTAGAAATATTATAGTAATTAATTTAGTTGGAGGTTTTCAATGTCATAAAATTTTATGAACTTGATAAATACATTTGAAAGTTCAGAATGTTTTGATTTCACAATAAAAGTTTTCCTTAACGCTTGGTATTGGTTTTCAATAAAGATTGTCCTCTAGCTCAGGGCCAGTCGCTTTAGTACAATGGGATCGTAACTGCTGTTAAAATGGTTCCTTTTATAGACTCACTCTATAATGTTAAAGGCTATTTACCTCGATAAAGCTTGGTACTGATTTTTGTATGTGTGTCAAAGGATGCATAAAAGAACGACGTGTTATCTGTGGCTAAAAACTATGTTTGGCTAAAAAGATCACATCAACGTAAAAAATGGAACTCTAAACTTTTTAAAGAAACTTCTTCTAGCTTTATCTAATTGAACGGGTTGGAAAGTCGCCAAAATCAACTAGAACTTTTAGTGTATACTAATTGGATTTGTAGCCCGCAATCCATGAGAAAACTTCAAGGAAAATGTTATTTAAGAGACAACAGTAAACTTTTTGTGAAGTTGAACTAAAGAATGTGTGTATCTTTATTATTCAAGCACTAATTGGTATACATACTTATGTAGATAGGCTATGTAGAACCAAACAAGATGCGAAAATTTGATTTATATAGGTATAAAATACAGAAATATTATCTTTAGGTAAATATAGACGACTCCTTTGATAATCTACTCTAAGACATCTCCGAGAATTAACTGCTGCTATAATAATATAGAGTTTCAATCTTCCAGGTTTACGCCGTACCATAAATTTTGCCAAATTACTATACAACCAATTTATGAGTTCGCCGCTCTTTCAATTTGCTTCATGAACATTGGAAGCTTTATCCAAGTCGTATGAACATCCTTTGGAATATTTTTTTGAAAAGATCCTAAACACATCTTATATTAATTTCTTAAAGTTCAAACAGTAAATTTTTCATGAGAACGCAAATAATAAGATTTATATAACTGAGGGTAGAGAATTCTTGGCTGCAATTCAAACCGTGCGAGTTGGGAAGCACAGATGTTCCTTTCGCCAGATGTCTTCTAATAATTTATAATATTCGCTCCTGCTAAGCCATCTGTTTACAAACAGGGAAATCATTGCTTAAAATTACGTGCTAATTTTAATGTACCTACAGGTTCAGGACATTTAATTACTAAATTGAAACTTAGGAATGTCGCATAATTAATTATGGAACATGTTTTTTTAATTACTTAAGTATCTAGTAAGTATGTAGACACCTACATTAATTTAAAAGTTTTTGAGAGAAAGGAATAAGATGATTCGCAGGAAAAGCCAGTATTTACCTAGTCTACTTATAAATAAAAATGAAATGCTGTTCGTTAGTAAGCGCATTACTTGAGAACAGCTGGACCGATTTGGTTATTTTTTAAATGTTCGCAATAGTCCGAATCAGGTTTTTAGGGAAAAAATTAAAAGCTTGTTTCTATGGAACTTTTGGTGGGAACTAAGTTAATATGGCGGGCGAAGCCGGGGCGGAATGCTAGTTCTAAATAAAAAAATATGTAAAATAATATTACATAGTAGGTACATAATCCAACTGTGTTCGAGGCACCCTTTCCTTTGAACTAGCGTTAACCGCACCCTCTCTCGTCATGCCACGTCATGCCCATTTCATTCACTGCTGAATTTGGTCGCTCGATTAGCACTTTTGTTTTATATTTTTATTCTGTGATAATGAAATGCAAAATTTCAAAAATATTTAACGAATTATTCACACCTTTGGAATTTTCTTTGTATATATTTTTTGTTCATGATATAATAAAAAGAAGTTATTATAAATCGGATTTTTTTATTTTCAGTTTTAATTTTAATATAATGAAAAACTACAGTACCAACGATTGATAAACAGAAAAAACTATCGTTTACTAAAAAAAATAATTCTGTTTGGTCGTAAAACCTTGTTAGAATGATACCCAATTTCTAAGCAGTTTGTTAGACCCTTCCATTCGGCAACTAGATCAATTTTTTTCGCAAAACCCCGACGTCCATCGGTCACACCGACAGATTTTCTATGCGATTGAGTGAGCGTTTTTCACAAACGCTTACATCGTATTCCGAATAGGAAATTTGTAATATTTTCTCTTCTCATACCTACACTATGGCTTGTAAATATTTACTGGCATTGAAATATTAATAAAGCAATTTCACACAATACAAAGTTATAACCATAACTAAACAAAGAAAAAATATTAGTTACAGGCTTTTTCAAGGTAAATATCTTAATTAACATTTATATAAAATAAATTAACAAATATAGGAACAAAGTATAATATTATAATCAAAAAGGAAGGGAAACCCCTAGAGTAGCTCTCTACTTATGAGTATACCTATATCTATCGATACTCATAAATATAAAACTTTCTCGAATACACTGTACTGCTTTATTTAGATCGTATACATCAATATCCAATATGTATACCTAAGAATAAAATTATAATGTGTAATAACTTAATAAACCTTTTAAAAAAAAGTGCACCGACTTCAAAAATTTGCACTGAAAAGTAAGAAATAATAAATATTTCGTCGTAGAATTTGAAGACGGTTGGTGCCAAATTAGAAACAACTTAGTTCCCAAATTCACTAATCTAGACAATTCATTAGGAACCTACGATCATCAGTACATACAAACATAGATAATATTGAACAGATCTTCTTAGATATTTACTTAGTTTTGTATCCTAATTTGGCACCAACCGTCTTCAAATTCTACGACGAAATTTTTATTATTTCTTACTTTCAGTGCAAAATTTTGAAGTCGGTACACTTTTTTTTAAAAGGTTTACTTTTCCATTTTAAGTGTTTTTGTTGCCCTGAGAAATAAATAATAACGCAACTAAAAAAAATGATGGAAAATTAAAAAATACTGCGGTGGATGGGATTTGAACCTCGAGCATTGTGCATCCTGCGCTGCATCCCATACCTTTAGCCGCTAGACAACCGTCGATACGAAAATTGACAACTTCGTGTCAATAGCAACCGTTGCTAAGGCTTTTCTCTGATATAATTTTCAGCAGTAAACAGAGACAAATTACTGAATTTGTGAAAAATTACTGAACCGATTTTCGTCATATGACTGTGAGATAAAGTCAAGAAATTATTATATCCTTAAAAAAATAAGTCGTCAAAATCGATACATATTTCATCGAGATATTACGAAAAATTTACTTATAAGGTCAGTTTTTTCAAAATTTCTGAAAAACTAAAGAACCAATTTTTATGAGATAAAAATGGGACCAATCCGGAAGAATTATCTGTCGATTAAAAAATAAACCATCAAAATCGGTTCACAACTGGCGGAGTAATCGATGTACATACATACAAAAAAAAAACGGTCTGAATTGAGAACCTTCTCCTTCTTTTTTTTTTCGAAGTCGGTTAAAAAGAGATTTTTTTAATGAAAAAATGTGGTATTATGAAAATGTCATTCTGAAAATATGAATAGAGATCGTTTGTGTTGTCGCTCCTTCCTTTCTAAAGAATATTTTATCACGAACTGTAAAATCAGCGTTCTCATCTCACAACAGGACTGAATGTGCTCAATTTGAATGCGGATTGGAGAACATTTTTCGAGAGCGAAAGATAAAACGAAAAAATAAAATGAGGGTTTCAACTGCAGAGGACCATCGCAAATTATAAAGAAAGACTACTTACTCGCCATGGAATTGGGTCAACAAGCGTAAGAAAGTGTGCAAGACGCAATAGAATTACGAAACGGAAAACGTGATCAAGACAGCATTCTACAGAAAATGTACGACGAATAAAAGAAAATTATGAGAATATTTTAAACAAATACAACCCTCTGTGGTTTACTTACGTAAATATCTATAAACAATGGGAAACGCGTCTTATAAATACGGTTTTCTCAATTATCTAATAGAAATAGTAATCTAATGTACAAATCCACGAAAAGCAAAAACAAACTCTTAGCAAAAATAATGATAAGTATAAGTAAGAATTGATTAGCTCTCTTTACCTATCAAATGTATAAAATTTCAAGAAACATGTCTTATTAGTGTCAATTTAAATATAATTTGGTACATTCTCTGTATATGAAAGCGAGTCTTGGGTATGGAATAAGAAGCATGAAATAAGGATAAATGCAGTGAAAATGCGGTCTTTACGTAGAATGTATGATATAAAGCGTATTGACCCCCATCTGGAACGATGTCATTAGAGAAGAATGCGGAGTAAAAGATGATGTTGTGACTAAAATGAAGAAAAGTAGTTTACGCTAGTTTGGACACGTTGAAAGAATGAAGGATGAAAGAGTGACTATAAAGGTTTATATGGCTGAAGTGAAAGGAAATGCTGCAAAGGACGACCTAGGTGTACTTTTATGGAACATACAAAAAATGTATTGATCGATGGAAATATTAAAAGTACACACAATCGCCGAGCATTTATGAGAAAGAGGTATGTCGGGATCGTAACAAATGGCATTAGATTGTCTCTGCCTACCCCTCTTGGGATAAACGGTGTGATGATAGATAGATAGAAAATTTCAATGTTACAACACTATATTTAGTTTATTATAGGCGTTGACTTATTAGAATGAGTTTTAATCACCACTCGGTTGGAAATATTTAAGCGCTACACAAAAGGCGTGTCCTTTACCACCGACGTTATCTTGCGGTCGGTTTCCGTCGTAGCAACTTCGTAAGTTATGGGAAAAGTCGATTGGATATGATATTAAAACTAGCTGTTTATTAGGGTTGCGCTTGCTAGGATTCCCTTATACATCACGCCGTTTAACCCAGGAGAAGCTAATTGCTTAGAATGATATGATCATAAAACAATTTAACTCTTTACACCTTCTTTATATTCAACATGCTCAGCGATTTTGAGTTCTTAGAAAATTGCCCCATATCATTATGTTTTTAATGCGTTCAATTAAAGTACATCGACGGAGCTCTCTGACGGCAATTCCAAATAATATAATTTTTAAAGAAAAGTGCAAATTGACATTGTCTATTGAGATTAAATATCTATGTATATTGTGTAGATACCAGCAGTTAGGAATCATAGAATAAGTAGCAATCACTATTATATTATTATGTATTTAATAAGTGTCGGGACTGCCATACATTAAAATGAAACAACCTTAGGGCTGAAAGGTACTGCCAACCTAACAACATCGTACTGTGGATTGGTAAAGAAATATTTGCTATCTCTGTCATCTGTATATGGCGTGAAAGAGATGGCGATACGACGCCATTAGTATTGGCTCATTTTTCCTAGCCCTAAATAAAACAATGTTTTAGTGCTCCTAAGAAATAAACCTTCCATTTTTCATATTTATATCTTTAGTGGTTTAGTGTGTGCGTTGATTGTCAATCAGTCAGAGAAACGACCATAGATTCGTACACGTTGTATTAGGAATACAATGTTTACACCTCATTTCATCCCCTTAGGGTAGGGTGATGTTGAGCCTATAAACTTTCTCAAGAATTGGACTATCAAATGCAAAAATTTTTTTGTCAGATACGACTGGTATATTTAGGGATTAGCGCGTTCAAACAAACAAACAAACAAACAAACAGCTTTATTATTAGTATAGATATGTAAATGGCTGCGAAGTTCGTTTAATCGTTACAACATTTCAAATATTTTCTTTCACATGATAAAGTAAATAAAAACATATAAGGTATAATACAAAGCAATAAAAGAAATATTGAACTTTCAAAGTCTCTCATTCTGTAATTCTCAACTGTATTAGGAAAGTTTGAGAGTAAACTATATAAGGGACAATATCCGAACAATATAAATCTACGGGCGACACTTGCTAGAGGTCCAAGTATTTGTCCGGCCACTAACTTATATTACGTGTCGAAGTAAACACGCGAACTTCATACCCTTAAAACTAATAAAATACCTAAAAGCCCACGAATTTGTCGTGCAATATGAAAACTTATAGTTGTAGACTTACTAGACACGCGAATAGAAGTGGATTATTATGATTTATCCAGTACTAACACGACACCAATGTTGGTGACAATAAAACTGTAATTTTAATTGATGTTAGTAGTTGAAACAAAGATTATTGTGTAATCACTCAATTTAATTAATAAAGTATTCATAATATTCAATTTTTTTTCTTTCTTGACGGGCTGCTACAGCTCCCGAAACTGTGGTACGGTTCCAGGGTACGCAGCGGAAGACTATAAGATTATATACATATTTTTTTAATTAAAAAACCCATTGGTACATGACCGGGATCCGGGATCGAACAATCGAAGCAATTATTAAATATCTTTAAAAAGGTCAAATAGGCGTACCTACATGTATGAAATGATATATGGATGGGGAAGAATGCAAAGATCGAGGGAAGTGACGCTCCATACTCTCTGACTATCGCTTTGGGAAACAGGCGTGAAAGTATATAATTGTATATAAAATATATAACCTCTGATTGAACCTACATAAATAGTGCGTAGTAAAAAAATGAATAGAAGATAAAAAATATTTCATAATTTTCAAGAGAATCGGTTCCCAGGAATCAATTTACAAATCTTGAAACCTAATAAAAAAATATTAATTCTAGTAATCTAGGATTATTTTCACAAAATTAAAATTGCTTAGAGCTGTATAACATGACAAGGAAGGGCCTGAAATACTAATTTGTATTTGTTAAAAACTGAAAGATCTAAGGCATGATCAATGATGACATAGGTTACTTTTCATTTTGAAAAATTGAGACAAGGGAGGGAAATGAAATATAAACCAATAAAGCTTATTTACTAATTATTTTAACTTACTAATTTATATAGGTACATTAATAATAAACTCCGTAATCCTTAAGTATACAAATATGTAAACTTTAGGCAATAAGTTCATTTTTATGTCCATCGAAACATAATTTATATTTAAACCCGTCAAGCTGACTAATTGGTCATAATACACGTATAGGTCGTCTATTTCCGTATAAATATTTTGTTTATTCAAACAATAATTGATTTCTGAATAACCGTGTGAGTATAAAAATAAAACCAAACAGTAAAATTTAATTTTGTACACTCACAAATTAAAGTATTTATACAGCAATGTGCTGAAATAAATCCGAAATTTATTTTAGTAGAAAAGGTAGCCAAATTATTTAAAATGTTTAACGAAATAGCTGAAAAATTTGAACCAATCACGAACAGATTTGAAGATTAATCAAATTGCCCACATATGGAATGAGCAGGGAAATAAACATAATACTTAGTTAAAAGAATATTAGTATAGCCACTCAAAGAGAAAACGTTGCTAGCCTTCTTGGCACCTAACCGCAGTTATAATAACTTATAAATAAAAATGAGATGTTGTTCGATGGTAAGCGCATCACTTGAGAACGGCTAGACCGATTTGGGTAATTTTATTTAATGTTCGTTATAGTCCGCTTTTTAAGGAAAGAAAAATTGAATTAATTGCCCGGAATATTGAAAAATTGGGGAAAAACTGAAAGTGATTTTTTCTATGGGATTTTTGTATGTACTCAATATACTTTAATATAGGCTCCACGGGCGTAGCCGGGGGGAAAAGCTAGTACATAATATTATTATAATATTCTCTTGTAACTAATTAATTAATTATCTTTAAATGAAACGTTAAAAGCGTATCCATTTGCAATATAATAAATATCAAACGAGTTTGACCTAAAAATAGCTTCAACTTTTCAACAATGTGATTGTGTTCGCTTCATTGCACTCCAGAGTATCTCATTAATTCTGTAGTTTAAGCCCGAAGCTGAGTTTTGTCGAAGAAAAGCGCACCGGATGCGGCAGCCGGCGCGCTAACCGCTTACATCCGAACTGAGCGTTAATGAGACACAGTCACGGACTATCATGCGATTTTATATTGCACAGTGTTTTTTATATATAGGGGATATTTTGAGATCTAAAGGCCTGAGTTTATCTTGTTTTATAGGGCTGTAAAAATTCAAATTTATAGTTTAACGCAATAAAACCTACAGGATACAACTCGATGACCTATAATCTTGAAATTCGACACCAAGGGAGGTCTTTTGTAATGTATTATATTCTACTTTTTAATGGATCCATCAGGGTTTTGATGATTCCTTCAATGTCAAGTAAGTATCAGAGTAACAATATGCCGATTAATCGGTAGGTAAGATGTTCTCGCCGACCGTGATATGCCCTATTAATCACTGACTAATCACAACTATCACAGCGCAGACGGGATTAAACTGGATTCCCCATCATGTCACGACGAGACGCGTGCGTTGGTCGCCATGACATAATGTAGAATATTTTGTAATGTAATTCTGTTTTTAATTAATAACCTACTCGTATAGGCATGTGGGAATAGTTGTGGACAGATAAAAGTAGGTCTACAATAATTTGTATTCAAAAGAAACAAACAAGAAAACAAACAAACACATCTCCATGGTCATTATAACTTGCAGTGTGACCAGAGACATAAGTAACAGTGTCCACTTTTTGCCAATTGTCCATATTGAACAATGTGTCGCTTCTTTAACAGTCGTAAATATATGTTTTTTATAAAAAGTGCTTTACGTGCGCTCCGAAGAAATATAGTACTTTCAATTTTAATTTGTCAGCTTCTTTATACAATAATGCAGAAACTTTGGCCGTACCCACAGATAAATACTTATGAGTTATGACAGGTCGTGTACAGCGCGGTTTCAGGAAAAACAAAATGAAGAGTGAAGGAAATAAACTTTTTGGGTATTTTATATATGAAATAAAATATACTGAACAATTTTGAAACTTACTAAAAACGGAGCGTCTATCCGTACTGAACATATTTAAATGCTATTTATTCCTGAAGGCTTTATTAGTCCAATCAATAAATTAATATCTACAATAATAATTCTCCCGTCCTCCATTGTCGTTGTGTGGATATCAAATAATCTAGGTAATTTATCAAACTAAAAAATATCCGGGACAGGAGAATTTTTGACACGTTCTTCCATAATATATAAACATTATAAAACAGTGACGATCCGTCCGAAATATATTTATATAAAGACTGTGAATTTATTTCTTTGTAGAAAGTGAACTTGAAAATTAGTGGTGGGTGCATGAAAAATTAGGTTAAAGACTGTGAATTAGTTTCTTTGTAGGAAGTGAACTCAAAAAATTTGCGGTGTCCATGAAAAATTAAGTTAAAGACTGTGAATTAGTTTCTTTGTAGAAATTGAACTCGAAGATTAGTGGTTGTGTATTATTTCTTCGAAAACTTCGTTTTTTAGTAAGACGATTTTTATGAAGCTACATTATTTTAGATGAACAGAACATTACTGTATTTCATTACAGAAAAAAGTAGCGCTCTGTAAGCTATAACAATATTAGTATAGGAGTTTTTACAGGCGATGGCGGGGCGGAAAGAATGTTTTTAGATGTAGATACGGTTTAGAGTACTTTAGAGTATTAAGAGCACTCGTAGAATTTAATTCATGACATAATCAAGCTGGGCGTTACTTGGCTTCTTATATGTCCTTGCTTGGTCAGTAATGCGTAAGTATCTCTATATATTATTCCCCAAAAGTATTTTTGACGGTATCAAATGTCTCTCTTAATACTGTATCAAAGTTAATGTTTGATACGCAATTTTGAAGATTAATTTTCCCTCTAATGACGAAAAATAAATTTTCTTTTTAAATTAGACTAATTTATTTATTTTGTAAATCCGCCATCTATTGGAGATCAGTTGAACTATGCCAACAATATTGACAACACTAACGGTGCGAAGTATTCGCACGGGTCATCTAGTATAATATATAAATAATATTTTGGGGAAAATACCAGTCTTCATTTGTTGTATTACCCAGAAAAAATATATCGAATCAAGTTACCGAAAATGCGTTTACTTACACGGATATTTATGAAAGATGTAATTAATATCTCTATATTAATTACATCTTTCATAAATATCCTAAAAAAGGCAAAAGAGCCTAATATGTGTCAAGATCGTTGCAACAAGGTAGGTATAAAATAGTATCTCTCTGTCTACCCCTTCTGGGATAAATGGCGTGATATATATAATACAGGTCAAATTTCACACCATCGGTTTAAAATCAATTGACTGTAAAGCAAACAAAATATGTGCATTGAATATATTATTTTCGAACGTAAATGAATAAATTTTATAGAGTGGCAATGATTTTGTCCTCGATCAGACGGATAAAAATTAAATTAATGAAATATTTAACTGAGGAAATATTATTGAATATTTTATTCGATTGTCTCTGCCTACCCCTCTTGTGATAAAAGGCGTGATGATAGATAAATAGATTATTCTTCTTTGATTGGAAGACGATGTCGATCGCTCTGTTTGGAAGGACAATCAAATAAACACACTTTTGCATTATTATACTTATAGTATTACATACACACACCTTCATGGTCTTTATAATTTGCGGTGTGGCCAGAGACATTAAAGCACATATTCTTAAAGAACATTGGTGCTTAGCATTTTTTTAACGAGTGGGAATTGACTCGACTCCTTATAATATTAGTTCGGATATCAATTTGACATATAGAAGGAAATGTTACGAAATACGTCTCGCATAAAGAATTCCTATTTTTAACCGAACTTCAATTCGTCGGAATCTTTTATGTATGTTCCCCGATTACTTAAAGACGTCTGGACCGATTTGGGTATACTTCTCAGGTGGTCCCATGGTCATCAGGTCAGGATCTTATGATGGGTCCCTGGAGAAATCGAGAACTTTTCAAATTTTATAGGCACACTTGAAGCGATTTGAGTATTTTTTTTATAAAAATAAAAAACTATAGTGACTTTCAGAAAGCACATTTAAATGCATAATTTTTAAAGTTGGTACAATTGTTTTTAAAAGGCATTTATTATATATCTTTGAAATGTTTGGATTTTTCAAACGAGGAAATTTCGTAACTTCAATTCAGTGGCAGTATAACACAACATTATTGACAATTATAATGGAATTGAACCTTATTTATAATATACCCTTTCATAGCAAGTATTAATTTTAAAAGGATAATGTTCTGATATCTAAGAAGAAAGAAAACTTTTAAAAACTTTTTCCATTGGAAGACTTTTCTGGTTGGATTTATGTCATGCCGATATTCTGAGCAGGAATAAACGGAGAACATTTTTTCTTAAGAAATAAAGCCAATGAAGGACTTTGAATAAGAACGGGATGATGTCAACTCAATGTCACGAGTTTTTAACAATATTATTTTACAGGATTTTTCATAATTTGGAAAGCACTAAGATGTATGAGATATAAGTATATAAAGAAAGAGTTTGTTTGTTTGAAAGAAGTGAACTTGAAAAACACTAGAACGATTTTAAAAATTCAAAACTATTTAAATCTACATTATTTCAGATAGACGTAGGCTTGAAAAAATGATAGCGTGAAGTACACGGATTGTAGGGTTGGACATTCACGGGCCGGGAACTCCTTGGTGTGGTAAGTTTGCTAACCCCACAGTTCAGTAGTAAGTTTACTCTCTGAATACAAACAAACAATCAAATTTTACGTCTTTATTTATTAGAAGGTATAGATATTGCTCCCGTCAATCATACCAAACCATTCGTAACACAGGATATATGGCCAGAGGGCATTAATTTATACGTTCCGGTATAGCAAATCGTCCATCAATCAAGTCAACTTGATGCTGGATCGCATCCCGCCTTCACTCTGCCGCCATTAACGTCAGTTTGATCTTTAAGTTGATCTTGCCGAAATAAATTGGGCATCTTGTGTTGATATGGGAATAATGATATCGCCTAACTTTCTTTAAGAATATGTACTTTAATCAACTCCTCGTGCTTCGGAGGGCAAGTAAAGACGATGTCATCTAAAAATAACTGAAATTTTACGTCTGTTAAAGAGGTCTTTAAATGCAGCAAGAGGCTTGCCACCTGTTCTGTTTAATATGGACAACTGGCAAAAATTGGACACTGTTACGGTGTCTCTGGTTCCACCGCAAGGTATAATGGCCGCGAAGATGTGTTGTGGGACTAAACTTTGGTTGTAAGGGTTGTATAACTTATCTTATTTTTAAGGGAATATACAGCTTGAAATATAAAATTCTAAACACAATTCCTAAATAAATTTACGTCTGATACATCGTAATAGGTTGAAGAAATCTATTTTTAAGGGAATATATAACTAGAAATATAAAATTCTAATTACAATTCCTAAATAAATTTACGTCTGATACATCGTCCTCAGACTAAAACTAATTTCAGTCTAATATGAATTACGTTCTTTACTTTTATCCACTGGTAGAGCTCAGAGATTAAGAATGTACGCAAAAAATTCTACTTATTACAATTTTCTAATAAATTTAAAATCATAATTTATGTCATTAGTTATTTAAATGCCCATTCTTTAATTGAAGACAAATTTTATAAGAGTACTAGCTAAAAAAACCCTAGAACCCGATTGCAGCGCCACATACCGCGTCCAATTGTGTGAATGAAAACCATTCAGGGACCCACTGAAATACACACAAAAAATTTCATCAAAATCTGTTAAGCCGTTTAGGAGGAATTGAGTTCAGAAGATATTTTGTTAACGCATATTATTTGCCTAAATTATGTTAAGTATATAGAAATCAAAACATTCATCCAATAAAATAAACATTTCCCTCCATAATTGATTAAATAATGAAGCGACATAAAAATCGCGTGTGGTCACTGCGTGCACTGTTAATATAGGTCGAAGTCACGTGCCCTTATTACTGACACAGTCAATAAGAAAAAAATCTAATATATTAAATTATTCCACTCCACTTAAAATTCACACTCAGGCGCAAGTTAAATACGCACTTACGATATGACACTTGGATTTTTTTCTGTATATTTTTAGGATAATTTATGGTTTATTTTCGGGTTGGGATGGATGTGAGGTTTTATGGCGGTCTGTCACACGTGGGGGTTGGTTGTTGTCGCGATTAAGATCCAAAGCGCGACCAGCCGGGCTCAAGTCGCCCGCTGCACTGTGCGCGCGCCGCCCTTCCCCTTTCCCCGCAAAACCTCTTCCCGCCCTAGGTAACCCCGCCCGCCCTATCGCTCGATAACGCGCGCCGCCGCCCGCCCTCACTATAGCTGCCACCTGTACGCTCGCAACCCGTCACAACAGTTTTACAACCGTAGATAATATCGTATAAACACTTCCCACTAGTCAAACTTTCTTGTGTAACACTTACTTTTATTTTATTAGAATATTAATTTATCAATGGAATAATATTAGGACTTTTCTTAAAAGGAAACCCTAATAAGATAACTGTCGTGTCTTTCATGTCTGTCATGTTTTTGTAAATCACAATGAATCTAATCTTCGAAACCTCGAACTTAATTATGAGATGAATAGATATTTTTTAATTATTTAAGATTTTTATTCTTTGTCTATCACAACTAAGGATAGTTTATTTCCAAATGATTGTTATATCATAGCTCTTAATTTTTTATTTAAGCAATTTTTATTATTAGGTAGCTCGTTGTAATACATATTGGCCAAAAAGTAGTAGTACATTTTACACATTGTAATTTTGACTCATGAAACCAAATATGTTTTTACAAAAAAGGTACCTTTTTGTAGTCAGAAATAGTTCTTAAACAATGTTATCACTAAGACTATTTTTATCTGTTCCATGTCGCGAGTCACGTAAGGCAATATTTGGTTAGGTTTCTCATACGGTTTCGAGGCTCGAGGATAATTTTAGTAACCCAAATCTTATCGGATGAATGCATTCCTTTGTTTGAACAGATGTTCCAACGTCACAAGCATTCTGTCCCTACTTAAATACGATAAAGATATCCTCTAGACTAAATTATATTCGAGAAACTTGTTGTAACTTTCGTATTCTCAT
Organism: Nemapogon koenigi; assembly: GCA_963924495.1. NCBI lineage: Eukaryota > Metazoa > Arthropoda > Insecta > Lepidoptera > Tineidae > Nemapogon > Nemapogon koenigi. The sequence continues at coordinate 7,035,337 of OZ004644.1, read as the reverse complement.
ATCCATTTTCCGTGATTACAGTAAATGTTGAAGTATATCGCGACGGTGCCCTGCGGAAGACAAATCGTCAGTCAATTCTGTTGAGTTGTTTTAAGAAAATTATATCCATAATTTGTATAGGGATAAACTATTCTCAATTTCTCTGTAAATAATCCACCCGTGTCACTGTAATTTAGCATATAGTTACTTATTTAATATATCTAAGTGAAATAGCCGTTTTATTGAATTTGCCCCCGTTTTCTTTTTCATAATCTATCATAAAGCTCTTAAATTTTTAAAGCGCTGTTATACTATTACCCTTCATTTATTACATCGCGTTTCTTGTAGCTTATTGAAAATTCTAAATAATAATTATTTTATTATTTTTGACCTTTTAAAAATAATTATAATTTTGAATTGAATTATAGATATAGGAGCATTGTAGTACAGTTTGTCGGATTGTACAACAAAAAACATGTCAATACTGAGGCACTTTTTCAATGTTTTTGTTTCAATTAATATTTTAATAAGTTTGCGTGCATAAACTTAGTAAAATTTCAACATAAGACGCGAGCTAGTTCGTGATTAGTAAGTATTATAAATTAGGTAACTCTTTAGTTAGATCTCTAGAAACTTTGAATTTTAAAAATATTACTATTTTTTAATGTTATATTAAAGTTCGATTTAAATATTAAGAGTTGAGGTAAGTATATGCTAATTATTACCTTGTTCATCAAACGTATTTGATAATGTCAAAAAATCCAGGTGTGGATTTGAAATTAATTTGCAAGTTTTCGATTTGTAGTTCGATTTTAAGACAAACCAAGAGAACTATCAGCTGTCTATTCAAGATAAGTAAATACATAATAGGTGAATATGGGAAGTGGGGAGTATTTAAAAAGTAAAAACTTAAGTACAAGTCAAATACAAACAATATATTAATCACTACGTATTATAAAACAAAGTCCCCCCGCCGCGTCTGTCTGTCTGGACATGGATCTATCATATTTAGGAGCTGAGCAATAACAGTATACAGCAGAACCTTGATTATCCGAGCCAATTGGGACCGATACTAGTTCGGATAATCAAAAGTTCGGATAATCGAAACGCGGGTATTTGGGACGAGATCATAAACGACACCTTTTTACATACATAAAAATTAAAATTTGACATACATATTAACGTTGAAACATATTTACATGTATTTATTATTATTAAAACCTGAAAAAAGTCGAATATATTTTTTTATTTTTTTTGTAAAATCGTCGCCGTGGCAGTTAGCAACAATGTATCTTTTGCGCCAACTTTACTAAGTCATCGTTCAGATAATTGAGGATTCGGATAATCAAGGTTCGGATCATCGAGGTTCTACTGTAAGTGAATCAAGTCGGAGAAAAAGTTAGCCCCAGTGAGTTTTCATGACGTTTGCTGTATAAGGGGCCGTCTCCACGAGCGACAGAATCGCGGCGATAAACTCGTCCGTGCTACCAAATTCGATACAAACTCTATAGGTCATTCCGTGCCATACAAAATGATGTAAGAAAGAATTATGTAGAACAAAATGGTAATAGATAAGTAGTTGTAAGCATATTTATGAAGCCGTGCGAAGCCGGGGTCGGGGTCACTAGTATCTTAATAAAATCAATACAGCAGAAAGTCAATGAGTAAACTAGGGCTTTTCTAAACAAAGTATCTTTTAAAAGCGTACTTAAACTGACACAATGCATGGAGAAGCGAAGCTTAAATAGCTCTCCGATAATCCGGGAAACTGGATCGATGCGATCCCGAATTAGGACTACTGTGTTCTCTCAATTGCGAGCAAACGCATTTAGAATTTGTATCGCATCTTCTGAATTATCTGGTATAAGGGAAATATATATGCAAATTTTATATTATCTCATAATTTTATGTTTATATATCTCTATTAAATGAAATAAGATGACAGAATATATTAGGTAGGTACCTACACATAATGTCTAATAGAAATCATAGAATAAATCTACACTAACGTAAGGCACTGATATCGGTGTCTACATTGTATAAATGGCATCAATCCTTAAGTTATTTAAAACTGTGTCTAAATAGAATTACTTATCTATTATTTTCAGAAGATGTGCAAATGCCTGCTCTACGTTTCTTCCGAAGCACGAACAGCCAATTAAAGAAAATCGGACCTTAACTCTAAATGCTTGTAGGCTTTTTTTCTTTTTTCTATCTTTACGGGTTGCCTTACAGCTCCCGAAACCGTGTTACGGTCCCAGTATATCCAGCGAAAGACCAAGTATCCAAGTAGCCGATGGTATTTGTGAGGCTATACCTAACGAGTGGCCAGTTCTATTGAGGTATATTTAGATGGAAAAGCCTCTGTGTGGTTTGTCGGATTATGTACATAAGTTTTTAAATTATAGAAAACCCATTGGTACCTACATGGCCGGGATCCGGGATCGAACCCGTGGTCTGCCAAGTTAATACCAGACGTCTTAACTACTGAGCCACCGACGCACGTTATTAATCGATTTTAAACTGTTATTTTTAAAATGTAATGTACCAGTATGTTGAGTATTTATTATGTGGTTTTATTAATTGACCAATTTTGTAAATGTTCAAGCTTGGCACTGCACTGTCCATGCAACTTGGCAAGAACTGGCATTTGGCAGCGATTGTATAAGCAACAAGTAGTAAGTGATCATTAAAGTCTTTTCAATGTTTCACCGCGCCTATCCAGGCAACTTTAATACCTGTCGCTTTTATAGCACTTTAATTGAGACCCGTTTTCACACTGTCCGCACAATGACGTGTTACAAATTATTTTAGTATTTTTCTGCAATATTTAAATAGAAAAATTGTCATGTCTGTTTTCCTTAGAGGTTGACAGAAAGGATGACTTCTCTTGCTATATGTATGAAAGATGTGATGAATATAATGAAAGATGGTATTCGATTGTCTCTACCTAACCCCTCCGGGATACAAGACGTGATTATAGAATAGTCCGGTTGCTTCATTATGATTTTAATACAATTTTGCTATTTCATTAAATCAAACGTTCGTAAATTTAATCCTTGATTTCAAATTGATGTTACCAAATTTTTGCACCTTGAAAGAAGGTTTAACATTGGGCCTTACCTCAAAACGGTGTTTAACAAGTGTTATTCAATATCAAAGACTAAGACAGAATGGTAAGGTGGTGTATGTTTTTTTTCCCAGGGTACCCAGCTGAAGACCAAGGTGTTTGTATAGGCACTATTTAGAAGAAATACGAAAAGGTAATAGTAACTTAGTTAACCATTTTTACTCACTTATCACACAAAGGTTAACCAAATTACTATAAAAAAGTATTTTACAGCAAAGAAAACAACATTAAAATTCCCGCTTAAGTACGCTACGTTTAAATTGCACAACAAATCAGATACATGTCCGGATAATCAGACGAAAGCCGGCTGTTTGTTAATAAAGTACAAGACTAGAATAAATTATCAAATCAATTACTGCCCTCGGCTTGTTCGCGACCCCTTTCTGGTATACATTATCACATATGATCGACTAAGCTTTACTAACTAGGAAATAATGTATATAATGACAAAGGAGTGGGGAAGGTTTCTAGGTCGGGATTGAACAATCACTGATCGTATTTGTAGGACAGTGTAGGTATATACGCAATGGTTTTTATAGCTTTGGAATTGAAACCAGAGGACCTGGGCGTTAAATGATAATACTAGCCATGAAAAACTGAAGTGATTAAAATTTTCCTTATTCGACTAGGTACTTGTTCTTTGTTTCATTTTTCTAAAAATAATAGATAGTTACAATGGCCGGACATCTATTGAGTGAAATGAGGTATATCAGGATCCTATCAAATTATATTAAATTGTCTCTACCTATCCCTCTTGTGATCATTTAAGAGTGATTATTTATTTATACTATACCTGCTCGGAAAGTACCCTATTAATTCGTAAAAAAGTACTCATACAAATATGCGGAAAGAAAATTCATATGAAAATACTTCTTCACCGGGTGGTAATGGATCTTTACTACGTGCTGTTGACATTTTTCTTCTTTTTTTGTAGTCTTCTTTCCAAGGAAAAGGCAAAGGTCTATTTAAACCATACAGCCATATTTTTTTTAATTAAAAACTTATGTACATAATCCGACAAACCACACTTAGAGGCTTTTCCATCTAAACATATATCTCAACAGAACTAGCCACTCGTTAGGTATAGCCTCACAAATACCATCGGCTAAACGAGGGAGACTTGGTCTTCCGCTGGGTACCCTGGAACCGTAATACGGTTTCGGGAGCTGAACCCGTGAAGAAAGAAAGAAAAAAAAAAAAAGCCATATTTTCAATGTTTGAGGCCAATAGAGGCCATGTCATTCGAGGCCATGTCATTCCGCTCGGAAAAGGCAAAGGCAATCTATAAACCATACATCCAAGTCTTCAAACATTAGTGAAATTGATAATTTCTTGTATTATCTCAATTAAACACTTGTTGATAATCGGTCACTTTCATCCCTTGATGAACAATTTACTATTTAAGGTTTTTGGTAATGTTTCAATCCAACAGCACGTATAGTTCATATTTAATAATAGTGTATGAATATAGTTATTTATTATGTATTTAGGTTAAGTACAAAGGATTAATATTAAACTCGTATTTCGATTCTTTGAAAGACCACTTTGTAACATAAACATCGCGTGTAATTTATCATAAAATCTATCGCCATGAATGATAATAATATCACTCGCCATGTAGTGTTTTATTTAAATGAATCGAACCAGTCTATTTCGGTTCAACTAGTCGTGTTTGTGACAATTTTATTGTGAAAATTTTACAATGGGATTTCAGTATAAATTTAACACATTGACTGCCTGGTACGAGTTTTTTTGTAATCCGGGACTACTCATGCAGTAACTACGAGTTTAGTCGTAGTCTTTTACAGAGCAATTTTATTTATTTAATTTGGCGTCTTAAATAAAACAAAATCGTGTAACATAATCTGTGTTTATATAGTAAACGAGTAATAAACGATTTGTATGGTGGCAACCTAATTAATGTGGGTAGAAAAATTGGCAGTGAATAGGATAAAAAGGTTTTTGCCATTGCACTTTGAAACAAAAAGCTTTTCTGAAATTTAACGACTCAAACTGAAAACGCCGTGATTATGTATTTATTTAAAATTTTACAAAAGTCATACAAAAACAGTAAAAATAAGTCAAAAATGCGTAGTACTTTTTAAAAGTATATCAACTGCCTCTACCTATTCACACGTTGGTGCATCCATACCAATATTATAAATGCGAAATTAACTCTGTCTATATGCAACCTATTCAAACCAATTTTGATAAAATTTGATTCGGAGAGAAAGGAATTATTTTAAATGCACCCTAGTTTCTAATAAAAGGTTTATACGGCGTATAATATTAAATTTGTTTTTTTAATACAATTATATAACTTCAAGTTATATATATCTTGTGTGTTCAGGAAATAGAATTAATATTAGAATTGGAAGGCATAAAATGTGAACTCAAATAGACCCTTGTAATGTTGGTAAACCTAAATGTAATTACAAAAAAGCAAAAAGACGGAAATGCAAAAAGTTTTTTTAAACATTAGCAACCTTATTTCTATTACTTTAAGATAGTAAATACCTTCCCAGCAAATATTGGGCGCGTTTGTTACTCGAATTCCTTTATAGCCTTAAGGCCAACAAAACTTCTCGAGGTCACCGTTCAAATTGCAACCCTGGAGACAACTCGGCGAAATTCTAACAACTACAAGGTTTTTGAAATTTTAATATAATATCAGAGACAAAGAAAAAGACCCCTTCTTCGATGCGTTTATTTTAAAAACATTTTCGATACTCTTTGGGTATGAATGTAAATAAAGAAGGGAAGTATGCTCTCTGCGCACTCCTATGAGAAACAGGCGTGATTATATATAAAGGTTGTTATGTACTTTTTAACCGACTTCGAAAAAAAAGAAGGAGAAGGTTCTCAATTTTGATTTTGATGGTTTCTTTTTTAATCGACAGCTAATTCTTCCGGATTGGTCCCATTTTTATCTCATAAAAATTGGTTCTTTAGTTTTTCAGAAATTTTGAAAAAACTGACGTTATAAGTCAATTTTTCGTAATATCTCGATGAAATATGTACCGATTTTGACGACTTATTTTTTTAAGGATATAATAATTTCTTGACATTATCTCACAGTCATATGACGAAAATCGGATCAGTAATTTTTCAGAAATTCAGTAGTTTGTCTCTGTATACTGCTGAAAATTATATCAGAGAAAAGCCTTAGCAACGGTTGCTATTGACACGAAGTTGTCAATTTTCGTATCGACGGTGGTCTAGCGGCTAATGGTATAGGATGCAGCGCAGGATGCACATTGCTCGAGGTTCAAATCCCATCCACCGCAGTATTTTTTTTAATTTTCCATCATTTTTTTAGTTACGTTATTATTTATTTCTCAGGGCAACAAAATCACTTAAAAGGGAAAAATAAACCTTTTAAAAAAAAGTGTACCTACTTCAAAAATTTGCACTGAAAAGTAAGAAATAATAAAAATTTCGTCGTAGAATTTGAAGACGGTTGGTGCCAGATTAGAAATAATTTAGTACCCAAATTCACTAATCTAGATAATTCATTAGGAACCTACGATCATCAGTACAAACACAGATAATATTGAATAGATCTTTATGTCCCTAGATGTTTACTTAATTTTGTATCCTAATTTGGCACCAACCGTCTTCAAATTCTACGACGAAATTTTTATTATTTCTTACTTTTCAGTGCAAATTTTTGAAGTCGGTACACTTTTTTTTAAAAGGTTTATCATACCAAATAATAGTTTCAGAAATTTTGTGAAGGCGGACAAAAATCCCAGTCAAAGTTACCATATTTATTTAAGCACAAATAAGAAACGATTTTACGATATTACTCTCAAAACTAAAGCGACTCCTATGAGAAACAGGCGTCATTATGTGTAAAGGTTTTTAGGTACTTTTCATACCAAAAAATAGTTTCAGAAATTTTGTAAAGGCGGACAAAAATCCCAGTCAAAGTTACCATATTTATTTAAGCTCAAATAACAAACGAGTTATTACTCTCAAATCTAAAGCGACAGGTCAGCATTTTTATTAAAATCTCTCTTCAAATATAACTTTATGAACACACATCAAATAACGTCTGATATTTGTAGTTTACTTAGCTGCAATAAAGAAGTTATTTCCTGGTTTTCTACTATACAGAAAGAACTAATGCAGTTGCGAAATAACCATCAGGCTTTATCTGGGTCGAGCTCAAAGAGTGATCGCGTTATATGGGTACATCTTAACACACAACACTGAGTTCGGACCTTAATAAATCTGTTTGCGTGATGTGGGTACTTTATTTTGGTGTACTTACTTACATTTTAGAATGCAGAGCTTCTTGCGAAAATTATATAATAAATTATTGAGGTCGAATTTTTCCGCTGTGATTTAACATCTGGAACGATGTTATTAGAGAACAATAGGGAGTGAAAGATGATGTTGTGACTAAAATGAAGAAAAGTAGTTTACGCTGGTTTGGACACGTTGAAAGAATGAAGGATGAAAGATTGACTAAAAAGGTTTATATGGTTGAAGTGAAAGGAAATTCTGGCAGAGGACGATCTAGGTGTACCTACTTATATTGAACATATAAAAAATGTATTGATCGATGGAAATATTTAAAGTAGGTATACACAATCGTCGAGCATGTATTGAAGGTATGATAAGGTGAGGATCATAACAAATGGCATTCGATTGTCTGCCTTCCCCTCTTGGGAATAAAGGCGTGATGGTAGATAGATGAATAGATGATTTAACGCATATGAATTAACATATGCTCATGATTCTTTGGTATTGGGTTTCTTAAATAACCTTATTCTCTTCAAAGCCTAAGCCTATGTTTTTAATTATTTAAAAAAAAACAAAAGTATTTATTTCTTTAGTAAAGTATTTTGTAAAATAGAACTGAGATATAAAGTAACTATACTATCTTCTTTTTGAATTACTTAATCATGCAGCTACTACAAAATTGGCCTACGAAAAATTGCTACAACAATTCCCAAAATTGTGTGTTGTTCATAATCGGAGACGTGGGTAAAGTCTAGTATTATTTATTTAAATGAACGAAATAACCACAATAATTTCCCAGAGAAATTAATGAAACCACAGTACAAAACAAGCGGCTATACTCATCTGCCTACATTGATCCAATTAGACGTGCTACGGCGTAGCAATTGTCTACGCCTCTAAATCGTAGCACGCGTAGGCACAGTGTAGAATTAAATTAATATTACGAACGACGAAAATGTGCCTAATTTGTACGAGTTGGAACATTAACTTTGGACATCCGAGTTCATGGCTTATATTGAATTTGTACAGTTATTATAGAACAAATATAATTAACTTGTTTCTATTTACTACTTGCTTTCCGTCGCGGCTTCGCCAGTGTAAATTTGAAAACAACCTCTTATTTAAGCCAGTACGGACATTTTTCTTCGGTGCTATTATAGGATGTGTAACATCTGAGCTGTTGCTATGGGTCATAAATTTGTGAAGGGTAATTTCGTGAAACGTGACGGAAATGCGTAACCAAAAGTAAAGAAATCCAAATTTTAATTTCGAATTGTTAGGATCTATAGATGTATCAATTGAATATTCCATTTTTGAGTTTCTTCTACTCGTTTTCTTTAATAGATTCATCTGGAAAAATGTATATTTATATTTTTAACCGACTTCCAAAAAAAAGAGGAGAAGGTTCTCAATTCGGACCGTATTTTTTTTTTTTTTTTATGTATGTATGTACATCGATAACTTCGCCAATTGTGAACTGATTTTGATGGTTTCTTTTTTAATCGACAGATAACTCTTCTGGATTGGTCCCATTTTTATCTCATAAAAATTGGTTCATTAGTTTTTCAGAAATTTTGAAAAAACTGACTTTATAAGTACATTTTTCTTGATATCTCGATAAAATATGTACCAATTTTGACGACTTATTTTTTTAAGACATCATAATTTCTCGACATTATCTCACAGACATATGACGATAATCGGTTCAGTAGTTTTTCAGAAATTCAGTAATTAATTTCTGTTTACGGCTGAAAATTATGTATCAGAAAAAGCCTTATCAACGGTTGCTATTGACACGAAGTTGTCAATTTTCGTGACGATGGTGTAGCGGTTAAATTTATTGGGGTGCATAGGATGCACAAGCACATGGTTCAAATCACATCCACAGCGGTATTTTTTTTTAATTTTCCATCAATATTTTTTTAGTTGCAGTATTATTTGTCTCTCAAGGCAGCAAAATCACTTAAAAGGGTAAAATAAACCTTTTAAAAAAAGTACACCGACTTCAAAAATTTGGCACCAACCGTCTTCAAATTCTACGACGAAATATTTATTATTTCTTACTTTTCAGTGCAAATTTTTGAAGTCGGTGTACTTTTTTTAAAAGGTTTATTCTAGTTTACTTCTTAAATACAAACAAATAAATGCATACTCTTATTAAAAATACTTGAATTTTTTTTTAAAGAATCGTAGTCTCTATCTACCCCATTATGATATTGCTTTGAACATGAAACATGGAACAATCATAGCCAATAATAGCCAGAGATCTATACATGTCACTTTTAGCACAATACGAATAATACCAGGATATATGAATTGACGTGTACGGGTAGTCTTCCCATAATAATTTAGGTACAGAAAGGACAATGGCCTTTGTTCGCGTCTAAGAGGAGATAAGATTGTTACTATATAGATCGCTTATCAAAAGCGATGGTACCTTTATTTCTCTACGAACCTAATTTCATAGTAGAAGTTCTTAAAATGAAAGAAGAAAGAAACTCTAAGATGGTTTAGACTTTAAATCTATATATATTATATAACAATTGATGTTGGTACATCTGTTTGAGATTAATAGACTCAAGAAACCAATAATGGCATTGTTTATTTTTCGACGAGTTATATTAATGGCATCCGGTGAGCTGTGATATTGAAATTCCACGGGCGAAGCTAGGGCAGGACGCTTGTAAAGGATAAAAGCTATTAAAAAAAATATGTGAATGTAAAGGATAAGTCGACGGTGCCTTCAATAGTCTTTACAGCCATACATATAAATAAAATTGAAGGTTTCATTTACAATAATAGTAGTTCATGATACGGGATCATAATAGGGGTAATTAAAACACAAGTGAATTTTTTAATAGCATCCACGAGTGTTTTAATTCCATGTTATGTGCCCATTCATACACTACTTTATCTAATCCCATGCAATAGTACAAATCAAGTTGAACCAACATATTTTTCTTAATCGACAAATTGGAGGCAAACCGCGGTTACCTACCTACTGCGCATGCGCGTTAATTGTCAAGGATGGGCGTGTCGATATTTTCATAGAGTTTAATGTGGATACATAACACATATCCTCTGCCCTTTCTGCATTTTAAAAAACAAAACATTACGATATCGTTTTTATATGAAAACTTCGGTACCTACTATATAATACATTACAATATCGAAGTTTGACATATTACAGACGCGTGTATGTAAAATATATCATTATTCGATTTCGATTTTGTAATAGAGACTTTACGATATAAGAGTAGATAAAATTAATAATCGGACTTTGAATTTTATTATTATTTTTAGTTTTAGTTTTATTAATTTTAGTGTTAATTTGAAATAAAGTGTTCTATCTATCTATCTATTATCACGTCTTTTATCCCAAGAGGGGTAGGCAGAGACAATTGAATGCCATTTGTTACGATCCTGACATACCTCTTTCGCTTCTTTTATTTACATCATACCTTTCATATATGCTCGACGATTGTGTGTACTTTTAATATTTCCATCGATCAATACATTTTTTATATGTTCAATAAAGCTACACCTAGGTCGTCCTCTGCCAGAATCTTCAATCAAGTCAATATTTCATCCTTCATTCTTTCAACTTGTCCAAACCAGCTTAACTACTTTTCTTCACTTTAGTCACAACATCAACTTTCTCTGCATTTTTCTCTAATGACAATGACAAAAATAAATGTTAGAATTAAAAAAAATAGGTACAAATAACTAAGATATTTTTACATTTATTGTCTTTACGGATGTTTGTCCAGAATAGAAAACCGGTAAATAAAATGTTAATGAATCTTTCAGCGATTATTTTAATATTTTTTTTGTATTTATCAGTAGCTTAAGAGATATAAACTGTGGTCCCATCCTGCAAGGATATGATTGCCAACTGTTCTGTTTAAAATGAGCTAAATGTGAACATTGTTATTATTATCACTGACCACTTTGCTAAGCATACATGAAATTACATAATACATTTCCTATTTTCTCCCCGCAACGATAACATGTGCCATCTGTTCTTTCAATTTAGGTACAATTTTACTGCGCCGTAGTCTATAATTGAATCAAATAGTGCTGGCTGCAGTGCAGAAGTGTGCTCTGCTCTTTTCTCTTTATTAAGTTTAACGAGTCTTGTTAAGGAATTTAATAGTAACTTACATTCGGGGAACTATTTCTCAGAATTTAGGTATTATAGGATATTTAATTATCATTATTTTACTATCTAACTTCGATTAAGGTTCTTGTGACGGAGTTAAACCAAACTTACGTGGGAAAACAAAAATATAATTTAAATTTTATAACAAATTACGAATTTTCGTAACTTACAGTTTCAACAATTTGTCCAGGGTCTGCCAAACAAAAAACATGATAGATTTAGGAACACGACTAGTCTACGCCTCGGGTGACCTAAAGTACAGCCAGTGTTTTGGGAACCATGCCACAGGGAGGAGATTCTTGAAGAGGTATTATTTTTATAATATGTAAATTACATATAGTTTTTTAAATCTGTATATATTATTTCTCAAATTCTTTGTGTGTATCAAATATCTCCCTTCAAAGTTAATGTTTGATACTCCATTTTGAAGATATTTTTTCCTCTAGTGACAAAAAATTAAAAAAAAAAAATGCTTTTTTTAAGGTGAGGCGGTCGATAGGAAAATGAGTGATGAAAAATCAGAACGCAATTATCTAGAATCGCGCGCACGCGAGCAGGATAGAAACAGTACGTGAGTCATATTGAATTTAAGGTAAGCGATATTTTTTGTATAAACTTAAACAACTTAGAAATAATTTTACAATGAAAAGATAGAATTACCAAAAAAAATATTAATGATAATTTTTTGTAACGATACCATCTATATTATAGACATAAAATTTGATAAATAAAGTTTTCAGAGGTGTATTCAGGATTTTTTTCTATCGAGTAAAATGTTTCTAATCATACCTATTTTCAAAACAATAAAAAGATTTGCCATATCCTTAAAATCAATATATATATTTCAGTTTCGTAAATAGATCAGGTTTTCTGAGATATTTGATAAAAATTGGATTTTGATGACTTACTTCCCCTTAATTAAAGTAATTTATATAATTATTATGTAAAAGACGCCATCTGTTGGAGATCAGTTGAACCATGACAACAAAATTGACACCACTAACGGTGCGAATTAATCGCTTTATGTATTATTGTATATTTTAGTTAAGTTGTAAATGTGGAAAAATAAATATATAAAAGGAATATTTCTTCAGAACAAACATGAAAGTATGTAGCTAAATTGAAACATTTACAATGCACTCTTTGTTTCATTTCGCTATCTCAATGGGTTTCAAAGAAAAAAATAGATAGGTATTTCATTTACTTTCTAACGACATCATGACCTATCTTTAGTAATCACTACATAGTATAAAACAAAGTCGCTTTCTCTGTCCCTATATCCCTATGTATGCTAAAATCTTTAAAACTACTCAACGGATTTTGATGCGGGTTTTTTTAAGAGATAGAGTGATTCAAGAGGAAGGTTTATATGTATAATAACATCCATTAAATAGTGGAGAAATACTGTCATTTTTGAGGTTTCTAATGTGATATCGTAAATAATTAAATTTTTTCCGCTTACATTACAAACGCAGGCTGAACCCTACGAGATTTATCAAAATAATGTACTAAGTATTGTACACATTGAAAAGGTCTACAGAAAACTCCGCGATGGTATATGTCTATCTCTTATGGATATCCCACAATAACATTTTTTGTCATTTACTTTTTACGACAAATAATGGCTAATTTTCGAAGCGAAAATGATATAGAGGTAGGGGTGGGGGTAGAGGTAGGGATAAGGGTAGGGGTAGGGGTAGGGGTAGGGATAAGGGTAGGGGAAGGGGTAGGTATAGGGTATATTTTATTTTGTTCGTAAATATCCACGGGCGAAGCCGGGGGCGGAATGCTAGTTATAAATAAAACAGATTTACGAGAAGGAAAGAAATCAAGCTTCCTTCATGTCTATTCATAAAAGGCAGAAAATAATTACCTAACCCCGGGCAAAGACAAGCTCATAATCGTTTAGAGCGACGGTTTACCTAAATAAAACACGCTCCGGTGACATTTTAGTACTTTGATGTTAACCACGCTAAACTAAAGCCTACTATGTGATGGCACAAAGGCATTTCATTTGTCTTTCCTTTCTACAATCAACGAGACATATTGTTTCTACGTGACAAACACTATTTATGGGTTAATACGTGGAACTATATGCTCATGTTCATATTGAGAACAAAAGGACGTCTCATGACGTATGTATGTATATCATATTTGCATATATATTTATGTACCAATGGGTTTTTGATGTGTAACATATTTCGTGATTTCGTGAAAAGGAACGGAAGTGCGTAACAGGTAGGGGCCGTCTCCACGAGCGTGAGAATCGCGGCAATAGTCTCGCCGTGACATACAAACACTATAGGCGATAGTATCGCCCTGTGGAGTTTGGCCCATAGAGTTTGTATCGAATTTGGTGGCACAGACGAGACTATCGCCGCGATTTGACCAATGAGCGCGCGCGGTGGTAGAGTTGGCTGTGAGATGGTACCAAGCCATTTTCCGAGAGGTTGGTACTGTCAGCCTACAGTGCGTGTGTGTGATGAGAAACAGAAAGGGAAATAGAGAGGAGAACGCATCAGCTGTGCGCTTAAAATACAGTGTTGTGTATAAAGTGTTAATGTTTCAGGATATAATGTTAATGTTGCTTATTACAAAGGCTTGCTCGTTTTTTTTTATAATTTCCAACTAAATATATCTTAACAGAACTGGCTACTGGTTAGGTATAGGCTCACAAATACCATCGGTCTTCCTATAACATGGTTTCGGGAGCCACAAGGCGACCCGTGTAGAAAAAAAATTAGAGCATACTTAAAAGCGGAGACCCGATTTTCTTCACGAATAAATTATTTAATAGATTTCTCCTATTTTCCACTAAGAGTGACAGGGTTGCCTCTTGTTCTAGTTATTGTATCTATATGTGGACATTGCTACCCAGTTTACAATGTCTACAACGCTTAAGGTCGTGACGATAGTCCGTCTTTCTTCTAGCGTTTCTTTTTGTCACTTTTTGCAGTGATTATCTACAAAAGTAATTTATGTAAGAAAGAAACGCGATATATAAATGCAAATTTTAAAATAAATGCAAAAGAAAACAGTGGAAGTTACGGCACAAGATACAAAATTCGGTTTTTATGTAGAATTCATCAGCGAACCTAATATAATCGAAAGCACGAACAAAGTTTTTCTCATTTCTACTTTTCCACTTTACACAGATTTTTCTTCTTCAAGAACTCCTTTGAGTACACATTTAAATTTCAAAACCAAAATATTCAGCCAGAAGTTACATGAACATCATCTACTATATAATTTTAATGTTAGCTGTTTCCCGGAAAATTTAGACCGATGCATCCAAATTTTCCGGGAGTGGAAATGTCTGCATAGTAGCAAAGTGTCCCAGTTCTAGTTGTTCCAATTTTACCGCGTGACAGATTCTCGGTCCACTGTTTCCGGATTGAGTGTTCAACGTTTAATTTACGTAATTCGAAATAAACCTATGCTGGACAAGAGTTTAATATCAATTGTTGTTGTATCACATGAGCGACGACAGTGTAATAGGCAGAGCTTGGATTTAAAACCAGGTTCAAATCTCAGTTGTGTTAAAAATGCTATGCACCATTTTTTTTAAAAGCTTCAATAGGGTACGTAAAGCCGACATCCAGACTATATAAAACATCACATATTTACATCTGTTAAAGAAGTGACAAAGTGAACATACAACTTTTTTTTTTTTCTTTCTTCACGGGTTTCCTTACAGTTCCCGAAACCGCGTTACGGTTCCAGGGTACCCAGCGGAAGACCAAGTCTCCCTCGTTTAGCCGTAGTTTAACAAATACAACTTGTCCCGGTAAGTATCCTGATTTTCTCAAAACTACGTCAATTTAAAAAGATCTTCCTATTATTTACATACAAAATAGGAACGAAATATAGAAACAAAACAGTAGGAGCGTTGCGGACAATGTCTTTGTAAACTTATTGCTCCCCGACGTGACCCATTGTATGCTCCGTGACAACCGTTCACCCGGATGTATTCGGATAACCGGGAAATTGGAGATGAACAATGCCACGGACGAGCTATAAATGGCCCACAATCTATCTTTAATGGTGACATGTTACTAATAAACAGCCAGTGTAATTTGTTTGGTAGAGCGAAACTCATAGATAAATATAACTTACGCCTTTTCCCTTTTGGTAGGCAGAGACCAAATATATCCACTTGTCATCATCCTGGCATACCTTCAGTCAAGTCCATTAATTATCTTTAATTTCGGGTGCTTTTTATATCTCCTTACATATTTTATATTACAGTACCGAAGTTTTCATACAAAAACGATATCGTAATGTTTTGTTTTTTTTTTAATGCAGAAAGGGCAGAGGATTTGTCTTATACAGCCACATTAAAATCTATGAAAATATCGACACGCGGATGTCCGAGTCACTTGACAGTTAACGCGCATGCGCAGTTGGTAGGTAACCGTGGTTTGTCGATTAATAAAAATATCTTGGTTCACTTAGATATTAGATAAAGTAGTGTATGAACGGGCACATAACTTGGAATTAAAACACTCGTGGATGCTATTAAAAAATTCCATTTGTGTTTTAATTACCCCTATTATGATCCCGTATCATAAACTACTATTAGTCCACGCGATTTTCTTATCACATTATTTCTTAATATATTACCCCACATAGTCTTCCTAACGATCTCATCTCCGCTGCAGTAATCTCACTTTTATGATTGATTTTCCAGACCCATGTTCCACTTTAAAACATCAATAAAGTTATGTACTCCAGCACTCCATAGGCTAGTTTGGTATATAGATAGATATGATGTCGAGATTATATAACAAAAACATTTTTATAAACTATACTGACTTCAAACATTGTTCACTGAAAAGCAAGAAATAATTAAATATATTGAATTTGAAGTCGGTTGGTGCCAAATTAGGCTACAAAATTAAAATAGATTCTAAAGAAGATCTGTTCAATGTTATCTATGTATGTAATTAATTGTCTAGATTAGTGAAATTTAGAGCTAGGTAGTTTCTAATTTGGCACCAACCCTCTTCAAATTCAACGGCGAAACGAAATATTTAATTCTTATTGCTTTTTAGTTAACAATGTTTGAAGTCAGTTTCAAAATGAAGCTATTCTGTAAAAAATAATAAATTATTCTTTACAAAAATATCTTCCTTCGTTAAATTATGACCTACAGACTGCGCCTACAGACAATCTCATTGCAAGTTTTTGGACGAAATCAAATATAATTTTTCATTCATATTGTCACAAAATAGGATATTCATCTAATATAAGGCCCTAATCATAGGGTTAATTTATTCAGGGTTTACATAAACTAAACAATTAAATATATTATTAAAAAAATATCAGTGACTTATTACAACTTTTCTTGAAACTCTAAGAAAATATTTTCTCGCTATAGAAACAACGTCTGTCATTGACGTGAATATAACTTTCTCGTCTTCAACTTCAGGAAAAAGTTTTATAAAGTACGCTATTGTTAGTGGGTCAAGTAATATATATTCTATACTAACCACCCGCCCCTGCTCTGGTCGGATGGACAAATGTTTGTATGAAAGATTCCAAATAACAATGCGGCTCTTCCTGCAAAAAAATCACATCGATTCGTTAATCCGTTTGACGTAAAATAATGACAAGCAAACAGAAAAACACACCTTTGCATTCATATTAGTACATATTAGTACCATCATGGCTCCCGAGAACTATGTTACCTACCCCAGGGTACCTAGCGAATGATATAGGCTATCCTTATTTAGTTAATTTATCAAAATTTAGGCTACCTAACGATATATTCTGAGATCGAAAGGTCTCTTAGTACAAATTGTTATCCATCCTTAGTCTAATCCATTACACATG
The DNA here is from genome assembly GCA_963924495.1 of Nemapogon koenigi. Lineage (NCBI taxonomy): Eukaryota > Metazoa > Arthropoda > Insecta > Lepidoptera > Tineidae > Nemapogon > Nemapogon koenigi. Next base: position 7,017,980 of record OZ004644.1, on the reverse strand, counting down.
CTTAATTGCTGAATTACTGAACCAATTACTGAACCAATAGATTAAAATAAATTAGGTGGAAAGACTAGAGATATGAGTATGTCACAATACTGGCAAGTTTAAAACCCGAATCTACTTACCCACTGGCATATAGGCTGTAATGTAGATAAATTGTATGGATAGAGTAAAAACTGTGCTTGAAATAATACGATCAGTTTATAAAAAAAAACTAAAAAATACGCTTTTGTCAGTAACGCACACTTGTCCAAACTTGATAGGGTTACGTCGTTTTGTTACAGAGCTCCTCTGGCCACCTTCAGGCTCCATCATCAGAACCCTGGACATCATCTAGTACCAGAGAACTTGGGAAGACAAACCAAACGAGCCCAAACTCGATAGGATTACGTCGTATATTTACAGAGTTCCACTATCCATCTCCTGGCTCCATCGTCAGATCAGATCTACGGTACCTACCAAATTATTGTTTTGTCTATTCTATTCTATTTTTTTTTCAAAATGGCTCCATCAGGGTTTTGATGATTCCGCCAATGTCAAGTATTATAGACGTCACAGTAACAATAAGCCGATAATCGGTAGGTAGAATGCTCCCGCCGGCCGCGATATGTCCTATTAGTCACTGACTAATCACAACCATCACATCACGGACGGGATTAAACTGGATTCCCCAACACGTCTTCGCGGCGCGTGCGCTTTCCACCAAGGCGTGTCGTGGAATCCTATTGTTTTGTCATACAAATTACATACACTTGCAAAGCGCCAAATCGATAATGATAATTAGAAGTTGGTTAAATTCGACTTCCAAGATTTGTTTACATACATATTATATAGTTAGTTACAGGTGAAGCTAAGCATTAGACCTAGACGACAAAATGAAACAGTCTATTTTAAATGATGTAGGCTATTTTCTTAAATGTTTTTAAAAACTCTACTAACAATTTGTACATAAATATTTTTTGGTTAAAATATTTTTTCATAAATTAACTTAAAATCTGAGCTTTTCTCCGCATTGACTTTTCACGTTACAGAAAATGAATATTAATGACCTATCATAACTTTAATAGAGCGCGAAATCGATATTGACATTTTGAGCTAAATTTAAATAGTCATGTCATCTGAAATAATTATAATTAAATATATTATGCACTAAGGTCAGACCAAGTTTGACGCCCCTGTATGGCGCAGGAACAAATTAGCGCAAGTCCGACTCACACTTAGTCGGTTTTTATCATTTTTTTGTATTATAGTTATACTAGTTAGACGTTTTTATGTACTTCCATTATTAAGATCGAGCAAAAAACGATGATAAAAACACGTTTCTTATATGGGGACCTCCTTTAATTTTCAAGTTTATTTTATTTTTATTATTTTTTGTTATAGTAATACATATCCTGTGACGGTTCAAAAGATACAGCCCTGTGACAGACGGACTGACAGACGGACGGACGGACATCGGAGCCTTAGTAATAGGGTTTCCGTTTGCACCCTTTGAGTACGAAACCCCAAAACCATCAAAATATATTTTTATTTCTATGATAAAATCACAAGATAATACGTAAATGTCTGCGTTTAGAAATATTCCCTTTTCTTATCATGTCTAATATACATTTTCAGAAAGTCATCTCAAATGTAAGAAGCCCAAGTATTTGCATTTCAAATGGATAGGCTAACAACGCGGAACAAATTTATATTTATTATTTAGGTATAGTTTGGACACCCGACGCTGCCTAAGTGCCTAATGTCTATCAGCTATGATTGTTGAAGGTCTTGTCGAACCCTCTCCAATACTGTCCAAACATTCAGACAGGCTAAAATTTAACAACACCAAGGTATTTTTTGCATTGTTGTTGTAAACTTCACTACTTGATCTCTTAAATGTTCGTAATAGTCTTAATAAGGTGTTTAGAGAAAGAAAAATTGGAAAGGTTGCTCGAAAAATTGGAAAATCCGGAAAAACCTGAAAGTGCTGTTTTCTATGTGATTTTTGTATAAACTCAAGACCATAATAACCATAAAGTGTCAATATATAAGTTTTAATTGATGTGAGAGAAATATTTTTTTTTTATAATAGGGGATGCTAGACCACGAACGAAGCCTGGGAGGAAATCTAGTTTGTGTATAATTATCATATTAAAGTCGGTTAGTTTTTACGCTATGCTCTACATTACTTAAGATACAGTGTGTTTTTCTCAAGATGGAAAGTATTCTATATGATAATTCAAAAGCCTAACTTTAAAAAAATCCGCGTTTAAAAACTAGCCAACAAAAACACAACGTATCTGCGAACTAATGAAACCGTAGCTTGAATACGAGATCCATATCACGTAGGCACACATTCATAATCTTAAAACACGAATATCACGCATACAAAAACTTCTCGCATAGTTTAGATAATATTTGCCGCTCCAACGCACAAGAAACTATCAAGTCATCGTGAATTTCAAAATTATGTACTAAATATTTCACAGCAAATGTTTACTGAAACAGGTTAAAGGATCAAAAGATAACGTGTGTAGACATTCTTAGAATTTCATGACCCTGGCCTACATTCCCGGAGCACGAATTTATCGATCTTAAGATATCGAGACGCAATTTTAGGTTACGTTATTAGCTTAAAAATGAGTTATATAATATGATAATGCCTTGGCATTCATTTTCAGTTTATTTTTTCCAAGTATGGTATTTAACTGTTAAGGGTCCTTGGCAGTCGGACATCAGCTTACTTCTGTCAAAATATGGCAAATCTCAATTAATCCTAGAAAAATGATCATATTATGTACTATACAACATTTTAAATTCAAATTTATTATAAATGGAATTAAGCCATATTTGTATTATTTAGGGTTTTAAATAGGTTTTTAAACAAACATTGCAATTGCGTTTTGAAAAGTCTTCTTAATAATAAAGTTATGGCTTAATCCAATTTAAAATAATAACTATCAACAATTTGAGTTGAAAATGTTGTATAAATAAACTCATTGAAATTTGCAATCTTTTTGACAGAAATAAGATGGCTGACAGCCACGGACCCTTGAGGCGAGAATGGACAACATTTCATTTTTCGTAAGGTACCATGCTAGAAAGCTTATTTTTCATTTTTTTTATTTTTTATATCCTTTAATTTTCGAGTTATTTTAAAAATACTGAAATATTGAAAATTAAGGATTAATAGGTGCCCCAATCTGTGCTAACCCTCTAATTTAAAAATACTAATGTCTGTGGCAGAGTTGAACTCAGGTGTTGCCCTCTATTAATTTTACCCATTTTTATTCCATTTAAAGCTAAATTAATAATTATTCTTTAAATATAATTATAAAAATACTTCTTTCATATAATATTTTTTAGAAGTTTTGCTAGTTTCGAATGGGCTATCACAGGAAATATATTTACGAGTGAAACCGCGGACAAAAGCTAGTATTATTATATACATTATGAATAATGTTGTAGGCGATTTGAGTTCCGGCTACACCTATTTGGAACACGGTATATTATACTCTTTGCATTTCTATAACGTATACTCTGTGGCTTGACTGACACTATCTGTCACTTTCTTTGGGTGACAGTTTATATTTCTTAATTTTAGTCCTAGCTATGGTTTTTAGTTTATAAGTCCTCAGAATTTATAAAAAATCATAATTAAATTAAAAATATAAAAACTCAACCAAAAATAAAATAGAAAAATACGTGTAACTTATTTTTTAATATATTTTTAATTAAAGTAATAAAAATGGGTGATTAAAAAAATGAAATGTTGTCCATTGTGTGTGTCATAAGTATAGAGGAAAACACTTGCGGTTTATTTTTAACGACTTCAAAAAAAAAGACGTTACTCAATTCGACCGTATATATATTTTATTTTTTTTATGTGTGTTCGCGGATAACTTCGTCGTTTATGAACCGATTTTGATGATTTCTTTTTTAATCGACAGATAATTCTTCCGGATTGGTCCCATTTTTATGTAATAAAAATTGGTTCATTACTTATTCAGTAATTGTGAAAAAACTGACTTTTAAGTCAATTATCAGTATCTCGATGAAATATGTACCGATTTTGACCGGTATTATGTTATACCTATAATAATAAATATTTTATACCTATGGTTATCATTCAATTAATAGAGAACTTCGAGAGCAATGTCTCTATACTTATTTTTCTCAACTTTTTCACATTTGTGTCATTATTCGATGAAAGTAGTATCTTTAAAACACATATTTCGACTTATATGACCTTAATTAGGTTCTGATATAGTTATTTAATACTGTTGTTTTAAACTATGTGCCGTCGTTCTTTGAAAATATAACTTAACGTTGGAGCTTTAAAAGGAAAAATCAATATTGGTTTTTTCCCCCGGCAGCTTAAGAAGTCTTCGCAATAAATACTCGACCTTTTAAAGGAATTTTCATTGAAATATAAAGTTATTCGTTTCAGCCTTTCTTAAGTGCCTTTGGGTTTGATTCAATTTATGACCAGTTTTATGATTTACTGGCAAATAGGAATAACTTATTCTGTAGTTTTGGACAAATAAAATAATAAATAAAATAAATATTATTGAAAAGGCAATGAGAAATTTTGTTTTTTGTTTGTTTGTCCTTTCACGACAAAATGGAGCAACGGATCGACATTATATTTTGCAGATAGATAGTTGGAAGAGAGACACGACAGGCTATTTTTTATCCCGGGAAAATAACTCATCACTCAATTACCTACTAATCTTGGTTGAGGTACTTTGAGGTCAACAACACGGTCACAGAGAACTTTCATTTAAAAATACATGTAGAATATTGTTGAATATTTCTCTTCTTGTTTTTACTACTAAATATCATCAAAATGTCACACCCAGGGACTCAAAGTTTATATTGATGGCACCCAAGCGACAGAGAAGAGATTGATCAATCTAAATAATCTGAGATCTCGTCTGTCGATAACATTTTCAATTCAATGGAAAGTTGGATTACGAGTATTGAGAAAATAAAGAATTTATAGTTTGACCTTAGCATAAAGAAAACTCGATATCACATCCTTTATACAACTGCCATATCTCAAATTAAAGTATATCTATTATTTTCAGAATTGCGGACACCGGCATTAGGTGCCCTCCAAAGCACGAGAAGTCCAATCAAAGTTTTTATTTTAAAATGAAAATGGTGCTCAAGCTGAGCACAGGTTTCAAATCCAGTATTGTATCAAGGTATTTATAACCTTAGCACCAATATTCAGAAAAGGTTTAAAAAAACCGGCCAAGTGCGAGTCTCACTCGCACACGAAGGGTTCCGTACACTCAATAGTATGCACTAAGGTCAGACCAAGTTTGACACCCCTTGAGCAGTTTATCTTGAAATTGTAACAAGTCTCTCAGCAGATTCTGCCATCTTAAGCTTACGTCAGGCACGTCGGGGACTTCCACTCAAAATTCTCTCCGATAACGGCACATCTTTATTGGAGCTAATCGCCATTTATGTGAATTTTACAACAATGCTGTTCAAGATTATGCTGCTAGCAAACGCATAGAATGGTGTTTCATACCGCCGGCGTCGCCATTCATGGGAGGTTGTTGGGAGAGGCTCGTAAAAACAGTGAAAACGGCCCTCCTTACGACGCTGAAAGAAAGAGCGCCTAAAGAAGAGCTGCTCCACACCTTTCTCCTTGAGGCGGAAGCTCTAGTTAACTCGAGACATCTAACATAAGTCACTGAAAATCATGAATGTGAGAGCCTTACACCATTCCATTTTCTAATAGGAGCCGGATGACGGAGTTTTCTCACTAAGAAAGGAGTGGCTAAAGGTTCTTCGGTTATCTGAGCATTTTTGGAGCAGATGGCTAAAAGAATATTTACCCAATAAAAGGCCTAAGAAGCAGCAGGGAGGTCAGTTCGCAAACATTAAAGTTGACGACGTAGTCCTAGTGGTCGACCCTAACTTGCCACGAGGAGTGTGGCCCATGGGCCGAATAGTTGCTGTGTATCCGGGCAGAGATGGAGTAGTTCGAGTGGCTGATGTAGCCACTAAAGGGGGCACATTGAGGCGGCCTACTAGAAAACTAGCCCTTCTGAATATGAAAGGGATGGTGTTGGTGTAGTATGAGAGTATGCATTATAGTTATACTAGTTAGACGTTTGTATGTATTGCCATTATTGAGATCAACCAAAAAACGCCGAATGAAACACGTTTCTTGTATAAGTTGCGAAGCCTTAGTAATAGAGTGTGTCCGTTGTCACCCTTTGGGTTCGGAACCCTTAAAATTTGTAATCGGGCTAGCTTACACGATTAATTGTATTTCCCTAACTAAATCACAGACTATCTCAGAAAACATATTTTACGTGTCTGGTCACCCCATATTTGCAACTTTTCATTTTCCACGCAGAAGATATTTTATGGTTACATTTTGTATACGTGCCGTGTGCAGACGACGTCATTGTGTTGCGGTTTACAATCTAAAACAGTGCTCTTTATAATGCGAAGCCGAGCTCGGTATCTCAGATTGAACGCTGAGTGTAGAGTAAAAATTTTATCTCCGTAATATCGGTTTTCTATAAAAAGTTCTTATCGTGATATTTTACTATGCTATTGCATACTATGATGGTTAGAATCAGAAAACTACATGGCTTTGATCTCTCTTCTATTAAATAAATCATGATAAGTGGAGGATATAATCCCTTCTAATTGGAACACAATCTTCCACATCATAATTTTCACACTTCAAACGTCTCAAACAAGATACGGCAACATAGTTTTAAAAGATATAAAAACAACGGGGAAAATGAAGAGCTCGAGCCCTAATTACTAAGGCTCCGCTGTCCGTCCGTCTATAACAGGGCTGTATCTTTGAACCGTAAAAGGTAGACACTTGAAATTTTCACAGATAACACATATTACTATGGCCACTATAACAACCAATAATAAAAATAAAATAAAGTTAAAAATTAAAGGGAGTCCCCATACAAGAAAAGTGTTTTATTCGCCGTTTTTTGCTCGATCTTGATATTCTTTTAAACTAATTTGTTCTTACGCCATATCGTCAAACTTGGTCTGACCTTAGTGCATACTATTGAGTGTACGGAACCCGTCGTGTGCGAGTCCGATTAGCACTTTGCCGGTTTTTACGCAACTATTTTTATTATACAGTAGAACCTTTTATAGAATGTCGCAACTTTAAAATTTTGAAAATTATTTTTTCGCATTACTACCATGGAACGGCTAATTTTGCAAGTATTATTACGGCGATCAAAGTCTAGTTTATTAATTTACAAAGTTTTCATTTCAAAATTTCAAATCTTAAAGAATTCCCTAACAACGATAGCCTAAATACTTCTGGGGCCGCAAAGAAGTAACCAAAACATTTGCTTTTAAACTTTTGCACCCGAAACTTCCTGGTTAAGAAAATATGCGAGTGAAAAGCTCTTGAAATATAAGTGGAGGAAGATATTTTGAAATTACTGTTGAAATTACGTTCTTGAGTTCATATTTCAGAATGTTATTAGACGAATTGAATATTTCTACTGGCTGCTATTGAATATCTAGTAAGACATGTTTAGGAATCTATTCTTGGCATACATACAGACTAATAAAGAGACAAACAGTTATTTGTCGTGTAAATTTGTAGGTTTTGGAATTAATATTTTATGAGGGTTTTGTTAGTTATAAACATATTGTTAAATATTGTCTTAATTGTTTTTCTTAACTATAACCTATAACACTTTTCTCTCTGGTAGAGGTGAAAAGTTGTGTTTCACAAGTGCATTTACAGCGAGTAAGTACCTACTTTGTCCTCATAAAATAAAAGTTCATTAAGCACTTAAGAATTTTTCGACCTAACTATGTCATTACAAGTGGTGTTTTAGCATCGAAAAGTTATTCACGACATGGGAATAACGGCTGCATAAAATTGTAGCATTTGCTGAAAAACTTTCAATATTTAGGCAATACATATATGACCCATATCCCCATATACCCTACTAGATGACCCATGCGAAAACTTCGCACTGTCAGTTCAAGTGATCTCCAACAGACGGCGTCTTCAACAAAATATATAAATTAGTCTAATTAAATTAGAAACATTTAATTTTGATTTGTTTGATTAGTTTTCGACATCAGAGTGGAAAAATATCTTTAAAATGGCGTATCAAACATTAATGTTGATGAAGTATTAAGAGAGATATGGTGTACCGACAAAAAAACCCTCTTGAGAAATAATATATGTATTTTTTTGAAAAACCGGTTACAGGCCCCACGATTTCCAGAGGAAAATAAGGCGTCTAATGTTAGTCGTATTACGTACCTATATTTCAGTTTTTCCTATATTATGTCTGTCAATTTATTAAAAGAAAAGCCTTTACTTATTTAAATTTTATTGTCAGTGTATAAAAATCATGAACAACGGGTCAATTGTCATCGAATCAATAATTTTCAATTAAGAATTCATGAAGGAGTAGGTACTTTCATTTTATAATCATAAAATTATCTATATCAGAACTGGAATTTCATTTAATAATCCGATCAATAATTTGAATGAATTAATTATGAATTTGCGGCGCTTGCAGTCGAAACAATGGATCTGTGATCAGCCGACATGAAAACATTTGTGAAAGATTTGGGCATCAAATTAGTCCACACTTCGGGAGACCTAAAGGCTGGTGCATACTCGCACAGAGAGAATAGGTATAATAGCGCAGGGAGCTATTTTGGAGGGCGTATACTTTTTATAAAATATATTTTAAGTTTTGTTTTTATTATTGTACATATATTGTATTTTTTATGAAAAGATTTATTTATATGGAGACTCTGACAATATAATTCATTCATTTTATTTTGTTTTGTTTACATTGGCCCCAACTGATCGTATACCATTTATTATAGACTAGCTTTCAACCCCAGCTTAGGCCCGTGGAAACTTTTGAAAAGGGATTTCCGAGATAAAATGTAGCTTATCGGATAGAAGTTGCTCTATTTTGACGTGAAAGAAGATTGAACAAATACCATCGGCTAAATGAGGGAGACTTGGTCTTCCGCTGGGTAATACGGTTTCGGGAGCTGTAAGGCAACCCGTGAAAAAAGAATAAAAAAATTAAAAATTAACAAACACTATTTCGCATTTATTCGCATAAAGTTAATATTATTTTTGAAGTTATACTTCTATAGGCGCGTTATGAAAAAACTATGAGAGTGAAATTTTACGATGCAACAAAAATCGACAGTATGAAGTTGCTGAGAGTGAACTTTTACGATGCGCACGCACGATGCAAGACTAATTTGTATTATGTTAAATAGACAATTTAGTACCTGTAGAGGATCTACTCACACTTGCATTACTTACACACACATTATGTAGCGCGGACGCACGACATATACCTAGCTGCCCGCCCCGCGCTCTTTAGGCGTGCATTTCACTTTGCCTTAATTAGTCCTTACTTCACCTGGTCACCAATATAGTAGAAATTACAAATTCTACATTGGTGACTCCGTCGTGATAATTTTTTCTATATTTTTTAGCAAATTATTTTATGATCACGCAATTTTATTTTCAGTCTGCTTATCCCTCTTTATCCCCTTATACATCGGTATATCTCTTATGCATTCAGCGTTGCATTCGAAATAATTGCTTATATCGGAGAGCGACAATCAGTTCCGCTTGTTCAAGCGAAGCTTTCAGTCAATATTGTATATATTCACAACTGTAATTCCACGCTGATCGCGTATTAATGGTAGCTTCACTTTTTCCTGTATATTTCTGAAAGCCTTCGGTAGATATTTTTTAATAAAACTTTGACTTCCAATATATTTATAGTAAACTAGCTTTTCGAACAAAATAAAATATAGCCTGTATTACTCAGAGATATCGTAGTTTCTATTCGTGTAATATTTTTTAGAATCGGTTCAGTAGTTTGAGAGATTACCCCCTACATCCAATCTTACAAACTTTATTTCTTTATAATATTAGAATCGATAATTATAAAATTACATAGCTTAAATTTCGTACTTCGCAGAGCTTTCAATTGCTTTAATAATAATCCGAGATGGCCCAGAAATATAGCTTGTCAGTTTGACGAACCTGCGCCAGGCTCCACAGATGTCGCCCTAACAGCCTTTTATATCTCCAATGACGAGGGGATAAGAATAAATTCTTTGCTTGTTATATATTTTTATAATTTACAGACTAATGAGAAATATTCAACAAAAAACATAGAAGTACGGATTCTTTTAAGTTAGATAACAAAATTGGCAATACAGGCGAATCCGTAGGGAGTATGAAATTTGCGTCACACGCATGACGTTTTATTTACTATCTCTATATATTATTTCTCAAAGGTGATTTTTGTTGGTATCAAATATCTATCTTAATAATGTAACAAAGTTAATGTTTGATACGCCATTTTGAAGAAATTTTTCCCTCTAATGACGAAAAATAAAAGATCAAATAAAAATTCAATGTTTCTTTTAAAATTAGACTAACTTATTCATTCTGTAAAAGACTATTGGAGATCAGTTGAACTATGACAACAATATTAACACCAGAATATATATAATAGTAAAATTTAATTGTGTTTTCTTTAGGTGAATACTGAATATCCTTTGAAATATTCTGAAAGGATAATGTCCCACATACAAGATGTCTAGGTTCGTTTGGAATGTAGTATGGTGGAGATATTTTATTCTAACCACGTGTGGTTCGGCTACGAAATAAGGAAAGAGGAATGAGGTCATGGAATTCTTCTGAGCATACACTATGAGACGCAAGCGATAAGCTAAGTACTCTACTAACTCAATATACCCACCCTTATAAAGCTAAAAGTTGACCGTTTCTCTGTCTTTCTTTCAAAGATAGACGTGCTTATACTGAAAATAATCCCATATTAATTTAACGGCATTCCAAAACGTATGTTAGAATCATACACAAAAACCACTAAACCGATTGACCTAATAAAACCACAGAATATTTTTATCCGTCAGTTAAGTGCCATAAAATTTCTGAATCCGACTAAAACCTTCTTCGGTAAATGTTCTAAATGTGAAACCGTACTTAAATCCATCCAGTCAATCGGAAACTTTTGACTTATATTATAGAGAATATATTTTTATGGATACTGGCTTTAATTTCCTCTTTTGCAGAATATAAATCCAGAAGAATAAAACCTTTTTTGTTGTTTTAAATATTTGTTGTCTATAATTTTAAAATTATAAAGGTGCGTCGGTGGCCGATTGGTTAAGACGTCTGATATTAACAAGGCAGACCACGGGTTCGATCCCAGATCCCGGCCATGTACCATTGGGTTTTTATAATCCGACAAACCACACTTAAGGCTTTTCCATTCCAATTGGCCACTCGTTAGGTATAGCCTCACAAATACCGTCGGATAAACGAGGGAGACTTGGGAACCATAACACGGTGTCGGGAACAACCCATGAAGAATGAAAATTAAAAAAAAATCTATATGAAATTTGATAAGATATTCAGCCATCATGTAACTATTCATATTTACTATTTCCTCTTTCTAAAAATATCTATATTTTTAAGTTAATAGTAAATAAATTAATTAAATAATATTTTGCCAATTAATATATAGGAAACCGTTGGCAGAATCTTGGTTCAAATAGAAGCTAGCAACAAAAGACATAATTAGTTATAGTGCATGAGTTTCTTGTTACTTGTCATATCATCATGAATCAATATTTTTTCATGACGGTGCTTACCTGTCAAATTCTCATTGAAATTGGTTCGACAGCTAACCCCTCAAACATTTTTTTAGCATTATAACAAGCTGTTGAGTGTCCCGACTAATATGAAGCTAAATTTTCTATTCGCTTTTAGCATACATTATTTTCAACAGAGTTCTAGAATTTTCGGCTTGCTGGTAGCAATTTTTCTCTAGGGAATTTTCGTTGTCTGGCTTCTTGTTTCACGCACAGGTGCACTACTCTCCGAGTGGAATACGATTTATATGGCGCGAAGGCTTTAGTAACGGATGCACGTGACATCCTCTATAAACACTTCCGTTCAGTCAGAGTTTCCTAGTAAATGCGAATATATTTGATATTTCAAGAGGATATCCCTAAAATCCGTCTATTTGATGCAAATTTGTATTGGAACGAGTATTAATTTAATGTTCGTGTGACCTTTATGGTCAGTGCACGTTTGAATCCCAGGTAACATAACCTGCCTACTACGAATCTGTTCATACCATTTTTAGCTCAGCATTTTATCCTGCAAAGTATATTTGCCAAAATATCCATACAAAAAAATCATATCATTCGGACTAATATAACAAGAAATAAAGAACAGACATCGTATGTTGCTTGTTCAAATCCGGCTCGAAGGACCAAATTAATATTACTAGACTGTTTATTACTGTTTAAATTTGATTAATTGCTTTTAAATAGTATGATATATGATAACGATGCCGTGAGTACACGGTGGTGTCTTTAAAAATAGGGTTGCGTTGACACGGGTACGGAACCATGAAAGGTAGCCATATCGTCCTTAAAATATAGTTTACACTAATAACCACTACATAGACTGGGTGAAAAATGTTGTAAACACGAACTAGGAAGCGCACATTCTAAATAAGTTGGAAAATACGAGCAGTTTCCTTTTACGAACGAGTAGAGAATTTATACGAGGCCGTTTTAAACCGTTTGTGGTTACAGAATATTGCACCCACTGCACTCTTTAAAGCTTATACGTATAAATCCAAGAGCCAGATGGTCCACCCAGATTTCTTTAAAAATCGATTCGTCCGGTCAACATTAAATCCGTCGTACGTTAAATTTGGCAGTTAGATAGACTATATTTAATTCGATATTGGTATGATGATCGGGCTCGAATCTCAGATGTTTCAAATCATTGGTATGTTTCTTTGTGATTTCATTGCTTTTGGTACCTAATCTATAGCACACAGTATCCTTTTTGGAGCAAAAACGACATGTATTTGTTATATCTATACTAATAAGAAAGCTGAAGAGTTTTTGAACGCGCTAATCTCTAGAACTGACAGCCGGATTATAAAAAAAATTGCATTTGATAGCTCAATTCTTCTTTTTCAGCCTGTTACCATCCACTGCTGGACGTAGGCCTTCTCATCATTCTTCTCCCTATCCTCCGCAGTTCTTAACGCTCTACCCTCTCTCTTCACGATGTCGTCACTCCATCTCGCTGGTGGTCTGCCGACACTTTTATGGCCCATTCTAGGTCTCCACTCAGTAGCCCAATTCTTGAGAAAAGCAGTTATATAACATCACGATACAACCCAAATTCATTATACACTGACGAGCAATATAAAAAAGCCACTAACTTATCATGAAATATTTCTGAAATAACGCCAGATAGCTTTTTGAAGTAAAAAGCGACATTTAAGTGTATAATAATATAATAACGGTTAAAAAACACCCAATGGTAACAAAACAAATTTAATTAAATGTGTTAAAAATGTAAAATCAAATTTTATATTGCTTTTTTAGGCACTTTGCAAGAGGCCTTTTTATAATGCTCGTCAGTGTATAATGCAGTTTTTTTTATTTTATTATTAGTAAAAGTAATTACTGTAGCCTATTTAGCTACATTATCTAACTTTCCCTTAGATTTAAAATGCTACCATAAATTGCCAATCAATATCCAACTTTCGCATCAACTTAGCCCAGTTACAAAGATAAAAAAGTTTGTTTGACCTTAATAGGTGTACTTAATTCGATCGTCAAGTACTATGAAGCTGGGCCAAGCTGACAAATAGCCTATTTACATTCCCTATATTCCGATAATTGAGCTCCAGCTAAGTATTGATCTTATATGTTATTGCATTTAGACACGACTGTTAATTGTTGTTTCAAACTATTATTGTGGGGTATTTGTGTAAATCAGAGTGTTAAAACATGTGGTGTCGTTAATGGTCTGCTTAATGATAATTTTATGGCTATGCTTCTAGTTCTAATAGCATAATTTTAGATTAGTACTTAGAACTTGTTCATGTCCATTGATAAACTTTTTAATAGTCGGAAATAACATTCAAAATACGAATTGGTTTTTAGTGCTTGATTTAAATTTCGGGAACGAGTACGTACGGAACGTGCAATGCCTAGGCATTTAAGATCACATAGAACGTCGATAGCAATTATTTTTAGGAATTCAACCTACTTACGAGAAATCGCTGTGGATCGCACTAAGGGGGAGCGTCTCACATTTAGCTACCATAGTGTCGATTTTGGAATTTATTTTTTACGCGTAATTTAATGAAACATATCAAGGATAAAATATCATAGCGAATAATAAAAATGTATATAAAATACAAGAAATATATATATATATATATATATATATATATATTGAATAAATTAATATTATAATATGTATGTATATATAATCTCAATAAGGCGGACTGTATTATAATCTGCTAGTCGCGAGCATTCATTGACCAACCACGGTGGCAAGGTCACATGTCGTCTTGTCTATAAAAAAATGCTTTTATTGTCCATTTTTATTATATTGTCTATGATTACTAAATTATAACTAATACTAAAATTTAAATCGATTTTATTAATTAAATTATTTATTAAAAAAACAAAAAAACGACACTAGTGTCTTCTATTGGGAAGCTAATGGCCGTTTTCACCAAACTTTTAAGTCGATTCTTAATGTTAAGCAATTTCTTAACCATATTAAATATTTGAATATCAACTTAAGAGTTTGGTGAACACGGCCATTAGTGTGTTAAGTGGGAGCCCCCTTAAAATGGTATCCACTTCTTCTGAAAATAATGCTTACTTACTTATATATAGTACGCTTTCTAGGTAGCATCCAGAGATACATCTAACTTGTGTAATTAAAAACAGCATCGCGCTCAGTAAACAATGAACAGACATTACCACCGAAGGAAATTGCATTAGAACCGTTTAAAAAGTAAACGAGAAAGCGCACTTTCATAACGTGTAACGTCCAAACTGGGTCAGAGGAAGGATAAAACTCGGTAACAATTTTACTCTCTCGCGTACTATGGCCAATGATTTATCTTTATAGTCCTTTTCATCGCAGCAATGTTACTTCTAAACAAACCCGGTAAATTGGACCGTTGCGCACATAATTCTTGACAGCGTATTATGCACTTTATAGTTTTATAGAACAAAGTATGCTGCCTGGGCTTTCTGATGCAGCAAATCGTGTAGATTTTTTTGTATATTTTGTGACATTTCTATTTGAAATTACGCCGTTCTGCTAAAAATCTTTTGACTCCACCATGGCAAATAAATAGCCGCGAATACAAAGAACGCCGGTTATACCTGCTTTCGGCTCGTCGGCTCGAAATAGGAAACAAGAAAATGTGCCGTATTTGTTTTAACTAGATTTGTAATTAATTTTAATTAATGTTAATTAATTACGGAAAATAATAACACAAGTCCCACATATTAAAACACAACATTTTTCAAATAAATCACACACTTATTTTGCGCCGACGACGGTCCGAAAGCAGCCAATATTTTGATTCAATTCCATATTTATTATTTCAAAGGCCTATAAGTTATTGTTTTTATTTTGTTCTATGACAGATATCTACAAATAGAGGTATTTACTTTGTGTCTACTTCTCTAACTTATTTAAAACAGTTTGTAATCTTAGGGTGCAGCGAAGTTCTTTCTTATAATCTAATTTACTACCCTACTGAAAATTTAGTCGCAAAACATATTATAAGGGTACAGTTTATTAAATCATGTATTTATTCCTTTGACAACTTTACAGTTTGATAAAAAAACCTATAAATTAGGTTAAAAATTTGATACAAATTACAGATGTAATATAAGTTATGAAGTAAAAAGCACACGATAAAGAGGAAATAAAACATAACCGTTACGTGACCTCCGAAGCACAAGACCTCCAGTTTTAAGTATAACGCTCTAATGTCACAATTATATAATGAGTGTTTGTTTGTAAACTCGAAAACTAAGTACTGGATCGATTTGAAAAAAAAAATCACAAAAAGTTTCCACAGGTAAAGCCGGGACTAGACGCTAATAAGTATATAAGTAGGTTATTTAGTAGGTATACCCAATGGCTGACTTTAATTAATTTCATTCATAACAAATATGAGCCAATCCTAACCAAAAATCCAATAGAAAGTGAAAGCTAAAAGAAATTGTTCAATAATCAAGGTCGATACGAAAGTCACCCTGATATATTGAAATGTTTTTTCGCAAGGACATTAACGTATGACAGTGTTTACGGTATGCGTTGTTAGTTCCGGGTGAGGTGTCAACACACCAATATATCGATCCAATGTCAAATTTGTGGCCTTTGTGATAATAAGGAAAAAGGAAAAACACATGATGGATTTGTGTGAAAATTCCCTGGTATGAAAGAAAATTCATGTAAAATATTTCACTGCTGCTGAAAGGTTTAGCCTTAAACTTTAATTAAAAGTGTAAAATGTTAGTCTTAACTTTAACTTTGCCTTAAATGGAAACTTGGAACTTTAAAAATAAATCTACGAGCTTTATTATGTTATAAAAATATAGAAAATAAAACCATAGAAATAGAAAAAAAAAATATAAATGAAAAAAAAACAGTTTTTATTTTAATTAAGTACA
Source organism: Nemapogon koenigi (assembly GCA_963924495.1). Lineage (NCBI taxonomy): Eukaryota > Metazoa > Arthropoda > Insecta > Lepidoptera > Tineidae > Nemapogon > Nemapogon koenigi. The sequence goes on along the minus strand of OZ004644.1, from coordinate 7,001,423 downwards.
AAATAAATCCCACATTAAATACTTAATTATTTTTATCAAATTGTAATTACTGATAGAGTAAGCCTTAAGGTTTATAAAAATGTATATATAGGATTTAAATGAAAGTTTTTCAAAGTTCAAAACAGAAGCTTAAAACCAATTTAGCATTAACCGTTGTAAGCGCATTAAATTGACGGTCCAAAGACGTGAACTTTCGTAATTATCTGAAGTCTTCGACGCGGAGACATTAAGTAGGATCTAGATCGACAGTAACCTGCGAGGGTAATTTCTTTGGATCTAACGACTTTTGTAAACTATTTCCGGTACACAAACCTTGAAGGTAATGTTACGGAACTGAACTATTTTAGCAACTTAAAACGTTAAAGAAACTATCAACGACAAAATGTTGAAAGAAAATTTTCTCTTTTGAATGTTGCAAGGTTGCAACCATGTTTATGATTTCGGTATATCTAAATCTTGGAAGCCTATCGAATATCGAGATGAACTAAAGCGCAGATTCTTAACTGTGATTGATCTAAGTTGATCAAAAGTAATTTGCATTTTCGGAACTTATTCTACACAAACATTCCGATAGTCAAACAAAAATTCTAAATACAGTAAAATAAGGTCACGGAGTTCGTCCACAAGAAAAAGATACAGTGTTAAAGACTCAATATTTCTACGCAGCTGTAGAGGTTCGAGATCTTGTGTGTATTTTATCGTCAATAATGCAAATTGCTTTACTTTGAAGGCTATTGGGACGATCAATCCTAAAAGTGAGAGCAGAATTCGATGCTAAATCTTATATTCAATATACTTTTAGCAAGCGATAGCTACGAGCAACTTTGAAAAAGAATCTTTTAACACACAAAAATACATTATTCATGGTGCCATTTTAAAATACGTACCTGTGCAGCAAAGCTTACTTTCATAAGTCACAACAGCGCTTTGTGAAAACTTGCAGCAATGGACGGGTGTAATTAAAATTTTGTTCGTAATAAAGAAGATTAAACTTCTGGAATATCGTCTGAACAATGTAAATTAAATTTCAAAGCTGCACTCAAAAACGTTCATTTTGATATTTTATGGAATTATTGAGGTTTAATCTTTATCCTAATTTGCTGTAAAGTTGATATTTTGCAGATGTTAGTGCCTGCTTCCAATAGGCAACGGTAGAAACATCTCAGATTTGTTGAAGTGTTTTTTTGGCCCAAGGAAACCATCTTTTATACAGTTTGTCGGATTATACTTAAGTTTTTATTGAAAAGATAATCCAAAAGCCATACAATATATTTTATTACAGTTTATAACACACATTTAACTAGACAAATATGCACTCAATTTCGTAAGTCTTGGCATAACATTTTCACAGACATATTATTATGCTATTTATTTAATAAATAAAATAAAACAATGACAAGACAAATAGCTATGCTCCAATTTCCATATTATAAAGAGTATATTGAACCCACTTTAGACGAAGAAATAAAGGACAAGAAACGACTATTTGCTGATGATATTAAGTAATTTTGGCGGAGTTATTATTCCTTCGGGCCCAGTCAAATATGGCAGCGAATAGAATACAAATCGTTTTCTCCGCAAGTGTTAGAGACAATGCGTCGTAGAATTTGAAGACGGTTGGTGCCAAATTAGGATACAAAATTAAGTAATCATCTAAGAAGATAAATATCTGTTCAATATTATATATGTTTGTACTAATGATCGTAGGTTCCTAATGAATTGTTTAGATTTGTGAATTTGGGAGTAAGTTGTTTTTAATTTGGCACCAACAGTCTTCAAATTCTACGCCGAAATATTCATTATTTCTTACTGTTCACTGCAAATTTTTGAAGTCGGTACACTTTTTTTTTAAAGTAATTTATTTTTCCCTTTTAAGTGATTTTGTTGCCCTGAGAAACAAATAATAACGCAAATAAAAAAAAATGGTTAAATAAAAAAAAATACTGCTGTGGATGGGATTTGAACCATTTGCACCCTGAGCTGCACCATACCATACCATACCTTTAGCTGTAAGACCACCGTCGATACAAAAATTAACAACTTCGTGTCAATAGCAACCGTTGCTAAGGCTTTTGATACATAATTTTCAAGAGACAAATTACTGAATTTCTGAAAAACTACTGATCCGATTTTCGTCAATGTCTGTGAGATAATGTCGAGAAATTATTATATCCTTAATAAAAAAACTTTACTGTATAAAGTCAGTTTTTTCAAAATTACTGAAAAACTAATGAACCAATTTTTATAACATAAAAATGGGACCAATCCGAAAGAATTATCTGTCGATTAAAAAAGAAATCATCAAAATCGGTTCATAAACGACGAAGTTATCCGCGAACACACATAAAAAAATACGGTCGAATTGAGTAGCGTCTTTTTTTTTTTTTGAAGTCGTTAAAAACGAAATATAAATAGTTGTCGAACTTCCATTCAAATAGTCAAGAAAAATTTTAAAAGCAGATACACAACATATAAAACATTTCTTTATTATACTAAGTTTTAATAACATACACTTTAAAAAGAATACTAAATATTTATTTTAGAAGTAAATGGACTTTTCTTTTATGCCGTAATTTCAACTCACGAACAAAAACAGGAAAATCGCCCGTAATCCTGAAGCATGACCGTTTTGAAACTAAATCTCAGTTATGTTAGGTAACAGCTAGTTGGCAAAACAGAGATTTAGAAACGTAATAAATGTTTAAACATGGAAAAAATATTTTAAAGAAATCTTTTAAAAATCTAACTTAACCCTAATAGTTTCGTTTTCGTAGTAATGAAGATGGACATTTTGTGTGGTTATAAAATTGGTCTTGGAACTGGCATTCTCAGGTTCAATTTCAATTTGAGCCAAAAAAGCGCCTCTTCAGAAACTTAGTAAATGTATATATATAATTAAAATCATGTACCTATTGATTATAAGCAAATCGTCCTTCTAGCCAAGAATGTCAATTAAAAAAATATCTAGCGATAAGTGGACACTGTTACTGGTTTCTCTGGCCACACCACAAGTTATACTTAAAGGCCGTGAAAATGTGTTTGTTTGTTTTGTGTATTTTGTTGTAAAAAAAAACAAAAAATAGTTTAGTGGCTATAAACAAACCTTTTCAGTTACCGAAGTAAACACAATTTACATTTCTGATGAACGTAAATATGTAAATAAGGCTGAACTTCTGAGCTCAAGTCTATTTAGTAGTTGGTCACTTGAAAATCAATGTTGAAATATTTATTTTTGAAACTAATAAATAATATTGTATCATTACGGCTTTTACGCCTTGTCACATGACCAGAATTGTTAAAATGACTATTTTTACATAATCTCGCTATAGATGTTATTTGTGAATTAAATCGGGTTTATATCAGACCGTGGAGTCAATATTAACTTTCATCCCCTATAATTATGGTCATGAGTTCATACAAAAATCGCATAGAAACTTTTCCATACTTTCTATCCCTAAAAACCTTATTCAGACTATCACAAATATAAAAAAAAAACAAAATCGGTCCAGCCGTTCTCAAGTGATGCGATTACCAACGAATTTAATTTTCATACATATACTTATAGATTATGTATTTGATAATGATGTGTGCCAATTTAATGTGATAGAATTCTCACTAGAAGAAGTAGAAATAGAAACATGTGCTTACTCATTTTGAAAACAAAGCAACAAAGTTGTTCTACAGATTATGTTTTATAAAACAATATAAACATTTCCTTCCTGTATTTCCAATTTAACTATTCAATACTATTTGAAGCGAAGTCTGAGGTTATATATAGATATCTACATAACGGTTGACTTTTGTTGAGAAACTTTAGGGTAAGAGCAGGTGTCCTTTGAGATTTGGAATGTAATTTATAGAATGATTTGGGAAATTGTGTGTAGAATTTATTTCAGGTAGCAATGTTACTAGTAAATCTATAGGCTATACAAAACTATTGAGGTAATTTCGTCAATTTCGTACGTATATATTCTCTAAGCAACGAAAATCTATTTATTATTCAGAGGATTTTCGCTATAAAATTGTATACTATACGAAAATTAGAATCGTTTGGTATGGATTGTTTGACATTTGAAAAGATTTGGAAAAATGTTATCATTGTTTTAAAACTCTTTAGATTTGTGTATGTATTTTATCACAGACAAAACTAAATTATAACCGCGCGAAGCCGGGCTGGTTCTCTAGTAGAAACTAAATGCTGATCGTTGGTAAGCGCATAACTTGAGAATGGCTGGACCGATTTGGCAAATATTTTTTTAAATGTTTGCAATAGTCCGAATCAGGTTTAAGGGAAATAAAAATTGGAAAATTTGCCCAGAAAAGTGCATCAGAAAGATGGTTGTTCATAAAAAGAACATATAGGTAGATAATAAGATAATAAAATAAATCGGATACTTAATTGATTTTTCCTATAACTGCTAAAATGTAGTAGGTATATAAGTATGAATTTCCGTTACTTTCAAAGAACCTGTCTGACAAATAATACCCTCCCTTTCTGTTCAAGAATTTTCGTCTCGGAGTTTTATTATTATTTCGTGTGAATACACACGAGAAAGTGTGTGCCAGATGTCGGATTTTCCCATTGGCGAAATAAATAAGAGACTTTGCCAATCTGTACTTCGGTTTGAAACTTTTATCTTTCTTCACTTTAAAATTGCGTTAGAAATCTGTAGCATTTGTCAACGGAATATCCTATCGCTCTTTTAATAAAGTAGATTTCCGTCTCTGGATACTTTCCGCCAAAATAGAATATAGGCTATGTCACTTAGGGATATCGTAGTTTTCTTTAGTGAAATAATTTTAAGAATCATCTATCTATCTATCATCACGCCTTTTATGCCAAGAGGACTAGGCAAAGACAATAGAATGCCATTTGCTACGATCCTGACATACCTCTTTTGCTTCTTTTATATTCATCATACCTTTCCTACATGCTCGGCAATTGTGTGTACTTTTAATATTGCCTTCGATCTATACATTTTTTATATGTTCAACAAAAGTACACCTAGGTCGTCCTCTGCCAGCATTTACTTTCACTTCAGCCATATACCTTTTTAGTCAATTTTTCATTCTTTCAACGTATCCAAACCAGCGTAAACTACTTTTGTTCATTTTAGTCACAGACGGACGGACAGACAGCGGTGCCTTAGTAATAGGGTTTCCGTTGGCACCCTTTGGGCATGGAACCCTAAAAATTTACATAACGACGCAAGGTGGTACGTGTACATCTACCTTTCCAAGCAAATCTCGATCGACCAGATATCAATGTTAGGTAATAGATCACAATATCTATAGGTTTCGGTACATTAACCTATATCTCGACGTATCAAATATTCAAAGGTAACCTTTTTCGAGTTGCCGTTCGCTACTGTAGCCGACCGCTAACTTTAAACCAAATCGATTTTAACCCTTCTAATTCGAACTTAGTCTTTTATTGAAATTAAATATTTCACTATACCTAGAAGCGGGAGACGAATAAATTATTGAAATAAGTAAGTTTCATTAAATATTTATTTACAGATGAGTACGTTTAGAATTTCAGATACTATTTCATTTTAAATAAGTATCAAAATCTTTATTGTAAATTGTAGTACATTTACTTTACTTTAGACGCTGACTGTAGGTACAAAAATATACTTGTAATATAACAAAAAAACGGTATCCTCTCAAATGCTCTAAAATAAAATATATATTTCAGAAGCTATAATTTTAGTTGCTATAAATATTCATTTTCTATAAATTTAGATCCTGTAATTTTAAAAATCTATAAATGTGTTTGATATAATTTTTTAAATCTATAATATTTTTTCCTATAACGTATTGTTTTCTATAATTGCAGTTCCCATAATTTTCAAAATCTATAATTTCAAGTCCTATAATTTTTATAATGTCTATTTTCAATTGCACTAATGACTACTTTTCTACAATTGCTGTTAGTATAATTTTGAAAATATATAATCTCAAGTTTTATATTTTTTATAATCTCTAATTTCAATTGCACTAATGGCTCCTTTTCTATAATTGCAGCTATTATAATTTTCTAAATATATAAATTCATTTTCTATAAATTTATTAATCTATAATATCAGTTGATCTAATGGATTATTAAAATAATTGTACTCACTATATTTTTAAAAGTTACATTTACAAATATTAAAATTTACAGTAGTTTTTGTTATACTTCGCCTGTTGCAGTAATTTACGATTCCTATTCCCCTAATTTGTACATAAAAATAGATTAGCGAGGAGCGAAGCGACGAGCGTGGTTCGAATAGTGCTAAAACAGAGAGCGAGCCGATCGAGTGAAGCGAGCGTTCCGAGGTAGCGGACGGTGAAGCGCCAGAAACTCAAAATCAACCATCACTTGTTGATAACGGATATGATACCTCTTTGGAAAAAGCTTATGTTAATACTCAGACTATATCTGTGCAAAAAAACATCTATCAGTCGCTCTGTTTTGACTTGAAAGAAGGACATACAGACACACTTTCGCATTTATAATAAGGAAGGAAGATTTTATATAATTAATAAATATTTCGCAAATAAATTGGAAAAAAATTAAAGCAAATTAATCATTACATAATATTAAATGTTGTACCGTTTGATATTTTAGATATCTTCAAAATTATAGAAAACAATTTTAGATAAAACGAAAATTATAGCAAATTAATTATTAGATCATTTAATGTTATATATTTTGATAATAGTGATTTTGAAAATTACAGAAATCGATTTTGGGGTAAAAAAAAATTATAGCATATGAATAATTATAGAATTTAATTTTATATATTTTGATAATAGTGATTTTGAAAATTACAGAAATCGATTTTAGGTTTAAAAAAAATTATAGCAAATAAATAATTATAGAACGTAATTTTATATCTTATATACCTATATATTCTAAAATTATATCAACACATTTTAGAGATAATGTAGGAGACCCCAAAAAAACGGGTTGCCTTACAGCTCCCGGGAACCGTTGCCGGCCCCAGGGTACCCAGCGGAAGTCTTCCTCACTTAGCCGAAGATTTTTTGTGGCTATACCTAACGAGTGGCCAGCTCTGTTGAGGTATGTAGGTGGAAAAGCCTCTTTGTACGGTTTGTCGGATAATTTATACATAGATTTTTTATTATACTTTCCGCGACTTCTTAGTTGTGAGCTGACGTTTGTAATATAACCTAAAGTCAAAAGTAAAAAGAAGAAAATCAGGGGCGTTACTATTTACGTAAATTTCAATCCTTCTTTCATGTCAAAATACCACAACAGTTCAATGTGATTTTTTGCACAGGTTACTCGTTATCCAGGAAATCCTTAGAGATAAATTCACATCATATTAAAAAATAGCCACGCGCGAAGCCGGAGCGAAAAGCTAGTTGAATATATATATATATGAACATTATTATTTGATTTCCGTAGGCAGAGCATATTGTTTCTGAAATCAGTAATATCTTAGGTATAACTATAATTTAAATCTAAAATTAGATAGTTATTTATGTACAAACAATTCACTCTACTCAATTCTCTGATTGCTTTTCGTGGAAATGACATTTGAAAGGCTGCACGCAATTAAATTGACGTCATAAATTATTAACTAGCCCAAATTGCATAATACGTACCCAAATAAAGGATATTATAGTAGGTTTGGGAAATAACAGACAGAACTATGTTAGCCGTTGCAATAGTTAATAAGGGTTTTTTTGTACAGACAATGAGTTACGTAATGGTAAAAAAAATCCTGGTTTATTTGAAATATATATTAAATTATTTACTTTTCACAGAGAAATACCTCGAAGTGTACATTATAATATTAAATATGTATGATTACGCAAAGATTTTTACATCTGATTAATTCAATAAGAACCTAAATCTACACAAGAAAGTATTATTAAAATTAAGTATTCCATGCCTCAATTATTTTAGAGATTCTCTTTAATAAAAGTAAAAGGTTTCTTGATTAATGGGTGAACACTCAGGGGCTAATTTATACGAGAATTAGGTTACAGTGTAAAATTGTCTCTGCCCTGTCGCTGTTCTATAGGACCTAAAGTATATTGTAGATAGATATGTAATTATTTTAAGGTATTCAATACAATTAAAAAACATAACTAATTTTTTTACACATTCACAACTTAAGTAAAATGTACAATAATATATAGATAATATATTTAAAAACTATATAAAGAATACCTCTTTCAGAACCCCTCCATGTGGCACGGTTCCCAAAACACTGGCTGCGATACCTCGCTGAATGATTAAACTGATCCTTTGAGAGAATTAAGATAATATGTAATCTAATAGCAGAAGTCAATTTGATACTTTCCAATCATAAATATATAAAACAGAAGTGAAAACTTAAAAATGTTAATAAAGTTTTTACTTCAAAATAACGCCATTCAACAAATAGCGCTTATAGAAGTTTTCAATTAAAAAAAACTCGGTCTAGACCGAGAATCGCCGGCCAAAAATATTCAGCCAATAAATACATACGTGGAAGCCAGTACATGAATTCCTGCCGGGCAATTCATGGTCGGGATTTGTACCGAGAGCATGTCACAGTTCGCGAACCCATAAGATTTCCTCCTACCAAAAATCGGTCAATGCGCCTAAAGAAGTTTTCACTTTAAAAATGAGTTATGAGGAGGGATCTTCCGGGTACAATCGCTATTCAAGGAAAAAAGGTAAAAGAAGACAGAAGTATGTTTAAGAAGAAACAGCTCAGTGCTTAAATAACTTGATAAAAACAATATAATTTTGTGTCGATTCGATCGCTTTCGAGATGTTTTTTACACTTTGTTGGTCAACTATTTGACGTTTGACGTCTCCAAATCGACCGAATCGACACAAAACGATTTCGCTTTTACTAAGCTTTATTAAGTATGCTAACCCCACTGGCAATTTAATTGACAGGTTTGTCACTAGACCACTTTAAAATTAAGAACTCGCTAAATGTGTTAGCAGTGTATCTGGCCACGCGTGGAAAATAGCGTGATGGTGATGCTTTCTTGAAGGATCCAAGAAGTTATGAATATTATTACGTCATAATCTCTACAAAATGTTACATAAATTAGCCAAACTTTTTAGAAGAATTTTTGACGTAGATATTTTGAGTTTGAGAATTTCTTTTATTCCCGTCTTACGATTTTCCTTGTAAGAAGGAAACAAGGTCGCTTAGTATTATGACGTACAATTAGTGAGTAAGTAGATTTTAGCTTACAACATCCTCTTTTAAGCCTGTTTTCTGTTTACACTTAGAATATTATATAATTTATAACTTCTAAATTCTCCTTTATAATATTTCCAACAAAATGTTTATTAAATTTCATAATTACAACAAAATAATTTAACATCTTAGTTATTATACGAATTAGCGCCGTCTCCTTTTATCACTTTGTATATTTAATTGATTTTGTCGGAGAGAGATAAAACGTTGTTCAACTACGTTAATTAAGATTTTTTTTTGAGTTTAGAGTTTTCAGTAAGAATTTTTACTCTTCTTTATGAACACAAACTAAAGACAAAATACTATAATGGGTTTCTGACGGTTCCCAGCGGAAACCGAAGGTTAAGCAATATTGGAGATTCCCAACCTATATTGAACAATTTTAGTACTTTTCTTCTCAAAATTCCTACAGTTTGCAAAATTTCGTAAGCTTTTATTTGAAATCTCATTTATACGTGGCCAATGTGAAGATTGTAACCTCTCATAAGATATGACGCGAAGCCATAAGGACAGAATTACCCGGTTTGTTTGAGCTTTGCGAGGTTCCTTCGGCTGAGACGCGGTGGCGCGCTTGCCCGGGAAGCCTTCTATTGATTTTGCCCCCGCGCCCCGGTGACCGACTCGCTTTTCGTTACACACGCACTTCCACGCACCAACTGTTGATCGTTTTGCACTCTAAAATGCCGTCGCAGTCCTGCTAAATCGGCCATTCACGTTTGAGAGCAAGGCATAATTTCATGTATCATTGAGGTAATTGTACGGGTTATGACTTTTTGAAGGACTCGTGGTTTCCCACCGCTCCCTCTCAGTTAGAGGTACAATGTTGTGACTAAAATGAAGAAAAGTAGTTTACGCTGGTTTGGACACGTTGATAGAATGAAGGATGAAAGATTGACTAAAAATGTTTATATGGCTGAAGTGAAAGGAAATTCTGGCAGAGGACGACCTAGTTACACCTTTATTGAACATATAAAAATGTATTGATCGATGGAAATATTAAAAGTACACATTTATGATGAATAAAAAAGAAGCGAAAGAGGTATGTCAGCATCGTAACAAATGGCATTCGATTGTCTCTGCCTACTCCTCTTGGGATAAAAGGCGACTTACTCGAACGACTACAATAATCGCTGATCGTTAACCACTAATTATAATACTTATTTTACTCTAAATAGATAAAAGTCTAAAGGAATTGGTTTCAAACACTTCACGTTCAAAGTACCTACCCGTGTACTTTTATGCTGAGAACAAGTAAAATCCAATTTAGCTATTTCCTCCTGAGATCTTTTCTATTTGAGGAAATCAAGTATCCTGTAAGGAAAGCAGTTTTCCTCGACGGCAGATGTTTTGACAATATGTGCGACGTGTCAATGAAGATAAAATATTACAAAATCAACGTTAACTTTCTTTTCAAACTTTACATAGGTATGATAAAGTTTATGAAAGTACAAATAAATACGAGTATTTGTACGTCGGGTTATGTGAGCTTTTGAAATTTTTAATAATTAAATAATTTTCCCAATTTGATTAAGGTTATAGACTAAGACCCAAAGGAGCTGCTAGTAAATAAATTGACTTTTAAAAAAAGTGTACCGACTTCAAAAATTTGCACTGAAAAGTAAGAAATAATAAATATTTCGTCGTAGAATTTGAAGACGGTTGGTGCCAAATTAGGATACAAAGTAATAAACATCTAAGAAGATAAAGATCTCTTCAATATTATCTATGTTTGTACTGATGATCGTAGGTTCTTAATGAATTGTTTAGATTTGTGAATTTGGGAACTAAGTTATTTCTAATTTGGCACCAACCGTCTTTCTTACTTTTCAGTGCAAATTTTTGAAGTCTAAATTTATTTTTCCCTTTTAAGTGATTTTGCTCCCTGAGAGACAAAATAATAACACAAATAAAAAAAAACTGATAGAAAAAAAAACTGCTGTGGATGGGATTTGAACCATTTGCATCCTGAGCTGCACCATACCATACCATACCTTTAGCTGTAAGACCACCGTCGATACAAAAATTAACAACTTCGTGTCAATAGCAACCGTTGCTAAGGCTTTTCTCTGATACATAATTTTCAGCCGAAAACAGAGACAAAATTACTGAATTTCTGAAAAACTACTAAACCGATTTTCGTCATTATGCCTGTAAGATAATGTCGAAAAATTATTATATCCTTAAATAAATAAGTCGTCAAAATGGGTACATATTTCATCGAGTTATTAAGAAAAATGTACTTATAAAGTCAGTTTTTTTTAAATTTCTAAAACTACTGAACCAATTTTTATTAAAAAAAATGGGACCACCTGTGAAGTATTACCCTTTCAAACAAAAAAAAATTTCCAAATCGGTCGCGTCTTCAAGTAATCGGGGAACATACATAAAAAAAAGATTCCGACGAATTGTAAACCTCCTCCTTCTGTTTTGAAGTTCGGTTAAAAATAAAAGGCGTGATAATACTTAAGCGTACAAATCATCACGATCTCAGAGACATTTGTAGCAATGTCCACATTTAGCGAGTTGCCCATACTGACAAGCTTGAACCTAATGGTACAAGAACTGTCACGAAAGAAATCCGAGAAAAAACCTCTTTCATTATTTGTATTGTGCACAAAGAAAACATTTAATTGGATATCATGTGTTGAACGCGGGTCAAGGTGAAGGAAACAATTTTTCTCCCTTTTCAGACAATATTGTGGAAATAAAAGATTCTTCTATACAAACGATGCGAGATCGCTAACCCAACCCGCTACCCTGTCACATGTCAGTCGATATCAAACGAGATAAGAAAGATCGGGTTAAATTTTATTTTTACATCTACACTGTCTTTTGAGCTCAGTTTTGTTTGTATATTGCTTGAAGACAAACTAATAACCTTCCTATTTCTAGCTTCGTCTGAAGCTAAACTTTTATTGATTTTTTCTTCAATGAATTATTTATAACGAAGTTTATAACCAAAAGACGCCCATTTTCACAAGCAAATAAATCTGTCATCTTCCCAGAGAAGAACAAGTTTAAGTACCTAGGCGGAAAACAGTCTTGGTTTTAACCTAATTAAATCCTAGATAATTTAGAAACTGACTCAATTTGTCATTAAATATTAATTGATGCATCCCAAGGCTTAGAGAAACTCAGAAATTTTAAATAAGAAGAAAATATTCTGCTATAGAGATTACAAACATAATTATGACTTTTAATTGCTTTGCGTTATCTTAACAATCACGGTTTTCTATATTATCTAATACTAATTCAACATTATTTTTCTTACCATAGATACAAAATAGAATCATGGTTATTGGGAAAAGTTTCAATAGGTTTAGTTGCAAGTAATTTAAGAATCTTGGTAATTAGAATAATGTACAACTGAGAATTTCTAGGTACACATAATAAATAGATACTCAATCGGATTACAAATATTATATAGAGTTGCGAGGGGTGCTTTTATTTTTTCAGAATTTCAGAAAAAGAAAAAAAAAAGATTCACGTACAAGAAACATGAGTAAGAACGATTTCACAAAAAATCCGTCTTGCGAAAATACACAAAACGGACATATGCTCATCCAGTATTATACAAAAACTATTAGAAATAGCAAGTTTTCGAGTTTAATTGTTAAAAAGAAAACAAAACAAACAAATTTAACTAAAATTAATAACAATAATAATAAATAAATGGGGGCGCAGGGCGGCTTGTGGCGAGCCGTGGGTGAGTAACGACACCGCCGAACCCGAGTGCTCCATAGAGTAGGTTAAGGCAGGCGTCCCCACTGTCAGACCTGAGACTCTCGACCCTGGCTTGCCTTAATTGGTTGTCCAGGGTGGAGTCGTTAGAGTATAATAGTATGTATTATGCTCGGGGGTGGAAGTGTCTAAAGGCGTAATAACGGGGAAGCTATATGTGAAACCGGTTTCACACCTCTCGACACCCCCAGCCGCTTACACCAATGTTGCCTGTCTTACTGCCGGCAGAAATGCTTAAAAATGGTGGTTGCTTTAGGAGGCCCATTTAGTAAACGGCGAGTCACCACCTGCCAATTTTACGTTTCATGAGATGAATGATATATATGATCTGCAGGTGACCGTAGTCTCAACCAATAAACTTGATAAACCAATCCATTTAACATCTCAAAACAGTTTTTGAAGCATACAGATGTCTGTATTTATTTAGATTATAGTTTAGGTATAAGCATATTTTCGAAACTCGTAACTTTGCAGTCGGGTTTTAATATAGAACTACAAATAACTGGAGCATAAATTTATAAATAGTTGTTCAAATAAAGTTTCGCGAACTTTATTTGAATAGTTGATTCGGAAGTTTAAACTGAACATCTAAATTAGTTTTGTATGCTGTGCATATTTCAATTCTGATACAAAAGCAATATCTTGCTAATAATAAATGTTAACAATTTCAAAGAGCATCGATAGGGCAATGGACTTGAAACTAGTGATCCTAGGTCCAGTTGTTCTGCTTATGTGGCCAATTCGCTAAATGTGTTAATTTAGTAGTTTGTTACTAGCACTAAGTATTATTCCAACGCGATTGGAGGGGTGTATAAATCTTCATAATTATGTTTTGCTCTAATCCCTAGTAAATATTTATGAAGAGAATAACCATCGATAAAACAAGCAACGTATGTTCAAGCCAACAAAGGAAGGCAAGGCGTTGTCTTGCATAGTTTAGCATAATTCATTAACTGCCCATCTAATTGCTTGCCATTTGTTAAAACAAATTGTTTTTCTCGTCTATTTGCTACATTTTCTTTGGCGAATAAACGAATATTATTATGATATATTTCCTCCTTCTAATTTATCATTGTTCATCAAGATTCATTACGGATTTTTTGGCAATAATAAATCTTAATCTCACTTATACCTAATACCTTAATAGATACATACATCGTCAGTTACATACAGATGTCTGTTTGTAAATGTGTAACGACTTGAACACAGAAGGACGGTTCCGAATTTTGATTTTTTTTAACTAAACTATTTTCGAATTCAAAATTAGATTATTTTACGAATTCTATGCAACGACCTCACACGTATTTTACCTTGCAGAGTAAAAACTAAATAACAATGTCTAATTGTCTACATTTAGCGAGATGCCCTTAACTATTAAACGCTAGCACTATTTGAGGATAACTTATTGTTGTAACAAGTTGTCAATAAAGAAAAATATAGACATATTTTTAAACACATTTTTTTATTATTAGTAAGAGAATTTAAAAAAATATAAAACCACTGGATCACTTTTTCTGCAATGGAGCATATTATTTTATATTGGTGGGCCGCGCAAATGTGACAGCGATAAGTGTTGCAGACAGACCGCGATTTTTTGTGCTTTGAGCGTGGGCAGAAGCAGCAGCGAGCTGGTTTGGGGTAGTCATGGAACGGCGTAGGATCTTCGGCCGTCGCGTCGGCCCCAATATTTAGGACAGCGCTAATGATTTCCTATATATCATAGGGAAAAATTGGCCATTGTAATTTTTCTGCCAATTATCTATTTGAAACTAGCTAGAAAGATTTTTGCAATAGCATAATATTGTTAAAATTATTAGGATTTTAAACACCCGGGGGTACCCCAGCACCCTAGGTAGATTTTAAGAGTTAAGAACTTTGCGTCAAGTGAAGAGTGAATCCGGACCTCTGAATTCTATGATCCTTTTAGTCTAACAAAGCTGTTTACATAAGCAACTGCATTGCATATTATCAACAACGGAATGCAATCAGCATATATCAAGGTAAAGTACATTTGGTGTTAGTGGAAACTGCGCCTTAGATAACATTTCTATTTAAGTTAGTTCTCAACAGAACTAGGATTAACTTTAGTAAGCGTGGCAGCGTTAAATTTACAAGTTGAAAGGATTTGTTGCGTCGGTTTTCTGTACAGCTTAGACTTAGAGGTATATTGGACGTTTCATAAATTGAATTTAAATAAACTATTTCTGATAATAATATAGCATATTACAACATTTTAAAAATACCGTAGAATTTTCGTAGGGTTTCGACACTCAATAGTATTCATTAAGGTCAGACCAAGTTTGATGCCGCTGTATGGAGCAGGAACAAATTAGCGCGAGTCCAACTCACACTTTCCGTTGTCACCCTTTAGATTCGGAAATCAAAATTATGCAACATACTTTTTTTAAACTTGCTTGGTCAGCAAAAATGTGATTACATAACCATAGAACTGTATTGAACCGTTCGTTAATCGACACTCTGTTCGACGACATAATTGCACTTTCATTGGACTATTGCATCCAGTAAATTATTTGGTTGTACTAATTAAAAAAATGTTTAATCAAATGATGTTATATTTTGTATAGTGCATTTTAAAAAGCTGACTAAATTATGCAAACGTAAAATAAATGTTTTTGAGACGTTATAAAAATAATTAGCCAAAATAACATATAGATATAATATGAAATATAAACAACATGGTAATACTACTCCTAAAAAAAAATATGTACAAATTTATCTATGTTATGCTATGCTATGCACAATTTCAAAGTTAGCAAAAGTTTATTTTATTTTACTGAATATCTTTATTACTTTGTTCTTAAAAAGCACTAAAGTGCTACAGAAACTAGTGCAGTTGCAAATTATTGCCGAATGCTGAGCAATCTTTTACAATACATCATAAAAAGGATTTTAGTACTCTTCGTCTCTGAACAACATAAACTTCTTTACGATTATTTGAAGAGTAATAATGTAGCTTAGCATACTGGATTTTATATCCTCTTTTGGTATTGACATAATAAGATATATTGTAAAGAAAATCTCTTAGCATATTATAATGTGATAATTTGAAAAAAAAGGGACTTTTTAGGACGATTCAGAAAAATATACTCACGCCTTGATTCGTTTGAGGGGGAGAGATACCAAAGACCGCCCCATTCACTCATCTTTTCATGTTAGTCGATTTCGATCGCGTTTCCCTTCCTGTCATAGATTTAAGATACGAGATAGTGGCAGCTGTGATATAAATGCCCTACGGAACCCTAGATTTTCATTTAACCATGAATAAATGACAAAGACCTAAATATGATATTTCGTGCAGATATCGATTGTCTAAAGTTAGTATGGTAGAAGTAACTGTGCAACACAATATGATGAACTATGTCAAACGTAGCACGAACACCTAACTAATGATGAAATGTCAATCATGTTAGCTGTCGTATATCTGTGAAACGTTGACTGAATTTTAATCTATATATATATATATATATATATATATTATATATGAAATTCTCGTGTCACGGTGTTTGTAACCAAACTCCTCCGAAACGGCTTGACCGATTTGTATGATTTTTTTGTGTATGAACAATATCCAAAGTTAGTGGTAGTGGTAGTGGTAGGGATAGGGGTAGGGGTAGGGATAGGGGTAGGGGTAGGGTAGGGGTAGGGGTAGGGGTAGGGGTAGGGGTAGGGGTAGGGGTAGGGGTAGGGGTAGGGGTAGGGGTAGGGGTAGGGGTAGGCTGGGTCCGCTAGTCTCTATATAAACTTTAAAATTAACCTATTGTGTAAGAAAGGTCTTGGCTGTAATCCCAACTAGAGCCAAAAACTTAATTTTGTGACCAAGGGGCACTGCTATAACAATAGGTATTGACTTTTAGACAGTTGCCAATATTAAACAGATTATTTTCAGAACTGCGGTCTTTACGTAGAATGTATGATACGAAGCGTATTGAACGCATCCGGAACGATGTCATTAGAGAAGAATGCGGAGTGGAAGATGATGTTGTGACTAAAATGAAGAAAAGTAGTTTACGCTGCTGATTTGGACACGTTGAAAGATCATTCTTCAAAAGGATGAAATATTGACTAAAAAGGTTTATATGGCTGAAGTGAAAGGAAATGCTGGCAGAGCACGACCTAGGTGTGTGTACTTTTATTGAACATATAAAAAATTTATCTATCGATGGAAATATTAAAGGTATACACAATCGCCGAGCATGTATGAAAGGTATGATGAATATAAAAGAAGCGAAAGAGGTATGTCAGGATCGTAACAAATGGCATTCGATTGTCTCTGCCTACCCCTCTTGGAATGAAAGGCGTGATGATAGATAGGTATTTTCAGAAAAAAACACCAGTTTACTTGCCCTCAGAAGAACAAATACTCAGATAAAATTGCCCGAAAAATTATCTTTGCGAGAACTCAGTTTGATTAGAGCGTGAATTGAACCCCAAGTCAAAAGGAAACCGATAAATATTTTTAAACAACTTTTAATGTCGTTTATTCTTTGATTACATAAGGTCTTTAGGGTCCCTATTAGTAAGTACTTAGTTTGGGGCCTACACTCTTCCTGACGTTCTCATTTAGTTCTCACACACCCCCGGGAATAAGCCGGGAGACCAATTATTTGCTGCTATCTCTTGCGGTCAGGTATTAGCTTTAGTATGTAGGTTTATACTAGCACATTGTTAAACAAATATTAATTATAGTTAATCGGTGGCATTGATCTTATAGCTTCATGCTTATATAACCAAATTTATATGTAGGTATACTATTTTCTGCACCTGGCTTCGTCCGTAGATATTTTTGTAATGTAAGTAAAGTAACATACTGTATTTTAGCCCCCCGACACAATATTTAACTAATGAGCTTCAAAGTGTCTTCATTCATTTATATCTCAGTTTCACGCACGACTTATTTTGTGCATATCTCTTTAGAAAGATGTAAGCAAGATGCTATTAAAATCGATATTATAAGATTGACCAAGATTCACGTACTAGAAATAGGAGAAAGTACGATTTCTCAATAAAACCTGTCTTGCGATAATACACGAAACGGACTTCGGCTGTATAAGTATCATACAAAAACTTTAAAAAAACAAGTTATAGTTAATGTTTTCCTAAAATATATGAAATTATCTATGAAATAAACGAAATAAAATTGGTACATAAATAAATATATTACAAAAATTTGAGTCGCAAATTCTGTTTAAAATACGCAAATATTAAGGACTTTCGGCGCTTCATAAAACTTATGTTGAACTGATTTTAAAAATGTTATATCATGTTCAATATATATGAATCTTTAGAAAGCAATTTTAACTTTGAACACAAGAAATATAGTTATCGCGCAATTTACATATAGCTGCAGCATGTAATTAGTATGGGACAAACGTTATAAAATTTCAGTAGGTTTTGCTCGGTTAAAATCATTTATCTATACTTAATAATATATAATAAATATAATATTATATGAAGGCAAAATTTCAAACTCAAAATTCTACTGAACTGATTCTAAAAATTCTTTCACTAATATCCCAGACTTATGTTTAGTAATTTCGTTCAGAAATTCTATGTCTTCATGATAATGTTATATTTTTCGTGAAATATTTATAAAGTCCTACACAAGTAGTAACCTTTACCTACGGAATATCAAAAGTACGTTGACACAAATTCAAGATGATGCCTACTATATATTCAATGTCTACAAAGACGAAGAATAAAGAATTTCGCTGTTGACTTAGCTCAAAATATACTAAGAATAAGTCTTGACTTGCTTTCTCACTGGATTCTCTAGGATTTCCTTCATACGACAGAAGGCAAACATTGCACGTTAAATAAAATAGTCTAAACTTCCGCCACAATGTTATCGAATAATAAATATTGAAATTGAAATAAAAATACAATAGAATAGAACAGAATATATTTTAAAAATATACCAGATACTCGCCCATGATACCCTATACACGCAGGTCACAGAACAAGACAGATAAATAAAAATCTATTCTTAGTATCATAGTTCCCGATTCAGTTCAGAGTTCGACTGCAACAATTATTTGCGACCAGAAAGACACGCTGTTCTGCGTGCTCCGCTTACCAGAGTTTGTAATAGTAGGAAACTTTTTAAAACCTAGATTAGATTAATTTTAATGTATTAATATTGTTTCTATCAATATTTTCCTTTCTCTTTTTAGGGTTCCGAACATCTCCGATGAAAAAACGGAAGGGCCGGTCTGTCTGTCTGTCCGTCTGTCACAGCTTATTTTTTCGGAATCTACTGGAGGAAAACTTGGTACATATATAAAGTTTCATGACCCTATTACGGACGTATAGCGTAAATAATCTAATTTTGATCTTGGGGGGAAAATTAAAACGTAAAATGCATAGTTTAAATTATATTAAAGAAAATATACAAAAATTGACCGTTTCTTATCCCTCTTATCTTTTAAACTACAGAGTCCAAAATTTAAAAAAAAATAGGGAATATAGGGCATTTCTTATAGTTTACAGGAAACTTAAACGAAAATCCTGCCTTTAAAATGGTACAGAATCCTCAGCGCGCGAGTCGTACTCGCAACAAGACGATCTATTTATTGGTTGTTTTGGGGACTGAAAATGTAAAACTTTAAGAGAATGTAGTGGTAGTGGGCAGTATGTAGGTACTTATTTGTAAAATTAAGTTGATAAAATTATTATGTCACATTTTATAAATTTACTTTTTTAATTAATTTTAATTTTATTTTATAAAGCTACTGTTCTAAAACGCTGAGTGTTAATACCACAGAAGTATTTTGCAATTTTCATTCGCTTCAATTCAAAATTTAATTTCCCAATTACCTAAAAAAAATTGATTGATAGTCACAACGAATTTCTATAAAATATTATGAGATTTTCTAATACATTTTGTGATTTTAATATAAGCAACAAAGTTTCTTAATTGATAAGTATTGAATTTTCCGGAAGACGTAGCCCGTTCATTAGATGATGAGTCACTATCAATCTTACTTAATCAATTAATCACAAGCCTTCATTGTGGTTAGGTCGCTAATGATTCTTCATTCCATAACCAAGACAAAGATTCAAAGGAATATTTAAATAGCAGAGGTCAATATAATAGATAAACCTTTTTGTTTACTGTATCTTATAGTAGGGTACAAACACGATACCTATCTAATAAAAGTGTCATTCTTCGATGCTTAGTTTGAAATGTTAATAATCAAATTAGATCTCTTAAAAATACAGTAGACAGCCAACAATACTATATAAAATAGATTTTAGTAGATAAAATTGAAAAATACCTCTATATAAAAACTTCTGTGCTTAAGTTCAAATATTTTGCGCAACAAGTACATGTATGTATACGTTTTTTAGAATAAAATAGCTTTAATATTCTTTTAAAACTTTAACCGTTTAATTGAATTTTTTACAAAAACAATATTTCGACAAAATAAATAAACTTTAAAGTGTAGCTGCATGTCGACGTAAAAAATGCCAAGCAATATTCAACCTTATATCGTCCACCGTAAGCATCCACCGCATAAGTGCAAATCGTAATATTTATTTGTAACATTTACTTAATACCTAGCCATTATTTTCACAAGAAGTACGAATTCTGCTTTACAAAAAGCTAAGTAAATCATATTAAAGTTATAAGTATTAAAAAGGTACAAAGCCTTATTTATTAAAAACACTTTGAATTTTTATATCAACTTATTTCAAATTTATTTTCTAAAGATACAAAAAGAAAAGGAATATACATTAGCCCTCGACCTAACAAACAAGTAACAAACTTTCTGAATCACTTATTATATTCTCTTATTACTTTATTTCCGTTTAGAAAGTTTTCTTTTGATTCTGAAAAGTTAAAAGCGCTTGATCTAAGTTGACTATCTAGAAAGAGATAATATTATTTTGACCTAGATTCTGGCTTACAAACTTCACTATTGGCAACTAATAATAAAACGGAAAATCCTTCCGTTATAATAACATGAATGTGAAAGATTTGGATTGATTAAAATATCTAAAGGAACTTTTAATTCCAGAAATCCTTCGGGATAAAATAATTATCACATTACAAAAATTCGCATTATTTCTAACAATAGCAAAATAGTTGCCAATTCTTTTCTGACAAAACAGAACAGTATTTCAAGTCTGATGGAGTTGAGGTTAAATGGACAACATGCTAAATGTGGACACATAGTCACCAGTGATTCTTGCTATGACACTAAGCGTAAAGGTAGCATTGCGTTACTTATCAAACGTTTCTTCAGCACATTATGTTAAACTGTAAGATTTAAGGGTGCGGCTAAATATTCGTATCCCAAATTTCCCTTCAGGACTCAACATTTGTAAGCATGGAGAATATTTAATATGTATTCGTTTTCACTACCGTCCCGTATATTTGATCGTTACATTCCATGGGCGGGTCCTTTCAGAGGTCCGGGAGGGAATTCCCCCCTCGATAGGTACCTACTGTTTTTTGGGTTCAAGGTTGGACAAAGTAAAAAGGCAAAGTTAACAAGATTATCCTACTACAAACAATGTGTAACACGCTTCATATGATATTTGTAACAATTTCGTTGCCGGGTTGTGTACATGAATCTGTATTACGTAATTAAAATGAGAATTATGTGCTTGATATTTATCAAACGCAAAATTACAACGTTTCAAGGTAGTTAACCTATTTGCGGCATTTTCATTTCAACAATACATTTATATAAGGCGCTGTTTATATTTTGTGGCGTAGCAAGAGATACTTACTAGTAGCAATGTTCACATTTAGCGAGTTGTGGCAAGACTGTCGCTGCATTTACTAGAGCTTTATTTTTAGATGTACCATTGCAATGGGTTTTTTACAAATAAAAACTTATATACATAATTCGACAACCCACTTAGAGGCGTTTTCATTTAAATATACCTCAACAGAAATAGCCACTCGTTAGGTATAGTTTCACATAATATTATCAAGAGGGAGACTTGGTCTTCCGATGGGTACTCTGGGAAAACACGGTTTCAGGAGCTGTAAGGCAACCCGTCTTGAAAAAATAATCATTCTAAAAACAATTACCACTTAGATTTTGACATTCATTTTGAAATCTCAAACTGTTTGTCGAAAATCAGTCTGTCTAACGAAATTGGCGAGTTTAAAAAATAGAAACTAATTCCACTATGAAGTTTTCGAATGAGTCTAGGTTTCTACTTTTAATAACCACAAAACATGTCAACACATACCATACTAATTTAAAAGGTAAATTTAATATAGTTATAATTTAATATATATATAGTTTCTGTGTATGACGTTGAAATATTTTCTCTAATATGAAAAATGTTTAACTCTGCTATAAATCACTGTTACGTATCGCAGAGATGAGGCAAACAGCACAAACCTTTTACTGCGGGTTAGTGATATGGAAATATGTGGGTTACGGAATATCATATTTTGTTCTACTTTTTAGAGCTTCATCCAAAGAATCAGTGAAAACAGTTTCAGATATATTTCTAT
The DNA here is from genome assembly GCA_963924495.1 of Nemapogon koenigi. NCBI lineage: Eukaryota > Metazoa > Arthropoda > Insecta > Lepidoptera > Tineidae > Nemapogon > Nemapogon koenigi. The sequence continues at coordinate 6,978,962 of OZ004644.1, read as the reverse complement.
TAAAATTAAATAGGAGCAAAGTCGTATTAACTAGGCAGACCACGTGGTTCGATCCCGGATCCCGGCCGTGTACCAACCACTCTTAGAGGCTTCTCCATCTGAACATACCTCAAAAGAAGGCTACTCGTTAGGAATAGCCTCACAAATACTATCGGCTAAACGAGGGAGAATTGATCTTCCGCTGGGTACCCTGGAACCGTAACACGTAAGGCATGCCGTGAAGAAAAAAAGTTGACTTTTTAGGGTTCCGTACCCAAAGGGTAAAAAACGGAAACTCTATTACTAAGGCTCTGCTGTCCGTCGGTCTGTCTGTCTGTCTGTCACCAGGCTGTATCTCATGAACCGTGATAGTTAAACAGTTGAAATTTTCATAGCCGCTATAACAACAAATACTAAAAAAAAAGAATAAAATAAATATTTAAGAGGGCTCCCATACAACAAACGTGATTTTTTTTTCTCGATATTGATAACGGCAACAGGTAGACGCTTGAAATATTCACAGAATATTTAGTTATATATATTCACTTTAATTATTTTATATGTTGCGCATTTGAGTCCTGTGTATTTCTTTTAAGAAAAAAGTTGTTGCGAATTTAGATATTCTTTAGAGGGCATCGCGATAAAGTTCACGGTCAACCCCTAAAGTATTTTTTGCAATCACTGGGAAGATTGTAATCAGTAACTTTCGTTTATTTCTTGAGACCAGAGTAGCCGTTGAGGTATTTTTTAGGCCTTACTCGTCCTTTATCTGGCCTCTTTATGGTCTTACAGTCACAAAACTACTATTTATATGTCGTGCTATAATAGAGAAGTGGAACGGTCACATAATATCAAATGAAAGTGAAAGAAAAGGTAAAGTCCTGCCTGACTGACCGACTTATCATCGCCCAGACCAAACCGCTAAGTTAAACTCGAAATTTAACTTCTAAGTGGAGAAAGGGGGTGGCATTGCTATGGGTATGAGCAAAAATTTCCACGGACGAATCCAGAGACGGATAGCTGTAGTGAATATGTCTTATTAATCACTGACTAATCACAACCATCACAGCGCGGCCGGGATTAAACCGGATTCCACATCACGCCATGACGAAAACGCGTGCGGTCGGCGCCATGACCGGATGTGGAATCCAAGTATAATTACTATAAACAAATATAATTAGTATAATTACTTGGCCAGTTTTTTAATAAACTCACCACTATTCCCAAACGCCATTTGTTCATCTATTATTTTTCTATTGCATGCATTTGTACTTGTAAAACACATAGCAATTACAATAATTTCAGTCGCAGTTTGGTTGAATGCTTATGAATATTAATACACATGTAACTATGGCTTACAAGTTCTCCTAGAAATTGCTTTGACCTCGCGCTGACAGTTGAACTGTTTTGATACAAACTGCATAATTAAACGATGGAAGTGTATATTCAATTTTAGAGTTTGGGAGAATAGATTTTAATCCTGACTCGATTCTAAAAGTACGTTAAGTAGGTTAACGTATATAATTTTCACAAAATGTATCAATAAGCTGACCTTCTATCCGTGATCTGGATATATGTGGACACTGTTACACTCTATTGTACCATGCCGCACGATATAAAAGCTTATATAATATGTTGCGAAAATTTAAATATAAGTACTAGGATAGTATTTATTTATGTATTTTTAACCTAAGTTTGGTAGACAGAACAAAAATTATATTTTGAAAAACTTGTCTATATACGAAAATATTATCGTGTTTATTAGATTTACTTCACCTTCGCAGAACGTAAAAATAAGACATCCATAAACGAAGACTACAAAAGCAATAATATCTATTGACCTGAATGAAGCATTGATACCGAAATTCGGTCATAATATCACGAATGGAAGCATTCGTAACGCATTTCAAACGAACGACAAGTGCTTTTTGAGCGAACTGACGAGATTGCAATGTTCGAGTTATTAGGCCCATGTTGCACTGAATGCTTTCAAACACGTTACTTATTGAAAATTCTCCACATAGTAAATCCATTAAATGTTTATCAGACATTCGACTATTCGAGAGAAGTTAACTTCCTCAAAATAATTTGTAAATTCATTCATCTATCTATTATCCTAAAAGGGGTACGAGTATGCAAACATCATCGAATGCCTCTTGCTACGATACTGATATATATACCACTTTAGTCTTCTTTATTCATCACACTGCTCGCACAGAATATAGATTCCATCCTCACACAGTGGACACGTTCTGCATACGAACAAAGTTCAGTGACTCGTTCCTGTGTCGCACTATCAAAAAGTGGAACGAACTTCCGGCGTCGGTCTTTCCTGCTTCCTACAACCTGGGGTCCTTCAAGCGAAGCGTGTAAAAGCATCTCTACGGGCGTGACATGGCAGACTGTGCTCTGCCAGTCGCGCGCATTCATGGACCAACCACCTATGCTTAATAAACATACTTGCCTGATTGTCTGAACTACCTGAACCTATAAATATTTTTTAATAATTTCGTATAAATTATTTCAAATTTAATACATATTTAAAATAACGTTGGACTTAAAACCGCAAGGCCTGGCAAAAAAGGCACCACCAATTTTCTTTAAAAACTTTAAACCGAAGTAATTACAGCAAAGCACAATTAAAATTACCTATCCAGCAGTTAAAAACCGGACAGCCCGAGTTCGGCTCGTGCACACAGGATCCGTACCATTTTTTCCCTCTTTTACATTTAAGGTTCCATAATTCGTCGTTTTTTCTTTCAAGAGCTAAATTATAGTCCTTGTTTCATCAAGTTATTTCTTTAGTATACCTAGCGTGCTACATCCAGTCATTTTCTCATTTCCACCTAGCAAGCAGTGCAAGTTTTCTGCGTGACACGTGGACTTAATGAGGCGGTGCATTTTACTGCAACCAACACGTTTAAGTAACTAATTTTCTAAATTGGCTTTCTTTGCGCTTTATCTAGAAAATATATTAAGAAAAGTGCACGAAGCTTTTTTTTAAATAGTTTTAGAATTTTGAAGGAAATTAAGCTGTGAATTGCGCTACGCCACAATATTTTTAGTGATTGCTTTTCTTCGATAATTTCATTTAATTTTAGAAATTGTACCTTTTTGCAGATTTTTGGCAAGTTAAGTTCTCAAATTTTCTTAATTCTCCCCTATTTAATATAATTAGTTTGTGATGCCATATTTCAAATCAATTTCAAGATATAGTTGCATAAGAAAAGCCATGATATGGAGATAGACACAAAAATCTGTCGTAAGGGTTCGTTTTGTACACACCCTAAAAACAATATAAAACAGTCCTCCCCTTTCATGTAAACATTTGGTTTATAACATTCTATCTGGAATAATTAGTTTTACAATCAGATCCAATTCTTGTAAGTTAATACATCACAGTTCTATCGTACAGGAACCAACGACATAAATCACGTTAATAGACCCGGAATTTAGACAACCGGTTGTCCGGTGGCGGCATTCAACAATTTAAATAAATATTCCACCCTTTCTCCACTGCTTTGTCTATTTCCTTTAATTACTTTGTTAATGAAAAAAGACATAAGTAACCTGAAAACATTTTAATTAATATCTAACTCGAAACATTCGTTGAGCTACGAAAATATTTACTTAACCAAACGCCTGAACTGATTTGGATAACATTAGGTAGATACTTCAGACATATGTCGTGGGCCGATCTTAGAATTGTCCACATCGTTGAATGCATACAAAATTTAAAGCAAAAATTAACAAGAAGAAGTTTTAAATTTATTTTATCTACTCTTATAACGTAAAATCTCTATTACAAAATCGAATTATACTTCATAATGATTTGTTTTACATACACGCGTCTCTAAATATCAAACTTCGATACTATAATCTACTATAATGTATTATAGTACCGAAGTTTTCATACAAAAACGATATCGTAATGTTTTTTTTTAAATGCAGAAAGGGCAAAGGATATGTGCTATGCAGCCACATTAAACTCTATGAAAATATCGACACTCCCATGTGGGAGTCACTTCACAGTTAACGCGCATGCTCAGAAAGTAGGTAACCGTGATTTGCCGCCAATTTGTCGATTAAGAAAAATATCTTGGTTCAATTTGTTTTGTACTATTGCATGGGATTAGATCAAAACACTCGTGGATGCTATTAAAAAAATCGGCTGCTATTAAAAAATTCACTTGTGTTTTAATTAACCCATATTATGATCCCGTATCATAAACTACTATTACATTCTTATAAAAAATCATTTACAAACATTATGATATGACCAAGTATGATCTGTCAAATTAACAAACGTTAATTTTTTAACGATATGGAAAATATTAGTTGGCTTGGCTATCTCATGAAACCGAATTCTACGATCGGGTCACGACGAAAATAAGACTCATATGATCGTATCATCATGTCAATATTTGAAAGACAAGAAAATAATTTATGATCGCCATGGGAGTTGTAAACCTTCGACGAAAATTTTGCGAGTTTGAGCCTGTTTCAAAATTTATGCATATAAACCAGATCCCTTTATTCTTCCGGTTAAAAAATATACATTTTGTTTTCATACATACGAATAAAAATAAGAGGGTTGCTCTTTCCATTTTATGTGTGTTTTGCTTTTCAATTTGAAGTCAATAAATATATAAAAACTTTTTTTCTAATTTTAATAATGTTTTAATTTCTCTGGGGTAGGCACTAGGCAGATACGAAAAATATTCACTGATTCTGGAACAAACCTTTCGCCTCATACACATCGGGTGCTTTTTCTTTTTTCAAAATATCGTATATTTGATTTGTAAAAATTCTTCAGAGGCGCCCTCGACCTCTTCCAGTTACATGTATCCTACCTTTTATATAAGCCAAAACTAACTAATCCATTCCTTCGTTACTAAATTTTCTTTTAGTCCACACTGCTTTCATGTTTGTAATGATTTAGAAGTTTTTTGGTACTCGAGAAATGCGTGAAAGTTTCTACAGTATATTTTTCCTAGTGGTAAAAACAACGAATAATGAAATAGGAAAACGCTTTTTGTGACAGTTCAGGAATATTTTTATATATGTGATATTGAAAACCTAATCATTAGAGAAACCATAGAGCTGTATTTAAGTTATCTATGTTTTTTTAATGTCAGTGATTCTTTGATCTATTTTTCTTTCTTGAACATTTAATTATACTATGCTATATTAAATTAAAATACAATACTTCCTATACTTTTCCCTTGTCCCGTTTTCAGGCTCAATTAAAAAAAAAACGTAATGTAATCTGGCGTACCAATTACTGATATAAAGTCTTATGGCAAATAGAATAGCCAACAGACATAGATTCCAGGATAAAATGTAAAATTACGGAACGGTGGCAAAATAGTTATTGCAAGCGAGACGGTTTTCGGTTAGTTAATTGCTATAAAAAATCAATTAATAAGTATGAAACGCCACAAAAAATTGGTTTTAAATTACAGTTTAATTGGAAGTATGTTCGACAGTGTGTAAAAAATGTACAAAGGCACGTTGACAAATGGTGCTTCGTCATCATCGACATGAAAGACTTGACGTAAAATACACAATTAATTATACTACAACATACCTATAGTATGGACATGTCGTTAGGGTAATATAGAAACTTGGGTCAGTTCTGGGATTGTCAAAATTAATTAATTCATTAATTCATTTCAGAGCGTAGTCTGGACAAATATGCAGACAGACATAGAGACAATAAAAAAAATTTAACAATTAAAAAACCCCGACGCAAAATATGAACATAAAAGCATCAAATAATTTCTATTCACAGACTCGAAAATGTATCATAAACAATCAAGTATATCGGGGACTGCGCTGCAATGAACTATAAATCTATTGTATATAATATTATTATTTTATGCTTTTCAAATGTTCATATTTTGCGTTAGCGGTTTTTAAATAATAAATCAATTTGTATTTCCCTCTTTTTAAGCTACGTATAAACCAGTAGAAGTTACTCACATCCCTTCAACAACTAGAAAAGAGCTGATGATTATCAAACAGCCTAACAGATTTTCTTGAATCATAGCTAAGAGCATTCTCGATCAAGTCACCTTTCAAACAAAAAGAAACTAAATCAAAATAGGTTCATCTGTTTAGGAGCTACGATCTCACAGATAGACATACAGATAGATTACGTCAAACTTGTAGCACCCCTCTTTTTGCGTCAGGGTTTTAAAAATACTAAAACAGTTAGTTATTGGGTAAATTCTGCGCGTAAATATATATCTATTAATATTAGAAATGCAAATGTGTGTTTGTGTAGCCTTCTTTCACAACAAAACGGGGCAACAGATCGACGTGATTTTTTGCACAGAGATAGTTGGAAGGCCTGAGAGTGACATAATTAAAAGCGCCTTATTATGCACAAATGCTATTTGTATTTTTATTCTTTTTTATTAAGTTTTTAGTGTCTTTCATAACTTGTCGCTGCTATAAAAGTTGTTCATTAAAAGTTTTAATTATTACAAGAAACGTTCTAGTCAGTTGGGCAGAAATAAAAACGTTACAATGTGCTCAAGAAGACTATTCCTGAAATATTCGGTTTTATACGAAATGGAAACTTTAAAAATAAAAACACATTTTTTAATGATCGCCAAGATAATAATATAGAGCTGAATTTTCAAAGGGAAAATTACAGTAATTATAAAAAATACTGTCGTACTAAATTAGAGTATTTGTTGTTATATTTTCCAGTAAGAGTTGAATAGATTTCAATGAAATTTAAATTATCCTAGATTATCACATGTCTCGCAAGAGGATAAATTTAAATATATTACCATTTTAGCATCAATGTGGCTGCATCACATTAAATGGCTGCAAGGTTCTGTTGAGGTATTTTGTCGGATTTTATATTTTTTTTAATTAAATTATTATTAAGGGCAAAATGATAGGAATAATTATAAATTAAATATTAAGTGTTTTAGAGAGACTTCGGGGGGTGTTTTTAAGATATCTGTAGTTGGACAACCATATGATAGGAACAAGTATATTTTTAGAATTCCTATCAAACGACATAAACCACAAATCGTGCCAAACTATCAAACTTTTTATAGCTATAAAAATTAACGACACTTTCGCTAAATTTTCATTTTTAAATTCGCGGCTTCAATGCAATAAATTTTATTCCTAATTTCCTTCGATTCAATCGCGATTTAATGGGTTTAAAAAGGAATATGACTTGATATAAAACGTTCGTATCGGTATACATGAATCCTACAAATGAAAAGTTTATTAATTTTTCAATGTTAACAAAGAAAATTTGTACCTACATAGTGTTGTAGTTTATCTTATAATTAAGTGTTAGTAAGTTTCTTATTTCGTTTCAAGAAATAGTTCATAATACAATATAACTACCTTGTCAATTATTTAGAGAACGTTTCTTTTAATAGCACCTTAAATGTCATAAAGTGAATTTGATCAATACTAGTACACTACGAAATATGCTATGGGATTTTTCTAGAAACTCTTGACAGTAAAAACTTTGAAAAATATAATATTATAAGGAAGTTTCATATATATATATATAGTGGCCGGATTGTTGTTTGTAGAGGTTGTACAAGGTTTTTATGACAATGTAAAATAAATTAGCAACGTTTTCATGTTTTTTTTTATTTTGTATATACATTCAACAATTAGGCAGATTTTAGTTGGCCAAATCATTAAAAGGCGAATTCTATGATCGGCCTACGATATAAGTATACAAAACAATAAACGTGCATTTTCATATAATTTTGAAAAGCTAATTCACTGACAAAATGTTGTTTTGAACAGCCGGCGAAGCATTTTAAAAGTTAATTTTCCACAGTAAAATATGTAAATGCTGCTGAACTGCAAGTGTTTTCTACATTGAGGGCCACGAGCGCGCGATTTTCCGGTTTAACTCACTGGTGCAGGAAAACGTTGATTAATATGCGAAGTATATGAAACGAACGGATATTAGTACTTCGTTCCTACCATCGATATACTACAGTGAACTAAGGGTCCGTGGCTGTCGGCCATCTCATATAAATGTCAAAAATATGGCAAATCTCAATTAATCCTAGAAAAATTAGTTTATTTATATATAATTTCATTTTTTTTTTCAAATTTTTTTCAACTCTAATTGTTGACAGTTATTATTTTAAATTGGATTAAGCCGTATTTTCATTATTAAGAGTTCTAAATAGACATAGTTTTGCCAAATTTTTGACAGAAGTAAGATGGCCGACTGCCAAGGACCCTTAAGTGTGATTTTTATACCTACTTTTTAAACTATCTTGAGAACTATTTAATGAATTGCCAACGACTGCACTATGAAATGATAAAAAAATTACAAAATAAGATAACGGATGTACTATGAAGTGCAGGATTGAAAGCTTTGTTTTGAATGAAGCTTTCTATGAATGACATTCAAGTTGTTAACCATAACTAATCACATCAAATCTCAACTGACTTATTTTTTCATGGTCATATTTTGCGGCGAGGTTATTGTCACCATCGTTTTTTTTATGGTATCACTCAAAATATGGTAACAAGTTTTTTTTGAAGGCAAAGTAATTTGAAATTTGACTGACAACAATTTATTTTATGTAAAAAAAATATTGATCTCATAATAATTTATCCAAACAACAAATATAAGTTGAGAAAGCATTTATTTTTACATTATACTGAAATAATTGGGTACCTACTTAAATATCACAAATCCATTTAGTGATTGTATTTTTTGCAAAGTCCATAAAAATATCTTTTTTTCCTCTTTCTTCACGGGTTGCCTTCAGCTCCCGAAACCGTGTTACGATTCCAGGGTTCCCAGCAGAAGACCAAGTCTCCCTCATTTAGCCGATGGTATTTGTGAGGCTTCTGGTGATGTATATTTAAATAGTATTAGCCCCCATGCGTTTGAATCGTATCAAATTATTTCCTAAAGACTCACAGAAAAGCTATTTTAAACTAAAACATAATATTGAAAACGTAATAATGAGTAAAAATAACAACAATCAAACTAGAAAACCTATAGAAACAAAACAATTTACAATAATAATTACAAACTAAACAATAATTCACAAACTCGAAAAATATCATGTACCTACATTTATTGTTTTCCATATTTCAATACAAATCTAAGATGGATATTTTTTATGCAATGTAACACTCGTTTCGTTTTAAGTACCTATTTTATTTTATTCTATTAAGTAAACAAATTCGATATTTTTTTCTTTTTATACATTATATTTTTGCTGTTTTTATAGAAAATTGTTTGAGTACGGAACGTACGTTAGAACTCCGCACGCATTTGGTCGATAAGGTTCACAATCGGCGAGCAAAAAACAGGTTATTCGCACCATCGATTTTAGTTAGACAAAATCGAAAAGTCGTAACTGACAATAAACTATTATAAAATTTATGATAAATTCGAAAAAGTCAATTTTAGAAAAAAAAGTTATAATGTTGCCAATAAATAAATATACAAAAGTGACTGATAACCATACAAATTAAAATATTTTTTTAGTCTGGCAACACCAATCTATGGTGCGAATAACCCCGGCCCATATTTTGACACTGACGCAACGTCATAGCTTGATAATTCAGCTACGTAAAATCAACCTTAACGTGATTAATTTTAGATATTTGACTCTTCAATGCACTTTTATCTTTATTTTTAATGAAAATGTTCTTTATAAAAAATAACATTGATACATAAAATTTCGAAGTTATCGCACTATTAAAAAGTGGAACGAACTTCCGGTATCGGTCTTTCCTGCTTTTTACAATTGACCCCAGCGAAGCGTGAAAAAGCATCTCTATGGGCCCTCGGACTATTCCTATTTTGTCCTACAATTCATGGACCAATTCGCAAGGTCACATGCCGTCTTCTCTATAAAAAAAATAGAAGTAGAAAATAATCTAATTTAGTCTAATGTAATCTATTCAAATGAAAAAAAAAACACTGTGCAAACATAGTAATAACGATGGATGTGACCTCTGAGCCTGGGTCTTATAAGCTTGCAGCGCTTGGAAGCGGCCTGATTAAATTTGCATAGGATCTCGTTAAGCGTTCTAAGCGCTTAGCGTCTCAGTACTTACTATACTATTATAACATTGCATCCCAAACACCTGCTGACTCAGTTTTATTAAATCGGCACATTATGCTTTAGATTATAGCTATTTTATTTTATAAATTAGATTAGAATGTTTCTAAGGTTAGTCGAGGGTCGACTAAGTACGATGAGGTACCATTAAATCATGGTAACTGGAGGGGTAAACAGTGAATTCCATTAAATATTGGATAAGAGCTATATATTATTTATATGAATTTTAAAAACAATGAGAGAAAATAGATGGTAGTTTTTGTAAGTTCAAAACATTTCTTTGATATTTGTACCTATACCCAAAAATATACTTTTGCCTTTGGTGCATACCCACAGCATGGATTCCTAGTTTGCAAACATTTGTCTGTTTTATTTATGGTAAACTTGTGTAAACTTTTACATTCAAAAAATAAAAATGTGAAAATTTTCTATCTGAAGCGAAGGTAAATCCGCAATAAAATATATTATTAAAAGTGTTAGGGGAAATAAAACGAAAAGTACAGCAATATAAATCAAAGCCTTTCAACAGAGCCCAACTGTGGACGTTTCTTATTATCTTCGAAAAACATTAACATTCTTTGCATTCCTTTGAAGTAGATTCGTACTGTAGATTATTAAGCCAATTCCCTAAGGCAGTTAACAAGGCGTCGTCAATAAGAAACACTAGAATTTACATGTAAATAAATAACGATAGAAATTCTTTCGGTTGTCCCCAAGCTCATTTACCTATTTGAATTAATATCGAAAAATATTTGGTAAATTTTCACCAATACTTAAATATTTTTTCGAGAAATCATTACACATATGAACCAACATTTCTAACGCAAAGGAAAATTCGTGTCATATGGAAATTTTCCGTATTAAAAATAATAGGTGGCAATCCTATCGTTTCACTTTTAAAGGGGTGTGATTGAGCACCTTAGCTGTGACATTATTTTCAAAAGAAGTGCCTTACTTGCCCTCCGAATAATAAGTCGATTAAAGCACTTATACTTGAAGTAAATAGGTGCTAAGCGTTTTTGGCACCATAAACATTATAATAACGTTTAATGACATTTCATTTACTCTCCTCTTACAATTAAATTATCACAGTCTTATTCTTTTAGCCGATGATCTTATTTTATGACCAGCTTTGTTGAGTTATTTTGAGGCCTTCCGCTTTTGTATAATTTATCGGAATACGTACCTTAAGTTTTCATTAAAATTTCATGTATATAAGATGGGGATCAATCCACAATAAAAACAAAAATAAAATCCGTGTAGTTTTATAAAAAAAAACGAAAAAACACGCTTTTGTTAGTAACGCACACTAGAGCAAACCAAATAAACTCGATTGGGTTACGTCGTTTCGTTACAGAGTTCCTGTGGCCACCTTAAGGCTATATCATCAGGACCCTGGACGTCATCTAGGATCAGAATACTTGTGAAGACAAATCAAACGAGTCCAAACTCGATGGGATTACGTCTTTTCGTTACAAAGTTCCACATCCACCTCCTGGTTTCATCATCAGATCAGATTTATAGTACTAAACTATAGTATTGTCATTCAAATTACATACACTTGCAAAGCGCTAAATCGATACGACAATTTTTTTTATTGAGAAGACGAATTTGGTTGGTTTGCATAACGTGTCCACTGTGTGGGGATTAGATTAGATTAATTAGAAGTTAGTTAAATTCGACTTTCAAGATTTGTTTACATAAATAGTTACAGGTGAAGCACATTTATACCTTTGCAGTAACAGTTTTACCAGTAGGTGGCAAGCTTGTTGCTGCACTTAATTGACCTAGATGTGTCACTTCTTTAGAAGAAGTACAGACATACGTCTCCCCTGAGCACAATAACATTTTGTAATAAACCATAATTTCAGTTCTTATTGAGATAATCTTTTCAAAGCCTCCATTTGTAAAGTGAACGAGTAGATAATGGTATTCCCAAGCCTCCTCGACAACATCCAGCTTAAAATAACACGACAAGTATGCAAATACAGTAGCAAGTGTCAAAACTTTGCAATCTGAAAGCTCGTCATTAAATATTTCGTCTGAAGATTTATATTTTCAAATTTTCGCTTTCCAACCGATGTCTCCTACGTATCTGTTTCTGATTTTTCAGATTTCACTTTTATTTTCAACTTATTTACTTTTAAAAAGTACTGTAGTGAAGATTTTAGTCCCATAAGGACGAGAGATATGCTACTTTTTCTGATTTGCATATAGGTTACTCGCTAAACTTGGACTCTGTTACCAGTTTCTCTAGCACGTTCTGAAGGCTGTATTTTTTACGCTTTTAATTTCAAAACCCCAAGTTGTAGCTACAGAAATTTCGTTTACAAAACGTTAGACACATGAAAAGGTACAGTTAAAAATTGTAACATCAAAATTACCGCTTGAGAGACTACAAAGAGATGCTTTTAGGTAAATGAGGGCAGAGTGGAGTTTGAAATTAGCGATTCTGCCGCGCTAGATGTTTTTGACAATTTATAACGAAAACCAATATCACTGCCCTTTGCAAGCGTTTATTTATTCTATAATAAAATTATATTACAGCCAATTATATTAACTTTAAATTACTTATTATTATGTCAACAGAAGTAAGTTTGATCCTGATATACCTCTTTCGCTTCTTTTATATTCATCTTACCTTTCATACTTGCTCGGCGATTGTGTATACTTTTAATATTGCCATCGATCAATTAATTTTCATTGAATTAAAGTACACCTAAGTCATCCTCTGCCAGCATTTCCTTTCACTTCAGCCATATAAACCTTTTTAGTCAATCTTTCATCCTTATCCAAACCAGCGTAAACTACTTTTCTTAATTTTAGTCACAACATTTCACTCCGCATTTTTCTCTAATGACATCAATGTCAATACGTTTTATATCGCACAATCTACGTAGCAAATGGCATTCGATTGTCTCTGCCTAATCCTATTGGGATAAAAGGCGTGATGATAGATTGATAAATAAGCTTTATATACTCTCGCCGGGTTTATCTGGAACTCAAAATTCACCAACATAAACTAAGTTCTATTAAAATAAAGTTAGCGTTAATTTGTAAGGAAAACGGGAGGGTTGTTATTATTTCGCCGGAGCAGAAACTTACTATGTAACTAATATTATAAATGCAAAAGTTGTTTGTTTTTTTCGTTCACGTTAATATAGAGCAACAGATCGACGTCATTTTTTGCACAGAGATTTCATGTCACATTTCAAAATTTCTTCACGAACCAAGCCTGGCGAAAGCCTAGTCCCATTCCACTAATATTATAAACGCCAGAGTTTGTTTGGATGTAAGAACGGATCTGGATGAAATTTGGTACAGATTTAGATTATAGTCTGGAATAGTACATAGACTACTTTTTATCCCGGAAAAATTTATGGTTCCCGTGGGATAGATTTGTTTTTGTTTTTCACGCGATCGATATGTTTTATTGCATAGTGGTAGTTAAGGGGTCAGAGAATGACATATACTATTTTTTATAATGCGAAAGCGGGCGGGGGAGGGGCAAATTACAGCCACGGGTTTTTTTTATATATTTCCAAGCGAGTGAAACCGCGGACAGAAGCTTGTATTTAATATAAGAGAGAAGGCTGACCGAAACACGTGAGTTTAGTTTCAGAACGGATCCGAGTTTTCCGTGCGTGTAGGTTACATCATTAAACATGTAGAAAGGGCGTCCGCACTTTTTGTGCAGTTCCTTGAAACAATGAAACCTTTTCACCTGAACACACTTTGTATTAAAGGAGGTGAAAAACAAGAAAAATAATATCTATCTATCTATCTATCTATCTATCTATCTATCTATCATCACGCCTTTCATCCCAAGAGGGGTAGGCAGAGACAATCGAATGCCATTTGTTACGATCCTGACATATCTCTTTTGCTTCTTTTATATTCATCTTACCTTTCATACATGCTCGGCGATTGTGTGTACTTTTAATATTTCCTTCGATCAACATATTTTTTATATGTTCAATAAAAGTACATCTAGGTCGTCCTCTGCTAGCATTTCCTTTCACTTCAGCCATATAAACCTTTTTAGTCAATCTATCATCCTTCATTCTTTCAACGTGTCCAAACCAGCGTAAACTACTTTTCTTCATTTTTGTCACAACATCATCTTTTACTCCGCATTCTTCTCTAATGACATCGTTCCAGATACGGTCAATACGCTTTATATCACACATTCTACGTAAAGACCGCATTTCCACTGCATTTATTTTACTTTCATGCCTCTTATTCCATACCCAAGTCTCGCTTCCATAAGTAAGTGATGGAACTAAAACAGCATTATGTATGTTCATTTTACTTTTAGTTGTAAGTTGTGTATTTCTGCATACATTGTTTAGTCCACCAAATACCTTGCTTCCCGCTTTCACTCTCCTTTCAATTTCTTTGTCTATCTTTCCACTTCTTGTAACCATACTACCTAAATAAACAAATTCATTCACTTGCTCTAACTTACATCCTTTCACACAAATCTTACACTCCGTCCTTTCATCTTCCTTTTCAAATACTAATACTTTTGATTTCGAAATATTAATTTTCATGAATTTCTTCTCACATTCCTCATTCAAAATTGCAACTAGGTTTTGCAGCTCTTGCTCCGAAGATGCAATTAATACCGCATCATCGGCATATAAAAGACAGCAAAGTCTAGTAGGACCCATTTCTATCCCTAAGGAACATTGTTGTAATTTGGTCAAACAACTATCGAAATACAGATTGAATAGACAAGGTGACATTACACAGCCCTGTTTAACACCACAATGTATATTAAACGGGGTTGAGCACTGTCCACCCACTCTAACAACGGCAGTACAGCCATCATATAATGATTGTACTGCCCTTATGAGTTTTTTATTCACTCCGTATCTCGCTAGTGTTGACCATAATTCCGTTCTGCATAGTTTGTCATATGCTTTTTCTAGATCAATGAAAACACTGTAAACTTTTTGATTTTTTGCCAAATGTTTTTCAACAATGTTTCTTAAGGTAAAAATTTGGTCAACACAACTCTTACCTTTCATAAATCCCGCTTGAGCATCCCACATCTTATTTTCTGTCACCTTTTGCACCTTTTCAATTATTATTCTTCCATACATTTTTCCAACCAAGCTGATAAGGCTGATGGCGCGATAATTATTGCAATCAAGCTGTGAACCCTTTCCTTTAAACACTGGAACTATTATGGCTTGACACCAGTCTCCTGGTACTCGTCCGTCGCTCCAGCATTTATTGAAGAGAGCACACAGTGTGTTACATATTATCGCTCCTCCATGTTTTATCATCTCGGAGGAAATCCTGTCTTTCCCTGCCGCTTTTCCGTTCTTCAATCTTCTGATGGCTGACACAACATCATCCTCCGTGATAATGTCATCGATAATTTCCGAGTCCTCATAGTCCTCACTATCAGCATCCGAAGGATGTGTTTGTTGTCCATCAGAGTTTCCATATAATCTTTCATAAAACTCTTTCATTCTTTCTAATACTTCTCCATTCAATGTCATTAACCGTCCATCCTCTGCTTTAATCATTTGTACATTAGAAGTCCTCAATACTCCTCGAGATTTTCTCACTAAATTCCAAAAAATTTTGACGTTCTCTTGGAAAAATCTTGAGAACTTCTTCTCTTCATTCATCTTTTCTTTCATCTTACTTTCTTAAATTATCTCTTTTACTCTCTTCTTGCATTCTCTATATTTATTCTTCATTCTCTCTTCAAGTTCTGTATTCTTTCCCGTTACTGCCAAAATATCTAAATATGCATTCTTCTTCATTTGTACAGCCACCCTTATTTCATTATTCCACCACGGATCCCCTCTCATACCACCAACCTTCACAACACAAAGAAAAATAATAGTGCAGAGCATGTATGTACCACTTAAGAAATAATTATACCGAAATTGCTCCCTACAAATGCATGCCTCATAGCGAGAGCTAAGATGTGATTGGGTGTGCAGTGATATGAAAATTCCACGGGCGAAGCCGGGTAATGTACATACAATAACAAGCGGACCTGTCCTGCCCAAACGTTGGCTTGCCTGCACTACCCCTACCACTACCACTAACTTTGGATATTGTTCATACAAAAATACTAAAATGGCGATTAAAAAATGGGGGGTGGGGGTAGAAGGGTTAAAAATAGTTAACGACCTATTCTCAGACCTACCGAATATACACAAAAAAAATATAGAAATCGGTTAAGCCGTTTCGGAGGAGTTTGGTTACAAACACTGTGACACGAGAATTTTATATATATATATAGATAATAATGAAAAATAAGTTTGTAAACTGAATGAGAGGATTACCAAACATAAGTAGGTAGAGAGTAAAATATCCAATATTTTTTGACATGACCAATGTGGACTCTTTTCGCGTGTCCAAAGTGGCTGAATTAAAAACAATGTCTAAAAATCTTTTTTAAAAAAGTGGTACCGACTTCAAAAATTGTGCACTGCAAAGTAAGAAATAATTAATATTTCGTCGTTGAATTTGAAGACGGCTGGTGCCAAATTAAAAACACTTACCTATAGCAGTTTCATTACGGTCCAACAATAATCTTCTGGTGCTTCGGAGGGCTCGTTAATGGATGGCTAGTCTACAATATAATAGAACAATAGATACCTACTTCTGCAACTGTATAACGAGACAGTAGCGACTAGCGACATTAATTGCCACCTGTTCTGATTAATATAGACAACTGGCTAAATGTGCAAAGCTCCTTTTTTATTTTAAGAGCTTTCATCTCATCCGTCATTTAATGTGGAATTTAATGATACATAATGAGAACACTTTAATGTACTTTAAGATCCCAAGGGCGTATGTTCACGAAAAAAAGAAAGAGTTCCTTATTGCACGTTACACTCCAGACGATTGGCAAATGAGAGCTAGACCGAAAAAAGTGTAAGAATTCGACCGTCACGACACTTTTGCTATTTTCCTCTCGTTCTAACAAAATTATATCTTTTTACCATAAAATTGGTTTCATGGTAAAATTTCATCGAGCATTGCCTCAATCATAAAGTTTTTAATTTGTTTAATGTCAACATAGAGGGTATCCCTCTACCGGCATTGTCTAACACTTTTACCACCTAAATTATTTTACTTAGTCAATCTTTCATCCTTCAGTGTTTACAACATCATCTTTCAATCCGAATTCTTCTCTAACGATCTCGAATGCAGTCAAAGTCACCACATTAAGGACAACAAACCCGCATTTCCAAAAATAAGTCAATCTTTCTTTTTTGGACTCTCAAACGTTTTTTTCAAAATTTATTTCATAAATAATATTATATAGTGAAAGAAACTTTGTTCCAACCGGGTGTCCCACGACTCCTCTAGATTTTTTTTAATTTAATGTACTATAACCATTCTTAATGTCAACTACGTGGCCGCGATTTTATTGTATACTGGAATTATGGCCATAAAATGTGACTTTTAAATGCCTGATGTAAAATGAAGCCTGTCAGTTTATAAACTGCAATTGAATTAGTGTTCAACTCTCAGGTAAAGGAGGGAAGTATTGCTAAAAGTTCTTCGCCTTCATTTTATAATTTTTCCGAAAGTTTCTGAAAGCTCCAAGTTCGAATTTTAAGCCGCACAGGTATTTATACGAAATTTGTCTTCGCACGGGTAGACTAATATTTATATCACAGAATACAATCTGACTTTTCCCGTGATAGATATTGAAAAAGAAAATGGGGGCAAAGTAATCCTTTATTCTTCCACCCATATTTCCTATTCAATAAAACCCATTGAAAAATAACGGCTATTTCACTTAGAAATTGAATAAGTAACTATATACTAAACTACATTCATACAGGTGGATTATTTACAGAGAAATTGGGAATAGTTTATCCTATAAAAACTAAAGCCATAGACCCCTTAACACCATTTTTTTTCTTCATGAATGGCCTTACAGCTCCCGAAACCGTGTTATCGGTCCCAGGGTACCCAGTGGAAGACCAAGTCTCCTAGCCAATTGTATTTGTGAGGCTATACCTAACGAGTGCCCAGTTCTGTTGAGGTATATTTAGATTGAGAATCCTCTAAGTGTGATTTGTTGGATTATGTACATAAGTTTTAAATTACATAAACCCATTGGTACAAGGCCTGTATCGAACCATATATAGGTACTATTCTGATAAAGTTTATTGCAGTTATTGGAGCAATAAAATACGCCCTTAAAGTCGTTTAAAATGGACATAACAAAAGCTATCCCTTAAGGAACTTTCAAAGCTAGATCTAAGATTTACTGAAGCGATAAACGTAAAATTAAAGAACAGAGGAGAGTTATGACCTAAGGCGTAGTGCACAATTTAACAGCCAGTTTCAGAAAATAGGAACTGTTTCAGCACCAAATGAGATTTTCATTACCCAAGCTTGTAAACAAAGAAAACAAACTTATATGTAAAGAGAAGACCGCATTCTGTAGCTGTTCTTGCTTCATAATTATACTCCACCCTTTATCTCGAATTACTGGGGCTTTTACTCATCTTGGCTGAAAGTTAGTGTTTACTATACATTATGGAGACCTGGTTTAATTAATCAAGGATTAAGTTTCATTTCAGATTGCCTGAAGGAAATAGAAGTATATATAATGTTTCAAAATTTTCCAATATTGTTCAAAGTGTTTCTTATCAAAGTTAGCAAGATGGAAATATTGTATTCGCCTGTAATACTAAAGTAAATAGAATTATCTTAACTAATATTATAAATGAGAAAGTTTCTCCTTCTTAAATTTCACGCCACAACAAATACGGATCGACGTGATTTTTTGCACAGAGATAGCGAAGCCGGAGCGTATAGCTAGTAGAAATATAAATCTAAAAACATTGAGGAAGATAAAGTTCTAAGGAACTAATCTAGACGATTTCAGAAATGGATCTTTAAAAATCAAATCATAATGTCTCGCAAGAAAAAATAAACCCAAACAACATCGAAGACCAAAGCAAAATATCTGTTAAAAAAAAAAATTACAAAATTAGGTATACGATAATATTATAAAAATATAAAATTACATTAAGCACTTTTTTATTATACTAGCGAAAGAGATATCTCCGAATTGCCTACCCCTCTGGGAATCAGGCGTGACTTTTATGTATGTGTAAAAAATAAAAAATCCAGGACAATGTTAATAGCATGTTATTACAACTTTTCCAGAACAACGCTAAGAGACATAGAAATAAAAAGAAAGAGGAAATTCTAAGCAGAAATGCTATCTGGATACATCTGCGGAAATTCGCCGCAACTTTTAAAGTTGCCTTGCTTTCAAAGATAGCTTTTAAATATATGTTAGTGCTGCACTCACGAGATACGACACCGTTACTTACTTACCTAACAATGTCTATAATGTTCTTTGTCACCATATTTTTATTACCATCTAATATATATAACCACTTCTGATGAAGAAAAAAATCCGCCTTCAAAACCAAAATGTGCTTCCCGAAAGCAAATACACAAGTCACTATAAAAAAATACCCAAATCGCTTCAAGTGTGCCTATAAAATTTGAAGAGTTCTCGATTTCTCCAGGATCCCATCATCAGATCCTGACCTGATGACCATGGGACCACGTGAAAGTATACCCTTTCAAACAAAAAAAAATTCCAAATCGGTCCAGGCGTCTTCAAGTAATCGGGGAACATACATAAAAAAAACATAAAAGATTCCGACGAATTGTAAACCTCCTCCTTTTTTTTGAAGTTCGCTTAAAAATAGGCATTAAGTTGCAGTCTAGTGTGTGAGACCGGTTAAACAGTTAAAAAACGGTTAAGATAAGATGGGTGACCGCTTGTGCTAAGAATTAATCAATTCCTACCTAATTAGCCTCAAAAAATTTACTTTGAAGTTTGAACTCAAATTAGTTAACATTTTGAGTTTATAACATCTGTTATATTTGCTTTGTTAATTATTTCGATCCAATATATTACAGATTATAGAACTACATACCACGTAAAACGGACTATGTAAACACAAACTTACGACAAAGTATGAGACTCATATGAAACTTGTAGTTTACAAACATGTGTGCTTAAATCGTTAACGTGAGAAATTAATTAGCAAACTTTTAATTAATAAAGCAAAAGCTTGTACGAACAAGGTACGTGAACAGGTTTAACCTTCGTTTAAAGAACTAATTCCATCATACGTTGGTATTAACTTGGATTAAACCAAAAAGTGTTTTCCTTGCTGCCACACTGCTAGCAATGTCCACTATTTTCAGACGACGCTGGCTTTATGTACTCTCCGAAACACCATATGATACGGTTACAGGGTACCCAGCGGAAGACAAAGTTTTCCTCGTTTAGCCGATAGTATTTGTAAGGCTATACCTAACGAGTTCTGTTGAGGTATATTTAGGTGGAAAAGCCTCTAAGTGTGGTTTGTCGGATTATGATAAGTTTTAAATTAGAAAACCCATTGGTACATGGCCGGGATCCGGGATCGAACTCGTGGTCTGCGTAGTTAATACCAGACGTCTTAACCACTCGGCTACCTACGTACAATTTCTAACTTCTAATTACAAATAAATTTTCGAGCCTTTTTTCGTGGACCACGCACTTATTTCTGCACATAAACTCGAAATTGTTACTCATAAATATGACAAAACAGATCCTTCCTCGCCCCAACTCGCGTCGTTTATAAAACTTACAATAAAACACGTCTTCTAAGAAAACGTGCCAATTTTCATTTCATGTACGCAAATTTTTCACATCCCTTCCTGTTTCAGTTCTTATTCAGAGGGAATCAGGAATCTCATTTTCGCGTAGAGGCGGACGTTCGCAATAGCATCGAGAAAATACGGAGAGTAATAAAACTGTATTTGTTCCTTATAATATATGGAAGTCATTTAAAAAATATACATGGCAAAATTAGACTATTTTTAACCGACTTCAAAAAAAGGAGGAGGAGGTTCTCAATTCGTCGGAATCTTTATGTTTTTTTATGTATGTTCCCCGATTACTTGAAGGCGCCTGGACCGATTTGGATTTTTTTTTTGTTTGAAAGGGTATACTTCCCAGGTGGTCTCATTTTCATCAGGTCAGGATATGATGACAGGATCCTGGAGAAGTCGAGAACTCTTAAAATTTTATAGGTACACTTGAAATCATTTGGGTATTTTTTTTATGCTTTTCAGTGCATAATTTTTGAAGTCGGTACACTTTTTTATTACATAACATATAAGGCAACGTTTTTTACAAATGTATTTTGAAACGAGTAGTTGTTTATTTTAGTTTTTTTACAGCCAAATTTGTAAGATTAAAGTCACTAGAGGTATAAAATACCTATGTAAATATGTAATTAAGTAGCGGACCAGACAGACATTGTCCTGCCTGAACGTTGGCTTGCTTCGTCAAAAAATAAAAAAAAATCCTTGCGATTGCACCTTTACCGGGTCTAATTGTGAATCTAAACCATACACGCACTCACACTACATACATACTCATAAAATCGATCCAGTCGTTTAGGAGTTCAGTGAAATACACACGTACAGAAGAATTATAAATATTTATAAAGATAAACTTTTTAAACATTTTGCCTCTGATCTCATAAAAGTATCGGGTGATCAAAGAGCTAGTACCTATATCTAGGACAACTAATCATGGTACAA
Organism: Nemapogon koenigi; assembly: GCA_963924495.1. Lineage (NCBI taxonomy): Eukaryota > Metazoa > Arthropoda > Insecta > Lepidoptera > Tineidae > Nemapogon > Nemapogon koenigi. The sequence continues at coordinate 6,957,270 of OZ004644.1, read as the reverse complement.
AGAAGGAATGCAGCTAGTGTTTTGAGGTACCTGCCGCAGGTATACACTTGTAAATACTTTTTGAATATCTATTTTTATTGTTTTTAGTAATTGTTGTTGTTTTTGAAATAAATCTTCTAAAGATACTCATTGAAAAAAATAATTGGCTAAATGAGGAACACTTTGGTACCCTGGGGCCGGCAACGGTTCCCGGGAGCTGTAAAGCAACCCGTGAAGAACAAAAAAAAATTTTAAAATTAATAAGCCATAATAAAAAGGGCAGGGAATACCTAAGCGGCATAGAAATGGGCTTATCGCTTAAAATTTGCACTATGTCAAGTATCTAGGTGTTATATTTTGAACACCTTAAAATACAGAAAGAGTAGTGAATTTTGCACCTTTATTCTAGTTTAAAAGTGGCAAAAAGTTTGTCCGTGTTCTCTAGTTGAAATTTTCCTAGGAAAATGTCGCCATATTTTATATCCACATGAATGTATGCATGAACCTACGTCCTGTGATTATGTTGCGGTAGCTTGGGTCCCTTTGTTACACTTAAAAAGTTGAAATTTGTATAAAGTAGATGAAAAATATACCAATCCGAGCTTTTGTGTTATTTTTCCAATCCAACGTCCACGTTAAAGTTTGTTTATTTAGACTGTTATTCTATGTTATAAAGCAAACAATATAATTATGTAAAAATACGTTTTCTTTTCATTTTTTTCGCCGCATTTCAAGGTATTTTTATGTTTATATTTGATGTGTCGGTGCGTCGGTGGCTGAGCGGTTAAGACAACTGGTATTAATTAGGCAAATCACAGGTTCGATCCCGGCGATGTACCAATGGGTTTTTTATAATTATTTTCAGTACATTATAATTTCGATATTTATATAAGTAATATTTAGGTAAGTGTTTTACTGAAGTAGATACTGAATAAATTTTATTTCTTTCTTTCTTTCTTTCAATTAAAAACTTATGTACATAATCCGACAAACCACACTAAAGGCCGATTTAGACGGTTCTAGTGGTTAGTAGAGTGCGTTAGGATAGTACATTAGTTGAAACATGTAAACGGTAGTTTCCAGTACTCGTACTAGTACGTTCCACTCGCCTTTGAACTAGAATCAAATAGAATCGCTTTTTATTTTTGTTTCAAGTTCGCTACTCGCTGTAGTCTAAACGGTCAGTTTTAGTAACTTGCACAAGTTGACAAGGAGAGTTATGTGTGTTTTAGCCTACAAAATGGCAATCTACTGGAAGAAGTATAAACGTCACTGGAAACCTACTAATGCACTGGCATTCGAGTGCCACCTACGCACTCTACTAAACACTCGTAACGTCTAAATCGGCCTTAAGAGGCTTTTCCATCTAAAATATACCTAAACAGAAACGGCTACTATTTAGGTATAGCCTCACAAATACCATCGGTTAAAAAAGGGAAACTGGTCTTCCGCTGGGTACCCTAGGACCGTAACACGGTTTTGGGAGCTGGAAGGCAACCCGTGAAGAAATAAAATATAAATAAAAAACGAGCGAGCCTTACAGTAGTCGCATAATATGATGTGTAACATCTGACATCTCACCTTGGTACACGCACACACTATTAGCTGACAGTACCAACCTCTCGGAAAATGGGTTAGTTTAGTACCATCCTAAGATTTTGCAAGACGACGCCCCTACTAGATGTGTTGTTTAGAACAAACAAACGTGTCCCTTTGTCACACACGCACACAACTTTAATTTGCAATTATACACTAGGCATTGACACTATCGATAAAAATTAATATCGATAACATTTTTATGTCATTTGTCATAGTTATTTTTTACTAAACATTTTAGGTAGGAAATAAATGCAAATAGATACATACTTATTTATTACTTATTTGTCAAAATAATAACAAATACTTTAGCGGTAGGTAATAACTTTTATTGCTTCTTCAGTAAATCCAGCCTCTGCATCAATACTAGAGTACTATTTTTATAGAGTCCTGGGGTGTGGCCTTTGAGTATTTACCAAAGGAGACGTGAAGGGTATAAATGACCGAACAGTAGTCTAGTACTAGCCCCTGTACCACTGTATTTTTCTGTCGTTTTATTGTCGCAACGGATTTTACGTTATATGATGATTATGTTAAAATACAAATGTAATAACTATAATTAATGAAATGGTTTTCTTTATTTTTGTACTCTTTAAAACAGACATTTCTTCATCTTGCAAATTATATTTTTTCACTGAATAGTGCAATTTTCTTCGAATCTCGTCTACTTATCTCACGAAGTTTCTTAACGGAAAGTTTTGCTTTTTAATAATACATATCTATCTATTATCATGCCTTTTATCCCAAGAGGGACAGGCAGATACAATCGAATGCTATTTATTACGATTCTGACAAACCTCTTTCGCTTCTTTATATTATTTAAAAAGGTATGCACGTAATTTCCTTTTTTTAGGTGTGTCATCTAGTTTATTTTCTAGGTTTATGCCCGTTGTAGGTGTAGTGCATAATGCTGGGGTTTCTTGAGGGGTGACCTGTAAAGTGGACAATCAATTTAACGTATAGAAAAATATTTTAACCCAAACTATTTAAGTGTAAATTAAAAATTAATGTTTAGATTACTTTGCATCATGAAGTATTCGACGATTTTTTCCTGGTAAATATAGTTGTTCTTCAAAATGTTTGAAGCAAATTGTGCTGTTTTTTTATGATTCTATGAATTCTATTATACCTCAAAGTAATTAATACTTTAAAAGTGAATATTTCTAAACACTTTTTTATAAACGCATGAAATCGATATCGATAAAATTCGTATGGCGACTAACACCACTACGGCCGAAATGGCGTGCGTGAAATCTACATAAATAAAAACAAATAAAACAATTTTAAAATTACTTACTTGTGGTATGACACACCATAATTTGATAAATTAATTGTCCCTCTATGATGTCTACACGTAATAATAGAACAGTACGGCAATATTATCAAAGAAAAACAATTTTCACAGTAAAATTTTAGATAGCGTCCAACGTCAGACGACAATGCAGACTGACGCGTATAGTTGTCTTAGAAGACAACTCTCTGGCACGATCTTATAGTGAGCGGAACACATCTAGTAGAGGCGGGCCACACATCGTCTTATAAAATCTTAGGTACCATCTGACGACCAACTCAACCACCGCGCGCGCTCATTGGCCAAATCAAACAACGCGCGCTTCTCCGGCTTCCTGTTACGCACTTCCTTCCCTTTTCACGAAATCACTCCCACAGATTGCAGAAAATCGAGAGGAAAGATGTTACACATCAATAAATATTGATAATAATTAAAATATTATCAAAATTCCAAACGCTATTTCACTGCTTCTATTCTAACTATTTAGGTTAACATTTTAATATTAACTGGATTATTAATAAAATTATATCTTGTTTTAACAATTTCGAGTTATGTAACCAAACCTTTAGTTGGCACTTTCAAACTGGATTATAGAGAAGTTACCAAAGAACTTAAAATCAAATATTCTCGTCGTGTATTGAACCCAAAACTTTTATATTGTAAGTAACATTGTCAATATTGTTCTATTAACAGCGCATTAAACTTTACAACTTTCTACTTGAGAAGTTCAATTTGATCCAAACTATAAGTTGCATAAAGAGCATTACATTATTTTACCGTAATTTTATCAAATTCTTTTAGAAACTATTGCAAGTGACCAAAGATACTGAACAAAATGTCCACATTTAGAAAGTTTCCTATACATGCAAAACCTGTCGCTACACTAATGGATATTCACGGTCAACGGGCGAAGTGGGTCGCTAGTAAAAATAAAATATAACTTATTTTGCTCTATGTAGATGCAGAATCTGCATTCCAATACGTTGTAAATCTTATTGTCCCGTTTGAAAGCCATCTTAAAACTTTGAAATAGAATTGAAATTTATTACACGTTTCACGGAAACTGCAGCATCGGGATTCAAATTCGTATCCTGACAGCATCTGCACTTCGAATGGTATACGATACACCGCATATCGCCTAATAAAACGTATGTACATACGTAAATTCCTGGTGAATACGGCGCTGTAATGGTTCAAATACTGTGATTAACTACTTTGGAGAGCGAATTTGAAATTTGATTTATCACATAATACCAAACATAATATCCTAATTTATAGATAGATTGTTTACCTCATCGTGGAGCCGAAATGACAAACCTCAGGAATGGTAAAAGGGGGTGTATGTATGAGAATTATTTCAGGGGGCTGAAATTCACATTTCAAAAATGTCCATCGGCGGGGATGTAATAATGTTATTATGGGCCCCCAGGGTTTCTAGTGCGTTGCTTAACTGTTGTTAATGGTCTCAGAGTTACAGATCAGTGGCTACAACCGCTTTTATAAATACAACGTACATCTATCTGATCCCAGGGATTTATCGTTAAATCCCAATTAATTCATGTGGAATGGAGACAAAGCGAATGATTTAATTCATATCCCAAAAAGTCAAGGCATGCCTACGTTGAGGTTTACAATTTCAAATTAAATTTTCTGAATGATTAAATGTTATATCATAATAGTCACGCCAGGGGTACATAAAAGAAGGGCAAGTCAAAAACTCTATTTCTATAAAAATATCTGTTGTAATCAATTATTATAGTGCACGTAAAGTCAGCGTCTTTTGAAAATAATAAATACAGGATTTCCACCTATTATAATATATATAGTATAGTATAACACACTAAATGTGGCCGTTGTAACCATTATATCTAGCCATGTTAGCAGTATACAACCTTTAATAGTTATTTTTAAATCATAACTAAGTTAAAGGCTTAGGAAATTTTCAAAGCAAATTTTCGGAGAGGTCAAAGGGATTAACGCTACCCCTATTACAGGGTTGTGGCAGGTTACTTCTATACGTAACAAGACTTAAGCCTTTGTATTAAACGTAAGTATTTTGGAAATTTTCGGATCATAAATTATGGAGAATATTTCTACAGTGTATACGTAATTTTAGCTCGTCCATTGCCTACGCAAGTGTGCATATTAAAGTAGGTTTAACGAGTGATTAATATTAATATTACTACAAAGCTTTTGTATGAGGCTTAAATTTCGCACAGTGGAAAATTTTCTCAGAACACAGTCATAATAGACTAGAAATTATATTTAATACTAGAGTGAGTTTAATTAGTATATCTATATATTTATTTAATTTCATGAGTTGCCATTATAATTCCTGGAACCGTGTTCATAGCGCCAGGGTACCCAGTGGAAGATGAAATTATAAGTCAAGATTCCATGGCCATCTCTGTAAAGATAAATTGAGATGGAACAGCCTCATAGTGTGGTTTATTGAATTGTGTATAAGTTTTTAATCAAAAAACCTCACTGGATAATAAGTATTTAGTTTTAATTTTTATGAAACTCGTTTCAACAAACGTTTTATTAGCTAAATACGATGGTAGTCGTTGGTATTATTATTCCTACTGAAATAAGTGAAGATATAATGTTGGATTCAATTGGATTGTTGTCAAAATATGATTACAAAATATATAAAAATAATGGGGAATCCAGTTTAATCCCGTCCGCGCTGTGATAGTTGTGATTAGTCAGTGATTAATAGGGCGAGATCATCTTAGATACCGATTAATCGGCATATACACTATAAAGGCTATAATACTTGACATTGGAAAAATCATCGATTATCATTGGTGGAGCACAATAAAAGAAGAATAAGAAGATATTCTCAAAATGCTTTCAGGTAAACTCCTTTGCATCGTATTCTACCTTATTTGCAACCATCCGGTGCAGCCGCTCTTTCCGTTTTCTGAGAATCATAAAACTGAAATAAATACAAATCCCAAGGTATAGACAAATTTAAATGGACACGTACATCCAAAACATTTGGAACTCACGGACTTTCCTGCATAAAAAGCTTGTAATTCCTCTATTTCTGGGCGCCATTTCTGTGAGCCTCTAAGTTTTACCATTAAACCAGGAGTAAGAGCGAAGGCTTTATATAATCATATATTTTAAAGAATTGAACGTTTGGTAATAAAAAAAGTGAGGATGAGAATATGAAGTTAAAATTTAAAAATAAATTAGATATATTTTATAATATTTTATTGAAATTCTTAAATAAAGGTCAAGAAATTTCTAACAATGCTAGTGCAGCTAGTTCGTTTACGGAGTTAAAAGTAGAGTGTGCTGCGGATAAAAATGTAATTTAAAATTTGATGGTTTGACAGATCCTCATTCTTTTATTGAATCTGTACAAGAAAAAGCTTCGGCTTATAATGTCAGTAGTGATAAATTATTTGCTTCTGCATTTTTACTGTTTTCGGGACAGGCTTTGATTTGGTACCGGGGTGTTAAGGGTCAAGTTTCTTCATGGGATGAAATAAGAACTTTGTTGTCAGAGGATTTTATTTTTAAACGTCAAATTCCAACAAGACAACAAATAGCCAGTATTTCAATATGTCTAGTGTTGCCAATGGATATATTACCGTATACTATACTGTGTTGTATAAATTATAAATCTCCTAAGTCCCTTTTTTCTAACTTTCCTTTTAGGCAATTTAAATTTTAGGCAACCTTTAAACATCAAAATTGCTTTTTTTTAATATAATTATAATCATCAATAACTGAATTTACTTTATTTTAATGATCCAAATATCACAAAAACTGCAATGTGACACAGGCTTTCTCGCCACAGCTCCCTCAATGATACTATGAAAAGGGCTCTTGCGTCAATAGACGTCCCTAGTGCCAACGGGAATAATCCGGGAAGACGGCAAGAGACCCGATGGAATGACTCTGATTCCCTGGGAGCGAGGTCGGGCCCTTGTATGGGATGCTACGTGCGTGGACACATTACCCCCGTCTCATCTCAGATCTCAGCAATCAAAGCGGGAGCTGCGGCGGAAATCGCAGAGTCTAACAAACGGCGCAAATTTAGTTCAATTATTGAAAACTCAAATTTGTGCCGTTTGGTGTAGAAACCTAGGTCCGTGGGGTTCAAATGCCAAAAAACTTATTAAAGATATATCCCCTCGACTGATCATCTCTTCTGGTGACAAGAGGGCTGGCTCCTTCCTCGCTCAACGAATCAGCATCGCGATTCAGCGGGGAAATGCAGCCAGTATTCTTGCCACTATTCCACGCGGACCTTGTTTATTTATTTATTTTTAATCTTTAGATTTGATTTAAGGTTTTTATATTAATAAACATATTTTCTGCCATTTTAGAATGTAGAAAAAATTTCAATTTCGTATTTACTTATCGTAAAATCACGACATTAAATACCTTAAAATGTGGTTACAATAAGATAATTATTGTAGGAGTTATCAGAGGCTTGCCACCTATTATGTTTCATAAGGATAACTCGCTAAATGTGAACATTGCTACACGTGAATCTAATCTTGCCACAAGGCGTAAAGTTTTTTTCATCCATTTCAATTCGAATAATATAAAATTTAAAATAAATATTCACTCTTATTTCATACACATTCAATATTACTATGCATTAGATTTGCAGAGGTTTCAAAGTGTGCGAACCGTAGTTGCATACAAAGCAAACCCACGAAGTCCGACTACTTCGAGGAAAAGCGAGCATTCAAACTTTTTCAATAAATTGAAATGACAACTCTTTAATAATGGAATTACCACGTTACAATGGTTTCAAATCTTTGGAAACGCTGTTAATAATTCACTTTTTTGACATCTCTATAGAAAATAAACTCATAATCTAGAAATATTTATTAATGAGACTATGAGGTAATAAACAAAGAGAAGTAGGTACCCTCAATATTAAGGAAAGATAGTATCTGACAGGAGTAGACCTAAACCAATTAAATTTTGCTATAATTCTAATTTAACATTTCGCCTATTTTTATCGAATCTATAATACCTTTCGTACATTCGATGAAAAACGGAACCCTTATTAGGATTACTCTGTCTGTCCGTCTGTCACAGTTAATTTTTTACTACTGGACGAAAAAGATTGAAATTTGGTACATACTGTAGAGTTTGATGACCCAATCACGGACGTATAGCGTAAATAATAGAATTTCGATTTTGGAGGTTAATTTTGGAGGATTATTTTTGTGACATTTCAAATGAAAGGGCTCATTATAAGAAATACATTTTTCTTTTAAATGCATAGTTTAAATTATATTAAAGAAAATATACAAAAATTGAGCGCCCCCTTCCCCTTATCTCCGTAACTATTTTAAAATTTTGAAAAAATAGGAAATATAATATATATCATAATTTACAAGAAAACCCAAACGAAAATTCTGTAAAACCCTCTCCACGCAAGTTCAACTTGCTCTGGCCAATTTTTTTATAACATTACGGTTTGGCTTACGGCTCCCGGAACCGTTAAGATTCTCTAATACATGAGCAGTAGAAAGCCTTTTTAAATATTGCCTTCAGTCGACAACTTTTTTATTCATTTATTAAAGCAGTGTGTCTTCCTAGATTTTGATTAATTTTGAATATTTCGAAAATGAGATCCTCATCAAAGATGTTTGCTTAAAACACTGTTTACGTTATATACCGATACGTTAATATATCACATAAAGATGTAAATGAATTCATAGCTTATCTTCATAAGCCGAGCTATTGTGAATTACAATCCGAGTTTATTCAGATCCTAAGTAAATACACTTACGGAAACCTTAATCATACCTCTTAGAATGTATCTGATATCCCTATAGGTATGGTACTTGATTTGACTAAACCTGTTTTAATTAAATATACCGTAATAAGAGATTTACCTTTTACGAAGATATTCTAGTATTGCAAATAATTGGACTTGGAGTATCAAAGTCGATTTTGAGTTGAGCACAATAAAATATTTAGCTGTACCTACCTAGGTTGCACGCGACTTCGTACGCGTTGTATTAGGAATACAAGATTTACACTACATTTTCGAAAAATCCTTTATTTGTGCACCTCTACACGTTCTAAGTGTGTGTGTGCGTTGTATGTCAGTCAGTAAGCGACAGTTTTATATATTTTTATATAATATGGTAAAATTTAATATTACATGGTAAAACCTTAGATTTATTTGCGTTTTTAGCAGCAATTTTTTGTTAGATTGTCATCATAATAAAGAAACTCTATTGTATTCACATTGATGTCGATCTAAAGAAAGTATAAACCCGCCCTTAATCGGCCCTAATTAATAATCCTATGTTATCTCCTAAATTATACATCTTAATGACATAGTGTAAAGGACAAATATCTACATTATATGCTTCAGCTAATTAATGTTTTTATTTAATAAGCATTAATACTGAATAAGTCAAAATACCAATAAATAAACACCAGTTTTTTGTTTTATTTCAGCAACTATTACTCGGTCGAAAAACCTATTAATTAATTGCGGTAATCATAATATAACACAATATTTAACATAACACTTGCATTATACTTGTTACATAGAATACACGACAGTAAAAAACATAAGATAAGTAGATATCGAATGAGGCGATGGTTTACTAAAAAGTAGTTTTATTGCCACCATAAAGTTTACGAGGTGCTAAGTTGAAATGAAAAAGTCCCTTTTAAACGTGATCTTTGTAAAAGAGGCTTTCGTGGGGCCTTTTCACTGCTTTCCGATATAATCAGAATATAGTAAATATAAATAGTAAATTGTACTTAAGAATTTAATTTGAAAACTCGAAAAGTCTCACGGCCTTTATATCTTGCGATGTGGCCAGAAACACCTGTAACAGTGTATTTGCCAATTGTCCATATTGATCAGAACAGGTGGCAGGCCTGTTGCTGCACTTAATATATGCACTTCTTTAACAAAATTAGAAATATCTGAAGCACGAGGAGTCGATTAAAGCACATAATGAATTCTTAAAGACAATTGGCGGGATCCGAGACCTTTCAGTTTCATTCAAGTCATCGCTCTATAAAACTAAAGACTCATTTCTGTTCAATATAGAGTTTAATAAAAATAATAAAGACTTTCTAGAATAAAAGCGTATACTTCATTTAAATTCTATCAATCTTGATAAATTTTATATGAAACAAAAAATAAATGTTAAAAATGATAGATTGGCTTTTCAAAAAGGTTAAATATATTCGTGTTTCGCTGTGGACATTTTATGCAAGTGCAAGTATTTCGAATTTAATTAATCTTCGTTGCGGATGACAGAAACTAGATTTAGTCATAAATTGTTCTAGGCGTGATATTACATATACCTACATGTCTATTATGTCTAGTGGTTTATATGGATGATATTCTATATTTATATGTAAATTCGTTTAACTGTTTATATATTTTGTCTTCACTCATTCTATACATATCTAATATATATAATTTAATATTTGTTTGTTCGTATTCTATGGACACAAAAATTACTGGACCGATTTGACAATTATTTTTGCATCTTATTGTTCGCACTTTTGATACGGTTTTCACTTATAGATAGACTTTATTATAATCTCTATGGATAAACTGATTGGAGAGGAAGGTTTATGGTATTATATATGGACCATCACGTTGACGAGCTGAGCATTAACAGTATTTGTGAACATATTTATAGATTATTGTAGGTACTTATTCATATACGAAGCCGGGGGCGGGTTACTAGTTTTCAAAGAAACAGCTTCCAAAAAATCGATTTAGAGGAACCTTATACAAACCGTAATTATCTACTCGTGATGGTACAATGTTACGTAAAAAAATCAATACGAAAGTTTGAACGGAGAAAGTTTTAATGATAATTATCTGTAGGTAGACATATCATGTCCTCAATATTCGGAGTTATTATGTAATACTAGATTTTCCGCCCCCGGCTCCGCTTGTGGATATATTCGAAGAATATAAAATATGGCCTATGTCACTCAGGAATAGCGTAGCTTTCTATTACTGAAATAATGTTTAGAATCGGTTCCGTAGTTTTTGAGTTTTTTTCATTACAAACAAACATACAAAAATTCAAATTTTACTTCTTCATTAGATAGTATAGACTATCGATATACACAAAGTCTGCTTGTGGTATCGAGATGAAACAAAGACAAATGGACAAAAAAAATTGATTTAAACGTGGTATAGATTTCATAACAAAATCTATACTAGAAATAGCTGAATTCCTACGTAACCCTCGGCTAGTAGTAATTCCAACACTCACTTAACAGGTTTTCTTTGTTAAGAAAACAGTTCAGAAAGTCTGTAATTTATTGTGAAGCTTTTTAAACATTTATATCGTATGCATGACCTATTTTGCAATAAAAAGAAAAGAGGAAAATAAAAACACTCTTGGTTCAATGACACATAATCTAGGTTATACTCGCCTCGAAACCGTCATCGTAAACCGGGGATTGTATTTATCACAAAATACTTTTCGGATACCGAACCGCTATTTACTGTCCATGCATAGATTTTATTTGTATCTCTTTTGTGCAATTCTATACAAATAAAATCGGAGTGTATGTCTGTGATTACATAAACTTTAAAAAAGTATAGATACCGATAGAAAAATGGTGCACTGAAAAACAAGAAATAATTAAATATTTCGTCGTATTTGAAGTCGGTTGATGAAAAAATAGGGATACAACTATCTAAAGAAGCAAGAGGTGTTCAATATTATTTATGTTTGTAATGCATAGAAAACAAATTTTCTAATTTGTCTTCAGTGCAAAATTTTTAAAATCGGTATATTGTTTTTAATGTTTTTTTTAATTTACCCTTTTAAAAAAACAGATTTTTCAAAATTTCTGCAAAACTACTGAGCCAATTTTTACCAAAACAAAAATGAGACCAATCTGAAAAAATGATAACGTCGATTTAAAAAAACCATCAAAATCGGTTCTAAATTGGCGGAGAGATCGTGTAACATACACACATGAAAAACTCAGTCGGATTGAGAAACTCTTCCTTTAAAATCCATACCTAAAGGGGATATGGTATTTAAGTTTTGAATTATGTCATAATGTTTTCATAATACATTTATATCGATCATAAAGCGATAGATCGACTTAAAATTTGTACTTTATTTAATTTCCATATCATAAAGTATTTCCTAATAAATAACATTAAAATAACACAGGCGAAGCCTAAAGGAATTTGGATGTAATATACTAAATATAGTGTACAAGCTTCTGATTCAAGGTATCAAGGTATTATGTAATACAAGCTTCTGTCCGCGGTTTCACCCGCGTTGAAATAGATCCAAAAAGAAATAATTCCGTGGCTGTAATTTGCTCCTCCCCACCCAGCCCGCATTCGCGGTATAAAAAGTAGTATAATTATGTCAATCTCTGACCCCTAAACTACCACTATGCAAAAAATCATGTCGATCCCGTGAAAAACAAAAACAAGTCTATGTGCTATTCCAGACTATAATCTATCTCTGTGACAAATTTCATCCAGATCCGTTCAGCCGTTATGGAGTGATTAAGTAACAAACATACATCCATACAAACTTTCGCGTTTAAAATATTAGTGGGATAAATTGGCCTTGCTCTGACAAGACTCAACAAAACATGGAAGTACACTTTAAAATTTACATACACGAAATTGTAAATAATGGAAAAAAGCACTTCTGAAACAACTAGAGCGTTTCCAAACAATTTCGCGTACTAACTCAATTTACGTATTCTACCAAAAACTATTTCGACTTCAAACAAACACACCAGAATTATCTACACGGTCGTAACATAGGATTGTGTTTACAGACGTTGCAACGAGGTCCCTGATATTATCGTATTCCTCACGATTACGAATCCACCATTTTGATAAATAGCAGATTATGCCAGAAAAAAATCGCTCCGATCCTTTGAAATGTTGCAAAAAGCCTATCTGAAGACGGTTTATGTTTTTTGTTCGCACTCGATCGATAAGCCTTGGACATTGTTTACAGAAATGTAACTTTATCTAGTTTTATTTTGTATTATTTTCCATTAGTGACTTGTCAGATTAAAGGGAATTATTATTTGATGTTTTTGCGATTCAAGAGTCTTAAAAGATATCGAGAATAATCAAATCATCTAAATAAATATGATTATAGCAGTAAATAGGATTATAAAGATACTAGTCATTGCGCGTGACTTTATACGCGTGGAAATCCCATCCCAGTAATATTAAACTTAGGCTTTGTTTGATAAGTACCCGTTTTCTAAATATATTAATATCACTGGCCGAAAATAAGTATACCACCTTTTTAAGCCATTTTTCAGAGGTGGGAAAATTCAAAAAAAATGGCATTCTTTTGTTTTTTCTCATTTGACAGCGATTTAGTGAAAGCGTGAACTTAAAATTGTTAAAATGGAGAAAGAACAGTATCGGTCTGTAATTAGATTCTTGTTTTTGGAAGGAAAAACATGTGATGAAATAAAAGTAAGAATTCAAGCGGTTTACCATGAATGTGCTCCTTCTATGACAACCGTCAGATATTGGTATAACGAGTTTAAACGGGGGAGAACAACCGTCTTTGATGAGGATCGCCCAGGCCGGCCAATTGAGGTGACTACAGACGATATGGTTAAGAAAATTGAAAATATCGTTTTAGCCGACCGCCGAATTAAACTTCGAGAAATCGTTGATGCTGTAAACGTTTCAATCGAGAGGGTATATAACACATATTAGAAGAAAAATTGGGTATGAGGAAAGTATCGGCGAGGTGGGTGCCGCGTTTACTCACGGAGGAGCAAAAACGGAACCGACTGATTCGGAGCAGTGTTCAAACGTAACCCGAAGGAGTTTTTGCGTCGTTTCGTGACCGTGGACGAAACGTGGGTTCACCACTACACCCCGGAAATGAAAGAAGCAGTGGATTTTACCGGGTGAACCTGCTCCAAAGAAAGCAAAAACCGTCCCATCGGCTGGAAAGGTCATGGCGACTGTTTATTGGGATTCGCAGGGTATTAATACATATTGACTACTTAGAAAAGGGGAAAACGATAACAGGGCAGTACTATGCCAATTTATTGGATGAATTTGACGCCGTGTTGAAGGACAAACGACCCCATTTAAAAAAGAAAAAAGTACTGTTTCATCACGACAACGCCCCGGCTCATTCGTCGAGAGTTGTGACGGCTAAATTAGCACAGTTACGCTACGAACTATTGCCTCAACCCCCGTATTCTCCAGATTTGGTCCCATGCGATTTCTTTTTGTTTCCCAACCTAAAAAAAATGGCTCGGTGGTAAGCGATTTGGATCAAATTACGAAGTCATTGCCGCCACAGAGGCCTATTTAAATGACTTTCCAAAATCATACTTTTTGGATGGTTTATTGAAGCTTGAGCATAGGTGGAACAAATGTATAGAGTTAAAAGGTGACTACGTAGAAAAATAAATGCATATATATACAAAAAAAAATGTTTTTCTTTTCCATAAACGGGTACTTATCAAACAGCCCTCGTAATATTATAAAAAGTTTGTATGGATGTATGTATGTTTGTTACTCAATCATGCCAGAACGGCTAAACGGATCTGGATGAAATTTGGCACAGAGATAGATTATATACTACTTTTTAGACCGCGATAGCGGGCGGGGGAGAGGCAAATTACAGCCACGGGATTATTTTTTTTATTTTTGGATCTATTTCAACACGGGTGAAACCGCGGACAGAAGCTTGTATTACATAATACCTTGATACCTTGAATCAAAGATTCAAATCATTGCCCTGAAGTGCACAGTAGTGTGCAGGATAAGTTCTCTAAACCTACATCTACTCACTCACACAAAAATAAATAAAAGGAAACTAAAATATTTAAATTGTTACTTACACTTCTAAAATATACATTAAATTAAAACTTATATAATATTAATTGTTACAGGAATAACTAAACCACTGGGTTTATGGTTACTGATCCACTCCTTTGGCTCGTAGCGTGATATTATAATAATGTAACGCATTAATATTTATTCTACGTAGTTCCTGAGATAAGTGCGTTCCTTCAAATTTACATGGCAATACATATTAAATCTCTCCAAGTACATATATGCTGCCTGCAATATTTTACTGTCTTTGTATAATAAATACGTTAACTTGGTACAAAGTGTCCAGAACTTCTGATTTCAAATACACTGTAGCTTCCCACGCGTCACAACTGTAACTTAGACTATAAACTTGCAAGTTTCAACAATTTATTACAGAACTTACTTATATAAACACATATTCAACGAAATTAGAGGTCATATATTCATTATTACTATGTAAATTTCAAAGAATTTCGTCGCAATCCATTTTATTAAATAATTATATAGCATGTATATTTAATTTCACAACCTGCTAGTTACTGTTTTATACGAGTGCTGTCCGTAATTGAGACTAACGTTGTATTTATAAAGTAATTAAACTCTAGCCGACTTGTATCGGTATTACTGAGTATCAATATGTGATCATATTCATTTCCTGGACAATTTATATGGCTACTCTAATTTCTGTAGGTTAGTTTAAGTGTTAACTAGGCAGACCACGGGTTAAATCGAATGGATTTTTAAATAAAAACTTATGTAGGTACATAATCCGACAAAAGATCTTTATCTTTTTAGATGTTTACTTAATTTTGTATCCCAATTTGGCACCAACCGTCTTCAAATTCTACGACGAAATATTAATTATTTCTTACTTTTCAGTGCTAAATCTTTTAAAGTCGGTACATTTTTTTAAAAATGTTTATTCAGAATATGTGCGGACGTCGAATGTCCAACCTTTAAAAGTTGATTAAAGTATTACTTTTAAATATTTTTAGCATTTAACCCGTCCTCCGATTTTAAAGTGCAACGCTCCATAGGGTTATATTTCTATCTACCGCGTTTTAAAAAAATAGACGGTTTATTTTAGCTGCAAAAATGTTTAACTTTGAAAAATATTATACAAACAAAACAGGTATTACATTAATCTGAATGGTGTTCAGTTTTATTTAGCTTTCCGCCCCGGCTTCGCACGTGGATATTTTCAAACAAAATAAAATATAGTCATTATAGCACCCAGGGATAATGTAGCTTCTTATGAGTGAAAGAATTTTCAGAATCGGTTTAGTAGTTTGAAAAATTACCCACTACATTTAAAATTACAAACTTTACCTCTTTATAATTATAGAATAGATAGAGAAATATGTTCCATGTCGTCGATTTCAAAGATAAGAAAAACAGCATTCATACTAACTAATTCATAGATTTTTAAAAAAAATGTGAATATTAAAAACAATTTATTGAAGCGATTTGGGTATTTTTTTATAGTTACTTGTGCATTTGCTTTCGGAAAGCACATTTTGGTTTTGAAGGGGTTTTTTTTTCTTCATCAGTAGTGGTTATTGTATTCATCATGCCTTTCATACATGATCGGCGATTGTTTGAATTAAAGTAATATTGACCTCGATCAATACATTTTTTATATGTTCAAAAAATGTACCTAACACATAATCGTCCTCTGGCAGAATTTCTTTTCACTTCAGTAATATAAACATTTTTAGTAAATCTTTCATCTTTCATTCATTCAACGTGTCCAAACCAGCGTAAACTACTTTTCTTCATTTTCGTCACAACATCATCTTTCTAATGACATCATTCATGATACGGTTAAATACGCTTTGATTTATTGAATTATTTTACATTCCTAATCTATATAATTACCTACCTACCTATTTTTGAAAGAGTGGGACATTATTCACCTTCTTTATAATACCAAATAAACACACACAGACACACACCCATCCCATACATGCACACATATATAGGTATATCATTATATTTAACATCTAGCTAGATAATTGCTTGGTAATTGTATTGTAGCTGATTACACCATTATACATATATGAATAGTTAAGTTACGATGAGCTGTTACCGGCTGATATTTGTCACTATGTTTTTGTAATTATATTGAATTTAGGCTGTTGATCATTTATAAATAAATAAATTAATAATAATAATAGACCTTTTATCCTGAACTCCATTTATATGTATTGTTGTTTCATTTTTGTAATGTTTCTGAGTTCAGTTTGCTTCCTCTAACAATTTCCATTACTTACATTGTCTTTGCGCAATTTTTTTTTATTATGCATTTTTTTTTAATATTGTACGGTGGTACGGAATCGGAAGCCGGTTTTTCTTTTACTTTCTCTAGGATCCACTTTTTTGGTCCACCTTTCTTGGTTATTTGCTTATTCAGTTACAAATAAATCAAGTCTGAAATAAACGTTTTCGTATACAATATGAAGTAATAATTTCACTAAAGCACATGTCAAAGTAGTTATTCCACACTTAGTAGCAAAATACTTAGAGCATAGCATACAAGTAAATGAAACGTGTTAAATTCTTGAAACACGAGCAAACTCAAACGGATTCTTGATATTAAATTTTACCACGCTACTCGAGTTTGCATTTCTAGGCAAATGCAAGTTTCTGTGTGGAATTTCATAAACAACGTATTATAATTTTCTATTAAACTCGGTATTTGTTATGACTAAAATGAAGAAAAGTAGTTTATGCTGGTTTGGATACGTTGAAAGAATAAAGGATGAAAGATTGACTAAAAAAAAAGATATCTGAAGTGAAAGGAAATGCTGGCAAAGGACGACTTAGGTGTACTTTTATTAAACATATAAAAAAATTATTCATCGATGGAATTATTTAAAAGTACACACAATCGCCGAGCATGTTGAAAGGTATAATGAATATAAAGAAGCGAAAGAGATATGTCAGGATCGTAACACATGGCATTCGGTTGTCTTCTGCCTACCCCTCTTGTAATAAAAGGCGTGATGATAGATTTATATAAAATTTCTACTGTGTTATTACCGAGATCCTTAAAATTAAACAAAACATTTACACCCTTATTACTTACTTACTCGAAGTAGCGACGTAGTAACTAAACTGTATTTCGTCACCGTCTAACAAATCTGCAATTCATTATGATAGACGGAGACGAAACACAGTTTAGTTACTACGTCGCTACTTCGAGTTTATTAATAAGAGTGTGATTGTATAAAGAAATATTAAATAAGCGAATGGCTTTATGATTGTAAAACCGTAAGCAGAGGTTAAACTAGTAAGGTAAGGATGAATCACCGCTTGTTTTGATCTAAAATTATGAATCATAAAGACATTCGAATATAAAAAATTACCTCAACAAAATCGTTTACCTAACATTTCACTGAGATAATCACTATCTAAATAGGTACCTTTTTTAAATTCCTGATAAACTGCTGTACCAATTTTAATGAAACATGGTACCTAATCGGTTCATAATAGACGAAGATATTATGCGTGAACATATATAAAAAAAAAGACAAAGATCCTATGTAAGATGAACATACATAATGCTGTTTTAGTTCCATCACTTACTTATGGAAGCGAGACTTGGGTATGGAATAAGAGGCATGAAAGTAAAATAAATGCAGTGGAAATGCGGTCTTTACGTAGAATGTGTGATATAAAGCGTATTGACCGCATCCGGAACGATGTCATTAGAGAAGAATGCGGAGTAAAAGATGATGTTGTGACAAAAATGAGGAAAAGTAGTTTACGCTGGTTTGGACACGTTGAAAGAATGAAGGATGAAAGATTGACTAAAAAGGTTTATATGGCTGAAGTGAAAGGAAATGCTAGCAGAGGACGACCTAGATGTACTTTTATTGAACATATAAAAAAATATGTTGATCGAAGGAAATATTAAAAGTACACACAATCGCCGAGCATGTATGAAAGGTAAGATGAATATAAAAGAAGCAAAAGAGATATGTCAGGATCGTAACAAATGGCATTCGATTGTCTCTGCCTACCCCTCTTGGGATGAAAGGCGTGATGATAGATAGATAGATAGATACAAAGATCCTAATTTTAGAGTAGGTACTAAGAATAAGGTAATGCCATAAACATTACTACGCAAACTTTCTGCTCATTCGGTCATAAGATTGACCATTTGAATACAAATAAGTTATTTTAGGTTTCCGTTGGTATCGTTTTGTTTCGCGAGACAGAGCTCTAGAAAATAGTTAATTGTGTTGTTTTTAAATGTGAAAGGCGGTCTAGGATGTCTAATTTGCCTCCTACATAAAGCCTCCTATCATTTTTTACAATTATTATGTTTGTATTTAAGCACAATTTACATAATACCACATAAAAGGACAATGTTACGGGGGTTAGTTTGGTACAAGGCGTCTACCTCACCCCGCCACGGCTTTGGTATGAACACAAAGATCCGAATAGATAGGTAACTAAACTCTCTTATTTTTTATGTCCCTTAAAAATATCATTCTCTCTCTAAATTACTTTGATTCCCTGGGAGCGAGGTCGGGCCCTTGTATGGGATGCCACGCGTGTGGACACATTAGCCCCGTCCCATCTCAGGGAAACAGTAATGAAAGCACAACACAAGCACAAAACGGCACCAATATAGTTCAATTATAGAAAGCTACAAATGTGTGCCGTTTGGTGTAGGTCCGTGGGGTTCAAATCAGCATCGCGATCCAGCGAGAAAATGCAGCCAGTATTCTTGCCACAACTCCACACGGACAAGGTTTACTAAGGTTTTTACATAGTTGTGTTATTTTTAACCTGAATAAAAGAAAAAATCACATGATGACTTAAATAGGCATATTTTCGGCATGAATGTTTGTTAATATAACATTATTAAACACTAGATACAAACCCGGCTTCGCTCGGGGTGTTCTTTACTGTACTTACCTACATAATGCCTTTTTTACTTACAAATAATTTTACTGTATTAATTAGGTACCTAATTATATGAATTGGATAATTATATAAAACGACCTGACTTTGAAGTTGTCCTGAGTTAATGACTCAAACAAACGTTACTGTCGCATTTAAAACTGCTTCTGACAGCATTAATTAATAAATTTATACTTATTTATTGAAATTACGGGATTATACGAATTTTTAATTAATTTTTTTTTCTTAACAATTTGGTATGCGTTTGAATCAAGTCTACCGTACCCCTAAACGAAATTATTAATAAAGATTACCTAGCTAGGACAAACTTTGCGGTAACAGACTATGTTATTGCAAAATTGATTTCAAACTTTATAGAACATTAGTTTGCGTTATGAAGAAACTCAAGTAAAGTCAAACTATGAAGTTCTGATAGAACTTAATCTGAACAACGTCGCACACAGAGCTCCTCTATCAATGTCACCATGGAAAATATTTACTAACACCGACTTAGTAGCTGTGATTATAATGGACTTAGTTAAAAACTAAAATGGAATATTATTTTTATATTCTAAATTTATCATTAGCACCTAATATTAAATAATAGCGGCATAAGAAGTCGTCCAAGAGATAGATATATAACGTATATTCGGGAAAACTGTGTTGTAATAGCTCCAGGCTATTCAACGAATAACAAAGAAGTTCTGATTCAGCCGATAATTCCTGAGTGGCTAAAGTTAGTTCTATTGAGATATTATGATATCGAAAAGTAACTTAGCACAAATTATCACGAGTCCTTAGTCTTATTATGCTGTTATCTGACTCACAACGATAGAGTCGATAAACTACAGCCAGTATCTTTATTTCATTTTAAATACCTACCAATTCTGTAATAATAGCTATCTACCCAAATCCAAACTTTATTTAGGTAAGCTCAGTCCATTACAAATATCAACAACAAAATTAGCTATAAAACAGTACCTTATTAAAATAATTGGCCAAGTTGAGAGTACGACTAGCGCGCTTGAGGTTCCGTACCATTTTTTCGATCAGAACTTTAAGACAGGGAATAAGGGCCAACGGTAAAATTTCGTATATTTTATGATAAAATTTGTATTCATTATAACGAGCCCTATCTTTTTAATATGTCACTTGATGCAGTTGAAGAAAAAAAATTTTTACGTTTTATTTTTTTTTTCCCAAAATGAACCTTCAAAATCGAAATTCGATTATTTACGTCCGTGGGTCATGAAACTCTATATATGTACCAAGTTTCAACATTTTTCGTCCAGTACATTCGGAGAAAATAATATGTTACAGACGGACACATGAGTGATCCTATAAGAGTTTCCGTTTTTTCATCGGAGATGTTCGGAACCCTAAAAAAGAAAATATTTGCAAATTTTTAAAATACCATTTCACTTTTACGAACCAAATTAATAGAGTTCCCGTACGTAGTCCAAACAAACCTCCCATAAAACTGATTGCCAAGCGGCACCCTCCTAACTGTTTTGTTTAATTAATCCACCCAGAAACGCCCGGGGTCAACTTCTTAACCATCTGTATCCGAGCCTACGTAGATAAAATATTTTCCTTTCGCTGAAATATATGCTTCCAATAACATTGTATTTAAGACTAGATTTTCCGCCCCCGGCACCGCTCGTGAATATATTCGAACAATATTAAATATAGCTTATGTTACTCATGGATATCGTAGCTTTCTATTCGTAAAATATTTTTTAGAATCGGTTCTGTAGTTTTTGAGTTTATTGCAAACAAACATACAAAAAAATCAAATTTCCTAAAACGGGTCATTTATCGAAAAAACGTTTTTTTTAAATCGTACTGGTACATAGTTCCTGAGATTAGTGCGTTCAAATCACAGAAAAATTCGAGCGCAAGCGCGGTTCAAACCATACTAATATACAAACTCTTCAGCTTAGGGTAGATAGCGTGATGTAGAATGCTATCATATGCAAAAATGTGTTTTCAAATCCAACAAAAAAAACAAACTTTTAAACAAGCTTTATTATTTTAGTATAGATTAGATCCCTAACATTTTTTAATAAATATTCATACAGCTCTACACACGTAGACTCTACAATTAAATTTATGTGTACAGACTGATGATGTGGAACTAATTTTAAAACTTTTACCAATATATTCCACAAGCTTCTGTCCGCGGTTTCACCCGCGTGGAAATAGATCCAAAAAGAAATAATCCCGTGGCTGTAATTTGCCCCTCTCCCGCCCACTTTCGCGGTATAAAAAGTAGTATATGTCATTCTCTAAACCCCTAAACTAAAACTATGCAAAAAAAAACATGTCGAATCCGTGAAAAACAAAAACAAATCTATCCCACGGTAAACATACATTTTTTCGGGATAAAAAGTAGCATATGTGCTATTCCAGACTATAATCTATCTAGTCGTGGGTCGTAACGTGCTTTAAGCGTAACTGTAACATACGTAGTTACGTGGATACGCGTAACTAGTTTCGAAACTGCGTATTTTTGTAAGTGCCAAATTTCATCCAGATCCGTTCAGCCGTTCTGGCGTGATTGAGTAACAAACGTACATACATCCATAAAAACTTTCGCGTTTATAATATTACTGGGAAGTGGGATATATGAACATATAACACTGTAGGTCACTGAACATAACAGTCTACACTTTAAGCCATTTGTCCATTTTAAACAGAACAGGTGGCAAATCTGTTGCTGCACTTAATTGACTTCTTTAACAAACTTTCATTATTTATAGCAAAATATAGAAAGATTATTACATTAAATAATAGAATAGAAAAATAATATGGTACAGACTTTTTCTCAGATGTTAAAGAAAGAAATTACAGCGTAAGTAAAACATTTTCATTGTCGTCACGTCCCATTTCTATATCAAAACTTAATGAAATGCTCACGATCACGGGTGGCAAGTTTTTCTTTTATAAAAATTGAGAAATACTGTTGATACATGTCTCAACGTAAAATGTAAATATACTCCTGTATTTACGCATGCATTTGTTGAATTTATTCAGCAGTTACATTATTAGTACAATTTTACAAATCTTAGGTAAATAGGTCAAATCTATGCAGTTCCTTTTTAATGTATTTTTAAACGACTTGAAAAAAAAGGAGGAGGTTTCTCAATTCGACCGTATATTTTTTTATGTGTTCTCGCGGATAACTTCGTCGTTTATGAACCGATTTTGATGATTCTTTTTTTGTTGGAAATTTTGACGACTTATTTTTTTAAGCATATAATAATTTCTCGATATTATCTCACCGACATATGACGAAAATCGGTTCAGTAGTTTTTCAAACATTCAGTAATTTGCCTCTGTTTACTGCTGAAAATTATATCAGAGATAAGCCTTAGCAACGGTTGCTATTGACACGAAGTTATCAATTTTCGTATCGACGTTGGTATCTGCATGGTTCACATCGCATCCAAAGCAGTATTTTTTCCATCGATATTTTTTTATTTGCGTAGAATTTGAAGACGGTTGGTGCCAAATTAGAAATAACATAATTTCAAAATTCACTAATCTAGAAAATAATTACAAACCTACGATCATCAGTACATACAAATATGAACAGATCTTTATCTTCTTAGATGTTTTTAATTCTACGACGAAATATTTTGAATAGTGCAAAATTTTGAAGTCGGTACACTTTTTTTTTAAAGTTAATTTATTGTACTAATTTTTGAAATGTTACACTATTTTTCCCGAAGGATTTCCGGTCAAGTCAATCCGTTACGTCTGTGTTGACGAGAAAGAAAGGCAAACAAACGAATAAACAAAAAACACACTTTCGCATTTATAATATTAGTTAGGAATGTATACCAGGTTTTCAGCCCCGGCTTCACCTGTTGATTTTTTTTAAATGTGGCAAAAGCCCTTTCAACTAATCTCTGTGCAAATCACGGCGATCTGTTCCTCCGCTTTTGCATTTATGATATCATATTTATGTTTTTCAGTTAAGGGTCCTTTACTGGGATTTTTTCTGGAATAAACTATTTGCAATTTCTCTGTAAATAATCGACCTGTGTCACTATAATTTAGCATATAGTTACTTATTGAATATATCTAAGTGAAATAGCTCTTAGTTTTTCAATGGGCTTTATTGAATAGGAAATATGGGTAGTTTAACTTTGCCTCTGCTGTCTCTTTCATAATCTATCACAAAACTCTAAATATTTTTTAAGCGCTCTTATACCATTTTTTATTATTTTTGCAAAATTAAAAAATCATAATTATTTTTTTTAATTTTTAATAAGCTACAAAAAAATCGAAATATATAATTGAAGAATAATGGTATAAGAGCGCTTAAAAAAATTTTGAGTTTTGTGATAGATTATGAAAGAGACAGCAGGGGCAGAATAATGCTAAATTACAGTGACGCAGGTGGAGTATTTACAGAGAAATTGGGAATAGTAATATCTCCATACAAAATATTATGGATATAGGGCCCTTAACTACTTATTATCCACTTAAACATTGCGGCAATGAAATAATTTCTGAAATATTTAGGACATTTTTTTGTGAGATATGAGGTGACGATGTACGAGTCTATCTAAGCACTTGACATTATATATAGTCACCAACACTTCATAAAACTTGGTATAAATAACTTAATTAACTTCACGTCAATCAACAACCAAAGAGAGCGGTTCGGTTCAATCAAGTGCGGTTGTGTTTGCTAAAACAATTCAAACTGTAATATTCGGTATTTGACTAGGAATTCACAGTGGCTGCACAGTTCCGTAAATAAATTTTGATAAGTTAGAACCCGTTGCATGTCAATATCAGGATAAAAGAGAAATGTTTTGTATTCCTGAACACAAAAACCTACGTATCCATACTAATATTATAAATACGAAAGCAACTCTGTCGGTCTGTCTATCTGTTACGCTTTTGCCGCTAAACAACTGAACCGATTTTGATGAAAATTGATACGCTTATTGATATGCTTGAACCTTTAGGGAAGGACATAGGCTACTGTTTTGTTATTCCTACCCCCTAAGGGAGTAAAATAGGGGATGAAAGTTAGTATGGCCCAACAGCTAGTTGTCAAACTAACAACTAGACTTGGGGACTTGAAGATCACACAACTTTTTATGGGCTAAGACTCGCAAGACTTGGCTTCAAATTTATATACCTATTCATATTTTTGATGAAATACCTACTTCTGCTATGCATCAAGATCGTTTGAAACATATAGCACTGCAACATATCTGATGACAGCATTTACAAGTAGGCTGTCCGTACCAAAGGATTGCTGAGTCCACTCCACTAGGACTTAGCCCGCTTCCTAGAGATAATACAATTAACTGTCCTCGAGCGGATCTAATTTCAGTACAGTCGCGGCACAAACGCCTGTATAAATAGCAGTTTATCGACCTAACACTATATCGAATATTCTATTTTTGGGCAACATTTTGTATTAAATTGACTATAAGTTAACTTCATAGTGTAACAGGAAGTTCCCGACAAGCATTTGTCTGTCTGACTTCGCTCAGGAGAAACACTGTACTGAAGAACTTATTTGAATGTGCTGTTCACTGTTATGGATGAAGGATTATTTCTCAAGTATAATTAAATGGTAAAATTTTAATTGCACATCAGAAAATATTTATTGCACACTAATATTGCACATCAAATCAATTATTGAAAGTACGACCCTGTTGGCACGTAGAGCTAGGTTATGGTTTTTTTTTATAACCGCACATAAACTCACCCTGGGCAGAGCCCGTACGTCCTTTCACATAGGGGTAGTGCAATACGATAATAATTATCTAGTGTGCAATCCAGTATTTTTGGTGGAATTTACAGTTATAGGATTAAATAGGTACTACCCTAATTAAATTGATCCGTAAAATCAATCAAATAGTCTTTAAAACAGGCAAAAAAATAATAATATAAACTCAAGATTAGATCAAGTTACCTAGATGTAAATGCCTAATATACCCTTACAAATTAAAATTAATGTATGTAATAAGGAGGCGGTTCTCAAATACTTCGACCTTCGTAATTTTCCAACAAAATTATAAACATGCTGCCATCTTTTGATAAAGAACCCTATATAAATTACAAGCTATCTTCGTGAAAGTTACTTAAATCGCCAACAGATGGCAGATACGTCGGGAAATGGGAAACGGAAATTAATGAAAATTGCGTAAACATTTTGGTTGGAACGGTTAGAATCTACTTTGCGAGATAATTGGTATTGGATGGTTATACCATAGTTTTATTTTAAAGTTTTTAATAGGTTTACAGTCTATAATTATCTATGTACGTGTTACGGTTCCAGGGTACCCAGTGGAAGACCATGTCTCCCTCGTTTAGCCGATGGTATATGTGAGGCTATACCTAACTAGTTTTGTATATACTATGTACGTTTTCTTTCCAAAAAGTTTTTCGCGATGTAGTTAGATAGATACGAAGCAGAATAAATATTAATAAAACCAATACCATAATATGCAGAAAATAATAAAGAGCTTAATTAAAAATGCACCATAGCTGCTTTTACACTGCCTTTTAACATGCCCAGCGAACAGAAATATATTTAAAATTGACCAATTTTAATACAATTTTACTCAATGTAATTAAATTTTAACTAGAATTGTCACCATAGGTATGCACGCAAGAGACTTGAAACTTTGTGCATACCTACCTAACTATTTCAAAGTGAGATAATAATGAAATGTTTATTTTGTTTTCAATAGACAGTTGAGTCATTGTTTAAAAATTGTAATCATTGTAAAAGAATACAATTAACAACTGGCAAATAATAACAGAACAATACTTTAGATGTCTTCATTTATTGATTAAATAGTTTCTGAAGCACCGCGTTTGTAAATTAATTTAAATAAAAACAATTTGATACGTAAACTGATGTAGGGAAATTATCGGCGGCTACCTTTCGTAGAAAATCATAACATTCGACAATTGAATCGGATCGCTAAACCAAAACAAGAAATACTGAGCAAAAACATTGAATCAGTAGTGCCACAGTCTTCGCAGAAACGATCGTGTACTGGAATACATACATAATATTTTGAACATACTAAAATATTGAGGTTTTAGATAATATATTAATAGCGAAATATATCAAAAAAGTTATCGTTATTTCGTTATAAAATAATTAAAAACCTAAAATGTCGTGTGAAACGAGTTGAGATGGGAAGATATAACAAAATCTTCAAGAATGAATGGAAAGACGTTTTTTATATTGCCAGCTTTATTTGTGGCCGTCACGCTGCAGGTGCGTACAATGAACACATTTTTCTTGGTGTCAACTTTTTTATTCTGGCGTATCATTTTCCTATCTCGGCTTGACCCAGATTTTTAATAGAAACGCTTCGACTACGGAAGTTGATTTATTTTCGCGATTTAGAAATCCTTTTTGTATTTTACTTTTAAAAAGATATTGTTTATTCGTAATACACGGTAGTAAATTGCTATTCTATTTCCGAATAAAATGCTTATAAAATTTAAACTATAGGTTAAAACATTTCGAGGGTAACTCAGCCCACAGCCCATCATTTGACCACTTTCATTTCTTTTTGTGGTCAACTCAGCCACAGTCTGGATGATTCAGGCACTGACGAAGTTTAAATTTTGAAAGCATCCAGTCACTCAACCTGCAGGCTAAGCTGTGATCCCTTCAAAAACATTTTGTAGTCAACTTAACCCTACTGCATCTCATAATACATACTGAAATAATAATATTTCTATTCTATTCTATTTTTTTTCAAAATGGCTCCATCAGGGTTTTGATGATTCCGCCAATGTCAAGTAATATAGACGTCACAGTAACAATAAGCCGATTGATCGGTAGGTAGAATGCTCCCGCCGGCCGTATTAATTACTGACTAATCACAACTATTACAGCGCGGGCGGGATTAAACTGGATTCCCCATGACGTCCTGGTGGACGCGTGCGTATATCACAAAGGCGTCACGTGGAATCTGAACAATATTTCAGTATTTCATACTTTTAATAGGTAAAAAAAACTAAAGTCAACATTGTGATTGTGAGAATGTTTAAAAAGAAATTAAAAAACGAACTTATTTTTTAATAACATAACGTTTCCATGTAAGTCGTGTAAACAAACAAAAAATATGGAGTTGATTTGTTCGTAGCATAGCAAGAATTTAACTTTTTCTGACATTCAACTGCCGCGCCCGTGTACATACAAACGGGAAAATCAAATCAAATCAAATCAAATGTTTTTATTTGCAAGAATAAATCGTTTCTTATAATCAGGTCAAATAAAAGGTAAACATTTTTAACTTCGGCAAAATTTGCATAGAGCTGAAACTTGGTACAGGCCTTAAATACTTCATTACAAATGGAATTTCAAAGATCCCCGTCGATCCCACTTGTGCTAAAAAAATATTGAAAATTAAAGATCACAACGAGAAGTGTTTTCGTAAAAACAACATATAAAGAGGTTGTATTACAAATGAAATTTCAATACAACCCCTAAATCTATTAAACTTGTGCAAAAAAATATATTAAAGGCTTTCGCATATATCTCTCAAACGATAAGTGCTAGGTATTGTAAAAATAATGTATATAAAGGTTGTATTGCATCGTTACAAAGCAGGCATGTTAAAAGTCCCAATCGATCCCACTTGTTATAAAAAGATATTTAAGCTCAAAGATCACAAAATATTTTAGCACAAGTGGGATTGATTGTGACTTATGACATTTCATTTGTAATGATGTATTGCAAACTTTTGTGTATGATATTCTTGCGATAACATATTACCGTTTGCAAGATATACGCAAAAAAATGTTTGTGTCTCTTGATATTGAATATTTCTATAACATCCATGAAACCGATGGGGACTTTTGAAATTTGTTTTGTACCTAATGGTATATTACAACATTTGAGAGACATACGCGAAAACATGTTTGTGACCTTTGACATTGAATATTTATTTTAAAACAAATGGGGTCAATGGGGACTTTTGACATTTCATTTGTAGTAATTTATTTTTGTAATATAGTACCTATTTAAGATAAAGTTTAATACCTATGTAAATACTATATGTAAAGAAAATAAAAATTTAAAATAAAATTTGTAGTAACATAATATATGTTATTTTTAAGATTGCAGTTATATATTGTTTGAGCGATATATATTCGAAAATGATTTGTGAAATTTGAGCTTGAATCCTTATTAGAAGCAGTTGTATAGATAGGAACAGGGGCAACAATTTCTATGAGATAAAAATGGGACCAATCCGGAAGAATTATCTGTCGATTAAAAAAGAAAAATCATCAAAATCGGTTCACAACTGGCGGAGTAATCGATGTCCACACATACATAAAAAAAAATACGGTCCGAATTGAGAACCTTCTCCTTCTTTTTTGGAAGTCGGTTAAAAAAAAGCTATGTCGTTGAAGAAATCATTGAAATTAGATAATATTTAGAGGTAGCCAAACGTTTTTTCGGGCGCGGTAGTCGTTCCTCTTAACTTCCCTAGTTACGATGTTTGAAGTTATTTCAGCAATATGTGTATATAACGATGATATTCCAGAGTTTTAGTGCCTCAGTAGGTATTTATTATATGAAACCTCAAGGTTAGCGCCTTAAGCTCTCGCATAGGACATGTTTCATTTCGTGTTCATAATGTTACCTCATTAAACCGAGCCCTTAGATCTACCTACATTATCTTGTATTATTCATGATGAGTTCTGTGTCAAAATTTATGAAGATATATAAAGATAATAAAATTTACTAGATATTATATAAATAATAAAAATATATGGTATACATTCTGCATTCACAACTTTTTAGGCCTTGAAACTATGTATTTGCAAAAAATATAATTGGGGGGCTTAAGAGTTTTATATTGGATATTGAAACTTTTCAGAAATTAAAAAATCTGTATAAATAAACATACATGAAACATAAATTTTCATTTCTTACGCGTATACCTACACTAACATCTATAAGTTTTCTTTTTTATATTGTACATAACCTCCGAAAGCTCTCTCTCTAATCTCTTCGCTGAAAGGTTGTTAGTATGCACTGGTATTCTAAAACTTCATCACAAAATACACCCATATACATCGCAGTTAAGCTAAATGGAAGTTTTATTAAAGTTCTATTTCCGAGATAAGTTTCAGAACACTCTACCGTACTCTACTGCAGTTTCATTTAGAAATTTGAAGAAATAAACTCTGTTTATGTGAGACGTAATCGCTGAATAACACTAATGGTCATAACGTTGTATCTCTGGTACTTGCTGCCAGTTTTATGGATGCTAAAATTTTGTTAGCGTTAATAACATTTCATATTATCCAAGTCTGACGGTTCCCACGTTGTAAAACCACAAACGTCGGACTATTCGATTACAAAGAAGTGACGTGTTATTTTTTCATAACTCTCTGGTATGAAAATTCGCCTCGATAATTTTGTAATGTTTTGGGGATTGAATACATGAGTGATTTTAGATTCTGATTTCGTTTAGGGATGTGAAATTATCATTAAAAGTCATGAATATTTGTTAATAACCTAATAGAATAGACCGATTCGTTAACACATGGTGTCGTGATATAGTCGCTGTTTTTTTTTTGCTTATATTTTTTTCATATAATATTTACTACAAAATGTTCACAAACACTCAACTGGCCGCTTAGAGTAATAATCCCATTTTTGTTTTACGCTTTGTAATTTACTGCCTATCAAAAGACGCTCTTAGAAACTTTGTGATCATGACAGTAAACGTTTTATTTTAAAAAGTTAGTAAGAAATGAAAAATACCTATGTTCCAAGCGGATCCTATTATTTTTTTGTTTTCTAGGTTCGTTGATCATCGTATGACTAGGAGTATATAACCTAAGACAATCATTAGTTTTAATGAATAAAACCTTTTACACCATTTCCACAGCCATTTTCAAGGCTCTCAAAATAGCGGCATAAAGTGAATTATATTTCAAATTATTGTTTCAGACAGGAGACTTTCAGGAAAATTTAATAAATGGGTATCGAGCGTTAATAGCCGACATTCAAGTACGGACGCAGAAATCTAGAGAAGACATGGATACTCTTGTGTCTCAAATAAAATTATTGATGAAGAATGAAGCTGATAAAGCAATTAATTATATGACCGTGTATCTTGAACAAATATCTTTATATTTTCAAGTAAGTTTCTATTACCTTATATCAACAAATAAATAAACCAGTATCACATTAACTAGGCTAAACAAGTTTCTTTTAAACTCAAAATCAATAATATTAGGGAAATAATACTGAGGAAGACTCAAACCAAATTCATATGTCATCTTTATGATTAACAGGTTATCATCCACGATCGCAAACCGCGCAATGGAACTTACTGCAAAGAAAATATTGTGAAATTATTGGGAGAAAATTTGCAGTTAGCTGACGAAAATGTTACACTATGTTTGGCTTTGGGGTATCAAAGAGTACAGCGGTTACCTGGTAAGAAATTTTTAACAATATATATGTCACGCCAAACAGCTAAACGCGTGTGGCTGTTTGGAATGAAAGTAGAATAACCTGGATTCAGTTGTGGGGTGCATTTGATAAGAGGACTTCAAATATTGGCCATTGGCCATTGTAAGGCTTATTCTTTATTCCAATTTCAAGCAGGTTTTCAGGTCATAATATAAAACAAATTACACGTATTGAATAAACATACTCAAACTCAGTTTATTTAAAGCACGAGAATAATATCATAGACATTGACGATATCTCTACTACTTGCAAATCTGAAAAATAAAGACCTAAAACATAATAATTATTCCAAATCCTAAGGTTCTGATATTGCCAGAGATTAAGATTCTTGAAATTATCTCTGGCTTTTTCTACATTCATACATTGCATCGGTAACTTTAAAATATTGTGGGTTTGCTACAATTTAAGTAGTCTGCAGAAAACAAGCATTCTCCACTTTGCCTTTGGCATTTTTGAGAGTATCTAACTCGTGGCCAATTCTGTTTGTCATCATCTTATGGAACATGATTATTTGGCACAGAAACAATATTCATCAAGCTAACTTTTAACCTTTTCTCACTCAAAGTTTCATTTCTCAACCATTAATTCCGCTTTATATATTGAACAAGTACAAAAATTGAACCAAAAGGAGTCACAAAACCATTCTGTTTACATTAGCTCCAGGATGTTTGCGGACGGTCCGTACGGACAATGTTGCTTTGTCAACCTATATTCTTGATCCGGTAGCATTATTCGACTTCCGTTCTTAACTGTGCTAATATGATATTATGCTTACACTGTTTATCCACTAGCTGCTTACGTGAGTTTTGCTGACCGTACTAGTAATGTTTATTGTTTGATGTATGTTCTAGTGACGTGGAAGGAAATGTATGCTTTGTTTCAATATACAATTAGGTTTATTATTGTAGGTATAACATGTAAATATTAAGCTTTTTAATGTACATAAAGTCTTATTTCCCTTCGGGTAGGCAGAGAACAAAGATATCCACTTGCCACGATCTTGGTATCTCTTTCGCTTGGTTAAAATTCGTTCATGATTTTCGGTTTCGAGTGTTTTTTCTCTAATGTAAATTAAAGTAATTGGGACAATGAAAACAAATTACGTTATTAGTATTCTATGGGCATCAAGGAGAAGGGTCTGTCTGTATGGAGATATATATCAGAAACTATTTCTGGAAACAGAATTAGTTCTAGTCTCGAAATCGATCTTATCATTTCTCTATGGAACCTCAATCAATCAAAAAAACAATTACTAGTTTTTGCTCATTCTGAAACGATTTACAAAACGAGTTTCAAACGACTCTAAGAAATTTACGAAACTTTGTAGGTATGTAGAGTAGATGATTCTGATCAAAACTACATATTTCATTTCTAAGGAATGTTTGTCTGTCTCATATAAGACCTTGGGAACCGAGCGAGACAGACAGAAATATGTGGTAGTGAACAGAATCACCTGCTCTAAATTTCGTCTATTTCTTCCCTTATTAGTTAGTATTAAATCGTGGACACGAAACATTTTATTCATAAATTTTAAACCAGCTTCCAATGACTTTGTTTACAGAAAAACTCCAAGTGCACTTTGAAACTTTAGAAAATCTTAAGAAGTATTCAGCGTCGAAGTTGTTCGAATGTCAGAAACAGCAGCAAGTGGGGGGCAATTGCTCCCACGAGAGTCAGGACTTAGAGCGCACTGTAGTAAGTATATAATGAAAACACTTTGTTATACTAAGTTTTACACGATGTGGCAAAATAAATGTTGAAAGATTATATGTGGAGCATCTCACTGTGTGTGCTACGATATTTTTCCAAAGAAAAGATTTCATATTGCTTTTTAAGGCTTTGTACCCACAGTGAGGCTAAAAACTCTGGGTTTATCTCAGTAGTGTGATTGCTATAGTGTGTTGCTATGGCATGGCAAATTCAAAAAATATCGAAATTATGAATCCCGATATTGCTTTCCATAAATAGATAGGTAAATTTACAAAATTTCAATAATTTTCGATCCGTCTTATTTTAAAAATAGCTTAACTTGAAAGTACTTAATAAAGACAGTATAAAATGTATATATATTACTTATTGCATACTAAGTACATTAATAGAGTAAGTATATGCCTAATTCAACATTTGCAAACTTTTTGTATGCAATTGAGAAAAAATAGCAATTAAAATCTTTGGCTCGACAGTCGCTCGCATTAACTATAGACTGTGGAGAAGATTTTTTACTTTCCACTTGACTGGTAACTAAGCTTTCTACTATGCTAAGATAATACCACATTATTTTCCTGTAAGAGAAGTTAAGTCTGACACATTTATAACTTTAGTCTAGAATTTATAAATACAGAAGTTTTTAATTCAATAACTTTTTTTTCAGTTTCTCTACGAAACCTCGCCATTTCCTGTTGTGATGGCTGAAATCGCAATTCACGGTTTCAAAGAAGTTTCAGATTTGAGCGTCTGCCTAAAAGATATCATATCACGAATGATGACCCATTCAGTAAAAGTAATAGGTGACTTTAACCGATGCATACATAATATTGAGATGCCGAAACTGAAATACTTGTTGAAGTTCATGAAGAAATATGCTTAATTTTTAATATAATATAAATAATATATACAATATATTCGATATTAGCTTAATTTGGCTTGTTATGTAAGTTACTAATTAGTTTTATATACAAATAACAATAAATATATTTTATTGAATTATCTTTCATGGAAAAGTTATTTCCAATAAAAATATATTATAATTATTTTAAATTATTTATAATATTTTAGAAAATGAGATAAAATAGTTATAAGTAGGTAATACTAAAGCTTTTAAGCTTTTATGCGAAAAATCTAAAACAATACCTACTGCTATAAACCTAATTTAATATTCTGCTTATGACGAGATCAAAGAGAATGGATGACCCTTGTTAAATAACTAACTCTCAGTCGTGATTGAAGCTTATTAATTAACAAGAGTTAAGTAATTAAGTGTGCTGCCAAGCCACATTAGTGTAAATTGGTTTTGGGCAAACAATGCTTGAATATTTCTCATAATAATGTAAGTAGATATTAATTAACTAAGTTTAGCTCAGTTTCTATGACTGACTGTCAATGTATTACATTTGGCCAATAAAACAGAGTAATATAGTAATTATGATAAATCTCATGTAATGATCCCTAAGTAGATATTATGGACTACTTCAACCGTTGAATGTCAATCTGCTCCTAAATTTATTCTACAATCAAAATCTATATAACATATTATACTAATAGGTATGCTCACCAGTAAAATTGGAGCATCGGCTGAACATGGCTGATATTTTAGCAATCGGCTAAACCTCAGGGTCCGCTGGGCCATTGTCAGAGGACCCATAGGTCGCGATACATGAATAAGCGGAAGCTGGAGCGGGCATACAGGCGGCGCCGGCGGTGGACATCGCTTCACAGTTTCTAAGGGTACAGTCCTCGCAACTAACGTCTCGCTGGTCACTGAGGAAGCACTGCCGCTAAACATGTTCATAAGATCACCGATAGAGCCACCACCGCTAGAACCTCGACTACAACGAAGCTTATCCAAATCCGTTAGACTCGATCCGCGACGAACTTTCAACCTAGTCCCAGTCACATTAGTTCGACTTGTATAAGCAGGCCCACGCCGCACATCCGCCTCGCTAGAAGTTTGACCTTTACGCACCATATTGAAAATTATATTTTTAACTTTTACATATGAATCAACAGTTCAACAGCTACGATAACACTAAGGAAAATTCAACTGCAAACAACTTCCGCCGAAGTGCAATTAGCATACGAATTGCAGAGATAATACCAACAATCAATAGTGCCACGGTCGCCCGCAGGATGTCGCTATCGCGGCCTCGAACGCTACTTCCGTTAACATCTCTTGCGCAACGCGTCTCTACCTTAAATTAGCAGATTTTTAGATCCAGAAGTGCGTCCGATACGAGGGCTGTTAGCTAACTGAGTGAATACAGGGTGCGTAGAAGTAACTCGAGTGAACTAATGAGGTGATCGAGTTCAAAGGCGCCGCGGGAATCCTCGTCACTTAGCCTGTACAGGACTAGCCCCGGGGTCTAAATCTACTTTCCCATGTATATTTATGATTTCATCCAATTTCCGTAAACGTATTAGAGCTTTTATCATTATACAGCCTTCCCACTGTCTATAAAGTCGACGCTTTTATCATAATCGCATTTGAATTCACACGGAATGAGTAATTGAAATGTTCAAACTGACACAGATGTGGTTAGGAAACGTGTGGGGTTTTTCATAATAACCCGTGTTATTGTATTTAACTGCTAATAAGGCGTATGTTAATAGATTTTCAAAAATATGTAGCCTTTGAATTGAAATTGTTATATAAAATTCATAGAAATAAATGTGTGTTAACGATTTTTCATCCTCAGGCAAAACAATGTTCATTTTCTTTTAAAAAAACATTTTACAAAGGCTCATATTTTTTACTTCCTTTAAATTAAGTTATTTTATCTTTGAACTCAGTTTTTTTCTGAAAACCATTTTAAGGTAAATACTGTAAGAAGGTTTTGGTAAATTATTTATCATCACAGCCGAAGTAAACATTGTTCAATTAAAAATAAAACTTACAAACATCTTTGAGTACTTTGTCATTGTCTATATGAAATAGGTAATTGAATGGAAAAATACAACATTATTCTTAATAAAAGGATCATAAAGTAAATTAAATATACTCGTAATTCTTATCAACGACACCATAAAAAGAAGTTACCGTCATTATTATATACCTACCTAGTACCTACCTACATGTAAAATACATTACTTACATGACTTTTAGATATACATCCTAAGGCGTGTCTAAAGACGTAACGATGTCTTCATTTAGCAATGCCCACGTGGCAAGCTTGTGAGTTAAAGCCGTTACTTCTTAAATTTAAAATTATCAAAACAAGTGTGGACACCGTTTTCAGTTTACAATTGTCAATCTGAACAGCCAATTGAAACGGTTTAATTATTTTGTTGTTCAAATCTAGTCAATAATGGAATCTATCAATAATTTCATTTAAATTTTAAACTTTCTGTTGCGAAGAGCTAAGGATTTGCTACGAAATGTCCTTTTCTAATTGTATACTTCAAACGCGTTTTCTAATAATATAATTAAATTTTGTGAAATAACGTAGTTAACATCAATTTCAATTCCAAACCGACTTGCTAATTAGATTTGATAAAATACATTTTGAGCTGTTACCAAATGTGGACGTGCGAATAGTTAGATTAGTTTTGCGGTAACACCTGTCTGCCATTTAAATAGTAGTAATAGTTAAATAGTTCGAATTTGTTAAAATCACGAATTTATCAAATTTTTTAAACACGGTAAATTTTAGCTAGTATCTAAGTATATTTTTAAAACCACGAGCTACTAGAAATACAAAAAAATTCTTCAAAAGCTCCTGAATTACCTTAACAAACTTAATTATAAAAGGTTTAAAGGCTTCCCATAAATTTTTCGCTTGATTCAAACATTCCCCTTACTAACGTCTTATCGATATTTCCCAAGGTCTCAGCCTTATGAAGTTACCGTTTTCTTACATGTAACAACATTTTCTCATCTACCCCACTGAGATGTGTTTTATCGCAGCTTGAGACAAACTTGCTTTCTTTGTTGCCAGATGCATTTGTTTCGTCGGAATAAAGTGACATAATGCTTCATTTCTCATATAGAATGTAACATTTTCTTCTAGAAGATGTTCAAACGATTTATCATTATAACACTGAAATATGACGTAACTTTATCTTAGACGATTTATTTTATGACATTTAGAAAATAGTTAATGGGTAGAATTTCTTTGTAATATTTTCAATTTGATTAAAAATTTGGAACAGTGCATTCACATATTCACCTTATCTGACCTTTGTTTAACGTACGATACGGGTGAGCGACGATGTGGGCTTATTTATATCCTAAAATATTTTGGAAGTTATATTTAGATGTCATCCTCTTTTAGAATTAAGACTTACCTTGGTCCAAACAGTTGCACATTATAATGTCACAATATATTCATTTAAATACATGGAATTATTTAAATTAAGTAAACATGGAATTAAATCAGATCTTATTTTTTTAAATATAAGCTGAATATTTAATAATATCTGATATTAAATAAAGTTGTTTGATATAATAAATAACTTAAACAATTTAAAATAAAAAGATAAATAATTAAACTGAAAAATAATTAATTCAAATCAACGTCAATTTAATTCCACCAATGATAAATGAAAATTACTCACGTTTAACTGCATCACAATCTTGTTGTAAGCACGATGCCACCTTTGTCTCGGTGTCAACTTGGGTTGTTCTTCTTGGAAGGTTTCGTGTTCAATTCTATGAGTTTCGTCGTGATAGGCATCATCGCTTTCATTGAAATTTCCTTCATCTTGTTCAAATTTCTCATGGTCTTCTGTAAATTGATCATCGTCTTGATATTGCTCTGAATCATCACGGTAAGCACCATTCCTATTATCATAATGATCACTATATTCGTCTGTCTCCTGCGGCGCCTCATGATACGTTGTTCGATCTTCTTGAAATGTCACTTTAGACTTTTCAACAGCTATTTCTGTAATAATAGTTATTTTAATACCTTGATTCTCTACAATATGTTCTTCAAACTATATTCAATGTTACTGTACAATGCTAAGCTTTAAATTTTAATTAAGACATTGTTTACGTACTAATCCTGAAATTAATTTCTAGCACACATTATACAAAAAGCGCTATTATACGAATTCCATATATTATGATGATGAAAAATGGTATTGATTGAAAATACAGTGGCCTAATAATAACCAACTCCTGTGGTATCTATACATACCTATATTATATAATTATATTAATCGTAGTATTCGTAGTTAGTTAAATTTCTGTCTCACTAGTAGTTACTAACAGTACTTTTAATTTTAGTAGTAGTTTTTTTAGTACAGTCGTCATTTTAGCATAGTAGTCATTTTTGTCACTTTAGTTAACTAAAAGAAGTGTAAAATTAAACGTAATAAGTAAATAAATAGGACCAAAGTTATAAATTTTCTTTTGACAAGTATCAACATATTTTAAATTATTTTCTTTCTTCACGGGTTGCCTTACAGCTCCCGAAACCGTATAACGGTTACTGGGTACCCAGCGGAAGACCAAGTCTCCCTCGTTTAGCTGATGGGTTTTTAAATTTATATACATAATCCGACAAACCACACTTAGATGCTTTTCCATCTAAATATACCTCAACAGAAATGGTTAGGTATAGCCTCACAAATACCATCAAAATATTAGTATGTTATTAATTTCATTAAGAATGCTACTAACTCGAAACATTAAAACTTTGTTGAAAGATTTCCTATATACTCTTCAAAATTATTTGATATTTTTTTTAAACTCACCTTCTCCGGTTGTCGGTATTGGTGGAGGTTCATCATGAGGTAATGAAAGTTGTGAAGTCCTACGATCTCCAGAGGGCACTGAGTGATAACTCTCCGAAGAAGGTTTTCTGAACTGAACACCGTTTCTTGTAGGTGATTTTTGTATACTAACATTAGATTCTTCTGGAAACATCGTGCCGGTATCATCAACAACGTCTTTATGTAATTCACTCGCATAATTTTCCTCGTCGTACCTTTCTAATGACGTCCTATCATGATCAAATTGTTTATCGTATTCAGTCTTATAATCACCTTCATAGGCACTTTTGTCCTTACTAGAGGGGAGTAAGCCATCGGGCGCATCGGGTAAAGTTCGATTTGACTGCTGTATCGATTCTTGTCGTCGAAGAGGTGGAGTTTGTGGCAATGTGACAGGCACTGAACTAATTACTATAGTGGAAGAATTAACAACTGACACTGGAGGTAAAGTTTCAGGGACGGATGAAAAATCTGGAATCGTGGTTGATGCTGTCGTAAATGGTGTTACGGGCGGTAACACTTGCGTGAATGTGGCTATACTCGCAGAATGAGGGTATTTAGCACTGGGTTGTGGCATAGGAGGTGGTGCAACAGCAGCAGCGGCGGCTCCGAATAAACTTCCTAGTTTCTTTGCGCCTCCAGCCATAAAGGAACCTAATGTGGCAGCACCAGTCATCACAGTATTTTGTAACTGTTGTGCTGGTTGTTTTGCTTGTTGTTGCTGATTATGTTGCTGCAACTGATTATGATGTTGAAAGTA
The DNA here is from genome assembly GCA_963924495.1 of Nemapogon koenigi. Taxonomy (NCBI): domain Eukaryota; kingdom Metazoa; phylum Arthropoda; class Insecta; order Lepidoptera; family Tineidae; genus Nemapogon; species Nemapogon koenigi. The sequence goes on along the minus strand of OZ004644.1, from coordinate 6,917,972 downwards.
TGGCTGCTGAGTTTGATTTTGAAGCTGATACTCTAAAGATTCTCGATGGTATGGCGTTTGATCTTGCACTGCTTGATATTGTGTCTGCGGGGTATCATAAGTGTAATCTTGCTGTAACCCATAGTTTTCTTGATTGAACTGATAGCTGTTACTATCGCCTTGATATTGTTCTCTGTCACTCATTATTGGAGGTTGTGGAAGATATGTAGTAATTGTGGTAGGCAATGTTTTCGTAATTATATTTGCATTATCAATTCCTGCAGAATATGGTATCTGTGTCGTTACTTCTGTTTCGCTCCATGGAAGCTTGTGGCCTGTAAAATACAATTTATGATATAATCTGTCTCTTTTATATTGGTTCTTCTCAAAAGCGTGGGCAATATTTATCTATATTTTTCCTGATGTTTAACGGAAATTGTTATCTTAATAAATATGTGATATGAGTACCTATAAAATAACATATAAATTATTAATTTACATGTAACAATAATTGATATTGCAGATTTCTATAACATGGTATATTAGTCCACTTTTTTAACGGCTGTTTTCTAAATTGATTTACTTACTTGATGTAGCAGCTGGCGGAGTGGCGTGAGGTGTCTCATCGAAGAAGGGATGCATTCCATCATCATCATAGCTAGTGACAAAACATACTAATTACAAAACACTAATACTCAAAAGGGTCACTATTCCAAGTTGGGCAAAATATGATTATGAAGAAAATTAAAAATAATAAATCAATTTATAGAGGTAACCAATACCTATGCATACAAAGGATTTGTATATAAAAGAATTTTATTTGATTTATTATTGCTATTTGGCAAAAGGCATATTTAGGCATTATTTTTATTGTAATTAGGCATATTTTAAGGTAAAAGCAATGTGTTTATTTGTTTTGTATAAGTGTAAAGTAGTATTTTTTAAATATAAATTGTAAGTTTCGAAATTAGTTAATTTTTTATGGTTTTGACGTTTGTTAACCGAGGTAGACCGAACTATGTTAGAAATCATTTTAAAGCCAAGTTGCGAGTACGACTACGAGTTGTTGCTAGAGGGTTCCGTTCAATCGTATCGGGTCTTTTAGAACATTCTGGAATCATGAATTATAATTATAATAATCATGAAAAATAATATAATTAAATATAATAAATATAAAAAATATATTTATAAATCAATAATATGATTAAATGCATATAAATTCACGTACTTTTGTTAACTGAATATTGCGTGTATCTTAAAAACTTATATATAGGTAGAACATAGGGTGCCACAATCACTTTCAGATTTGTTATTGACGTGGTCTAAAAATTAGAGGAGAAGACACATTGTTAATGATTTTAGGAGCCTTCGAAATATACGAAAAAAAACATTTCCCAGTTCTATATAGGATGAAGAATATTTTTCATAATTTAATATATAGGTACGTATTGTGACCTATTTATAGAGGATCTGTATTTCAGATTCACATAACTGTTTATTAAAAATATACCATCACACTTGTCGGGTTAGTTATATAAACATACCTTGTATTATAATTACGATCCTGATAATCATTGGTAGGATCTTGATATGCAGACTGGAAACCAAAACTATCATATCCATAACTTGTGTCAGGTATAGTTTTTTGAGGCTCTAAAAATAAACAAAAACAATAATTATTTTTAAAATATCAATTTCAATATTGGTTTGATTTATTTATTAAGGAGAAATAACAATAGTAGACAGACAGAGATATTATATAAGTATATAAATTTTTTTTTATTAAGCTCTGCCCACACGTCTACATTCTCTCAAAGTTTTATTTCTCAATTGAATTGAGTATGAGCATCAGGGTCAGTTCCTCAGTTCAGACCGTCAGAGTGGCAGTGAAGCGACCAAACTCGACAATAATAAAATATTGAAACAATATTTAAGGCGCTATATCCTCCGCAAAAAAATCACGTCCACGCTATACCAAATCCTCGTCGATTGCATGGCGTCAAAGAAAGATTTTTGAATAAAAATACAAATTACTAATTAAGTTTTTACAAATGTTATTTATCTTTTAATTAGATTAAACATTATAGTTTTTTATTTCAACTATAAACTTTCAAAATATGAATTTATACAACTCTATAAAAACTAGATTAAAAACGTAATTAAACTAAATATAATTAAAAACTCTGTGTAAAGTATTGTTAGAATTCCTATTGCTAGAAACTTATTAACTCCTGATATTTAAACCGCTTGCTAAACTTGTAAATAGTAATAAATGTACTTACCGGGTCTGTAAGGCACGTGGGGTAGGAAAGACGCAGAGTTAGACGGCGGACGGGGAAGTCGACGTCGGGATCCGCGCCCAGTAAGGCTACTTGCTCCTGGAGGCATTGGCAAAGCACGACCGCGCTTTGGTGTAGATGATGGAGTGGCTAAAATAAAAATAATACAGTTAGTAGGATGCAAACACAAAGGCAGCCTCTGCGAAACATATCAGTGAAGTTAGCCATATCACTTCGCACAGGTAAAATTTAGGTTTACAACAATTTTTATACGCTTATACCTTATTTATTAGAGATAGATATATACTACCACGGCCTTTTTGTATATGTTATTATTCTACACAATTATTTTTAACATGATTGCTTTTTTAACCGACTTCCAAAAAAAGAAGGAGAAGGTTCTCAATTCGGACCGTATTTTTTTTTATGTATGTATGTACATCGATAACTCCGCCAATTGTGAACCGATTTTCATGGTTTCTTTTTTAATCGACAGATAATTCTTCCGGATTGGTCCCATTTTTCCCTCATAAAAATTGGTTCATTAGTTTTTCAGAAATTTTGAAAAAACTTACTTTAAAAGTACATTTTTCTTGATATCTCGATAAAATAAGTACCGATTTTGACAACTTATTTTTTTTAAGACATTATAATTTCTCGACATTATCTCACAGACATATGACGAAAATCGGTTCAGTAGTTTTTCAGAAATTCAGTAATTAATTTCTGTTTACGGCTGAAAATTATGTATCAGAAAAAGCCTTAGCAACGGTTGCTATTGACACGAAGTTGTCAATTTTCGTGACGATAGTCTAGCGGTTAAATGTAATGGGGAGTCATAGGATGCACAAGCACATGGTTCAAATCACATCCACAGCGTTTTTTTTTTAATTTTTCATCAATATTTTTTTAGTTGCGTTATTATTTGTCTCTCAAGGCAGCAAAATCACTTAAAAGGGTAAAATAAACCTTTTAAAAAAAAGTGCACCGACTTCAAAAATTTGCACTGAAAAGTAAGAAATAATAAAAATTTCGTCGTAGAATTTGAAGACGGTTGGTGCCAAATTAGAAACAACTTAGTTCCCAAATTCACTAATCTAGACAATTCATTACTACGATCATCAGTACATACAAACATAGATAATATTGAACAGATCTTTATCTTCTTAGATATTTACTTAGTTTTGTATCCTAATTTGGCACCAACCGTCTTCAAATTCTACGACGAAATTTTTATTATTTCTTACTTTTCAGTGCAAATTTTTGAAGTCGGTGCACTTTTTTTTAAAAGGTTTATTGTGATTTGTGGTATTAAAAATAAAACAAAGTGAAAGGATTAATGTACACCTACACGTGAATATAGCCTTTAAAGTGTCCTGAAGTGTATGCAGTGAATTGCCGTGCGACTTGTTATGACGCATTTTTTCATTATCATGTCATTTTGACGTTAGATTTTTTATATCGAAATTAGAAAGAGAAATTTATATCAGTAGCAAGAGTCGTTATTTATTAAAATGTCTTTGGGAAAAGGGCATTCTCTAATTCTGTTTTTAGAATTTGTGTCTGTCCCAATGTTTGGGCAGAATAGCCTTCGAAATGGTTCAATAGATTTTGATAAAACTATCAGGGATCATGTGGGTATTTATAATTAAAATCTGCTATCTCAAAGGGTAAATACCTATATAAATTTAATTTTATATGGCTCGGAATATGGTTGATAATGAACATACCTGGTAAACTTGCTGCGACCCGTCGCTGTCTAGGTCTATACGGAGCCATTCCATTAAAATCTGAATATCTAGATGAAACAGGTAACTGAAAAATAAAACATCAGTCAAATTGGAGTACTTTGTTACCCAGAAATACAAGTATTTCTTAATTAGCCGATGATATTTAAACAGCAAGTCGAAATTCTAATTCGAGGATTGTACAGTTTCCAGGATTATAAGTTATTTGTGGATCAAGCCCGGTTTACCACTAAATCACCAAAGTGCCAGTCATCTAAGATGAAAAATCCACAGAATTACATATTTGTTACGCACACTGATGTATACATTTTTTGGTCTCGTTCTAATCGCGATATTACCAATCTAGTAGAGCGCCATCCATGATCATTACATTGTATCACATGACGCTATATAAAATCGCCATATAGATAAATTAGCTTTTAAAAAAAAGTGTACCGACTTCAAAATTTGCACTGAAAAGTAAGAAATTTTACCCAGTTGTCCATATTAAACAGAACAAGCCTGTTGCTGCACTTAATGGTATGTTATTTTGTTCTATGTGCCCCGAAGCTCGAAAAGTCGATTAAAGCACATATTCAGTGCTCAGTATTTTTTGAGTGCAAAGTAGTGTTTGCCGAAACTAGGCCATACACTACCGTTACATACATTAAACTGGATTTCTCGTCACGCTGGCCGAATGACGATTGTCAAGGACCTTATTTTAAAGCGATATAGGGTTCCGTACCCAAAGGGTGCAAACGGAAACCTTATTACTAAGGCTCCGCTTTCCGTCCGTCTGTCACAAGGCTGTATCTTTTGAACCGTAATAGGTAGACACTTGAAATTTTCACAGGGAGTGTGTGTGTGTGTGTAACAAATATCAAAAATAAAATAAAGTAAAAAATTAAAGGGGGTCCCCTATACAAGAAACGTGTTTTATTCGGCATTTTTTGATCGATCTTAATAATGGCAATACAAACAAACGTCTAAGTAAAACAACAAATAATGAAAACCGGCCAAATGTGAGTCGAACTAGCTCTAATTTATTCCTGCGCCATACAGGGGCGTCAAACTTGGAATAGTGTATACTATTGAGTGTACGAGTCTGACTCGTACTTGGCCGGTATTTTTTTTTTATAAATAATAGTAAAACACCTGTTTAGATGGCACTTGAGGTAGTTGTATAACCGACGACCGTCGTTTATTAGTAGAACTATCAAATTCCGCATAGCCATCATCAAAGAAATATTGCCCCCCGCTGTCCCATTGTTTTGAATCATCTCCTATATATGAACTTTGGTAGGGGCATGAAGTGGAATCGTAATATTCCTCGTAGCTCTGCTGTTTGGAAAGTTGTGTATGGTCCCTGAAATTTTAATAAGAATTACATTTTCTGCTGCTGAGGGTTTATGGTTCATAAAAGTTACGCCAGTTTCTCGGAGGGGTAGGCAGAGACCACCGATTTCCATTTGCTACGATCCTGACAGCGATCTCTTTCGCTTCATTCACTCTAATCATATGCTAATATTTGATGAGAGAGCGTGACTCTGTTTGTCAATTGTAACCACGGAAACTCCTGGACCGATTTAAAAAAAGTATTATACTAATTATCAAGGTGAACTTAGACTATTTATATAAAGAAAGTTAGGGTTTTTTGTTTTATGGCAATTCAAAATGAACTAAAATACAACCACAAATCATCAAGACATCGGAAGTAATTTTAAAACTCCAGTTTTCTGATTTCACGTAATGGTGGTAAACATTGTCATCATCAAGTTATTATACTCTATTCATTATGTGATGGGGCGGGTGACAGTTAGTTTTTTTAAATAAATATTTACTTTAAAGATGTGTGGAGACCTGGCTGGTACACTTTCCTACGTTTACTTTATAATGTTATATTTGATATTTTGCACGTCATCTTGGTTTTGACGTTACTGGATGTAAACATAATTCAATGAATATATATGAGTATTTCAAGAATATTTCAGCGTTTAACTATTACATTCCTGCAACTCTACATTGGTGACCACCGAATTGAACTACTTTATGTAACTATAATATACATGGCGCACAAGGACAGCAGTTTGGGCAGCGGCAACCCGGCGGCTGTGTCAAACGGTACGTCTGCAGAACTGTGCAAAGTCGGAGTAAGGATTCCACCGTTTTGGCCTGAGGATCCTGAAATCTGGTTCGCTCAGGTCGAGGGCCAATTCTCCAACTCCGGGATCACAAGTGATACAACCAAATTTAATTATGTTATCGGGCATCTGGACCGTCAATTTTCGAAAGAGGTTCGAGACATTATAATCAATCCACCACAAAATGACAGGTATGAAAAATTAAAGTCAGAATTAATTAAACGACTCAGCGCTACTCACGATCAAAAAATTCAACAAATATTAACACAGGAGGAATTAGGAGATCGGAAGCCTTCCCAATTTTTAAGGCATCTACAATGTTTAGCTGGAGCGACAGTACCGGAGGATTTTTTGAAAACTATTTGGATGAGCCGTCTTCCCGCAAATATCCAGAGTGTTCTCGCCAGTCAGCCATCAGTATCATTATCTATATTAGCAGATTTAGCGGATCGAATCCATGATATAGCTCCTTACACTAAGCAAGTGGCGACGACCAGTCAGGATAATCCTGGAAACTGCTGTGAAGAAGTTAAGCACGAAATTGCAGCACTTAAGAAAAGTTTTCAGAAGCTCTCAACTTGGGACAATAGACGCCGCTCCCGTTCTAGTTCCCGATCTCGCTCTCCATCGACGCCTGTTCGAAACAATTCTCCAAGCGACCTTTGCTGGTATCACTACCAGTTTGGTTCTAGAGCAAGAAGATGTGTCTCGCCCTACAAATTTGACGCGGAAAACTCAAACGACGGTCGTTAGTAGCGGCCAACGACTGTCGTCAACCCTCGTCTGGCCGCCTATTTGTAACCGACAGAAAGACAAAAATGATGTTTTTAATTGACACTGGGTCTGATATTTGCGTGTTTCCTCGGACAGCTATCAAGAACAAACAAACAAAATCAAGCTACCAACTTTTCGCAGCCAACGGCACTACAATATCAACTTATGGTTTTATACATCTTACATTAAACTTCGGACTTCGACGTGAGTATGGGTGGAGGTTCGTTATCGCTGACGTCACTAAACCTATTATTGGCGTCGACTTTCTGGCGTATTACAACATCTTAGTAGACTGCAGGAATCATAGGATTTGTGATCAACTTACATATTTAGTTGCACCCGCATCTGGTGTTAACCCTACCGAAACAGTCACTTCCATTAAAACCAATTATCCGGAACTTAACCCCGATTTTGAAATTCTCCTAGAAGAGTTCCCAAACATAACGCGTCCAGCTGGCAGGCCACGTGACTGTCCCCACAATACTGTGCACTACATCAAAACTACATCTGGCCCGCCAGTTACTGCCCAACCACGTCGTCTACATCCAGACAAACTTATTATTGCTAAACGTGAGTTTGACGAGATGGTTAGGATGGGTACCGCTCGACCTTCTAACAGCCTCTGGTCCTCAGCCTTGCACCTTGTTCCTAAAAAGGACAATAACTGGAGACCTTGCGGTGACTACCGAATGCTTAATTCTCGCACTGTACCAGATAGGTACCCCATTAAACACATACATGATTTCAATTTTAGCCTTTCAGGTTGCACTATATTTTCTAAAATCGACCTTGTCAAGGCATACAATCAAATCCCCGTTTTTCTACCCGACATTCCCAAAACGGCAATTACTACTCCTTTTGGGCTTTTTGAGTTCCCAATGATGACTTTCGGCCTAAGAAATGCTGGACAGACTTTTCAGCGATTCATTGACGAAGTTACCAAAGGTCTTGACTTTACATTTAGTTACTTAGATGACATTTTGGTATTTTCGCATGATTTCGTAGAGCATCAACTTCACTTACGTGAGCTTTTCTCTAGACTTGATAAATACGGTCTTCTTATCAACACCTCCAAATGCACTTTTGGTGTTTCAACTCTTACTTTTCTCGGCTATACAGTTTCCGCTGAAGGTGTTAAACCGCTACCAGATCAAACTGTCGCGATTCAAACATTTCCAGAGCCCAAAACTGTGAAAGAGCTAAGACGTTTCCTTGGTATGTATAATTTTTATCATCGCTTCATACCTCGTTCAGCTGAGTTACAAGCACCCCTAAACGATCTTCTTAAGGGCTCTGTGAAAAACAATCAGACTATTAAATTTGATGACATATGCAAACGGGCTTTCGAAGACTGCAAAAGAGGTCTCTGCAATGCTGCAACTCTGGCCCATCCTGACAGCAGCGCTAAGCTTGCTCTTGTCACTGACGCGTCTAGTACTGCCATAGGTGGAGTTTTACAGCAGTTTAAAAATGGATTTTGGCAGCCTTTAGCATTCTTTTCACGTAAGCTTTCTCCATCGCAGATTAAGTATAGCCCTTACGATCGTGAATTGCTTGCTATATACAAATCAATTCAATACTTCCGGCATATGTTAGAGGCTCAGGTTTTTACAGTTTTTACAGACCATAAACCTATCTCATTTGTGTTTCAAGCAAATAGAGACAAATTTTCACCCAGACAATTCCGTTACCTCGACTATATTTCCCAGTTTACATCAGACATTCAACATATTTCGGGAAAGGATAATGTAGTCGCAGATACCCTTTCCAGGATTGAAGAGTTGACCTCCAAGACTATTGACTATGATGTGCTTGCTCATGCTCAATCTAAAGATCCTGAATTAAACCTTTTATTATCAGGGGGTTCATCACTCAAATTTGTTAAACTTCCTATTTCAGGATCTTCCTCATTCATTTATTGCGATGTGAGCTCTTCTACTCCTCGACCTTTTATCGTCAAAGCATTACGCCGTCAAGTATTTGATGCCATTCATTCTCTCTCTCATCCAGGAACAAATGTCACAGTTAATCTTTTGGTACAAAGATTTGTCTGGCCTGGCATACGGAAAGATTGCCGAGAGTGGTGCCGTAGCTGTTTAGCTTGTCAACGTGCTAAAGTAACACGGCACGTGTCTTCTCCTTTGGGCGTTTTTCAATTACCTCCTGCCCGTTTTCTCCATGTTCACACCGATCTTATAGGTCCTCTTCCCATTTCAAACGGTTTTCGTTATGCTCTCACGGTTATCGATAGATTTACTCGTTGGCCTGAGGTCATACCACTCACCGATATCACGGCGGCTTCCACTGCCAATGCATTTTTGACAGGTTGGATTTCCCGTTTTGGTTGCCCGGTCAGCATCACTACTGACCGTGGTAAACAATTTGACAGCTCTACGTTCAAAAATTTAACCCAGCTAATTGGCTCGCAACATAAGATGACAACAGCATATCATCCAGCTTCCAATGGTTTAGTTGAGCGCTTGCACAGACAATTGAAAGCTGCCATAATGTGCAACGCAGACTCCAGTTGGACAGAATCTCTCCCTTTGGTTCTCCTCGGTATAAGAAGCGCCTGGAAATCAGACTTACAGTCATCTGTAGCCGAACTTGTTTATGGCGAACCATTGCGCCTTCCTGGCGAATTTTTTCATTCGAATTCTAACACTATATTAGACATGCAAGACTACGTATCAAGGTTACGCTCCTTCGCTAATAAACTAAAGCCTATCCCTACAATACATCATACTTCTAAAACAGTTTTTGTTTTCAAGGAACTGGCAACTTCAGACTTCGTGTTTCTTCGTCAAGACGGAGTCCGTCCAGCCCTGCATCCACCATATTCTGGACCTCATAAAGTCCTAAAGCGAGGTCAAAAATATTTTCGTATTCTCCTTAATAACAAGGATACCACCGTTTCGGTAGATAGGTTGAAACCAGCTTTCATGATGTTGGAAAAAGATCTTGAAACCAATGTTCCTCAGTCTCCTACTCTACCCGCAGCCGCTATGCAACCCGAACCTCTACGCATTACTCGCTCTGGACGCCACGTCCGGTTTCCACCTCACTTACGCCCGTAGTCACGGTCTCGGTGGGGGAGTGATGTGGAGACCTGGCTGGTACACTTTCCTACGTTTACTTTATAATATTATATTTGATATTTTGCACGTCATCTTGGTTTTGACGTTACTGGATGTAAACATAATTCAATGAATATATATGAGTATTTCAAGAATATTTCAGCGTTTAACTATTACATTCCTGCAACTCTACAGATGTATTCTATAATCTATTATTTCTTAGGACAAATTATAATCGATTAAAATAATAATTTATTATTTATTTTCTTTAATTTTAACTTTCATATGATGTCAGAATGAGAATTTAATTACGGGATTGTGTATAATTATATGTTTAAAATACTTATTTAGTTCTTATTTTCACGTAAGGGCATACACATTTTCATCTGAAGCTGACCAACGGTCGCTAGGAACATAATGACTATTATTTATTTATCAATAGTCGTATAACTAATTTAAGTAACCCAAATGTGTCACGTAATTTTCGGCAAGAAACGTAAAATGTTAATCTATTTTTTATCATTGTTTGTAGAAAGTATTTTTAGTTCAAGAATTATAGTTTTCCTGCTGAGAAGAGTTTCACAATTTAATAGTATTAAAAAAATTAAATGCAATTAATTACCCATTTATGTTTCTTTCATAATGTCAATTTAACGAAACGTAACAAGTGGATGTGTCAGCCGCCCCATCATGTACGAAATACATCGAAAGCGCCCTCTATCGGCATTTCCTGACAACTTTAGTCAATCTTCCATCGTGTAAGCAACTACTCTTCATTTTACTCATTTAATCATATCTGATTGAATTAAATCAACATTGAATTTAACTTACCTCATATTATGCATATTTGTACAATCATACCCATATCCCATATCGTCGTATAACGTATTCTGTCTTTCCAGACTTGGTCTCCTTTGGTCTTCTGAAAGTAACAAGAGTCTTATTAATAAACAAACTTGAACCCTATTTTAATTGCAAGAGGAGATGTAATTTCCCATTCGGTACTACTAATACAATTTAATAAACAAATAAACTTTTTCCTTACTTAAAATGTATATATATTCACGCCTTTTATCCCATGAGTGTAGGCAGAGACAATAAAATGTAATTTACTTGTATCCTGACATATTTTCGCCTCTTTTATATTTATCATACGTTTCATACATTTTCATACTCAGCGATTGTGTGTAGGTACCTACTTTTAACATAATTGCCTTCAATAATTGTAGTAGATATTATGCAGATTGTGGGATAGATTTGGTTTTGTTTTTCACGGGATCGACATAATTTTTTGCATAGTGGTAGTTTAGGGGTCAGAGAATGACATAATACACTACTTTTTATACGGCGAAAGCAGACGGGGGAGGGGCAAATTATAGCCACGAGATTATTTATTTTTGGATCTATTTCCATGCAGGTAAAACCTCGGCCAGCCACTTCTGGCATATAATCCTTTTTTAGTCAATATTTCATGTGTTATTCTTTCAATGTGTCCAAATTAGCATAAATTATTTTCCTCTTATTACCTGTTGATTGCCAATCGGTCGCTGTTCGCCACGATATTGCTGACTCTACACTAGCTTGATGTAGCTGCGACCACGTGTCTATTCTGTAAATAAATGTTTTCTTTTCATAATAAATATCCCACTAATTTTATAAACGCGAAAATTTATATGGATTGTTACTCAACGGATCTGGATGAAATTTGGCACAGAGATAGATTATCTTGAATAGTACATAGACTACTTTTTATCCCGGAAAATGTATTGTCCCCGTAGGATAGATTTGTTTTTGTTTTTCACAGGATCGACATGATTTTTTGCATATAGGCAGTTTAGGGGTCAGAGAATGACATAGGCAATTTATTTATACCGCAAAATCGGGCGGTTTAGGGCTCTGTACCCAAAGCGTGACAACGGAAATCCTATTACTAAGGCTCCACTGTCCGTCCGTCCGTCCGTCCGCCTGTCACAGCTGTATCTTTTGAACCGTAATAGGTAGACGCTTGAAACTTTCTTAGAGTGTGTGGCCGCTATAACAACAAATAATAAAAATAAAATAAAGTTAAAAATTAAATGGGGTCGCCATATAAGAAATGCGATTTTGCTATATCTTAATAATGGAAAAAGGTAGATACTTCAAGTTTTCACAGAGTGTGTATTACTATGGCCGCTATAACAGCAAATAATAAAAATAAAAATAAATTAAAAATTAAAGTCTTTTGTGCTCATTCTTAATATAAAGTCGCACTTAATTTATAAAATACTTAAAAAGGTCCTATACAATGCAGTAATTTGCAGTAAGGAGTTAGAGAAAAAGAGCAATATAATGTTGTATCCTGGCCATTTGTCCCGTCGTTTTTGGCCTTCGAGTCAAAACGAAAGATGTTGCGGTCCCATGAAAAAGTATGGTAACTCCGTGATATCAAAATCATATTTTTCTATGACATTTATTTTAGCTTCGTTTCTTTGCGACTTATATTTCAGCCGGGTCCAAAATTAAAATATATGCTTGACGAATTAAAAATATATATACGTTTTTTCCTTCCTAGTAGTATAAGCTTAGACTACCTATATAATGTATCCATCGTGTCACGTAAAAAGAGCGCTGGCAGTCTGTGGACGAATTGTCGATTTGGTGAACTGGTTTCTTTTAACTTCAAATAGATCTTTGTAACGTGGATATCGGTGGTGATAGAAATTACTACAGATGCCAAAAAAAAACAGTAATGAAAATAATTACCTATTACTTCGTGGTTGACTGTTGTAATACAATGGATCCGTGTCGCCATGCAAATGATATTCATCTCGCTCATACGAATTCTCCCTCGACGCTTCCAACGATCTCTGAAAAATATTAAACAATAAATCATAAGTAAGATATACGAGTTAAAACTCTAGTTGTAAAATCAGTATATTTTGTATAGGTATTTTGTTTATTAATGTCATACAAGTGGAGTTTACCAAGTTGTGGTAGAAGTTTCTTGCTATTTTAAAAAAAGGCGTTTCTCAATTGGACCGTATAATTATATTTTTATTTTTTTTATGTGTGCTCGCGGATAACTTCGTCGTTTATGAACCGATTTTTTGAATAAATATATTTGATATTGATTTTTTTATTTAATAATAAAATATATTGAAAGAATGTGACAGCGCGCAGCGACAATTTAATTTTTAACTGACTTCGAAAAAAGAAGAAGGTTCTCAATTCGGCCCGTATATTGCTTTTTTATGTACTATGATTTTTATTCGAAAGATATTTTTTCCGAATATCATTTATTTACCATTTATTTCCTATAAAAATTGGTTTACTGATTTTTCAAGAACTTTATAAGTAAATTTTTCTTAATATCTCGATGAAATATGTAACAATTTTGAAGACTTGGTTTTTTTAAATATATAATATTTTTTTTTTTTTTTTTTATATATAATATATATAATAATTTCACGACATTATCTCACAGACACATGACGAAAATCAGTTCAGTAGTTTTTCAGATATACAGTAATTTGCCTCTGTTTACGGATGAAAATTATATATCAGAGAAAAGCAACGGTTGCTATTGACACGAAGTTGTTAATTTCGTATCGACGGTGGTCTAGCGGTTAAGCGTATGGGATGCACAATATTGCACATGGTTCAAATCCTATCCACAGCGGTATTTTTTTATTTGTCAATCAATTTTTTTTTATTAGCGTTATTATTTGTCTCTATATTATTATCTTTAGAATTTCCTGTAAACTATGAGCGAGGCCCTAATTTCCTATTTTTTTTCAAAATTTTAGACTTAGTTTCAGGAATAAGGGGGGGGGGACGCTCAATTTTCATCTTAGCTTTTAAAATTAAAAAAAAAACTATATTTGTATTTCTTATAACGAGCACTTTCATTTGATATATGTATACAAAACGCACATGAAAAAATATTTTTTTACTATTTCTTTTTTTTTCCAAAATCTAAATTCGATTATTTACGCTATACCTACGTACATGACTGGGTCATCACCATTTCAACCTTTTTCGTCCAGTAGATTCGGATAAAATAAGCTGTGACAGACAAACAGACACAAGAGGGATCCTATAAGGGTTCCGTTTTTTCATGGGAGACGTACGAAACCCCAAAATAACTGGTTAATAAAAAAAACAGTGCAGTAAAAGTTAAGAAAACACAAATTGTATATTATAAAATAAATGTTCTTCCAAGAATATCACATAAACATTTACCCAGACGACAATATTAATCATTGGAACGACCCCCGCGACGCTACTTGCCACTAGTGTAAATTGAGAATAGAATGGAAACATCGTACCTAAATGCAGTCACTGAAAAAACCGGCCAAGTGTGAATCAAACAGGTATCAACTTAGCATATAGGTACTGAGCAGCAAAAAATTTGAATGTTTATTATTGGATGGTTTATGTTGATAATTTACTATTTATTAAATTTTAATTTGGTATTAAAATGATCTTAAATATTAAATTACAAATATAAAATAAAATTTACAGATAAAAAAACTGGCTCTTAATAATAATCTTTGACCGAAATTAGAGCCAGCCCGTTGGTCATGTGAACTTTCAATTAGTCAATATTATATCAATTCAAAATAAAAATCAATCATAATAATTACTTTACTAAAAAATACTTTCGGGATTCAAGTAAAAATATTAATCTCTTTAAAAATAATGTTCGTCCATACCCTAAAAAAGATGCAACAATTAAAGGTTGAGGGTCTTTCCCTTCCCTTCTTTATTTTTATACATAACTAGCTGTGCCTTGCGGTCTGCGTAGGATTTTGTGGTAGCGTGATGTTATATAGCCTATAACTATCAAATGCAAACTGGTAGTTCCAGAGATTAGCGCGTTCAATCAAACAAACTCTTCAACTTTATTATTAGTATAGATTATACAATTAATAGAAAATATAAAACTTACTTGAGGAGTATGCATTTGATGAGCAGCATTTCTGAACTGTGATGCGCTGCAGTTTGGATGCTGGCCGACTGGGTAGTTGAGATCTGAAGTGTAGTCGGAATCTTCAGAGTAGCCGGCTGAAAATAATCACAAATTATTCTTATTAGAAATTATAATTTGTTATTATCCGTTAGTATGTTTGTCTATTATAATAGTAATTATTAATTACTATAGTTTCGCACGGGAGGACATTTTTTATCAACGATTCTAATAGAAATAAGATTTTCCATAAAATCCGTGTAGTTTACACTCTTACGCAAACCAAATGACCCCAAATCAATGAGGTTACGTCGTCGTTTCGTTACAGAGTTCCTGTGGCCACCTTCCGGCTCCATCATCAGCACCCTGGACATCAAGGACCAGAGTACCTACTTGTGAAGACAAATCAAAAAGCTCAAACCCGTTACGTCGTTTGGTTACAAAGTTCCACTATCTACCTCCTGGCTCTATTATCATATCAGATCGATGGTACCAAATTATTGTATTGTCACCCGAATTATATACCTACACTTGCAAACTTCGCGAAAATCAATTTGCATGAATAAAAACATGACTAAAAAGTTGCAATCAAAGGAACACTATTTGCAAAAATAACACATGTATTTAAAGTGGCCCCAACATTTCTACAATATTATACTCACAATGTGTAATGTACTGCATCTGTCTCCGCGCCTGTTCTACACGCTCCGCATCCAAAGCACCATTTAGCAAGTCCAACTTACGTTGCAGATCTGCCCCGCCCGTGCCTTCAGCGTCTGAAAATAATAAATAAATTATATTTTTAAATAATTCAAATAAATAAATAGCAAACAACAATCTATCTATACTAATATTATAAAGAGGTTTTGTAAGTTTGTAAGTTTGTAGGGGGTAATCTCTGGAACTGCTAATCTGATTCTGAAAATTATTTCACTAATAAGAAGCTACATTATCCCTGAGTGAAAGGCTATATCTGAAGAGACGAGCCAAAAAAGCGGGGCACTATCTTTTCTCGAAGCTTTTCGCCATATTTTTAACCGAACTTCAAAACAGAAGGAGGAGGTTTACAATTCGTCGGAATCTTTTTTTTTATGTATGTTCCCCGATTACTTGAAGACGCCTGGACCGATTTGGAATTTTTTTTTTGTTTCAAAGGGTATACTTCACAGGTGGTCCTATTTTTTTTAGTGAAAATTGGTTCAGTAGTTTTTTAGAAATTTTGAAAAAACTGACTTTATAAGTACATTTTTCTTAATATCTCGATGAAATATGTACCCATTTTTACGACTTATTTTTTTAAGGATATAATAATTTTTCGACATTGTCTTACAGACATAATGACGAAAATCGGTTTAGTAGTTTTTCAGAAATTCAGTAATTTGTCTCTGTTTTCGGCTGAAAATTATGTATCAGAGAAAACCCTTAGCAACGGTTGCTATTGACACGAAGTTGTCAATTTTTGTATAGACGGTGGTCTAACGACTAAAGGTATGGTATGGTATGGTGCAGCTCAGGCACCAACCGTCTTCAAATTCTACGACGAAATATTTATTATTTCTTACTTTTCAGTGCAAATTTTTGAAGTCGGTACACTTTTTTTTAAAAGTAAATTTATGAAACCTTTATATAGTATCTGCCTGGATAATATTAAAAAGCCAAAATTGTCAGGATTAAGATGTAGTTAGCAGACTTATGAAACACACTAGGTTTAATTTGTCTAGCTTTTACCCTTCAGATTTTATTAATACCCAAAATACGTCGATTTTGCCACTGAATCAAGCACTCGTGCACTCGCTCGCTCATTCACTCATCAAAACCGCCCGAAGTCCTAGAAAGCTGAAATTATGTATGCAGGCTAGAATTTGCACACAAATAACAAAAAAAATAAGAAATCTTTAACTTTCATCCTCGAAACTCCATAATGGGCAAGCTCTGTACATAAAACTAGGATACTTCCCGAAGTCCTAGAAAGTTGAAATTTGTTAAAAAAATATCAGATCTCATGAAGAGCCAAGCCCCTAACTCCACAAGGTAGGTATGGCTTGGTCGTTTCATAGAATTATT
Source organism: Nemapogon koenigi (assembly GCA_963924495.1). NCBI lineage: Eukaryota > Metazoa > Arthropoda > Insecta > Lepidoptera > Tineidae > Nemapogon > Nemapogon koenigi. Next base: position 6,900,983 of record OZ004644.1, on the reverse strand, counting down.
ACATGACACAACGTTAAAGACCAGTGACTTAATTTGTTACCATAAGTCCATGGGAGTGTCTGTTCGACGGCCGCTAAACAGCCAACCCATGCCATACTTTATGACCAAGATGTAGGGTTTGTAGAGTTAGGCCTTGTGGAGTTAGGGGCTTGGCTCGTCATGAGATCTGATAACTTTTAACAGTGAAAGCTTATGAGCCTTGGCAACCTATTTTACATGAAATGTTTTTGGTAGGATTATATTTTGTTCGAAAATATGCACAGGCGAAGTCGGGGGGGCGGAAATCTAGCCTATACTAATATTATAAAATGGTAAAATTTGTGTTTGTAAATTTGAATGTAGGAAGTAATCTCTGAAACTACTCATGCGATTTCAAAAATACTATGATTATCTTCAATTGTTCCGAGCGAATTCATGTTCAAAGCTAGACGCTAGTATCAAATCTCCCTCTATCTACCTATTAGTAAATTAATTATAAAATGTTCCATTTATAAACTATTTAGTTCATAAAGTACTATCGACAAGGTATTCAATCTGTGTAGCTAAAGTAGTTAGTGCGACCTAATTTCTTAGATTAAAGTTATGTACTCCTCTTTTTGAGTTGAAGCGGAATGGTTCAATTTGTAACCTGGGAAAATATATATCAACCAATTATATGATTATTATGGAGAGCTTTCAAGGGTTACGCAAAAAAATACGTGAGAAAATAGGTTTTAGAGAAAATAGAAAACTTCTAATAATAAATTAGTTTACTACAATAAAATATTAATCTCAAAAGTATGATAACCACAAGAAATACAAATTAGTGCAACAGATAACAAAATATCCTTCAAAACGCAAGACATGGGCCCGCATAATATTTCATAGCTTCTAGACCTAATCTATTTTCAAATTATCAGGCGTTTTCATGAGCATTTTTTTCTTTTTTTTCCTTCACGCGTTTCTTTTATTCAGCTTTTATGCGACAACACCAGAACACAATTACAGCAGCAGTATAAAGTTTACCCAGAGCGGGGTTAATTGTATATTTGTTTGAAGTAAACTCAAAAACTACTAGACCTATTTGAAATATGATTTAACTGTTATAACTCTACATTATTTGAGATGGAGCTAAGCTATGCATTTTTTAAGAAAAGCTAGCATATAGAAAATGGAAACCTCGTAAATAATAAAGAAGGTTAACTATTTGTAATATTTCCTCGTACTCTTGCGTTTTATTACAATATTACAAAGTTTTAACAAACTACTTAGAGTACAATTCCATTTAAACGTAGTGTAAATTGTAAAATAAAGTACCTACCTAACCAATTTCATTGTAAATGCAGTCTTTGTTTTATCAACTTCATTGTAAATTGAATTCGGACTTTAACATTACTGGAATAGCTTCACCTGAATTGAAATCTCCGAACAATGTAGACGCAAATGTTTCACATATTTCAATCAGAATGATTTTGACAAATAAAAAGTTATTCAACTCCTATAATTCTTCATACTTTTATTTTAAAGTAAGGCATGCCGCTCCCGACCTCGCCCGTGGATATTTTCGAACAAAATAAAATATAGGCTCTGAACGAATTCTCACAACCTACCGACTTCCAAAAAAGAAGGAGAAAGTTCTCATTCGAACCGTATTTTTTATGTATATAGGATAGATTAAAAAAAATTATGAAAATGAAAAAAAAACTAAAATACACATTTTGTTTAATTATAGAAGAAGGATTTCGTAGGAAAATGTATTCCTTACAACTTACACAATGAATTGACCGACTTCAAATTAATTTTCATATTTTTTTTAATCTATGAATTAGTATGAATGCTGTTTTTCTTACTTTGAAATCGACGACATGGAACATATTTCTCTATCTATTCTATAATTATAAAGAGGTAAAGTTTGTAATTTTAAATGTAGTGGGTAATTTTTCAAACTACTGAACCGATTCTGAAAATTCTTTCACTAATAAGAAACTACATTATCCCTGGGTGCTATAATAACTATATTTTATTTTGTTTGAAAATATCCACGTGCGAAGCCGGGGCGGAAAGCTAGTACTAAATAAAACTGAACACCGTACAGATTAATGTAATAAACCTGTTTTGTTAGTATAATATTTTTCCAAGTTAAACATTTTTGCAGCTAAAATAAACCGTCTATTTTTTTAAAACGCGGTAGATAGAAATATAACCCTATGGAGCGTTGCACTTTAAAATCGGAGGACGGGTTTAATGCTAAAAATGCTAAGTACTAATTTTAAAAGTAAAAGTTGGTTTAAAAGGCATGTACGTCAGCACTTATTCTGAATAAACATTTTTTTTTAAATTGTACCGACTTCAAAAATTGTGCACTGAAAAGTAAGAAATAATTAATATTTCGTCGTAGAATTTGAAGACGGTTGGTGCCAAATTAGGATACAAAATTAAGTAAACATATAAGATAAAGATTATGTTCAATATTATCTATGTTTGTACTGATGATCGTAGGTAACAAACATAGATAATATTGAAAAGATCTTTATCTTCTCAGATGTTTAGCAAATTTTTTTGGCAATAACCGTCTTCAAATTTTACGACGAAATATTAATTATTTCTTCTTTTCAGTGCAGTTTTTGAAGTCGGTACACTTTTTTTAGAAGGTTTATACTACCTAGTGTCCTAGTTTGAAACCAAAGAAATACACGTCTACTATGAGTGATACTACGTCTACGAAAAACTACGAGCTGCGTTTTTGTAGGTTAAAATCTACATATTTAATTATAAGAAAGCATGTTGTCGTCGAGTTTTACGTTATTTTTCACTTGAGCAAAGGCCATTTAGACCGGTGACGTTTAAATTACACTATAATTTTTAACAAATTTTCGTGATAATGATCAATATAACTAATTTCAGTTATATAAACATTGACCATAGATTTTAATTTTAAACGTTTTTTAACGCAAAATTAAACCTTGTTTGAAATAATACCATATAAAAAAGACTAGTCGTTTTGTTATCAATTATGGAAACCATTTAAGCTTGTTCCATAGGTGGAAGGCTTGCGTGACAATAGCGACGGTAGTTCTACAAGGTTACTAACAAATCATGGCACGCCTTTAACGAAACATTCAAAGTCATTCTCTATTTATAAAACGTTGACTTTTTTAAGTAAATTAATGCATAAGGGATTTGGTTCTGGGATAGGAATTAAAGAAAAACAATTCATAATAACTCCAAAGTTATGTAAGTTAGCCATGTGTCTTGAGCCTGCCTGCAATTAAAATGCCATGAAAACTTGTCTAGAATTCTAGATTATTGTGACATACCACAGAATATATAATAGTACTAAAGTAACAATTAATATTATAAGAAAACTTCTCAAATCAATAATAGCCATAATCAATAATACTTATCATTAATTAAAAGCAAGAATAGCCTGAAATTGTAAATTATTTTTCTTTCTTCACGGGTTGCCTTACAGCTACTAAAACCGTGTCACGGTCCCAGGGTACCCAGCTGAAGACGAAGTCTCCCTCGTTTAGCCGATGGTATTTGTGAGGCTATACCTAACAAGTGGCAAGTTCTATTGAGGTATATTTAGATAGACAAGCCTCTAAGTGTCCTTTGTCGGAGTATGTACATAATTTTTATAAAAGACCCATTGGTATACATGGCCGGGATCCGGCATTGAACCGTGATCCGCCTAGTTAATACCAGAGGTCTTAACCACTCAGTCATTGACGCACGAAATTGTAAATATTTTAATTAAAGCAGATCCCAATTTATTTATTAACGACTTCAAAAAAAAGACGTTACTCAATTCGACCGTATATATTTTTATTATTTTTTTATGTGTGTTCGCTGATAACAGTAATTTTGAAAAAACCGACTTTTTATAGTCAATTATCAGTATCTCGATGAAATATGTACCGATTTTGACGACTTATTTTTTTAAGGATATAATAATTTCTCGACATTATCTCACAGACATATGACGAAAATCGGTTTAGTAGTTTTTCAGAAATTCAGTAATTTGTCTCTGTTTACGGCTGAAAATTATGTATCAGAGAAAAGCCTTAGCAACGGTTGCTATTGACACGAAGTTGTCAATTTTTGTATCGACGGTGGTCTAACGGCTAAAGGTATGGTATGGTATGGTGCAGTTCAGGATGCAAATGGTTCAAATCCCATCCACAGTAGTATTTTTTTCCATTAATTTTTTTTATTTGCGTTATTATTTGTCTCTCAGGGCAGCAAAATCACTTAAAAGGGAAAAATAAATTAACTTTAAAAAAAGTGTACCGACTTCAAACATTTGCACTGAAAAGTAAGAAATAATAAATATTTCGTCGTAGAATTTGAAGACGGTTGGTACCAAATTAAAAACAACTTACTTCTAAAATTCACTAATCTAGACAATTTATTAGGAACCTACGATTATCAGTACAAACATAGATATAATATTGAACAGATATTTATCTTCTTAGATGTTTACCTAATTTTGTATCCTAATTTGGCACAACCGTCTTCAAATTCTACGACGAAATATTTATTATTTCTTACTTTTCAGTGCAAATGTTTGAAGTCGGTACACTTTTTTTTTTAAGTTAATTTATGATTCATATGATCAATTAAATACTTTCGAAATTTTCTTCTCGCTTCTTGTTTTCTTGTACATGTCATATAAGCATGAATTTTAAAAACACCCCGAACAAATCCTTTATGAAGTCAGTGTATAAAAATGCATGAAGCGCTCAACAAGAGATTTGCGCAATCTTATTTTATATGCTATTTCAGTACGTAAAATTTACATTTTACAGTTTTACATTTACGTAAGTAGAACGCTGTAAAAACATCAATCTTCTTAACTGTAAACAGCAATGTGTAAAGGTTACATAAACCTGAAGCAAGTCTTTACAATCCAACGTAGACGACATCAATGACAACTCACCTTAGACGAATAGGGTGTCCACATTGCAAAATTATCACAGGACCAGCGTCAATTTAGTAATTCAATCAATTTATGATCCACTATCACAATGTAAATTATTTATTACTGGTATAAATTATTTTCCCGCAGAATCTTTTATTTTTTTATTTTTATTTAATTGTAGCTCAAAATAATACTCCAAAGTAATTCAAATAGAAAGGGAAATATTATGTTGTAAAAATATCAATTGACACAGATAAACTATTATAGTAATTTGAAAATTCATACCATTATCTAAATCAAAATTATTCAAGTCATTTAATACTCGTAAACCTTGATAATCTTTATCATTATTTTGGGATACTCCAAAGAAGAAGTATACGATCATAGAAATAACCTGAAACTACTAAAAATTTAATGTTGTAGTCGAGACACAGAAAAATAATCATGACTTTAAAGAGCTCTGAAAATAAGCTTTATAAAATATGTGTATTATAATTTGGTGTAAGGCACTTTGAACATTTATTATAAGGTTTAGAATACAAGAGAATTCTACATTTGTTTCATTGATAAATTCTCAACATACAATTTCATGTCAAATTCGTAAGTGTAGGTGATTTATAGTGTCATTATTATTTATTTTTAACTACAGTGTTATAGCTTTTCAGAATAGTCCTGAATCGCAAAAGTTTTTAAAATAATAGGCAAAACATGTGTAGTACATTTTTTTTACAGAAACTTCGCTCGAAAATCTAACTTTGTTGAAGATTAAAATGAATTTACAAGTGGCAATTTTTTTATCTGGTAGATGTGACATATATTTTGAAGTATTCATGAGAAGGACAAACTACTTTTCTATCCCCTGACATAAAAAGAACATGTAATAGAAAATATTTCTACTAATTTTGAATTATTTAGAAATTTTACTGAGAGATTTTGAGAAAATATTTAAATGCCATTTAATTTTTAAACTGCCAGGAATAAAAAAAATTTTTTTTCCTGATTGGTCATGACCCCCTTTATCATCCAGACCACTAGTTGATGCAAATGTAAAAAATACAAGATGATGCATTCATGCATTGTCCTTCAAGCTCAGTTACTTTCGTTGTCACCGTAGCTTTAAACAAGCTGTATAACATGATGGAGGCTATCCTATGTACAGCAAAGTATTGCGTTATTACACTATAAAATGTACGCTCGTTATTGCACATAAAACTTGCGGAATACACCCATTAACAAAGTTTCACACAGACCAACGCAGCTGTTATACCTGCATAGTCAAAAATTTACAGTATTTCAATATTTTTAGACTGTATAATATGCAATATATTACAAAAATAATCAAACAATGGATGGATGGGAATGAAGCAAGAGAATTATGCAAAGATCTAGAGAAGTGGCGCTCCATACGATCTGTCTACCTCTTAGGGAGCAGGCGTGAAGGTATATATGTACTATACATAATAACACCTCAATTCATTAGAGTAAATAAGCTAATATTTGTGTTCTTTTAATTTTTAGGGTTCCGTAAGAAAAAAAAAAACGGAAACCCTTATTGGATCACTCTTGGTCTGTCTGTCCGTCTGCCACAGCTTACTTTATCCGAATCTACTTGACGTAAAAAGTTGAAATTTAGTACTATATGTAAAGTTTTATGACAATCACGCACTATACGTAACTATCAAATTTTTATTTTGGGGGAAAATTTTAAAAAAGTATAAAAAAAGTTTTTTCTAGTGCATCATAGAACTAATATAATAATCTAGTGAAGGATTTTAGGTTAATAACTATCATTATAGACGCACAGATTTCTACTTAATGGACTATTCTTCTTCTTCTTCTTTTTTATTATGGCTCCACCAATGTTCATCGGTGATTTGCCAATGCCAAGTATTATAGCCTTTATAGTGTTTATAGCCGATAAATCGGTATTTAAGATAATCCCGTATTTAAGATAATCCCGCCGACCGTGATATGTCTTATTAATCACTGATTAATCACAACCATCACAGCGCGAAGACTTAACAGAAAAGCTTTTGTTTATATATAGGCAACGTTGGCCTCATTTCAGATCAAAATAGACCAACCTTGTAGGTTGTGACTTTTATATGCGGATTTGAATTCTTTTCATTAATTTTAAAAGTGACCTATTTGTTAAATTTATTTTTAAAGTTAAATATAACAGTCAATGGACTATTACATACAGGCACAATTTTTTTTTATTTATATAATTTTGTTTTAATATTGAATAAAAGAGCTGTTTTCTGTCAAATTTGACCTTATGAGCACAAATATATTCTTGTACCTTCATTATTGAACCGTTTTAAAATTATGATTAATTAAAATTTCATAAATAAATAAAGACAATATGAAAATTTCAAATCAAATTACAAGATTTATTTAGTTATATTTCAAATTTAAAAATAATAGTTTATGATAAGTACTGGATCATAATAGGGGTAATTAAAACACATCCACGAGTGTTTTAATTCCAAGTTATGTGCCCGTTCATACACTACTTTATCTAATCCTATGCAACAAAACAAATTGAACCAAGATATTTTTCTTAATCGACAAATTGGCGACAAACCGCGTTCACCTACCTACTGCGCATGCGTGTTAACTGTCAAGTGACTCGGACATGCGCCTGTCGATATTTTCATAGAGTTTAATTTGGCTGTATAAGACAAATCCTCTGCCCTTTCTGCATTTTAAAAAAACAAACATCGTTTTGTATGAAAATTTAGTTTGACATATTGCAGACGCGTGTATATAAAACATATCATTATGAAGTATAATTCGATTTCGTAATAGAGACTTTACGATATAAGAGTAGATAAAATATATTATAGACTAGCCTTCCGACCCGGCTTTGCCCATGGAGCCCATATTAAGTTTAATCCCCTATTATGGTCTTGAGTTTATACAAAAATGCCATAGAAAAAAGCACTTTCAGTTTTTCAGACTATTACGAACATTAAAAAAAATAGCAAAATCGGTCCAACCGTAGGTCCAACCGTTCTCAAGTGATGCGCTTACCAACGAACAGTATTTATTTTTTATTTATATAGATTACTAGCTTTTCGTCCGTACTAACTTTCATCCCCTAAATTTTTTTTTTAAAAGTGGCATTTTTCCTTCCCTATGGTTCAAGCTTAATGCGTATCAAATTTTATCATAATCCGTTCTGGAACGTTTAGCGAAATTAAAATAAATAAGTTTTCTGACATATTAAATAAATACTTTTATAAGTAGGTGCCTATCAAGTCCGTTCTGAGAAATTTCATGAATTTTGCTTATACAAAAAAAAACACAAAAGAAACGATACCATAAAGAGCGTAATTTAAACAATGTTCGTACCCACATTATGTGGGGCACCCATTTTAGCAGCAAAATAAATGTCTACTTTGAGAACAAGTTACGTAACTGCTAGCATAAACATAACAATTTAGGGTACCTACCTAAAGTTTTATATGACAAATAACTGTAAAATATGAGTTAAAGTTTTTTCATGTAAATATTTCATATTTTTACACCCACAACTAGAATACTAAGGGTAACTTTAGATCCACAAATGTTGTTCAAAACGTAAAGTAGGTTTTTAGGACGTTCATTTACTACGAACAATCCCACATGTATATAAACCCTAGTTTTAGATACTTTATTATGAACTAACAGTAACTCTAAAGAAACATATTTTTTATATATATTACAATCAATAATATGAACGGGGAGAGTGCCAGTGTAGAGGGAATCTATCTAACATCACGCCTTTTATCCCAAGAGGGGTAGGCAGGGATAATCTAATTCCATTTGTTGTGATCCTGACATACCCTTTCTCTTCTTTTATATTCATCATACCTTTCATACATGCTCGGCGATTTTGTGTAAGTACTTTTAATATTTCCATCGATCAATACATTTTTATATGTTCAATAAAAGTAGACCTAGGTCTTCCTCTGCTAGCATTTCTTTTCACTTCAGCCATATAAACGTTTTAGTCAATCTTTCATCCTTAATTCTTTCAACGTGTCCAAACCAGAGTAAACTACTTTTCTTCATTTTAGTCACAACATCATCTTTCACTCCGCATTCTTATCTAATAACATCGTTCCGGATGCTGTCAATACCCAAGTCTCGCTTCCATAAGTAAGTGATGGAACTACAATGTTACAAAATCTATACTAATATTATAAAAAGGTAATGTTTAAAATAAAAGCGCCTACTAAATAAAACAACATCACCAACCATTGCTATTTTCTTTCTCAGACGATATCCTATTTCCACGCATATATATATAAACCGCGGGCAAAAGCTAGTTCAATATAAAATGATCACTGAAAATTTCATCATAATAATATTGAATATATATTCAGCCGTTTCGGAGCATATTCTAGACAAACATCCAGTCATAACGCCCCTAGACATTAATGTTAACTTAGTATTAATGTTGAAGACACAGAAAGTATAATTTAAAATTATTGTATTACTAGATACAAACCCGGCTTCGCTCGGGGTGTTCTCTACGTTTTATATATTACAAAACATAACAACAAAGTGACTAATTACACTTTTCGTAGTAGGTATGCTAATCTATGGTAATATGGTCTATGCTTTTTCATGGCTTAAACAAACGTTACCCAATGCCCACTCAAACCACATGACTCAAACAAACGTTACTGTCACATTGAAAATTGCTTCTGACAGCATTAATGAATAAATTTTGACTTATTTATTGAAATTACGGGATTATACAAATTTTGCGGATATATGTTCCTAACCCAGGATTGATTAAATTTTTTTTCTTAACAATTTTGTATGCGTTTGAATCAAGTCTACCGTACCCCTAAACGAAATTACTAATATAGATATTAATCATTATTTGCCTCGATTTAGAAATTAAAGACAACAGGCATATCTTCAAACCTTAATATCACAGATACTACGATTTAAATTGCTATACTATCTCATATCAATTCATGCAAGCAAAGTATGTCAGAATTCCAGACGACCTCGTGCACTCCGCAATCCACGTTCCGAAGGGTGCTTACTGTGTCCTCTTTATTATTCCGACTATAGACGAGTGCAGCATGAATTTCAGCTTTACATTTCTTTTAAAGGCATAGGCAGTCATGGGAAATGCCGACAGAAGTAAAAACTTGAAACTATGAAATAACAGTGGTTTTTTATACACAAATTAATTGTAGTATCAACAATAGATTTAAAAGTATATAACGTATAATAACGCCATCTAGCCATCATTTCACATATCAATGTATCTGTGTCCGGACCGAAGAATTGCCAGCCAGAACTGTGCAGACAAAAATGCCCGTCCCAAGCATACGTGGAAGACAGTATACGAATTCCTGCTCGGACAATCTCGGGTCGAGCATACTCGGGCCAGGAATACCATGGTCTTTTCCCAAAAAGATGTCTCGAACGCAGGTCGCGAATACGTAAGATTTCCCCCTGCCAAAAATCGCTCAAGTTTAGAAGTTTTCATTTAAAAAATTCAAGAAATAGCGTTATATTAAGAAATATTAAGAAATAAATTAAATACCTTAGGGTAGGTACCGTGATTTTAAATAGCCTATAATCGTCTTCAAGAATTGGGATATCAAATCCGACTGGATTCCAGATTTTAGCGCGTTCAAACAAAAAACTCATCAGCTTTATTATTAGTATAGAAGATCGTAGCATCAGTATAAATCCTTTCGGCGTTATGTAGTTTCAGAGATTACTACATGCAAAAACGTAAAAAAAAAATTTAGTTTAGGTGGCGAACCTATCGCTGTATCTCACAAGTTTAAACGTTTAATTTAACTTTTTCAAACCCAAAATACAAATTAAATCGTCTATTAAGACCTTTTATAACGTTCAATATCTGAACACTAGGCAATATTACTTTTGTCACCATCATATCGTGAGTCACGCCAACCCAACCCTCATGGTTAATGTCTCCTAAATTACTTGTCTGAACAATCTTTGATGTTAATAGACGGTTCACAATTTCTAAATATAAATACTGTGCCAGTTATCTTAGGTCATTGAAACCTGTTTTTAATTTTTCAGTGGATGAATTAGTATTATTAGATGTTTTTGTCTGTATGTCTACCCGTCTGTCATAGCTTATTTTCTTTGAATCTACTGGATGCAAAATGTGATACATTTGTAGAGTTTGATGACCCAATCACGGACGTGTCGCCGATTTTGAGGGTTAATTTTGGGGAAAAAATTAAAAATTGTTACATCAAATGAAAGATATACAAATATATTTTTTATAACTTTAAAATGCATATAAAATGCATAATGAAAATTTACCATTACGGGAGGGGCCCTTATCTCCAAAACTACAGAGTCTAAATTTTTGATAAAAAAATAAGGGAATATAGGGCCTTGTCTATAGTTTACAGGAAAACCTAGACGTAAATCTTGTTTTAAAGTTCTGACCGTAAAAATGGTACGGAAACCTCAGCGCGAGTTGTACTCGCAACTTGGCTAATTATTTTATAATGAGGCAAGCAAATTACACTACCTGGTGATAAACAATAGTGGTGAGTCTATGAATGAGGGCAATAATCGCAATGGCTCCATTCATAGAGAGTGCTTTTGTCCACCTTCTGTGTTAAATCTATATTTTTATCCCTTTACGGATGTATAACCAGTCCATGTTACCCAGAGAGGCTACCTAATTAAACTATGTACAACAAAGCAAATTTCAGGTGTTAGGCCCGGCGGTATTGATTCAGTATGATTCAGATTGATTTCCCACATTTTTGGGCATGACACAAAAAAAATAAAAAATTCAAGCTTTAGGTAAGTTTTCCCCAATTTAAACAAAAATATTTCCTAAATTATTTTATATTTATAGCTGTGACATAGGCAGAAAAGTCTCTTCATAAGTGTTTGTACAATGTTTATTAGTACTTGCAAAATTACTTTTTCATTTATATTTTGTTAGAATAAAATAACTCTGGATAATAAATATCATTGTTTGATTAATTAAGCTCCTTTAATAAAAGATCGTCAATAAACAAGACTTTTAACGAACCTTTAAATGATTATTAGAGACATTCCAGAATTTTCTCTAGATATAATGAAAAACTCTCATTTGAGATACTCGAAGTACCTATATATCTTTTTTATTTCTAGACTTTATGGACTTATATGGAATAAACCGGAGAAGTGCGAGTTGGAATCGCATACGAAGGTTTCCGTACACTAAGGTCAGACCAAATGTGACGCCCCTGAATGGCGCACGAACAAATTAGAGCGAGTCCGACTCAGACTTGGCAGGTTTTTATTATTTGTTGTTTTACTTAAGACATACATACTGCATTATAGTTATACTAGTTAGATGTTTGTATGTTTTTCCATTATTTAGATCGAGCAAAAAACGCCGAATAAAACAAGTTTCTTGTATGGGAACCCCCTTTAATTTTTATTATTTTTACTTTATGAAAATTTCCTACCCACTACAAATCAAACTGCGACAAATGGTTAGTAAAAAAACACGTTTCTTGTATGGAAACCTCCTTTAATTTTTAACTTTATTTTATTTTTATTATTTGTTGTTATTGCGGCCATAGTTATACAAATTCTGTGAAAATTTCAAGTGTCTACTTATTACGGTTCAAAGATAGCCCTGTGAAAGAAGGACGAACGGAGAGCAGAGCCTAGTAATAGAATATTTTTCATACTTTTTATCAAGCAATTTTCCGCAACCTACTTCTTATTTAAAGAATATAGACCACAAGCTAGGACACTGTTCTTATATTAATAGGTACTTTATATTATAATTTAGTTCAATAAACATTTCATAAAATCAGTTACATTTGATACTTAAATCCTCTATCATATGGTCACATATAATTTCTCAACACTACTGTTTAGATAGAAACTTAAACAATAAATTGTCCGCCGGCGCCCGGTTTACCATATCTTTCCGGTTAATAAAGCGTACCAAATCACGAACTAATTTGTTTTCTTAACCTTCACAGCTCCTTAGGGACGGTATTCATTATTTTATGAATTGGTAGGCCCAATAAAGGCCGTGGCACTTGAGATCAACATTCCCTTAATTGATAGGCTGCTTTATTCTGTCAATATTATTTACTTGTAAGAAAGGAAGAGCGATCGCCTTTCATCACTCAATTTTTTTTTAAGATAAGCAATACCAATAGTGGTGATTTTATGTGTAAACTATTGCTACGACTGCTGCGAATATCGCAATCGTAGCAATCACCTTTCAAATGCATCGTAGCGTTTTCCCAGCATAGAAACTTATTTATTATAAGACAAGCAAATAATTCTACTACCGCCTGATATAAAGCAATGGTGGTGAGTCTATGAGTAAAGATAGCTATTGCTACGACTGCTACGAATATCGCAATCGTAGCAATCACCTTTCAAATGCATCGTAGCGTTTTCCCAGCATAGAAACTTATTTATTATAAGACAAGCAAATAACTCTACTACCGCCTGATATAAAGCAATGGTGGTGAGTCTATGAGTAAAGATAGCTATTGCTACGACTGCTACGAATATCGCAATCGTAGCAATCACCTTTCAAATGCATCGTAGCGTTTTCCCAGCATAGAAACTTATTTATTATAAGACAAGCAAATAAATCTACTACCGCCTGATATTAAGCAATGGTGGTGGGTCTATGAGTGAAGATAGCTATTGCTACGACTGCTACGAGTATCGCAATCGTAGCAATCACCTTTCAAATGCATCGTAGCGTTTTCCCAGCATAGAAACTTCTTGATTATAAAAAAACAAGCAAATAACTCTACTACCGCCTGATATTAATCAATGGTGGTCGGTCTATGAGTGAAGATAGCTATTGCTACGACTGCTACGAATATCGCAATCGTAGCATTCACCTTTCATATACATCGTAGCGTTCGGCCTGCAAATATTTTATCTTACAATATTTTTATTACATTAAAATTTTTTACACATAACAATATAAACCTAAAATAATATTAATAATCAAAAATATTTGGTCCGCGTGGCATGGTGGCAAGAACGCTGGCTGCATTTCCTCGCTGTATAGCTATGCTAATTCTCTGGGCGAAGAAACAGCCAGCCCTCTTGTCACCCGTAGCGACGACAATTTTTGGTGTTATATCTTTATAAAATTTTTTGGCACTCGGCCCCCATGAACCTAGAGTCTCTACTGCAAACGGCACAAATATATTATCTTTTTCAATTTGTATATACTTGCGCCGTTTGCAAGTCTCTGCTGTTTCTGCAGCTGCCCCGGCTCTTATCGCTGTACTCGAGAGATGTGAGGGCGCCAAGGTATCAACACAAGTTGCGTCCCATACTAGGGCCCTACCCCTCTCCCAAGGCACCAGCGTCATGCCATCCGGTCTCTTGCCATCATCACGTACAAGACCACAGGGTCCCAGCATAGCTGGTACATTGATGGTGGCAAGAGCCCGTTTAATAACTTCATTTAAAGAGCCGTGGCGTGAAAAACGACCTCCACTTTTTTGGCAGCAGAGTCCATGGAGGCCGAGAGCATTGACGTCGCTACCACACGGACATTTATGTGGCATGCATATCGATGCCCCGAGACGAATGCCAGTTGCGATTCTAAACGTATTATTGTCTAGTAAGGTCCCAAGGTTGGTTGCTGGTATTGTATGAAGCCAGTAGCCAGATTCCTTTTCAGAGACAGCTAATAGGCGAGCTTTATCAATATTATTTGTGAACTTTTGGGCCAACTCTTGATGGATTTTTTGCACTAACGGGGCATCCCAAAGTTTTTGTACATTTGATTCCTTTGGGATGTCTTCGTTAGGGCAAATTGATTTCCATGCTTCAACTGCCTCTGATGCATAGGCCAATTTTATAGATGAATATAATAAACTTCTTTATTATAAGACAAGCAAATTGACTCTACCACCGCCTGATGCTAAGCAATAGTGGTGAGTCTAGGAGTGAAGACAACTATTGCTACGACTGCTACGAATATCGCAATAGTAGCATTCTATTTTCATATACATCGTAGCGTTTGACCTGCAGATAAACTTCTTTATTATTAGACAAGCAAATAACTCTACTAATGGTGGTGAGTCTATGAGTAAAGATAGTTATTGCTACGACTGCTACGAATATCGCAATCGTAGCATTCACTTCTTTATTATAAGATTTAGTATATGTATGAGATAGTAGTGGGCGTACGTAGTCTAGTGATCGTTAACAGCAGTTAAGCAGTATCAACAATACTAAGGATAGATGACCGCTTTTACAAAAAATTAGGACTTAATTTTTTATTTTGTTTAATTAATGAGTACACGCCAATTCCATAACGGTAATAGATATAAGTTATTATTTTAATCATATTATAGATATTTTTAGATTTTTATTTCTTTTGTTTTTTCGATTGCCTCTGCCTACCCCTCTTGGGATGAAAGACGTGATGATAGATAGATTATTTCAGTACGGTACGATTACATTTAAACTAAGCTACTTACAAATAAAGGTTGTTGAACTAGATTTAAGCCTGTTCGCGTTCGGTCTTATATCTCCAGTATTAGCAAATATTAATATCCTATTTTTTAATATGCAAATAGTCTATGCCCATCTGGAAAATACAGAAATATCTTTAAAGATCGGTACGGTTTTAGAGTTTACTCCTTGCAAACAAACAAACTCACACCTTCTTTTAACAATAGGTACAGTAGATATAATCATATTTCGTCACTGTCTAACAAATCTGTCATTCAATATGCTAGAGACAAAACATCTTAAACTAAGCAGTTTCAAATTACATTTATAAGCAAGATCCTTACAGATTACAATTTACAATAATACTTATACAATTATGATAATGAATGCCGATCATAAAAAGGGCAAGGTCATTTTGATCCTTCGGGAAATTTACAATTAATGGGGTTTATGTTGCCCCCAGGCCGGAATTAGGTTGCCTACGTAAAAGCAATTTGAGAGTCGATTTCATCCCTTGAATATTGAGTAGACAATGAAGTTCACGAAAAGGCGTTTACTTGGATATTTACTGCGTTTAATAACAGCAAATTATTATAAGCTTTATTAGCATTTTTATTGTGGTTAGATATTTTGGATATATACGACGAATATATACACAGGACTCTGGCGTCGTCCGTGAAATTTTTATGTCGATGCCATTAACACAACTCGAACAATGCCATTATTGGTTAGTGCTTGGCTCCCAAAAATCGTAGCGTGATATTTTATGCACATAAACCTTCCTCTTGAATAAATCTATCTTACAAACAGTAACAAAACCGGTCTAGTAGTTTTTGAGCATATAAGACACACACATATAGGATTTGTGGTAATTATTTATGAGTGAAAATATTTCTATAATTGTTTAATGTACAAGGACAACATATCTTCAGTAATGCCCCATTACTGAAAAAATATTTTTAAAATGGAATAAATGTTTAAATTTATTTTTAACCGAACTTCAAAAAAGAAGGAGGAGGTTCTCAATTTGTCGGAATATTTATTTATTTTTTTTATGTATGTTCCCCGATTACTTGAAGACGCAGATTTCGTAGAGAAAATATAATTTATATGAACCCGTGCGAAGTCGTAGCCTATAGTAAACAGTAAAACTAAAAACTCAAGTGTTTATTCTGCTCAATTCCTCATTCAACTTCACAAGTCCCTAGAAGAACAACAAAGCTATAACTCGAGTTAAAGTAGAAAGGTCCGAAGCTCTTATCTATGTAAAAACAGAAAAACTTCGTGAGAGAACTTATTTACAACTGTCAAACTTCAATCCATTCATTCTATTCGCGCCATAACGTCTAACCATTTTCACCACAAAAATATATTCAGGGTTGTCTAAATAATCCTGTTGCATTCCGTTCTTTCATAATCAAGATTTTTAATACATACCTACACACATACCTTCACGCCTGTTTCCCAAAGTGGTAGACAGAGAGTATGAAGCGCCACTTCTCTCGATCTTTGTCATACCTATCTAGCTCCATCCACATCCATACATCGTTTCATACATGCACGTTTATTAACAATGTTAGGTGTAACTTTCTAAGAAAATACAGATAATAAATTCATAATTATTTTATTTAATAATTCATTACGAGTATGTTAAATAGATAATTTAGTATATTTAATTCTTAATTATTATAATAAGCACAAGAAGTTTCACTTCTTACTATAAGTACACGTTTTCTTTTTTTCTTTTTGTATTTATTACTAGCTGATTGCCCACTACTTTGTATGCGTTGTATTTGAAATACAATTCACCCCCTCGGGTATATAGGTAGCGTGATGGTAAATAGCCTTTCCCAAGAATTGCAAAAATATTTTTTCAAATCGGTGTAGTAGTTTTTGAGCCAATAACAATAACAAACAAACAAATAAATATTGATTTTTATTTATTAGATATTAGCAAAGTTTTTAGAAAAAATAATAAAGTAAAAATCAAACTAAAGGAAGATACTATTAAAATTGGTAAATTAATTATTAAAAAATTAAAATATATTAATGACAAAGTGCGTCGGTGGCGGCCAAATGGTTAAGACGTCTGGTATTAACTAGACAGACCACAGGTTCGATCCCGGATCAATGGGTTTTTTAAATAAAAACTTATGTACATAATCCGAGACTTTTCCATCTAAATATACCTCAACACAAATGGCTACTCGTTAAGTATAGCCTCACAAATGCCATCGTCTAAAAGAGGGAGACTTGGTTTTCCGCTGGGTACCCTGGGACCGTAACACGGTTTCGGGTGCTGTAAGGCAACTCCTGAAGAAAAAAAAAGAAGAAAAACTATCATAGAACGGGACCCTACCTTTTACCTGATATTCAACACGCACTTGGCCCAATTATATTATATGCCTGAAATGTTATCTAAAAATACAAAAATATCAATTAAGTATATACCTAACAAAATTATATTTTGCTTCTAACAACATCCTTAACAAACTTGTGCTAAAGGTCATGCTTTTATTTAGCACTTCCTTCGTCCCACCGTGTAGGTTACACGGGTATAGGTTTTATTATATGATTCTCTTTATATTATTTCTTAGGGTGATTTTTTTTATCATCCTTAATACTTGATCAAAACTAATGTTTGATACGCCATTTTGAAGATTATTTTCCTCTCTAATGACGAAAAATAATGAATCAAATTAAATGGAGATTCTCTGTTGGGGATCACTTGAATTAACGGTGCGAAATTATCGCACGGGTCATCTAGTCTCAATACCTATACTTTTATATAAACCTGAACAGATTTTCTTGTATATATAATGTTTGATCGCGCTATAATCTCAGGACCTATCAGTTGTAAATAAAATTGTGCTAGTCTGTAATATTAAAGTATCCTTTTCTATCTATCATCACGCCTTTTATCCCAAGAGAAGTAGGCAGAGACATTCGAATGTAATTTGCTACGGTCCTGGCATACCTTTTTATAAACTGTTTTTAGATATTTTGTCTGTTTGTCAATGGGCCAAAACGGATGAATTTTGACACTTTCAATGATCATTTAAAATGTGTTCTTTGCTGCGACTACAAAAAGGTTCTTTGTTTTATTTCTATATTTCGCGAACTCATGCGAAATGGTTGTACCTCACTAAAATTATATTTGTTATATGCACAAATTTTTGTCTCCCTCTAACAAATCTGTCATTCTATATGATAGAAAAAAGGGTTAATATTATAGCACAGTAGAGTTAGTAGATATATAGAGTATATAGATTGTATGATATCATAACTCTTCTTACCCTAACTAGTCTTAACAAATATTATAAATTCGAAAGTGTATTTGTTTGTTTGTTTCTCATTCTTTCACGTCACAACAGAGCAACGGTTTGGCGTGGATTTTTGCACATAAATAGATAAGCTCGGGAGAAACTCTTATGTTATATTTTTTAAATGGACACGGGCGAAGCCGGGGCGGAAAGCTTAAAAAATAAAGACGTCCATGTGCGTAGGACCAAAAAATATTTAAAACGAAAAAGTTTGTGATAACTCACGATTTGTTATATATTTTCAATTTTTTTTTTTTTTGTAACGGTTACTTATTTATTATCTATATAAATTCGTTATAGTCTGAATAAGGTTTTTACGGTAAGAAAAATTGAAACATGTAGTTGCCCGGAAAATTTGAAAATTCGTGAAAAACTGAAAGTGCTTTTTTCTATGGGATTGTTTTATGATATTCCATAATAGAGGATGAACGTCAATATAAGCTCCACGGGCGAATCCGGGGCGGAAAGCTAATTTTAAATAATTGCCTTTTAAAAAGAAAGTGTACCGATTTCAAAAATTATGCACTAAAAAGTATGCTTTCCGAAAGCAAATGCACAAGTCACTATAAAAAAAATCGAAATCGCTTCAAGTGTGTCTATAAAATTTGAAGAGTTCTCGATTTCTCCAGGATCCCATCATCAGATCCTGATCTGATGACCATTGGACCACATGAAAAGTATACCCTTTCAAACAAAAAAAAATTACCAAATCGGTCCAGGCGTCTTCAAGTAATCGGGGTAAAAAAAATCCGACGAATTGACAACCTCCTCCTATAAAATAAAACTTATTTAAAATTTATGAAAAAACATCTGATACATTGTTTAAAACTTTCCTGATATCTATTCAAGTTAGAAATGTTTAGACATATCTATTTCAGTTAATTTGTAAGGTAAGAGACAACCCTTTTGTCACAATATCATATTAGAAGCGCCCTTGAAGTCGCGTCTTACGCCCACGTTTCCAGTACTTCCCGACCAGACGGCGCCTTTGTCCATTGTAACTAACCTAGTGTTTGCTAAACACTTCACTCGTCCGAATTTTGAAGCGGGATATTAGTTACTTTCTTTTCTTATCACTGGTCAATCTTCTACCGGCATTAGGGTAAATGGGGCTCCCTATTTCTTATCTCTGTTGTTAACAAAAACTTGTTGATAACCATCCACATATTAGTAACTATTAGCTGTGCCTTGCGACTGCATCCGCGTTACGGTTACTATACTCAGCTCCTTCAGGTCGTAGCGTGTATCAAATTCAAAATTTTCGAATCGTAGTGGTTGTTCCAGAGATTCAAACTAACAAACTCTTCAGCTTTATTATTAGTATATAGACTCACTCTCGGCCTGTCACCAATACGTTTTTATATAAGGTGTATGGTGTATGTGTATTAAACATGGACCTATTCACTCTTATTAATAAACTCGAAGTAGCGACGTAGTAACTGAACTGTGTTTCGTCTCCGTCTATCATAATGAATTGCAGATTTGTTAGACTTCGAGTTTATTAATAAGAGTGTATATGTTTAAGATTAAGTGAATCAAGTCGTGGAAAAAGTTAGCACCAGCGAGTTTTAATTTCAAAAATATAAAAAAAAATTAAAAAAACGATAAAGAGTTATAAGCGTATTTATATAGGTATTCTAATTATTGTAAGTCCATATTGTACTCGTGCGAAGCCGGCGGCGGGGTCTCTAGTCTTGTAAAAGATGGTATTCTCATTATGTTTGATTATCATTGTCAACATGTTATTGTCTCATCCGTTGATGGATATACTCCTACATTTTTTCACAAGATCATTTCAATAACTTTGAACCATTTGCCCTGTTTTCCTTGCCGACTTGGCATTTTAACTGACGCCAATACGTCTAGACAGGCTTTTGGGATATTCTGTGTGTTTCTGACCCAATAACGTTGTTTGCCAAGATCAATGACTCACAAGTGTTCTTATTTTTCAGGATTACCATTCTAAATATATTTCACAGAGTACCTACCTAATAATAAAATCACTTAGTTCCGAGTTCAAATAAACTTACCATCAATTTTCTTTAAAAATAAGTAGGTAATATACTAGACATTTGAAGGGTCCGCAAAAGACGTCATTAATTTGCTATAAATAAGTGCAAAATAATATTTTCTAAGAATTTTTTGGTATCTAAAAGCGGAATGGAAAGTTTTATTCCACCTACACCCTTCCGTATAAGGTTTATCAACTTAGATTCGCGGCTAATGGGCCTTTATTGATGACGTCATCAAACATCAGTTAAGGCGTTCTTGATGGATTACATTTACGTCAGGAAATTTCTACTCAAATGTATATAATGGATGAGGTACATGTCCCCTTGGTTTAACGCATGCACTGATTTATGTTAAAAAATAGGGATAACTTTCTTTATTTTTATATTTCGTATGATTATATACCTTACATTTTGTATAATGCCACGTCAGTAAAACATAAAACTATCCTCCTTAAAAATACCGCCGTTTTGTCACTGCCTAATAAAACTGTTATTAAATATAAAGGTAAAGTTTTAAATGCTCCAACCCCTAGGCCAGTTAAACTGATGCTTGGAAGCTAAGAGCAGCCGTAATGATAAAGAATATTGTATCACAATATAAAGAACCTTTCATTATGTGGCGGCACATCTGGCAGATGGTGCTATTTCCAATTAATAAAGTATTAGATAGATTTTCATAAATTGGTCCCAAAAATTCAGTGTGTCTCTTTTTTTGTTTTTGTATCCGAAATCAACTTTCGATTCAAGCAATCTTTCTTATTTATAAAAATAAAATATTACTAGTCTCTTTCTAATTCTCTTAGGTGGTCTTCTTACTTTCCATAAACACATCTAAGGTATACATAATTAAATAAATCTATACTAATATTATAAAAAGGTATAAGTTTGTTGTCTCTGCGAGAATATCGTAGCTTCCTATTAGTAAAGAATTTTCAGAATCATATTAGAGTAGTTTCAGCGGCCCTATCTCTATCTATAGTTTTATTGTGGTTATCGACTCGATGCGGTTATCGAAACGTGTCAAACAGAAAACCATAGTAAAAACGGCCTAGACATTTTGACAGAGGCTTAGTGAATGCCAAAACAAGCAATTGTTGAGTCGATAACCACAATAAAACCATAGATAGAGAATAGGGCCGCTGAAACTACTCTAATCCGATACTGAAAATTCTTTACTAATACGATACGATATCCCCGAGTGTTATAGGCTATTTTATTTTGTTATTAAATATGCACGGGCGAAGTCGGGGGCGGAAAACTAGTATATTAATAATATAATCGACTTCAATAGCTTATACCATTTCCGTGATTATATTTGCCATAACATCGTCTGTATATATTATGGTCTACATTATGAGTTTATATCAAGAAAAGGACAAAGAACTATGGAGGATAGCAAGAAAGACAAAACTAGGTCAGCTGTAGGAATGGTGTAATGAACAAGGCATGCGTTATAGCGCCATATTATTTCCTTCCGATGTTATATTAATTTTTATTATTACTTAAAGAATACGTTTATTTTTTGTAAGTAAGGTTGATCAAGAGTTCATCTTTGATTAGTAAACATGACAAGTAGTCAAATACGTGAAAATGTATGCATTTTGACAGCTGTTAATTAACTTTGACAAGTCCTTCAGAAACTGAGAGTACAGGTGCCCACCCATTCGTCCAATTCTTATAACAAATGGTCCGCCTCGTATGGCGGCCAGAATGGGAAATTTTCGGTGCGATGCCGAACCAATGTATGCCTTACTTATGAATCTAATATTACTTTGCCCATAAAGTTGCCCAAGCTGTGAGTACGACTCGCGCGCTAAGGGTTCCGTAGCATTTTTCGGTCAGAACTTTAAGACAGGATTTTCGTTTAGGTTTTCCTGTAAACTTTAAGAAAGGCCCTATATTCCCTTTTTTCAAAATTTTAGACTCAGGGAACAGACAATTTTTTTAAATATAATTTAAACTATGCAATTTAAAATAATAAAATAAAATGGTATTTCTTATGACGAGCTTTTTCATTTAATATGTCACATGATGCAATTAAAAAACATTTTTATTTTACGTTTTAATTTTTCTTCCAAAATTAACCCCATGATCTAAATACATGAAACTCTATATATGGGGTGTATGTACCAAGTTATTGTACAAATATTTAATAGACATGATATATAAGCCTAAAAAATAC
Organism: Nemapogon koenigi; assembly: GCA_963924495.1. Taxonomy (NCBI): domain Eukaryota; kingdom Metazoa; phylum Arthropoda; class Insecta; order Lepidoptera; family Tineidae; genus Nemapogon; species Nemapogon koenigi. The sequence goes on along the minus strand of OZ004644.1, from coordinate 6,878,102 downwards.
TTTCATCAACAGTCGAAACACCTAAGCGTATATCAAACAGGAAACGGAGACAAGGAACGGATGTTCAACGCCGCTTGTACGCGCCCATTCATATATTTTACCTGTAATTCTGCATAATAGTGATATAAAGTATTCCACAAATATGAAGACGAGGTCGATATTATAACAGGAAAACTGCCATTGTATTCATAGGTATATTATAAGTGTTTGACATAAAAAAGTGGGTTACGGTTCTTTTTAAAAAAGTACCAACCGATTTCAAACTCAAAGGCGAAACGAAATATTCACTTATTTCTTGATTTTCAGTGAACAATAACAAGTGATATGGATACGCTCAAAACTGCTACCAATTGTGATGTATAATTATGTAACTTGTAGATCATGCAAAAATTTTTTTTTTCAATTATAGGTTATGATTGCGTATAAGATAAGAATTACCTACACCTAAATTATATCAAAATTCTGAATTTGGTTTTATATTTTTCTTGATCTTGCTAAGATTCAAAATATCGTCTTGGTGTAAGAAATTTCGGACTATCGTCAAAGAATTTGGTAATTGTTAACATACACTGGTAGATTTTCCAACTTCTGACAATCACAGTAACATAAATGTATATTAAGAAATTATGTACTCACCAAAAGGTGGTTCAAATCTACAATCCAACAAGAGTGCATGGCCAGTAGGTCCGTTAGTTCCAACTACAGCTCCGTTCCGCATCACCAACTGAGCTTCCAGTTCTATCCACCGACCTCCACTCTCCTGCTAATGAATAAAAACAATTTAATTAAAATTTACTTCGGACTCAGAAATCAGGCATTTCTCGTACATATACGTAATGGCTGGAGACCTCATTGCAAGGGCTTGATTTTTTTAAACCGTGTAACATTTGTTCGCTTTGCTTGAGCCTGCTACTTGTTGAACAATGCAGTTGTATTACAAGCACAGAGTTAAAAATATTGTATTATACATTTCACTCAACAACATTGACGTAATCGATATGAACTCATAAAGTATATAATAATAGGAAAGATGGAAAATGGTACAACAATAAAATGTGAAATAAAGCGTTTATTGTCGTAAAGCGCTGAGAGCAGCGGCCGTGGAAAATTAACTTTCCATTGTGTTCCCCATTAAAACACTTGTTTGGAAAATCTGGTTTTCATGTTCGTGGACGTAAATAATGTGTTTTGAATAATGAGAAATAAAAATACTATTAATAGAGCAGTGTGCATAACTAAATCCAACCGGTTACCCTTTTTTAAGAGGATGAATGCACTTTTAATGTTTTTTGCTGATACTGTCTGTCTGTCTGTAGTAAAGATTTGACAATTGACTGATATAGGTGTCTATATTGGTTTATTTTAGTCATTTCCACAGTGTTGTCGTACTAAATTCTTGTATGGGGTAATGCTGCGGAGGTCACATATCCTGGTCGTCTCTATATTATTTTCATGCATGCTTATATTGATTTTCACTTTTATAGACAAGACAGTTCTTTTTTAATCAAAGTGATTTCTGAAGTACTTTTGACCAACTATTCCATTTTCACATACCTACCCTAAGCATCCCTATACCCTAAGCATTCCTATCTCCATTTTATGGCCGTTTTCACCAAACTTTTAAGTCAATTCCTAAATATTTAGGAATAGCATTGCACACTACAACATCATTCAATTTCTTTATTTTTTAGGTTTTTATATTGATATGTGTCAATAATTAAAAATTTAAAAATCTTTATTAGATTTCCAGATAGAAATGTCATCCTTCAGCCTTTGCAACTTCACACTTTGCAATTTGCAATTTGCAATATGTATGCATGTGCGAATTAATATAAAACACTCCATATATCTTATTGTCTCCCAAAATTGGACTGCTGTGAATAATGGTCGCGCAATTCAATCTATTACTTGCACAAAGGCAAAACATAAATACACACTTTATCACCTTGGTAATAAAGCTTCGATTCCTTTACTGTCCTATTTATTACTTAATTTGTATCACCGAGTCATGAAAAAGATATTACTGTCAATCAAAATTATTATTAATAAACGAAAGTATCTAAATATACTGTTAAACAAATAACAAATTAACTCTATACCGGTTTTGTTGTTGTAACAACATCTGTTTATTTTATTTTATTTTATTTTATATAATACCTTCACGGGTATAAAACCTCACATTAAATTTTTATTATCTTCCTTGCAATATTAAAATACCCCGCCCCCGGCTTACAATACTGGTTTACAAAAATTTATTACCTATACAAATACGTTTATAACTACTTATCTATTAGAGATAGATATATGCTATCGTTGACTTTTTTGTATATAACTTTATTCTTCACAATTCTTTCCTATATCATTTTGTTATATCTCTTACGGATTAGACAGCATATGACATGAAAACTCGCTAAGGCTAACTTTTCCGCCGATTTGATTCACATACTGTTATTGCTCAGCTCCTTAACATGATATGTCCATGTTTAATACCCGTAAACCTCCCTCGTGAATAAACCCATCTAACTGTGAAAACCGCAACAATACCTGTCCAGTAGTTTATATGTAAAAATGTCACAGACAGACAGACGCGGCGGGAGACTTTGTTTTATAACACAATATGTATAATGAAGAGCTCTTATAGTGACATTGCTGATAACAGGTTGGCATTTTACTTCCTACAATTTTATTTACTTTACTGTACACTATATACCATCACAGATGCCTCCCACGCATGTTGCCAACCCTATGGTACCCAGTGGTAGACAAATATTTCTCAATTCACAAGATTTCAAAATTTTAACCCTAAGTTTTTATGCTTCTTAGAAAGTACTTACAAAATCAGGAGACACGTATTTTTTCCTTTTTCAAAATTTTTATTTTATGTCGCCCAAAAATAATTTTGAAAATTCAATCATTCTAAAATATAGTTTTTGGACGCATACCACATTTACCTTTCCCTACAGAAAATTTAAAAAAAATGGTTTCTATTTGTCTGTGACTTAATGACTTTGACGTTTGTTTGTTGTTGTATTATACTCTTTTATATACTGTATTACTCTTTGATTGTTGTTATTATATATTGTTATCTCAAATCTCGTAATTGTTACTTAATTTTCCACAAAAATTAACCCTCCAGCTCGTAAATTAGATCCGTAAATTTCCTGTTTTGTTCCCATCTGCAATAATATTTGGCAACACTGAACTGGAAACTTGCCTGACAGCTTCTTTTTTTACATTATAGAGCGCACAAAGGTACATTAAGTATCCGTCTGAATTTACCACACCCCGAGGATTTTTTTAAAATATTTCGATAAATATGTAATAAGAAAAACAAAAAAAAATGTACGGTGTTAGATATACGAAAACCTCGAAAGAGTTTTCGATTTAGGGTACCTTGTTAAAAATGAAAGCATGTCAATTAGCCGATGATTGTGGTATAAATAATATAACAGTAGATAGTAGATATTAGTCTGACATACAGACAGACAAACGCGTGGGCGTAATTAAGCAGTGAACTGGATGGTCTCAAAATAGCCACATTTCAAATTTACAGAAATTGTATGATCATAATCAATTCCCGTAATATTATATTAATAATCAAGAGGATTCTAACTTTGTATGATAAGCGTAAAAGTTAAATTTAGATTTTCAGTAATCATTATAATTTGAGGTTGGATATTTTTCTGCTTAGCTTTCCAATTACATTATCCACCTTTGTGTTCTTTACATTTTATTTTGCAAATTACATAAGCCCTATAATTTCTGTAATAATTTAAGACACGCTTTGTGAGGCTATACCTAACGAGTGGCCAGTTCTGTTGAAGTATATATTTAGATGGAAAAGCCTCTGAGTGTGGTGTATCCGATTACGTACATAAGTTTTTAAGTAAAAAACTCATTGGTACATGGCCGGAATCCGGGATCGAACCCGGCTATCAACGCACTAAATTCTAAATTCAGGTAAAAGTAAATTCTTGGGCTACGGCTTCGTACTTTTGTACTATTTGTATTAAAGTTCTTGAGTTATAACTGAACAGGCAGACAGACGTTGCGTTTAATAAATAATAGTACCAACCTCATCGTAGGCTACTGTTGCTAAAGGCAAGTAATGGTAGCCAAGAGCGCGGTCCCAGATAACACCCTTGTTCCACACCTCTACAAGCAAGCCCAGGTTAACATCGTTGATTTCACTGAAACAAAGTAAAACAATTGGAAAAATTGCTTTAAATCAGCATACACCATACACCAAAACTTTTTAAAATGCATTAACGGCCAAGTGGATATTTACGAAAAGTAGTTTAACAGAAAAGTTTCTTTATTTTGGTAGCATTGTATATAATGAAAATTCTATAATATATTGGTGCACACAAAACATATACACTTTAAATTTTAGTTTGATATTTGAATAATGAATAAAGCAACTTAAATTTTTAACCGAAATTACACAAAATACCAAAGTATTTGGAAGGCTCGTGGACGCAGGCGATCGGGCGGTTTTGGAAATATTTGTAATTTTATAATGTATTATTTACCACATGATCATAATTTTTTTATATCTTTGTTACTTAATTACACATAATCCTGCCTAATAAGAAACATTGGTTTAAATGTCCACATTTAGCGAGTTGTCAATGCAATTTTTTTCTTGTTTCTCTATCACTTTGCTAATGCTTTTAAACTAGATACAATATAAAGCAATATAACAAGTTAACGATTGAATAAATGAACGAGCTGAGATGAAAGCGTGTGCATTCAGTCGGCAATAGTTCCGACACAACTCGATGAACACTAGGACGTTGAGTTGATGTACTTATTTAACATTTAACTTCAATTCCAGACTGATCTAGTTTTCAGTACAATGGGCTATATTATTATTATTTTACTTATACAATATTAGGAAGTCTGTTTATTTTATAAACCTTATAAATATATATAAATAAAATATTATAAAAAATATTATAAATATACATAAAAAATAAATGCTGTTCGTTGATAAGCGCATCACGAGAACGCTGGACCGCTTTGACTAACTTTTTTTTATGTTCGTAGTAGTCTGAATAAGGTCCGGAAAAAACCGGGGCGGAAAGCTAGTAGAATAAAACAGCAGTTTCATGAAAATTCATTCACGCTATAGACCAAACAGTTTTAGCCGACTTCAAAAATAAAAGGAGTAGGTTCTCAATTCGACTGTATTTATTTTTGTATATGTTACGCGATTTCTCCGCCAATAAAATTATAAATTTATTTTAATGGGTTAGTGTATAATCGACAGAGAATTCTTTCGTATTGGCCCTATTTTTGTTTTCGTGAAAATTGGTTCAGCAGTTTTTCAGAAATTTTGAAATATCTGATTTTGCAGGCAATTTTAGTCATATCTCGATAAAATGTATGCTAATGATATTATATTATGATGTTATTAACTATAAATATAACTAATATAAAGTATTTTTGAAAACACAAATTTATTTTTATTTTTATTGTCCTAAGATGTTCATCTTTATTTTCCTATATTTGTGACACCAGCAACTACTAACCATGACAAAAACCTACATATTTTAAGGCTTTTTATACCAAAAACAACATTTTCTCGATAATGAAAGTATAGTAATGTTTTTCGGACATGAAAACGTTTGAATGAAAAGAAAATGAAAATTGTCACCGTACACAAAAAGCAGTTTCGAGCGCCCTGAGGGAATAAAACAAATCAGTGCCAGGCCTTGTGACTTCCGGTATGACAAAGTTATCACAACAAAACAAATATTTGTTCACGCAAACGAGGCGTAGACGAATTTTTCTCTTGAATTTGCATAAAACCACTGTTGGTCTTAAAGATTAAAATTAAGAACCTGGAAGCTACTCTAACTTATCCCATAGACCAAAAATAAATGAGCCTCTCATTTATCTGTGAGCGCGCTCGAATATATTTATTCTAAGGTACTGGGCCCAAAAACATTAATATTATAAACAAAAGCTATTAAAACTTTAACATCCAGCTAAGCTGAAAAATTAGAAGCACCAGTGTATTATGAATATTTCCATGTGGAAAGAAGGTCGATCAATTTGGACACGAACTTTCATGCACAAAAAGCGCAAGCAGGCTTTCTCGCCACAGCTCCCCCTCAATGACACCATTAAAAGGGCTTCTTCAGTCTGTATTGATTGATCCCTGCTCTCCCCAGGGAATACGGAAAGAAACCTGGAAAGACTCTGATTCCCTGGGAACGAGGACGAGCCATTGCATGAGATACTAAGTGCGTAACAAAGCGGGAACTGCGGCAGAAATCGCCAAATAATGGAAATATAGTTCAATTATAGAAAACTGCAAAGTGCCGTTTGGTGTAGAAACTCTAGGTCCGTGATGTTTAAATGCCAAAAAGTTTATTAAAAACATATCTCCACTCCACACCTCATGAAAGAAGACTCCAGGAATGAGCATAGCATTATCTTTAGATTAAATTTTAAGTTTGTAGGCTACATAAGCCTACAAAGGAATCCTTATAAAACTGCATTGTTGCCCATCTGTCAGTCTATCTCTCAATCTAATGGTTATAAATATTTTGACAGACTCGAGATTTGAACCTGGAACCTTTTGCCCCGTGGGTAAAACCCTCAGACCTCTGAGCATTCCACATTAATTAATTCCTTTTGGATATAGAAGTGATATTATGCATTCTAATTAACATAATACGTCTAAAGTTCTTCCCATATTACGTTAAGTTTCTTCACAGACTAATTGCCTCTATTTGGCCATTCAAAGAAAATGACTCCGTATGCCAGCTGCCATTAAGACGCTTAATAGAGCCAAAGACCTTGAGAGATGGCACCGCCCCCACGCGGGTACACATACACACCAAACGACGTGGCTGCCACTAATAATGCTGTAGCCGGTACTGTCGGTACACGAGCGCTTACTGTGCGTACATAAAATCTCGAAAATGAGAATAAAGGAACTTGCTGAAAATTTGATTAAAAAATAGAACAGTATTACGATAGTATATTACTAGATAAAAAATCTGTCAAAAAATCAGAATCATTGCATGCATTTTAGTACTGTTTCTAGACAGTAAAATATTTTTTTAGAGGTACATTCGTGATTTTTTTCTATCGAATCAATATAGTTGTATTATGTTTTGAACCAGTATCTTAATAACGCATAACCTCAAAAATATCATATATTTTTTTTATTATGGTCACTGCAGTGGATCATGTACTTTTACGCATCATAAAACTCGCATTTAGCTCTATACATCCTCTTATAACATTAATGCTCCCAATCCCAACTCTTGTATGACCAATCAGGGGCTAATTAATTTAACACTCAATTAGGCACAGATTTTGTTGGCGTTAATGAAAATGTGCATGTAGTTTGTATCGAAAATTGGTTAATGCCGAAGCTTTAACAAACAATTTAATTGCTGTTTGAATATTGAATAGGTATGAACATTAAATTCCACAGCAAATGAAGGGAACTTTGAAAATTTTGCAGGAGGGATACATAACTTTTCCCTGTAAAAATTCTATGATTCTAAAACCCAAAATTTATGAACAGTTTAACCCTTATAACGGAGCGCCTTAATAAAGTTACTTAATTATTTTAGTGGATCGGTTTATCAATAGTGTTTATTTTATTAGTACTAAGAGACGGACCTATTATTCGCTTTAACAATAACAGTCTCACACAATAGACAAAGCGAATAATCCTCGAGTATTCAATATAATCGCACCCCACATTGGAGTCAGGGCTTAGTGCAAACCAAACATCTGTAGAATTCAAGGGTTTGACAAAGGTCCAAGCGCTTAGTTCGCGGGGTAATCTTGGTTGGTATTAAGTAAGTTTAGATCGTGATTGTGTTCACGGAAATGTTCTTGACGCGGTTAGTTAAGGGAGATTTTATATTAAATTGCTTTGTTAATGCATATTATTATTTTTGCTTATGGAACCTCATTTACATCATAAGCTGGACCTCTGAAAATATGGCCTATGCCTTTATTCTGTGCAATTTAATCTGAATATTAGAAAGACATTTTCACAAATATTATAAAATAAAATAAAAGAAAGCTACATAAACCAAAATGACTAAAGCAATAAATAATATTATATCTATCTATCATCCTTTTCTCCCAAGAGGGGTGGGCAGAAACAGCCATTTGCTCGGCGGTTGTGTGTACTTTTAACATTGCCTTCAATCAATAATTGTTTTATATGAATGTTCAATAAAATTTTACCTAGGTCATCCTCTGCCTGTATTCCCTTTCACTTCTGCCATTTAAACCTTTTTAATCAATCTTTCATCCCTCATTATTTCAACGTCCTTCCTCAAGGTATCCTATACTGTCATGATGGTCATTTATTGTTATGTAGCACAAGTTGATTTATAATAATCTAACTAATTTAATTAATTAAAAATTTAAACCATTAACAGTTGAAAATACTGCCAGCCAGAACAGTTATTATTGCATCATTTTTTACTAGTTAATTGCGTTATCGTTATTATGTTTCCAATATTGGCAAAATCAACAACACATAAGTCACATTCAATTTCAAACCCACGTATTTTTTTTTATCTTTTTTTTTTTTTTTTTTCTTTCTACACGGGTTGCCTTACAGCTCCCGAAACCGTGTTACGGTTCCAGGGTACCCAGCGGAAGACCTAGTCTCCTTCGTTTAGCCGATGGTATTTGTGAGGCTATATCTAACGAGTGGCTAGTTCTGTTGAGATAATATTTAGATGGAAAAGCCTCTGTGGTTTGTCGGATTATGTACATAAGTTTATATTTCATATATTTAATAAAAGCGAGGTTAGGCCTGTGATGATACGACCTTATTTTCCTGGCCGCTTACAAGCTGGCCATCATAAATAGCATTTATTTTGATTTTAGAACACGATATTGTTCATTTTAATTCAATAGAACATTGTATGTTATTTTCAAATATTCGATGTGTGGAACCTAAATTAAAATTTTACTGATTCCTTCACAAACTGTTGACTTAGGCAGTTACTTTACTCTGCCAATTGTAAAATTTATTATATTTCTATTTTATCAACTAAGTAAATAACTATATAAAATGTATTGAATCAGTATTCAAGAACTAATATCTATGTTTATATAAAAGGAGCGCAAATAAGTATTTTCATTTTTATTACAGTGCGCTCCTTGCTCCTTCTCCTTTGACGGCTCCTTCTGCTTACGGCTCCTTCTCCTTGGCTCCTTACGGATGCTTTTACTGGTTGTTCTTTTGCTGCTTGTTATTCCTTCCTTGTTAATTCGACCAATAAACGAATGGTGAAAGTTTACTACGAGTTTTCCTGCGATACCTACCCGGCCTGGCTACCCCACCACCCGACAATGGCGCCCCACGTTGCCGCCATTGTCGGGTTCCGGGGTAGCCAGGCCGAGTAGATGGGTAGGTATAGCAGGAAAACTCGTAGTAAACTTTCACCATTCGTTTATTGGTCGAATTAACAAGGAAGAACAAGCAGCAAAAGAACAACCAGTAAAAACATCCGTAAGGAGCCAAGGAGAAGGAGCCGTAAGGAGAAAGGAGCGCACTGTAATAAAAATGAACTACACATTACTACAGGGCGTTAAGCTATTGAAGTAACACAATACAAAGTATGATAAAAATACTTACAATACTTATTTGCGCTCCTTTTATATAAACATAGATATTAGTTCTTGAATACCTACTGATTCAATACATTTTATATAGTTATTTACTTAGTTGATAAAATAGAAATATAATAAATTTTACAATTGGCAAAATAACTGCCTAAGTCAACAGTTTGTGAAGGAATGAGTAAAATTTTAATTTAGGTTCCATACAATGTTCTATTGAATTAAAATGAACAATATCGTGTTCTAAAATCAAAATAAATGCTATTTATGATGGCCTGCTTGTAAGCGGCCAGGAAAATAAGGTCGTATCATCACAGGCCTAAATAATTTATAGGTAGTAGGTAGGTATACCTAATACCTATCTATCTATCTATCTATCATCACGCCTTTCATCCCAAGAGGGGTAGGCAGAGACAATCGAATGCCATTTGTTACGATCCTGACATATCTCTTTTGCTTCTTTTATATTTTTTTATCTTTACCTATTATATTTATTTTTATCATTTTGCCTAAGTTTTTAAGCTAGTAAGCCTAGGGATTTGTACAGTCTATTTGACCTATATAGTTAACTATGCCATTCTCTTTAACAATGTTGCAACTGTATTTACAATGAGCTTAAACCTTAAAGCTTAAACTGGTATCCAAATATGTACAAATATACTTTTTTTGCAAAAAAATATACCAAAAACAGGTTACAACTTCGCACGAGTTGATTAAAAGAAAAAATGCACTATAATCGTTAAAATTTCATCAAAATTCCGACATTTAGGGGCCTATTTTTAAACGACTACAAAAAAGTAGGAGGTACTTAATTTGACTGTATTTTTTTTTTGTTTGTTATGCGATTACTCCGCAAATTGTGAACTGATTTTGATGGTTTCTTTTTAATCGATAGAGAATTCGGTCCCAAATATTGAAGAAACTGATTTTTCAGGCAAGTTTTGTCATAACTCGATGAAATGTATGCCGATTTCGATGATTTATTTTTGTATTAGCAGTAAAAATAATTTTTAACAAAAAAAAACCGACTTCAAACAGGAAACTAAACTAAAAAAAAACTAAGCACAAAGTTATTCGTATTTTGATTTAGTTAATCAGAAATTATTAAATAAGTATTTTATAATTTTGAAGTAAGAAATAATAAATATTTCGTCGTAGAATTTGAAGACAGTTGGTGCCAAATTAGAAACAACTTAGTTCCCAAATTCACTAATCTAGACAATTCATTAGGAACCTACGATCATCAGTACATACAAACATAGATAATATTGAATTCCTGGCGTTTGCGGTGGAGACTCTGGGTGCGTGGTCACCGGACGCTAGAGTTTTTGCTAATAAAATCGGGAAAATACTTCTAACGGAGACCGGCGATCCACGTTTCAAAGCCTTTTTCATACAACGCATAGCGCTAGAAATTCAAAAGGGTAACGCGCTATGTGTTCTAGGCACTATAGCAGCGGATTCGGACTCTCTGGAAGAAATTTTTAATTTGTAGTTTTGAGATTTTTAATTATTAAGTTATATTATTATTGTCAAAACTTTAAAAAATTAAAAAAATATTGAACAGATCTTTATCTTCTTAGATGTTTACTTAATGTTGTATCCTAATTTGGCACCAACCGTCTTCAAATTCTACGACGAAATATTCATTATTTCTTACTTCAAAATTTTAAAATACTTATTTAATCATTTCTGATTAACTAAATCAAAATACGAATTACTTTGTGCTAAGTAAACTTATTTATTACTTTTTAGTTTCCTGTTTGAAGCTTTTTTTTGGTAAAAAAAAATTATTTTACGCTTTTTAGTGATGGATAGACCTAATATAACCCATATGGGTGCAAAGTTCTCATCAATAGAAATGAATTAAGTCCAAACAACAGGTAATTGCTGTTAATCGTTGAGGAATTCCCTCAACTGTCTTTCGGCTCCATCATCAGATCGACTCCAGACCTTCATTAAATATTAGTGCTTTAAAATACTTAATGAAAAAAATAATTAACTAACGCACTAGTCGCCACTACGATTTTCGAAGGTTCCCCTCTATTTGTCTGGGATGCCATCATGGTACGGACACTTTATGAGGCGACCATCCGACCACGTGACCAGGAAAGTGCTAGATATCGAGACTAAGCCCCGAGGACGAGGAAGACCCCGAATCACATGAATGTCCGTAGTAGATAAGAACCTCAAAGAAGCCCAAGTCAAGAAAGAGACGACCCAGGATCGAGCTACCTGGAGAAAGGGCCAGGCAAAGAAGAAGCCATCATTTCATTTCATTTTCCGTATCATGGTACCATCCTTGGGATATCTCCTTTCCAAAAAAACTTCAAACATTGTTCACTGAAAAACAAGAATTCATTAAATACCTATTTCGTTTCGCCATTGAATTTAAAGACGGTTGGTGTCAAATTACAATCTGTACCTAGCTCTAAATTTCACTAATCTAAATAATTAATTACAAACATAGATAACATTAAATATCTTATTTAGAATCTATATTAAGTTTGCAGCCTAATTTGGCTCCAACTGACTCTAAATTCATTGGCGAAACAAAATATTTAATAAGGTCTTGCTTTTCATTGAACAATGTTTGAAGTCGGTATACTTTTTTTAAAAAGTTCATTAGAGAACGCGCTCGAAAATTTATTCTATAGATGGGCACAATCCATTAGTTACAAATTACAAAAGAGAAATTATAAAGGCCCTGAACTGTCATGAGCTCAAAACACGGTTGCAAAATTTAAGACAACATTTTGAAATCTGATCTTATCTGAAAGGGTACCATATTATCATGAACTATCCGGATGAAAGTTACTTGAGAATTCTAATTATACTGAAGAAGACAAATTGCGGCAAAACAAACTTGATACTTCGCCATGATACTTTATTAATTGTAACATTAGGAGTTTAGTAAACCAAAACATTTTAGGCATATTCTGATATATAATAGCCAATTTTAACAAATACCATAGCTTGAATATTAAATATTATTACCATAAACTTATATTATGTTTGCAATAAAAAAAAGTGTTTTGCAATTTATTTGTTTGGAGGTACGTGTTCATAATAATGTAATCGTAAATAATTTGATTAGATTAACTTCAGAAACTTCAGAAAAAAACAGGAGTGTAAAGTTAGTACGTAATAATTGTATTAGATAATAAATTTTTGCTTCTCTTGGATGCACTATCGCACAAATGGATATAGTGGCAAAAACCGAGACTTTCAGCCCAAAATATAATCGATGCTAATTTAACAGTCTCTAAAGCTATTTTTCAAAAAATCATTATTGTTGACAAAATAAATCAATGACTCAGTGCAATAAACCTTTTATCGATAAACCTTTTATCGATAAACCTTTTAAAAAAAAGTGTACCGACTTCAAAAATTTGCACTGAAAAGTAAGAAATAATAAAAATTTCGTCGTAGAATTTGAAGACGGTTGGTGCCAAATTACGATACAAAATTAAGTAAACATCTAGGGACATAAAGATCTGTTCAATATTATCTGTGTTTGTACTGATGATCGTAGGTTCCTAATGAATTATCTAGATTAGTGAATTTGGGTACTAAATTATTTCTAATTTGGCACCAACCGTCTTCAAATTCTACGACGAAATTTTTATTATTTCTTACTTTTCAGTGCAAATTTTTGAAGTCGGTACACTTTTTTTTAAAAGGTTTATTTTTCCCTTTTAAGTGATTTTGTTGCCCTGAGAAATAAATAATAACGCAACTAAAAAAAAAATACTGCGGTGGATGGGATTTGAACCTCGAGCAATGTGCACCCTGAGCTGCATCCCATACCTTTAGCCGCTAGACCACCGTCGATACGAAAATTGACAACTTCGTGTCAATAGCAACCGTTGCTAAGGCTTTTCTCTGATATAATTTTCAGCAGTAAACATATGATATCGTCATATGACTGTGAGATAATGTCAAGAAATTATTATATCCTTAAAAAAATAAGTCGTCAAAATCAGTACATATTTCATCGAGATATTACGAAAAATTGACTTATAAGGTCAGTTTTTTCAAAATTTCTGAAAAACTAAAGAACCAATTTTTATGAGATAAAAATGGGACCAATCCGGAAGAATTATCTGTCGATTAAAAAAGAAACCATCAAAATCGGTTCACAACTGGCGGAGTAATCGATGTACATACATACAAAAAAAAAAAAAAAAAACGGTCCGAATTGAGAACCTTCTCCTTCTTTTTTTTTCGAAGTCGGTTAAAAATAGCGAATCAGTCATAAAGTGGAGCTAGGATGGAAAGACATTATTTGTTTATTACATTTTACATGACATTATTTGTTTCAACATTGTTTTTGTGACGGTAGGTTTTTATCTACGACTCAGGCAACATGCTACTGGGAAAATTCATGATGTTTAAATAAAAGCTATTTAGAGGACCTCCTTCAAATAATATATTAATGTAGAAATAAATATATTTACCCTTTTAGTAAATCGGTATTTAAGATAATCCCGCCGATCGCGATATGTCTTATTAGTCGTCAACTAATCACAACCATCACAGCACGAAAAGGATTAAACTGGATTCCACATCACGCCATGACAAAAACGCAAGCGTTCGCCGCCATGACCGGATGTGGAATCCATTTTAAATAATGTATTTCTACATTGTAAAGAAGTTTGCTTTTTCTTTTTCTTAGGATGGAGAGAGCTGGAAGTAGTTTTCTTTTTAATTTGTAAGTAATGTTGCCAGTTGTAAAAAGTTTGTCTTCTAATAAGTTTTCATTTACAAAAAGACGTATTTTTAAACGATAACAAATGAGTCCAAATCTGTATAAATAAAAATTTAATGCTGTAGGTTGGTAAGCGCATCACTCGAGAACTTCTGAACCGATTTGGCTTTTTTTTAAATGTTCGGAATAGGCTGACTAAGGTTTTTAGTGAAAGAAAAATAATAAAGGATACCCGGAAAATTGAAAAATTCGGGAAAAATAAAACGTTTTTCTATGGGATTTTTGTATGAACTCAAGACCATAATAGGGGATTAAACTTAATATAAACTCTACGGGCGAAGCCGAGGCAGAAAGCTAGTGTATGATAAATTTGTATATTCTTTGATTAGAGTAACAAAAATCATGAACCACTAAGTCATAAATCCAAAATTTAAATTCTAAAATGATATTATCAATTTTTAACCATATTCGCATTGTTTTCCATCTAAATATACTTTTTCAGGAAATTGCGGGCGCCATTTCTCTTTCCCTAATCTCAGTTGACTTGTGATTTTCGACACATCCCTTCTAATATGAAACGCGTCTTATCGGATTGGCGTACAATGCCGTACAAAAATATTTGATATGTTCTGAATATGAGATGAAATTCTAATGTAGATGAGATATTAACGATACTAATATTATAATGCGAAAGTTATCTGTCTTATCTTATATTATCTGCGTCGTCTGTGACAAGCTTTAGCCGTGAAAGCATAACAGACAGATAACTTTCGCATTATAATATTAGTATCGTTAATATCTCATCTACATTAGAATTTCATCTCATATTCAGAACATATCAAATATTATGAAATCTTTGGGTATATTATCTGCGCCGTGTGTGTACTCCCAAAGATTTCTATGAAGAGCGATAACGTAAGATATGCAGATATCTTATATTATCTGCGTCGTCTGTGACAAGCTTAAACCACTGAACCGATTTTGATGAAATACGGAGAAAGAACCCTAATAAAGGACATAGGCTACCTTTTTTTAAATCCACCCCTCTAAGCGAGTATTATTGTGGATGAATCTTAGTATGGACCGAAATAATGTAAGGAAGTATGGGCGGAAAGCTAGTTATATACATTTGGTTTCTAATATTTAGTTTTTATAAGCAAAAACGACGGATTTTTACAAGTAACTCGCACTGAATTATCTATACTTAAAAGCGTTTAACTATAAGATTTACTTATGTAATTTGAAATCTAAAAAAGACCGTCAGGATATCTAATGGAATACCAAAATATTTTTTGTTTAGTCATCCAGATGTTGATTATTTCTGATTAAATTAAACTAAACTTACTGATTTTTTTTAAATTTCTGAATATTTAAGTTTAATTGCATACAAAGTCATACATGCACTCCACATAATTAAAGCCAGTATATTTCCAAGCACAACTCATGTATCTACCTTAAGGCGCTAACAATGTATCTCTAGAAAATTCTAGTGAAGAGACACTTACAAAAGGAAGTCTTGCTCCCAGCATGGCGTCGGGCCCTTAACAGTCACCGTTGTAGACTTGACATTCTGCAACTTAAGTGTCGCGTACGTGTTGAACTGGGTCGCTGAAAATACACAAAACACTTGAAGAAAATCTAAAACAATAACGCGAAAGATTCTTGAAATAATAACAATTTGTTTCTGAGTATGCTTAAGATTTGAGTCGGTAAATATTTATTATCGTCTTGTCGATATTTGTTTAAATAATAAACAAAGACTGAGAAGAGGCTTGTGGGCTGAAACCCGTGAAAATTGTAGTTTTCTTGCACTTTATTTAATGACTAGCTATGCCTTGCGGTTGTTCCTGCGTTAATAATTACTGCTCTGCTTCTTTGGGTCGCAGCTTGATGTTATATATGTAGCCAATATTCCTCAAGAATTAGGCTATCAAATGCAAAAATATTTTATGAATTCGACTGGTAGTTTCAGTGATTAGCGCCATCAAACAAACAAACTGTTCAGCTTCATTATTAGTATTATTATGGCAACAAAAATACGAACAATCTAGTTTTTCATGCTAAGTTCTTTAGGAAAAATTAAACCTACTAAAGTCGTTTGTCATTTTCTTTTAACCTCTATTTTTTTTTGTTACAGAGAACGGAAATCGTACTTTCTCGAAGTTTGAAGCACTATTACAGAGCCCATACTAACTTTCATTCCTTATTAGCTTTCTTCGTTTCAAACATAAAAATCGATTCAGTGATTTAGCCGTGAAAGCATAACAGGCAGACAGACAGAGTTACTTTCGCATTTATAGTATTGTATGGATATGGATGTATGTATGTGGTAGAGAAAATACGGAAGACAGAATAGCTGTCTAATGTTATTGTAAATTTGAAAAGTGATGGTTGTTATCTATCCAGCGAACTCAAACTGTTGGACCTAGAAACATGCAATTTAAAAGGCGGTATGGTTATATAATAGGTTATAAATAAAATATTTTTAATTACCTGGTATACCGACGTATCGCGCTTTTTTTACTGAAACAAAGAAAAAAATATGTTAGTAAATTCTTATTAACAAAATATAGAGCATTGAAATGAAAGATGAAAGATTGACTAAAAAGGTTTATAAATGACAGAAACGAAAGAAAATGCTGAGAGAAGACGACCTAGATGTACTTTAGTTGGACATATTAAAAAAAAATTAATCGAAGGCAATATCAAAAGTACACACAATCGCCGAGCATGTATAAAAGAAGCGAAAGAGGTATGCAAGGATCGTAGCAAATAGCATTCGATTGTCTCTGCCTCTTGGGATAAAAGACGTGATGATTGATAGATAGCCCTCAGGAAGGTTCAATCCTCACTCAATCCAAAAAAAGCTTATTTAATTTTACTCGACTTCATATTATAATAATGGGATGCGGCATTGCTACCAGTCTGTTTAATATGAACCAAAAGTGGACTTTGTTAATGTCCCAAGATAAAAAAGTGACAAATGTTTTTAAACTCTTGCTACTGTCCTTTAATAAATAAGCCTTCTATCATGAAAGGTCAAAAAAGAAAAGCCAACGATTTCTCAGGAGCATAATTACGTCTATATACTCGGCTTTATTCACTTAAAATACCTATCCATATTTCAAATAAAAACAAATAAATTATTTCGCTATTGATTTCGTAGCTAGACACTGAGCAAATAAGCAGACATGATTTTAAAATCATGACAAGGTAGCTGTTATAACTATTTTTAACGTCGTGCACAATATCGTAAGTACACAAAGTTCGCGTGTCTCACGGCATAAGTTATAGAAATAGCATTTATGTAGGAATCGATCAACTTATTTGAAATACTTAGCATTGGAGCCTATGTTGTTTTATTCTACAAGTGACCTGTCATTAAATTCAGGAAGAAAAAAGCTCGCTGAAGTATCAAAAAATAAATTTCATTTATATGCTATTCAGAACAAAATGCAGTATATTATTTAAAAGTTTGTAACGATTTATTAGAATAAAATCACTGATAATTTAGAAGTCGGTTATAAAGTATTACTAACTCGGGACCGAATAGATTATTTCAATTCGGACTATTTAAGAAACAAGTAGGTACAACAAGTACTTTTAATAATAAGTAATAATAATATAATAATATAATAATAAAAGCCTTTATTCAAACAGTGTACATATTTTGCAAAATTAATCCTAGTTAGCTATAGTATTACATCGATAACACGGTGTTTGTGTGCCGTTTGGCAAAGGCCTCCTCCAATGATTTCAAATGTCGCCTTTCTTGAGCCAACCTGGTCCACATTCTTCCCGCCACCGCCATAACCTCATCTTCCCATCTTCAAATTGTCGTCCTCTTTTTCTTTTGTTTTCTCTTGGGTACCAATATGTTATAATTTTGCTCCACTTGTCCTTACCTCTAACTGTGTGGCCCATCTCCATTTTAATTGTTTTATTTTAGTCGTTACATCTTCCACTTTAGTTGTTTGTCTGAGCGTTTCGTTTTTCACCCTGTCACTCTTTCTTTTCCCCGTCATACTTCTCTCCATAGCATGTTGACAAGATTCTAATTTCCTAATGTGTGATTTATTTAAAGACCATGTTTGGCAGCCATAGGTTAGAATTGGTAGAACACAGGTGTTATGGAGTCCACCTTTGATCTTTGTGTCTACTACCTTGTTTTTTAGAATTTCCTTGAATGACCAATGACTTTTCCATGCATTTGCTATTCTCCTATCTATTTCTTTCGTAGTCATATCTTTAGTGGAAATTATTTGGCCCAGGTATATATATTCGTTGACATATTCAATGATGTTGTTGTTTAATTCAATCCGTTCTTCCTTGCCATTCGTCATTAATTTCGTCTTTTGTGTATTAATTCTTAGTCCCACTTTGCTACTTTGAAACACAAGGTCTTCGAGCATGCTCTGTAACTCGTATGGTGTTGAGGCAAAAATGATCAAGTCATCGGCGAATCTAAGATGTGTGAGGTTTTCTCCATAGATGTTTAATCCATACGGTTCCCAGTCTATGTGTCTGAAGATCTCCTCTAAAACAGCCGAGAACAGTTTTGGTGACAAGGGGTCTCCCTGACGTACCCCTCTCTGAATTTTAATTTCTTCTCCTTCTTTCTCTAGCTTAAGTCTTGCTTTACATTTTGTATATATATTTTTTATAATGTTAATATATTTAGTTTCGACGCCCTGATTACGTAATGCTTCCCATATTTTATAATGTTTAAGGGAGTCGAATGCTTTACAGTAGTCTACGAAATAGTAAAACACAACAATTAAAAAAAAACATATGTAATAAAATTAGATAAAAATGCGGAGTGAAAGATGATGTTGTAACTAAAATGAAAAAGTAATTTACGCTGGTTTGGACACGTTGAAAGAATGAAGGATGAAAGATTGACTAAAAAGGTCTAAGGTGGCTGAAGTGAATGGAAATGCTGGCAGAGGACGATCTAGATGTACTTTTATTGAACACTAGCATTCCGCCCCCGGCTTCGCCCGTGGATATTTACGAACAAAATAAAATATACCCTATAATACCCCTACCCCTACCCCTTTATTTTGATAAGGATTAATAGCAAGGTACAAATAAAGAGCCTTTTCTAGCGGCGGCTTTTTAATTAATTTTTATGACTTAACTATAATAGTCAGACATATACTATCGCGACACTTTTTGTAAATATTGATATGTTCTTTAATATTGTAGAACATACTTTTGTTCTATCATCAATAGTTTCCGCAGCGCATGCGACGAAAGACGTTTTAGGGCACTTTTTTACACCTTGGGTTACGTTACTTAAGTTTTAGTGAGGATCCCTAATCTTTTCTAGCAATAAATATAGCCTATGTCACTCAGGGTGAATGTAGCTTTCCAATGGTGAAAGAATTTTTGAAATCGGCACAGTAGTTTTTGAGTTTATTCATTACAAACAAACACACACACAAAAATACAAATTTTTTTCCTCTTTATAATATTAGTATAGATATAAAAAATTTATTTATTCATCGATGGAAATATTAAAAGTACACGAAATCGCCGAGCATGTATGAAAAGTATGATGAATATAAAAGAAGCGAAAGAGGAATGTCAGGATCGTAACAAATGGCATTCGATTGACTCTGCCTACCCCTCTTGGGATAAAAGGCGTTGGTCAGGCCAATTTTGTATTACACAATACCTACACACAACACGACACACATATTTCATACATTTTCCTATCTACCCTCCGTTCTCCTTATAACGGCCCTACCAGTGTGTGTCAAGTGCCCGGACGGTCGAGACGTTGGTCGCAAGTGTCGCAACGTACCGCAATCGAGACGCGCTATTCGTACCCGTTAAGCCGTCGCGCTGCCTACTCAAGTTAACGCAAAGACAATATTGTTTATACGCAACCCGCAATTTAGTTAGTAAGCTAGGTTAAGAAGAAATTTGTGGTGAAAAGAAAGAGACAGCCAAAACATAGAACCTAAACCAGCGACCTATGGATAAAAGAACATCATCAAGGACACAGATAACATCTCGAAGGTAAGGTCTGTTAATTTCCTCACCAGATATATAGATAAATAGTTCATATGTAATTTTTATTAGGATTTCTGAGAGACGTTACTGTCGCTAAATTATAAGGACGATATTCAGGTACATGCAGATAAGAAGTAAACTTCATTTTTATATCGTTGAAAATTATTTTGTACAGAAATGTTATTTTTATTAATACTTACCATATATACCAAAAGCATTTTCTCAATAAAAATAAGATAAATAAAAAGGTAGAACTTTTGTTTACAAAATATGTTAAAATATCTGAAAATAATTACACAAAATGTTAAAGATTTTTCCATTTGCTTAAATGTTGAACTCGCCGTGAATTCCTGAAACGACCATTACATTAATTAAATCCTTTTGGCCCTTCTAATCTTTTAGAATACGATCTTGGTCTCTAAATAACGGGATGGACTCAAATAAATGCTTTGGGCTTTGTATAAATTAAATGAAGAATAAAATGTATCTGAATAAATTGTTATAACATTTAGGTGTTTCATTTTTATGAAACCCTTTTCTGAGATTATCAGTTTCGGCTTCTTGCCCTTAGGGATTGGGTTGAGCACTTACAATACCTCCTAAAATTTTATCAGCCTAAGTCTATAACGAGTATTCTATTATACCTCTTCATATATTATAGTACAACTTATTTATTTTGTGAAGTGAATAGCCAGACAAAAAGAGGTTTATATTGAGAGGCCTTTGATGTATTTTTACCTTATTATTACAAAGTGAACAACTAACATTTTACGTGAACGAGACGCTTTTACCAAATATCCCTAATTTATTATTTGTTTTACAAATACATGTATTGTTTTGACCCTAAACTAGGATTTGACATCTAAGACGAATAACATTGGACATGGCACACGTTAGAATTTCTATTAAAATCTGAAAACAAGAAAGTATTTTGGAATAGAATTATTTTTTTTACCTTTGATCGCTGATAGTTTCATCATAAAATAATTTGGACACTTCAAACATACAGACAAATTTTGGAATGTTACAAATATGTATCCCGTATCAAGTGCAGCAACAGGCTTGCCACTTGTTCTGTTCAATATAGACAACTGGCAAAAAGTGGACCCTGATACTGGTTTCTCTGACCACAGAGCACCTTGGTGTATCACTGCAGCCCTCCAACCTTTCTGACACTTCTACTTTATATATTTGTATAGAGAATGACTCAACCAACGTTTTATTTATACCAACAACTTTGCGATTCGCAAAGTCACTATGCGGTGTTTGGGGTAGAAAAATAAATTAAATGAAAAAAAACAGTCCACGATTTTCGGCAACATTCACCCTATACAATTGGCCGTTGGTATATACTCGTATATAAAAAGCTACGGTTATAAATGACGGAGGCCATTATAAGGGTTTTGGAAATCTGTGAGCCAGGCGCACGACATAGGAAAAGCTTTAACCTCACGCACCCAAAGTTTGCTCTATTACGATTTCCTAGTCGCGTATTTTACCTCTTTACAATATTGGTATAGATGTTTATTTAATTTGTTATTTACATAAATTATTTATAATTTAGATAATTATTATGAAATAAATGACTAACATTAAAATTAATAAGTAAAACTAAGTAAATAAGCTAAAAGAAAATACTAAATAAATTACGTAATAAATAACTACAACATTATAAATAAAAAATGTCCTCCAGTGTGTCCCCTCGAGGCACGGTGCCTAGCAAGCTAGCAGCATTTCCTCTCTGGATAGCTAGGCTGATTCTTTGTGCCAGAAAGCTGCCAGCTCTTTTGTCACCGGTGGCCTCGACGAGACGCACTGAAAGGTCTTTCAGAAATGATTTAGCACTTGGGCCCCATGGATATTATAATATTTGATGGATATTTATTTTGTATGTGATCATGGACCTGTACTTTATTTGAAACTAGTATTAAAATAATTGGCCAAGTTGCGAATACGAATCGCGCGCTGAGGGTTTCGTACCATTTTTTCGGTCAGAACTTTCAGACAGGATTTTCGTTTAGGTGTTTCTGTAAACTATAAGAAAGTCCCCATTTTTTTCAAAATTTTAGACTCAGTAGTTTCGGGGTTAAGGAGTGAACGGTAAATTTTCGTATAAATTAATAATCGTTAATATAATTTAAACTATGCATTATAAAATTATAAAAAATATATTTGCATTGCTTATAACGATCGAAGCACTTGAAAAAAAAACTTTTCTTTTACGTTTTAAATCCCCCAAAATCGAAATTTGATTATTTACGCTATACGTCCATGATTGGGTCATGAAATTCTATGTATGAACCAAATCTCAACATTTTCGTCCAGTAGATTCGGAGAAAATAAGCTGTGACAGACGGACAGACAGACACATGAGTGATCTTATAAAGGTTTCCGTTTTTTCATCAAATATTTTAAATATAAATAAGCATACTTCGCTGAAATTTTCATCAAAATTAATTCAGTCATTTTGGAACTCGTATTAGTCCAATCGCCGGCGCGCCACCATACGGTCCACCGAAATCGACCACAGACTCGTCCAATCCTTGTACGCGCGGCCCACCATTCGTTTTTAAATCGTTGTATTTGTGGTTGATATCGATGGCCGGAACGATCTGTCACACACACACACATCCACATGCCTTTGTTTAATCGAATATTGTGTGTCTGTGTGAGTGAGTGAATTGCATATGATCTAGATCGTGTGATTTACATTGCTAATTTGTGGCCTGTGTTCAATCTCGATCATACGGCGGCCGGACCGAAAATTTTCTGTGAGATACCGGACCAATGCGTGGGCTACTTAACAAACAAAACAGATGGACAAACAAAATTCTTTAAAAACAGTAATTGAAATCACAGATATTTTTTTTAAATTATTTATTTATTGTTATACAGATGTAAATATGTAAACATTTTAATTAAAATCTCTAATTATAAATATATTTTTCTATGCCTATATTGGGATAAAGAATCTATTTTTTAATTTACTATTTACAACTTAACTAAAATGTACAATAATAAATAAACAATATATTTAAAAACTATAAAAAAAATCACAGAAATGTATTAAAATATACTTAAGTTCTATGTATTGTAGTAAAAATAACTTTACTATCATACAGAAATAACAAATATTGTGAACATGTTCCATAAAAATGTAACTCGATACTCGATTTCTTAGGTCTAGTAATAAATTTGGCAGTCGAAGGAACCGCATGTACGCACTTTAATATAATGCTCGAGGCCCGTATTTCCTATGTACGCGGTTGTATCGATTGAGAGTTACCATCTCAAAGTTATGTTCGGAAACTTCACTCCGACACATCCCTGAGGCATTTTACTGTTGTACCTTGAGATATAAATATTGCTTTACAAATATTACAAACTTTTAAATTATATTTTATTTTTATATTGTTATTAATAACTGAAGTGTTGACATCAGATCTCAGAATAATGAATAAATAATGTTCCAACTAGAATAGTGCACCCGGTTGTTGTATTTCTTGATAAAAAGGCAATATGAGAAAAACATAGAATAGTAATTTGTTATTTTTATAAATATTATCCTATCTCTTAATAATAAGAAATTATCCAAATAATTAAGGGGGAGAACGGAATAAGATGTATCCGACCCCAAATGTCATCCTCTGCTGCACGCTTGATACCTAAGATTTTATAAGACGATGCGTGGCCAGGGGCGTCGTCTTGCAAAATCTTAGCTTGATACCCTCTGCTAGACAACAAACGAGGCTCTGGCGACCGAGCAATGGCGGTATAACCATACACCTAGCTAGGCAACTGGCTGGAAGAGGGTACAGCGAGCTTCAAGACATAAATAGTTTCAAAATGTCTTGTGAAGAAGGCAAGGGGAAACCACTGTACTATTCTTCCCAAGAAAGTTAACCATGACAGGTCAATACAAAGTGCATCACGCTATGGACAGATTGACCACGACTGCTCTGTCAAGAGCAATACGACTGAGAAGATCCCAAAATTGGTAAATTGTGTCGAGAAGTATGACGAGTGCGGAAAATCGCGTATTTTTGGACACATGACGTTTTTATACTATTCAGTGCACAGGCATATTCTGGTTTGTTCTGAGTTTATGATAAAGGAGGATGATGACTCTGACTGCTCAGCTTCTCCATCCTCCTCCATCGACTAGGGTCCTCTGCCTGATGATGGGCTGTGGTAATAGAGGTGTCCAGGTTTTCGGACACTTTATCGGACCATCGTTTGGTGATTCATCTTCGAGGTATGTATTTTTCCCTCCACCCTGCCACCACCCTGCCACCGAGCCAATATGTCCGAAATACTGCAGAACTCGTTTCATGCACACAGTGGAGAGCCGCGGCTTAGACCTGATGTTCAGCTCTGACAGTAAAACCATATCTAAGGGTCCTTCCGAACTTACTAACTTTAGTTAAATTATCTAAATAACGAAGCAGGTAAAAGCTACATTTCAAATTCCCAATAAGTTTGTCCACAGTGACTTCATTATCCAAAAAAGTATATTGAATTCAGAAGAAATACCTAGATTGTGATGGAAACGTAAAAACGAAGTTACTTTCGAAGCAGACAGACTTTTTCCCTAATAATGTCAATTTTAAGCCTGCTGAACAAATTTGACGTTTTTCTTCCATTGACTTTATTTATAGAACCTAACATGGCCGAAACCTTTTGTCGAAGACATATTTCCTTAGGGTAATCCTCCATTGTCAGTTATACAAATATCTACAAGTAAGTAGGTGACCTTTTATGCGAATTCAATAGAGAAGCCATTATTGCCAAAGAAAATATTATTGCTTCAAACTGTCGAGCTGTTTTATTACTTTTATAACTAGAGCCTGACTAAAATATTTTCTAATACTATATTTAAAGACCAATGCGGCTTCGTCCGTACAACTTAAAAAAAAATAGTTACTTATAATATTAATTTATATTATGATCCCAAGCTTTTTTTAATAAAACATTAACGTACAATCTAAAATATTTTTAATAAGCTTTATAACAGTAAAATATTTTTAAGTTGTCCAGAAGTTTTGATTTTATTTCTTAGAAACAATCTCACATTCTCTATCTTTTAATTTCTTTATTTCTTCACGGATTGCCAGAATTTCTTCTCTCAAAACCATTATACAATAAATTCTGTTTTGTTGTCCGCTTGGAAAGTTTTCATTCACTTATCATTTAATTATAACGTAATTAAATATATATCATTACCAGAATGATAATAATATTATATTGTGAATATTATTTTAAAATATGCCAGCTTTGGACCTTGGCCAATCTTAAGTGATAAATAAGTTTGAAAATATTAAAACACGTACTGTAAATATTAGATATAACTTCATTTATTGCCCTTTGCCATTATAAGAGGACTTCCAAAAGCTCATGATCAAAATGATACACGCCAAAGTATTTCAGGTAGGTTGATAAACTTAACGACCCCTTACTTACAAAACATACCTCTAGACATATAATAAGAATATTAGATTTCCTAGTTTAAATTTTTAAACAGACTAAATTACCCGTTTGAGCCAGCCAACGTTCATTGACATAAATTACTGATTCATAAAATACTAATCTAAATCCGTAACATCGCGTTGACAAGTCGAATTATTTATACACTATCAATTATAATATGTATGGCTCATCTAGGTCATATTTAATTTTGGTGTAGTTTGCTACGAAAGTATCTTTTATTATTACGGATTCTTCTGCGTGGAGGAAAACTCAGCTAAACACAATTATTTAAATGTGTTGAATTCTTTAGCGAAAAGGATCTAAGCTTATTTCTGGTTTGCAAAATTCTTACTTTAATTATTCCACACTATAACATAATTAAAAATTCCTACTCTAAGTTTTCGTACTAAGAAGAAACTTTCATCTGTGCCCTTAATAATAAAAGAGAACAGTCCAAGTTGGAGATTAATATAAAATATTTGGCAGCTTTCCAATATTCGACTGTTGTTAAAACATTTCGCTATATTCATTGTAAGGAAATCTACTTTTTATGTTAGTGAATAAAAATATTAATACTAAAATAATAAAAAATAAGAAAAGTTAGCATTCAGAGTACAAATTAAAACTTGATTTATTTCCTGAATAATTTTTATGCTAGCTTTTCGCCCCGGGCTTCGCCCGTGGAGCTCGTGCTATCTTTCATCCCCTATTATACCCACTTAGGGGGAGGATTTAAAAAATAGCCTATGTCCATCCCTAACGTTTAAGCTTAAACAGCCTATTAAATTTCATAAAAATCGGTTCATTGGTTAGCGTAACAGACAGACAGAGCTACTTTTGCATTTATATAATATAAGTATAGATAATAAGTATATGGATTATTATATGCGAAAGTATTTCCTTTCTTTTTTCCCTAAGCAGTTCTTAAATATGTACAACATAGAGTTCATTATTGAATAATATTTATAAAGTGCAGAAAAAGTTACTGAAACGAGTCAGTGGCATAGAGCCAACATCTGCCTGAACTGGTTATATTAGGATCATGTGTTTCATACGTGAATTCCATCCTCTTGATAGCAGTTTTATCATTAATTGGAATATTCCATTTTCTTTTGTAAAATAAGATGTGGAGAGGATGTCTCTAGCTAGGGAATATAAAACTTTTTTTAAAGTATACCAACTTCAGAAAGCCCTCAATGTAACCTATAATAGTTGAGTGGTACCTATATGTTTTTGTTAGTTTGTATATACTGTATGTCTTCCAAATATATAAATAAATAAATTTTGAGGAGAATACAAGACTAAATTTTAAGCAAAAAATTGTTTTATGTTGTGTAAACTTCTTTAATTTTGTGACTTTAAGCCCATTTTTTGATATAGGCCCTTTTTTTTAATTAAAAAAATGTTAATGTTAGCCTTAGATTTTTATTTTCCCGGAAATATAATAGGGCAATAAATATTCTAGTTAAGTATATACTAACTTTTTCAATATATTGTTTTTATACATTTCTAAGTTATAAAAAAAAGAAAAGACGAATTTCCATAAACTAAATTGTTTGTGTTGTAACACTTTCCTTGCAATGTGCGATATGGTACAAATCTCTTCATTTAATTTCCCAAAATTATACATAACTACATAGTTGGTCAGTTTAGTTGGTCGGAGTGGAGAAACTGATATTTATTTATACATTTTAAAGTTCACGAGGCAATGTAGCCAGTCTGTTGGGTACTCCCCCAGTAGATAACGATTTACATGAAATTTTTTATTTGTAATTTTGTTTTATTTTTGTAATTTAGTACCTATTTAATATAATTTTAATACCTATAATATTTCTATATGTAAAATAATAAAGTTACTTTTTAGGCCATTAAGTCCTCGATGGGAATACATTTTTAATTGCATCAATCAAATAAAATACAACTTATAATGACAAAGCCCTCCATATGGGTCATTATATAATTATGTAGAAGAAAGACTCGCATGACCACCGCTAGTTGAGCTCAAATTAAATGAAAATTACATTGAAAAAGCTTTTCCAATAGGTCTACAGAATGGTAATTTATTTCATTTGTTGAAATGAATTGTATAAGACAGCCCTCTTCCCTCTCTTCCTTTGTGATTTAATGAGCAAAATAATACAGATAGCCAAGATGAAAAACTTGTCTTGGGCAGTTGCTACGTTACGTTATGTAGAGATACCTTACCTGTGTAAGTACCTATGAACTCAAATTTATTTAGCCGTCTTGGTATGATTCATTACAAACATCCTTCATAAAAGACCCACACGTTCTACCGTCCCGCTATCCATGTCTGTATGTCTGTCTGCTACGCTTTTACAGCTAAACTACTGAACCGATTTGATACGGAGAAAGCTTGAACCCCAGTGAAGTTTTTTTAGTTTGCAAATGTTTCTGATTCTAGGCGGACAAAGTCGCGGGCAACAGCTAGTAATTTATAATAGAGGTGTTGACAGTGAAATAAATAATACCTACACAGTATTTTTTTTTAATTGTTTATAACGTATAATCAATGAAATAATGTTTATTTAGTTGTTTAATATTTATTTCTTTTTAGGCCTCTGTACCCAAAGGGTGACAACGGAAACCCTATTACTAAGGCTCTGCGCTGTTCGTTTGTCCGTCCGCCTGTCACAGGGCTGTATCTTTTGAACCGTAATAGGTAGACACTTGAAATTTTTATAAAATGTGTATTACTATAGCCGCTATAACAGCAAATAATAAAAATGAAATTAAGTTAAAAATTAAATGAGGTTGCTATACAAGAAACGTATTTATAATGGCAATAGGTACATACTTACTTCAAATTTTCACAGAATGTGTATTATATAACAATAAGTGACAAAAATAGAATAAAGTTAAAAAATTACAGGGAAATACCCATGTTTTATTCGGCGTTTTTTGCTCGATCTTAATAATGACATTACATACAAACGTCTAACTAGTTTAACTATAATGGATACTCTTAAGTAAAACAACAAAATAATAAAAACCGGCCAAGAGTGAGTCGGACTTGTGCTAATTTGTTCCTGCGCCATACAGGGGCATCAAACTTGGTCTGACCTTAGTGCATAATATTGAGTGTACGGAACCCTTCGTGTGCGAGTCCGACTCGCATTCGACCAGTTTTTTTACATCTTTAATTCATACTTCCGGTCACGTGACCACAAACGGGAAATAAATAACCACAGTCTGTCTGTCAATCTGTGACTAAGTTATTTTCTTGTTATTTTATCCATACTATTGCCATGATTTTGTTGGTTTGCAATATCTAACGTAATCATCGTTTTCGCAGGAATTTCAAAAATAAAATATAACATTTTCTAATTATTTTAATAGATATATTTAAATCTTACAAACTAAAATTTTGTTTTTTTTTTTCCAAAAAATTGTCAACACACCAAATATTATGAAGCTTAAATTAATCCCTGTATTGATAATATTGAATGACATTTTAGTTAACACATTATATTGTTCCAGCTATAATTTTGAATGAAAAATTAATTTACAGAAAAGCAGTAAAGAAATGCCTAAAATGTTGCCTTTTTATTTAAATAACGTCTATAGGAAAATTACTATAAAAAAAACAACCTATTTGCGTCTCTGCAGTGTAAGTTCTGTGTAAATTCATCAATTATATAGGTAGGTGTAAGACAGATACGGACAATGAAGTATTAATATTTAAACAGGGTTCACAGTGGTACAAAAAGGTCTTAAATCGAAGTATCGAAGTAGAAAAACGAAAATGCTAAAGCTCTATTTTTCTCGTTAACAGATGGTCAGAACGATTGAAAGAGAAGTTATCCACCCACAACTGAAATATATACAATGAAGATCTTCTATTTGCGCGTATTTATTGTTAGTAAAATAAAATTTGAAAAGATATTTTAAGAAAAGCTGACTATATAAGAAGAATAATGTTTTTCAATGACAGATAAATTTCAACATTTTCCCGGTTACAACGGTTTCAAGATAATTTTCTCTTTTATATTGTATTTGTATGACTTTGTCCTTGTACCTGTGTCGCTAAGAAAGTTTTATCGAAATATACATACTCCGACACGAGGTTTTTCCATCTAAATATACCTCAACAGAACTTGCTACTTAAATCGACTAAAAGGGAGGCTTGGTCTTCCGCTGGGTAGGTACCCTGGGACATAACACAGTTTCGGAAGCTGTAAGGCAACCCGTGAAGAAGAAAAAAGAGCTATAGAAAAATTATTACAACAACATCATCTTTTACTCCGCATTGTTCTCTAATTAATTAAATTTAAAAATTTAAAAAGTAGTTTAGGCTGGTTTGGACATGTTGAAAGAATGAAGGATGAAAATTTACTATAAAGGTATATATGGCTGACTAGTATGTTGTGTAGTGCGCGAGTTGCAAGCAACTCGCGTGTTTGCTGTGAGGGAACAACTGCTGCCCACATCAAAGAAGACATGCAACAAGTCTGCGATAAGCCCGCCACCTATCACTCTAAATAATTCCTTACTCGTACTACAACTACTCCCACTACCCCTACTCCAACTACTCCCACTACTTCTACCCCTACTCCAACCCCTACCCTACCCCTACCTCTACCCTACCCCTACTCCTACCCCTACTTCTACCCCTACTCCAACCCCTAACACTACCTCTACCCCTACTCCAACCCCTACCCTACCCCTACCCCTACCACTACCCTACCCCTACTCCTACCCCTACCCCTACCCCTACCCCTACCACTACCCCTAACCCTACTCCTACCCCTACTCCTACCCTTACTCCTACTCCTACCCCTACTCCTACCCCTACCGCTGCTCGATTGAAATCAATTGGAGAAAAGAAAAAAAATGTATGGGAGTTTTTTTTTGTATGGGAGATTTTTTTTTACAGATTCGCTAATAGGAACATATCCTGAACATTATTAGTTTCGGCACATACCCCCGCCGATTTGTAGTTTCCGAGATAAAAAAAAAGGGGGGGGCGAAAAAGGGGGGTTTCGGATTTATGATAACTGGCGCTTCTCCGGCCGCTGCCGCGGCATCGCTCGCTTCGCTCGCGATTTAAAAAAAGAATTGTATGGGAGACGGGGAGGGAGGGGGCTACGGGGAAAGTGGAAAGGGATAGAATTCAATTCCTAGTCCATAGGAAAAAAAAAAAAAAAAAGTATGAAATTTTGTATGGGAGTTTTTTTTTGTATGGGAGAACATATTTTTTTAACGGATTCGCTAATAGGAACAGATCCTGAACATTATTAGTTTCGGCAGTTTCCCCCTCTGATTTATAGTTTCCGAGATAAAAAACAAAAAAAATAAGGGGGGCGAAAACGGGGGGTTTCAGATTTTTCTGGTACTAACTGGCGCTTCTCCGGCCGCTGCCGCGGCATCGCTCGCTTCGCTCGCGCTTTTAGTAGGAAAAATAAAAAATGTATGAAAATTTGTATGGGAGTTTTTTTTTGTATGGGAGAACATTTTTTTTAATGGATTCACTAATAGAAACAGATCCTGAACATTATTAGTTTCGGCACTTTCCCCCTCTGATTTGTAGTTTCCGAGATAAAAAACAAAAAAAAATGTATGGGAGTTTTTTTTTGTATGGGAGAACATTTTTTTTTAATGGATTCGCTAATAGGAACACATCCTAAACATTATTAGTTTCGACACCTACCCCATCCGATTTATACTTTTCGAGATTAAAAACAAAAAAAAAATAAGGGGGGCGAAAAAGGGGGGTTTCGGATTTTTCTGGTACTCACTGGGACCCCCTCTATACGATCCCACCAAAAGTTTCCCCCCATCACAACTCTTTCTGGGAGAACAATTCTGTCAGTGAGTGAGTGAGTGAGTCAGTGGTAATCGAGCTTTATATAGTACTAGCGGACTCGGCAGACGTTGTCCTGCCCAAACGTTGGCTTGCCTGCTATTTACTTTCCTTCGTCCGTGGAAAACAACTACTCCTACCCCTACCTCTACCCCTACCCCTACCCCTACCCCTACCCCTACCCCTACCCCTACCCCTACCCCTACCCCTACCCCTACCCCTACCCCTACCCCTACCCCTACCCCTACCCCTACCCCTACCCCTACCCTTACCCCTACCCCTACCCTACCCCTACCCCTACCCCTACCTTTACCACTACCACTACCCCTACCTCTACTCCTACAATTCTACTCCTGCGATTTCCATACAAAATTACCTATTTATTATTTTTTATTTTTCAGCTGAACTTTAAGGTTTTTCCAATTTTTTTTTCTTCTAAACCACCCCTGTGTTGTAACGAACAAAACAAAAAAGAATTAGCCAAATCGGTCAAGCCGTTTTCATGTTATGTCGTGACAACGGAAAACGGGTTTCATTTTTATATATATAGATAAAGTGAAAGAAAATGCTGGCAGACGACGACCTAGGTGTACTTTTAGTGAATATATAATAAATGTATTGATAGATGTAAATATTAAAAGTACACACAATCGCCGAGCATGTATGAAAGGTGTGATGAATATAAAAGAAGGGACAGACTGCCTACCCATTGGGATAAAAGGCATGATGATAGATAGATTGACTATTTATCCATTATTTACAGAAAAAATATCGGTTTTACACAACGAGGAAGCATAGTACTTATTCAGGAACTCTTCTTTGTAAACTAACTAAATTCGCAAACCGATTTTTTTTTATCTCTGTAGACTATGGCCAAGAAAGTAAAACAGTTGTTATAAGTAATATAATCTCTGTAAACGGCACACGCAATAACAAAGTAAGGTAACAAGGGATGGCCTCGTCTCGTTGAAGGTCATGATCGCTGACTGGGTGTTGCGTAAACTTATGTCATAACTAGATAGGTACCTATAAGAAATGGTTCAGGTATATTGAAAGAAATGTATTGTATAAAAGCCACCTGTTCTGATTTATAAGGCAATTTGCTAGATCTGGACAATGTTACCGTAAAGTATATTTGACATCATGGTGATTGGTGTGTGTGTAGATATGATTGAAATAGTCGGTCAAGACTTCTAAAGTGCTACAGTGCAAAATAAATTAAATAGTTCCAACGGGTTTTTTATAATTAAAAACTTATGTTCACAATCCAACAAACGTCACTTAGAGCCTTTTTTTATCTATCTATCATCTATCCCAAGAGGGGTAAGCAGAGACAATCGAATGCCATTTGTTACGATCCTGACATACCTCTTTTGCTTCTTTATATTCATCATACCTTTCATACATGCTCGGCGATTGTGTGTACTTTTAATATTTCCATTAATACATTTTTTATATGCACAAGTACACCTAGGTAGTCTTTTGTCAGCATTTTCTTTATAGCACATAAACCTTATTAGTCACTACGTTCTTTTAACGTGTCTAAACCAGCATAAACTTTTTCATTTTAGTCACAACATCATTTTTCACTCTGCATTATTTTCTAATGACATCTTTCCGGATGCGGTCAATACGCTTTATATCACACATTCTACGTAAAGACCGCATTTCCACAGCATTTATCTTACTTTCATGCTTCTTATTCCATATCCAAGTCTCGCTTATATAAGTAAGTGATGGAACTAAAACAGCATTATGTATATTAATTTTACTTTTATGTATTTCGGCATACATTGTTTAGTCTACCAAATACCTTGCTTCCCGCTTTCACTCTATTTCTTTTCCATCTACACATACCTCAACAGAACTGGCCACTCACAATTATCATCTATAAAACAGGAAGACTTGGACTTCCGCTGGGTACCCTGGAACCTATAACACGGTTTCGGGAAAGCAAAAAAGATAGTTAAAGTTCATAAGATGCCTTATTTCAAACTACCTAATCCATCATAGTGTAATAAATTTATTGGTCAGGCCAAACCTGGCTAAAAAGGTATTGTAGTGATTACCATGTACCCCAGACCTCCCCCGGGTTCAATTCCCACTCGATCCAAAAACTGCTAAAAATCAATTTACACCCACCTTCACGGCCTTTATAATTTGCGGTGTAGCCAGAGACACCACAGTGTCTACTTTTTGCCAGTCGTCCTTTTTTTTCATACATTTTGTTTAAGAATATTATACAATGTGCCTCAATCGATTCCTCTACAAATGTCTAAAGAACAAGCGACACACAGCAACAGACTTGCCACTTGCCACCTGTTCTGTTTAATATTAACAATTACTGTTAAAAAATTGGTACTGTTACAGGTGTCTCTGGCCACACCGCAAGGTATAAAGTCCGTGAAGATATGTTTGTTTTGTTTATACCAAAAACATAACTTTTTAACTCTTTTGTGGCAGAATTAAATAAAGATATCTCTTAGTCGACGCTCAAGTCAAATAAATAAGGTTTCCTCCCTAGGACCAACCAAGGTGGCGATTTAACACTCTTTCAGGTGTGAATTTCGAAAAATCCCTTCTTAGCGGACGCTTTCTTAGTAATTTATTCACATCAACGGTTGAGGCTGGGCATTGATATTACCGCCAGTTTTCCTTTTACATAATATATGTAGATTTGGGGACCTTAAGATATACAGATAACATATCAAAAACAAAATTTCATAAATAATAATACCTTATTTTGATCAATATAAAATAATAAAGTTTAGGAACCAATACCCGTTACCTACCATACCTTTGAAAAAATATAAACTAGAATAGGTACATTGTTTTATGGGTACCAGATTCAATAACAGTACAATATCTTATTTTTTTATACTTGTCCAACCTGGGATTCAAACTTGAAACTGTCACCCAATCTCTGGAACAAAATCATCACTTTGTATGGATATTTCTTTTACTATAAAGCCAACCCTGACACCTTACATATACAATGAAATAACTTATAATCAACTTTGGTAGTAATATGTTATTAACAACTCATAAGTAATTGAAAAATAAATTTATAACCCTTAGAAAAGCTATTAAAAAGAAAAATTCGATGAATTTTAAGTGAAATGCCACTCGCGTAAAGGTTTAGGACAAGGACGAGTTGCGGTTAGTTCGGATAGAAAGATAAATTGCCTACACAAAGATTCGTTCTAGCCCGTACACGAAATATTAGAGCTTAAGCGTGAACCCACACATCCATACTAAGCTTAAAGCCCACATCTGATCTTTGACATGAAACGTTTTGAGAATAAATGACAAAGTCCGGGCCCAATTTATAAACTTCTAGTTAAAATAAATTGCAATGGACTTAAAATTGGAGGTTGTACGAGCTAGCTCGCACAGCTCTGTCAAGTCAGCGGTTACGCCACAGCGCGGTCATTTACCAATTACAAATTAATTTTTATATCAATTTTATATCAGTTCGTTTTTGGCAAGCATTCCCGCCACTCGTACTCATTAACTCATATCATTTTAGCATACTTCTTTCGTGAAATATACTTAGTTTTTATATCAAATATCATTTATCATTTTATATCACAAAAGGGTGTGTAAACCACACATCTTTTTTGGTCCTTCGAGCATTAATTTGAACCTTCGGAAAGACCCTCGCGTGTGACTCAGTACTATCATAGTGAACACTAAACATTGACTCTGTGTGACAAGTGAGGTGAATTACCTATATAAGTGAAGCTTCAATAGTCCATCATCAGATTGCGATTCTACATAGATCGTGAGCTATATCATAATCAAGTAAGCCGTATCTTTTAATTTTTACTACTTACCTAACATCATGTCTACCATGGAAGACCTGCTAGTTAACCAAGAAAAAATAGCAGCCGCTTTTGACCAGCTGCTAATTAACTTTAAAAAAGACAGTGCGGAGAGAAAAACTCCCGATTATATCAAAAGGCGTGTTGATACTTTAGAGGATCATTGGCGTGAGTATCAAAACAACCATATGAACCTGTGCGGATATGGTGTTAAGTCTCATCCGTACTTCACATCAAACCATTTTGACAAAACCAGGGACGCGTACTCAAATATAAGAGCTACAATCCAGAATTATCCATCGAGGGAAGGCGGTAGCAGGCCTTCCACTCCACTCCTAAAACCAGCAACACTTATCAATATACCGAGCTCTCTGAAGTCGGGGGAGCCTGGGCCGTCGACGGAAGAACGGGGTATGGATAGCAAAACAGACGAAATGTTAAGAAAACAAAGTAGTAACATAAAGGCATTTGATCATACGCTATCCAATACCCATCTAGAGGGAATTACAGAGAAGTGGGAGTTTGATCATGTACTTCGGAATATCCAAACTCGTTGGTCAACCATCGACACCCTACATTGGGAGTTGGATAGCGAGTTAGGCAGCAGAAACCCAGAATATGAGGCAGTTTATTATAGGTGTGAGCGAAACTATAATGACGCTATAAGAGCTATCAACAAGAAATTAGGGTCCATGTCTCACCGGGAGCATTCAACACCCCACCTAGAGCTGCCTGCTTTCAGCGGCAGTTACCACCATTGGACCTCCTTCAAAGACCTCTTTGTTGAGACTATCCACAAAAATCCATCATTATCAGGAGCTCAGAAAATGCAATTCTTAAAATCAAAGGTGAAAGGTGAGGCAGAGAGACTGATACAGCACCTACCCATATCATCCGAAAATTATGCCATTTGCTGGGATATCTTGAAACATAGATATGATAACAAAAAGCTCATATTAAATTCGCATTTCGATTTAATATTTAACATCCCTGTCATGCAGCAAGCATCTATAAACCACATCAAAAGAATTCATGACACCACCTGTGAAACTATCAACGCCATCAAAAATCTCGGAGTTAACGTCGATACGTGGGACCCACTACTCATTTATATATTATCTCAAAAACTGGACACTGAAACCCACATCGAATACGTGGCGTCAGTGAAACAACCCCGTGGAGTCCCTACCCTATCAGAGTTTTTATCATTTTTGGAGAGTAAATTTACCTCCATGGAGTCTTCTCGTCGTAAGCAAGAACAACCAAGATCAAACATACGAAACAATCATTTTAACAATTTTCAATCAAATCAAAAGCAAAATAATTTATCATATAATTCAAATTTCAAGCAATTACGTCAGTCGCCAGGGCGAAATATTTCGCAATCGAATAACAACAAAAACGTTTATGTTACAAAATATTATAAATGCCCCTACTGCAAAACCGACGATCACGGAATATTTTATTGTAAACATTTTTTAGAAATGACGCCGGCAAATAAACGTGAAACTGTAGCAAAACTAAATTTATGCCAAAACTGTCTTTATTCACATAATAGAAAGACTTGTATTTCTGATAAAAGGTGCCGCGAATGCAATAAAGCCCACAATACACTACTTCATGAATCGTTTACGCAATCAAACGGGCCGCCAAATGCGACGTACTCAAGAAGCGTCATGTCGAAACCCGAGCCTTCCCATGTCGCTCGAAATAACTCGCACGTGTCAACGCGGTATGAGATTCCCGAAATTCTTTTAGCAACAGCCATTATCAAAGTGAAAAAATCAGATGGGTCATATATCAGATTAAGGGCATTGCTAGATCAAGGATCACAAACATCTTTGATAACCGAATATGCCGCGCAGTCATTAGGGTTACCACGCCGAAAATATCACGGAATTATAACAGGGATTGGTGCAAAGGAAAGCAACTGTAAAGGCATCATACACATAAAGTGCACTGCTCTCAATAATGACTTTACCTTTGAAACAGAGGTCGCAATCATGAAAGATCTGATTAAAAATTTGCCCAGTCACTCATTCAGCATGCCTTCATGGTCATATTTAGAAAATATTTCATTAGCAGATCCAGATTTCAACAAATGTAGACCCGTTGATCTTTTACTCGGGGCCGATATTTATTCGTTAATTTTATTAGACGGTATATGCAGAATGAGTGAAGACTCGCCCTTAGCACAGAATACGAAATTGGGCTGGATATTAAGCGGTAAAGTTAAAACACTGCAATGTAACGTCATTTTAAACAATTTAGAAGATATTCATAAATACTGGGAGATAGAAGGCATTGCCGAGGAGTCCCCGCTATCAACTGCAAATCAACAATGCGTGCAGTACTACCAAAATACTACTATCAGACGAGAAGACGGTAGCTATGAAGTCCGGTTACCGTTAAAACATAGCCAGCTTGAAACTTTGGGTTCCTCCAAAAATAGAGCAATCGCCCAGTTTAAATCATTAGAGCATAAATTTAATCAAAATTCTAAAATGCAGCAAGATTACAAGTTATTTATGAACGAATATGAAACTTTAGGCCACATGAAGGTCTCTATCAGCAACACAAACCCAGAAACTTATCTGACTCATCATAGTGTAGAACGGGCCGAGTCTACAAGTACAAAATTCCGAGTTGTTTTCAATGCGTCTGTAAAAACATCTTCCGGCTTTAGTCTGAACGACGTAATGGAAGTCGGACCCAATCTCCAACAAGACTTACAGTCTCTGATCATTAAATGGAGACAATATCAATTTGGATTTACAGCGGACATCGAAAAAATGTTCCGCCAAATTTGGATAAACAACGAAGATCAACAATATCAGAAGATAGTTTGGCGTAATTCATCCAATGAACCCATCAAAGAGTATCAGTTGACCACCGTTACCTACGGAACCAAAGCAGCCCCCTTTCTTGCTATGATGACCTTAAAACAACTGGCATCTGATGAACGATCAAATTTTACCAACAGCAAAGCCCCAGATGTACTCGAGCAATCATTTTATATGGACGACCTGGTACATGGGGCGCACTCAAAGGCAGCGGCAAAACAGCTATGTTCAGATCTATCAAAACTTTTAAAGACGGGAGGCTTCAACCTTAGGAAGTGGAGATCAAACGTTCCTGAATTATCAGACACCGACTACAGCTCAGTTAATACTGACTGTTTTAATTTCAAGGGTTCACCAGAGCACACAAAAACCCTCGGGTTGGGCTGGAACCCACAGAAAGACGTATTTCTCTTCGAATCTAACATAGACCCAACCAAAAATCATGACACCAAAAGGTCACTGTTGTCTAATATCTCGAAGCTCTTTGACCCACTAGGTTGGTTATCACCTATATCTATACAATTAAAAATTATTTTTCAAAAAGTTTGGCTCTCGAGTATCAAATGGGATGACCCTCTACCAGAAGAAATAGAAAGAGAGTGGCGTAATATCAAACATGATATCAAAAATATAAATCAAATAGCTGTCGACCGGTGGATAGGTACTCAAGAAAACGCAGAAATAGAACTACACGGATTTTGTGACTCTTCTATCAAAGCATACGCCTGCGTGATTTACTGTAAGATCAAGAGAGGTGATAATTATCAAGTTACTTTATTAGTGGGCAAAACAAAACTTGTTCCCGTCAGCACAAAAAATTCACTGCCAAGATGCGAATTATTAGGTGCCCTTCTCCTGTCAAAGTTGATGTATAAAGTAAAAGAATGTTTGAAACACTATCATATAAAAATTTATGGATGGACGGATTCAATGATTGTTTTAGGGTGGTTAAAAGGAGACCCATCGAGGTGGAAGACCTTTGTATCAAACCGAGTTCAAGATATCATTAAGATCATATCTCCTGATTGTTGGAGTTACGTAAAATCTGAGGAAAATCCCGCAGATTGTGCCAGTCGTGGTCTAACTGCTACACAACTGAAATCCTTCTCTTTGTGGTGGGAAGGTCCGTCGTGGTT
The DNA here is from genome assembly GCA_963924495.1 of Nemapogon koenigi. Taxonomy (NCBI): domain Eukaryota; kingdom Metazoa; phylum Arthropoda; class Insecta; order Lepidoptera; family Tineidae; genus Nemapogon; species Nemapogon koenigi. The sequence goes on along the minus strand of OZ004644.1, from coordinate 6,838,662 downwards.
ACCAGAATATAACAGTCATGAACAGGAGCAAATACCCTATAACACCGATGAAGACGCGAAGAAAAAACAAGTAAATGTAATTTTAGAAGACATAGACAACAACATTATTTATCAGTTATTATCAAAATACAGTTCACTCAGAAAGGTCATCAGAATTATATCTTGGATTTTAAGATTTTCCGATAAACAAACTAAGAAACAAAACTTTATCACAGTATCAGAATTAGAAAGAGCACGAAATATTGTTATCAAACATGTACAAAAAATAGAATTTTCAAAGGAAATTAAATGCTTAACTGACAGCCATAAAATCCCTACTAAAGCCAAGATCTGTGAATTAAAACCATTCTTGGATAAGGACGGCCTCCTGAGGGTAGGTGGGCGACTAAGAAACGCTAACATTAACTATAATGCTAAACACCCCTTGATCATCCCAAAAGAATGTCGCTTATCGGAACTCCTAATAGATCAATGTCATTTACAATCATTTCACGGAGGAGCCCAGTTGACGTCCGCATACGTTAGACAAAAATATTGGATCATAGGAGGCTATCGAGCCATCAAAAGGCGTAAAAGTTGTGTAACGTGCCGTCGTCATGACCCCGTTAAACATACTCAAATCATGGGAGACCTACCAGTGGCAAGAGTTACACCAACACGACCATTTTCTAACACAGGCGTCGATCTCACTGGATTTGTGGAAATTAAAGCAAATAAAGGCAGAGGTATCAAAACGACCAAGGGCTACATAGCAATCTTCGTGTGTATGGTGACTAAAGCAGTTCACATAGAATTAGTATCAGACTTAAGTTCATCCACAATTTTAGCTGCTCTTCGAAGGATGGCGGCGAGAAGAGGCGCTCCTTGTAACATTTATAGCGACAATGGTACGAACTTCGTTGGTGCAAGCAGAGTTTTAAAGTAGGAATATATGAACCTACGGGCGATACTCGATGAAGCATTTTTTAAATCAATATCAGATATGGAAATCAATTGGCACTTTAACGCCCCCCTGTGGCCGACCAGCGGTGGTCTATGGGAAAGGAATATTAAGAGCCTAAAGGGTTTGTTAAAAAGAGTGATCGGAGATCAAAAGTTAACATTCGAAGAATACTCTACTCTGCTAACTCAATTAGAAAGTTGTTTAAATTCACGACCACTATGTGTTCTAACAGAAGACGCTGACAATCTCAATTACCTCACTCCATCACATTTTCTATCAAGTGGACCCACTCTAACCATTGTCGAAACTGAAAGGGACCTGCGGACAAGATGGCAGCTAACCCAAAAAATATTTAATGACGTATGGAAAAGGTGGCGACTAGAGTACCTAAGTCAGTTATCAATCCTTAGCAAATGGCAACAACCTAAAGAAAACTTAAAAATCGATGACGTGGCAATTATACACGACGTCTCCCTACCAGCAGGGAAATGGGCGCTAGGACGAATCGTTGATGTACATCCCGGAAACGACGGCTACGTGCGCGTAGTCTCACTTAAAACCAAAAATGGCGTAATCAAGCGTCCTATAACAAAAATATCACGGTTACCAGTTACAAGCGAAATATCAACTAAGCAACCAATCAAGGGAGTGCAAGACATCATCACATGTGCAGCTAGTACTGTGCAAAAGACAAATATCAAAACATATAGAAAATTCAACCTTTTATACTATTTATTTATCATATTCACTTTGTTTATACCTCTAAACTCTCCAGTTCAGTGCGAGTATAAAGTATCGGGGTTAGATTCTAATCAAGGTATATATTTCGATAAAATTGCAAACATGCTACTTGAAAGAGATCAATGGAAACTTATAATTTATTACAACATGGACCCATACTGGCACGGGACTAAATTACTTAAAAAATATATAGAACACCTGAAAAACATATGTCTCAATGACAATAACAGTGAGTTATCGCAGCGCAATATCATGCTGCTCCAATTACAACACGGGTTCAACGAGTTAGATCACAACAATGGCGTTTTGCTCGGTCAGCAAATACCACGGCGCGAGGCGACCGCAAGCGGGCAACGCCGCCGCCGCGGCCTTATCAACGGTGTAGGTTACGTCGCAAATAGTCTGTTTGGCGTACTCGACGAACACTTCGCTCAACAATACGAGAAAGATATCGATGCCCTCCGAGATAATCAAAAACACCTCGCTCTACTATGGAAAAACCAAACTTCAGTTGTCGAGGCGGAGTTCAACTTGATCAAACGTATAGAAAACTCCATTCATAAGCAACATAAAAGTTTTAACACTCACTTAAATAATATAGAAAAGGCGCTCAACTCACAAAAGGACGAAATTCAACAAATAATGAATGACAACAATTTTATACTGTCATCCGTCATAGCTAACAACCTCATAGTGAACCTACAAAATATTCAAGAAACACTAATTGATTCTCTCACCGACATCTATCAAGGAAAATTCAACTTCCATCTTCTCTCTCAAGAACAGCTGTTAAACGAGTTAAGTATAATATCAAGTTTGTTACCAAAGGATTTAACCTTGCCTTTGACCAACATACGAGAAGATCTATCAAGAATGTACCATCTTCTCACCGTAAAAGCGAGAGCTCAGCAAAAATATATTATTTTTGAAATCGGCATTCCCTTAGTCAGCAGAGATAATTTTGAAATTTACCAATTAATACCAATCCCACAGAAAACAAAGCGCAACGCAATGATCACTACATCACCGATATCAGAGTACATCGCTATAAATATACACAAAGATACCTACGTTACCATGACCTACAGTAACGTACAGGCCTGCATTTCCTACTATAGTTCTGAAATAGTCATTTGTCCAATCAAGCGACCGATTTACGATATGAAATCAGACGACAATTTGTGCATAAAAAATGAAACAACCGATCAATGTAAGACTACTGTCTCTATCTGTCACGATAAATGGATTGAACTTCATGACGTCAACACATATTTATTTTTCTTTTGCGGTCAACGTACCGTGCGCATCATATGTGAAGATCGAATTACTGCAGACAAGTTATTTAATGTCGGAATTATGACTCTTAATAGTGGATGTATAGTCAAGCTTAGCAACTTCACAGTGTACTCCCACCAGAGATTGACTAATATCATGAATGAAACCGCTCATATTCTACACATTGAGATACCTCCGATCAATCATATTTTCAACGTATCAATACCTACCGATCAGATTGAGACGGAAACGACTTCACCAGATCAAAAGTATCTAGATGAGGTGAGCCTCAGCATAGAGAACCTGAAAGCTCGAGCCTCCGAAGCGACGTTGGCAGATCGCGTATCATATCACGACGTACATCATTACGTCGCTATCTACGTGGCGCTGGGCGGCGCGGCAGTGGTCGCCGGCGCGGTGGCGTGGCGGAGGCGGCGTGTTCGAGCGGCGCGCGCGCAGCGGCCTGCGGTAGGCGCGGCAGACCCGGCTGGCGAAGCAGGCGCGGAAGGCCCGACTGGCGAAGCCGGCCCTTCTTCGTTTCAGTGTAACGATATCAGTGATGTAGGCGAGTGTAGTAAAACTAGTGAAAGTGCGAATATCAAAAGTGTCCGTTCCAATCAAAAAAGTGCGAGTGTGCCACGAAAGAATAAATCGACGTCTCCTAACTTCGAAAAAGCAATTTTCACTGTGAATTGTGTTTAGGTTAATTTAATACTCTATCACCTAGTTGTAGTAAACTTGTTTATCATCTGTGTCTCATGTCGTTCACTATCAATCACCTTTCATCTCCTCTCTCTGGCCCGGGAATATGTACGAGCTAGCTCGCACAGCTCTGTCAAGTCAGCGGTTACGCCACAGCGCGGTCATTTACCAATTACAAATTAATTTTTATATCAATTTTATATCAGTTCGTTTTTGGCAAGCATTCCCGCCACTCGTACTCATTAACTCATATCATTTTAGCATACTTCTTTCGTGAAATATACTTAGTTTTTATATCAAATATCATTTATCATTTTATATCACAAAAGGGTGTGTAAACCACACAGAGGTCTCTGATTCAATCCGCAAAAGCTTAGTACCAAATTTTACTTTATATTATTAGAACTATATCAACTTCTTGAGCTTTGAATAGAACGTAATGTCGGTATCCGTACCTTGTTAGAAAATAATAGATGGCTTTTATTTATTAAGTGTCAGCTCTAGGTCCATTAAGTGCAGCGACAGGCTTGCCACCTCCACATAATAATATGATGATGTATCCTAAATCCTAACCTATATTTTAAATTCGAAAGTGTGATTTTTTGACTGTTTGATTGTCCTTCTTTGACGACAAAACAGAGCAACAGATTGACGTAATTTTTTACACAGATACAGGCTACTTTTTATTCCGGAAATCTCTCGGTATATTTTTTATGCCACATTTAAAAATCCACGGGTGAAGCCGGGCCTGAAAGCTATTATAAAATAAAAAATAATGAAACAAAAATATATACAATTATTTTTAAAGAAGATTGGTGCTAATAGATTCTGGCTCGAGTTAGGATTGATCCTGGGAACGCTCAAACCATTGCCTATCGATGCGTTTCCATCCAAATCTGTTAATATATTACCGTAGTAATTATTATTTAATCTATGATATTACGGCGTAATCCTTTTAAATTCTCCAAATGCGAAAGTGTGTTTGTTGGTATTTGTTTGTTTGTTTATTGTTTGTCCTTCTTTCATGTTAATAGAGAGCAACTGATCGGCGTAATTTTTCGCACAGAGATAGTTTGAAAGAAGTTCAAATTTTTTAAGATATATATATATAATTTTGTAAAATATTAAATACATCTATTATAGAAGTGACAGCTCTAGGTCCATAGCAACTCGCTTAATGTTGACATTGTTGCTGGTGTCTTCAGAACACTGAACAGACTTTCACAAGAAGAAGTAACAATATATTAATAATTCCGCATACCGCATATTCAGGGATTACGTTGCTCTGTTTCTTATTCTACTATTAATAGCATACTTTCCGTGCAAGTTAACCTCACGCGCCTGACATTAATTTTCTACTTCATTTAATATAAGACTGTGTATGACATGTAATGCATATTAATTTAATTCTCTCTAATAAACTGCAGCTAAGTGTGAACCTGAGAATTAATAGGACGTGAGAGCAGCTGTTCTCAGCGGGCATTGCTACGTGCACCATATTTTGTGTTTTTAGTAAATACTTGAGCTTTGCTCTAAATAGTTAAAGATGTAGGTCATCTATTTAATTGGTAAAAGCTGTACTTTTTGATCTTCTATATATACTAATATATAAAGCTGAACAGTTTGTATATTTATTATTCAAGGCAATGGCACGTCAAGCCGATGTTGGACAGGCAACCGGATGGCGAGTGGTAATCTGGGCCTTTGAGTGGTACAGAGTCCCCTGGTAGCGTATGGAATTATTGGTATTTTCATGAGGTTTGGGGGGGTGGCTAAATAGGGGTTAATTTAATCGAAATCGGATGGCATTGATACACACCATTATTTATACTTAGGACAGTATAAATTTCGAATGCCATCCGATTTGAACAATTTTTATTATTTTTTTTTAATTATAATAATTGTTGAAACAATCGAAAAAAAGTGTTTTTCGGCGACTTTGAGGGGTTGTTTCTCCGAAACTGCCCATCAGGATCGGACGGCATTTTTTTCCCAACGTTTGGTGGAGTCAATAAGTATGCTCACTAATTTTGAAGCGGTTGCCTTTTCACTTTTTTTTTTTTTTGTACTCGCTAGTGCAAGAACGGCCCGCGTGTTTCGGCTGGCAAAAAAAAATTATTATATAATTAGGGTATTTCCTTTAATGCTACCGCATTTTTATCCGGTTGCCTTTTCAAAAAATTTTCGATTTTGCCCCTCCCCCCATATCGCCGAACTTGTCCATTTGGGGTCACTTTGGCCGCTACCAGGGGACTCTGTACCACTCAAAGGCCCAGATTACCACTCGCCATCCGGTTGCCTGTCCAACATCGGCTTGACGTGCCATTGCCTTGAATATACATGTTTGAACGCGCTAATCTCAAGAACTACCTGTCCGATATGAAAAAATATTTTTGCGTATAATAACAATTTTTAGGCTATATTACATCATGCTACGACTCAAAGGAGCAGAGAAGTAAACGTAAACGTCAAACCATCAAAGACGCCGAGATGAATTAAAGCAGATCCTAGCTTTAAAATTGTCCCTGAAATTAAAACCTATTCTGGAAAAAGTTTTGGAACTAAAAACAAACGGACAGGCAAAAGTTTTATTCATATAATTTTTAGATATTGGTACATACCTACATTTAAATTTAATTTATATTTGTAGTAACATTTGGCCCCAGCTTCACCCGTGGAATTTTTTGAAATGTAAATGTAAATTATCCCAAAACATTTCCGATATAAAAAGCAGTCATGTCAATCTCTGGCAAAAAATGCCGTTTCTCTGTTTTGACGTAAAAGAAGGGCAAACAAACAAACAAACTTTCGTTTTAATAAAATTAGTTAAGACATTGTATAGTAATTAGTATCCACGACCAAAATGATTGTCACCATAGTAGAGTCCGCTTGTATGAGTGGCAGCGAGCAAGGACGCTCACAACTTACTCTGCTCCATATAACCACTTAGGCTAACTATCTAGAACACTGTTTAGGTAATTAATTAATAGAAGTTCTGTTCCCGGACGGGGAATAGCCAGAGTATAAAAATAAATATTTCAAAAATAGTACATAATATCCAAATAAAATATTATTTCCTCTTTCGCTTCTTTTATATTTATTATACCTTTCAGACATGCTCGGCGATTGTGTGTACATTTAACATTGCCTTATGTAGAATATGTGATTGCGTGTTCAGATAGTAAATAAGGCTTGATTTTATACTGTTTAATAATTAATTTATATTAACTAATGTAGGGACTAATTATGGCAAACTGAAATGAACAAATGATGAGCGCGGAGCGGGCAGCTAGGTACTCTTACATAAACACGTGTGTGTTGTGTGTGTGTGTGCGTGTATGTGTGTGTGTGAGTCATGCAAATTTAAGTAGATCCCCTACATTACACCCTCCCTTACAAAAATCTCGATTTTACATATTTAAAAAATTAACTATATCTGAACATATAATTAACACATTTCCAAATAGAAAATAGTACGTGTACCTAAAAAATCGACTTTTGCAAAAGTTAATGAAACAATAAAAGAAAACATTATCATATTGCAAATTCGTCACTGTCGTCGCATGACGCAATGTTGAAAAAAAATTCTGCGAAATTTACATATAATTAAAATCATTGTATATTTTATTGATAGGATCACGTTACATCCTATGTTGCATACATATTTGGTCTCTTTGCTTATATGTTGCTAAAACGCTATCATAAGCAGCACTCGTACTGTAATTTTTCTAAAATGCACGAATATCGATCTTGGGTGTATGCAGTGAATGTCTTGAAGAGTTAGAGTGGTCCTCTTGGTCATCTCTCAGGTCCGCCTGGTAACGGAGCAGCAGCTGCACATGGTGGTCAGGTGTAGAATATTCAGAAGCTCTTGTTATATGCCGAGTACACGTGTTTACGACGATAGGCACTGGGATTGATAACTCTGTATAGCTAGTAATCGTCCACCACTCGGCTGATCCACAAAATGGTGACGCTGCGGCTAGTCACGGTGTATCAATAGCTGGTACCTTATATTAGGCCACACATTGGCATCGCACCGAAAATTTCCCATTCCGGCCGACGCGGCGACGTATAATCTAGGCGGACCGTTTGTTACAAGAATTGTACGAGTCTGTGGTCGATTTCGGTGGACCGTACGGCGCCGCGCCGGGGATTGGGCGAATGTGTGACCACCTTTAGAGACTGTTCATGATGATAAAGTTCCGATGCTCCAGATACTGTGATTGATAACTCTTCGTATTAGCTATAGATGCGTTGTATCCCACACTGGTTGGACGTGGTTGTACCTACGTTGACATGGGCGGCAAAGTCTCACGATGGTCATCACTCTGTAGCCCGCGTGCACACTGCTGGTGCTGCAACCTCTGCTGATTTTAATTTACTTGAGTCTTTATGTGCGAATAAATCATGTTATTCTTGTCAGTATTTATATGCGATTACTCCACATGTAACTTTGGTTCCAGATATGCGACTATTTCATATAATATGATATGCAAATAATCCATATATACTTCACTGTCCCATTTTATGGCGCTCTCAAAATATGTTTGTTCTGTTCACACTTTCACTTTAACACTGCATCGCATTTAACAATGCCTTAATAGTCCTGAAAGTGAGTCGTCCCGAAAAAAATTTATCACCTCGGGTCACCAATGTAGAATATGTTATTTCTACTATATTGGTGACCAGGTTGCGTCAATATTACAGAATGTCCTTATCCTTTTTGACTACCTCTAATAGAATGCAGGCGTGATCATATGACATTTATTTCACTACAAGTAAATTTAGTTTGTCACCCATCGATAACAATATCATGTCAAATGTGCTTCATTCCACTTCCTCGTAATTATATAGCCATTATAGATTATAAATTGAAGCTATTACAGATATCTGTTGATAGATATCATAATCGTTTTACAATATACTGGTTTGAAATAGTTTCACCTCTTTCTAGATTGTTTAACATTATGTCGTGTTGAAAAAATTTAAAATAATGAAGATACTGAGATATTCTAAAATTCCAATTATGCAAGAAAAAAATGTTGAGTAGGCGTGTCAAACGACAGAGGCACGCGCGCTCAGTAATATTGATAGCATCGTCTCTTCCCATATCGTCCCACTTTAATGGTCATAACGTGACTCGCCAAGTGGAAGATGGTTCCGTGCTTTTGATTTAAAATTCCTATCTGATTCCGATAGCAGACGCTAGCATCTACTTTAATAAAAAAATGTAAAGGCCTGAAAAGTCTCAATGTTGTAGATTTGTAGATTGTGTCTGAATACTTCTTTATAAACCAGTTTAAATAACTATTTCGTTATTTTTTTTTTCTCACCAATGGTTCCTTTGCTTTTGATTTAAAATTCATATCTGATCCCGATAGCATCCACTTGCTTTATTGGCCTTAACTGTACAGTTATTGAACAAATTTCTAGATTGTGTATCTAATACTTCACAGATGTCTTTAGGAAATAGTTTATGTACTTTTTAATGCTCATAATGGTCATAACGTGACTGGCCAAATGTAAGAATAGTGCTCTGAAATTCTGAACCCGATGGCAGACACTTTAATAGAAAAATAAAGGCCTGAAATAAAATTTCCTAGATACTTCACAAAAGTTTCTAGAACACAATGATTGTCTGTCTTATAGAGACACGGATCCGCAGAGAGTTTGTCTGATTAAAATGAATATTTGCAAACATTTTTTTTTTCTTATAACTTACAAAATACAACATATGAAGCTTTGTTTGCTTGATGATAATAATATGTCAAATGATATCAGTAAAACTTGAAAAAACTAGCAATAATTGCAGAAATCCAATAATATGTGAAAGCAAATTAGCAAATCAATAAAAGACGCAGACAATTAACATAATCATATTCAATTCAAATGCAAATTTCTATTATTTATTTATCCCAAGCTTTACATTGCTTGCAAATGTAAATTTTACCAGTATTAGTTCTCCTTTCAAACAGAAACTTTCTGTTGAGTAGGTTAAAATAAAATTAATAATATGAAACAAACATAAATAAGATATTTCTAATGGTAAAAGATCAAGAAAATTAAGTACGAAGAAAATTTGTCTGAAAAATATATCTATGCTAAATTGATAAGGTGTACAATAATTCTTTTTACAGCTCCATCTATATGTTCTCAATAATTCTGGTATTACCTTAAATTGTCAACTACCATGAGGAAGTAAATTGAATTAGAAACTAAAAAGTAAAATTCAGTACAATAAACTTCATTGCGCTTTACAATGACAGAATACGATCTCAAGCTTTGCATTGCTAGCATTTTCTGTCAGTTTTACGAGCTCGCTTTCCTTGGGACTTTCATCCCGTAACAATCTAATTTAGTACTAAACTCTACCTCACCAGAACTTATGAGCTTTATGTGAACTGATGAGTTAATTTCAGGTATATACAAGATATAGAAAAAACCACTAAATACTTTAGTGATGCCGGTACTGTCTGTCTGTACCAATGTTAGTCCTGAATAGGCTCTAAAATGACTCAATGAATTTTCAAGAATCTTTCAGGAATCATAGTGGGTACCTATTTGAATTCAGATACTGATAAAAAAAACCGTATACGCCTGAAATTGGGTGAGGTAATCTAATAATAAAACTAATCTATACCTATATTGTAAAGAAATAGTGTTAGTTTGTTTATTTTTAAGAAAATTGGACAAGAAAGTGACTTTTTCACTGCCGAAGCTGGGACAGAAAGCTAGTGCATTAAAATAAGGAGTCATACTATATTTCTACTAGTAAATTCGAACTTCCAACTGCAACTAAATTGATTGCAGAACCACGATGCAGCGGTATGAGGAAATTAAAAATTAGACCAAAATACGTGCTGAGCATGCTCGAACAGTCTTTGTTCATACTCGTACCTATAGGTACAACTTAAAAATGTAATATGAGCAAAGAAAATTTTATAAATAACTAATATATAAAATTAGTGGCCCAAGGAGGATAGGCAGATCCGCCAAAAAGATCATCATCATCATAAACCTTTTAAGATCCACTGTTGGATCATTGGTCTCCCTCTAGCGCACCATATTAGTGGTGCTCATTGAGAGGAATTGCCATAGTCACCACGCTTGGCAGGCGGGTTCGTGACCGGACGCCGCTATACGTGCCCTCCGAAGCACGAGGAGTCGATTTAAGCATTCTTAAAGAAAATTGGTGCTTAGCATTTTGGCAGCGAGTAGGATTCGAACCCGGGACCTCCGGTTTCAAGTCCACCGTCCTACCAATTAGGCTATCGACTACCCTATGATGAATATCAGGAACTACGTGTATTTAGTAGGTTGAATCCCAATGTACGAGAGTAGATAAAGTAGTGTATGAAACTGCATATAACTAGGTATTAAAACAAACACGAGTGTGATACTATTAAAAATCTCGCCTGGCGGCTCGGTTCTTAAACACACACTCGTGTTTTAATACCCCTCATTATACAACACTTTCATAAACTACTATTATATTTATACAAGTGGTTTTGCTAAGGGGTGAACAAATAATAATAATATATTAAAATAACGAGTTACAATTTGTTTCAAAGAAATGAAACCTTATGACTGATGGACTTTGTTCATAAAACCGTTCATAATCTAGTTTGCTTGAAACTATTTATTATATTTTTATTTTTAATTTTTTTTCTGCACTTTCACTACATATATAAAACAGAGTCTCTCGCCGTGTCTGTCTGTTTGAGTCTGTGCCCGATTTTCTCCAGAACAAATTCTCTACTGAGCGGATTTTGTTCAGATTTTCATATTCTTCACGAACCACAAGCAAGATTTGTGTGTATTAAAATTTAATATAATATTACTTTTTGGAGCTGAGCACTGCTATTATTGAATCAAGTCGAGAAAAATTGGTGATCGCCCGTTCCATGGCTTTAATAAGTGTTACTTATACGATTAGTTTTGCAAAATTTTACTAGGTATACCTATCTTAAAATTTACGCAAAAATTAGTAATAGAAACAATAAGTACCATACCTACAAGTTGATCCAGGACACCTAGTTTTTTATGTATCAAATGTTATTAAATTCCGTTCAAAAAAATAATTTCAATTTACAATAGGTACCATTTAATTAAAGCAACGTGGAGGAAATCCCTTTTTAACATGCGGGTCAGATTTCAGTAATAATAACTCTATCTATCTATTCTATTTATCTATCATCACGTCTTTCATCCCAAGTGGTGTAGGCAGAGACAATCGAATGCTTTGTTACGATCCAGACATACCTACTTCGCTTCTTTTATATTCATCATACCTTTCATACATGCTCGGCGATTGTGTGTACTTTAATATTTCCATCGATCAATACATTTTTTATATGTTCAATAAAAGTACACCTAGGTCGTCCTCTGCCAGCATTTCCTTTCATTTCAGTCATATAAACATTCATTCTTGCAACCAGCGTAAACTACTTTTCTTCATTTTATCATTAATAATAAGTTTTTAACATAAATCGACCCTTCCCGTTTCCAGTTATAATTTGTAGCTAACGTTTAATTTAGAACGGTTTCTTAGAACAGGCATTTGTACGTTCGTGATACAAATCTACTCCTCGATATTAAATGGGCCGTACATACATTATGAGAAAATGCCAACATCGGGTTACGAGTGTGCGAGAATGTAAATCTAGATAGCTGTTCCGCGCCAATTCGTTGATGTTCCTGGAATTATGTATGGAGAAATAAATTTGTTAACTTTTGAAATTATTTTCATGTTTATTTAAATAGGTACATGAACAAATACTTAACAGTCAATGAGGTTTTATTTATACTTTTAACCGTACTTCAAAAAAGAAGGAGGTTTACAATTCGTCGGAATCTTTTTTTTTTATGTAATATTCCCTGATTACTCGATTTGCATTTTTTTTTTGTTTGAAAGGGTATACTTTCCCGGTGGTCGCCAGGTCAGGATCTGGAGAAATCAAGAACTCTTCAAATTTTATAGGCACAATTGAAGCGATTTTGGTATTTTTTTATAGTGACTTGTGCATTTGCTTTCAGAAAGCACATTTTGGTTTTGTAGGCGGTTTTTTTTCTTCATCAGAAGTGGTTATATTTTATATTATTTGGTCTTAAAACTGAATACCAACAGTAAAAAACACATTCATTTTATGAGTAAAGTTATTGGGAATTACTCAATAAGGCGCTTAAAAATATAATGTTACTGGCGACCCTGCTCCGGCTTCGCTCTGAGTTTTCAACAATTTGAATAACTACGTAAATACGCTTATCTATTAGAGATAGAAATATGCTACCGCGGACTTTTTTGTTGATCTTTTTATTCTACACAATTCTCTCCTACGTCATTTTTTAATATATCTGACGGATTAGACAGCATATGCCATGCAAACTCGCTGGGGCTAACTTTTTCTCCGACTTGATTCATTTTTATTGTTAATTTTTTTTAAACCGAAAACCGTAACAATATCTGTAGTTTTTGTACGAAAAAAGCACAGTCAGACGCGGCAGAGACTTTATTTTATAATATGTAGTGATTGTCAATTTAAAAAATATGACTTGTGCTGTATGGACTCAGTTCCTTTGCCTGATCCTGAAAAGGAACAAATTAACAAAAAAAAAGTCTTTGACTAAGGACCTTGACGTGTCACTATCATGATTATTTATCTTGCTATCCTTACATCTATTATTTTCCTTAATATTGCAGTTTTTCCACTCCAAACAACACCGACCAACTGAAACGGATCAACTGTTGTATTTCCCAACAGAACAACTATTTCATAATCTCGGTTATAGAATAATTTCAATTCACAGTCATCGATTTATTTCAAAATGATAAATAACTATCAACCAAACCAAATGAACCACTGATTACTACTGTTTTAAAATTATTCCAAAAAAGTAATAACAAAAGAATTAATTCATTTAAATATTCACAGATATAACTTTAATTAAGTTTGAAGAGACAGCAATATCTAGACAACACAATTTTTTAGCTACTCCAACCTTTGACATTATATTATATACCTTTATTTACTCAAAAGCACAAACTTTTCCGTTGTTTAAAGACGCCTACGATCAATTTAAAGTAATATGAGTTGACATTTGATTAACAATGTTTTGATGTCGTGGGCCCTTCGCCAATCTTAAATCTATACAAATGTTATAAAGGGAGAGTGTGAATTTTGTGAGTTTGTGTGTATGTGGAGGGTAATCTTCGGAACCACTGATCCTATTCTGAAAATTATTTCAGGAAATTATCTCAGAGTGCTATAGGCTATATTTTATTTTGTTCGAAAATATCCACGGGCGAAAAGCTAGACTTTATTAAAATGATTTCTCTTTCACTAAATATTGCCCACGGCTTCGCCCGTATTATATTGATCCCAGCACACCCGATCTCATTAACACTACAGCAGCATGCAATACTTTATTTATTTATTTTTTATTAATCTTTAATACATATAATCTTTTAGCAGATTTTACATGGTAAAAAGTCAGCCTCTCTGCCATCGTAAAGTTCTGAAGCGATGTAATTTTTTTCAGTAAGTAAATACGGTTTTTCCAATGCTATTCATTTAGAAATAATGAAATAAAAACATAGGTACCCCATTAAGTGGGGTATCGTTTGAAAGGATATAAACATTCCAAACTGACTATTTTAATCTTTTGCTACGCAATTTCTAAGATGTCGTAAAAATAGTATGCTCCACGCTTTTCTCAGAAGTTTATGGCCCGAAAAAATGAAATGTCTACTTTTATTATCCTGTAAGGCTTACAATTTGAAAATAAACATAATATACAGTATACACCTATTATTTTGGTCTCAAGTTATGATAAGATAACGATATCACACACAAACAACATCCATTATTCGAAATAAATACTGGCGGGGTGACATAAGACTATATTATGCACTCTTGTTTGTCAACTCCATTCATCGACTCACATACTCATTTTCTGCCAAGTGGATGGCGAATCACATGAAATTTTTAGGTTTCCGTACCCAAAGGGAGACAACAGAAAACTATTACTAAGACATCACAGGGTAGGTAGACACTTGAAATTTTCACAGAGTAGTAGTAACTATAGCCGCTATAACAAAAAAAATAAAAGAAAGTTGAAAATTAAAGAAACGTATTTTTTCCTGTCACAGCTGAAATATTCACCGAGTGTGTATTTCTATGGTCACTTTAACAAGAAATAATAAAAATAAAAATTACATGCACCGTACAAGAAACGTGATTTATTCGGCGTTTTTTGCTCGATCTTAATAGCAATACATACAAACATCTAACTAGTATTACTATCATTGATACTCTTAAGTAAAACAGCAAGTGTGAGTTGTACTCGTGCAAATTTGTTCCTGGGCCATACAGGGGCGTCAAACTTGTCGAAACCCGTCGTGTGGGAGTCCGACTCACACTTGGCCAGTTTTTTTTACCTATTTTTTAATATATCTACTTATACGCTACTTTTACATCGGACAGGTTTTTTATATATGAAAAATATAAATTGCCTGATAAAGCTCATCTTATCAACATTCAGTGCATACTTGATAAGCCAACGTGACGAAACTAATATTGATTTTATATGTTTTATATCATGTGCATGCATTCATATTATTCCCATGCGTATCAACAACTGGCTAATTTGTCAAGTGCATATTGAAGATTATATTTGTTATTCAACCATAATGTAATGATTGAATGGATTTGAATGACATTTGGTATATAGGTAAAATAAATGTTAACGTAATTAAATATTTGTATGCAAGGAAATGGGAGCATACTATCTCTATATATTATTTTTCAAGGGTGTTTTTTTTTAGGTAAGCCATATCTCCCTTAATACTTCATCAAAATTAATGTTTGATACGCCATTTTGAAGATTATTTTCCCCTCTAATGACAAAAAAATCTAACAAATAAAAATTCAAAATTAAAATTAGACTAATTTATGTATTTTGTAAAAGACGCCATCTGTGGAGATCACTTGAACTAACGGTACGAAGTTATTCGCACAGGTCATCTAGTCCTAATTTATATTATAAATGCGAAATTGTGTTTGTTTGTCCTTATGTTACGTCAAAACGGAGCAATGGTATGTCGCGATTTTTTGCACAGAGATAGTTGAAGTACCGAAGTATAACCGGTGAGTTTATCCTGGAATTCCAATGACACATTTCAAAAATTTCAAAGGGTGAAGCCGGGGCGGAAAGCTATTTTGTAAATAATCTTTAACAAAAATAAAGTAGAAGTGTATGTCTAGGATTTCAAAATTTGTATGGAATTATGATGTACACTATTTTTAATTCTTTTAAAAATTACCGGTGTATAGGCATCTGTACGGTTGAATACTTTTTGCTGAATCTGCTTTTAATTTTGATTAATCTATAATCTTAAAGGATTTCGAAGATAAAAAAATACATAATTAGTTTAGCTTTTGATAAATACGTGCGAATTCGGGGCTTATATTAATGATGAAATATACGCGTAATATAATTAATATTGCGTTGCTATGACTGGCCGCTCGAATTTGAAATTAAACAGTTACAGAAATAAAAAGATGGTCGATTAATAATTTTAAAAAAAACCGGCAAAATCTGTATTATCCACCCCATGTACCCAATTATTGTCTTTCCGTGGGTACAAGATTATAATATCAGTTATGTACGAATTCAGTAACAAAGTATACCTCATTATATTTCAACATCACCTAGAGATCACTTGAGTATCTAAAATTAAAGTAAATGTCAGATTAACAATGCAAAGGGGTTAAAGCCGCTAACATAAAAATAACCGTAAGCCAATTCAAGTCAATTTGTACGCTATTTTAAACAGCATAAGATACAAAATACTTTAAGCAACACTAAATAAATAGGACGCTTATATCTCGTAGACGCTGGCGGAGCGTAAAATCATTCGTAGCACCTTCGTAGCATATGCGTAGCATATCGTAGACTGTTAGATGTGTACCTACACCTGCATTCACTATTTACGCTACGAAACACGACACACTACTAACGCATTCTGTACATAAACAAACATGAGCTTAGTCTTATTATATTTTAAATAGGTTTCCATCCTGGCTTCGCCCGTGGAAATGATTGAAAAGTGACATATGGATTATACCTATATAAGTAAAAGTAGGACATATGGATTATCCCTATATAAGTAAAAGTAGCAGATTTTTTAGCACTACCTCTGTGCAAACAAAATCACGTCTAATCTTACAAATACACATTTTCGCATTTTTAATATCAGTAAGGATTATAACATATGTTAAGTTATACGATATATTTAAATTATTAAAGTTTAAGGATACGAAATAAACCGAAACATTTTTTTCTCAATATTGCTACGATTTTTTTATGAAATTTTATTTAAATTGCTTACTTAAAATACAAAAACAATCACGATAACAGAACCGTTATATAAATAGCGCCTCACGAAAACAAAGCAGGTGGAACTGCCGCCAAAATAGGGTGCCACAAGCCCGGAGCGCGCAACCGCTGTACGCTTGTTTCAATTCACATGTGCCGCAAGTTAAAATAAATGTTTAAATACCTGTAACGCTGAGCAGTGACATGTTGTATGGCGGGGTTGTGCCCCGTCAACCCGGGGCGGGATTCCCCGTCACCGTTTGCACCGGGGCCCCATGATAAGCGATCCGCGCGCCCTCTAGCTATGCGGCCCGCCGACCAACTGCCGGCAAATAGATTCCGCGCATGCGTTCGGGGTAGTATATCCGCCGGCGTGAGAACCGGTTATTTTCGCCCGGCGAGGTAAATACCCTCACATCGATCCGGCCCGGTTAAACTTGATGCAATTATTGTATGCAACGATCCGCTTCCTGCTGTTAGCGGGTTCGAGCTATTTTTAGAATTCTTTTGTGGGACACTCTCCTTTTATATTCCACTTGTCTTTTACATTATTTTTATGTAACTTATCTTATGTTATCCTAACTATCTTAACTAATACGAAAGTGTTTGTTTTTGAAGTGAAAACTTCTTTAGGCGCGTAGAGCGAGTTCTTAGTAGGGGGAAATATTATGGATTCATGTTTTCAGCACAAGTCCCCATGACTGCCTATGCCTTTTTTATCTTTCTTTCACGCCACAACAGAGCAACGGATCTAAGTTATTTTTGCACAGGGAGTGACGTATGCTACTTTTATCCTGGAATTCCTTTTTCTTGTCACATTTCAAAAAAAGCCAGGGCTGAAAGCTAGTAATATATAATTTGACCTTTATGTTGGGACATGTAATATAAGTCTTGAAATTATATATGGGACACACGAGTGATTTCTTTCTTCACGGATGAATTATTCCCTTATTCCAATTCCACTAAGATAATTATAGTTGCTAATAAAAAATAAGTTGGAAATATGCTTAAAATTAACTTCTCGTAGCACTTACCTACATTCGTAGCAGTTTCTTTGTTCTTAGGTAGTTCTATTATATTATGTGCTAATTATTTAGGCTAGATATAAACTTTTCAGGTGAAAGCAGCGTTCCAAAATAAACCATTAATATTTTATGTTTGACTGAAGAATTAGGGCAAGAGGTAAGAGAGTCACCGGGATATCAGATACGGTTGTGGTTGTGGCATCGTGCGGTTTTAGTGCATGGAGCGTGAACTTTGAAATTAATATAATAAATTGGAATGGGATAACTAAGGAATTATGTAAATAATGTAATTATAGATACCACTACATAATATAAAACTACATACAAAAAGATTCCGGTTTTCAAGATTGATGTCTTTAAATATGGAAAGATTAAAATTTAGCGCCAGCACGCTGTATGGAATATACTTTCTGATCTGTTAATAGAAAAAATCATATAGAAAGTAAATATGAAGAATGAAATGGCCTACCAAAAAGCCTTAGGAGCATATCTATCTTTAATATAAATAGTGCTGTAAAACAGGGTTAGTCGCTAAAAATTAAAAACAATTCTAAAATGATTCTAGAGTTACATACATATATATTATTATGAAAACTCAAAGTATACTTTGAGTTTAACTCAAATAATAAGTTTTTAGAAGGATCTGTCCAATAAAAACTTTTAATTAAGTCCACAATCGAAGCTTGAACAATATTCGAACTCGTTAAAATCTCCGTCTAAAGTGAACCATTAAAAATCAGTGCTTTAATTAAAGTGCTTTTATTAATATTGATCCTAAAATTATAGTTCTTGTGAACGAGTTTCTAAGCCTGTGTGATTTATTTAGAAACTTAGCATTTAGGTCATTCGATGTTTAACAGTACCATGTGTGGCATGGTACAGATCACTTTTATACTTTCATCAATACTATATTTTGCATTTCTACAACGTGATTTAGCAGGTAACCTTTACAGACAAAACATGGTAACTGAATCTGAATGGAGAATTAAATACAGTGCTTTTTCTCACTTTTTTATAAAATAAACCTGCTAAGTACTTGTCAGATGCGTGATATATAAGGGCAATTCACTAAACGTGGACACTGTTACAGGTGGCTCTGACGATACCTCAAGGTATTGTGAAGGTTAAGGTGTGGTATATACAGTGCAGTTTATTTATCAAATGAAAACAATGAAATCTATATTTTCTATTTTTTTTTTTTTTATTCTTCACGGGTTGCAGCTCCCGAAACGTTGCCGACCCCAGGGTACCCAGTGGAAGACAAAGTCTTCCTCAATTAGCCAATGTTTTTTTGATGCTATACTTAACGAGTGGCCAGCTCTAGCGGTGGTCGAGTGGATAAGACGTCGGCTCGCAACTGAAATGTCGCGGGTTCGATTCCTACATCCGACCATGTACCAATGGGTTTTTTATAATGAAAAATCTATGTACATTATACGACAAACCGTACGAAGAGGCTTTTCCATCTATCTTTTCTAATGCTGCTGCTATTTACGATTAATCTTTAGGAAAGTTGAATGTTGAATATCATCACTATCCTGCGTCTGTCTGCATCTCTGTGACCTTTTCACGCAAAAACTACTAAACGGATTTTGTTACAGTTTTCACTATTAGATAGGTTGGTTCACCGGGAAGATTTACAAGTATTACACGTGGATCATGTTTAGGAGCTGAGTGTTCACAGTATAAGTCAATCAAGTCGGGGGAATTGTGTAGAATAAAGTTATTCACAAAAGTCTGAGGTAGAATAATATATATATCTCTAATAAATAAGTAGTTATATATGTAGGTATTCAAATTGTTGTAAACCCATATTGGGTGGGGTCGCTATTAGTAACTCATAGAAATAAATGACTGAGTAGGTATGTCACCATTTTGAGATATTTTTAAGATGGAAAAGCTTCTCTTTGTGTGGTTTGTCGGTTTGTTAGCTAGGACTAGTACCTACAGATTATAATTATCTATATGAAATGAAAACGCTTAACATTCCACAAACCCTCATTTCCTATATATATTTTCTAATAAAACTGGTGTTAAATTTCTTAATAAGCTTTAAGTAGAAAAAAGACTGCAACTTAATTTTGTAGAGTTATTCTCGCCACGTATACTTTAAGCTTCGAACATTGGGAAATATCCCGCGCCTACGATCTGGCTATTCCATACAAATTCTACTCACGTTCGTAGTACCAACCTATACATATTTAGGTAAGAAGTAGAACTACAACTTCCAAAATCTTGCTTTTGTCTTGGTTAAATATTGAAAATTTTAAAATGAACGATTACCT
Source organism: Nemapogon koenigi (assembly GCA_963924495.1). Taxonomy (NCBI): domain Eukaryota; kingdom Metazoa; phylum Arthropoda; class Insecta; order Lepidoptera; family Tineidae; genus Nemapogon; species Nemapogon koenigi. Next base: position 6,818,311 of record OZ004644.1, on the reverse strand, counting down.
AATTGGGACATGATATGATACACGATATTCAAACACTTTTAGATTTGTTGTCTGTTTGTCTAGATGTTAGTCCAGTATAGGCTCAGAAACAGCTAAATGAATAGATTGATCTCTTGTCCATAATTCTTACAAATATATGGCTAAGTTAATGGTATGAGCGATGGGTTTCAAACATGAAGAGCGAATCCGTGGGTAGCATCACTACAAATTATAAAACGAAATCCCTCGCCACGTCTGTCTGTCTGTATGTTAACTTTTCGCGCAAAAAGTACTGAACGCATTTTGTGGCGGTTTTTACTATTACATATACTTACATTAATTCACCGGGATTGTTTACTAGTATTAAACATGGACCTATTTAGGAAACAGTTATGCCCATCGAGATTTCATGCCGCTTGCTGTCTAAACAAAATGATGTAGGAAAGAATAGTGTAGACTAAAACGATCTATAAGAAAAAATATACCTATCTATAATACATAAAGTGTAGGCTTTTTTGACTTGTCTTAATTGGTAAACAAAAGTTGCATGTTTTTTTTTTAAATAAGTATCATTTAAAATTCCTAAAAGACGTTATATTAACAGTTTTTAACCTATTTTACATTTGCAGAGCTAATAATTATATTTTTTAAACTTTTATTTAAAAAAATTTAAATTAAAAGATATGCAAAGTTTGTTTACCAAATAAAGCAAGTTGAAAAAAAAGGGTATTTATATTCTTGTGGTTGTTACAATTTTTATAAACTGATTTTGTACCCGTACGAAGCCGGGGCGGAGTCGCTAGTTTATTATAAAATAAAATGGAAACTTATTTAAGTTAGAAAATATAAATAGGTAAATCACATTGGCCATTGGTCCGGCATCGCACTGAAAATTTCCCATTCCGGCCGCCATACGATCTAGGCGGACCATTTGTTACAAGAATTGGACGAGTCTGTGGTCAGTTTCGGTGGACCGTACGGCGGCGCGCCGGTGATTGGACGAATGGGTGAGCACCTTTATGCGCCATGAACTTTTCTGTGATCTTTTGAAAACGTGCCGAAGAATAAATTAATGTTCTATTTGAAGGAAGAAATTAATTTCACATAGGTACATACTCCCGAACTCCTTGTCACTACCTACCACAACAGGTTTTAACCAACGTGTTGTCCAAACTGTAGGTAATATTCTGTCAATGAGCGAGAGTAGACCATTGCGTAATTCGCACGTGGTCGCAACCGCGTCACTTAAGTTTTCCCGAAATATCCCGAATTTTTCCGAGGTTTCCCGACGGACGCGGTGCCAACATCGATCGGGCAAGTCGCCGGGATCTCGTGTGACGTCACGATGACTCCTCTGTTTGACCTAAATCTGTGTACGCAAAGATGCGTGCTTCATGCACTACGATTCTATTTATAAGTTTTTGGAGCGTCTGCCTGTATGTCTGTTGACTTATAACTTGAGAAGAACTCTAAATAGCTATTTAATTTCATAGAGTTATAAAACCATAAAATATATTTATGACCTACATTTTTTTTAACATAATATTAGTCTTTTTTCCTTCACGGGTTATCGGTTCCAGGGTACCCAGCGGAAGACCAAGTGATTAAAATACATAATTATTATGAAAAATTAGGTGAGTAGTTAGGTAGGTAAGTATAGGTAGATCAACTTTAGCTAAGTTATAGTTGACGCAAAAATTTTGAAATTTTTGGAATGCTAAAAATGTATCAGAAAGGTTTACGGGATAAAAAGTATATATCAGGGATTCTTATAAATTTATATTTTTTGTAATTTTTAAATGCAGTTTAAATTATATAGAACCCCCCCCCCCTCCCTCCTTGTCTCCGAAACTACCGAGTCTAAAAATTTTGAGAACATAGAGGCCTTATGTAAATAAATTGTCTATAAAATGGTCTAGATCATTTTGTCAGAACTTATCATTTTCCTATAAATTTAGAGAAAAATAATTATATTGCAAGAAAATTTTTTTTGTGCAATATGGGTACATAGTCATATTTCTAAAACTATAAATCCTACCGAGATGAACTAAGTGCCATTTTTAAGACAATAATTTTCTCATTGAGTTTTCTTCTAGCTCTAACAGTTTTTGTGGAAAATAAAAAGAAACCGCCGTCAGTGACACATTTAAAGGAGGAGGAAGCCGACGATGTCATTGCATCAATAGCTTCACATAGCTTGTACTATTATATCATATAAATTAACCCCCTTACTATAATATAATAGGCAGTAAAAAATTATACAAATACTTAATTAATTTTAATAATTCACAATCACAATTACATAATATGTATTATGTAGAAAAGTAACAAAATTAACAATATCATTTTATATTCTATTCTGCCTCTATTTATATTGTCTATATAGCCAGTTCTTCCTGTCACATCAATGATATTTAACTTAAAATAAATGTACAAATAAACAAATGTTAAATCACAAACAAAACAAACAAACCGCCTATAACAGTGTCCACTTTTTGCCAGTTGTCCATATTGAACAGAACAGATGGCAAGCCTGTTGCTGCAATTAATGGACCTAGATTTGTCATTTCTTTAACAGACGTGAATATCTGTTATTTTTAGAAGTGCAGACTTTATGTACCCTGAGGAGTCGATCAAAGCACATATTTTTTAAGAAATTTGGTGCTTAGGTTTCAACACTCTACCAATTAGGCTATGAACTCCTTTATATTTTAATATTATAAATCATGAAAAGAATATGTATGTATAATCAAAATTAATCAACTATTAATTTTAAGATTTTTAATAGTTTTTTTACAAAATAATAGTCCTTTAATTTAATAAAACTGAGCACTTTTAGAAAAATAAAATTTCTTGTATGTGGCATATCCCTAAGTGGCTTGGTGTTGTTTATATACTAAAATATACACAATAATAGTTAATTTATCATAAAATACAATTATATGGAAATGTATTGAGAATTGAGTATAATAGTGCTCTACAACTACATCATGACCGTATCTAGAGGAGATTGGGAGTTATTTTGAAATTTTAGGTAGGTAATAAATAACTAAGCAATGATTTTTTGAAAAGTTTAACCCCCTGAAATAAATTCCTAGATACGGCCTTGTTCTACATACTATCATCAAAGCTGGAATAATAATATATTTGTCTATTGTCAAAACTTAACCCTATTCTAGACAGATTTTGTGACATCTTTACAAAGTAATAAAATAGATAAAACTTATAATATTTTAACTCTGCAGAGTCAGCAGTGAGGCAAAGTTACATTCTAATATGGTTTTCATATTATAAATAATATGAAGAAGTAAATCTTTCTGTCTGGAATGAAGTTAAATTTTATATATCTACCATCAATTCATTCCTTCAATATGCTTCAAATATGTTCCATGCCTCGCAGCATAATTAAGTTCGTTACCCTGCATTTCTTCAATAAATTTCTTCTCATGAGTGATTAGAATCTTATATAAATTACTAGAATACAAATTATTTGTATCATACCTCACAATTTTAGGTTGTTTTTCTGTTAAGTTATTCTCTTTACACTTCTTACAAGCATCTTTAAACAAAACACCATTCTGTCTGGACAATCCAAAGCAATCATACAGAACTAATAATATTTCGTGAATAATAAACCTTCTATGACACCAAAGTGTCTCGTGACATTTATATACTAGTATCATTTCATTACTTACTACTAAATCATAAAACAGTACATCTAGTTTCTTAGAAACTATAAAGTTATTGATAGAACATTTACAGCTCCTACAATTGTGACCTACCAGCCAGTTCATTAGACTGTCATCAGAATACAATTTGAGCAAATCATTTTTTACCACAGGTTCTTCTTTGGGAAAGTTGGATGTAATAACTGATATAAAAGACTGCCTTATGTTCATGTGTAAACCATCAACAAATATTTTCCAAACTTCTTCAATATTTATAGAGAAGATATTTTTAATACAAAATTGTCTATAGTGAAAATAACTGAAATCTGAAATATGTTCACAACTAAAGTGTATTGAGTAATTATATTCCTCAAGATAAAGCAAATTAATATTAAATGGCTTATCAAGATGTTTCATTTTATTAACAAACCACATGCGATGGTTCCAACTATGGTAATTGTTCGGAGCTTTATCAGAAGCCAGGTGACAAACATGTAGTTCTCTATGTGCCAAAGTCTCAAAGTTGCTTTCAACAGTCTCCTCTGAAATAGATAAATATTATTGCTAAAAATAGGTCTCAAAACACAATATATGTGAAATTCAGTCAAATTTGAAGATATAAACAAGATCTGACATTATTATAAACTTTAATGTATTTCTCACCTTCCAATATTAATTCAATAAGCCACCTCCTATATGAAAATGCATCATTGCACTTTGGTTTCCGTGACAAAACAAGAGTGGTAAATTTTATCTCTGTTGTTCGACATAGAAGGTTCTTGAGTACCAATTCTCTGCGTTTATTCCACAATGTGAACAAATCTGGGTTCAATAAAAGTGTAACATTTAATAGCCTCTTTAATCTCTCGGCATTCACACAGGAGACCATAGTTCTTCTCTTTGATTTTGATATATAATTATCCATGAGATCTGAGTAGCAATACATGTAAACATGTTTAATGCACCAAGACTCTAAACCAAGGCAGTTCTCCATAAACACCACGGGTGATTTATTCTGAGTATTCTTATCTACTGGTATAATCTCAAAGCTGCCACTGAAATTAACAATAAATAAAGGAAATAATTGAAATTGCCTGTACAATTTGATTATTTGCCAATTTTATAATGAATACATACAACACAGCAGTTTTTGCCAAGACATTGTCGACATCCTTTAGTATTTTCTCAACAAACGCAAATTTATCGTCATCCATGATAAGCAAGCACAGTAACTTTATAACTATAATAAAAGTATCAATAAATTCAATTTTGTTAGTAATTTTAGTAATATTTTAGAAAATTTATTACAAGTTCACAACCTTTTTACCAAAGAGAATAAATCACCACACTTCACCACAGAGCAAGTAAAGATCACAAAATGATGTGATTGAATCTTTGAATGAATCAGTCAGTCAGTCATCCTGTCGTCCTTTCTTTCAACGAGGATATAATATTATTGTCACCATCGTTTTTTTTATGGTGTCAGTTAAAAATATCAGCACAAGTTTTTTTTGAAGGCAAAGTAATTTGAAATTTGACTGACAACAATTTATTGATGTCATAATATTTTATCCAAACAACAAATATAAGTTGAGAAAGCATTTATTTTTTACATTACTGAAATACCTATCTTAAATTGGATTTCTTAAAGTCCATAAAAAAAATTTTTTTCTTCTTTCTTCACGGGTTGCCTTCAGCTCCCGAAACCGTGTTACGGTCCCAGGGTTCCCAGCAGAAGACCAAGTCTCCCTCATTTAGCTGATAGTATTTGTGAGGCCAGTTCTGGTGATGTATTTTTGTTTAGATAGTAGGTATTAGCCCCCGCAAATTGCTATGCGTTTGAATCTTATCAAATTATTTCCTAAAGACTCACAGAAAGGCTATTTCAAACTAAAACATAATATTGAAAACGTAATAATGAGTAAAAATAACAACAATCAAACTAGAAAACCTATAGAAACAAACCAATTTACAATAATAATTACAAACTAAACAATAATTCGCAAACTCGAAAAATTTCTGTATCATGTACATTTATTGTTTACCATAATTATTTCCATAATTGAAATTTCAATACAAATCTTAGATGGATATTTTTTATGCAATGTAACACTCATTTCGTTTTAAGTACCTATTTTATTTTATTCTAATAAGTAAACAAATTCGATATTTTTTTCTTTTTATACATTTTATTTTTGCTGTTTTTATAGAAAATTGTTTGAGTACGGAACGTACGTTAGAACGCCGCACGCATTTGACAGCTGATGGTTCACAATCGGCGAGCAAAAAACAGGTTATTCGCACCATTGATTTTAGTTAGACAAAATCGAAAAGTCTTAACTTACAATAAACTATTATAAACTTTATGTCAATTCGAAAAAGTCAATTTTAGAAAAAAAAGTAATAATGTTGCCAATAAATAAATATACAAAAGTGACTGATAACCATACAAAATAAAATAATTTTTTAGTCTGGCAACACCAATCTATGGTGCGAATAACCCTCAGAATAAGTAGCCGGTAAATCACTACATTTCTTTCTTCTACTTATGATGTTACCCTTTGATGAGGATGTTTACCACCCAATAAGGAGTGAGCGCTTAGAACGCGGTGGTCAAGGTCATCTTGTATCTGTCAAAAATATAGCAAATCTCAGTTAATCCTGGAAACGTGACTTTATTTATGCAACATTTCCTCAGCACACAGCCGATAGTTATTATTTTAAATTGGATTGCGCCATATTTTCATTATTAAGAGTTTTAAAGAGCCGTATTTTATAATATCTTGTATGGGTCGCAATGTGTACCGACACCATGTACCCTAGCCATATATCTGCCACAAAACTCAAAGCAGGCGCAGCAGCAGAACTGGCGCCCGCACAAAAATAAATAAATTAATTAATTTTATTTATATAATAGAATTTGTTCCTTTCGCCGTCGAGACGATGGGCCCTTGGGCCGAGACGGCTAAAACTTTTACCCGCAGCCTCAGCAAGTCTCTCCGTCTGGCCACACCCTTTGAGCAAGAAGTACTTTGTACAGAGGATCAGCGTGGATACGAGGGTACGCGGCGAGCATACTCGGCAGTGCCGAGTCGGCACCATGAGCACACCGTCTAGACTAGACAATAAAAACTTGTAACCTTATATTTTAAGAAAATAAAAAACAATGCCGTCTTGTGTAGTAAAATTATGCAAAAACAACTCCATTACTCATAAAAAATCTCAAAGAATCACATTTCATAGGTAAGTTAGTAATTTACCACTTATTCTACAATTTAAAGATATATTAGAGATAAATAAAATCGGTAGCACACATGCACGCTTGGTGCTTCACTTTTGTCTTAGCGGCGATCCGTCCTCTACTTTTTTACGTCCATGCCTACAAGTTTTTTTTATTAGATATATTATAATGGTCACCTTTATCGTTTCTATATAAAAAATTATAATACCCTAATTTAGTGGAGGATTTGAAAGAATCTGTTTATAAATAAGTAGGTATATAATAACAATTATTAGGTATTCTTTAAGAAGTTTAAATACCTATACTGAAATATGAAACTTATTTATTTATTTATAGGTATGACAACTAGCGGACCAGCAGAAGTTGCCCTGCCCAAACGTTCCCTCAATGACACCATCAAAGGGCTCTTGCGTCAATAGAAGGCTCCGCTCTTCTTGTGCCAACGGGTATAAACCGAGAAAACGGCAAGCTGTTGCAAGGAGTTGCCTTACAATGGTACCTATTATTATTAGGATATACATGGTGATGACCACAATAAACTCATATTAAATAAAGGCATTATTTACTTTATAACATAATTAGTATATTGACATACAAGATATTTTTCTATGTGACGAGACATTTTGTTCTCCTATATATATAAACAATCACAAGCAACCTCAACTAACGAAAGGGATGAAATACTTACCCTAAAAACTGTTTTCAAATTATAGTGCGGCCACGATCGTGAAACTATTTCTTTCTCTATTGGTCCGTCTACACGCTCCGTCTTGACTGCACAGTTAAAATTGCACATTACGGACGGAAAGACGGAACACCGAAGAGTGTCCACACGGTACAAGTAAGCTCGCGCAAACCTCATTGTTATGTTATTTAAGGGGAAGTCAGTCATCGAAATCCAATTATTAATCAAATTTTTCAGAAAACCTGATCTATTTACGAAACTGAAAAAAATAATAATGATTTTAAGGATATGACAAATATTGTTATTGTTTTGAAAATATGATTAGAAACGTTTTTCTCGATAGAAAAAAACCTAAATACACCTCTGAAAACTTTATTTATCAAATTGTATGGCTATAATATAGATGGTACCATTACAAAAATTAAAATGAATATTGTTTTGGTAATTATCTATCGTTTCATTGTAAAATTATTTCTATTTGGTTTGTATCATTTTGGTTTAAATTGCTTTTTAAACAAAAATTATCGCTTACGTTGAATCGCTTACTGTTTCTATCCTGCTCGCGTGCGCGTGATTCTAAATAAATGCGTTCTGCTCTTTCATCACTCATTTTCCCATGGACCACTTCCCCTCAAGTAAAACCGTGCAAACCCAGAACTGTGCAGTCCAATCTTTAGCAAGTCAACGATTGCTCAAGCCGCGCTTTGGGGCTTGTGCGAGCTACCGTTTTCCCGTCCACACGTACGAGCAAGGAATATACTACGTACGAGCTTACTTGTGCAAACTGTTTTGTACAAGTAAGCGCGAAGGAATGACTGTGCGTGTAGACGGGGCTTATGCCTCACGTCACGCACGAACTTTTATTCTATTCTTTTTTTTTGTTTTATGACTCCATCACAAATCGTGGACGGGAATTTCCCGTCATATATAGTAGTCTGTGGACGGTAACATCAGGCTTTAATCTGAGGGAACATCATGTCACGAAGAAACGTAAACACTCTTCTTCTTCTCCTTTTTTTATTATGGCTCCACCAATGTTTATCGGTGATTTGCCAATGTCAAGTATTATAGCCTATATAGTGTTTATAGACGATAAATCGGTATTTAAGATAATCCCGCCGACCGTGATATGTCTTATTAATCACTGATTAATCACAACCATCACAGCACGAACAGGATTAAACCAGATTCCACATCACGCCATGGCGATAACGCGTGCGGTCGGCGCCATGACCGGATGTGGAATGTCTTTGTGTGAAACATAGAGTAAGGAGCACTCACTATGTTCTTTAATAAGAAACGGGACTGCCATACATTGAAATGAAATCAAAATTAGGGCCGAAAGATACTGCCAACCTACCAACATTAAGGAGGGAAAATAGGAAATCAGTGCTACCAACTACAAAAGTCAAAACATACGGCTAGTGCTGTCCTTCCTACAGAAATATTTTTGTCGATATCGATAAGTATTGATTAGTATAATCGAAGAAATTGAAATGTATGGTAATATACAACCATTTTTTATAGGATTTGAATAAACTACGTAGGTAGACCAAGGGTCTGGGAGGAATTATTAAATTTCAACTTCTTTGATCTTTCATTTCAATAAAACTTTACGTGTTTTTCTATAATTTATTTGTGTTTAACCTAAAAAAACAACACATATACACATAATACAATTCACCGACCTCTTAAAAACAATACACCTAATGCAGAGCAACAATTTTAACAATATTACAGTGAAATAGGTCTAAATACGAGTATACCTCAATAGAACTAGCCACTCGTTAGGTATAACCTCACAAATACCATCGGCTAAACGAGGGAGACTTGGTCTTCCACTGGGTACCCTGGATCCGTAACACAGTTTCGGGAGCTGTAAGGTAACCCGTGAAGAAGAAAAAAAAATAGGTTATTAAATTGAAATTTAATAATATATAATGACCTTATCTAAGACCAATCTTAGGTTATTATTTCAGTACCGCTTCTCGAAGTGAATTTAGGCAATGATAGAACAACTTATAGAATTGCGTACGTGTAAAATAATGAGTATTAGGCGTATTTTGGTAAGTAATAACTAGTAGTAAGTATAAATGATTTTTTTATTGTATTAAGAGGTGTGCAAAAACGATGTTACAACGAGTCTGTAAGAGACACAAACATAGCTGGAATAGAACGATTGTTTAAAAATCACCAAATTGCACTTCAATCTGGAAAGAGTAGCCGTTTCTTCAGTCAGCATGCAAGCCCTGCACAATGGACTATCTGTAACACCAATGTTATAATATTATATAAGTGTTTATTAAAAGGACCATGACCAGTGATGGCTTGAGTCACCGATCTAAGTTGGGTTCTTTTTAGTTTTAAGATCTTTTGTGAGAGTCTTATATTTATGGTTGGTAGAGCTGCCCTGGTTTGTCTACATTGTTGTTCCATTCGAGATTGTGCATGCATTTTGTTCTCTGCTTGAGTCGTGAGGCAAACCAGCCGCTAGGCAGGGGCACTAGGGGCTCGGGGCCAATTGCAGACATACTTGCACCGGCTCTCGCTAGCTCATCCGCCGCGTCATTTCCACGGGAGTTGCTATGACCTTTGATCCATTGTATGGTTAAGGTGTTATTATAGTTACATACCTTGTTTAGTGCTGTATGACACTCAAGTATGAGACCTGATTTAAACTTATTGCTTACCAGAGCTTGTAGGACAGATTTTTTTGTCCGACAGTATGCGAATAGACTGGTTGTTTACTTTCCTCTTAGTTATCGCTAGGGCCGCTAGGTAGATTGCCTGGAATGGCTTAATTTATTTGGTTCGGGTTATAACGGGTTAGTTTTGTGGAATGTGGAACAAATATGTTTGAGTCAGAATATCGATATCGATAAACTGTACAATATGCAAAGTACATCACAATTTTTCAGCAATATGCTGTTCGTTTATTTATGAAATTTATAAAGAATAAGTACTTAATTAAATTAATATGAATGGCTAATAACTTACCGATCCTCATTTATTGGGAATATTGTCATAAAATATTCGCTTGACACCGTCTACGCGGCCGCCTCTTGTACCACATATTGTACACTTTTTTTATGTGTCCATTATTAATTATTGAATACAATTATTGTAAAACAATATACTTATTTACTATAACTTACTATATTAGGTATATTTACAATTAATATATTACAAGCACGATTTAAGCATCACATTATATATTTAGGCCTTTATTCATAAACGTTTATTAGCAACGTTTTTGTTAAAATATGTTTTGTCACTCTCTAACAAACCTGTCTTTAGTAAAAAAAAGTATACCGCCTTCAAAATTTGCACTGAAAGAAAAGTAAGAAATAATAAATATTTCGTCGTAGAATTTGAAGACGGTTGGTGCCGAATTGAGTAACGTCTTTTTTTGAAGTCGTTTAACTTTGACAGCGATAGACAGAGATAGCACCATGGAGTGAAAAAGATGGCGCACGACGCCATTTTTTTGGTGAAACTCGAAGAAACGTCAAAAACCACGTCAGCTGACTGATGTTCTGACTTCTGTCAAAGTGACATTCTTTCATTCATTCTCTCTGGTGGTTTGGCTCATAGAGTAACTTATATATCTAAAGAGTTTGGCTGGAGGTGACGAATTCTAATCTTCAAAATATTAAATAAATGAAAAAACGAATTTGAGATTGAGATGAGCTGAGAAGCATGTGAATGAAAATAATGATATTAATTTCTTAAAAAAATAAATTAAGTCCTAAAAATGGTAAGTATAGTTAATGTCATTTTATGTTTTATTACGCGGTAAACAAACATTTCTTACATGTCTTCCAAATACTTATATTAAATTGTTATTATTCATTATTTCTGCCCTCCAATATAAGTGGTAAACCGATATACCGAATACATACCATACTGTATCACCCACGAGATAACAAAAAATAAAAGTACGTTTTTGAGGAGATACTCATCCTTATTGTTATTTATTATATATGTTATTTTCTCAAAAAAAAAATGGTTACTTTTGGACTTCGAACATAGTGTCCATTCATTTTATTATTATGTAAAAATAGTTGGTCAAAAATTAATTAGAGATATATAATATTATATATATATAATATATAAAAATAACTATTAGTCACTTATGATAGTACAGGAAACGGGAAATAAATGGTACTAAAAGTCATACTATCTACTTTTTTATTGAAGTAGCAAATTAAGAGTCTTAATCTCAAATTATCAATTAATCAGTACTTGTTAAGTGGATTTATCTACCCAATAGTCTGACTAGATACAAATTATTATTTTTAGTGATCTACATACAATTGATTTGGCCAACTAGCCACTAATCACTGATCGGCCCCAAAATGACTTACTACTTAGGCAAGTAGTAAGTCACTAAAAATAATAATTTGTATCTGGAACTCACCGAACATGTGTTGGTTTCCATTTACAGTTTACACAACCCTAATCTAACTTTGTTTATGCATCCAGCACCCTTCTGTTTTTAACACGCTTTTATATCTGAGGTGCTTGATATCAATTGTTATAAATATTTCTTTGGTAACTACTATGAATAAGATCAAACACCCCACACTTTTTAAAATTTAAATATTTTTTATCAATCTGTGCTGAGTTACGGTACTTTATATCTCTATTGAACAATATTTTATAGTTCACATTGCTATTAAAGCATGTTTTTTTTATTCTAATGTTTGTAGGTATCTCAAAAAATTACATGAAACACATGAAAGTTTACCTACTTTAAGATGAGTACTTCCTCAACAGCTAATAAAATACAGTCATGCCACGTCCTTAATTTATTACTCATCTATAATAATAATTATATTATTTTCTTGTTTATTTCAGAGTGCTATCTTTAATTTTCAAAGTTTATTAACTGTCATACTATTGCTCATATGTACATGTGCTTATTTGAGAAGCTTCTTTCCAAGTTTAATGGATAGAAACAAAACTGGGTAAGTTTGAGAAACCTTAATGTTAACTGAGAAACATTTCATACATACCTGTATCAAAACTATTACTTGAAATTGTAAAGCAGAGAAAGCTGCATAGTATCATAATAGCTACTTAATATAATAATTATATTGCACCAAAACTCTGGCAAAGCTTTGTCGCTAAGTAGTAAAATACACTGAATTTACAAGCACATTGACTATACATTAAATACAATCAACCAAGAATATAATTGCCTAAATTAGGAAGACTTTGTATATGGGTACCATGGAATGGAAAGCCTGATTTGTTGATACATAACAACCTTTTGATTCCAGATTTTCAGGAACCTTTTGGAAATGTGCAAGAATAGGAGAAAGAAAATCCCCATATGTTGCAGTTTGTTGTTTAGTAATGGCCTTCTCAATACTATTCCTTACTTAATATTCCCTTATAATTGATATTTTATTATTTTTATAGGCATTTACTTACCACATAATTATATTTAAGTATGTATGTATGTATATCCTGCTATTGGAGAAACTATTCAGTCCCATAATTAACATTGTTTTTTGAATGTCAAGAATATGCATTACTGTGCAAGTCAATAATATACTATAAACATCAATTTAACATAATATGTTATTGATCCAGTCACATTCCACTGGGTTTGAATATTATCAATTAATGTACATTATGTAAATGGAAAAGTGAATATTTATAATCCTAATTGTTTGGATAGTGGCTAAAATCTGTGCATATAAATTAATACTTTTGCAGAATTTAATTATTTTATTTAAACCCTTTTCCCATGTACTTATAACAAACCTTTCAATGCTGGTCGGTTACTTCTATGTCTGGGTAAATAATATTATTTTTGTGATGTTGCACACTGTAAGTTTTTAAAGAGTTTTTGAAGAAAATACCAGTACTTATTTTTAAATTTTATTTTCATATATAAGACAAAATTTCTAGCACAGATAAAAATTTAATACAAAACATTACACGCTAAAGGATAGAATATAAAATTATTACAAAACAGTCAAAATCTAATCTTACACTGAGTACACAAATGTTGCAAGAACAAAATAATGTTCAATAATGCTATAAGGAATGAAAATTTTCATGTGTTTTTTTATCTAAGCTTGCTTAGCTTAATTTTATAGTCCAAGAAAAATAGCAATACCAGTGTATTTTCATAGTTTATTGTGAATTATAAAAAGTGATATTAATTTGCAATATGTAAAAATCTGTTAACATTAGTTCCTTTTTAAGGACCAACAACTAAATAAGGTCAACTTTGGACTATAAATTGATTGTTCTGTGTTACTGTGTATTCATAGAAAAATACACATTATATTTATTCTTCCTTCACCAATGTGATTATCAATAGTTCAATTGTCATACTTCTGTAATAACAAATTATAATAAATAAACAATACATTTTATGATAATATTAGTATGAAAGAAAAAATATTTGAATTGTCATCTGAGATTTATAATCTTCATAAACCCACTCAAGGAGTCATGATGCATAATTGAAAATTGACACACAATAACTGCTAACATTATATTCCTAAAGGCCACATTTATCAGCATCATTGGAAAACTTGTAATAAATTGTTTAATGAAAGGTTTAATTTCCAATTGTGTATTTACAATAATCAAAATTTAAATCATGTGTCCAAACAATTAAATATCTCTTTATGTATTAAATAATGTAAATGTGACATCTCTAGTGCAACTAACACTACAATTTTAATAATAGCGAATACATGCATCAGTCTAAACCATTCCTATAATAAGCTAATAGACATGCACTTTTAATACACAAACACTAACAGACAATCTAGTTTTAATGCTAATTCTACAACAGAAAGATGTTCTTCGATGCATTGTCAAAACTGAAATATGGTTCTCGATATGAATTAACATTTGGTTTAAACATTTGAGTCCTAGAGTCAGTGATAGATTAAAAATATGTAAATTGGATTCAGTATTAGTGAGAAACTAATTTAAATATTAAAGCTGGCTTCCAAATCTATATAGATAAGTACAAACATATGGCACAAGATTTATAAGAATAAATACACACAAGTATTAATTGAGCAAGAGGAAGAGCTTTGATCTATTATATTGAAATTCATGAATAGTAAAGGAAAATCATATCACAGAGGCACAGTCATTCAAAACTGAGCAAATAAAAGTAGAAATACATATGTTGTACATGTCATAGAAAGTATATAAAGATTAAATAAGTCTTAAATTAAGTAATTTAAATAATATGCATTTTTGGTGTTACAAAGGATACACTTATACTACAATATTGTCATAAATTAAAGTAACTTCTAGACACTCATTATAATCAAACATCAATAAATAAATATTTAGAAAAAATATGTCTAAACAATTCGGCTTATTCTTTGATTTTCAGATAAAAAGACTAGTTCCAAAATACCATATGGCTTCATTCTCGACTGTAACAAGTGTCTATAACTTATTATGATAATTATAAAAAGGCCAGGTAAAAAGCATGTTGAAGAAATTTCAACTTTTCTGGTAAGGCTTATAAATTCTAATAATAATTGAAACTAAAGCAAAGAATACAATTGTAATAATATTTTAGAGAGCACTATAATACTAATGATTCTAAACGAATACTACATTTTACTGGAATCAATCAATACACCTCCATGAAAAAAAAATTATAAAATGGCGCGTTTATTTTTTGGCACCTCAAATAAATTCGTAAACTAATGACTTCTACACTAATGTTTAAATTTAACTTTTGCATTTAACTCTTATAACTCAACTATTTGTTGAGTTTAAATAGAAATGAAAAACTAAAGTAATATAATCTGATTCCACCTTCAATCCTTTAGAATGTCTTGATTTTTAATAATTTTGAGAAAAAACAATAAAAAAAATCCGTATCATAACTGGAAAAGCGGGCATGTCTTACTGCTACCTCTACACAACTAATCTAATCTAATGTATTGAGCGCTGTAATCAGGGAGACAATGAAAAATCTCTGCTTCTAGGCCCATCATTTAATCTAGCATTTGTTGCCAATAGTTTTCTAAAAGATCGAAGGTCTAATATTTCTATAACAGATTTGCAAGTTATATTACAATAAAAAATCCATAACCATTTAGTAAATAATTAGGCAGTTTCATATATAATAAAAAATATCCCCTATGGAAGCTAAAGCTAGTTTTGACTACATGTATCAACATATTCAGTCGACGCGACGTAGAACCATTCTCTACAACTACTCTTCTATCATGGTGTCCATTAGTTGGTACCCTGTGAAAATAAAATAATTTAACTAAACAAATACCCACTTACTAATAAACGCTGTTCAAAGTTACACAATGTTTGTACAGGGCTTATCAGGAAGGGAAATAGAGAATGATTTAATTATAAAACAGCTCAAGAAAGCTGGGATAAATCGAACACTGTTCTTAAGGGCAGTAAGGTCTGGTGGAAAAAATGTACATATGTCAAAATGCTCTATTTAAATATGCCAAATAATACAACATATTAGAATTCGGTATAGCAGTCAATCATTCAATCAGCAATCTTTCAATGGGAATTGCATTTTTCCGTTTCGCTCACAAGCAAATTCTTTCACTTTAGCAAACAATATTTCTCAACGACAGAAAGGCACAGACATAAGGGAAATATTGTTCAGTGCTGTTACTGACAAATGAGGTTCCGAATGCCGACACGTATTCGCTGACAGCCAGCTTTTCTTCCTAAAAAAATTAAATATGTTTTCTAATTTCTGACTTTGACTATTGTGCTTGTTATTATTATGTGTGAATGGGACAGAATTAAGACTTGACCTGCGTGCTGTATTTTTTCTGTGTTTTTAAATGAATAAATGAAAATGAGAGGATTTATTTTTCTAGCATCACAATCTTGATGGATTTTTCCTAGCTCAGGCCTGGTGTAAAACCAGCCTAATGGAATATTTAGTAATAGTGACCTGTGTCGGCAATGATTTCGTTCTATCTGATCATTTCCAGATACTTGTGTTTGTGTTTCGTCAGCATCTCCGTGACGGTCACCAACTTGCGGATGGCGGGCTGCACTTTAGACAAGTTTTGGAGCTCGGTCAAGTGCGCAACGCATATGTGATGCAGGGTCGCCAGTTCTTTTCCTGTAAAAATAGGAAATGTTAACGGATTTAATCTGACAGCTTATTTACTGAAAATACACTAACATCCTCATTAATAAAGGTAGTAGCACCTAGTTTTAGTTAAATCGTATTATCATTTTGAGTGACGGATTCGTTAGCCTCGACAAGGAACAAATGACCTATTGGTACGGTACAGTACAAATTTTAGTTTGTGGCGGTTGTGAAGTTAGCCGCAAATGCCCGCGCAATAACTATTTTTTGCAGAATGGTCCGAATTGCGTTAACAGCCCACACAAATTGTCACAACAATAAGTTACATACAAAGAGTTAGAACACATGTATATTTTGACGATTGATTAACAGAGAGCTCACAGTGCTCTCTTTTCGATAATATTGATATTAACTCAATTCGGACCACACTGTATGTCGGTGATGCGAGAACGAACTTTTGGTTTTGATAATTTCCAAATGTAAAAAAAATCATTCATACATAATGAAATTTATGACGGCCTACGACAATTTGCCAAAGCCATATCGATGCATATGTCACATAGTATAGTATCATAGATATATAACAAGAGCATAGGCTCTTGGGGCGTTTTATTACTATTTTCAAAATAAAATCACACTAACCAATGTCAAAAGTGTTATTGGTGTTTGTAGTCGTTGGTGCATTTCCAGGTTCCTGTACGGAGCTCAGTTGATCCAAAAACACCACCATTCGCTCTTTATTCTTTAAAATGAATGGATTGACGACTTCCATGTAAGGCTCCTGAAAGATCAATTTTTAAACAATGAAAACAATTTCTGGTTTTATCTATTATTACTTTGCAGTTTTATAAAAAATAATGGTTATTCATTATACCTCAAATTTGTGAAAACTAAAATGTCTAAAGCGAAAGTAATTATTATACATACACAAACTTGCCACTGAAACGTACAAAAAAATGGGGATGAATTGAGGCCCGAGCTATATGTGAGGGACTTAAAGTAGATGAGTTGGGAATCGCACTTTCTTCCGAGTGACACATACAAATGTATACTACAATATTATAAATACAAGAAATTAATAGTTTCAACAAAGCATCACGCGCGCCATTTGATGAATTAATTAGGTACTTTCGGACTGGCCACATTATAATGAAGAAATTTAGAAGAAAACTATTTTTTGAATAAAGCCATTTACAGTTTATTTCACATGTATAGTCCATTATCAGTTAGCACCCACTCCGCTTCACTCACCTTAGCACCAAATTCAATAAGATTTGCAAGGTTCTGCAAACACTTGGCGACCATCAGCAGCGACCGCTGTGAGTGAGGAGGCGGCGGGGCGGCACACAGTCCCCAAGCTCGCGGCTCCACAAGCGCCGGACATATTAACCGGAGAAATATGAAACCTAAACAAAAAGAGGTAAAGTTTGTATATGTATTTGGAATTAATCTCTGGAACTACTAAACCGATTAAAAACAATTCACTACTGTAAAGATTATAATACATAGAGGATACTTTTTATTACAAAAACAACTGATTTGGACGAAATTTATAAACAACAATCATTTGAACTATTTTGATGTAAGTAATTTTTTAAATTAATTAACTTCCAATTACACACTTCCGTCCCATTTCACGAAATTACTACAAAGTTATGCCACATAGCGAGAGCTTAAGATGTTACAAATAAAAAATTTGATTCCCTAAAACATTACCATTATATCAACCACAGCCCACTGAGCAAGGAAAACCAAAGTATTGGTGACCGATTGTATTAAAATGATTTTAGGCACAATATTTCGTTTTACAATCACAAACCTGAAACCACTCTAGTCCTCACAAATCTCTCATTGGGCCATTTAGCGACGGCAGCCCGCTGTAGACAGCCGCACAGATAACGCACGGGTCGCGGACATGCTTCCGGTGATGTGAATATTGATAATGTTATCTGAAAAATATGTTTATCACAAATATGAGTGCTAAAGGCAGAGATAGAATTTATTATTATAATCTATCCAAGACAAGCCCATTTCCACTTTACATTTGCATTGCAGTTCACTGCAGATATCGACGGACGGAAAAACAAGAGGATTAAGTTTTAACATTTCGAAACAGAAAACTGAGAATTTTTTTAATATTTTTAGTAGTCACTATTTACCTGATCCAAAATAACAAGGAGAAATTCGGCATTGTTGCAGGCATCGTCAGGCGAATCCATTTTAGTTGGATTCAGTTCAGCAGATTGTTTGGAGTCTATCAACTTTTGAACTGTTTCCGCAATCGCTGCCTGTAAAATATCAATAAATACATTTTGATTTTTATTTATACTACAAACGGTCTACAAGGCTCTAGTGGATAAGAGCCAATGAACACCATATGATTTCCATCTGTCATTAGACATTGTTACCTGTATCTCTGTACGAGCATAGCAGTTAAATAAACATGTAAATTAAAAAGGAACTATATAGTAGTACTATAGACGTTATTTAACAAAGATTTCAATATCAAATAAGAATTTTCCCGGGATAAAAAGTAGCTTATGCCACTCTCCGGCACTTCAACGGATGTCCGTTGCGTTGTTTTGACACATGACATAAGAATGTCATGGCGGACAACGCACACGCCCCGTCGAGATATGATGGGGAATCAGGTTTAATAGGACATATCATAGTCGGCGGGAACATCTTAGCTACAGATTAATCGGCTATTGTTACTGTAACGTCTATAATACTTGACATTGGCAAATCATCGATTAACATTGAAGGAGCCATTGTAAAATAAGAAGGAGCAGACATAAGAACATACAAACACACTTTCGCATTTATTATCAGTTAGGATAATTACCATCTTACCTGAAGGAACGCTTTGCACTGCCCATGCATGAACTCGTCAACAACAGCCGTGGCCAGTGATGCACCTCTAAACATGGACCGATGGTCGGTCTCCCGCGCCACCTCAGCGGTAACAAGCTCGCGGGCCAACTCAGCGCCTCTGTTGCATTCCGTGAACGCGTGCAGCAATGCTGTAATATAATACAGTAATTTTAACACTACATATTGTAAAACAAAGTCACATGCCGCTTGATTTACTTCGAAACTGCTGAATGGAATTTGTAGTTTTCACGACTATAGATATAGGTGCGTAGGTGGCCGAGTGGTTAAGACGTCTGGTTTTTTAATTAAAAACTTATGTACATAATCCGGCAAACCACACTTAGAGGCTTTTCTATCTAAATATACCTCAACAGAACTAGCCACTCGTTAGGTATAGCCTCACAAATACCATCGGCTAAACGAGGGAAATGTCTTCTGCTGGGTACCCTGGAACCATAACACGAGGAAGGTTTACGAGTATCAAACATAGACCTATCACGTTTAGGAGCTGAACATTAACAGTATTAGTGATTCAAGGCCGGAGAAAAGTTAGCGCCAGCTCGCTTTATTGGCGTGTGCTGTCTAATACGTCAAAGATATAAAATAATGTAGGAAAGAATTGTGTAGAATAAAATTATACAAAAAAATATAACAGATAAGTAGGAATAGGCGTATTTATATATAATTTAAATTGCGTAATTGCACTTAGGCAGGCATTAAGTTTTTTTTTTTACTTTAAACTTTACGTAGAATGTGTGATATAAATTGACCACATACGGAAAGATGTCATTAGATAAGAATGCGGAGTGAAAGATAATGTTGTGACTGAAATGAAGAAAAGTAGTTTACGCTGGTTTGGACACGTTGAAAGGATGAAGGATGAAAGATTGACTAAAAAGGTTTATATGGCTGAAGTGAAAGGAAATGCTGGCAGAGGACTACCTAGGTGTACTTTTATTGAACATATAAAAAATGTATTGATCGATGGAAATATTAAAAGTACACACAATCGCCGAGCATGTATGAAAGGTATGATGAATATAAAAGAAGCGAAAGTTTGTTTAATATTGTATCCGTGCGAAGTCCCGGCTGCTAGTCCGGTAGAATAATGTAGATTCCATATATTAGTACCCATTGGCAGAATGATTATAGGATTCTTTTGATCAGTAAATCATCGGGGAAGTTTGGTGACTCGGTTCCTATCTCGCGCGAACGAAAATAACTTACATGTAGCCAACGGCTGTCTATCAGCACGACATAGATCAGCCAGCGCTTTCACAGCGGGCAGTTCAGGCTCTAACAACAACTGACGCAGCGGATTGTATTCTTCACGGGGCATCACTAACTCTTGCATATATCTGGAAAGAGAATTTGTTCATATCTATTAAGCCTGTATCCTACGAGAGACTAAGGACCTGCAAAATCCTAACATGTTTTCTCTCTTATTTACAATCAGCCATCCCTTGAATTAAGATCTTGTCAAAAAGAAACCCTTCATAGGATGTTTGATTTTTTAATAAAGTAATATAAGATATATGACGGATTTTCCCACGCTATTGTTCACATCCCGCATTCAATGAAAATTTTAATTATAGCATAGTTTGTAGGACAATAATAATCAGCAACATTACATGAACGTACAGTCATATCGGCTATTCTTTGTTTTGCCTTGGTGTAAGTGGAACAGACTCACCGATTTAATTGTAACTCCCTTACTAATAAACACTTTACAAAGGTATACAATGATTTGTCTATCATAGTGGTTGACAGATTTGTTAGAGGGAGACAAACAAATAACTTTATACAGCGTTTAATAATAAGGGGGTAAGTATATAAGTAGTATAGGTACACATGTAACATTGGCGAAATCATTAAAGTGACGCCTTTAGTATAAAAATAGAATATTTGTATATGATGGTGCGTCGGTGGTCGAGTGGCTAAGACCTCTGGTATTAACTAGGCGGACTACGGTTCGATCCCGGCCATGTCCTATTGAGTTTTATAATTACAAACTTATGTACATAAACCGACAAACCACGCTTTTCCATCTAAATATACATCAACATAACTGGCCACTCGTTAGGTATAGCGTCACAAATACCATCGGCTAACAGCTTTAGGACCGATAACATGGTTTCGGGAGCCGTAAGGCAACCCGCGAAGAAAAAAATGTATGATACCTTATACGCAGACGTAGAGATCCCCACTCTCCAATCGGCGTCATTCCCGCCAACGGGTACCATTCCTCTATTTCCTCTCCGTTGGCGAGAGTCGACAACTCCACAGTGAGTTCAGCTACCTGTGATATTTGAAACTATTGTAACTATAACGTCATTATAAGGTGTATATAATATCAATAACACTTTTTATATTAAAGTTGTGAAATAACATACCTCGGACTCCTTGCCTCGTTTTCCCGTATTGTGAACTGTAATTGAGAACGACGTCACATCCGGTGGGACATCGCTGCAAGATTGAGTAAAATTTAATTTAGAGAATATTTGGCGTATTAATAAACAAGTTTTTCCGTACTCAACCGTGTGCTATTTATCCCCCAAGTTTCACCCAAAGCTGTAACTTTCGCATTAACAATGTCATTAGAATAAATTATGATAACATTTACCGATCAGAATTTGTGTTTAATATGATTCGACTAATATACAAAGCAATAGAGTTTGTATGTTTGAACGCGCTAATCTCAGGAACTAAGAAATATATAAGGCTCCACCAATGTTAATCGATGATTTGCCAATGTCAAGGATATAGCCTTTATAGTGTATAATGCCGATTAATCAGTATTTAAGATGATCCCGCCGACCGTGATACGCCCTATTAATCACTGACTGGTCACAATCACAGCGTGGACGGGATTAAACTGGATTCCCCATCATGTCACGGCGGGACACGTGCGTTGGTCGCCATGACATGACGTAGAATCCTATAGAACATGACGCTAAGAGGCAAAGGAGCTGAGCTGTTACCATAAACGTCAACCAATAAAAATATTCTATAGGCGAAGCCGGGGCATGGAAAGCTAGCTAGTTACCTATTTCATAAGATAGGCAATATAAATACTCACTCAAAAACGAACTCCTCGTCCCAATGAGGGTCGGGTGAGGGACGCGGTTTAGTGCGAGCGACCGGCGCAGCGCCAAGTGTTAGACGGAGATATGGCCGGGGCGCGAGTCGAGTAGGCAGTCTGTGAGCCGTCATGCAGCGCACACGTAACGCCATTAGCCATCTTACTCGGGCCACCTGAAAGTATTATTATAAACAATTTAAGTAAATTTTTTTGCTATACAATGCTACAAATCGAATCGACCTACAAGCTTTATAATGGATATAAAGTTCTTGGTCATTTTATATAACCGTAAATAAAACACTATGGCCATTATTCATAAACGTATTTTAGCAACGTTTTTATTAAAATGTGTTTTGTTTCTTTCTATTATTAGTAAAGACAGGTTTGTTAGAGAGTGACAAAACATATTTTAACTAAAACGCTTCTAAAATGTGTTTATGAATATGGGCATATAATGTATTAGTCCTGTTTTAATTATTATCTTGTAAGCTGATCAATTGAGTCGCTAGAATAATTGGTAGTGTTGGACCTTTTTCTAAAAATAAAAAATACCTACTTATGTCTGTTAAAGAAGCGACACACATAGGTCCATTAAGTGCAGCAACAGGCTACCATATGGATAAAGGCCGTGAAGATGTGTATGTTCAAACCTATATATTTTGTCCAGTAAGTATTTGCACTGTACACTAATATTATAATGTAGAAGTGTGCGTTTGTTTGTAAGAAGTAACTCAAAAATTTGTCATTATTATGAAGTTACATTATTCAGGATGGACATAATTATGTTAACTTTTATCATTATTTTTCAGATTTCCAAAAAATTCCACGAGCTAAGCTGGGGATGGAGAGTATTTTATGAAGAGAAACGGCTCTTTTCCATCATACTGGCCATATGGTCAACTCTCTCGTTGTAGATTTTAGCGTGTCAAACTTAAATAACGTTCAGTTGTTACATGATACTGGTAATAAGGGCAGCAGCAATAGTACAGGCATTCAACATCATACAACGGCGATGGATTAAGATGGTCCATTAAATGCGAACTCAAAATATTTACCAACATTTACATACCTTACAATGATGCCTAGCCTGCTGAGGCACACAAAGTGGTCTAATCGCATCCAACCAAGCTCTCTCTTCGGCGGCGTTGTTAGCGGCTAGGTACGTATGTGTAGACAAACAAGGCAAAGCTCTCTCAACCAATTGGAAGCAAAACTCGCGTTCCCACAGCGATTCGTGAACCTAGAAAGTCATAAATATAGAACAATTCAAAATATGCGTATGTAGCGCGTGAATCAGAATGGGTAGCAATGGATTTGGCTTAAAATGAAAGATGTTTGCTTTTGTACGATCGTGTGGCGGCACATCGCGTCGCGTCGATAGATGTCGCACCGTTACTAACTCATTGAAACCTGTATCGCGCCATTGAAAATATTTAATAGATTGGCATATATGCAACTTTCCAGCGATGTGCGTTGGGGAGTATTCCTTTTACTCACACTCGCTGGATTGTTGTATGTATTGCCATTTCTATATTGGTGACCCCGTATGAACACGCCTATATTCCTGACCCCGCAATGCCCCGCATCCTACTTCCACTTCCCACTGACCAGACCGCCGGCCCGACATGACGACAGGTCATACATCACGACAGGTGATTCAGCCGCGATGCAGTCCACCACACAGTCCATCACAAAGCTAAAATGGATGTTGGTTTTCATACTGTATCGACCTCTGGTCTGGGAAGGGAGTCATGTGGCGGCACATCGCGTCGCGTCGATAGATGTCGCACCGTTACTAACTCATTGAAACCTGTATCGCGCCATTGAAAATATTTAATAGATTGGCATATATGCAACTTTCCATCGATGTGCGTTGGGGAGTATTCCTTTTACTCACACTCGCTGGATTGTTGTATGTATTGCCATTTCTATAATCGTCTTACCAGAATAAAATTAGCGACAACTTCTCGGAATATTTAAGAGAATTTATAATAATATGAACTTGTCAGAGAATCAGACATGCTTATACATTATAATTGCTTAAACCTCTTTTTTAGGGTTCCGTACCCAAAGGGTAAAAACGGAAACCCTATTACTAAGGCTCGGCTGTCCGTCTGTCTGTCTGTCACCAGGCTGTATCTCATGAACCGTGATAGTTAGACAGTTGAAATTTTCACAGATGATGTATTTCTGTTGCCACTATAACAACAAATACTAACAAACAGAATATACAAAACAAAACAAAATATTTAAGGGGTCTCCCATACAACAAACGTGATTTTTTTGCTTGTTTTTTATATTTAGTTATATATTCACTTTAAAAATAAATAATTAAATTAAAATAAAACAAATATTTAAGGGGGTTCCCATACAATAGACATGATTTTTTGCCGTTTTTATAGATAATGGTACGGAACCCTTCGTACGCAAGTCCGACTCGCACTTGGCCGGTTTTTTATCCTGGGGTGGTATCACGGTCATAAATCAATGCGTGAAGAAGAAGAAAGGTACCTGATAAATGTAAGCGCACGACAAATCAATGAGTCCTTTAGGTTTCGTCCGCTTCGGCGTGTCGTAGAAGTACAAATGTGTATCGGTGCCATCCTGCAGCAGGACAAAGTACAGCGCCTTCCATTTTTTGGCTCCCTTGTCCGATTTCTTCTGCAAGTATCCTTGATGTTTAATACCCTTCATTTTCTTGAGACCGATTTGATCTCGACATTCCCTCAGTGTCGCGTAGATTTTCTCGGCGGCGGCTCCTGTCGCGTTCTGTTGGGGTTCTATGACATGCCCTTCTGCGATGAGCTGAAAATATTAATATTCATTAGCTTATGATAGATGGATCATATCAATCATGGATTTCAGTAGAATAAGTAATAGTACTACAGGAATTAAACTGTGAATTAAACATTCACAGGAATGGTAAATATACTTGATTTCATTATCATTCACTAACTTTGCTCGCGGTTTCATTTGTGTCAAAATGTAACAAAGAAGAGACTGCGTGTAATTTTTTTACCGAATCAAAAGCCATCTAACAAAAAATAAAAAACAATTTATCCGTTGGGATAAAAAATATATTGTTCAAACTGAAAGTGTCATCTTTACTACGCCTTTTAACTAAGAATAGGCGTGACCTTAGGCCATAGGGGTGCGCAAAAATACAAGATATAAAAAAAATATAATTATTTACAAAAATATTACTAGTTTTACAACAATTATTATTAATGACTAGCTGTTGCCCGCAACTTCGTTCGCGTAGTATTAGGAATATTGACAAAATTACATAATGTGACTGACTGGTATGAGGCTTCTAACTAAACTTAAAAATTTAATATCTTTTGATTCTGTTGGTCGATTTTAATGAAATAAACACTAAATGTTACTCAGAATAAAGCTTCGTATTTTACAGTAATTACATTTTGAATCCAATAATGTTTATGCGTGATGCGTATGATGAACAAACAAACCGACAAGCAGACAAAAATATCAAAGAAATATTTTTTATTTTCTATTACTTATTTCTCGCGTCTTCCAGTACTTTTTTTTGCAAAAATCGTTACGATTTTATTATATGTAGAGATTTTTTATTGCAGAACGTAGTTATCCTGTAAAGTCAGTCTGATCGCGGTCAACTTGCGTTCAAGGTCACACCTATTCTTATTAAAGAAACACATCTTTACTGCTTTTGTACCGTAGTCTGCATAGTTGTTGTGATACAAAATATATACAAAGGTCAAAGAATATCCTACCATAAAAAATGCTTAAACATTCTTCCTAAATAATAAACTAGATTAGTTATAAAAACTACTGAAACCTAGTAGTATATCTAGTAACAAGGTAACATTGGTTGACAAGTTGACAAGTAAATATTTTGCTTTTATTTAGCCGATATAATGACGTCATTCATAGGTGAAATGTAGGTTAAGTAAATTATTTGTTTTTGAAAAAATAAAGACAATCTCACGATTTTAAGAGTTATAAATTGAAAAATACGGATTATTAAACCAATATCTCGAAACGGTTTTGGATTCAGCATACCTTAACTTTTACTTTACCTACCAAATTCCAATAAAATTTATTAAATACTTACAGGCTGTCCCAGAGAGTGCCCTTCAACAATTTGTTCCTTCCTGTATCTATTTATAACAGCATCCAAACACTCAAACGTCCGCCCGCCCATCAAATACCGCACGCCTTTCTTCTCGATTCTGAACCTTTGAATCTGATTATTAATATGGAAGAACAAAGAATAATCTCCCGGCGAATTATCCGAGGGTCTGACGAGGAAACTGCCGGGGCCTGCCTTGACTAACAGGTCAACAGCATCACCTTTCGTGCAGTTTGGGTGAAACCACGAGAACACAGTGTTCGGATCTATAGCTGGATCTAGATCCTCCACCAACTCTCTGAATATCATTCCTTGTTCGCCAGTCCTGAAATTAAAATTTTTTTACTTATAAGTATAGTAGGTAACTGTAAAGTAAGTGAAACCTGCATAGTAGTATTTTTGTTGTAACTTATTTATGTAGACGCATAACCGTCGAGAAAAGATCCTGTTTCCGTCTCAATAAGCAACAAAATTCATTATTTTGAATTTAATGGAAATGTTATTACCTATGTGCTGTCACCCATAGCCATCCATCACCCATATCATTGTGCACGAAGAATATGTCGCCCTTCTGGAATGTCAACTCATCTGTGTCCGGCATTTTTGTATAAGGCAATATTGCAACCACCCTCTGAAAAACAAAAATATATACTTTTAAAATTTATACTTATACATTTATATATCCACGGACCCCCTCAAATATACATGCAGACCCAAGTTTGGGAAACAATGCTATACATTTGTCCTATAGTTTTCATATAGATGTAATATACTTTTTAAAATACTACTTGTATTGTGTGATTGTTAATTGTCCCAAATAATTATTTTATCTGTTGGATAACAATTGCGCACTTTATCTACAATTTTTGACGTTCATGGTTACTGCTACCGCTCCTATGGGTCGCGTAACCCAAAACCTTCCCAAATATTCAAAATCGTGAGTTTCATAGTAATGGTATAGATAGATTGTGAAACACGCTGTCTATCTATTCATTGAATACCTTCTTATCATTGACGGGTTCAGGCGGCGGCACCGGATCGACGAGCCGTTCACGCTTCAGTAAATCAGAACAGTGGCTGTAGAAACCGACAAGTTCCGTAAGAGAGTCAAACTGGCGTCCACCTATGTAGTAATCGCCGCACACTGCTGTTATTCTGTAATTATGTGAAATGGACATTGACTTATGTTTACTAGAGACCTGCCCCAAAATTTCCATATACATATATCCATGTCTTTCTTATAAACAACTTTTCTATAGGCAGAATAAATAATAATAAAAAGTTTGTTCATTGTTGTTTGTTCTTCTTTCACACCAAATCGGGGCAACAAATTAAAGTGTTTTCTTTTTTACAGAGCTGGAGAACTGGACACATAGGTTACTTTATATCCTGGGAAAATTTAATTTTTCATAAACAACTTTTCCACCAGGTATTTAATAAAACAAGGGTTTCATTACCTGAAGTGATTAATGCCTGTGCGGCCCAAGTAACTCAGCACATATGACCCAGGCTTCCTGTCACTCTCACGAACTGAAATGACAAATTAAGTTAAAACGAAATTTCTTTAACATTCTCAGAAAATTTATGAATCATAAAGTTGAAATCTATAATCTGAGATAATGAAATGTTGGTGGATTCTATTAATATAAGATTGCATGATTCAATTTGTATCAGTGCTAACATTGAAAATCCATACAAATAAATAAAATTTAAGTGTCTCTCTGTTCCAATGTTTGTCTTGCTAGAATAAGCTTCAAAAGGCTCAATAGATTTTGATGAAACTTTCTTAGACTTAGAATCTGCTTTTTGTAAAATCTCAATATCTTGCAAAAAAAAAATTGTTCATA
Source organism: Nemapogon koenigi (assembly GCA_963924495.1). Lineage (NCBI taxonomy): Eukaryota > Metazoa > Arthropoda > Insecta > Lepidoptera > Tineidae > Nemapogon > Nemapogon koenigi. The sequence continues at coordinate 6,789,742 of OZ004644.1, read as the reverse complement.
TATGACTGAGTTATTATGATTGAGTGAGCAGTGATATCAAAATCCCAGGGACAATGCTAGTGACTCCAGGTTTTAAAATATTAATTTAGCTGTACCCAGGACTGTATTTACCCTTAGTGTCGCCCTGGGGCACCGTGAATAATGTCGCCCTATTACTTATATCCAACATAAAATGGGTAAAGATTCGGTACCTATAAATTTTTAAATAAAAAAATTAAATGTGCAAATGTTTTCAACACAATAATACTTTTTAAAGCTTTTTTACACTCTGAATTTATAATTTAAACTTTGAGAAGTAGGTACATTAGACATACTTACCCAAGTAACTTCCTACTTTGTCAGTAGCCCACAACCTTTCTTCTGAAGTATATCTGTCAAGTCTTCCATGATACCATTCTGTTTCTGGAGGAGCTAAAACTGCTTGTCTTTCTCCTGAATAAGACATTTAATTAATTTTGAGTGAGTAAACAAATACTTACAAAAGAAAACTAGGTTAATTTCCTTTCCCTCATCTATACCTGCTAATATTATAAAGAGAGTGTAAGTAACGAAGTATACTTGAAATACTGTTCATCAAGGTATGCCTGCCTGCCAGACAAGTAACAAATGATAACTTTTGAGATATTTAACAGCATAAATCAAGTTGTTATTGAAATATTTATTTATTTATCACAACTATGCCTAATTAGTTTGATTGGTTTTGTTACATAGGACTAATATTATCTCTATAAATTATTGTCAGTATCTCCCTTAATACTTCATCAAAATTAAAGTAAGATACCTTCACCATTTTGAAGATTATTTTCCCGTCTAATGACGAAAAATAATAAAACAAATCAAAATTAAATGTTTCTTTTAAAAGTAGACTAATTTATGTATTTTGTAAAAGACGCCATCTGTTGGAAATCACTTGAACTAAAGGTGCGAAGTTTTGCACGGGTCAGTAATGTAAATTTTCTACATTTGTAGTTTATTACTACATATTATAAAACAAAGTCCTGGGTCATCTAGTAATGTAAATTTTATATATTTGCAGTTTATCATTTCTTTTTCATTCCATTCCATTTCCTACATCATTATAAAATCAAAGTCCCCTCCGCTGCATCTGTCTGTGCTCTTTTCACACAAAAACTACAAATGTAATTTGTAATTGCACTATTCTATAGGTTGATTCACCGGCAAGGTTTACAAGTGTTAAACATGGACCTATTAAGTTTAGGAGCTGAGCATTAACATGGATCAAGTTGGGAAAAAGTTAGCCCCAGGGAGTTTTCATTGTGTTTGCTGTCTAATCCGTTAACAAAATGATGTTAAACAGTCTGCAGTATATGTATCTCTAACAGATAGAATAGATAGAATTTCAATTTTGTGGGGAAAATTAAAACGAAAAAAAAATTGTTTTTCAAAACGGCTCAGGGATATTTTTCAAATGCATAGTTTAAATATAATAATAAAGAAAATATACGAAAATTGACAGTTGCCCCCTTCTTATCTCCTATAGTTTACAGGAAAACCTAAACGAATATCCTCTTCTTATCTCGTTATAGTTTACAGGAAAACCTAAACGAATATCCTGACTGAAAAAATGGTACAGAACACTTTCCTGCCTCTATAGAAAATCTAACAAAATTAGTCTTATCACCCTTTCGACCTTTATAAAAACTAAAATATTAAGTACCTATAATATATAGAACACCAATAAATCTTGCTTATTTAAACCCTCTCTCTCTCAAATGCAATAATAAAAATATTTGTTATGGAGAACATAATTTTTTATCCCAGCCGCCTCACATACCCTTTGCTACACTCTGACCAGCCAGTCTATTCTAGAAGGTAGGTACTCTCTATTTTAGCTTTGATGAGGTTTTCGTTAACAAGTATAGGCACTTACATTCATTGCAGAAATTTTAAAATGATATTTTTTTAACAATTACCATTAGTGCTAGGTGCGTCTGTTTCATCTAACTCCAAATCTGCAGCAAGTTCTGCAATGTCACCGCCACCGTCCTCAGATTCTGTTGAAGGAGACCCCAACTTATCCTTTACAGGGGGTCCAATAGGAGCGCCCATTACTCGTATTAAGTCAGCCATATTCTTTCGTTTCTTCACAACATCTATTAAATTATAACCGAGAACAAGCCTTTTTTTTAATAACTAATTATTTTATACGAAATGTTTACAAATTGACCAAAATATTTTCTCTTTGTGTATTAAAAAATGAAAACGAACTTCTTGAAACAAGAAAGTTGTTATTCTTCATATATAGGTAAATACAAGTGAACACTTATGAATGTTTATTTTAGATAAGTACATGATGAATTATTGATAAATTCTATTATTCTAACAGTATTTCTTCTTCAGAGAGCACTTCTTTTCTTCCGTACGTAACAGTTTTCACATAGCAAGCAAAAACAGTTTTCTCCACAGCTTTTACTTGCCTGAAGTTGCCTGTGCTGTTCTTGGTCACAGAGCAACACTTCACTCACTCACACCTTAGAACAATGACTAAAGACATAGAAGGATTTATAATTCCAAACAAGCGTACATAGCAACCTGTCAAATCTGTATCCATTAGAACCATTGTACTACTTATTTAAAATATTAGTTGAGAGCGAAAACCAGATAACTTAAATAAACAAGTTTTGAAATATTCACGTTTAAAGTTTTTTACAAATTTTGGGAGCACATTTTACTTATTTGTAGGTCGCTTAAATTATTGCAATATACTTTAATTTATTATAATTTTTATGCTCTTTCTAGTGAATATTCAAAGATTGTTGTAAGTTTAAGCTGCTAAGATTTATATCTGATTTTATCGAAAAGGGGCTTACTTACGGGGTTTTTCCTCTAAGGGTATTTAATAACTTGATGACTTTATTATTGATAAACCCTATAAATACGTACATACATTGTTGAGGTACAAAATTTTTATTTGATTTTCAAAATAAATAAAAAATAATAATTAATTCTTATAATTTATTAACTAAAAATATAAACATAAAATCAAATTAAATTCTACTTATAAAAAAAGGTTAGCTTGTAATATACTCAAATTTCAAACAATATTTACCGTACATAGACATACAGGTTAAATATAATAATCTACATGTCAGTCTTCGACGATTTCGTCGAAATGTAGATCCTGGAGTCCGATCTATGATAGTTTCTGATGTCCACACATTTTGAAACCATTGACTAACGGCATATCGGCTGGTCCTGACGGCATTTCACCAACTTTTATTAAGAACTGTGCAAAATCTCTTGCTGCTCCCTTGACAAGTATTTTTAATAATTCCATTACCACTGGAGTGATCCCAATCGTTGGACTGTTGGACATGTGGTGCATATTCATAACTCAGGTGATAAGAGTCGATGCGAGAACTATAGGCCGATCAGTATATTAAACTGTTTTGCTAAATTGCTAGAGTCGGTCGTTCAGATTTTTAAAATGCCTTTGACAAAGTCAACCACAGAATCATAAACTCTCGCATTATGGTATGATATCCATGGAAGTCTGCTGAGGTGGGTCCGATCATATATCACTAACAGAAGTCAATTGGTTGCAGTCAATGGTTACCTCTCAGCTCCACCGTATATACCCTCTGGTGTACCGCAAGGGTCTCACTTGGGACCATTGTTCTTTGTTGTCTTCATCAATGACCTTATCACTAATATTAGGTGCCAGTACCTGTTGTATGCTGATGCTCTTAAAATCTACACACGTGTTGCTAATATCGACGGTTGTGCCATATTGCAGAGAGATCTCGACACTCTCTATCAATGGTCCTTGGTAAACGACATGTCGTTAAATGTGGAAAAGTGTCTTTCAATCACTTTCACACGTAAAAAATGTCCAGTTCGTTTCAATTACAACATTGGAAATAATCAACTAAGAATGGAGAGCAGCGTGAAAGATCTGGGTGTCACTTTCGATACCAAGTTCACTTTTGCTAAGCACTGTGAGAATGTCACTGCCAAGTGTTTTCAACTATTGGGTTTCATATTTCGCATGTCAAAGGATTTCAGGAATGAAAACAGTCTTATTTTATTGAAGCTATGGTACTGAGTAGAATTAAATATGTATCCGTAATTTGGTCACCTCAATATAAAGTTTACAAAAGCAGGTATGAGTCAGTTCAGAGGAGATTCTATCATTTAGATGTGGTGAAGCAAGAGATCTTCTATCTTATGAAAGTAGACTGTGTCGTTTCGATTTTGGGAGTCTTGAGATCAGGCGCAGCATATTGGACTTGATGTTCCTATACAAGTTGGTAAATGGGCGGGTTTCAACATCTGTCCTGTCTTTGGTATCATTCAAGGTTCCTGAAAAAGTATCCAGGAGACGACAAACAGTTTGTTTTCCTCGTTGTACCAATAATATAGCCTATAATAATCCCTTACATCGATTGTGCCGACTCTACGACGATATAATATGCCAAGAAGATGTGTGGATATATTCCACAATTCTATTAATAAATTTTATAAATATTTGCAGTTATTCTGTACTTGTGAACCTTGTTTAAATAAATAAAAAAAAGGCAACTCTCGTAACACACTTTAATCACCAAGAAAGTTCATAGCAGAGAGTATTTAATTATATTCCTTGTTCGTAGCCAACTGCCACGAATCATAGCGCGCAAGTATAAACCAGTTTATTCGTATTTGTTTAAAACCATAGAGAACTAAAGAAAACTTAACGGATTATTGCTCTAACGATGTACATAGTTGAAACACATGTAGATAAATTGCAAAAACCAAATAAAACCTCTCATACTAATCAAAATAAAATAAACAAGATATATCGGGTTTTCGCGCTAATAAAAAAAATAAAAATGGTTTTATTAACAAGGGTGTAAAGCAGTTAAATCGACTCTTTTTTATTAATTTGAAATTAATAACACTATAAAACATGTTTACTATTTAGGTTTTTGGTTCGAAAACATTAACATATGTCTTATTGGGTATTTGTTTTAAAATATAATTGACGATTTAACTATATTCTCTAATGCAAAAACAGCTATCGGTAGTTTATTAAAAATATCAAGAAATGTAAAACAGTTATTAAAATATATCGGGTTCTTTCATATGGCACTTTTATATGTGTATGCTTTAAGCATATGAAATCTTGACTTAATGGATTGTTTCATTACTAAATTCACAACACTTGCACTTATTGATTTTACAAAAATAAACATTTTGATATCATAAAACAAGAATACTGAAAAGTGGATAAGTCCATTAAATAATACTTAAAAAACTGCATCTGCTCATATAATAATCTGATTTTACCATATTTTGCACTTATTGGGTTTTCGCTCTCAACTGACGATATACCAATTATTTGCCAATGTCAAGTGACAAAATACGTCATCTCAAATTAGTCGGGTTAAGACTGTTCTAACTAATAACGGGTTCTTTGTGATTGTAAAAACTATTTTCGTGTAAAATCCTGTGATTTTTGTGATAGAACTATAATTTAATATATTGTGATGGTAAAAACTATGGCATGTGTTATAAGGCACTGCAATCTCGCATGGGAAGAGAAGAAAATAACACCTAAATTATAAGCTCTCATCGGTAAGCCTTGTTTTTGTTTACCTATCCAATTTCCTTAAGAAATTTGGCAATGTATACTTAAACACATTTGAAATTACATTTTTTTTTATTCTATGTATAATAATTACGTATTTGTAAATTACTTTTCACATATTTTGTAAATTTCGTAATGTTATTAAAAGGTTATTAGTGTTGTGAAAATTTTGTCTATAAAAATATCGATAGTATTTTGTGCGGATATGTTATGTACATGAATAACGGCATTTCTATATTTCAGATGTCCCAATGATAAATTATTGCGTCAAAAGTGGATTGAAGCTAAGTGAAATTGATTGGACACCTAAAAAACATCAACAAGTGTACATCAGCGTGTTTTATTAATATTTCCGATGAAAAGTATCGAAGACTGAAGGACGATGCTGTGTCAACTTTACATGTGAATTTAATAAACAAGAAATTGTCTGATAAACGACTGATTAAGCTCATTAAAAAATATTTAATTTAATTAGCGATTATTAAAAAAAGACGTTCACTCATAAAATAATGACTCGACTTCCTGGTGACAAAATATGTAGAGTGAGTCATTATTTTATGAGTGAACGTCTTTTTTTAATATTCGCTAATTAAATTAAATATTTTTTAATGAGCTTAATCAGTCATTTATCAGACTATTTCTTGTTTATTATAAACCATTAATACAAATTCACTTTTTAGTGTATTTTGACTACTTCAACTCCATGCCCTGCGGTTTTTGGATTCTGCAGCTTTCCGAGATATCGACAAGGGTCACATTGAGAAGCTTGAAAAGGAAATTGTACGTCTTCAACATTTTGCTAAAAGAAGATTACTAAAAATAAATTCAAACATATTTAATTATAAGAATTCATTATATTACAAAAATAATTAAAATATCCAAAGATAAGATTCGGTCGTTTTTGACAAAAACTGTGATTTTCAAAGGTCAATAATATCCCTTCTACTACAATTTTACTAACATGCAAGCCAAGGTGTGAGAATTTATGGCAAGTTCAAGATGACAACAAGAATTTTATTGTACTTTTATATAAAGTATAGGGATTTTGCGGATATTTATTAAAGAGGTTGTTGTTTTAATGTTTTGATATTTTAATTTCTCATTACAATGTTCTCATAAATTAGGATCAAATCTCCACATTGTATATATAGCTTCTGTCTAAATAGATAGTTAGGATTTAGATAATAAATTGGTATGTTTTTAATTAGGTAGGTTTTTAGTTAGGATTTTGTATAATACATTGTTTATATTTATATCGGTCTGCCTTATTATTCTCTTCCCTTATACCAGGCCGCCGACCTTGAGATGTCTTACAGGTCCATGTCGTACACTATGTCGACAAATCAGAGCAAAGTACCGAACTACTGAATCTACTGAATATACTGAACCTACTTACCTTTTGTGACCTTTGGAGTACCTAGAGTACCCATAAGGGCCTAGGTTCAACTCTCTAGTTGTTACATAGGTACCATTAATATAGATAATACATATTGTATATAATTGTTCATCCGAGCAAAGTCGGGGCAAGCCGCTAGTATAAAATATAGCCTATGTTACTTAGTGATAATATACCATAGCACTGGTGAAATAAGTATTATTTTAAATCGATCCAGTAGTTTTCGAGTTTATTCATTAAGTACAAACAAAAATACAAATCTTTTCTCTTTATAATATTAGTGTAGAATGTAGATATAGACAGACAATTATTTTATTTATTTGTAACTAATTTATCGATATCGATATTTTGCGTGTTCATTTTACACACATCACCTAGATTTGTAAAACAGTGTACTCACAATCTATATGTCATCATGACAAAAGTAGTGTTGTTTCATTTTGACAACAAGAAAACAACCTTAAGAGTAAAAAAGATAGCTATCTGTCAGGTGCTTGGACCTTTAAGGCTACTTCTATGTCTTTAGTCATTGTTCTGAGGTTCTGAGACTCACACACAGACTATAAACAGTCTTTGCTATCTATAAACCAACCGTAGACAGAGTATAGTAAATACTACGCTTGCAGGATTCATCTGCAAATGTGCAAATAGGTAAATAGTCTGTGGCTGACCTGTGGTCTTTAGTTTCAATAAAAAATAATTTTATTTAATATTTATATAATTTACCTCGTTCGTCTACGATTTACTTACATACACGTCTCGTCTGCACGGTCTGAAGACCTGAAGGAAGAGACAAACGAAAAAGCATCATCATACTCACCAAAAACTCTGATCAAAGAGTATTTTCAAGCGATTTTTCTGTGTTAGTATTGATTACGAACAAAATACTGTAATTAATGTTTTATGCTAGTTAAGATGATTCAATTTAACAAAAACAAATCAGCGTTAAGTACAAGATGGGCCCAAATGTCAAAGCAGGAACAAATTATAGAGAAAAAGAAAATAGAGATCCAGACTAAGTTGGAGGCCCAAAAGCAAGTTGCTGCGTTAGCTGCAGCCCATGCGAAATCTAAAAGGTAATGATTTATATCGTTATATATACTTAAGTAGTGGATACGGAGAGAGATGCGCTTCTTTCTATAAAGGGGAATATGCGGTTTTACAACATGAGTACAACATGGATTTCTTTAGGAAATAGTCACATAATTTTTCATATTATGGAATCTTGCCGACGCGCCTCAAACCAAGCATAGCTTTATCTACTTCTCCGTTGTTACATTTGCGGCCTAGTGTCAAGGTTATGGGATACAGTAATTTACATACTAGCATTTAATTGACTTGGTAGGTAGGTAGGTAGTACCTACTAGGTACATTGAAAATACACCTTTAATTAACTTTAACTTTGTCCTACATCTATCTAAATATAATTTCCAAAAAAAAAACCCAAGCTTTCCAGGTAATGTTTATTTAAATAATGAAAAGATCTATCTACCCTCTGATCAATAACAACATGCTGGGTTTTTGTAAAAATTAACTAAAAAGACATGATTTTTTTATTTGCCATACTCATAGACCAGAAAATAGTTTTTAGAGTTTATTTTTTAGAAGACATTATTAAATCAAAATCAAATCAAAATATCACTAGGTAGTGTTTTCTTAAGTGAAAACACTAGCCAAGTAGCCATTGATTTCTCAGTATTATTATGTCCATCAGATTTTTTTCAGTCCAGTAAATTTTGAGTTTACTCACACTAATATCTCTTGATAATGTTAAGGGCCGACATATGGCGAAGCGCAGCGCAGAGCAAGCCCGCGAATTAAGCAAGCTCAGGAATTAATTGTTGTGTTAATTGATTTTCGATATTATTTCAATGCAAATAATATCGATAATAGTTTGGCAGTGAAAAATGCTCGGCGCTTGGCCATATGTTATATACAAGTTTCACATATACATGTACACACTTATACATATACTTATTATGTATTTACTAAATGGTATTTATTATTTTGCAGTTCCAGCTCCACAAGCAAAGATGACAATTCGGCAAATGTATTTTCAAATGATGGTTCTTTTATGAGCCAGTACAAAGCACTGCTTGAAAAGCAAAAGAATGAACAGGAAATAGAAATCAATCCTTCAAAAAATGATGAAGATGTCTCAGATTCTAATGACAGCAAAGATAATGATGATATCGAAAGAAATTATAAGGGCCGATCTAAGAAAGATCAAAGGAGGTCTGAAAGGTAAGTGAAGAAGTTTTTATTTTTTTAAATTATATATTTACGAGTAGTTTCTAGGCTAACAGTAATAAATGATAAAAAAAATCTGGATATTTATTGAAAATTTCGTCATTTCAGAGATGGGAAACAACATTGGAATAGACAGAAGGCACAAGCACGCAAAATACCTTCACTCATGGATATTACTATTGTACCCAATAATGAACAAATTTCTGAAGATAATAATGAGTCTTCATGGGATAATAATGCTTCGTTTGAAATGTATCCTGGACCCTCTGGTCCAATGAATATGGGCCCTGCAGGGAATTTTATGCCCGGTCCAAATATGGGCCCAGGACCTAATATGGGCCCAGGACATAATATGGGGCCAGGACCTAACATGGGGCCAGGGCCTAACATGAGACCAGGGCCAAACATGGGACCAGGGCCAAACATGGGACCAGGGCCAAACATGGGACCAGGACCTAACATGGGTCCAGGACCTAACATGGGTCCAGGACCTAACATGGGACCACGACCAAACATGGTCCCAGGGCCACTTATGGGCTTTGGGTCAAATAGGGGTCCTAGACCAGAAATTGATTCTGGGTCAAATGTAGATACATCACCGGATATGAACAATGGATCAAATATGGGACCCAGATCAAATATGGGTGCCAGATCAAATATGGGCCCAGGACCAGGTATGGGACTAGGACCAAATATGGGCCCAGGACCAAATATGGGCCCAGGACCAAATATGGGCCCAGGACCAAATATGGGCCCAGGACCAAATATGGGCCCAGGACCAAATATGGGTCCAAGGCCAAATATGCCCCCTGGACCTATGATGGGTATGGGGCCTCCATTTATGGGTGGTGGTCCTCCATTCCCACCAAACATGCCTCCATTTATGGGTCCTAACGGTCCAGGTGGACCCGGCCCTAATGGACCTATGCCACCATTTTTCGGTGGTCCACATTTCCCTAACAGTCCAATGATGGGACCGTCCAATGGTCCTCCTGGTTCCAACATGATGCCTCCAAACTCAATGAATAATAACAACATGAGGTTCAGAGGTCCCCGCCCCCCGTTTGGACCCAATGGTTCACCAAATTTCGGCAACGGCAATGGACCGAATATGCCGCCGTTTATGCCACCTAATAATATGTCTTTGAATAAAATTCCTGAACCTAAACCTATGGATACTATTACAATACCACCTCCAGAACCAATGAAATTACAGAGTATACCTCCTCCGATGCCGTTGCCCTTGAATCATATTCCAAAGCCACAGGAGCTCAATGTGGGAAATATACCACCGCCGAACTCTCAAGGTATGATTTACATATTAAAACTTACTGTCATATCTGTTATCTATGCAAATATTCAAGTCGTAAAGAGTAGAATTTTAAGAGTTTGGCTGCCATCACACCTATCCCTGGTTCGAAACATGCTATTGATTTACTAGAAAAATTAGTGATTTTAGTTAAAAATGTCTAAATACCCAAAGTTATACAAAGACCAAAGCAAAAGAGTTATTTTGATTTATTACATATAAAAATACAATTAGAACCAATTAGAACCAAATACTGGCTAAGTTTTTTAAGCAGGCTGGCTTCCAACAGGTGTGCAGGAAAAATTTGAGTAACGGAATTCCGAGGCTGAGACTAAATTCACCATCAATAAAAAGAATGGCATTGAAATTGGTCTTGATCTATCGGCTTTAAACATAAAACACCTCTCTTTTCTGGTCATGGGTTTCTATTGGTAAATATATCACCCAGCTATGATAGGAAGGCCAGTTGTAGCTGTTTATGTCAAGACACAATTTATAGCATTACGAATTATATAACTAGCATAGTACGAACCGAGCCTTCAAGCTACTAGCTATTCAACTCACGCGCTGTTTAAACCACTTATAATTAATTTATTTTATTCTATTTTTTTATTATTTTTAAAATAATTATATTAGTGAAATAATTATTTTCCAAAATCATCCAAATAAGCATGTTAATTTCTTAATATTTTTGAAAATTTGCATAGACAATTAGATAATAATGTATAATACATGCTAAATCGTCGCTTCAAAATGTTGACTCGTGGTGCGCAGTTCTCTCTCCAGATGTGATGCCGCCGTCGGTCCAGCAAGCCGCCGCCGAGGTCGCCAAGAACGGTGACCATTGGGAAAATGCCCTGAAAGCTATACATTCACAAGATCAAAATATGTGGTAATGCCACGGTCGAGCTGACCCCATTGCAGATTTTTCTCCCAACAGCGAATGGACTCTTGTTCTGTATTCATTTTTATATTAAATATAGTAAGAGGACCTCTTGTGTGATAATTAAATTGATTCATTTATATTATATAGTCTTTGTAATGTTATTAACAAGAAAAATCAAATAACATTGCATAGAATTGAAGGGCACGGGAATTAATGAGACATTGTAGATTATACATATTCTTATACATAATACAGAAAAGCAAAGTTTATTGAACACTCCTTATCTTTAACCTTTCAACTCATTAATATATTATTTTGCTACAATATTTGCAGATGTTAAATATTATGACAATTAATAGCCAATATTAATTAAATTGATTGATCATTCACTAAAATTGCTATAAATTTTATTATCACACAATTATCTCCAAAGGTAGATTTGAACCTTTGAAGTATCCACATAATTATTTAATTAGGTAATTTACTACAAGAATGTGTACAAAATCATGTATCTGCATTATTCTAGGTTCCTTCATAATGTCAACTCAAATGAATATAAGGCATTTAGGATGTTAGTGAATAAACTGAGGGAGGACTTTGACAACAAACCGGAAATTAAACCTGAGGACAAGTACGAGCCAGAGTTCAGCTTGGAGGATGATGATAGCAATGATTGCTACGATAATGCAGGGAATGCTCAAAATGACAGGTACTTATGAAATAATATACAACTATAGACAGAAAATAATACCCATCGGGCTTTAGAAAGAGATTTATGTTTTAGAGTTTTTTTCTGCCCTTCAATGTTACATACGTACGAATGATAGAGACAAAGCTTTACTTACATTTCCGAAGTCCATGGTGACCTTAGCACTAAACTATATGACGTTGTTGCGTGCAAAAACGTTATGACTCCATTAAGGTAGCTTAGTTTTGTTGCGACGACGACAAAAGTGACAATTTTATTTAAATCGATTAGTATATGAGACAACTTATTCAAACACAATTCAATTTCAATATAATTGTCGCTACTGTTGCCATCGCAAAGAAATTGGCCATGCTAACTTTTTGAACAGAAACGAAGATCTCGAAACCGTTTCGAGATATAAGCTTTCAGTACAATTTCTATTTATCAGATTTTAAATTAAGTCTATACTTTTTAAGATATTCAATAACAAACAATAACCTTAATTTGACCGATGTATGACGTCATCTTAAGCAGTATGAAAAAAAAATACCTTTGCCTACAAAAAAGGGCAATCGTCAATCTTTGAATGACATCTTTATAAATTATATTTTACGTGTAATTATTTTCTTTGTTATTAGGACATGACGGGATGAAACACTATTTACTTGCCATTGTAAAAAACTATTCAATTTAAATAAATATAAACACGAGTATATAAACAAGAGTAATTTTTAGGTTAGTCGACCTTGACTGACGTTTGCTTGACGTTAATTTGATTGACTGTCACTTTTTATGTGTAGTGGCCAAGATTATAATCCTGTTCTAAATTCTTGTGACGTCACGTTTACTTTTCGCGGGTAAAATTTGTAAAATATATTAAAAATAGACGCAATGGATAAAAAACAAAAATATCGAAATTAGTTTCTTAAAATGGGCTATATTTTCAAAACAAATTATAAAAAAAGTATATTATAAATATGTAGCATGGCCAATTACACTCAGGATTTTAAGATTAGGATTGCAATTTACGTTATTCAGTCATAAATATATAATTTTTTTGCATACATCTCAGCTATAACAGAACTATTGACGGATGTTTAACATAAAGGTTTCCGTAAATTAGACATCTTGCAAATTAGGTCGTTGAATTTGTTAATTTGTTCTCTAGAAAGATTGTTAGTGACTAAACAATATATTATGTTAAAAATATGTTTTCAGTTCGAATCAGTGGAATTCCGGCGATTTTAAGAGAGAGCATGCCAGTTCGCAGAGTGATGATGAAGGTACTAGCAGAAAGGATTCGCGTAAAAGGAAAAAGAAGTCCAGATGGGGCGCTGACCCTCCGGCCGATATTAAGCCGCCCGGTGTTATGATACCGCCTTTGACGATGCTGCCTTTACCCGGTAATTGTTTATATATATGGCCGCATTATTAATAAATGTTGTATAGAAATGGCAATACACAACAATCTAGCCAGGGAATGCACGGCCCGAGAATGTCCAACACTAGAATGCCGAGATTGCTGGGCACGACCATATAAAAGTCCCATAGAAAAAAAGCACCTTAGTTTTTCCCGAATTTTCCAATTCTCTAACATTAAAAAAAATTGCAAAGTCGTTCCTGCCGTTCTCAAGTGATGCGCTTACCAACGAACAGCATTTCATTTTTATTATCTATAGATTTAGTTTGGAGCAACACTAATCCAGAATGAAATCCGTGTATCAAATTCCGAATCAGTTCAGGCGTTTTCTCGTTATTGAGTAAGAATTGTTCGGATTCGGCGTCACGTTAGGATGCTTGACACATAATTATGTTTAGCTCATCGTGACATGAAAACCATGTTTTCGTTATATTTTAGGTTAGGTTTCATCATTATTATTCTTATGGATTTCTTTTTTTAATATGGATTATTATGTATTATTATTATATGGATTATTATGTTATACGTATACTTTCAGGAATCCAATTGTCAAAAATTGACGAAGAAGGTCTAAAATTGACCACGATCAACAGAAACAACCATGCGCTGATGCAATACGCCATGACAAACTATGGTTCCACTAATTTGAGTGGCGATGAGTGGAAGAAGTGTGAGGACAATTTCAAATTGAACTTGTTGTATCAGGTATTTTATTATTGTACACTCAATATCCAGTAAAATGTGACCACTTTTTATAAATAGTACTTAATTAAAATATGTCAAATTGCTAAAGATCACAAAGACGGCGAATAAATATAATAAAAATTTGAGCAGTTGGGTATCCTGCTGATTCCAGAAGATGCTGCAGTATCAGGTCAAGGTTGCCATGTTATTGTAATATCATTAAAGTCACAGGATACTAAATTTCGAATCGATCAGACCAGTAGAAGTTGTTCACATCCCCTCAACAACTAGAAAAGAGCTGATGATCTTCAAACGGCCAAACGGACAAAAAACAATCAAAATCGGTTTATCCGTTTAGGAGCTACGATGCCACAGACAGACACACATATGCACAGTTAAACAGATACATACGTTACACCTATAACAGCACTCTTTTTGCGTTCGGGGGTCAAAAAGGAAAGGAGAAATACAATATATGGAACAGGAAAATTACCTTTACGTCAATTTTCCATTTCACTACCCCATTCAAACACAATCTTATGAAGCTTTCGCATTACTAGAATTGGGTGGCTGACTTCGTGCACATTTTTTTTTATCAAAGACTCCAGAATTAATTATATATTTTCCATACGTTACCTTCGCGGCTATTATCTTTCTCGGTGTGGCCAGAGACACCAGTAACGTTGTCCACTTTTGTCCATAGTAAACAGGTGGCAAGCCGTCGATTTATTGCTCCGTTAAAATATGACTTTTCTATCATACTAACCTCATCTCTTGTGATGGCAACACTTTATCTTATCTTATCTTATCTGCCGCGCACTTACACATTTCTGCTTTAAGGATATGTTGAAAAAGAGACAAGAGGTGGAAAAATTGGCAGCCGCCGGCAAACATAAGTATGAATATGACAGTGACGAAGACACCGCTGATGGGACTTGGGAGCACAAGTATGTATTATTTTTTATGATTATGTGAGCAAAGTCCTGAATACAGTCTATATTAAACTGGCCGGGGAAAATTTGCGGCTCCTTTAGGTCACATTCGGTACTTGATTACAAAATTATTATTTTTTTACAGGCTCCGTGCACGGGAAATGTATGCCACCGAAAAATGGGCGACGGAGCTCACAAAACAAGCAGCTGGCAAACATCACATTGGTGACTTTTTGCCCCCGGAGGAACTAAAGAAGTAAGTTGCGTCTCAATACAAACGTTGAAAGAATGAAGTATGAAATATTATAGACTAAAAGATTTATATGGCAGAAGTGAAAGGAAATGCTGGCAGAGGACGACCTAGATGTACTTTTATTGATCCAAGGCAATGTTAAAAGTACACACAATCGCCGAGCATGTATGAAAGGTATGATGAATATAGAAGAAGCGAAAGAGGTATGCCAATATCGTAGCAAATGGCGTGCGATTGTCTCCGCCTTGACATAAACACTTGGGATAAAAGGCTAGATAGATAGATCAATTTGCTACATTTAACCCCATTTATACTATGAGGGGTAGGTTTGGAATGCCATGAACTTGATAAATATCTTTCGCTTCCTTATTGTGAAATCTCTAACCTATCCAAAAGTGGTGTAAAGGTATACCTACTATTAAATAATCCCGTAATTTTTAGGGTTTCGTAAATCCGATGAAAAAACGGAACCCTTATAAGATCACTCTTGTGTCTGTCTGTCGGTCCGTCTGTCACAGCTTATTTTCTCTGAATCTACTGAATGAAAAAGGTTGGAATTTGGTACATATGTAGAGTTTGATGACCCAATATAGATCGTATAGAAGCGTAATCCAATTTCGTTTTTGATTGTTAATTTTTGGGAAAAAATTAAAAAGAAAAAAAAATGTTTTCAAGTGCATCATGTGACATATCAAATGAAGGGACTCGTTATAAGAAATACAATTTTTGAGCGTCCCCTCTCTTATCTCCGAAAAAAGGAAATATTTCATAGTTTACAGAAAAACCTAAGAAAATTCTGTCTTGTTCTCTAGGAAAAAAATGGTACTAATTCGACTCGTCTTGGCCAATTAATAACATTTGACAACATTTAAAGCGGTGGTGTAGGATTAAGATTAGCCATACAGATCACATCGGAAGGGAAGTCGAAATCGTACTGGAATGACGAAATATTTTGCTGTTTTTAGTAATTTCCACTTCGAGTTAGTCGAAACTAATAATGATAGTGAACAACAAGGATATTTATCATGCAACTCGTAAATCTCACTCAATTATCAATTTAATTTTCAGATTTATGGACCAGTATTCGGATATAAAGGATGGCAAGGAGCCAGATCTCAGTGATTATAAAGAGTTTAAGTTGAAAGAGGATAACATTGGTATGTGTCCATTTTTTTTTCAAGGAGAATATGACAAATGTTTGGTTTAATGTCAATGCGGAATATATTTAAGTGTATTTGGAGCCGGCTTAAACCTGAGGTTTACACAGCCAATAAGCTGTCAAAATTACGGACGTTGAAATAAAGTCTAAGGCCATTATTCATAAACGTATTTTAGCAACGTTTTTGTTAAAATGTGTTTTGTTTCGTTCTATTATTAGTAAAGACAGGTTTGTTAGAGAGTGACAAAACATATTTTAACTAAAACGCTTCTAAAACATTTTATATATTTATTATATATTATGAATATGGCCATATACAAATAAACACACCTAGTTTTCGCATAGTAATTAATTACTGATCGCGACTATGTGAAATACTTCGGTTTAATTATTTTTGGCCGCTTGGAGACTTCGGTAAAAAATATCACCGGTACGTTTTAATTTGTATTAATCTGATTTCAGGTTTCAAAATGCTACAGAAGTTGGGATGGAATGAAGGGCAAGGTCTTGGAGCTGAAGGAACCGGCATTGTAGATCCTATCAACAAGTGCGTGATATTTTTCGTTTACCTAATCATTATAAATAAAAAGAACTTCGGAACAAGACCACGAAAGAAAACTAAAATTTTAATATATAATATTCATAAATTGAAGTTTGGCTCGCATCACACAAATTTTGTTTTACACATCGTAAATATAACTATACTATGTGGGCTAGCATGACGCGCCAGATTTTGTCGGACATTATCTCTTTCTAATATTTCTCTCTTCTGGCGGTAGAGAAAATATCAATTGTATTGTAATGTAAAATACATATTATGAAAATAATTTCAAACCGTCAAGCAAAGCGTGAACTCTCAGTCAGTCGGCCTGCAGAAGATTTTTCACACATAACGACCCTAGATTGTAGGATATTCGTTCCACGTTTTTTTTAAAAATTTTGTCAAATCCTTTTTACAGATCAACTCAAGCTGCCGCCAATATGGGGCTGGGAGCTGCAAGCTCGGACGTGGTGTCTTCGCAGGATGACGAGTTTGATGCATACCGAAAGCGTATGATGCTTGCATACCGCTTCCGTCCGAATCCTTTGGTAATTTCTATTTTTACTCAAATTGCTTTAAACATTTTGTGAAAGTAAATAATATCGTGAAAATGGGGAAGAGTCTGTTGGGATTTACGAAAAAAACTATTAAAAAGAAAATCGGAAAGCAAGCGAAACTGCTCATGTGTATTTTTATGGAATGAATGAACCGGTTTTTAAATGAAAAATATGGACTGACCTGACTAACATTTACAAAACGAATCCATATACTAATAGTTGGTTTACTTTTTTTCCAGAATAATCCTCGGCGACCATACTATTAAGGACTGAACAAGTATTAAGCTATTGCACTAGTATTGTTACTTGTGTTATCTAATTAACAATAAAATTAAGACATTTAGGTCAAATTACAAGCTTCTTCCCGGAGCTCCACCCTACTGTAGTTTTCGGGATGAACAATTTTATTTAGATTTAGTTCTTCGCCCGTGGAATATTGATATCACTTCTCATCCGATCTCGTTAACACAGCTATATAATAATTATACGCCCTTTAAGATATAAACAAAAAGTAGGCCACACATTGGTCCGGCATCGCACCGAAAATTTCCCATTCCGGGCGCCGGATGATCTAGGCGGACCGTTCGTTACAAGAATTGGACGAGACTGTGGTCGGTTTCGGTGGACCGTACGGCGACGCGCCGGAGATTGGACGCATGTGTGGCCATCTTTAGTCAGCCAGACAGACATTGTATTCATTTTTAAATCACATACAGACACTTAAATTTTATTTGTATGTTTTTTTCGATTATAAAGAAATTAGATAATTATGTGAACATTGGGATAATCGGTTTCAATTTCTTTTTTACTATCACCGAATATTACCTACATCTCTTGTTTATAATTGTACTTTTTTGTGATGACATTGTTTAGTTGCCAAAAGGTAGTGCTTCCCAAATTTACGTTTGATTCTAAAATAGTGTACCTATAATATTCATGGCAATGGCACGTCAAGCCGATATTGGACAGGCAACCGGATGGCGAGTGGTAATCTGGGGGGCCTTTGAGTGGTACAGAGTCCCCTGGTAGCGGCCAAAGTGACCCCAAATGGACAGGGGCGGCGATATGGGGGAGGGGCAAAATCGAAAATTTTTTGAAAAGGCAACCGGATAAAAATGCGGTAGAATTAAAGGAAATACCCTAATTATATAATAAAATTTTTTTGCCAGCCGAAACACGCGGGCCGTTCTTGCACTAGCGAGTAAAAAAAAATGAAAAAAAAAGTGAAAAGGCAACCACTTCAAAATTAGTAATTTTGAAGCGGTTGCCTTTTCACTTTTTTTTTTATTTTTTTTTACTCGCTAACGGCCCGCGTGTTTCGGCTGGCAAAATTTTTTTATTATATAATTAGGGTATTTCCTTTAATGCTACCGCATTTTTATCCGGTTGCCTTTTCAAAAAAATTTCGATTTTGCCCCTCCCCCATATGGGGTCACTTTGGCCGCTACCAGGGGACTCTGTACCACTCAAAGGCCCAGATTACCACTCGCCATCCGGTTGCCTGTCCAATATCGGCTTGACGTGCCATTGCCTTGAATATAATACTATCCTTTGCCATTTACTTAGGTAGTTTTTCTGTTTTTTTAATATGTTTTTAGTTAATATTAATTACGTGTAAGATTATTTTAAACAAAATAAAGATTTAAAATGTATTACTTATGTTTAATTTTATTGAAAACACTAGCTTTCC
This sequence comes from Nemapogon koenigi, assembly GCA_963924495.1. Taxonomy (NCBI): domain Eukaryota; kingdom Metazoa; phylum Arthropoda; class Insecta; order Lepidoptera; family Tineidae; genus Nemapogon; species Nemapogon koenigi. The sequence goes on along the minus strand of OZ004644.1, from coordinate 6,770,387 downwards.
GCCCCCAGCTTCGCCCATGGATATTTTCGAACAATATCAAATATAACCTATATTATTCAGGGATATCGTAGCTTTCTATTCGTGAAATATTTTTTAGAATCGTTCAGTAGTTTTGAAAGATTATCCCCTACATACAAACTTACAAACTTTACCTCTTTATAATATTATAGGCATCGACCGTGGATATTTTCAAACAAAGTAAAATATAGCATTTGGGCATAAATTAGCTTCCTATTAGTGAAATATTTTTTAGAATTGGTTCAGAGAGATAATTATGACTAAAGTAGCCCACGCACTGGTCCGTTATCGTCGGAAAATTTTCGGTCTAGCCAACCGTATGATCGAGATTGAACACAGGCCACACATTAGCGATGTAAATCATACGATCTAGATCACATGCAATTCACTCGCTCACGCAGACACAAGATTCGATTAAACAAAGTCGTGTGGATTGTGGATGTGTGTGTGTATGGCAGATCGTTCCGGCCATCGGAATTAACCACAAATACAACGATTTAAAAACGGATGGCGGACCGCGCGTACAAAAATTGGACGAGTCTATGGTCGATTTCGGTGGACCGTATGGCGGCGCGCGCCGGGGATTGGACGAATGAATGGGCACCTTAACAGCGAACCTATATATTTCAAATGTCAGTGCACTTTTACGGCTAGTACTTTTCAAACATTGTGGAGACAATTAGTATTCAGAAACCCTAATAGCTCCACTCATATTGAACAGGGAGACACAAGTACCCGAAAATCATAGTGAACTCATTATTTAGCAGCGGAAACACCGAGTAGGTACCTACTTGTCTAGTCTCTGGCCGCGGTACCACTATTATGGCGCTCCCGAGTACCGGACTTTATTTACCTTTGTAAAAATTAGGGTCTCTAAAGCAAGTGAAAATCGTGTTTCCCATATTTGCCTGCAAAATTGATCAATCACGATTGATACCGTTTTCATTTGATACTGTAATTACTGAACTGTTTTAATTAACAGAGTAGAATGACCCTTCAGCATTCTACTTTCTAATAATAGTGAAACTTTAAAACGGCTGAACTCATTTATATGACATCTTAATATACAATCTATGATACCTAGGTACACCTTGTCAACTCCTAGATTATTTGTGATGTGTGTCAGAACAGCGTTGATGACATGGACAGAATATATTAATTTTTTGATGTAGGTAGGTACTCAATTAGCATAAATATTAGATTAGAAATTGTGATTTTGGACTGGATTTAGTCCACTGAAAATTGAGCATATTCCACTTGAGAATAAGGTGATGCGTTCTTATTCTTTATTACCTTTCTCTTTCTCGTCTCACACACTGTTGGCTGACAGTACCAACCTCTCGGAAAATGGGATGGTATCTACCATCTGACACTCAACTCAAATCAAATAGCGCGCGCTTCCCCGGCTTCCTGTTACACACTTCCGTCCCTTTTCACGAAATCACTCCCACAGATTGATTGCAGGAAAGCGAGAAGAAAAATGTTAAACATATAAATGAAAAAAGTTTGGTTATTCAAAGAAACGCAGATGGTCGGTAAATGGTCAAGTGATTTTAATATTGGCAACCTAACAAACAATAGAATTACGCGTCTCTCTCGAGTTGAATGTGCTAACGGTACTAAATTAATTGTGGACCTACTATCGTACCAACCTACGATGTTGTATTGACCTAAAATTGACAGTCAATCACCGATATTTTTCTATCTATAAAGGTAGTTAGGGGCCATCCATAAATTACGCAGATAATACAGGTGTGGAATAGTTGTTTTGTCACTTTGTTGCCCCCCCCCCCCCCCCCCTAAACCTGTGACGTAATTTATGGATGGGCCCCTTATGGGAGTATAATAAGATCAACGATTTGAAGTGGCGCGTAGCATAAGTGATCAGGCAATGACTCTGTCTCAGGATGAAGAAAGGAAGAAAAAGTTCTGTAAATATTGTAAAAAGATAGGTCATGTAGTATCTGACTGTTAGAAAGCTGTCTGATATGATCAATAGTACATTAAAGAGAGTTCCTATTTAAATTATACTGCTACCATTTATCACAAAATAATAGGTTTTATTATGATTCCCTACATACATTATTTGTTTTCATTATCTAGGAGATATGTATGGTGATTGTTATGATATGATATGAAAACACTGAAGTACTTTAAGTACAATAAGATTGCTAATTAATACTTCAGCCTTCGACCCATAAACCTTGTAGGTGTTTTATCATGAAATAAATTAACTATACTTAGTGATATTTCATCTGATCTAATTTCTATGCGTCAGCTCATAGCGCTCTGAGCTCTTTTGCTTCAGTTTATATATAGACGAGCACCAGTGACAAAAAAAACTGTAAACGCACTTTGATATTCGTTAATAAATGGAAATTAATATATTACAAGTGTTTTACGAGCTTTGAACGTTGACCGAGTGATTTAGTTTTGTGTATTAATAGCACTGTTGCGTGTTACGTAGGTTTTGTTAGTTTATCGCGTGTGAAAATGATGCAGATTGGTTCAAGATTTCAGATTCTTCACGAACAAGGTAGTTCAAGCAGTTCGTCTTCGTGTTCCAGTTCTGAAAGTGATTCTCCGTTACGGAGGTAATAATAAACAGCTCATATATCATCACTATATCACTATATATTATAAAATAAAGTTGCCCGCCGCGTCTGTCTGTCTATCTGTCTGTGACCTTTTCACGCAAAAACTACTGAACGGATTTTGATGCTGTTTTCATTATTAGAGGAAGGTTTACGAATATTAAACATGGATCTATTATGTTTAAGAGCAGTATAAGTAAATCAAACCGGAGGAAAAGTTGGCTCCAGCGAGTTTTCATGGCGTATGATGTCTCATTAATTTGTCAGAGATATAACAAAATGATGCAGGGAAGAATTGTGTAGAATTAAATGGTCTAAAGAAAAGTCCTCGTTAGCATATATTATATTTATATTATATATATATTATAGTTAGCATAATAGACAGACCCCGAGTTCGATCACGGATCCCGGCCATGTACCAATGGGTTTTTTAATTAAAAACTTATGTACATAATCCGACAAACCACACTTAGAGGCTTTTCCATCTAAATATATCTCAACAGAACTAGCCACTCGTTAGATATAGCCTCACAAATACCATCGGCTAAACGAGGGAGACTAGGTCTTCCGCTGGGTACCCTGGAACCCGTAACACGGTTTCGGGATGTGTAAAGCAACCCGTGAAGAAGAAGAAAAAAAAAAAAAAAAAAGCATATATCTATCTCTAAGTAGTTATTAAGCGGATTCATGTATATAGGGATTCAAATTGTTGTAAACCTATTTTGTACCCGTGCGAAGTCGGGGCGGGGTTACTAGTGTATAAGATAAAATTGAAGTGTCTGTATGTGATTTTAAAATGGGTTATTTTTAATTACCGACCGTTCACGGGGTAGTCCAATACGATACTAATATTTTGAGGTACCTAAGTATTTTGCTGTGCAATTAGTACCTAGGTATTTTTGATGGGAAATTGTTTTTTTATTAGCATTTAAATACTACCCTTTTAAAATTAATACTTACGAATTAATATTTGAGTGGGATACGCCATTTACAAGATACTGAACCATAATGACGGTTTTTAGAACTTTTGTCTGTCTGTGTAGGTATGTCTGTTACCATATTTGTCCAGAATAGGCTCCAAAGCGGTTCAATGGATTTTGATGAAACTTTTAGAGATCATAGAACGAATAGGTTTTTTTACTTTTACTGTTACTTAGACTAATAATGTGCTTTTTGTTTCATTTCGATATCTTCAAGGGTTTCTACTAAAATTACACGGGCGAAGCTATACCTACTTAAAAATAGGTATAACATGAAATATATCTGTGATTTTAAAATTAATATTTAGATCCAATAAGTATCTATTAGGTAGGTATTATATAATAGCTCAGGAAAGGCTGAATTAATTTTGATGAATGTAGGTACATATAACCATAGGGTTATGCTATTTATTTGCAAATTACTTACTTAATCATATTAAATTAATTATATCCTATCTATAGCATATTATCCTAATTCACGGAACCCAAACTTAAAAGTTTATTGGTAGAAAACAGAAAATGTTTATTCCCGTGGTTGAAATCTTATGTGCTCCATAAGTTAAACTTCGTTTTTGGCTACGGAACGCTAAAAAATAGCACTTGACTATAAAATGAAGTATAAATATAAAATTACACACGTTATCTAAACCCATGACACACAAGCTGTATATTCAGGGATTAAATGTAGACGTTTTTCAGATTTAACAAGATCCTACAATCGTCCTTGGCGAAACACTGGCAGTATTTCAGAAGCGCACAATCATCGCTACGAAGCCGCGGGAGATCTTTATCTGATGTAGGACTATCTTCTATTGCTGGTAATCATAATCTATACAAATAAATAAAGTTTAAGCGTCTAAAAAGTGGACGGTGTTATTGATGTCTTTAAAACTCCAACTTATATTCAATATTACAACTTCCACCTACATCATATCTAGTCCGACTGCCATTCTGACTTCCCTCACAGAATGTTCCCTCTCCTCCTTTTTCACCAGCTGGCAAGTCAAGACCAAACTACCCATTCAGCCAAACCATCAATTAATATAAATGAGCCTAACCGGTAGAAAGGGCTCCGGCCCGGTGAGAAGTCATATCAAAATAATACTAATATTATAAAGAGAGAGAATATACCTACTAAAGTATAAGACGTAGTATTATGCGTCTTTATTATTACGCAGTAAAAACTATGCGTAAATTCACTTTTTTAAGACTTCGCGAGCTTTTCAACGTAATATTTTTTGGCAAAAGAACAACATCTGTATGACTCCAAACAAATAGCTGCTTTTTTGTTACCCTAACCCATAGATATAGTATGCTGGCGCCAATGATATACTCCCTACTAGATTGGCATTTTCGCGATTAGGACGAGACCAAAAAATTACTACATCAATTTGCATGTAAATATTTGTAAATGTGTAATTCTGTGGATTTTTCATCTTAGATGACTTACATCCAGGCACTGCACACGTAACCATCTTTTTGTTTCTTATCATCTTCTCTATTGACACTAGAATATTAGATAATGATAATATAAATCAGTGGCAGCGAAACCTTATTTTTTTCAAATTGGCGAACAGGTAGGTCTATATTCCAATAAGGTTAGTTTATATTGGCCCCTATATGCGGCAGGTTTTGCCCCGTCTCGATAAAATCTAATATCCGGGGCTAAGTGGCTGGCATGAAGTAAACTGTAGTACAATATACCTACGCTTGCCATTTAAAGCAATTAGAAAAGATGATATTGCTAAAAGCAAATGGAAAAGAAATCAGCTTTTTCCGCGAAAAATCATTGGTTTCGTTAGACTCTGTTTGTTTTTCTTAATACTAAACAAAGCATTCGTTCATTGCAGTTCCGGGTGGTTAATTAACGCGTAGTAATTATGATATGCGAAAATAATTATTTCAGAGCATCGTTGTTTACAAACATACACTATAGTTCGGTCAATAAAGAGCCCAAATTTTTAGGAAAGAAGTCCCAAATAATATGAATGTAGGAAATGTATTTTTAAGGACATGTTACAACCCAAAGCCTTATAAGCGGCGAAATTTAAAAGCTCCTCGACATTATACTTTTATAGTCATTTGATCGGTGATTTCCCAGAAAATTTAAATTCACTTTTATGAAAGATTCCCAAGCTGATTTTTCCAGATCGCTAAGTTTTTCTTTGATTATTTCATCTCTAAGCAATTGCCTGATTTGAGGACCTAGAAATATGCCCTCTTTTATTTTTGCGTCACGAGATTTTGGGATTTTTTTCTTTCAAGTATAAAAATGCATCACCACCCCGATCTATTGCTTTCACGAAGTTTTTCATAAGCCCAAGTTTGGTACGTGAAGGTGGTAAAAATACATCATCATCAGGTTGTTGCAATGCTAATGGAGCACAACATTTGTCAGGATCATTTTTACCCTTTTTTTTTCTTTCTTTCTTCACGGGTTGCCTTTACAGCTCCCGTAACCGTGTTACGGTTCCAGGGTACCCAGCGCAAGACCAAGTCTCCCTCGTTTAGCCCCGTTAGCTATACCTAACGAGTGGCTAGTTCTGTTGAGGTATTTTTAGATGTAAAAGCCTCTAAGTGTGATTTGTCCTATTATGTACATAAGTTTTTAATTACAAAACCCATTGATACATGGTTGGGATCCGGAATCGAACCCGGGGTCTGCCTAGTTAATACCAGCCGTCTTAACCACTCGACCACCGATGCACCTTTTTACATTTTCTCGACATTATTCAAAAACACAAAATCCCCCGAAATAAAAAGGTATAAATATTAAATTTTATTGGTCAGCTGTAATATAAAAACTAGACCTGATCATATCAAAATAAATATGGTCTAACAAGTATTATAAAATTAGGTATAATTACAATATTTTGTTGACCAGTTATAAGACTGAGAAAGAAGAATAATTATAAAGTTTATGTTAATTTGTTAGGTGTTTCATAAAATATTGTCAAGCAAGTAGGCGCTTATGATTAATAATATTATCCCTTTACCTTGTTAAATGTTGTAATATTTTTTTACATACATAATTATACACTACACATACTTATTGCTTACGCCTTATTTCCCTTCGGGTAGGCAGATACGAAATATATCAAACAGGATTTCGCTTCAGTCAAATCCATACACCTTTACATGGATGCTCTTCGATTTCGGGTATTTTTTATTCTACTTTTTTTAAATGTCACTATATCCTGAATCTAACTGCCGAGCGAGCATCACCAAGAAGACTGAATCTAAATCTGAAAAGGACCGGTATTTATTTTTGTCTTGCTTTATCTCTATGGAACTTCAAATCTTTCTCTAAACTGAGATTTTATCTTCGCAGTGAGATTCAGTCTTCTTGATGATGCTCACGGGGCTGTTCTATATTATTTAACTTTTCACAAGTCTATAAGTTGATCATTGAATTTGTTTCTGGGGCGCTCTTGATCAACTCTTACATTCACATTTGTTCTGTGTATTTCTTTCGTAAGTCTCTTGTCATCCATTCTTTCCATTTGTCTAAACCATATAAAAACATAATTTTCTCTATCTTAGTTACTTACTACATCATCTTTTAGTCCACACTCTTATCTCTTATCACATTATTTCTTACTCTATTTTTCACGCTTACCCCATATATTCTTCTCAGCGATCTTATTTCCACTGCATTAAATCTTCCATACCAATGCTTCACTTTCATACATCAATGTAGATGCCCACCCAATCGTCCAATCACCGGCAGGTCCACCGAAACCGACCACAGACTCGTCCAATTCATGTAACAAACGGTCCGTCTAGAATCTAGATCATACGGCGGCCGGAATAGGACATTTTCGGTGAGGTGCCGGACCAATGTACTGTAAAATATGTTCATAGATAATGTAATTTTAGGTTTATGCTAAAATACCAGATAACTGGCTGCAAAAGCATTAATTAAAACTTATGGTTATAAGTGAAGGGCTTAGTAATTTGTGAATACCAGTTTTAGTCCATGCTAAGGACATTCGTTGACTCTATTTAAAAAAGTTCCACTGGTGTAAGTACTTATATTAAGTATATTTTATTCAGACTTTGTAAAGAAGTTTAGGGTCTCAGGGTACCCAGCAGAAGACCAAGTCTCCCTCTTTTAGCCAATGGTATTTATTTGTGAGCCTATACCTAACGAGTTTAGATGGAAAAGTGTGGTTTATCGGATTATGTACATAAGTTTTCAATTATAAAAAACCCATTGGTACATGGCCGGGATCCGGGATCGAATCCGTGGTCTGCCTAGTTAATACCAGACTTCTTAACCACTTTTTGTGGAAATTTTCCTGAAGTAATATGACTCGGGTCATATTGATTTATAGTTTGGTGCCAAAACTGCTAAAACATCAATCACGTGACACCAAAAAAATCTACTGGCGAAGCCAGAACGGAAAGCTAGTTAGTCTATCTATAATATAAGAGAGATTTAATCCTGAACATTGATCCTAACGATTAGTAGAATAAAATAGCGATGTTTATTTTTTGAATTTTTAGCTGGTTCGATTCCCGGGTGAGGCAAGCGAATTTAAGAAAATATTTGAATACAGTTTTGTTTCTTTTTAAAAATAAAGGAATCTATCTTAAGGATTTAAAGTGGTTTCCTTTCAGGGCCTATTGATTTTTTCCACCCTGTATACTCATTAGTCGACAGACCTTTTATTGGAAAAGTTACTACGCCTTTAGATGTTGTCGGTTATAGATACGAATCATATTTTACACTGATCTTTGCTGAAGTGAAAGGAAATGCTGGCAGAGGACGACCTAGATGTACTTTTATTGAACATATAAAAAATATGTTGATCGATGGAAATATTAAAAGTACACACAATCGCCGAGCATGTATGAAAGGTATGATGAATATAAAAGAAGCAAAAGAGATATGTCAGGATCGTAACAAATGGCATTCGATTGTCTCTGCCTACCCCTCTTGGGATGAAAGGCGTGATGATAGATAGATAGATAGTTAGATACGAAAAATAAGAACGCGAATAGCTCTATATAGATAGCGGCTAAAAACGCCTGAAAAATTTCAGATGAACCTAGCTCGCACCCAAAAATCCATATAGTAAAGCTATATTCAATCCTCACTTGAGCAAAAATCTTCCTCAGCGTGCTTCGGAAGGCACGTAATACTTTTTATAAAAATAGTGGAGTGACGGTTCTAGCCTCATCAAGTCCAGCGACAGGTTTGCTACCTGTCCTACTGTGAACATAATTGTTACTCAGTCTGGCCAAGCCACAAGGTATAAAGTCGTGATGCGTTTTTTAACCAAATTATAAACAAAATTTCAGAGTCCCGGCGTGATTACTTCGGAGTTCCGAAGATTTGTCGGCGATCATTGCAAGTACGGCGAGTGTCAACTCATGGTGCCTCAGAATCGTAAGTGTAAAGCTCAGATTTCTGTAATCTGCGGTGTAAAGCATTATATTAGCTAGACCAACTTTGAGGGGCTAGCACAACTTTTTTTCATTATCATACATATCGCACTGACACTTTGTAAAGCCCCTCTAGAAATGCTTAGGTGCCGCGGGCATAATGACATTCATGGTGGTGGTTAGAGGTTGGTATTTTCTGAAAATACTAAACCAATATATAATTTAGAAATTATTATGTTGCATAAACATCGGTATGGGTAATAATATAGTAGGTATCAATATTTTTCTTAAATAAGAATCAAATTGCCGCCACATTTTCACTGTACATATGATTGTAATCAATATCGTGCGCAATGCATCACTGCGCATGTTTCCCTAGGATTTTAAAATTTCACACTAAATTGATGCTTATTCGCAAAACCGTACAGATCATTATTGCCAAAACGTAGTTCTCGGAGCCCAGATGACGGGCTTCACAATTTTCAAGACAGTGTAAAGCCGTAACAACAGTATACATGTGAATGTAACATTAGCACTAGAAAATTCTTTAGTTTTAACTTAAATGGTGTATTTCGGTAACAATAATGACCTTAATAATGTCTTAAAATGTGAAAATGTGACCCAAAACCGGCTTGTAATTATTTTTACAAATCGTGTGATTTCCAAGTGACATTGTTTGTTTATGCATTCAAAGTGAAAACAATACAAAAATTGCGTTAACAATAATCTATTGCTTAATATTATTGAAATATTTGAAGCAGTCATTAAAATAATATTATAATTTGAAATGTCAAGGTTCTGCTTATAGATGATTTTACATATCCACTTTGCAGATTTTATTGCGTGCGCAGATTTTTCTTAACTATTAAATGGTTTTTTAATCAAAAATGTTTATTTGATGACATTAGGAATGCTTTTGAGGTCATTTTAAGGCCCAGTAAGTCACGTGTAAATATGTGACATAATAATTATATAATAAATCAATTAAAACGTCGCTAAAAAAGTATTTTTATTTAACTTGAATTATAATTTTATTTAATTGAACAATAGGGGGTAAATTCTCTGAGGATCAATATGAATCATTAGGTCTTATAAACACGTAACAACGCGATATTATGTAGACATTGCACGACGTACGTACATACCTAATCCAATTTACTTCTAAGTTATCAAGTTACATGCATTGACACGCATTTCTGTCGATTTAATCAAAATAGGTTAGAAAAAATAATTCAAGTATGAAAAAATAATTAGAATGTTGTAAAATTTCAGAGGATATAAAATGAAAATTTTAATGCTAAATTGGTGACAAGTGCTAAAAAAATTGTGTCAAAGTGTACATTAAATATCACGTCATTAGTCGCCTGAAGAGGATATTTAGGTAAGTTTTAATTGTGGGAATTGAGACTAAGGAATGCGACCACATTATATTTATCCTGGACTACTATGAGAGGTGATCAAAAGTATAGAGTAATGTCCCGATCATTAAAGTAGTATGTAGTCCCGATTTAAAATAAACATTATCAAAACTGTGCATATTATTATCTGTTCTAAATTAGGTACCTATTCTTTTCCCATTTTTTTGTCATTTTATGTGACAAAAAAATAACAATCTACTTAATAGTACACTCTGTTCATAATATGATGGGTTGACTGATAACGTACTTATAAATTAAGAAATTCATATTAAAATATTGTATATTGTAATAACAAAACCAATCTAACTAATTAGATATATACATAAATAATAAATATAATTAAAGATCTAAGAAACTTTCGAAAAGTTTAATTTTGTTACCTGTTACAGGCAACTATAATATTAAATATTTTCCTCTTTTAATTGGTATTAGGAAAATACATAAATAGTGGTTTCCAAGCTTTTTGGGACTTGATAATGAAACTGATATTTTTTATCACCACTTTATACCTATATATATATAATACCTAATGATGCCATTATCCTACTATTTTGTGTCCGAAATAGCAGCAGCAAGTGTCATACATATTAGGTATGATAAAGAAGCATGTACCTACCTACCATGCATGTTGTAGTTAATATAGAGACACGTGTAGGGACTAAAAAGTATACAATGCAATTCATTTTACATTAAAATATTGAAAATCGAGGGATTAACTATTCTGTGCAAGATATTCCTTTAACTTTCGGTATTATTGCAGAAGATAAATATTAAATACAATTTATATTGGCTTTTATATTTTTAGGTACATACTTTAACCATCATGGGAACTTCCATCTAAAATTATACACTCGCTTCAAGCTTTCCAGATCGCTTAGAATGCCAAGGTACTTACTAACAGACACGCATGAACAGAGATGATTTACTTTTTGGCCAGTACAGTACATTGAAAACTTAATATTTACTTCTTACGTGTTTTTAATTAAAATATTGCATCGTCTATGTCACCGCTTTGTTAGAATATTACACCTTTGCATAAACATTCTCTAGGTGCACATGCTTGAATTTTGCAAATCTCTAATAAACAGGCCATGAAATCTATATAGGACATGTGTTTATTAGTAATCTTGATGGTCGCTTTTCTTTTAAAGTTTTGTAAGTCTTTGAAATCGCAAAAGTTGAAGTTAGTAATTACATGTGACGGATTTGCTAACTCTACCCAACTATAAACCTTTGAATGCAGAAATAATTAGCAATTATTAGCATTCATATAGAAAGCTATTGTCTAAATAAAATATGAAATAATGAACATAAAGTGTATGTATATGTAACCTCGAACTAGGCCATCCGAATATTAAAACATTTTAACAGATGAATATGTTTAATATTTTATGTATGTCCAAAACACTTCAGCCATTGCGGCTTTTGGAACCAGGTTATCCTAGATATCTCATCAGATATCTCTAAAATCTCTCTAAAATTTCTATAGTTTTCAATGAGAACTTCTAAAATAATATCATTTTGACTAAGATTATCCAGTTTATACAATCACGGGTGTTCTTAAGGCTCCTGAAATACCTAATACCGTGACAAGTCTTTCTTATTTAGTCGAAGACATTTTTAAGCTACCATTTTAGCTAGCTAATTTTGTTTTATTCTTTCTTCACGGGTTGCTTTACAGGTCCCGAAACCGTCGTGCGTCGGTGGCCTAGTGGTTAAGACGTTTGGTATTAACTAGGCAGACCACGGGTTCGATCCCAGATCTTAATCATGTACCAATGGGTTTTTTAATTAAAAACTTATGTACATAATCCGACAAACCACACTTAGAGGCTTTTCCATCTAAATATACCTCATCAGAACTGGTCACTCGTTAGGTATAGCCTCACAAATACCATCGGCTAAACGAGGGAGACTTGATTTTCCTCTGGGTACTCTGGAGCTACCTACTTAAGGGGAGGAACGAATAATTTTGATTGATTCCTGAACTGAAATTCCCGAATTTTACGAATGCTATGAACATACAATTTGGGCATCGAAAACTAGAGGATTTTATCTAGTATTGTGTAGGATGAAAACATGATTGGTGAAAATTTTCTCGATAACTTAAATTTTTGAAATCACCTCTTCAAAAACACTTTTTTAGTCATACGACCATACTCTGAAGGGATTTACGTTTAAATTTTATACGAATCTGTAGGTAATTTCGGTGCCTAGTATTGATTAAGAAGATTTTTCCCTGCATTTGATCATCTTTTAATAAATTATTTATTTGTAATGTGCCGCTTACGTCATTTATTCCGAGAAGCGATACATTATGCCCTTCTCACTTCTGCAGCTAGAACGGACAAAGCGCCGTCGTTGTCTTGCATGACGTGATCGTTGCGCTCGAACCACTCATGCGCCCAAACCACGATATTAGGGCGTGGCTTACGATTAGAAATTTCTGAGTCGTTCCTCGTCTTAACCTAGGTCAATCAGTCAGACTGTGGGTAAGCTTCCAGATACGAGGTGCTGTGTCAACCCCGTTGCGCCGACAATGTCTCGGGGAAAATAAACCCTCGGTAATACTCACATAAGCACTTTTCTCACACTCACATTCTTATATGCTATACTTCTTCTGATACATACAATTATTAAAGAACTGAACACTCTAGGTTAATTATGAGCAACGAGAGATTTGCCACCCCAGGCCTAATTCTACTAATTACATTTTGATAGCAAGAGACAAGCAAAGTTATGCCGATTATTTTAAGACTGGGATTGAACATCTTTTACATTATATGCATTACCTTGCGAATATGATGCTATAAAAATAATAAATAGTAGAATTGGCCCTCTGCAATGTTCTGTTCAATATGACCAACCGGCTAAATGTGGATGTTGTACGGTATCTTTAGGCCGTGTTTCTGTTATATGACCAACCATCAGCATCCATAATCTTCCTCCATCCACTTCTATCCTCTACACTTACAGCTACACACATTTACATGGTGGCTTTTATACCTTGCGATGTGGCTAGGGACACCAGTAATAATACCCGTATTTTGCCTGTTGGCCATATTGTTCAAAACAGGTGGCAAGCCTGTTGCAGATGTGTCACTTTTAGTATCTGTTATCGTGTCCTCAATTACGAATAATCGTTAATAATTGCTGCTTGCCATTTTTGGCACTTGTGAGAGTTGAACCCGGTTCCCTCCAATTTCAAGACCAACGGTCTACCAATCTCTATCGACTTAATAATCCTATATTATATTTGATCAGGTCGTCGGGTGGGAGCAGTATCGCTGCTGGACCCGACGAGCACAGCGACGGCAGCGACGCAGACAAGACTCGCCGCTCTGCTCAATATCTCAGAGTGCCAACACCAGCTTTACCTACACAGTGAGTAATTGCTTTTGTTCTAGAACTAGATGTTCCCCGCGGTTTCACACTCCGCTCTATAGCCCTCCTCAAAAAGGGCTATTTTTCAAATCAGGGATCTTCAGCTATATATTATTAGTAGGTATAACACCAGTTGTTCCTACACAATTTGTAATTGTTTTATTATGTAACTAAATGTACCCCCTGGTTTCCTTGTAGTCGTTAATAAACGGTCAATATTTTTTCAAATCGGACTGGTATAGTTCGTGAGATAGCGCGTTCAAATATAGGTACAACCAAACTCTTCAGCTTGTCAACTCTACTGTAATAATTTTAGTATTTATTTCTTTGGTGTGAAATTTTTTTAAATGTGAAATCAGCGTATAATAGTAGTTTATGATACGGGATCATAATAGGGGTATTTAAAACACAAGTGGAATTTTTTAATAGCATCCACGAGTGTTTTATTTCCAAGTTATGTGCCCGTTCATTGACTACTTTATCTAATCCCATGCAATTGTACAAAACAAATTGAATCAAGATATTTTTCTTCATCGACAAATTGGCGGCAAATTGCAGTTACCTACTTTCTGCGCATTCGCGTTAACTGTCAAGTCATGGGAGTGTCGATATTTTCATAGAGTTTAATGTGGCTGCATAACACATATCCTTTGCCCTTTCTGCATTTAAAAAAAACATTACGATATCGTTTTTGTTGACATATTAGAGACGCGTGTATGGAAAACATATCATTATCATTGAGATATAGGTACTAGAGGAGCTATAATAGACAAAAGGCATGCTTCATTTCTATAAAAAATAAAACTTAAGTTCGCTGAAGCGCTTGTTAGTCGCTAGTCGAGTAACCAAACGGTATAAACACACAGCGCTAGATCGCTTCTAGGATGTAGTTTTCTTGCGACCAAAAGGTCGAAAGCGCCGTGAATTTCATGGCGCTTACGCATTTCGTTCAACGTACTACAACAACATGCTTAATATAGACTAACTACGCTTACAGAAAGGACATACCTAACAAGCTCATTTGTACAAGATTTGTATTTTTGTTTGTAATGAATAAAATCTAAACTACTGGACTGATTTAAAAAAATATTTCTAAATATATATATATATATATATTATATATATTGAGTAACATAAGTTTAATTTTATAATACCTAGCGGCTTGCCCAGACTTCGCCCGGGGTAACATTTATATCCCCAAGTAAAAAACTACTGGACCGATTCTAAAAGTTCTTTCACCTGTAGAACGCTATTTATTGTATTTAAGGAAACTTACAGACTAAGAACGACTCATTAAAAAAGCTAACTAATATAATAACTAAGCCTAATACAGTTTCAACCTATCATATAATGTATACTGAATACCATAGGCTATATTTTATATTTCCTATTGTATATAATAGTTACCCCGGCAAAGTTGAGGCAAGCCGCTAGTTGTTTTTGTTGTAACTTGAGTTCTTCAGCATATTGAGTATAAGCAATATTTTCATAAGAAGAGAGCGTGGTGAAATGGTGACTGTTATGATTTAGTTACATTGCCTTAAACAATTTCACTCTTATTAATAAGTAATAATTAATATTCTGATCAGTTTTAGCTTCATGTTTCAAGCGAATTGTTGTATATTTGTTAATTATAGCCCGTATCAAATGTATTCGGTGATTCAAAGTGCTCGGTTGATTAAAAGAATGAACTAAAGATGTAAATACTTCTTACTGGATAAAATGTTCTTTCCTGCTTTTGTTATGTATTTAATAATGTAATAAAAATGCAATGAACATAATATATAACTATGTTTGGATGGTAACCAGGTCTCTTCACTGCGGTTGTTTTGGACAAATTTTATCCATCTTTCTCTTGTTTCTTGGCTAGGGCGTGGAAACCTTCAATAGACAAAATACCACAAATTTCAAAACTATTTTATTACAAACTAGCAGTTTGCCTCGACTTCGTCCGGGGTAACAATTATATATCATATAAAACATATCTATTTTATTCAGTGATATTATAGCATTCTACTGGAGAAATACTTTTTTAAATTGGTCCAGTAGTTTCTTACTAGTGGATACAATTGTTACCCCGGGCGAAGTCGGGGCAAGCCGCTAGTATAAAATATTGCCTCCGTTACTCAGCGATAATAATACATTCTACTGGTGAAAAACATTTAAAATCGGTCCAGTAGTATTGAGTTCATCATTACAGACAAAAATAGAAAAATCTTTTCTCTTTATAATATTAGTGTAGAAGTGTAGATAACATATTACACAAACAATAATATCTGCGTAGAAAATATATTGTATTATTTTCCGCTATATACGGGAACGTCAACCAATTCTACCTATTTTCACTTCTGAATGTTTTTAGTCTATGTCGAATGACACAACATGCGTCTGATAAATTTCATGTTCGTATTTAATTTTAAAATGATTATACCTAGTTACTTAACGGTGGAAAGTTATTCCTTTACACTTCGCCGTATTCCTTGAATTATTAGTGCAATATTTCAACACACACCACGGCATATAATATGACTTTCAAATTTTTTCGATTAAAAACAATCACTAGCGTATAACTGCTCAACAGCTAGCAAGCGACTGTGTGAAGTGCGGCGCGATCGCCGCAATTGAATGGAACATAGGAGTGATGGGTAGCGTCTTCTCTAGTACCTATAACTCACTGATCATTATGAAGTATAATTCGATTTTGTAATAGAAATTTTACGACGACACGCCTTGGTGGAAAGCGCACGCGCCGCGAAGACGTGTTGGGGAATCCAGTTTAATCCCGTCCGTGCTGTGATGGTTGTGATTAGTCAGTGATTAATAGGACATATCGCGGCCGGCGGGAGCATTCTATCTACCGATTATCGGCTTATTGTTACTGTGACGTCTATAATACTTGACATTGGCGGAATCATCAAGACCCTGATGGAGCCATTTTGAAAAAAAAATAGAAAATAGAAATAGATATAAGAGTAGATAAATATTATTATATCTTTACGTAACTGATTTAAATACAATATACCCTATAATAACGTGTATAATAGTGAAAATGGATTTTAAAATAGATTTCGTGTTTACTTCTTACAAACATACTAACACTTTTTCTTTATTTAAATAGTACCTATATATAAGTAGACAGATTTGACTGAATACACAATTACACATAAAGACTTTACTCATAATGCAGTATTTTAACAGTCAGAGAAAACTGTGCACCAGATAGTTAGACAGACAAACAGACAAGGGGAAGGTGGTGCCGAAATGAACTTGAAAAAAGTTACTTCAAAAGGTATATGAAGCTGTTGTCCGCATTTATTCTGAAAATAATGGTTTACAGCTCTGTTTGCCATTATATATAGGCCGTGATGGTAGGTTAGACATGCAATGACGGAAATTGAAATGTGAGAGAGAACTTTCCATTTAGAATTCATGCATCATCATACTCATACTTTGATAATCAGATCTTCAAAATTAGATCCATCTAATTTGACAAAAGTATTACTAGATCCATCATGGATCTACCAAGAATTTTTGCCCCAGAATTTAGGCCAATTATTTTGCCAAGTGACAAAATATTCAGCAACTGAATGAAAAGGTATAGACTTGATTGAGCCAACATAAGATGTCACAACTTTTTATGGGCTAAAAGTCGCGAGGCTTGACCCAATTTTAATATTCATGTGTTTGTTTGATTAGAATATAGTTAGCTATATAGTCGTATCTGTTTTTCACGCATTGCCTGAAATACCCTCGGCTGAAAGATGTAACGAATACCTATAATATAATGACGCTTTTTGTATGTTGTGTTTGCTAATGTGTATCTTTTTACAATTCCACCTATTTACATTTAACATTATAATCAAATGTTTCATATCTTAGTTCAAACATACGAGTGCTCCTATGTATGAATAATAAAGATTGATGTTCAGTATAATTCTAACTTTACACTTATTTACATGAAATCTCTGGTATTTAATTATCGTTTTTCTAAGTAATATATACACTTACGGGTTTCGGGTTAAGCAGTGAGTTTATCAGTAATGTTTCACAAAAGGTGTTTTACGGGAGATTTTAATATGCGACGGAGTAGTTGCGGTGTGTTTACCATTATCAAGGTAGTAATAAAATCAGTAAAAACAGAGAAATTTCTGTAAGTTTGTGTCCGCTGAAGGTTATAGCATCGCTAATAAATAATAATAATAGTATGTATTATCCTCGGGGGTGGAAGTGTCTAAAGGCGTAGTAACGGGGAAGCTATAATGTGAAACCGCTGTCACATCTTTCGACACCCCTAGCCGCTTACACCAATGTTGCCTGTCTTACTGCCGGCAGAAACACTTTACAAACACTCTAAACTAAAGCGCCTCTACGTGTTGGACCTATGTCCCCATGCAAGCCATACAAAGCATTGTGCCCGTGAATTTAGAGTTACATAATAATATTATATCAACAAATATGCTGGTATTTACGTGCCTTCCGAAGAATATAATATTATTGTCTTAAAAAGTTGGTGCTTTTTGGGTTAAAGGAACTTTAAACCAGTAGGTATTTACACAAATTCGCAAAATTCTGCAATTTGGCACATACTTCAGACAGAATTTTCTTACAGCGGTTTCGAACACAGAGCAAGTAAAAGTTTCGAATGCGTCTTATTTATATTTCATTTAGCTATAGTTATACAGAACTAGTTTGTGTAATTCTGAAATAATATTGTTTGCAAATACTAATAAGAAACAATCGTTTTTTTAATGAACACACATTAAAAGCAATATAAACCATCTCATATAATCACCATCATAAAACATTTCTACACGACATACAAACGGTGCATACTTAATAAAACCTAGGTAAAAACCATAATCGTTTCGTTTCGTCTTGATTCGATCGATTTGGGACGTCAAAAAGCTGTCAAAAAAGTGTAAAAAAATGATTTGACGTCACCAAATAGTTCGAATGCGATATCGTTTTTTTGAGCGATGGAAATAACATCCTTACTACATGCTAACGATATTTCGTACGTGTGGAAAGGGTCTAAAAATTTCTGTTATTGTCCCATTATGTTATCTATAAATATCTATCTATCAAGAGGGGATAGGCAGAGACGATCGAATTCCATTTCGATCGTAAATCCTGACATACTTCTATCGCTTCTTTTATATTCATCATACCTTTCATAATGCTCGGCGATTGTGTGTACTTTTAATATTGCCATCGATCAATACATTTTTTATATGTTCAATAAAAGTACACCTAGGTCGTCCTCTGACAGCATTTCCTTTCACTTCAGCCATATAAACCTTTTTAGTCAATCTATCATCATTCATTCTTTCAACATATCCAAACCAGCGGTAAACTACTTCCCCCCCCCCCCTCTCAATTTAGTCAGAACATCGTCATTCACTCCGCATTCTTCTCTATAATTTAATTATAAATACTGTATTTTTTTAGTCTGTATTTAGTCGACTTATATACAAGCATATATTTGGTTTTCAACTATAGTCGTATAAATTCAATGATAAGTTTGCCACCTGTCTTGTTTAATATCGGCTAAGTGTCGCACCCGTTTACACACTTTTTAAACGAAATAGGACCTTGAATACATACGTGACATGAGAACGTAATAAGAATAAACAGCGCGTGTAACACCGTAAAACCGAAGAAAATTAATTTCCTATTCTCTGATATGGTACTTAATTGAATGAGATTTTCACGTCAACATTTTTTTTAGAGTCGAGTCGCGTGACTAGTTTATGAATTTACAGCTACAATTGTAAGTGATTTATTGATATGTATGATGTTTTATCTCGTGTATATCCATAAAAACTTAGAAAATAACATCACAGTGCAACATCAGCTTATTTGCATCAGACAATTAAGAGTTTCTGAAACATTAACACATTGCTGTTGCGGATTAATGTCGTACGATGTTAATTTCACATCTTTTATGTGCAAAACATTAACTCTCGATATGTGGCGTAAAGCAAGGAATGGAATGTGTAACCGGAAGAAAAGAATTCAAATATAAAACCTTAAAAATAATATAAACCTTAAAAATAACCAAATAAACCAGGTGCGCGTGGAATAGTGGCTAGAATACTGGCTGCATTTCTTTGCTGAATCGCGATGCTGATTCGTTGAGCGAGGAAGGAGGCAGCCCTCTTGTCACCGTCGAGGGGATATATCTTTAATAAACAAAAACATCTTATATTCAAATGATTAGAATACATTCATGTTTTATTTTATTAATAGTAATAGATATTAAAATACTAAATTACAAATAAAAAAATCATGTAAATCGCTATCTACTGGGAGAGTATCCAACAGACTGGCTGCATTGCCTCGTTGAATGGCAATGCTTATTCTTTGACCGAAGTATAATTAGTAACAGATTGATTACATATCAAAATACTCGCACTTTTTTTGTATAATACTGTTTTTAACTCACTGTTTAAGTCGAATTTTGCTTAAGTTCATAAATTAATAAGTTTGTTAACATATAATGGAGAATTGTGATAATAAGTGGTATGTGTCGAAAAAGAAGTCTTTGTTGAGTATACGACGAGACAGTTTACCAATAGCAACTATAAGAAAAGCTTGGCTGAAAAGTCGTAGAAATGTATCTCCTGAACATTTTTTTAAAAATCGTCGAAGGTAAGTGCCTTTTTATCATATAACTGATATAACTAGCTGTGCCTTGAACAAACTGTTCAGCTTTATGACTGGTATATTTAGTATAGATATAAGAATTGGATAGGTCCCCTGCAGATATCGAAATTAAACAAAATAAAAGAATTATATACCTAGCTTAAATTTTCATCAAAATTAATTCAGTTTGATTTCTTTCATAGATTTCTTATTATTTGTTTCTATTCGTTGATAAGAATAATATAATGCGTCGTGTTTCGGAGGGCAATATTATTTCAAAACGCCACTTGCAAGGTCCCTTAAAGTACATCGATAGGCTGGTTCACCTTTTCCTTTTGGCTAAACGTGGACGTTGTGACCTGTGTATGTCTCTTGCCAAGCCGCATGGTATACCTAATGACTAAGTAGTTACTTATAAGTAGCTTAGTAAGCGTAATTAAAATATCTGAAACTCTACAACTTTTGATTACGCTAAAACTAATATTACTTTTATAACATAAAGTAAAAAAAAATGTGTGCATTTTATTTAAATATGAAATGTAAACCGCACTCATATGATATCATACTCTGATAACGCAAGATAGGTAATGTCAATAAACAATAATTATGTAAGTATTTAATCTATCTATCTATCTATCATCACGCCTTTTATCCCAAGAGGGGTAGGCAGAGACAATCGAATGCAATTTGCTACGATCCTGACATACTTCTTTCGCTTCTTTTATATTCTACATACCCTTTTTTTAAAATATTTATTTATATTTATAGATAAAAAAAATATTTAATAGAACTGACTATATTCCCTATTTTCTTCAAAATATACTAGTAGTTACGGAGATAAGAGGGAGGGGGGAACGGTCAATTTTCGTATATTTTCTTTAATATAATTTAAACTATGCATATGAAAACTATAAAAAAAATGTATTTCTTATAAGTCCTTTCATGTGATATGTGACGTGATGCACTTGAAATACGCTATACGTACTTGATTAGGTCATGAATCTCTATATACACCAAGTTTTAACTTTTTTCGTTCAGTAGATTCGGAGAAAATAGGCTGTCACAGACGAAAAGACAGACAGAAGAGTGATAAGGATTTTAGTTTTTTTCATCATATAGTCTGTATAAAAGAGAAATCAGTAGATTCAGTAAATCTTCATCAAAAACTATGAACATATACCCGAGAGAACAGATAATTTAGCTAATGG
The DNA here is from genome assembly GCA_963924495.1 of Nemapogon koenigi. Taxonomy (NCBI): domain Eukaryota; kingdom Metazoa; phylum Arthropoda; class Insecta; order Lepidoptera; family Tineidae; genus Nemapogon; species Nemapogon koenigi. The sequence continues at coordinate 6,748,749 of OZ004644.1, read as the reverse complement.
AAGGACACTCAGAATTTTCTACGAAAGGTCGTACTTTAGTGCGCGTAGTCCCTTGGCAGAATGACCCGAATCGCAATGTAGATTGTAAAGGGCAGAATAAGGACGCTATAATAACTCTATCACAGGGTTGTCACGCGTCTGGATAAACACTAATCTATCTACGCCTTTTATCGCAAGAGGGGTAGGCAGAGACAATCGAATGCCATTTGTTACGATCATGACATACCTCTTTCGCTTCTTTTATCATATCATTGTGTGTACTTTTAATATTTCCATCGATATTTCATATTCATTATAACTTTTTTATTGTCAGTTTTCAACTGTGACCGATCAAACTGAGAAAATCAGTTAAACCAGATACTTGTCGGTTTGTATTCATATTTATATCGGGGCCACTATCTATACAATTAATAAAGCTAAAGAATTTGTTTGTTCGGAACTATCAGACGGATTTGAAATTTTGCTTTTGATAGCCCAATTCATGACAGGTTTCACAACATCACGCTACGACCCAAATAAGCAGTAACCATTAACGCGGGTGCAACCACAAGTGTCATAAACTCATAATAATATTTTGAACGCAGTATCACATACCTACCTTGTCTATTGACGTAGTAGGTTCGTGTTCATTGTGCCAAAAAATAACGTCACACGACACGCCTTGCGTTATTTATTATTGAAAGGATGTTTCATGCGTGACGGATACTTCCTACACTTGTTTTCATGAAATTTTTAAATGTAAACATTTTTGCAGATATTTTGAGAGGGCTTGTTTACCATGCGCCAATGGCATAAAAATGTACTTACTATAGGTAATTTTTAACAAAAATATACCTTTTTGTCCAGATTTAGTAAAATGATAATGCGTTTTGTTCACGTATTTAGTCATTTTTAGCTAAATCGATTGGTCATTTTTCCTAATACCTACATATTATATTGAAGTATTTTAGAATACAAAATTGTGTCTTTTTACTACGAAAGAAAAGGTTATTTTTCAGAAGTATTTAGACGCAGATTTAGAAGTAGGTACTTATTATTTTATTTAAGTACTATTAGCTGTGCCTTGCGGTAGATTAAGCTGCTCCGCTCCTTTGGGTCGTAGCGTGATGTTATATAACCTAATATTTTTTCAAACAGTTCCACAGTTTAGCGCTTTCAAACAAACAAACTCTTCAGCTTTATTATTAGTATAGAACTATAGATATAGATAAATTTATTTATTTTCTAAAACTTTATAACTCTGGCAGTACCCGAAATAAGTTTGCATTTTTCATTGTAAAAAGTCATGTAAGTAGGTACGAAGTTTTTCTCCTAAAACAATAATATTACTGAATATAAATAAACAGAATTCCAAGGAAAGTAGAGTTTTACGAATATTTTAACTAATTTTCCAAGTAGTTTGTGTTTCATTAAAGGCGAAGGACAAACAAATTTAAAAGCTCTCTAATATGGTCCGTCCGGTCATGTCAGTTTTGACCTCGATGCGTCAACTTTGTCCCCTTTAGTAGAGCCACTCCTGAAAAATTGCTTTTTTATAAAAATGTGGGTTGAGTATGAGTAAGAAAATATTTCTTGGAGTTTGTAAGTATATGTATTGCCAAGCAGTTTTCAGGTATAAATATAAAATATGTTGTACTAGATTTCGCCCTGTCTCATTTTTCAAGGAAGTTGTAGATGTTATTTTGGGATAATATATGATCTATCTAAAGAAATAGTGTGATTGAGAAAGGAATGCTAAGATAGTTTGGGCATGTAGAAAGGATGGATGCAAGAATATAATATATATAAAGAAAGAAAATATACCTACCTATGAGGAGAGTGTAAAAGGGACAGTTAGGAAGGGAAGACCTCAGCGGACGTATGCAAATCAAATAGGAAGCGTCCTCGAAAAAGGTCAGCAGACTCGAAGGTCAAAAACGACGGGTCCGCACCAATTACCACCCAAGGATATCTCGGCTTGAGAATGTCGAACCCTAGAATATCCGGGCAAATCCTTGTAGGTACTATCTTTGGCCGACCTAGCAATTTGCTCGGCATTCTAGTGTTGGAGACGGAGAATATAATGAGAAAGAATGAAACGAAAGATATATTGTCGGGATCGTAGCAAAAATTCCGTGGTCTCTGCCTACCTCTCTGAGAAGCAGGTATGACTTTTATGTATGTATGTGTATGATGATGCTTAAACTTTCAATATGAATTTTCCCGGCATATAAGTAACTTATGTCACACTATCTCTGTGAAAAAACTCACGTTATGCGACTATATTATATGCTTCTCTATTTATGACGTGAAAGAAGAACAAAGAAACACATAATATCCACAAAGTATACAATATATAATATTTTTTCTTCATGGGTTGCCTTATAGCTCCCGAAATCAGCGTGTTACGGTTCCAGGGTATGCAGCAGAAGACCAAATCTAGGGCGTTTAGCCGATGGTATTAGTGAGGCTATACATAACGAGTGGCCAGTTCTGTTGAGGTATATTTAGATGGAAAAGCCTCTAATGATTAATTCTATTTAATCTTGTAAAAGCATTTTCACAGTATAGTATGAGATTATCTTTTCAAGGTATGTTTTATATGACAGATTTCTAATACATGCTCTATTTATTATCCAAGAAAATGTAAATATAGCTGTTTAGTTTGTATAGACAGCTAACACGTTTATTGGGGTCGAGGTTACTCGAGCTTCAAGGGCTGTGAGTACAGAAGGGGAAAATAAAATTCAATCTTTTATTTTGATATTCTAATATTATCTATGTGTATTTCATTTCATTATTTAATGAAAATATGTACCTAGACGTATTATGATAAACTTGCGGGTTTTCCTTATAATTTTGCACTATGGCATATAATTAGTTAGACACACGCAATCAATAAATAGCACCTAATATGCGCTGAAAAGCAACACAGTATTTTACGTATGTTTTTACTGCGTAATATAAATTGTGAACACTCATAAACTTAAATTTTATCTCTTTGATTAGTTAGCAGGCATTTTTCATGAGAAAAACTTTTTCTCCCGATTTATGATTTACTGATTCATGTCGTAGAAGTTGTAGGGAATTATTAATACAGACAATTTTTCCCAAGGAATACCGTAGGCTATAAGTACCTATATATAACAGTGAAGTGAAAATCGCATCCAAATCCGTACAGTGGTTCTCTAGATTAACTCAGTCATACAGATAGACTTCCTTTTGTATTTAATTAAGTGATATATTATTATAATGAATTGAGATCTTCCCATGAAGAAACGAAAGCGGGTTCGATACCCGGTCGAAGAAAACATATTTATACATATAACATAACAATTATAAATGCAGGAAGTTTGTTTCGAGTAGCATGGATTGAGCAGAAATTGTTCTAGTTTGAGGCCAAAGCAACACGTTTATACATATATATATATAGATAATTAATTACAAACATAGATAACATTGAACAGATCTTCTTTAGAATCTATTATAATTTTATAGCCTAATTTGGCAACAACTGACTTCAAATTCAACGGCGAAACGAAATATTTAATTATTTCTTGATTTTCTGTGAACAACGTTTGAAGTATACTTTTAATATGTAGGTATTATACGGATTTTACGGATAGAAATAAAAAAGTTCAAGAAATGTAGGTGTCCTGGTTACATGACATCAAAGACAACCTAACCTACTTGTTATTAAATTTCAAAAGGAAAAATATTGAAACAATGATAACGGATCTTGTGTAACATATCTATTTTCTAAGCATGACAACTTCTTTACTCTTTGTGAAAAAAGAAAATGTTTACATACTGAAAGATTTTGATTGAACTAAACTGTCTTCATAATAATGATGGAAAAGTGATATTTTCCGATATTTCCAGGAAATCTTCCTTTGATATTCGTTAATTTGCAAGAGAGATATTTGATGACTCATATACCATAAACACGATTTCAGTGTGAAGACAATGTTTACGTCCTTTTAATTTGGCCTACTTGTTAGAAGCGCATGCGTCGTTTAAAACGTAAGCTATAATAAACGACAGCTGATTTATGTAAGCAAGATTATCTGGATTATATATACAAAGTATTGAGATTGAAAATAAATCTACTAATTTGATATATTTATCGTACCATGATAAATTGTAACACTCAGAAATATGTTTACACAATGTTCACGTTTCTATTCTGCAGAAATATTTATTAAATGATATATAAAACATCCCGGCCATGTACCAATGGGTTTTTTAATTAAAAACTTATGTACATAATCCGACAAACCACACTTAGAGGCTTTTTTCCATCTAAATATATCTCAACAGAACTAGCCACTCGTTAGATATAGCCTCACAAATACCATCGGCTAAACGAGGGAGACTAGGTCTTCCGCTGGGTACCCTGGAACCCGTAACACGGTTTCGGGATGTGTAAAGCAACCCGTGAAGAAGAAAAAAAAAAAAAAAAAAAAAAAAAATAAAACACTTGTTAAATTATTGGGATTTGGAAGAAATTTGGGATAAACATAATTATGTATTTGGGAGCAAATAAAATTGCTATGCAGATATATTAAATTAGAAGATGTAGGTAGGGGACCGCCTCTAGTTTAACAAATTATTGCAAATTACATAATACATATGTAAAAAGTTTATGTCCTTTGATATATAATACATTATTCCTCGGTTAAATTTAACCTACTGATTTTTTTTTTCAAAATGGCGTAGATAGATGAACTATGTTATTTATAAAACAGGTTGTTATCTTATGAAAAGTTATTGTTATTATAAAATTTTGGTTTTGAATATTTATTGTTTATCACTGGTGCCACGTTCAACAAAATTTCGGGTTATTATAGTAGGCCTCGATATTTTTAGCAGATTATTATGATTTTGGTTTTTAACTCAACTGTAAAAAGTGAATGAGGCGAAATTATAGATACCTACATTTAGAAATTATCTATAATACATATCATATTTATAAATTTAATGCCTGTTTCCAATATGGATAGGCAGAGAGGGAGTATGGAGCATGTAAATAAATAGACCTGTAAATATTGAAATAGGTAGATAGAAATATTAAATAAACTGCATTTATATACATATATTTTGTAAATATTATATCTAGACAGTTTGAAGTCCAGTATTTTTTGCCAAATACTTGGCCATGGGAGAGATTGTCGCGTTAAAAGTTGAGATCATCCGACAAAATAATTGTGCGGTTGTGTTTGATGAGTGACAGTTAATTTGGCGTTCATTGCAATTCTCCACTGGAATATAAGAGCCGTTGACCGAACTCTTCGTAACCGACACATTTTCGTCTTGTCAATGGGGCCACATAAGGTTGATGACCCTATGAGAATTTTTGGTACATTCATATATTTTTTCTTGACGTTTCTGTTATAGCACAGACAACCTAGATTGAACATACCTATAGTTATCTACTGTGTAATTTCATATATTTTGTACTTTTATTTTATTTTATTAAAGTATTCATTTTATAATAAAAAAAATCTATGTACCTACATTATCCGACAAACCGTACAAAGAGGCTTTTCCATCTACATTCCTCAACGTGCCACAACAGAGCCACTCGTTTGGTATACCTCAAAAAACCTTCGGCTAAATGAGGAAGACTTTATCTTCCGCTGGGTATACCTTGGGGCCGGCAACGGTTTCCGGGAGCTGTAAGGCAACGTTTTTTCTATGCCTATATTATGTTATAACGTATAATAGGTACCTATATTATACCTAATTTTTTCCGTATATAACCGACATAACCACTCTACGTTCCAAACTATGTAGGTACAAAGTATCAAAAATAGAATTACTTATCAGGGTCTCTTTACAAAAAATATTAATAAATATTTATTTTGGAAATTAATTAATACCTGCCTTAAATACGTTCAGTCGTTAAAACTTAAAACTAAAGTCTGAAAGTTACAAACAGGCCGTTGCACTGCAAATCATAGAGGTTCTCCAACGATATTGCATCAATTCCAACCGGTAGATTTATACGGTGTATTACACAATTAAAATATAGGTATTATTGTCAACGTAAATTTAAACTTTACTCCCTTTTCATAAGACTTAAGTTTGAACTATAACTTTTTACTACCTTGTAACATTAACTGCCGTGAGTTACCAAGCAATTTAAACGTGGAAGGAAATTGGGGTTCTACGTTCTACATTGCTAGTCACACACTAGATTTTTAGAAGCAAGGATTTAAAATTGTTAGACGAAATATGTTTCCTTTAAAACTGGTCTTGTAACTCGTAACTTTTTATTGGGTCGGGTATTTTTAGCTGCGCAATTCTAGCCGGCAATTCTTCGGTCCGGACACAGATTCTATACATTTATAATGTGACATGATTGCTAGATGGCAATATTATACGTTATGTATTTATAAATTAAAACCCACTTTAATTCATAGTTTTAAGTTTTCACTTCTGTCGGCAGTCCCCATGATTGCCTAGTGCCTATGCCTTTTTTATATACCTACCTAAACTGCTTAAATTTTTAATTTTACTTCGAGTACTATCTATCTTATTTTAAATATTTTAATAATATAATTTATCAAGTTTACAGACAATAGTTAAGATGTTGGGCACCAAGTAGATATAGGTACCTACCTACTCACTCAGCTACCTACTGAAAAACCGTGGCCCGAACTTGGTGGGTGCTAGTGATAAAATAATATCCATTAAACTTGCTAACATTTGGTGATCCTAGTTTTAATTAGTTTGGGTTACGGTTACCTGGGATATCCCAGTTTTGTGCATGAGTCCTATTGATTATTTCATTTTTCCACACTGCAGAACACGCAACAGGAAACATAATGTTGTTCAGCTTCAGAAAAAATAATACGGTCTGAATTGAGAACCTACTTTTGGAAGTCAGTTAAAAAGGCACCAACCAAGCCATTATTTTGAAAAATAAAAAGTAAGACTTTACCTTTTATTGCATCTTTTCAGCAATAGGTCAATATCCTAGCTCGCTTGACTCGACCTCATCAGCTCAGATGAACTGGTAGTAATTACCTACTTTTTAAAATTCTCAATTTCAAAAGTGTCGGTGACGGATTTCGGGGAGGGGGGGGGGTCCGGACCCACTGGACCCTCCCCCTGCCTACGTGCTTGCATGCCTCACAGGACGGCAGCGGTAGGTATATCATAAATACGAAAGTAAGATAAATGCAGTGGAAATGCGGTCTTTACGTAGAATGTGTGATATAAAACGTATTGACCGCATCAGGAACAATGTCATTAGAGAAGAATACGGAGTGAAAGATGATGTTGTGACTAAAATGAAGAAAAGTAGTTTACACTGTTTTGGATACGTTGAAAGAATGAGGGATGAAAGATTGACTAAAAAGGTTTATAAATGGCTGAAAGGAACGAAAATGCTGGCAGAGGACGACCTACGTGTAGGTACCTACTTTTATTGAACATATAAAAAAATATTTTTTTAAGACAATATTAAAAGTACACACAATCGCCGAGCATGTATTGAAAGGTATGATGAATACTTATAAAAGAAGCGAAATGTCAGGATCAAATGGCATTCGATTGTCTCTGCCTACCTCTCTTGCGATAAACGGCGTGATGATAGATAGATAGATAGATGCATCGATATAATAATGGTTAAATCAGTTAGGTATGTATATGTAAATGGAAAAAACCCATTTGACAAAATGAAAAGTAAAATTTTCAAATCGTTGATTAACTTTTGTAAAGAGTTTTGGCGACTTGGATATAAAATTAATATTTTAACGAATAGCCATAATAATTCTCGTTGACTGATTATGGGCCTTATTTTAACGATGAAAGTCATGTCGATCGTATAGTCTCGTCCGCCCTCGCATGGCCCTCGAAGCGACGAACCGACTCAACCGACACGAGAAGGACGACAGTTTGCCGACAGCTGGTCGGCTGCATGAACGCGTTTCTATGCTCTACGCGATTTAAAACGAAAAACGTCAAAGTAATCGTAATATTTTGCAAAACGAGTAGGTACCTATTATTTGACTGCGATTTCACTAAATAATTTAAAATTAAATTTTGTGAAGTGAATTAAATACATTGGATTTATTAACTGAGCACATACTTACTTGGAATTAATGGATTGTGTTGTGTGTGACGTTAAGATTTAGATACGCAATTCCAACTAGATTCTAATAAGAGTCTAGCTAACTTAAAGTTTGAATTAAAATATTTTAAATAAATATTTGTGCAGTGTCTAGAAATTCATGAACTTTGCGTTTAAAAATTTGTTTCTAATGCTCGACCTGAGCTTGACACACTTGGTGAACCGGCAGAGAATGGAAAGGAGAGCAATGTTTTAAACAAACAAGAAAATTTTGTTAATTAAAAATTTTATTAACAAATATTAAATTAAAAATATTGTCAGATGATGGACTTCTAAATGAAGGACTCATACTCGGATGACATTATGTTGTGTTTTGTGCAAGGATTTAATGATAAATCAGACCATAGAAATAGAAATGATCATAAAGTTGAAGCTAATAATAATAATGTTAGATTACCTCAAAGAAAGTTGAGACCGCAGGTATCTATGATAGCGGAAGATGTTGGCAGTGATTATAGTGTTGAGTTGCGGCACAAATCAACACAGCCCTTGGGGAGACATTTAAAATTGTCATCTGGAGATAAATTCTTGAAGAATCTACCTGAAGTAAAGAGGAGCTTTAGTGACAGATTTTCTGTGATTGGTGATGGTGGGAAGAGATCATCCAAAGGCTTTTTGACAATAAGGAAAACCAGGTTTGTAGTAATTTTCCTAAAGTTTTTTTAATATGTTAAAATAGGTAACATAGAACAATATTTTTCTAGTACTACTCTATACTCACTCCTATAAAACTAATATCTACCTCTAACTATCTTCATATGTCAACAAGTAAATGGCTATTTTTATGATTTCAATATTATCTCCTTACTTATCTAAGTATATGGTATTTTAATTATGGTATTTTTGAAAATATCAAAAATATCAGCCCTCCAGTTTCTTTTTTCTCTTCGCGGGTTGCCTTACGTAAATACAAAACTGTATTATCGGTCCCAGGGTACCCATCGGAAGACCATGTCTCCCTCTATCTCTAATGCATAGCCAGTTTTGTTAAGTGTTAAGATATATTTAGATGGAAAAGCCTAAATAAGTGTTACAAATATTTGTACCTATAATACCTTACAGTTACATAATGCTAACTTTATTTTGATATTAAATTTTAAGTTAACTTCTTAATAGGGTAATCTACTAGCATACTAACTGTTGAACAGAGCGAGCAAAAAGTCAAAACCATCAATGGATTAATGTAAATTAATTTTTTGCTCACTCGGTTCGGCAGTTTAGTATGCCAGTGGATCACTCCCTTGGGCCCCTTTACAAACAAATTCACACTCTTTTTATAATATTAGTGTGAAAGACAAGGTCACTTATCTAATCATTGCTATCTTATTAAGTTCTCAATCATTGATATAAGATAATATTTAAATATGATCTAGTCATATCAAATATTTCTCCTGCCTTGTTCAAGACTCTTAGCAACATTTTGTTTGTCTTGGCATATTATTTTAGTTCTCACTAAACTTGTAAATATTCAAATTTGGAAAGTAATCACCAAACTACTTAAAATTATAAATGTGTAACTATGTCCCAGAAATCCTTTGAGATAAATTCTTAATTAGTGCCAGAAATATTCTTCAGTCCATAGTAATTTTTTAACTTGCGCAAACTACCATTGAATCCAGGATTTAGTTGCTTTATTAAATAACAAAGAGGAAAGAACCGAACAAGGTTTTACCTTTATGTTGGTATATTGATTATGTCCTAAGGATTCAAAGTCAACCCTCTTGTTTATTTATAAAAAGTTGAACAGAATATTTTTTTGTTATCACTTTGGTACCAGTCTGTGAAGGTCTCTGTTGTTATAGCATCCATATACAAAACATGGTTGACTAACCACTAAGTAAATTGCTTACACTGCCACTACAAAACTTACACTATTTAAACAATTTACAGTATAATAACTTAGTACCTAGCTTACAAACTTTTTAGTATGTAGGTATCACTATAGTGATTCTACACTATATATTACTTACATAAGAGGTGTGTCTGTTCTTGAGAACCACTAAACAGACAGATGCGGTTTTCACAGTTATGGATTACCCCATCAAAAGTTACTAAATGATCAAGTTGGGGAAAAGTTTGTCATGACTCACTCTCATGGAATACCCGTTACATTATAATACACCTGTTTGGAAAGGTTTTTGGTTCTATAAATTCCATTTGGAAAGGCAAAGAGCAAAATAGAGTCAATTATTCAATATAAGTGAAAATGACGCGCGTGTTGTTTTTGTAAAGTATTTTTCTCGTACATGTAGACTACTACTAAATGTGCAGAATTAAATGATCTACAAAAAATCTCTTTAAATTATGAAGTGAAACACATAGGTAGGTAAGTACATAATAATATAAAAATAAAATCACTCGTTTTTTATGATTCTGCTGAATTATACCAAAGGTACCAAAGCCAACCAGGGTCTTAAGTTTCAATTTTATTTGCCTATGTAGAGATTACACTTATTAATATAAATCCAAATTTATTATTGGGACTAACTCTGTATTTAGGAGCATAAAATACTGGTCTTAAAAATGGTATGAAAATTCATAAGATGTAGATTGTATCATAAATGTGCAATAAGATTCTAATTAGAATGTTGTTGTAATGCTTTCTTTTTGTCAGTCAGTGGCTTGGTTAGCGTGATCTATTTAATTGTATTTTAGAAGATAGATTATTGAATAGAATATCGCGACAGTTCCCATTCACAAAGATTTTTCGCTTACTTTCGCACTTGGGATATCAAGGTATTCTAGTTTAATGCCTAATATTATTGTAATTGTATTTGTGAGTATGGATAGATAATTATCAATAATTGCTGCAAATACCTACCTAGTATATTCCATTGTTCTTAGTACGTACCTACGCACATACAAAATTACATGTATTTAATTATGTAAGTAGACATACAGGTTTTATTCACAATAAAACTTTTTTATCATTCCGTTAATGTTATTCATAATTTTTTTATCTCAAAACTAAAATAATTGAGTGATTTGACGTCACGTCTCAAAAACTATTTTTTTTGACATTAATAGCGATTTTCCACAAGTCCACAACAAAATATATTGCAAGGCAAATGACACATGAAAAGAACATAGTAATTAAAAAAGAGGTCTACCCCGCAGAATAATTGCTCGTGACCTTATTATGAGGTTTGGCCTATTAAAAGCCCGGTCAAAGGAACGCTTTGCGTGCTTCTTCTAGTAAACGGTCTAGGTATGTCAAATTATTCAGTGAATAAGTTTGTATAGAGTAACAGGCACTATTCATGGCTCACATGTCGCAATCTCGAATGACGGATTCTTACCATACGTCGACCTACTTACGAAAACTGACTTCTTAAAATAAAACCGGTCGTTTAGACACCGGTAAAAGTCACTGCTCCGACCTTGCAATGACGAATTGAATGGCTTATCGATTCGCATCTATTCAATCGACTTAATTGTTCGGATGTGGTCACGTCACTATTGTCGATGAAGTCATTGAAAATGTTGGAAATGGACAAGCGGCGGGAAGTACCAAATTGGTCTCGCTAACTGGTGATTATATTTTCAAAAATGAAAAATAAAGATCGTTGGCCAGTATTTACAAAATGTTTAATCAATGTCAATATTCGATTGAAATTAAAGGCTCTCCCACCCAGGTGCGTTATTGCTATATTATGAAGATCCCATGATGAGGTCCTAATACAAAATGTACTGAGAACATATTATTATATCGCAATAACGCATGCGATATTATTGACTGTTATATATAATATATCGCACATGGGAGAGCTTTAAATGTTATATATAAATGGCTGCCTCTACACAAAAAAGCTGTTAAATTTTCATGATAGGAACTTTCCAAAGATTGTTAGCTCTATGATGACATTGTTAATTATCATTACAAGTATTTTTGCGATGACTCACTGCGGTGTCTTTCCAACACTGACGAGGAAATTAGAAAGAAAAATAAGAAACTTATTTTCTTTTGGAATGAAAATGCAATCGAGAAATTTTCCAAAATATCTCTCTTTATTAGTGATAATTTTACTCAATAATTTCCATGTCTTTTTCATTGGGTAACTAATAAAGTAAATTTCATTGCATTGTGGAAAATACTAAAACTAATATGAAAATAATAACGTTATTTAGATTTTCAAATTGTCAAAAAACTCTTTAGCATCATTTTTATATTTATTTGTAAATCAAAAGGTCCCCAAAATATTCGGCCCCATAATAGCATAGACCACTTGCAATCGTCATTTTATTCTCCGTAGACCCCTTGCTTGCCAAATATTGAATAGTCCCCCTATGGGCCTATAGTATTATATGTCGTATATTCTCAATATATATCGTATATTTTTTCTCGCTGATATGGACCTCCCAGCAAATTAAAATCGATCCCTGGGCATCATAGACCACTTTGGGAAACAATGATTTAAAGCTATCATTCATATTTGCGTTAAAGTGACTTTGCGGAAACTAACACCTACCAATTATACCATTTGACGTCTTATGTAGAGTCACATAGTTTCTAAAATACCATTTGCCAACAAGTGTTTCGTTTCTAGCCTTTGTGTATGATGTTATAACGGCAATTTATGAAAACAGTAGGTGATTGATCATCTTTGTTCGCGGCAGTAAAGCGGCCAAGGACTTTGTCTTTATTCTTCGTAAGCATCAATGTTACTATAACTAATAAGTATTTTGTAGGTACCTAAGTATATTCTTTGGTTATTTTTTTAAGACTAGAGCCAAAAAAGCTAACCACCAATTTGCTTCGTCTATCTTTGAATACTAAAAGGTTTATGTGGCTGAAGTGAAAGGAAATGCTGGCAGAGGACGACTTAGGTACTTTTATTGGACATATAAAAAATGTATTGATCGATGGAAATATTAAGAGTACATACAACCGCCGAGAATGTATGAAAGGTATGATTAATATAAAAGAAGCGAAAGAGGTTATGTCAGAATCTTAACAAATGGCATTCGATTGTCTCTGCCTATCCCTCTTGAGATAAAGGGCGTGATGATACTTAGATAGATTTATACTTGTATACGATTCGTGCTTCTATTGGCACGTAAAGGCAGATTTCTGAAAATCATAACTTCCTAACTAATTATATTATAAATGTGACAATGTGTCTAAAGTTAGTTGTTCCAAATAAGACTTTTAAACATGTCTTTTCATTGCAAATTTTTTAATTACCATTTAAAAAGATGATTCTGCAAATGTAAAATAGCTTATAAATGTTTATTAATATGTAAAATTGTTAATATTTTAACTTTTAAGAATTTTAAATACCAACTTAATTTAAAAATACGTGCAAAGATTGTTTACCGAATAAAAAAGCCTAAAAAATGGAAATTAGATTGTTTTTGTTTGTTCTTTTTTCACGCCAACACAGAGCAACGGATCGACGTGTTTTTTTTGCACAGATATAGTTGGATGGCCGGAGATTGATATAGGATACTTTTTATCCCTGAAAATCAAGCAGGTGACAGAGACTAATGTGGACTTTGTTACGAGTCGTGATGGTGTGTCTCGTGTGTGCAAGTGATTTGAGATAGGTAGGTGGCCTGCCATAGTAATAACGATTCTACATAGTTCACGATATCACAGCATTTATGTTTTAACTGTGCAGTTAGTCACGGACCGTAAAACTATAAAAGTAACTTAGTTCTAACCTTTCCTAAGTCACTGAACTGAAGAATGGAGAGCTGTTTGGCTGCGTCGTATGCAGCGCAGGCGAATTCCACAAGAGGCGGTCAGTCAGTGTAAGTACGCAAGGTACGCATGCGTGAAATTTTACCCGTTGCATTCGTTGTGCATAGTACGGAACTGCGCTAGTAACTACTTTAATAGAAGGTAGAAATTTTATAAATTTCAACTTTTGCCATTTTTTATTTCTTTTATTGTAGCTCCACCAATGTTAATGTCAAGTATTATGCCGATTAATCGGTATCTAAGATGATCCCGCCGACTGTGACATGTCTTATTAATCACAGACTAATCACAACTATTAAAGCGGGGCGGGATTAAACTGGATTCCATGTGCCGCCGTATAATCCCATTTTTAATTTTATTTCAATTCAAACAAAAACATTAAATTCAAATGTTGACCAACTTCTGTCTAACAACAAATTTATTTTTTATTTTTTTTTGTTGTAGAAGGGGAAATCTTTCATAAGACACCCAAGTACGAACGTGGGTAGTGTCAGATTCATACTAAAACCCCTCCCTGCATGTAACCTTGCGGCCATTCATGCGTCACCGGGCGCGTTTGGCTTCCACCTTACGGCTTCAGCCGAGAACCAAGGCGCCTAAGGGGACCACTGGCGGTCACCTCGGCTTAGGGCCTGTGGTGAGCGAGCGAGGAACGGACTCGGGTCCGTCCCTCTGTGTAGTGAGAGAGGTTCAACAACAAATTCATTTCCATAATTACCTATAAGTATATATATATATATAATAAATAAATAAACCGGCCAAATTGAATAGTTCGCAAGTTCTGAATAACTTGTGTTAAAATTGTCTACTAATTTATTTATCCAAATTTCTACGATATCCTTACACGAAGTAGTTCCCTTCGATGTCATGTTTCCTTTACTCACTGAAATTAATCGTTTTTTTTTGCTGTTAGAGTTGTCGGATTGTCCAGTGTGTTTATGACAATTTATCTTAAAATTGGTCGATTCAAATATCCAGTGTATTAGACCCCTCACATAGCCACCCACACCACGCCGCAGCACAAAACTGTTTGTATACAACTTACCTGCGATGCGGGTTGGGGAGTACGTATTCCCTTTACTCACAGTCGTTGGATTGTTGTGTGCCACTTCCATATTGGTGACCCCGTATGAACACAGACTGTCCAGCCACATTACATGATCCTGCATCCTACTCCCACTTCCCACTGACGACATGTCAGTCCTTACCAGGTCCTCCCGTGCACGCCCCATCACAGTCGTTGGATTGTTGTGTGCCACTTCCATATTGGTGACCCCGTATGAACACAGACTGTCCAGCCACATTACATGACCCTGCATCCTACTCCCACTTCCCACTGACGACATGTCAGTCCTTACCAGGTCCTCCCGTGCACGCCCCAATGACGACAGGTCATTCCTACATCACGACATGTGATTCCGCACTGCAACAGTCCACCACACAGTCCATCACAGCTCTGATATTACTGGATAGAAAAAGAGACCTGAGAGAATTCCGTACCATTACAGCACAACATTTTTTTTTCAATATGACAGTGTAACCTGCATCCAAATCTGTTAAGTGGTTTCGAGATTAGCGCAGTCATCAGACAGACAAATGTGCATACTGTGTTTCATACTATGTACCTAAATATTTTCTCGTCATTGAGTACCAAATAACATTCAACTTTCTCATTTGCTTGTTATTCACTCATTAGTGGGATGTCAACCATATTCCGACTTGATTGTCTTGAAAGGTGAAACTATTAATTAATGTTTTATTACCTTTCCAATAACGTTGAGAACATCACCAAGTGTGAGACACTTCTACATTGTCATCGTTTATTACTTTCCGTGTTGGCTTCGTCCGTGAAATTGTCTAGTATCCTGTTACAGTTTTCACTGTCATATACATTATATGGGCAAACCCAAATGAAACCAGAAGCAGATTCTCTATTTAAGTACCCACTAATGGCATTAATGCTATCTATGATCCCTGAAAGTTTCATAAAAATCCATTAAGCAGTTTCAGAGCCTATTGTGGACAAACATTTTGATAGACAGACAGACAAAAAAAGGGAAAGGCAGTCATGGGGACTGTCGACAGAAGTGAAAACTATTAATAAGTAACTAACGTATAATAACGCCATCTAGCGATCATTTTACAATGTATGTGTGTCCGGACCGAAAAAATGGTCAACCAAAAATGCCCGACCAAGGCATACGTGGAAGCCAGTACACGAATTCCTGCCCGGACATTCTTGGTTCGAGCATACTCGTGCCGAAAACATGTCGCGAATCCAGAAGCCTACTAAAAATCGTTCAACGCGCCTAAAGAAGTTTTCAGTTTCTTAAAACCGTAATTTATGCTTCATTGTTATTTTGTATTAATTTTGAAATAGCAGACAGACACTTTAGTATTATTTATTTTCATAGATATAGATTTCAGATACCTATTTGGTCACCGATATGACCTTCCAAGTTCTTTATGAATTCTGGCGACCTTAACCTGCTGTCCACATGTTGATGGAAATATTTCTTGTACGATCTTTTGAATACATGGCAATCAATTAATTCATATTTTAAACAATATCCATCAATCATTTTAAAGGTGTCCGCCTATATAATGGAAGATTATAGGCCTGGGTTTTCAGAGTTGACAGAGTGTATTAAGTTAACATAAGAATCTAAGGTCCGTGTTTCTAGCCTTGTCTAATTTGGTAAACAAACTTAAAAGATGGACTTTATAATCTCTGCAAATATTTATGCTGAAGATTTCGAACGAGCTAATCTTAGGAACTATTTTTCTGATTTAAAATAATATTGCGGACAGCTAGTAATAAATAAAACTATGCTATGCTACTGGGAATAAAAAGTTTTAGTATAAATATATAATAGAGTAGGACGACATCACAGAAGAAACAATAGTATAAGGTACAGAAGTTTCTCTTAGTACATTACATTTATTTGAAATTCTAATAGTTTCAGAGATTACCCCCTACATCTAAACTTACAAACTTTACTTCTTTATAATATTATATAGATTAAACGTAATGCTCAACTCTTCAAAGCTTAATCAGTTCAGGACGCTCTAGAGGACGCCTTAGAACCCCTTATTAAATACTCTGTGTCTCTGCCTAGTATACAGTCAACACCAAAAGTATAATATCGATGATTGAAACGCCAGCATTTAGAATTTGGAGATACTTTCCATACTTACTGACTGTACCTACTGCCCACTACGTGTTTCAATAAAAATATAGAAATTAATATTTTTAATGAAGCTTAATCATATGTAATAAACAACACATTGCCCGTTGCTAATAGAGTGTTAAATTACCTACTTCAGATTAACTCATGAAAATAAAGTGATTATGTACACATACGTAATTCTAGTGCATATTATTTCACAACCGCTGAATGGACAAACTTGCAAATATCAAGAAAGAGCTGGCGTGTTAGGTAGATACTAAACGACCAATTTTACAGTTTTTATTTTCGCTATATAAAACTGCAAGTCAAAAAATTTTAAGTTCTCAATTCGACTGTTTTTTGTATGTTATTATTATTATTTGGGATTAGGGATATTTCAGTTTTATACAGAGCTTTATTACTGCAGCCCACAGAACTTCCATAAAAGATCTGTGCTGCAGCCGAAATAGGCTTATTGTGATCTTTGTTTTTCTGTCTTAAAGTTCACTACAGATACCTATTCCCTTCAGGAGTTTCAGCAGGCGCTTTGCAGTGATTGTTTGTACTGCAGTTGGTCTCAACTCAATACATGTTCTCCCAGGTACTCACTCACTGTTGTCTCTTCCGCATTAGAGGTCCACATTCACATAAAATGTGTAGGTAGTGCTGTTTCCTCTTCCGTTTGGCAGAATCTACATGTCTTCGTGGAGCATAGCTTTAGATTAAACATATATGACTGTTCAATTTGTAGTGTCCAGTAAGAGTTCTGATGATACTACGAAGCTTTGTTCGACTGAGTGAGTTAAGTTCATTCGACAGTGTATGCATGTGTTCCTTTATAATATATTGCATCTGTCTATCAGAATCCTTCTAGCTAGGCCTTTAGAAATTCCACAAGGATTCACAATACGGTTCAGGTCCTCCACGTGCCAGGAAGTCGGCAATTTCATTACCTTCTATCCCTGAGTGCCCTGGTACCCATTTAACTTAACTTGGTTTTTGCTACTCAGTCTATTCAGTACATCAACGCAGTTCATGACAAGCTTAGAGGATGCCTTGCTGTCTGAGTGTATATACATTTTCTTGTTTATGTAGTGCTTTTATATATTAGCTTTAGCGCATATAATTAGTGAGTATACGTCAACCTGGAATATACTGGCATGTTTGCCCAGAGTGATAGCCTCTTTGTATGGTTCAACGCCATATATTCCACTACCTACATTATGTCCCATTTTGGAGCCATCAGTAAACCATATTAAGCTGTGGTTTTCGTAAGGCAGTATTTTGTTATGTAGCCAATCGTCCTTGGTAATTCCACAGTGTATAGCATAATAAAATTGTTATGCGGGATCATGGTGTCTGTTGTCATTTGCATAACAGGACCAAAAAGTTTCCAAGTCTAAATAACCACTACACGATAAATATCTGTTCCATACTCATACAACAATATGTATGAGTAGGTATGGAATAATTTCCTGTCCTTTTGTATTTAAATTTCATTAGTCACTATCTTTAATTGTGGAAATGTTTTGTTCAGTGTCCTTTATTAATTACAACTCATTAATTTGCAGGAAGACACTGATGATGTCCATTATCTTGACACCAAGGTCTCTTAATAATAAGTATTTTCCTTTGCACTCCTTGGTAACAGACAGAGTAAACTAATTTTACTTGTGATTGTGAACCTCCGGTAGCAGACTGTTTACAAACGTTCAATTTGTTTCCTAACATAACTATTCATGACACAAAGCTATTTCATAATATAAGCATATTATGTACTATGTAGTCATAATAGGTATAATGTACTTTTTATTTATTTAGTCTTTGAAATACAACTATAAATAAAAACTTAACAGATAATTATATCTAAGAAATAACATTGAATGTTTACAATTTTACAAATAATTAGGCGCATAATAAAATATGTAAAAAAGACACAGGCAGAGAAATGTGCAGCCAAATATGTCCGACCCAGGCATACGTGGAAGCCAGTACACGAAGTCTTGCCCGGACACACTCGGGTCGAGCATACTCGGCCCGGACAATCCGTGGTCTTGTGCAGAAAGCGCACCCATTTCGTGGCGCGAATCCATAAGATTTCCTCCTGCCAAAAATCGCTGAAAGCGCCTTAAAAAGTTTTCACTTCAAAAACTATGAATAACAGTGTTTTTAATTTATAAGTAGGTATATAATTGTAACGTATAATAACGTCATCTTGCGATCATTTCACATAATAAATGTAATTGGACGGACGGACGGACCGAATAATTGCCGGCCAGAAATGCGCAGCCATAAATGCCAGACCCAGGCAAGGTCGGGTAATCCATAGTCTTGTGCGGAAAACATGTCGCGAATCCATATGATTTCCTCCTACCAAAAATTGCTCAACGCGCCTAAAGAAGTTTTCACTTCAAAAATGTTTATATTCTACATTTATCCTAATTATTATTGAGTGAGTCTGTTTGTTTGTCAACGTCACGTCAAGACGGAGCAACGAACGGACGACATGATTTCATTAGGCTACTTCTACTTTTTATCCCGGAAAAATCCTACTCTACTAATTATTTGAGCCCAGACACAAGTTTTCCCTGTAGCTAATCCTAACAAAACATAAACAAGTTTCACTCCAGTTCCAGAAACGAAACATCTATTTTAGTGTAGGTTGTTCTTTTGAATTAGTCATCACATAAATTATATTGTCACCAACGAATTTTCCTACGTGACTGAACGCCCAAGGCCAGGCTCGGTTAAAACCAACGTTAACCAAACCATGTTTGAATTAAATATTAGCACAAGGCAACTGAACTGACAACTTCTTTCCAAAAATATTGACTGGTTTCTGACACTAGGCCAATTGATGTGTATAATCTAATTTATTATTTGTACGGGTGCTAATTGTCAGGTTGTTAACGGGTATGTAATAAATATACCATTCACTACTTGTTATACAGTGGAATTAAAATGTGGGTGGACCTCTATAATTATGATAGGACCTCCTAATAGATTGCTATTTTCCAGACCTATCATCCGTCGTACCTAATAGAACTTTCTGTGCTATTTCTTTTTTGTTTTCTTTTTTCAGTTGCCTTTACAGCTCCCGAAACCGTGTTACGGTTCCAGGGTACCCAGCGGAAGACCAATTCTCCATCGTTTAGCCGATGGTATGAGAGGCTATACCTAACGAGTGGCTAGTTCTGTTGAGGTATATTTAGATGGAAAAGACTAAGTTTTTCTCTCTCTAAGATTTCTTAATATCCCCATCAGAATAAACCAGGGCCGGTACCAAAAACTTTATGTTCGATTCAAAATTCGTTCAGTTTCATTATTAAATAACAAGGCCTCCTTTAAAAGTTCGTGGTACAGGAAATCGTTTATGATTTTAGTTATGCCACTGAAGAGTCGCCTGCATGTCTTGCATGTGGATATTTTTTGTTCACATCCCGTTATAGAATGTGGTGTTGAGACATAACTTGTGATTGTTGGCACCTCTCCAAAACGAGGCAAGCTGTTTAAATTTTGTTCTTGTATGGAATTGTAGAAATGTTTGCTTTTATCGGGCAGCTTTGCCCCTCGCTTTCTTGCGTGTGAGGAACTTGTGATTAAATTAAATCCAACAGTTTATGTTTGCTTGCTTATGTTATTAGGAAAATTATATTTGAATATAAACTACGTTAAATGAAAATAGCTAGGTTTACAGTTTTGTTCAATAAGATTTATTTGTAAAAGAAGATGTTATAATTTGCCTTTGGAACTCATAATGAATAAATTTGGCTATGATGAAATTTCTAAGATTAAAAATTTTCAAAATCAATGAAAACTAACTAATTCGCTAATTTTTTTTAAACAATTTGAAGCCTAGTAGTAGGCTTTTCGATTTATAAGATCTATCCACTTATATGCAGGTGGATGATGAGTCACAAAAAACAATACTCAAATTGATAAATCCGAACACCTGGTGTTATCATACAGCCTGTTACTGACATTTTAAGAGATAACCCTACCGTCCAGTCCAATATACTTTCCTCGACGATCTCAGCCAACTTGGCAAAGTCACGTAAAAGGCGATCTTGACACGTTTTATCTGATTAGTTATTTATAATATTATAAATTATAAATGTTAAAATATTTGTTTTATGACGTACTTATATCATATAGCGTGACCAGCTATATTAGTAACATCGAAAAAAGAGACAATCGAATGCCATTTGCTACAATCCTGACATACTTCTTTCGCTTCTTTTATATTTATCATACCTTTCATACATGCTCGGCGATACCTACTTTTAATTTTGCCTTCGATCAATATATTTTTATATGTTCAATAAAAGTACACCTTTCTTTCATCCTTCATTCTTTCAACGTGCCCAAACCAGCGTTAACTACTTTTTTCATTTTAGTCACAACATCATCTTTCACATATTAGTAACAATGTCCACATTTAACGAGAAGTTAGAAAGCTTGTCGCAATGGGACTAGAATCTATTATTTTCAGCATTTTCAAAAGCGGAAGCCTTAATAGCTCTTTGAAGAAAAGTTTTGCTTAGCTTTTTTCAACATGTATGATGATTGAACCCGATGTTTAATTTTATTTAATAAATTGCATAAGTTCATGTCTTTCTGTTTGTTATGAGAAATCGTTGCTATCCAAAAGACGTTTTCCTTAACATCCATTTGATTTATATCTTTAAAGCCGCTTTTAATGGCTTTCTATATACAATAGATTGTAGGTATCTGCTTTCCTTCATGTTGCTGACGGAATAACAATTACAGATCTGTTTTCTATTTTCTGAACATTGTATTTTATCCAGATAGACAGTTTTGTAAATTCCCGTGTTGTTTTCCATAAAATTTCCGTTCAATTACGTGCCACCCGTTTACGTGTTTTAAAATGTAATCTTATGTCTCTCTCTATTGACCTAAAGAAACAAATTTTGATGTTTCATGGATTTTAGTTACAGCTTTCTGCTCCGGCTTCGTCTGTCGCAATTTTTCAATTGCGAGAAATAACGAACATTCTGTAAGGTATAGGTACCTACTTAAATGCGAAAGTGTGTAAGTATGTTTGTGTCTTTTTTTCAAGTCAAAGTGAGCCAGCTTACTTTTTACCCAGAGAAAATATCCCCTTCCCCGGGAAAATTTAAGTTTTGTTCATGACTAGCGGGCGGGTCACAGCCATCACACTCAGTCACTGCAGTTGATGTAACTAGTTGTTGCCAACTTGTAGTCACTTTCCTTCCGAATGGGTTTGCAAGTAGTTCATAATAGGTCAAATTCCTTTATATCTTGCAGCGTAGCCACGAGTTAATCCAGATATATGCCAAACTCTTATAAATTTTCACAAAAATTTCAGGTAGTTTCCGTCTGGGGAAGTAGGTCGTTGAAAATGACCCTGATAAAACTTATTCGCTAAACACAGTTCACTTGCATAACCACTGTGTTATCAATGCGTCACATGCGGACGGGACTATAATTATGGATTCTTATTTGTCATTTCCATTTATGGACTCTTATTCCCATAGCAAAACCACTTTCCACCAAGTGGATGGCGAGTCACATGTGTTCTCTAAAAAAACGTTTATGCAAAAAATGTGTTCTAAATTAGATTTACGAGAAACTGTAAACTTTGAGCTTCAACCACAATTAACCTACTGTAATAAGCCGTAGGAACAAGTGAGTCATTCTCTTGTATATTTTATCGTTCTAGGAAATGTGTATTTAGGTCGGTTTAGTTTAATTTATGATTGTAATTTTGACTTTATTTACTTAACCTAATAGTTGGTGCACATGGCGACATATTATCTCATTTCGTAAATATTAGTATGGCAATGAGCGTTTTGAAAACCTTGCAACTGTCTTGGCTGATTTCTAAATTAAAACGGTTGTCCGTAAATTATTTTTTGCCCATCCTGTAACAGGCTGAATACATTTTAATTTAATTTTCAGCGATATACCAATATGTAAAATCAAATGAAAGTAAAAAGTTATGTTCATGATACTTACTCAAAATATAATTACTAACGACGCTTTTAACCTTAATGATGTGTTCTACATAGTACCATTAATGGTTATGTGTAACTAAAAAAGGATTACGGTAATTAGGTATATTTTACATAATTTATGTAAGAATCTGATGGACATTGATTTCGGAACTAATTATGTACGTACATTAGATATGCCATAATAGTATTTTATAAAAGTGTTGTATAATGAGGGGTATTAAAACACGAGAACCGAGCTGCTAGGCGAGGTTTTTAATAGTATCACACGAGTGTTTTAATACCTAGTTATATGCAGTTTCATACACTACTTTATTTACTCTCGTACATTGGGATTCAACCTACTAAATAAAATATCCACGAAATTCAGTAACCACAACAAAACATATTCAATGAATGGTGCCAAAACCTAGCACATCACCGCGCATGCGTCAAAGCGAGCGCTGTCATAGACAAGTAAAAATTGGAATGAAAACTTTGCTTGCTTGAAAATGCTTTAAAAATAAAAATAATTGATGGAACCTCGTTGGTGATATAAACTTTTTGGATAAACCTGTATCGTAATGGTAAAAAATTACTTTATAACATTATTTTGTTAGAGAAATAGTGTTATAAAGTAATTTTTTAATTTTATTTCAGTATTGTGTTTATAAAGTATGTCAATATAAATTCGTTTTAAAGTTTATAATTCGAATTTTAAGATATGAGAGAAGAGTATATAAAAGATTTTAATTAAGTATGTAAATTTAAACCAAAGCCTGGCGACGAAGCCTGTAAATAGTGATCAACTAGATGTGGACAATAGGCAATTTTGCACTAATTTATACTACAAAGATAGTACAGGGTGCAGGGTCAAAAGGGTTAGTTTTTAGGGTTCCGTACCCACAGGGTGCCAAGTCATTTAAATCTGTCCTGAAGAAGATGTAATATAAATTTTACGTTGCTATATAATAACATTGATATTCTTATATATATATCTTATCTGGGATTAGAACCCTGGACCTTTGCAGTGCTAACTAGTTTCAAATAGTTGTTTACATTCTAAATTCATAGGTAATCCGGTGCCGCAAGTCGACCCAACGGACATAATACTCTCATTGCTAAGTTCGCCCATTGTTCAATATACGAATATAATAAAATTGTTGAAGATTCCTAATACGGATTGCATGCCATTGTGTTGTGTAACTTTATTCTCAAGATGGATGGGCAAAAAATAAAGTAATACCTTTAATTAATTTATGTAAACTACATTTATGAAAAATGTTTATAGAATATAATTATTAATAGTTTATAAAGAAACTAAAAAACATGCTTTTGTCAATAACGCACACTTGCGCAAACTAAATGAGTTCCTGTGGCCACCTTTCGGCTTCATCATCTAGGGCCAGAGTACTTGTGACGACAAATCAAACGAGCCCAAACTCGATGGGATTACGTCGTTTCGTTACAGAGTTCCACTATCCACATCCTGACTTCATCATATCGATCGATGGTACCAAATGATTGTATTGTCATCCGAATTACATACACTTACTGTCACTTACAAAGTGCCAAATCGATACGACAATTAGAAGTTGGTTAATTTCGACTTCTAAGATTTGTTTACGAACATACCTACATAGTTAGTTACAGTATAAAGCGTGTAAAAAATAATGATTTTACATTATTTTAATTTTATCTTACAACTAGATGTGTGCGTTACTGCTCCGTCCCTTTGGGTCGTAGCGTGATATTATATAGCCTTAATAATTGGGGTATCAAAAGCAAACATATTTTTTAAATTCGACTGGTAGTTCCAGAGATTAGCGCGTTCATACAAGCAAACAAACAGACGAACAAACTCTTCAGCTTTATTATTAGTATATATAGATAAAACATTTGGAATAGACGCGGTGCGGTGTAAATGGCTTCAACTTCCAACACGATGGTCAAATCAAAATGAATTGAAAGAAGAAAGTGAATGAATTAATAAAATGTTTGTGAGAAAAGAAAATGAAACTTTTCTCTAGATTTTTTGTTACGTACTAGATTTCATAATATAATCTAGGTTTCAAATACATATTTTAGATCACTGCAGAATATATTTAGTCACGTGCATGCACAGGCGTGGGTAATACTTCGTCCGGCCTGTCACACAGCTGGCAAGCGCACACTGGACGTCCCCAGACAAGTGCGCAATCGATGACATCGCATGTGGTCTGGACAGTATCGATCTTCACGAGACGATGCTAATAACTATATATCACGCCTTTTATCCCAAGAGGGGTAGGCAGAGACAATCGAATACCATTAGCTACGATCTTGACATACCTCTTTCGCTTCTTTTATATTAATCATACCTTTCATACATGCTCGGCGATTTTTATATTGCCTTCGATCAATATTTTTGATCAATTTCAATAAAAGTATACATAGGTCGTCCTCTGTCAGCATTTCCTTTCACTTCTGCCACATAAACCTTTTTTGTCAAACTTTCAACCTTCATTCTTTCAACGTGTCTAAAACAACGTAAACTACTTTTCTTCATTTTAGTCATAACATCACCTTTCACTCCGCATTCTTCTGTAATGACATCGTTCCTGATGCGGTCAATACGTTTTATATCACACATTCTACGTAAAGACCGCATTTCCACTGTATATACATATCTTACTTTCATGCTTCATATTCCATACCCATTCTCGCTTTCATAAGTAAGTGATGGAACTAAAACAGGATGCCCTAGTGAATCTAAAGTATGTACGTAATATAAAACTCCAAAATAACTGACTGCCAGAATGACTGGGGAATTTAAAAAACTTTCGCTATCTAATTTTCCTTGAGGAAGTTACTATATATAAAGTTTGGCATGGCATGGCATGCGAAAAGCGAAAAACTTCTTTCGCGACTGCAAGCGATATAATGACAAGATGGTACGTACATAATTAAAACAAAATAATTAAGACTTACAATAATTTTATTAATATTATTAATGAATTAGGTATACTTACACTTGTAGATATAATAAAAAAACATATTACTAATCTTTTCACCATGATTGTGGAATAGGAGGAACTTCTTTATAATACCTGCAATGAAATTGTCTATAATTTAGAACATTATTTTTAAAATAAATCCAGACCTCTGTGATTTTTTTCCAAGAAAAAAAAATATTTCGAGTTTAGTAAGTGATTGGAAAAAGTTGACTGACCTTATAAATCCACCTAAAGGTGAAAATGCCTTATCATTAACTGGAACCAATAATGGCGACGTACGTATTCCTTGAGGAAATTTAAAGTAATACTTCACGCTGCTCGGTATCAATGACCCTTAAAATAAATAAGTATATTGTTTACTGGCTGTCGGAAAAATAAATCACAATTTACTTGGGTAGGCTACTGAAATATGTACCGATGGCATTTTTTCTAATTATCCCACCTTAGACGGTCCTAGACCTTACTCAAAACTAAGTGGAAAATGTGTGGAGAAATCTGTCTACGGGCTACATTGATAAGCTGCCTGTAGGTCCTTTAATTGGGCTCTCTTTGTGGACAAAATAAAACTATCGTAATGGAAAAATTAAAAGAAATTTTAAATTTTGTATAATTTTTAACCATTGAAAAATCTTGAATTTTAGAGAACTACATTCTACAATAATTTAGATCTCAGAACTCGAGAGCCGAGACTTAAGTTTAATTAATTTTTAAAAACCGTTTTTATTAGACAGACAAAAAGTAATTTTGTGTGTTTTTCTATTTAATTATATTATATTATAATGTTACTCACCACTAGCGTCGTATCTATATTTGCGTAACAATGATTGCATATTTGGATTCTGAACATTAGATAGCACTATGATTGAGCAGGGCTGAAAAAAAATGTTGCAGTCATATTTTTAAACTCTTTGTTGCACGTATAAATAAATAGTTTAGTGGAGCATCGATCAGTTTTATCTTCTAATCACGTTTGTACCATTGTATCGATCATTTGCCCAACTAGGACAATAGGTACAAGGGAATCATGAAACAAACAGAAAATATGTGGGGGCATAGATAAGAAGAAATTGTGTGATAAGAGAACAGTGTGAACTAAAAGAAGACGTAGTTTAAGATTTAGAAAAGAACAAATATGACTCAAAGACACTAGCATTAGTTATATTTTGGAATACACCCAAATTTGACGTGAATTCATGGATGGAACGATGCATGGAAATGGATGAAGCAAAAGAGCTAAAGTTCTCGCCAAGAGGAGATAGAAACTTTATAAACAAACATTCAGGTGGTTGCAACATTTTTTATGAATTTTGGTGGAAAAAGGCCATTTTCATTATAAAATGCAACAAAGAACATGAAATTCTAATGACAACTTCTGTCATAGTTACAATTCATGTCCATATTTACCTATACCTAATTATAAACCGCCCAAATTTAATAGTTCGCAAGTTCTGAATAACTTGCTTTAATTTATCTACTAAGTTATTTAGCCGCATTTCTATTATTAGTAACATAATATAAACTTATTTGGAACGCATTGACATGTTTACCAAATTTTTACGAATTCGTGATTCTTACTTTAGGTGTGTCAGGATCGTGGATATCTTGGGATAATTTCCTATCCCGATAACATTCGGACGGGGTATTAATTTTATAAATTTTATTTAGTACTAGCATACAATACAATACATACAATTCACGTGAATATCCTTTCCCAAGAATTCGGCTATCAAATGCAAAAATATTTTTTCAAATCGATCCAGTAGTTTAATCTTGAGTTTTATTTAAACAAATATAAATTTTTATATATTAGATTTGTGTAGCTAGTCAAGTCACCTTTTTGGCAGATATTTTGTCGTTTATTCGTTGTCGTTCTGCCTCATACTGTTCTAGTTCTGGATCTATATCTTTAGTTTCTTTATTGGTGAGCGACATTACGTGCTCCACTTCCCGAGGTGCAGTTGTTATGAATTCCGGTTGAGCTTGCAAACAATTTGATCTTATTATTCGCTAAAACATTAAATAAAAGTTAGTTATCTCTATACTAATCCTCAGTGTCTGGAAGGCTTGTTAAAAGTTAATTTAATAACATGTAAATGGTGGATTTCAAAATCTCCCGTCATTTCAACGTTTCATCGCAGATTCAGGATTATCGAGTCTTCAAAATTAAAGTTCAATGGCAAGTTTATATAAAAACTAATTCGTTTGTTAAAGTTGATTTATGTAGTTAAGTATTCCAGGTTTATAAATCATCAGGGAAATTGTTGTCAAATTGATTCCTTCTCGAATTGATTGAAAAAAGAAAAGACCAATAAAAGTCTACCATAATTTTGAAAATTGGATTAAATTCCTGAAATACTTACATTTTGAACACCTACTAATTGTACTGCAATAACCACCATAGAACAAATTAGTTGCATCTTCACTAAACACTCGACACTGACTGACGCAAAATTACTGCCTATAAATCGGATTGACCACTTGTTTATAAAATATAATTTATCGTAACACGCTCCTACTGTTTCGAAAACGTTATTAAAACTATCTGGATCTATTTAAAAACAAGACACAGTAATTTGATATCCTTGTTTTCGTTGCATTGCGATCTATTTTCGTGTTGTAATTTTGTCCATTCATGAAGTTGCAGTTCATTGAGTAGCAGCCTGCGTTGAAAAACCTTGGTAAATATGTTTTACGTTTTCCTATTATCTGTAAATATTTAATTTGGTTAAAAAAATATATTTAGGAGAATCGTAAAGCGCCTGCGTCCCTTAGTCCCTATTGCAATATACTTAAATGTGAAGATTTTAAAGTGAAAACTTCTTTAGGCGCGTTGAACGATTTTTGGTAGGGGGAAATCTTATTTGGTCGCGCCACGACATGTTTTCGGGACAATGGATTTTCCGGCCCGAGTATGCATTTTTGGCTGCGCATTTCTTTAAGTGAAAACTTTCTTAGAGACGCGCTAGATACGTTATATATAATTATAATTTAATGCTCTCCAGGCAGTTTTCTCGCTCAACGAATTAGTTTAGCGATACAGCGAGGAAACGCTGACTGTATCTTCGGCACAATGCCGCAAGGGCCTTTTTTAGATTTAATTTAGCTTTATATCTTTTTAGTCTAATTTTGGTTATTGTTTATTTAATTTACTTCGAGAAATAAATGTACTTTTTAATTATAAATTAAAAACCACTATTATTCATAGTTTTGAGTTTTCACTTCTGTCTGCAGTCCCCATGACTGCCTATGCCTTTTTTTATAAACGCGGACCAAGGGTTCCTTAAAAGAACTTTTAAACTATGGTTCCTTGGATAAAATTGAAAGTTACTTACTAAGTTATCAAAATCATTAGATTCATAGAATTTCATGCAATTCATACAGAAGAGAGATTTTAACAATTTTCCGTCCATAAACTTGGTGGAAGTTATCTAGGTATCGATAACCGATAGTTTTCTAAAAAATATTGAATGATTTAATAATAAGATCACTTGTACATTTCCCATGTGAAAATGAATATTGGTTAGGTTAGTCTTGGCTATTGCGTTTTAACTATTTCATAATTACTATTATATCTATAGTTAATATCGTATAATCACTGAAAATATTGTTTATTTGTTTAATAAATATTTCTTTTTTAATAATATGTAAATTAAAAATATATTATTCATACTTCCGGTCACGTGAACGCAAGCGGGAAGTGTCGTCACTTCTATCTAAATTTCAAATAAATAACCACAAATTACTAACTATACTATTGTTTTGCAAGATGTGACATCATCATCGTATTCGCAGAGATTTGAAAAATAAAATGAAAAATGATTTTTTAAATAACAATACAGCTATAATTTAAAAGCATTTCCAAATAAAATGTCAAACAAGTATCTATATAATATAAATAAAATTAATGCTAATAATCGCATCATTTGAGAACTACTGGATCGATATGGCATTTTTTTTTTGTATGAATAAGTAAGAATTGGAAAAGTTTTACTTTACTATGGGATTTTTGCTCATGAACACAAGACAAGACCAGAATAGGGGATGAAAGTTATTATGGGATCCACCGGCAAAAAGCTAGTTCTATAATAAAAACTATTTTTTACATATATAATAGAAACAAGACGTATTGCTTTGACCTCAAGCTGCGTTCCATGAAACACGGGATTATCTAATTACTTTTAGATTTTTTTCTCTTTATTTTCAAGTATTTTAGCACAAAAACATTATCCTTATTCCGATTGAGTTCGCTACATAATAGCAATTTTTATTTCATCAAAATAATATAGAATAACAACACAGGTAGGCATGTATTTAAATGAACGTAACAGCGGTGTAATTTGTCGGAAAAATATTAAAATTGTTATTTAGACAGTTGCCCCTCGTGTGTTCTTTGCGACAGAACGGTGTTTAGTTAATCCCATTTATTGTTAAGTTTGAATAACTTGTGAATTAATAAATAACGTTGATGAAACAATGTATAGTAAAATCGACCGCTACACAAGGAAACGATCAGAGTTTTCGCGCAGTACTTTGAGGCTTAGGAATTGCAGAACCTGTAGGGCATGCAAACGGTAATGTTTTAATTATTTCGTTATTTAGTAGTATTTACATAAAAAAGTAAAAATAATAAGTAACTGAGTTATCATCAAGTAAAAATGAATTAAATTATAGTTAATGTATTAATGTCGACCTACACGTACCCAATGTCGATTTATAATATTTGTTTGTTTTATTTCATGTTTATTTTTAAACCAGCCATACCTACCATTGATTACGGAAATCGATATACAAACGAAAAGTAGGTCAAAATCGTAAGTACTTATGTATTTTTAACAATTACCCGACGCATTTAAATTATTATGATTTGTATTGGTAGTAAATTCAAAGCACTCGCGTAGAAGTAGTGTCTAATGTATAGTCACCAGCAATGAAATCTGACCCATTTTCCTTTCCCAAAGACGTTTCCTTTTTGACGCAGACGCAGGCGCAGACGTTTGCTTTTATTGCTTGTTGTACACAGGTTTTTTCGAGTTTCCAATATGATTTGTACAATGGACTGTATTTAGTTGTTCCGCAGCAAAAATAATAGTTATTCAAGCTGATCACGGTTCGATCCCGGCCATGTACCAACGGATTTTTTAAGCTTATGAACATATCCGACAAACCACACTTGGGAGGCTTTTCCAACTAAACCTCAATAGAACTGGCCACTCGTTACTCACAGATACCATCGGTTAAAAAGGGAGACTACGGTATCGGGAGCTGTAAGGCAATATAATATGGCGATAATAATATTTTTTACATAACAATCTTAAATTATTCTTATATCATAAAATTATTCAAAAAGGTTGTACATAAAAATAATATGTGCGTCGGTGGCCGAGTGGTTAAAGCGTCTATTATATACTACGCCAACCACGGCTAGATCCTGGGTTTGATTTAAAACTTAGACCTACATAATCCGACAAACCACACTTGAGGATTTTATACATAAATATTCTTCAACAGAACTGACCATTTGTTAGATATAATCTCACAAATACTAATCAGGTAAAGGAGGTAACCTGTAAAGTAATACAAATTTTATAGGTTAAATTATTATCTACTAAGTAATTTTATTTTCATTGGTATTTCTTGTTTTCGTCGTCGAACCCGTAAAGGTTTGAAAAATGACACATAAATAAAGGTTCACATGTCTGAATGTCTGTAATGAATTGTTTCAGATCAACCGGTAACTTCGCAGGCGGCGCGCCCGGCGGGTGTGGGGCGCCTCGCTCTGCACCCGCCACACCGCTGCAGATAGAACCTCACAAACCTACTACCACCAAACAGGACAAGTGAGTACATACCTTTTTTAAATAACTAGCTTTGCCCCGGCTTCGCCCGTGGAAATATATGAAGTACTCCAACTATCTCTCTGCAATAAAATTACGTCGGATCGACAGATTGCTTTGTTTTGACGTGAAACAAACACACTTTTATTCCTAGGTACCTAATATTAGTTAGGATTTCGCAGGAAATCATGTTACCAGTCCCACCATGCTCATGTGTCCACTGCCCAACGTAACCCAGCAGGAATGCAGGATATACATATTCTCTCTTGAATACATATTTCTTTCATCAAATTACTGTTAAACTAGAAAAAAAAAATAAGTACTGATGATACGGACATCGTGAAACCAAAAAAATCTCAAAGCCTCACAATTAGGCTAAAAGAGGGCGATAATACGGTTTCAGTACCTGTAAGGCAGTTCATGCCTAAAACAATAGTTTCTATCTTTCTATTTACCTCACCTATACTTTCTAGTACCAATAAATGCAGTCATAAGCTTCAACATATAAATAAATACATGTGTAATGTGATAAGCCTAAATAAAATAAAGTTAGAAAATGAGTTACATAGTAAATTCAATATTTTGTGTAGGTATAATAATATGCAAATATTTGGCTGTTATATAGACTTGTTAACATATTTAAAAATTCTTTGTGCTGGTACCTACATATTTTTTCCTTCAATATCACCATCACGGTATCGTAAAAATTGAAATAAAAAAAAACTTGGGGGCAAGTTATATTTTAAAAGTGATATTTATATAATTTGAGTAGTAAAATATTAGTGTGCCATTTTTAGCTTCTCGAATAAATTAAAACGGTTTATTACCTGAAAAGTTTTAGGTAGAAAACTATTTTCACTTGACTTAAAGCGCCTTCGGAAAAAATGCAATAATCTTTCATGTAAAATAGAAGACATCGGTGCAATAATTGATTTCAAGTCCATAATTTCACTTTCTTAAATTACGCGATAACTATATACGTCTTACTTTCGAAATTTAAATAACTTTTGAAAGATATTTGACACAGTATGTTTTTTTTAAATATGGAAAATCAGTTACACCTAAGTCTTATGAAGCCCTGAAAGTCATCAATTTCACGCATATTTTAACCGATTTACGACTCGAGTTCTCTTAATATATTTTCAACACCTTGCTCGTAACGTGAGTCTTATTACCTCACTTTTAGACCCATAATCCCATATATTAAACACGCGTGCTTTTTACTTTATATTACAGGACAAGAGTTTATAATATAACCCAATTAAGTTAAATTCGTACAAGATTGCAAATTGTATGTGTGTACACACAGCATTCTTAATTTAACCGCATAATGCTGTTTTTATTTTTTAACCACGACTTTGTTGGCTGTTTGGCGAAGTTACCCGTGCTTTATCTAGCGCGACGCGAGAAATAACAAAACATTTGAAAATTGTACTTTCATTAATTGTTTTAATAATTAAATGTTAAACACACATGTTGTTTCATGTGAAGTTTGTTTTTTCCTCGTAAGTGTGTTGAAAAACGTCGTATGAAACGCGTGTGCATTGGTCATTACATAGCACACTTGTATCACAATGTACTATTATAATGTACCATTTTCTCGTATTTATCCTATAGACAAATATTTTACTTTAATAATAATAATATAACTTAAAATCTTAAATCTAATCTAAACATTAAAATATTAAATATAATTTAGACATTTTTCCATACTGCTGCCGTACGGAAGCGTGCCCAGAACGCTGGCTGCATTTCCTCGCTGTATTGCCATACTGGTCCTTTGTGCGAGGAACGCTCCTGCCCTCTGGTCACCATCGGCCGCGACGATAAGGCGCGTTGACAACTCCTTAAAAAAATCCATCGCACTTGAGCTCCACGGCCCTAATGTCTCCACTGCAAACGGCACAAATATATAGTCTCTTGCTATATCTATATATTTGCGTCGTTTGAGGGATTCGGCATTCTGCGCAGCTGACCCGGCTTCACGGGAGGTGCCCAGGAGATACGACGGCGCTAGTGTATCTACACATGTGGCATCCCACACTAGGCTCCGTCCTCCGTCCCAGTTTCCAGGGCACTTATCCTATAGATAATTTCACATACTTTATGAAAATATTAACTACAACTTGCTATTTTTAATAGTTTTTGTATAATACTGGAAGAGCATAATAATATGTCCGTTTTGTGTATTTTCGCTAGACAGATTTTTTTATGAAATCGTTCTTTCTCATGTTTCTGGTACGTGAATCTTGGCATATCTTATCTTATCGATTATTTTTGTAGTGTATCTCTCTAACAAGTTTTTAAAGAGATATCGACAAAATAAGCCGCGCGGTTTACTGAGTTCATTGCTAAGTAGTCGTTTACCAAAATAAGTGTCATTTTATTGATAACACAAAACTATCTTGTTAAAATGTGACCTAGTAGATCATAATGTCGGAAACCGCGATGGCATATAAACGTTTTTCTAATCGCTTACTTATTCTATACATCACCCAAATGTATCTTGTGTCTTTGACGTCATACACTTTAAAAAGAAGCACATGTATTTTTTTGTCTAATTTTTTGTCGCTGCCAGTTAATATTATTAAAATATTCCGTTTCTTGCCATTTATAGCCACTAAAAGTACTGCGTTATTTATTTTTCTTCATTGATTTAAAAAGGTGGTGTTTTGTGCTAGACCTGACAGAAATTTGTGCTTTATTTTGGGTAAACATGAAGCGAAATTCATTTTCTGCTTCCGATATTGACGAACAGTTCCAAGAATTCAATAATTGTACAAGGTAATGTTTTATTATAAGAATTGTTTTTAAATTAAATTTTGATTATTTCACTATCTTAGGGCTTGAAAAAATTAACTCAAAATACCTACAAAAGTCATAGTAGTGATTTCAGAAAAAGCTTTCTATGAGTGATAATATTTTACACAGTTTAGAGTTAAAAATCATTATAAATCTTTCAGATTCCAGTGTTACATTGCTCAAAACGATTTCATTATGTAGGTATATCCCCGCTTAGTTAAAAAGTTAGTGTAATATTCGAGTTGCGTGTAAAAATAAATCATATTTATCTTTAAAATCTGAAAGTGGCGACGCTATAATCTAATTTCATATTTATACAATGTTTATTTTAAATACAAAAATATCTACAAATACGATTTACCATTAGATTATTTTTATATAATTATATAATGAGGGCAAACATTAGTACGTACGTAGTAATTTCTATATATAATAAGAATTACCGAGTAAATTCCACGGTTTATTGTTCAAGCTAAATTACTGACTTGATGCTGAAGTAAAAAGAAAATTGCTTTGAAACGATGCAATTAACTAATGAATGGCTTGCTGGTAATAAAAGCTTTGTTTGCGATTTTGTATGGCAATACTACTTTATCAAGGGCGGGGAACACATGTCGTATCAAAGACAATAATCATCGAATCACGCCGTAACGGTTAAATGGATTTGGTTGTTTGGAACATATTTTGAGAAATCCACGCGGAGTAGTGAACGGCTCCTTGATTTCTTATTAGAGTTAGAACGAAGGAAATACCTACTCGATTCAAAAAACCAATTACATCAATTTTAAAACGACTTCTCATGTTTTGGAGGGCACGTCAAGCAGCACAGACTTCTTTTTTGAATACTATGTACCTAACCTAGTCCTATTAAGTGCAGCAATATGGCGTCCCAGTTTTATTGGTCTGCTATGAGCAACTCGTTAAATGTGGAAATTGTTACCAGTACTTATATGATCTAATATATAAAAATCTATTTTTGTTTGTTTGTATGTATTCTATAGACTCAAAAACTACTGGACCGATTTGAATTTTATTTTTGCATTTGATAGCCCAATTATCGGGGAAGGTTATAGGCTATTTAACATAACGCTACCTACCCAAGAGGGTGAATTGTATTCCTAATACAACGCGTACGAAGTAGCGGGCAATCAGCTAGTATTATATAAATATTTCTGTGGTTAGCCAGTTCAGGTAACGGTGATCCGTGGTTGCGTTGCGTATGAATCCGCTATCTTCGTAATTGCTGCGACGCGTGTTACCATGCATTTCACTAACACGGCACGCCAAAAAAGTTGGGAAATTAACTAAATGTGAACATTATTACCAGCGTTTTTGGCCATGCGCAATGATGCAAATATATTTTCAAATAATCTAGTAGTAAATCCGTATTTTTGGTGTTAATATATTTTGAACCGATTTTAAATGAATATAATATGTATAAAATTAAAAATGTTGAAATACCCACGTAAACTCTGTAATCGAAAAAGGATTAAATCGGATCGATCAGACCAGTAGAAGTTGCTCACATCCCTTTAACAACTAGAAAAGAGCTGATGATCTTCAAACGGCTGAACAGATTTTCTTGAATCATAGCTAAGAACACTTTCGATCAAGACATCTTAAAAAAAAAAAACTAAATCAAAATCGGTTCAATTGTTTAGGAGCTACGATGCCACAGATACACACGTTAAAATTTAGGTTTTGCAACAAAGGTTTAAAACGTATAATGCCATTTTATAATCAGCTTTATCTGACTGACATGTCTACTTTTTTCATCGTAAGATAAATGTTAAACAAACATTTTGTTTACACAATATAGTGTGTAAAAACTTCTGTCATACTTTACAATAGGCTACCGTATTCTGGCAAATTATAATATACTAGATTTTTTCCACGGTTTCAATAGCTGTGCAAACATTTAATAGGTTTTCGTGTCGGTTCGATTTCAGGATTTTCAAATCTAAGATGCAGAATTTTTATTTATAAAAAAAATCTTTTGAGTATAATTTATTTACACAACAATATGAAAAACCTTAAAATTAAATATAAATATCAAATAAAAGTCTAAAACTAATATTACCTTATAAAATTAAAACCTAAAAAACTATATAAAAAAATTAAAAAAAGAGTCCTACCCAAGACGCATTGGATGGATTTTTTATATCTGTAATTTACTAATATTATATAAAAAATTGTTTTATAATAACAATAAACTAGAAAGTTACTGGACCGATTTGAAAACATCCATCACTTTATTCCAGATGGACATGTGCTACATGCCGTATTACATACAAGATAGTTAGAGATCCGTAATATGTGGCAATATTTTTAACTAAAACCGGAATTAATATGCCACGGGAAAACCTTACTACGGGGCAGAAAACTATCGTTGCGTTATATTCTGTGACTTTACATTTTCATAATTATGACTGAAAAAGCAGTGGGGATCTTTTTTCCATTTATACGGGAACTTAAAATCTGGGAACGACAAGGTGTTTTAACACTACCACATTCACGCGGCGTCGCGGCTGATGGTTCATTTTGTTCAATCAACAGAGATAACATTGATGTTCCCGGCCGCCCTCGATTCATCCAATTAGGTCGGTCGGTAGCGTCAACAAAATTTAACTGGATTTTTTGAACCATTTCTTGTTATACAGTTAATTAATAACTTACACGCTTAATTTTTTGTACACGGTAAGTAATTGGTGTTTAAAAATAAAATATTAAAAAAAAGGCAAAGGTAGTCATGGGGACTGCCGACAGAAGTGAAACTATATATAACGTATAATAACGCCATCTAGCGATTATTTCACAATGTATCTGAAATAGAATTGCCGGCCAGAAATGTCCGACCCGAGGCAGGCACAAGCACGTATTCCTGCTCGGGCATTCTCGGGTCGATCCTACTCGGCCCGGACAATCCATGGTCTTGTTGCGAAAACAAGTCAGTTAAGAATCCAAAATGGCTCAACACACCTATAGAAGAAAATTCTGGCCTGTGGTATCAAAATTAATGCGTTTAATTTATATTGGGATTTAATATAATATTTACTTTACACGTTTATCTGTTTGCTTGTCTAGTCTAGACATTACATATTTTACCTATAATACGGGACCTATGTATTACTATATAACTAGAGAGTTCAAGGGAGAAATTACAATTTTCTTGAAAATCCAGACTATCTCACGAATCATCTAATTTCAGTTTCGTTCGGCAGTACATCGTGTTTATAAACAGCAAACGTGTATCATATTTGATAAATAGTGCATTATATGCATTCAGTTGCATACAATCGCATCGTATTTGCGGTTTTGTTCTCAGATCAAGATGTGTAGTACCTACTACAAATTGTCTAACGTGATAAATTTGTATTAAAAATATATATTAATTTATAAAAAAACAATGCGTAGGTGCTAAATATTTTTTGCAAACTTCCGCGTTATTTTATCAGTTGCATATCGAACAGGTGTTGGAAAAATACGATGAGTTTCAAAGTAATCGGCCAAAACCGCGTATCTTATCATTGGCTATTGGTGATAAATTTGTTCTCACATGATATTTAGCCGACATTATAACTAGTGAACGGTAAATGTTCCTCGCGGGATGTTGTGTGACGCGCAATCTTGATACTTACAATTACCCGGAGAAGTTAACAGACCGAGGTAAACAATGCGAAAGTGGTTATGAAAAGTATCAAGATTATTTTTCACTTTGAGCCGCAGTAGTCTTTGTGATTTTGTTGCCGGCGTTTCTTTTTGTGTTGTTGTTTACGTTGTTTTTGGTGGACGTTATCATGCAAGAGTTATTAAACTTTCCGTTGACACTGATACGTCAAAGTGTTATAATAAAATAGTGGTTTGAAATATATTAGTTGGATTTAGAGAAAACACTGGCAATGTCGGACAACATTGTGATAAATAATAATTCTGGCGATGAATCGAGCGGGGGAGGTAACACATGCCGCGAAAACGAATCGTAAGTAACAGTTATATGGCTACAGAATGTTCATATTTAACGCTGCTAAAAATTTTATTTGTAAATTTTATTGTTGTTTAGGTGCTCTAACTAATAAACTCTAGTTTGCGGTATTTGTTCTTCTTTTTTTATATTTAACTGTGACCTGGACTCGACCCTCCTGAGGTCAATGACAGATTTGAGAGTGACAAAATAATAATTAATTTTAAAAATTGGAAATCCAAGATATTTAGATGCCCACTGCGTTATATTATATTGGACCTTGGAGCGTCTTTCATTTCTGATCCATTTAGGAAAGACGCTCCAAGGTCCAATATAATATAACGCAGTGGGCATCTAAATATCTTGGATTTCCAATTTTTAAAATTAATTATTATTTTGTCACTCTCAAATCTGTCATTGACCTCAGACGTGACTTGTTGACATCGATGATTGTTGAAAAAAAAAATTACTTCACGGATTGCCATTTATATTAAAATATATAAAATTAGGGGCCTATCGATCTTAAAAAATGCCTCAACAGGACTGCAATGGCCTTAAAAATGTACTCGGTTAAATATCTTTTAAAATTAATTCTAGCTTGAAAGAAAGATAAACAAGACAACGTGTTAATTTTACGTATTAGCGATTTAAATTTTATATGCACATAATGTTATTTCAATTTAGTGTTCTTGCTTTGGAGCGTAGTATGTAAACTTGGCATTGATAAAATAAATGAACGTAGGTATAACCCATACATAATATGTTCTTATCATATCTAACTGTTGATTAAATAATGATAATTAAAATATATTTAAGGCCACCTACACGTATTTTACCTGTTTATATATCAAAACATTAAAAAAAATCTTATGGAAGTTAAATTATACTGTTGAGAAATCATAAATAGCTTTTGAAAAAAAAGAAACAACAAAACGTGACATGAGATAAAATGCTAAGCATTAATTTTCCGCACTGCTAAAGTTTCAAACGTATACGGGTGAAGCCGTAAGATGGGTATTCTATAGAAATAAATAAAATTTAAATTTTTATCTGTAAAAATATCTGAGTGGGATGGGATAATAATATGCTTCACCAATGTTTATCGATGATTTGCCAATGTCAAGTATGCCGTATTTTATAGTGTATTATGCCGATTAATCGGCATGTAAGATGATCCCGCCGGCTGTGATTTGCCCTATTAATCACTGACTAATCACAACTATCACAGCGCGGACGGGATTAAACTGGATTCCCCCATCATGTCACGTCGCCATGACATGATATTTAAACGATACTGAAGCACAAATGACGGTTTTGG
The DNA here is from genome assembly GCA_963924495.1 of Nemapogon koenigi. NCBI lineage: Eukaryota > Metazoa > Arthropoda > Insecta > Lepidoptera > Tineidae > Nemapogon > Nemapogon koenigi. The sequence continues at coordinate 6,708,870 of OZ004644.1, read as the reverse complement.
AACTGTTGTCTGTCTGTCTCTGTCCCAATGTATATCCAGAATATGTTCTGAAACTTCTTAATGGATTTTGATGAATCTTTCAGGGATCATATAAGGTAGGTACTTAGACTTAGAATTTGCTCATGAAAAATGAAAACAACTATTGCCGACACTTATATGGGTGTGGCATAGTGATATATCAAAATTATCTGCCGTTGATAGGTATTTTTAGTATGTATATAATTATATCAATTGTAAATAGAGATGTCGAAGGCCTGTATTGCGATTTTTTATCAAATACCAAAACTTCCGTGCCTAATGAAGCACGTACTAGCGCACATGATACTCGATTGTTTTGTAAACATGTTAACCCTATGTCAGAAAGTACGATTAGTTTAATAGCCCATGTACACTGACGCAAAACTGTTCAAGATTAGCACCGTGCCCCGGCATCGCACGGGTACTCCACATTTTATCAAAATTAAATAAGAATAAGAAGAGATAAAAAACAACCATCCTCAAGAATTATCAAATGCAAAAATAACGCGTTGATACAAACTCTTTAACTTTATTATTAGTAGATTTTTCTCGTATTTTTCTTATATTTTAATCCTATAGTTTACTAGAAAGTTAAGTCAAAACATAAAATTTTAATACTATAGTATTCCTATTGACGAAGTCATAAGGAACCGAGAGTCGGTGATAGACAATTTTTGGAAACCTGACAACACATGCTTTCGGTAAATGGAAGAGATAAAAATGCAGTTTTTTGGTTGGCCACAAATGGAAGATTGACTACTTTACGTAAGTGAAAGGAAATGCCGGCAGAGGGCGCCCTCGATGTATTTCATTGAACACATTAAAAACTTGATGATTGAAATGCCTATCCCCATAGAATAAAAGGCGTGATGATAGATAAACAGAAGATAGTTTTGAATGTATGATGTATGTGTTTACATATTTTGTGACAAGCATCACATTGTCAGGTGCCAAGTCAGACCATGAAATCGCGTGGTATCCGCTATTTTGTTATTGAACTGTGTTTATTAGGCATTCCTATGTTCGCAATAAATACGTTTCCGGGATGATCAGTCAGTACCTTCCTACTCTATGTATAATCCGTTTGGACGTCAAGTAAAAAATCAATTATATATGCCAAAATTATTCACAAAGGTGGAGAAAACATCAATTTATACTAGAAGATATGAACGAAAGAGCTCTTCAAAGGTGTTTATTTATTTTTACAAGCAACCCGGTCCGGCTTATTCCCGGTGCAAGTTTTACAATAATTTGTACCACAAATACACAATGAAATTGCGCTGAAAATCAATGTTTTTAATGCGCAATTTAAACACGTGCTTAATACTTATCAATTGAAGCCAGATATCGTAGACTTTTTGTAGATTATTTATTCCAACAAAATTTTCGACTGATAAGGCCATGTAATCCATGATAACTTGCTGCCGGTAAAACTTTCTTCCATCTAAATCGGTTCAGTGTCTTGAAAATTATCACACACAGAAATACAAATACAATCGAGAAAATTCTGCTATTCACCCCTTGCCTTACATACAGCCGTTAAGATATATTTTGTAGCTGTACTTAGTCAGGTCATAAGTTCTGTCACATGTTTAATATGAAATAATTGAGACATTATTGATGTAAACATTTATATACCAAAATGAACTTAATAAAACACAGATTCTTATGCTAATAAAGTTTATTCAAAATGACCCCCGCGATTTTGAATACAGGCCTTCAACCTGCGCGGCCAGTCGTCTATCGCAGTACGAACGAGGTCCATGTCAATTTCGGCGGCTGCCTTAATCAAGGATGCCTTGAGTGACTCCAAATCAGGATGACGCGTTGAGCAGGCCTTTTCCTCCAAGTGTTGCCATATCTTGTAATCTAACGGACTCAAATCTGGACTGGAGGAGGGCCAGTCTTCGTGCCGGATGAAGTCAATTTCACGCGCCACCAGCCAGTCTTGAGTGCTTTATGAGCTGGCGCAGAATCTTGTTGGAATACCCAGCACCTGTTATTGAACATGGTATGAGAAACAAGGTTCGTGAGGACTGTATTTTGATACACAACTGCATTTGTTTTTACGCCTTTCTCACAAAAATGTACCTCAGTTAAGTCCCAATAAGAGACTCCCAACCAAACCATGAGTGAGGATGGAAAATGGCCTCGTTGGACACACGGAACACGGTTGCTCGCTTCTTCACTGCTGTGTGCGTACACCTTATCATTTTGTTTGTTGTAGCTCTCTTCCACATTAAAAAATGTTTCATCCGAAAAAATAATTTCCCGATGCTTGTTGCCCGCGTACCGGTTCAACAAAGCCCGACATCTCTTCAACCTCAGGTCCATTAAACGAGCTTTCAAACGATGTCCTGTTTTTCTTCGATATGCCCGAAGCCCTAAGTCTTCATTTAACACCATTTTCACCGTGGTTCTGCTTAAACCCATCTAAAGGGCCAAAAGTTTTTGCTTACGTATGGGATTTCTTTGAATTCGCGCCTTCACAGCTTTTATTACTGCTGGAGTCCTAACAGAGCGAGGGCGACCACTTCTTGACCTGTCATCTACACTAGAGTCTTCATTGTATCGTTTGATGGTACGATAAACGAATCTTTTGGTTATATTCAATTTTTTTCAATATGTCAAAAATCTGAATTGGCGCGTAACCGCAACGATGCAACGCAATAACCTCAACACGGTCTTCTTTAAGTGTCCACTACATATTTAAAAATGAGTAAAATTCTAAAAAGTATACATTTTTATATTCATAAAAAATTCTAAATTCGATTTCAATAAACATTTTTGTGGCCAGCATTTTAAATTGAAAAGTTTTTATTGTGTGACAGAACTTATGACCTGACTATGTATATATACCTATGCTAATAAAAATACGGTTGTGGTTTGATTTGTAAATTCACATATAACTTAGTATGATATTTTCCTGTAACCTTTGTTGTAGTTATCTCGTATTGGAATCCGTATTAACATATATTAACAGTATTATATTAACAGTAAAAATGCGGCAACTCTTTATTATCCAGTTATTTTTGATAAAGTACATTACATAAATCTATATACCTCAACAGAGCTGGCTACTCGTTAGGTATATAGCCTCAAAAAAATCATTAGCTAATTGAGGAAGACTTTGTTTTCCACTGGGTACCTTGGGGGCGGCAACGGTTCCCGGGAACTGTAAAGCAACCCGTGAATATTAAAAAAAACGTTAATTCTAATAATTACAAATTAAAAACGCTCTTATTAGCTTGACCTGTTAATCTTAACTCAATAAGAAAAAACGCAACGTGTTTTGTGAAATTAAGAGCTAGGACTTTCATTATTACAATTTTTTTATTTAAAAATGTAATGTCTAATAGGGATGCTCTTTCCCTCTATGACCTATAATCATCAAACCAAAAAACTAAAGTTATTTTAAGTGTATTATGTATATTTATCAGAGAAAAATACGATAGAATAATGTTTTACAAATTATTTACCCAGTTTTTGCTTGAAAGAAGACTGCACCGTTATGTTATCAATGAGAATATGTGCATAGTCAAATGTCCTCATTCTTTTATTGGAAAAATATTCCATTACGAATTTGTCTTGATTTCGAACGCTGTGATGCATGCACCTCTGAGAATCGGTGTCATATTAAAATTCAATAACTTGCGTAGATTTACAGTTCTACGGTCATGTATGTATAATTAATTTAGCACGTTATTTATTTTAGACTCTATGCCAAACGATTTAAAAGTAAATTTTATTCTCTCCGGTCCGGGATCGCTCCTGACTTTGCGACATAAAACTCTGGAACGAGCTGATCTTTAAACCAGTGTTTTCTGTGTATTGCCTTCTATACGTTCCTGTATTGTTTTTGGATTACCTACTTGCGAAATGGGTGTGTTTTTCATCAAAAAGTATGTAGTTTTTTGTATGTAATAGGTACATTGTTTTGTTACTTTTGGACTGAATCAACGATAGGCTCGTCACCTGTCAATAGATTGTCATTATTGAAATTAAAAGAGATAATTTAAAGCTGTTTGATTTGCTATTTAAAGTTAACATTCCGCGCCCCAGCTTCGTCCGTGGAAATTTTGGAAATGTGAAAAAATAATAACACTTCGTTTTCAGTGACTAATGTTTCAATTCAATGTTATATGAAACATTTTTTTAAAGAAAATCTGTAATGAAGCAGCTTCATAACAGTGCAGTGATAGTCTTGAGTTTACTTCTTACAAACAGACAAACTCACACTCACTATTTATATTATTACTAGCCTTCCGCCCCAGTTTCGGTCGTGATTTTTTTTAGCCTATTTCACTATCCGGCCTCCAAACTATCTCTGTGCAAAAAATCACGTCGATCCGTTACTCAAAACAAAGAAACATGCTTCTGTATTTAAAAAAAATTAAAATCACAGACACTTAATTTTTTTTTATACGGTAGTTTTTCCTGAAATGCCCGCCTAGACTTAGGAATTTTAGTAAACTTACTACTTGAGATATTGTAATTTTTTAAGATGTAAGTAACTTTCTAGTCAAAAAAATCAATAGACAGTTATAGCATTTATTTAAGTAGGTAAGTAAATATATCTAAACTGTTTCATATCAATCATTGGTGGGTAACCTCAAAAATACAGTTACGTATTAGAAAATTTTCCATTATCGATTTAAAGTAGATATTTTTCGCAAACAATATCTAATAAATTAATCACAAGTATTTATGATATATATTCTTTCCCTATTGATAATAAGTCAACATAAAGTTTTAAAGTCGCGGTTTCTTTTAAAAAGTTACGTCATATTGTTTATTATAACATTTTCATAATAATCTATTTAATATAGTTATATCTTAATTTATAATTTATTAATTGCGTTTAAAAAAGCGACGTAACAAATGTCTTGGTTCAAACTTCTAGATTTGAAGATTTTGCAGCTGCTTCAGCATTCTACTTTATTTTCGATCTGGCTTCGCCCGTGGAAATTTGATATCCCATTTAACACACCCTTAACATGTGGGCACTTTTTAAACCAAAAGCAGCTGGCCAACCATGAAAAAAAAATCCAATCCGTCCGTCACTCGTCCGTAAAGGCCGATTTAGACGTTACGAGTGTTTAGTAGAGTGCGTAGTTGGCACTCGCATGCCAGTGCATTAGTAGGTTTCCAGTGACGTTTATACTTCTTCCAGTAGATTGCCATTTTGTAGGCCAAAACACACATAACTCTCCTTGTCAACTTGTGCAAGTTACTAAAACTGACCGTTTAGACTACAGCGAGTAGCGAGTCAGGAACGCGCGGGGGGTTGAGCGGGCGCGGGAGGGTGTCACTTGAAACAAAAATAAAAAGCGATTCTATTTGATTCTAGTTGAAAGGCGAGTGGAACGTACTAGTACGAGTACTGGAAACTACCGTTTACATGTTTCAACTAATGTACTATCCTAACGCACTCTACTAACCACTAGAACCGTCTAAATCGGCCTTAATATCAAGTAAAAATCCACCATGAACTACGTAAATAAATGTTTCCAACGGAACCATAGAGTACGATCGGTAAGATACGAGGTCTTTTATTAGGTAGGTAAAAATGAACCAGTACAATGCGAATAATTTAAATGGTACATTTGTTTATATATAATACCTAACAAAATAAGAACTTTTTAAATAAGGCGTATACTTGTAAAACAAGATGGTGTTATCAAAACTGAAACACATTTATATTTATAATTTTGTTCTTTGTTGAAATCTATCAAAATTCTGAATCGATAACCTATATCCGGATATGTTGGATTTAGTAGATATATCTGCCGCTACTTTCATTCATAAAAGCACCATAAAATTAACAATCCGCCATACATATACCTAGGTAGGTACCTACCTATATAGCATAGCCGACAGCAAAGAGTAATCATTATAAACTCTTTGGTGTCGGCCGCCTGTATTGTGGTAGTTTAGGTAAATACATACAACCTTTCTGTCTGTCTTTGTGCGATTTTTTTAAACTACTGAAAGAATGTGAATTTTGAAATAAAATAATTGCAGACATGCGGTGAAGCCTCTCTCCAGCTCGGTGCCGTCAGTGCGTGGAGCGGGTGCGGGTGCGGCGAGTGACGCCAGCGAGAGCGGCGCGGGCGGGAAGGCTCCCAGCAAGTCCCGACAGAAGAAGTTCCTGAGACACTTTCCGCAAGTGGGGCCCGACGAGCGGGTGCTCAACTGTGAGTATAACTACATAGTTATTAAAATGCTTCTGAAAAAGCTAAAACTGAGAAAATACAGTCCTAATGTTGCAAACTGAATATAGTTATCATCACCTCCGCATCACCCCAACACAAATATTTAAATTCAGCATCTTAAGGTACTTAAATCTAGACATTGGGCGGTTTTTGGGACCCGTAAGGCAACCCAAATCCTATAGCTAAACACTAGAAAGTTCTTAGAGCTTCGTAGCCAAATGGCAAAAACGGAACCTTTAAAGTGGCCATGTCTGTCCGTCCTTCGCGTATGTCACAGGCTTTTATCTCGGCGAGCTTTAAATCGAGTCTTGAATTTTGTTGTCTTGAATGGCTTTCCATACATATAGAGCAGGAGAATAAAAATTTGGTATTTGGAGACCACTGATTTATATTATATCGATTTTGAAAACATTAAATCCAGTAAACTCGTAAAAGTCACTTTACTTCGCATATAAGTCACGTGTTACAGCATACCTCCTCAGATAAGAGAGATAATATACATAATAGTGTCACATGTCCATTGTCCATTCAATGCACAACTGAGATTGAAGCGTTTGTATTTATTGCACTGATGTAACATTTTTCATTAAAATTTCAGATTACTCATGCGCTTTAGTAGGAGATATTCTCCTGCAAGGCCACCTGTACATCACCAAGAACTACTTTGCGTTTTATTCCAATGTCTTCGGATACGTAACCAAGGTTAGCAACTATATTTTGCTATATTTTTCCTTCTGTAGCAACAATTAATTGACTCGTTTGATATGCTGATAACATTAAATGTCATGGACAAAATCAATAATCGTTAGTTGTTTCTTATTAGATACATACGTTCACGCGTGTTTTCAAAGGGGTAGGCAGTGAGGATGGAGCATCACTTCTCTCGATCTTTGCATACTTCTTTTGTCGATGTTCTCTCGTCCATACACGAGAAAAGATATTTAAGACACTTGCTCACATTATTTTATTTTTACTATAATATATTATGAGCGAAAAGTAAAAATGTTATAGTACCTCAAGCGTAATTTGTTCTTATGAGAATCTCTATACATTATAGGAATCTAACGAATATCAATAAATGTTCTAATAAGTAACTCACGAAGGTTTGCATTGCAAGAAGATATGTTCAACCAAATCAACAATGGGATGGGCAAAATACTTTCCACCCTCGGTTCCATGCACCCCTAAAATTATTTATTTTCCAACTAACCCGACTACCCCAGATTTTTGTTCGTTTTGTAGGCAATTAAAAAAAACTATTTTCCACTATTTCCAGCTGCTGATCCCCACCACGTCGGTCCTCCGCGTAACAAAGGAGAAGATGGCTCGCATCATCCCGAACGCCGTAGGTGTGTGCACAAGAGACGAGCGACACGTGTTCGGCTCGTTACTGTCCAGAGACTCTACATACAAGTTGATGACCCACGTATGGAAGGCGGCTGGCTCTGGGCCGCTAGAGTTGACAGCACCGCCACCACCACAGGTAATGGTCAGAAATGACTGTCCTGTCGGGACCTTGTTATTGGACCCAGGCACAGAGATCGGAAATTAGCGCGTCCGCCAGCGCGCACTACGATCTCTGTGGACCCAGGGTAAAAAACTCGTTGTAATCAACTTTTACTGAAAAGCTAGATATAATCGTTATTTTTGCCCACATACCAACTACCTTGAAAAAATTGAGTTCACAAATTATAATGCGTTCAAATAGATGAACCAAGAGAAGTATATAAGGATAGAAAAACTCCATCCACTCTGCCTACCCCTATGGAAAAGGTGTGAATGTATGGAAATATATACCTGTATATAAAGAGAGAGTTTGTTTGTTTATGAGAAGTAAACTTGAAAAGTACTGGACAAAGATTATTTAACTGTTATGTAGTTAAATTTTAAACTTTCTGTGTATATCTAATTTAATTTACCATACATTTTCTTCATATGAATTACAGGAGCGTGTGTCAGAAGTAGATATAGATGTGTCGGAGTACTCGCCAGAAGACGAGAGCAGCTCTGCCGGGGGAGACTGCGATGCTCAACATGCCAAGCGAAGGGAGTCCGAGGCCATTTTGCCTGGAGGTGTGTATTAGTCATTGAGGTATTATGTACTAACGTATTAGTTGAAGAATTAAATTACTAACAGAAGAGACGATATTTTTTCAGAGAAACCTGAATCTAATGATTATAATACACGTATTATATACGTTAAATATTCCTCTAGGCCTAGACAAAAAATACTATTACAAATTTTATTGTCTTCGAAGATTCCTCATCACGGGACGTCTTTAACACAGCTGATACGAACTTTATTTTACTTGATATTTGCAAACATTGTATTTGGTATAAAAATAAGCTCTAATTATTCCAGGAGGCTCGGCGGTAATCCAGCCAGCACTATTGACAGGTGCTGCAAGTGTACTGAGCGCGGCAACCATGCGCTCCAACGACAACCGCGTTACTCTAACTCGCTGCTTGCTCATCTCAGTAGCGCTGCTGTTGGCAATATCAGCTTTATGTATGACGTACAGATTGTATCAAATCAAAATGTATCCGGAGGTATGTATTTTTTAAATTGTTTTCTAATTTGTGACTATCAAGCAGTCATCATCATCATCATCAACCTTTTTAAGATCCACTGCTGGATTATTGGTCTCTTTCTAGCGCTCCATATTAGTGGTGTTCATTGAAAGGAATTGCCATAGTCACCACGCTTGGCCCTCCGAAGCACGAGGAGTCGATTTAAGCATGTATTCTTAAAGCAAATTGGTGCTTAGCATTTTGGCAGTGAGTAGGACTTGAACCCGGGACCTCCAGTTTCAAGTCCACAGTCCTACCAATTAGGCTATCGACTACGAAGCGGTGAAAAAAATAATACAAAATCGGTCCTGAACGCAGGAGTCGAGCGGGGTTCTGAGGTCCTGGTGTCAAGAAACATGCTTTCATCTGTCAAATTGCCATAGCAACTAAGAGCCATGTTCGTATTCATCGGTGAGTTACGGACGCGATCCTACCTACTATGGAGTACCACGGACTCGTTCACACTACAATTCGCGCATTATCGTCTAGAAATCGTAGAAATGTAGTAATCATGTCAATGCGTTCCAAAGACAGTTTATATGTTACTATCAATATATTAAATTATAGTTAAATTGAATTGAATTGAGTGTTGCAACCACCTGAATGTTTATTTATAAAATTTAAATTTCTATCTTTAATTGGTATTATCGTTTATTAATCGTATTTGGTACCAGGTATCCAACAAGTAAGGTAGATAAGAGTAGCTCTAACAAATATGTTACCAAATTTCAGGACGAACTAGCAAGAATATCAGGAGCAGAAGTATACTCGGAGTTGGTGCGGTGGAGAACAAAGCTGCACGGGCGAGCCGCCGCCGAGCTGCACGCGTTCTTAACTTCTAACTTGTTGTTACTGTCCAAGGTTGGTACTCAGTTTTAATTCACACCCACGACAGTTACATCATATATCTAATGTACCTTCATTCGTGCTTTCAACCTCCTATAAATAACCTAAGTTTTCCAAAGTAGGAGAATTTTATACTAAACGTAAATTCCTATTAGAACTGAGTTTGGGAGTCAAACATTAAGAAATTTGACAGTTGCTGTGCTGTTACTTTTGCTTGTTGTTGCTTTTTACGATTCCCGGGAACTTAGCCCCAGGGTACAAGTTTTTTTCTTCGCCAACGCCCATCTTCCTCGCACAGCTCTAGTGGAAAGGCAGTCTAGCGGTGGTATTTTTTGAGATCTTCAATCTTCTTAGTACCTAATGTTTGTCGAAATGTATATACATTTTATTTAAAAACACTATTATGTCGTTTTTTTTTAATTCTGAAGTTAATTATCGTGTTAATTATAATGTGTTGATTAATTTCAGGTACGACAATCTTTAGAAACATTATCGAATGTCATACTAACAGACATGAATCACAGCGGGCAACATAAAATGAATATGGACATACCACCCAACGATACAGTCTATAGTTAGCGGCATGATACAAACAATGTAGAATAAGAGAAAATAAAATTTGGGCTAAGGCATCCTAATTTTTCCTAGAAAATCAAAGAAGACGAAAGTCGGTATCCCAGATACTGTCGGGGACAAATTGTAAAGTTCTTTTTTAATTTCGTAAAATCTCAGGGGCTAGCACGATATTGAAGCGTAGAACTCGATAAAACAGAACTTGGCCCCTCAGTGGCGTTAATTTCTGTCGCAAGTCAAAATATTATGAAGTATTATTCTGTACTGGATGAATTTTCAATGAAATGGTGCAATGTTTTTTTTATATTAAATATTATACATATAACGCTATATGTGGACGCATGTATAACTAAAATATGCATGTACATTCCTGTAATTTTGTTAATTGACATTAATAAAAGTACACAAAGCATATATTATTTTAATATGAATTCAAATATAATTTTATTTCTGTCAGAAAATATACTTATATTTTGTCCTAGAACTTTATACAATTGTCATAAAGTTACCTTTAAGGTACTTTATCTCTGTGTCAAACACAATTTGTGATTACGATAATAGTATCGAGAATTGTAACCACATTCAAGACATTTCATAATAGTGGACATCAATACAATGTTGTATTGTCGATTATAACGTAAATTTGGTTGGGAGTGGTGCTAGCATTTATTAATGAATGATTTGGTAGGTCTAAAATGAAACATTCCTTGTAAAGAATGATTATGAAGTTGAATGAAATATACATTATTATAAACTATTTCCATGTCTAGAATGTTTCCAAAGAACGCAATAAATACGATAGTAATTCCCGCGACAACGTTTAGAAGTCTGATTGTGACGTTAATTGTACAATCAAAATAATCTAGTCTTAACGCTCAATAAGAGTTTGTATCTTTCAATGTTATGGAAGTACATAATTACATACTAAATGTTTTATTGAATGTTTATTGATAAAATTAGTTTAAAATATTAGGACCATTTTTTTCTCCTAATTTTGACTTGGATATTAAAAATACGTTACAAGATATCACGTGGTCCTAATAGTATTATTAAATTAATTGTATTCGTTAAGTGTTATCAAATCTCAATTTACAATTATTTAGTGTAATTTATCTACAAGTTTGGCCAAAAGTGTTTAAAATTAAACAGTTGCATTTGTTAGTTTCCGAAATTGCTCATTGAATGTATTTTGTTGACCCAATAAACGAACTGGCTCTTATTGCAAAACAAAACAACTGATATTTATCTGTTAACTGTTATGCTCGTTACCACCCGTGCCAAAGTTGTTACTTTATGTGCAAACGTTATTAGTGCATATAATTATTTACAGATTCCGGAACATTTTTCTATAATGTAAACAAGTTGTAATTGTTATACTGTAAAAGACAAACAAAGTTGCCAAAGAACTGAAACAATACGGTCCTTTGAAATGATATTCGTTAAATTTGTGACTTAATTGACAAAATCACATTTAATTATGGAACATTATATAGTTATACCTAATGTAACACGACGAATATAAAATTCTGTTACAAGTTTGCTACTTTTATGACAATTCAGTTATTATTTTGATCACAATTTACTAAGAAATTATGACATGTCTTCAAAAATAATAATATCGCAAGTAAGTATTTTATATTCGTGGTGAAACTATAATCAATATCGTAGTTCCAAGGAAATGTGTATCATTTAATGGTGATAGTAAAATTATGTTTAATATTTATGTTGACTTTATAATAATGTAGGAATTGTTAAGTATAATTCGTCTGTCGGATTCACTATTTGTATATATTTGTTTAAATTGTGATTCATTTCCTGTTAGTTTGTAAATAATGAAATAGACAAATTAATTTGAATTACTTATTTTGTTTTATTTTCTTTATCCTCGCTTCAAAATATCACCATGAACTTTGTATATGACCAACTTTTTTTTTATTAAAAAAAAATCGAATGTAAACGATTTAGCAAATTTTGATGCCACCTTTACCCATGCAAAAAATACAAGTTAACTCTAATTAGACACCCTTTAGTACTTACGACGTTATCTACTTCTATTTCTATTGTTATACCTAACTATTAAAAAAAAGGAAAATCAATTATTAAAATGGAAAAATATTTATTACAATACGGCAATAAATTACAAAAGTGTAACAATTTACATAATTTATTATTTGAAATATATTATAGCCACATCTTGGCTACATTACACAGTAGATACAGCTCCCACAACTCATGATTTATTTATTAATTATTAAGAACTTTTAGATAAAATAAATACCTATAGTTATTTTTTTAGAAAAGAGGTATTAGAGTGGAAAATGATCGAAGAAGAAAATTAAAGTAATCACTTTCGTTGCGGGCTGTACCTACTGTTCATAAATAACATTAAAAATACTTGTTTGTATTTTGTATGCATGATACGGCTTTAATATTGACTAAAGACAATATGTTCACGAGTGCTACATAAAATAATTACAATTATTTTATTAGTTCTACTTGCGTTAGTTAGAAATTTAATTTCTTCAAGCATTACGAATAATGTTATGTTTTGTTGGCAACTTTTATTTCTACAATTCAGTTAGCTTATAAATTATGAATATTTAGTAAAATTGATTTTATCTATTACCAGCCAACACCGAAAATAAGTGCAACCGGAAATGTATCTAACCAAATAACAACCTTACGTCATAGGGTCCTATTTCACCGGGACACCAGGAGTACCAGGACACGTTTTTATGGAGATAAACTTACTTGGTTGCACAATGTTGCCATACAAATTATGAGGCATTTTGTTCTATTTTATTTAAAATTATTCGATCGTGGCATATTTTATTTGTCAATCGATTTTAATGAAACAAACACCAATATTATGTCAAAACATCACTGAAACTACTAAAAGGAAATAAGACTAAATAGAGGAGTATAATCTGTGGACACCACTATTCCGCAACCAGTCGGACCATGGCATCAAATTATGAGGCATTTTGTTCTATTTTATTTAAAATTATTCGATCGTGGCATATTTTATTTGTCAATCGATTTTAATGAAACAAACACCAATATTATGTCAAAACATCACTGAAAACTACTAAAAGGAAATAAGACTAAATAGAGGAGTATAATCTGTGGACACCACCATTCCGCAACCAGTCGGACCATGGCATTCCAGTGAAACAGGCCCCTTAATATTTGATCAATTTACGAAGACCTCTATTTATTTTTGGACAAGGTTCTCTGTTTTTCAGCATGTTGCACGAGCTGTTTGTCCGTAGCGAGCCCCTTACGTGTGCGCACGGCGTCAATGTAGACTTTAGCACGGTTCACTCCGTCCCATTTGTCGCCCCAATGGAGATATTCCTCCTCGGTGCGGGGCTTGTAGAATGGATCTATATCCATTACCTGTTAAAAAAAGATAAAGTTATATTTAATGCCAATGTCCGAATTCATAATCAACCAATAAGCTCACAATGCTCCAATATGTAGAACCGTACATACAAATCAACGGATCGATGTGATTTTTGCACAGAGTTAGAGGAGTCAATTTATTATTAGTTGGAGGGCCGGAGAATGGGAAAATATCCCATTGTTTCAAGAAAATTCTTATTTGTCTTCCGCTGGGTATCCGTGAAGTTATAAAAATTGACATAATTTGACAAGGGACATACCGTCGAAGGAACTTTCTTCTACATCCTTATGGGTGCTATAACGAAAGTAGAAATAAATGTCACGGGGTTCTATACACAAACACACCATGGCTTTTATACCTTGCGGTGTGGCAAGAGTCGCCAGTATATAACAGTGTTCGTTTACTTTCAATCAAACATTTCAAACTCACCTCCCAGTGACTGAAGAGTAACTGCGGTGCAGCTAGACCGGACGTGTTAGTGCGCAGCTCGAGAGCAAATTTGAAACTCTCGGCTACCGGCAGCAGCGCCTGCACCCGGAACGACGCTGACCCACCTTGCAGATCACTGCCTAATACTCTACCACCGCGTTTACCAAGTGCCGCGTACAATTTACCTGGAACAAACGTAAAATATATTTACTTAGGTATCTTATAATAATATATATAATATAATAAAAATAAAGCTGAAAAGTTTGTTTGTTTGAAGTCGGATTTGAAATAAATATATTTGAGTTATATTGTAATATGTATATGAATATATAAAATCAGGATCCCGGCCATCTACGTAGGTGTACTCGTACATAATCCGACAAACCACACTTAGAGGCTTTTCCATCTAAATATACCTCAACAGAACTGGCCACTCGGTATAGCCTTACAAATACCATCGGCTAAACGAGGGAGACTTGGTCTTCTGCTGGGTACCCTGGAACTGTAACACGGTTTGGGAGCTGTAAGGCAACCCGTGAAAAAAATAAAAATAAAATCAGGCAATGTGATTTCACTCCAAGATAAAGAAAATGCTGTTTTAATAATTTTTACCACATTATCTTTATTTAATACCGTGCTTTCGAAAAACAGACAAATTTACATTCCAATAAAATGACCTGACTTTCTACGTTGTATAATCTGAATACTCTCTCATTTTACTGAAATCTACCAGTATATTTTTTGAAACAGCTTGTTTTGAAATACCTATATCTTAAAAATATTATCTACAAAATATTATCAGCATCCTTAATTTTTTCTTGCTTGTTTCGAATTCAGTCGAGCTGATTTTGGCACGTGATTTTAAAAATCCTAGGTAGGTTACTTATTACACAACATAAAAAAGGGTTAAGATAAACGTGTTTACTTCTTTCACCCACAAATAATGGAAACCATAAACTTGAAGAGGCCGCCGTCTCACTGATAATTTCCAGACGATTTTTTTTATAAAAAGGTTTTTAGGGACACGCTATCTATTTATTGCTCTTGGCAGAAATTGAGCAAAGATTAGTTGCGGAGTGCGGACGTGTCAAGTTGACAAGCCACTTCCTAAGGTACAGGTGGACGCAAATAATAAGCTATGTTCGCATTTGAGTTTCCTGGCTTTTTGGTATTTTTTTTTTGTGAGAATTGTTAATCTTACACATGTATTTAATTTAATTTTAAAAATAAACTCTGACAAATTAGGTTCATCACTATCGTGTAGGGTCAAAAATTGGTAAACTATTTAAGGTAGGAAACAATTTAATTTGAAGTTAGTAATTTAAAATTTCTCTTATAGAAGTAAAGAAAATTGAAGTGTCTGGCTGTGACTTCTGGGTATGGGTTTTTGGTCTATCTCGATAGACTATATAGTATAGGCTCCGAAATATAAATAAAAACCACTGAAGATATAAATATGTATGAAAATTGGAAGGTATATTCCTTAGGGAGTGTAGAGGTGCAATAAGAAATGGTTTTTCGAAAATCAACCCCTACGTTCCTAATACAGGACAACTGCTAGTGGCTAATATAATTTTCATGAAATTTTCAGCGACCACAGTAAATGCGTATTTATATTATAAACTAAAGAAACCGGCCAAGTGCGAGTCGGACTCGCGCACGAAGGGTTCCGTACCATTATCTATAAAAATGGCAAAAAAAAAAAAAACACGTTTGTTGTATGGTAGCCCCCCTTATATATTAATTTTATTTTAATTATTTATTTTTAAAGTGAATATATAACTAAATATTCTGTGAATATTTCAAGCGTCTACCTATTGCCGTTATCAATATCGAGCA
This sequence comes from Nemapogon koenigi, assembly GCA_963924495.1. Lineage (NCBI taxonomy): Eukaryota > Metazoa > Arthropoda > Insecta > Lepidoptera > Tineidae > Nemapogon > Nemapogon koenigi. Next base: position 6,692,973 of record OZ004644.1, on the reverse strand, counting down.
AAAACGAGCAAAAAGTCACGTTTGTTGAATTGGAGCCCCCTTAAATATTTATTTTATTCTGTGAACATTTCAACTGTTCATGAGATACAGCCTGGTGACAGACAGACGGACGGACGGACGGACGCCTTAGTAATAGGGTTTCCGTTTTTACCATTTAGGTACGGAACTCTAAAAAAATCTACCTATTGCCGTTATCAATATCGAGCAAAAACGAGCAAAAAGTCACGTTTGTTGTATTGGAGCCCCCTTAAATATTTATTTTATTCTGTGAACATTTCAACTGTCTAACTATCACGGTTCATGAGATACAGCCTGGTGACAGACAGACGGACGGACGGACGGACGCCTTAGTAATAGGGTTTCCGTTTTTACCATTTAGGTACGGAACCCTAAAAAAGTATGAACATGCTTCAAATTTTAAATGAAAAGGATTTCTGCATCACTTAATTATCTCCTTGACTGGACCCGAAAATAGTTTAAAAAATCTACTATTAAGTTAAGGGTTAATAAAATCTACATTTTATTTCCAATTTAGTAAAGTTTATCGGTTCATTTAAGTCTTTAAGTTATCATTCCACCTGCTCAACCAAGTTACCTCTTCCATTTATTTATTTTATTTTTTATCTCGACTGATACGAACGGATGGACATTATGCCGAGCGGAAGTGAGCAGGCGCCGCGCCTTATCTACCGAGATATGAAGAAAATGGACAAGTATTTTATTGCAGCTCTCAAAAATATATCTGGTCCACGATACAAAAAAAATATCCTTATTCTTTAATGAGACGGTCCCTTTCTGTCTGAAATGTCGATTGAGCTGCAATTTGCGACATTTATTTTGTAGCTCTTGTTCGCCGAGTTCATTCATGAATTCGTATGTTGAGTTTACGTAGATATTTTAAGAGTAGGTAGGTAAATTGGGATTCATCGGAGAATAAAAAAATAGGACACGTAAAACATCATCGAACTGAATTTAGGAATACATCTCGCGCAAATTTGTTCGCGACAAACCACACCATCTTAAGATAGGTACCTCAACAGAACTGGCCACTCGTTAGGTATAGCCTCACAAATACTATCGGCTAAAAGAGGAAGACTTGGTTTTCTCTGAGACGTAACACCGGTTTTGGGAGCTGTAAGACAACACGTGAAAAAAAAAACTCGCGAAAATTTCGCCAATATAAAAATAAAACAAGAATCATATGCATATTTAACGTCCAACGATATTATGATACACACTATACCTAATCCTTTATGGAGAGTTTACCTTATATTTAACTAGCTGTTCGCCCGTGAGACTCATACAATCTTTCGACCCCTAATGGGTATAAATGTAAGGGGGTCCTTAGGGGAGTAAATTTAAAAAAAAGTAGCCTATGTCCTTCCCTATGATTCAAGCTTACTCCATATACAATTTCATCAAAATCGGTTCAGTGATTTAGCCGAGAAAGCGTAACAGACAGAGTTACTTTAACATTTATATTATTAGTATGGATTATTTTACGTAATTCATTATAAGGCAGCCTGTGATATGATAAAATTTTAAGTGCTATGGAACGAAACAGTTTTAAGGTAAAGTAGTTATACAATTCGTTGGTAATGATGGTGGATAAAAAGCATTTAACGGTTGAATGCAGCCCGCAGCCCTATGTCGCGACTTCGCGAGCTACTTTTTAGCTCGTAACGGGCACCGATGTAGTGCGTCTAGTCTGAAAGGCGACGATCTAACGGCTGTCTATTTGCTAAACCTTACGTGGACCTGGGTTAGTCTAGACAAAAATTATAGGTGACCGAGCGAGAGTCAAGGCGAACTACACACGTAAATTATTGTGTGATCTTCACGGGATGCCAAGATACCTAAATAAATGACAAGTTAACGCTCTTTTTAACCGAACTTCAAAAGGAGGAGGTTCTCAATTCGTCGGAATATTTTTTTTTTATGTATGTTCCCCGATTACTTGAGGACGCCCGGACCGATTTGGAAAATTGTTTTTTTATTTGAAAGGGTATACTTCCTAGGTGGTCCCATGGTCATCAGATGATGAGATCCTGGAGAAATCGAGAACTCTTCAAATTTTATAGGCACACTTGAAGCGATTTGGGTATTTTTTTTTATTCGGAACGCACAATTTTCAGTGAATTATTTTGAAGTCTGTACACATTTTTTTAAAAGGCCATTATAAAATTATACTTAGTAAGTGGTAAGGCCCCAGTCCCAGGACGGCGTTTCTTTTTAGTTTTTAGGATTCCGTACATCTTCGATAATAAAACGGAAACCCTTATAGGATCACTCAGGTGTGTGTCTGTCTGTCCGTCTGTCACAGATTATTTTCTCCGAATCTACTGGACGAAAAATGTTGAAACTTGGTACATATATAGAGTTTTAACGGACGTGTAGCGTAAATAATCGAATTTCGATTTTGGGATGAAAATTAAATTTTCAAGTGCAATATGTGACATATCAAAAGAAAGCGCTCGTTCTAAGGAATACAAATATATATATTTTATAATTTTAAAATTAATAGTTTAAATTATGTTAAAGAAAATATACGAAAACCTAAACGACAATCCTGTCTTAAAGTTCTGACCGAAAAAATGGTACGGAACCCTGAGCGCGCGAGTCGTAGGTACTCGCAACTTGACCATTTTTTATATTAATATAGCTAAATAAAAAGTAACATGTCAAACGTGTGATATAGTCAAGATTTTCTCAGTACACTTTGCAATTTCCCATGGCGGCAGGAAGGGCGGTGTTCCGCCGGTTACCCCACATGTTGTCGTAAGAACATTTTTCCTCCACAGTGCCCAGTACCGACACCTGTTTCTCTCAACCTGTATCAATTACGTTTGCAACGGAAACGAACCGATACGAGATCTCGCTGTCGGATTGTAAATAAACAATCGAGACGTATTTTTGGTTGTAACCTAATGATCTACATTTTAACTTAGTTTTTAAATTAAATAAATAAGACAGCGCCGCCAGAGACAGTTTTCAGAAGTGTTGACGACGCAGGCTTTCCATGCCCTCTGTAGCACGAGATTACTAGCACTTATTCTTAGTTCACGTAATGATTTTATGTCTGCGTTTTCTGAGCACATAACCCACTACTTTATTGCAAACGATTGCAAATGTCTATGACTATTTATTGCATTATTAGCAAGTTTCCTATTCGTAGTTAATTTACTTTGGCCTAGCGGTTCTTATGTCACTCGTGTTCGTTTTAAAAATGTGTCTTAAAATTTTATATTTGTATTTTCATTTAATTTTTCAAATTCACAAGATTTCATTTTTCGTTAAGTACGTTTCGTTTTTTTATTCAGTGGTTTAAGAGATATTTTGAAAAAACTACACTGTGTAACGAGTACAGCTCAAAGCTACTATACTCTCTGCCTACAAAGGTACCTGACAATAAAAAGTATTAGTTGTAGTTGTAGAAACAAAACAGGATACAAGGGGACTACTGATGGAGCCATAACACGAAAAAATACAATAGAATAGATACAAGGGAATTTAATTTACGTGCTTCTCTATATATATACCCATCTTTGTTGATGAAAGTGAATAAAATTTAATTTTAAATTAATAAACTCAAAAATAAACAATAATGAATGAAATAAAAGAACCATGAACGAACTATTGAAAGAATGAAACGAACGAACGCACGCAGCTAATGTCATTTCTTTTTTTTTAATACAGAATACGCATAGACACCTGATACTTTTAGCGTTATCGGCTTTTTCTAAAAATGCAATATTTAAAAATTAATTTAAGAGTTATAAAGTTTAAATTTCAGAAAAGAAAAAAATACGGGTACCTTAATTTTTCACCTACTTTCATATAGGCTAATAAAATTAGGGTGTTAAAATTTTGAATTGTTGTGGATTCCCGCAACAACGTTCTAGGCGCGATGATGACGTCACATTTTGCAAACCAACATAATGATGGTCACAGATTAGATAAAATAACAAGACTGATTAGTCAACTGATTGACAGACAGTTAATATAATATATAGTCTGTGGTTATTTATTTGTTTATTTAGAAGTGACGTCACTTTCCGCGTGCGGTTACGTGACCGTAAGTATGAATTAAAGCTTTTTCATTTAGATATAAAAATATATATTTTTTATTAAACAAATAAATATTTATTATTATTTTCAGTGATTATAGACTATATAGAAAATATTATTGTGTATTTATTTTCTTTCACTGTGATCACCCCTATTACTGGTACGTAAAATTTTTACTTTGGTTTAGGCAATAAAGTACGAACGGCGCGACCGCATTTAATTCATTACATCACTCACACATTGCATTTCAACAAAAAAAAATCTCATAATGTTTCCTTCAAAAACTATATCAAATTAGAGCCGGCAATGTTGAAGAAATACACTTAATATTTGTGATGCAACCTTCATTATGTAAGGCGCTAGTACACCCACAGTTAATGTTACACTGTGCACTGTGCACAACCCACGTGTCAAACCTACACTCCATTTAGGTTAACCGAAATTCTGCAGGATTAAAAGATGATGTGAATAAAATAAAGGTTTAAGCTGGTTTACAATTTTACTACTTATTGTTTAACGAGCATTTGTTGTATATAAAATTGAAAGGGGAATGCTGAGATGGTTTGAACTTGTTGAACGAATGTGTGATGAAATAATGATTTAAATAAAGCTATAGTACCGAAAGGAACAACAAGGAAAGGACGACCAAGACGAACTTTCATTGAGGTAGTACTAAAAATAGACGTGCATGTATGAAACGATGTATATATGGATGTAGAGGAAGCAAGAGAAGTATGCAAAGATTTGGGAAACAGGCGTGAAGGTATGTAGGTAATATCTGGTAATTTTTTAACCAGCAAAAAATATGAATTAGAAAGTAATAATTTAGAATAACACAAAAAAAAGAATAAATAGAAATAGAAAATAAATGTCAAGGACTTTACCTGAATAGTAATCAAAACAAAAATAAGTTTTCTCATGGCCGATATTGTACGTCACTGTCTGCCTCGTTTTTCGAATTGTAGAATCCGCCGCATTACAAAAACTCTTTACAATGGATTTTAAATAAAGAAATAACAAACTGTTATGTAAAGCGGCTAGCCTTTTTGTATTACGGCGGATTCTACAATTCGGCTGCGATATGTAGAATATACCTACTTACTTAGGTATTTATATTCTATGACTAAATAAAATTTCATCCAGGTCAGCTTTTAGGCGTAACATTACCATTAAAATTCGTATTTGAGTACTACTTTGGTAAGGTATTTTGAGATCGAAAAGCCCCTTTGCACAATTTGTCGGATTATGCACATTAGCTTTCCAGTTTTAATTGATACATGACCGATGGGAATTACGAAACCGCAAATCTAATAGTCGCTCTTCGACCGCATCTTTTGTCATTATACATTTGCATTTCAAGGTAGATTTCTTCAGACCATAAAAAGAAAAAGTCATCAACAAATCTTGTTAAAGAACACAGCGTCCATCTAGTTCACTATACCATAGATTAAATAACAATTACTACGTGAACTATACATTGGTTTGGTATGCACTCGCCCACGGCGCTACACTTGTCTGTCACCTTTAAGGCTTTAACATATGTCTAAAACCTCAAGATTTGACCTCTATATTTTGTATTGAAAACGCTCGGGAATATAGGGCGACAGAACCGGCACGCTCGCGTGGATAATCTTCAATTTAGGTGAAAAAATAAAATTCACGAGTAAAAATCAATATTTTTAAGACCTCTGTTGTGTGTAAAAACTAACTAAAGAGCTTGTGCCGTTTTGGAGATATTTTACAAATCATGACGACAATAGGTAGAGGTACTTGGGGATATTTTGTCTAAAAATGGTATGTCAAAAATTTATATATTTCCAATTAAAATCTATTGGATCGTTATGTATTTATACCTACGTAATTTTTTTTCACAGATTAATTTAATAGTTCTTTGGATATTTTGACTTAAATATCGAATAATTTAGGGATTTTACCGCTGTTAAAGCTTTAATACAATTTGTATAACAATGCACTTGTCCATTTATAAATATCTGTGGCCCCGATTATTGGTGACTCATTCAGCCCGCCTTTTCATGATTAACTTTATTACAATTACAAACACATTACAATTGCGAAACGGCTGAACTTTTGGATGAAAATTAATGAAGTAACTACCTCCATATCTTAAATATTAGTAAATTATATTTCATCCTTTATCCAATACTAGCGACCGAAGCCGGGGGAGGGGCATTGCTCGGGTACAATATGGATTTACAACAATTTGAATACTTATGTAAATACGCTCTATATAAGAGACAGATATATGCTACGCGAACTTTTTTGTAGATAATTTTATTCTACACAATTCTTTTTTATATCTCTGACGGATTAGACAGCATACGCCATGAAAACTCGCTGGGGCTAATTTTTTTCCCAACTTGATTCACTATACTGTTAATGTTCAGCTCCTAAATATAATAAACATGGTGCAACAAAATCCGTTCAGTAGTTTTTACATGAAAATGTCACATGATTCTGTCTATGGTTGAATTATTAGGAAATGTTTTGTTACCCGTGTCATTCATAACTTTGTGTTCTATGCGTTCTACGTTCATAAACTGATTTCGAAGTTAGTTTTTTCTGCCCCATGCAATATTGAACCCGGGAACGTCAAGTGCAACGCTATTTAAACAATTAACCAACCAACATAATAACAATATGGACATACTTATCTCATATTTATAACCAACAAGTGTCCGGTGCACAACATCCTACGACAGCGCCTACATTACATCCCACCTTCACGTGCAACCCACATTTCACGTAATTCGACAAATAAGGGTAAACACCTTGTCTCAATTGGTATAATATGAACAAATACTTGACATTATGCAAAATACATACGTTATAATGAGCTACATTGTATTTAAGTTTGTTTTTCATTCCCATATAGTTACAATTTTCATTCCCATGCAATATTAAGCTCTAAAAAGTATAAGTAGGTATGTCCACTGAAAATTGAGCACATTCCACTTGAGTAAGTCTGGGCCTATTTTTTGTTAGGAAAGTTTGTAGGATAAAAAAAAATTATCAATGGAAAATATATAACAATAGATAGACAGTAGTAAAACTTACATAGAGGTAGTAGACGGGCCTTGGAGTCTTGATGGCTGATGCTTGGAAAAAAAGGGATTTATTTTATAACTATACCTATTATGAAGTGTAATTTGACTATCTTAAACATTGTGTGATATGTAATTTTTATGCAAATGTAATCTATAGGATGGCTTAATAAATAAATAAAAGTAAAAAATCACTATTTCCACTAAATATTGCCTATTCCAACTCTGATAAGCTGGAATCTTCAGATAAAAATTTAAAAATAATTTCAGATGCAGCTGGTCAGTGATTTAGTAATAGGCATTCCAACAAACAATAGCCTATATTACTTGCCTATCACAAGTGGAATGTGCTCAATTCTCAGTGGACCTAAAATACAAACAATCGCCGAGCATGTGTGAAAGGTATATATGATGATTATAAAAGTAGCGAAAGAGGTATGTCAAGATCGTAGCAAATGACATTCGATTGTCACTGCCTACCCCTCTTGGGAAAGGCGTGATGATAGATAGATAGATAAATACCACAGATCCGAAATACATACTTAGGTTCATGATCTATTATCACACTTTTTACATACAGACGGCTTCCACGTATGCCTGCATCGGGCATTTTTGGCTGCGCATTTCTGGCCGGCAATTCTCGGTCCGAACCGAGATTATTTTTTGAAGTGAAAACTTATTTAGGCACGCGCTATATGGCGTGTTATATACCTACTTATAAATTAAAAACCACTGTTAAGTTTTAACTTCTGTCGGCAGTCCCCATGACTCTGCCTATGCCTTTTTATAATCAATATTCATCATACGTCTCTCATACATTTTGTGTTCGATGAAAGTACATTGAGGACAGCCACGTTTTACCACAAAATATTTTAAATTTTGAACCAAATCGTTATCAATCGCTCAAATCAGTCAATCAAATGGTCAATACAATCACTAGTTTCTAATAAAATCTTAAATGAAGCAAATAATGCGGTGAATATGGTTGAAATTATATTGCATTTATACACACGCTCCCAACAGCTCTAAATACAGGAATATTTGAACTTGCTTCAAGGTAAAATTGTCGACACGTGTACCCTCGAACGAATTTGCCAATAATTCAGTTCTATTCATAAAAATACGATGATTGGTCCCACGTGTAAGCTCTGGCGCGTGTAGACGGCAACTTGATTGAAGGTTGATTTACGGACAATTTTACCAAAAATAACTCTGTCGTTGCATTATCGTGTTTAAAAATAAACACATCTGATACGAGCTACGAGTAGGTTACATACATTCTTAAATTCAGTAAAGTTATAAATAAATAAATACAAGTGCCTATAAGGTTCAACCAGGAACGCAATCTTCACATTTAGCCCCTAGACCACATTAAACAAGGGAGTGGACAAGCATGTCGCTACACTTAATTGGATTATAGACAGCTGTCACTTCTGAAACCACTGATTTACCCAGAGGTAGGTATATTTTCAAAACGACATTGGGAGGTCTGCGCAGGTTTTTAATGAAAATTGGCAATGGAAATGTACCTACGGTTTTCCAAGGTATATTTTGATGTATAATTAAGTTTTAAAAAACTAATTTTAGTTAATTTTCGTCGACTCGAGTCATTAAATATTGAAAACGCACGTCGCGTGACCAACACTAGTTGGGTTAGTAAAGTTTTAGTAGTTGAAGTATTTCCGTATAAACGGTACCAGGAGAAGCGATACCTAAAGTTTTCTGAACTCATTAAGTATATCATTTTCGTGACGCAGCTTATTCACCCATTTTACATTTTAGCTGTGGCGAAGGCTGAATATTTTCGTAAAGAGTATTTAATTTATAATTTTCTGTATCATCGTGTTAAATAATACCTATAAAACAAAATTAAACAGGATATGCATATTGGTGCTACGTTTTTCTCAGAAAATTGTGAAAATTGAATTGAATTTAATTTGTTGCTAAAAAAAGGTTTTCGTGGAAATTTTAACGATTGACTTTTAACTGGACTTTCTGAGTTCTAGAGATCTAACACTGTAGGAGACAACATTGTCACCGCACTTTTTGGAACTACATATGTATTCTGTCACTTCCTAAAGCAAACCTTTTTAAATCTAGTGAGGATTGAACTCAGAAAGTCCAGTTGAAAGTCAATCGTTAAAATTACCACGAAAACCTTTTTTTAGCAACAAATTAAATTCAATTCAATTTTCACAATTTTCTGAGAAAAACGAAACACCACAATTCCGAATACTCCATACATATCACGAGGTAATTTAGAGCGACTCAAAAAGCTCAAGTAAGAACCATATAACCATCGATTCCAGGTATGGAACAATGCCCTGCGAGCTGAAAGACATATTAGTGCCATCGTGCTGCAACAAAAGGGACTTAGTGTACGCGTGCCAATTTCTTTACGATCTGCAAAAAAGCTGAACACTCGACGTGAAGTACCTCTGGAGATTTTCATTGTTACAGTCACAATGCGGCCACTCATCTTCACGGCTGTACTAGCCCTTTCTTGCGATCATTCGTTAAGTAGTATAGTATTTTTTTGTGCGTCATATTTTCTATGGTCATTCATAAACTGAGAACACACAGTATCTGGGAAATACGCTGCGTTTGAAATTAAACGTACCTAGAAATCTACCATTACCTGTTGTCTAGTTAGTGGAGAGGCTATGAATTAATTTCACTATCAGTTTGACACAAAAAACTGAATAATACAGATACAACATTAATATAATCTTTATCATGAAATATTTAGTAGATAATAGAATATTATATTTCGGTGATCTAAAACCAACGAAACAATAGTTGTTTTTTCAAGAAAACCAAAATAGCCGCTTTGTCCATTATTAAACTAACGAATTTTATATGAAAGGTCATTTGTGGCGAAGGGTGAACTTTATTTATCGTTTGACATTTAATTTATGGAGGCTCCGATCAGGATGACGTCAAAACTAACCTCGCGTATGATAGATTATGGTTTTTCTATGCCGACTAGACGATAATATAGTTTTTTTTTGCAGTAATTGTGTGGTATAATGATATTTACTGTTTACGGCAAAGCAATCTTACTTATATTTACTTTAATAGACCGGAAAATTTTGGGTAAAAACTAGATAGACTTATTTGTCCGTAAGTTGTTAAACTAGGATATATTTTTTTTACATTTTTCTATCATTTGAAATTACACATAAATATAATACAATAACTATTTCAATCAGACAATAAAAACATTCTCCCTTGCATTCCATAATGTAAAAAAACCTATAATACATATATTCATTTAGCAGTGAATATTTATAATTTGAATTTTTTATAAATGTTTATTTCCATTAACAATTACAAAATTATTTAAAAAAATTAAGTAAAACCCTCGAGGAAGGTAGTTAGTGCGATCGCCGGTTGTTCTTCCGCGAGATGCCTCTTCGGCCGGATGCTGAAGTCTCTCACAAAAACCAGAGAACATTCCACTGAGGTTTACTATTAAAATTACTACACGAACCTAAAGAGCGGACGCCTCATGGTATGTAACTGCAATGAACTATTTCTAAATTAACTTACCTATCTTTATACAGTTGCATTTTTTTTATTAATTATATAATTATAATATTGAAAAATAGTTGGAAGTCCCAAAAGTCAACGTCAATCATTGAAGAGATTGTACCAGAATATGTAAATACATCGGAAAAATATTTTTAGAATTCGAGATATTGGCACTTTTCGAATAGAAATCGATACCCTATATTTTTTTTGTATTCTATTGAAAACGAAAAAATATGATATGGCATATTCTGGTCACTCTTTTGGATGATATTTGGGACAATCTGTATAATGAAATAATCCAATAACCGTTACGAAGTTATATAATTATATGCATCCTGTAAAAAAATGTTTGGTATTATATGAAATACTTAACGAAAACAGATTGTACCTATAACAACTTTAACCCGTAACATGGAGCACGGAGAGGCTTGAAATATATAACAACTACGGCCTTTTCGTGTTCATTCCCACGCGTATAAAACTACATAATATTTTTGATGACAGTAACATGCGATAAGGCATCCTCGTCGAGCTCACGAGCGACTCGGACGACCGGAAGGGCGACCTGTGAGCTGTGCCTGTGTCACGACACGATTTATACCCACGGAAAGAAATGCCAACATCAAATAGTTGGTCGAGAAGTTTCCTTTATTCCTCAATTTTTACCCGACCTGCGCGACAGCAAATACAGGGTTATGTTTTTCAAGCGTATCTATGAATGAGGTGTCTATTCTATTGACTCGTCTAAACAGTGCGATGGTTATAGGGTAGGTTGTGTTTTATTAAAGCCGTAAAATGTAATTTTGTCGTTACAAAAAAAAATCTAAGCATTTCGGAAATATATACCTATTACTCATCTGAGAAAATTTAAAGTAATACAATAATAATAAAAATAAAAACGAGTAAAAAGTTTGAAAAAAATCACAAATTACTGAAAAGTGAAAATAGTAGGTATAAGTAGTAAGTATAGAATCTATAGAAAGATAAATTACAAGGTATCGCAGGCGGGACAAACAAAAGTTTTGTTGCAGAAATGAAAATAAAATCGCAATCAAATTACTACATATTTATGTATTTTGTTTGTTGGATTGTCACTGCGATTACTTTTTCGTTTACATTCTAGATTCTATACTTTGTTTTTTCACTTTTCAGTTATTAGTGGAGTAGGGTTTATGCTTCATTTTTTTTTATAAACATTATAGTTTATATTTATTTATTTATTACTGATATTTCTTTAAATAATTAACCGATAAATTCAACTAATTACTGGATTTATTAAACATTTAGCCAATATGTACTATTAATTAACATATAAATCTAAAGGAAAGGGCGGGCGAAGCTCGTTTATTTTTATATCTACTGACATGCTAAATTGTTTATTATAGTTTTCTGAGAGCATCTAAATAATACTGCCAATTCAGTAACTATCACAAACAAAAATGTAATCTCTTGTGAAAAATTAGTAGTAGGTAAATGAGTTAAATTCTCGATTTTAACGAGCAAAACTCGCATACAGCTAGCTATACATTAATACATTAGCTATACATTAGTCGAGACTAAAGTGGTGCCAGAATAATCAACAGCAGATTAGAATGGATAAAATTGTGAGACATCACTCCTCCAGGGACTTTGGTAAGTTCTGGAAGGCAGCGAACAGACTGAATCCTAGGCCGAGTCGTCCGGCGAGCGTAGGGGGTTTGCATGAGCCGAGGGACATTGCCAACTTATTTAAGGACAATTTTAAGATAACACCGACACTTGAATCATGTCCCCGTGGTGCTGAGAGCTGTCATGCGGAGTGCACGATAAGTTTCTCAGCTGAGGAAGTAAGCTTGGTTATAAGGGGCATGGTCAGAGGTAAGCCGCCAGGGCATGACAGCCTCAGCATCGAGCACTTGCAGCATGCAGGGATTCACTTTCCCGGGGTTTTGGCCGTGCTCTTTGCTCAGTGTGTAAGGCATCAATATCTGCCAGAGAGTCTAATAAGAACCATTGTTGCACCTATATTAAAAAACAAGACTGGGGATAGTTCGGACATAGCAAACTATCGGCCTATATCATTGGCAACGATCATGGCTAAAATACTGGACGGTCTGCTTGATCGACATCTCAGTAAACATATAAATTTACATGACGCTCAGTTTGGCTTCCGACCTGGTCTATCTACAGAAAGTGCAATTCTGTCGCTCAAGCATACTGTCCATTATTATACGGGCAGGAACACGCCCGTATATGCGTGTTTCCTCGACTTGTCCAAGGCTTTCGACTTGGTGTCATATGATGTGTTATGGAAAAAACTAGAATGTGAAACAACAGTGCCTCATGAACTTGTGTCCATTTTTAGGTATTGGTATAAAAACCAAACAAATAATGTCAGATGGGCAGGAGCGTTGTCAGACTTGTATGGGTTGGGGTGTGGGGTGAGACAGGGAGGATTGACATCTCCCAGACTTTTCAACCTTTACATGAATGAGCTGATAGGGGAGCTGAACGGCACAGGTGTCGGATGTCACATAGACGGTGTGAGCATAAATAACATTAGCTACGCCGACGACATGGTGCTGTTGAGCCCCTCTATTAGCGCACTAAGGAAGTTAGTCGCCATATGTGAATCCTATGCGACGGCTCATGGGCTCAGATATAATGTAAAAAAGAGTGAGTTGTTAGTGTTTAAAGCTGGCACCAAATGCTATAACACTGTGCCACCAGTGTTGCTAGAAGGCATTCTTCTCAACAGAGTCTCGAAATTTAAGTATCTGGGCCATTGGGATTTGGCGGATAACATGGATCTGGAGAGGGAGCGTAGGGCGCTGTCCGTCCGGTGTAATATGCTAGCTCGCAAATTCGCACGTTGCACAAATCAAGTTAAGACCACACTTTTTAAATCTTTTTGTCAATCTTTCTATACATGTGCTCTGTGGGTCAAGTATGCGGGGCGGGCGTATAGCACCCTGCGAGTGCAATACAACAACGCGCTCCGGGTGCTGCTGCGGCTGCCGCGTTTCTGTAGCGCGTCCGCCATGTTCGCTTGCGCGGGTATTGATGATTTCTACGCCGTCATGCGCAAGAGGTGCGCGTCCCTATTGCGCGAGTCCGCGGTAGCCGCAACACCATCCTGAGCACGATAGCCGACAGATGGGATTGTCCCATCTTAGGGTATTGGGTTCGGTTGCACACAAACAACTGTTCTCCCTCCAGTGTGTGATCAATGTAGTAATGTTGTGTTACTTTTATTTTTTTTAATTAGGTACTAACAATAGATTAAGATAAAAATACTAACAAATTATGGATCATAGTTGTCCGAAATAAAAGATATTTATTTTTATTTATTTTAATTATTTCGTCGAGGGGTACGGTTAGGGTTCCCAGATCAAAAAATAGAAATTCCGGAGAAAATTCCTGACATTTAATGAAAATTCCTTTCTTGACTTTCTTGTACCTAAATATAATATTAATGTCGTCTCAAATGTCGTTATGCATCGTGCATGTGAAAAAACAATGCAAATTTTCGATTTTTTTATTTCACTCTACTAATTGTAGAAATTCCAGACGTATGGCAACCCTAGGTACGGTAGACTCTGATTGAAATCTATAGCAAATTATTAAGAAAAAATAAAAGTATTAATTTTGAATCGACAACATATCCGCAAACGTTGAATTTAGTAGAAATGTTTGCTGCAAAGTTTACAACCTACCTTAAATCAACAATCTTTATTTTGTAATTTATTTGATGGCAATGAAGAACCATTCAAGCCTTCCCAATTCTGTAATATATACTTTAAGGGGAGGAACGAATAATTTCGGTTGAAAATTATAGGATATTTCCCTGGGAAGCAATTCCGGAATTAACCGTGAGCACATAATGTATATGGACATAAACGTAGAAATTCTTTGAAATGGTCTTTTGTTAGTAAAGTCAACAAGTCATCAGGACTTCCGTCTATTGAATGAGGCGACCTCTTTCACAAAAGTTGTATATTAGCCTACTACGACTATATACAAACATTAGCCGTAGCCCGTAGGTATTACTTTGTAGGTACCAAAAGGCCTTAACACCGTAAGTATAATAGCCTCAAAAATTTAGCTAAAAGATTAGCAAAAGTAATGTATTATTTTACTTAGGTACTTAAAAAATACATTACCCTCCTTCTGAGGCAGTCGGTTATGTAAAACAGTTAAAATCGTATGAATTTTACAGAATTCATAAGAAATTTTTATTTTATAAGTAACACAGCGACGGGGGTGGACAAATAAGAATTTTCCTGAAGGAACGAGCTATTTTCCGGGATAAAAAGTACGTCGATCCGATACTCCGTGAAAGAGTGATAACATAATAATTTAATAATACATTCTATTCTATTCTATTTTTTTTCAAAATGGCTCCATCAGGGTTTTGATGATTCCGCCAATGTCAAGTAATATAGACGTCACAGTAACAATAAGCCGATTGATCGGTAGGTAGAATGCTCCCGCCGGCCGTAATATGTCCTATTAATCACTGACTAATCACAACTATTACAGCGCGGGCGGGATTAAACTGGATTCCCCATGACGTCCTGGCGGACGCGTGCGTATATCACAAAGGCGTCACGTGGAATCCTAATAATACATTGTTATAGTATTTCAAATATAGCTTGATACTTGTGACAGCTGCCAACAAAGTCAATGATATGACTTTATACGAGCGACGAACAAAAAAAAATTGTGCAATACCAAAAATCACAAATTTTCTTGCAGTTACAATTATAATTAACATAGTGCTAAGCACATAAACGAGTAAATTAAAAGAAAACCGCGTTGACTTCAACAGTTTTCCAAGCACTTTGACAACTGTTCCAGGTATCAAGCTATATTTTAAGTACTATATAGATGGACAGTAATCTCAATATACCCTACGCGAAACCAGCACAGCGAAATCTGAATGTAATACATATTGCATTCGCAAAACATAATTAATTTAAAATAAACAATCTTGGCGATACATTTAAACCGTAGTCAGTAACTCGTTCATGTAACCCGATGTATAGTATAGTTGTTCTGCAAGTACGTATAGCGTTACTGGGCGTTCATTCATAGAAGCACTTCATTCATCGCACCGAGGCCATGAATGGGCGCGAGCGAGACGCAACATTTACTAAGGCCGCGTTATAATGGGCTTGAAGCATTTACATTTTATTGTTTTTAAAGAACCGAATTTCAAAAAAGGAAGAGGTTTACAATTCGTCGGAATCTTTTATGTTTTTTTTATGTATACGTTCCCGATTACTTGACCGATTTGGAAATATTATTTTTGTCTGAAAGGGTATACTTTCAAGGTGGTCCCATGGTCATCAAGTCAGGATCTGATCATGGGATCCTGGAGAATTCAAGAACTTTTCAAATTTTATAGTCACAACTGAAGCGAATTTTTTTATAGTAACTTGTGCATTTGCTTTCGGAAAGCACATTTTGGTTTTGATGGCGGTTTTTTTTCTTCATCAGAAGTGCTATATTAACTTGTTGATGTTATCGTATTTAGTGGACGATTCTCGCTCTTTCGATATTTAGTGGAAATAGAGATATCTCTACGTCAAAATATCACAAAAATATCTACTTTTCAAAAGAGTTAATTCTTGGGAACTATAGAGTTGGATGTTAGATTTAAAAAAAAATAAAAATAAGTTTTTGCTCTAAACTTGAATATAATCATAGCTCATAGCGATAGCGAATAATGCCGGTAAACTAAATTTAGGTAGGTATTTATCTAGAAAAAGTATTTATTTTTACGGGTGAACGCGGGTTTACGTCGGAGAACAAGATTGTATATAAAAACATGGTCGGTAGGAAGTCAGCCCTAGTGCGATCGTCGTAGCTTGATACTTACAAGAAATAATTGTAATTATAAATGTGAAAGTGTGTTTTTGTTTGTTTGTCTATTCTTTTACGTCAAAACACAGAGATATTATAGTTAGAGGGCCGGGAGAATGACATAGGCTACTTTTATCCAGGAAATATTTCAGGATAAATTTTGTGTCATGGGCGAATCCAGGACACAATCGCAAGTAATAGTACAAAATGTAGCAATATTAAAAAATAGACGCATATTTCCAAGAAATTGCATAAGGGAAAACTATTTTGCCTTTTGCAATAATATATTACCCAGATACCGTTAGTGGTGTCAATATTGTTGTCATAGTTCAACTGATCTTCAATAAATGTCGTCTTTTAGATTTAATTTTGATTTGTATGTTTATTAGTGGGAAAAATAATCTTCAAAATGGCGTATCCAAAATTAACTTTGATACAGTATTAAAGGATATATTTGATACCGACAAAAAAACACCTTTGAGAAACAATAAGTATTAATAATACTGCACAGCCAGCTCGTTGGTACATGAGGTGTGATTATAACTTTGAAAGAAAACTAACATAAATATTATCAATAGTTATGTATTTTAAATTAAGTTATATTCGACATCAATAAGCATAAAGCTTTTTAGTTTCCTATCATAAAATATTTTCAGTCCATCCATGCCATTTAAGTTACATTTGGATCCCAAAGGATCAAGTTTGTTTACGATTTAAAAAGGTGGTATCCGGCGTGTATCGGCCGTACCTGGCCCATTGGTTGCCGGGCCAGTCTTAAACCGACCATCGACGGTAACAGGCGACTCACGCTCATCCCGTCTCATCCCAAACACGCGACCAGATTTTCACGTAAATTTCATATAAAAGTTGTGTAAGCAATTGTTGGAAATGCGTGTTTTCGCTTCATTAGTCCTTGCTTGGTTCGCGAGTGGGGTACGTGGTGTTATAAGGACTCCGCTCGAGGCTTTCAGACCTTCAGGCGATATGCATTTTCGAAGACCTGAAAAGTTGCCATTGTTGCCGCACCGCTGGCTGATACCTACAAAAAGCGCCTTGAAGATATTATATCAGACCGGGGTAAACTATTCTTATCTTATCATTATTAATAATAAACTAAGCTTTGCATGTCATTTTTACTATGCTTTTTCGTAGTAAGTAGTATTAAGTACGAGTGCTTTTGCGTTTTACTGTAAGCTTATTTAAATTTAATTAGAACGTGGGAATCAAATGACTTCATATAATTAGGTCACTAATTATATATATAAATTGATACCTTGGCTATACAAAATTTAGCAGAAAGCAAAACAAATTATTTTAAAAGACTAGTACCTAATCTTAGAAATATGTAAGTAATATGATATACCTATTACTATGAATGCACATAATATATATTGTTGAATGAATAATAATTATTCAAACACGATGTTTAAGTCATTATTGGACATAATATATATGCGTCTAAGATTTAAAATAATATGTAAGATAATGTATGTAGGTAATGTATATACAGACCCAAAAACTACAGGACCGATTTTGATACGGTTTTCACTAATAGATATACTGCTTCATGGAGAATGTTTATGTGTAACAATCATTTTTTGGGCGCCGAGCACCAATTTCTTCCTATTATTATAAATGCAATATTTAGAGAGGTTTGAAATGAGGAACTTTTATTGTTTTTTTTTTAAATTTAGTAGTTATAGAGGTCGAAAATTAACACCAAAATCAAAAGAGCTGGGATCAATTCTTATGTCACATTACAAAAATGTTCACGGGCGAAGCCGGGATGGAAATATAGTATATACTTGCTTATGTCGTTCATGAATGAAAAAGATAAGATGCCTTTGACAACTGCACAAACTAAATTTAACTTTAATTATAATACGAAATACTTTTACTTTTACTTAATCGTATCGTCATAACAAATTTGGATATATTATCGAACTAATAGACGGGATAACTCGAATACAAATCAACAATTTATTCCTAAATTTTTTTATTATTTTTTTATTATCCCTTTGCACAATTTCAGTGGATTACAAATTATTATTGCGACTGCCATTCCCTGAAATATCAGCACCACCACCACTATCACGTACCCATATATATATTTTTATATTCATAAGCGCATATTGACGAAACTAAGCAAGCTAGTACAAAATTTAGTAATTCACAAAGTCCATAAATCCACTGAAATTATCGCATTAACGCATGACACACTAATACAAGCCTACAAAACAGCACTGTAAAGATGTTCTAGGAAGGGCCGAATACTCATATTAATTGGAATAATTAAGCCGACACAGCTGGCAAAAATACCTACGCACGATACTAGCGGCAAATTCAAGTTGTATTTAATGTGCTACTACTTTGAATCACGCTGTAAACACTGAAGTTATTTAAACGAAATTCGTCACAAATATGGCCTCAATCGAACTAATCTTCACAGTGTCACCAGAATACTCAACGCCCCATAAAAACTATTAAATGGCCCATAAAGAATTGTAGATTCTGTCATACAGAAGAGCAAACTGCGATATACTTTATGTGAATGAGAACTTCTAATACATTAAAGTAAATCTGGGAGAAATTGCAAAACCACTGCTGCAATTCCTAAAAGGGAATAGGCATCAGCAGTGAACTATTGCACTGAAAAGGGAGATCACAATAAATCTATTTTGGTTGCAGTAATACTATTATACTAGATTATTCAAGTTATTCCTTTCATTCCTGAAACACAATCAAGGCGCATCAAGCCGAAGGAAAAAATAGGTGCTTCTAATACATTAGGCATATGTAATTTAATAATTGATCAAACGAAATACAAACAATAAAGTTAGGAAAATGTATCAAGAAATTACCAAAGTACAATTGATAGAAATTGGTCAGTTACATACTATATAGCTACAGATGATCACAAACAGGAAGTGAATGAAGAATGCTAATCAAAAAGTATGCTTTCGACAAAATTATTAATATAATTATAGGCACACATCGTTAAGGCAATAAAAACTATATTCAATACAATAAGAAATACACGTTCCGGATGTTGGAGCGTGTTCGTCATTTCACAAAAAAAAAACTCTGGTCAAATTAGATTTTAAAGTCGTTAAAATACTAATTTAACATAGGCATAGAAAAATTATATGTACTAGTATTAGGCAGTTAAAGAGTGGATATGCTTTTAAAGTCACTGAAAATTATATGCTTTTTTGACCTTCATGTCATCCTAGTTTGTGATATAGATAGAATATCTTCCTTGATGATAGAAAAGAACATCTCAACCAATCATTAACAGGCAGTATCAGAAAGCTTGTCAAAGTTGTACAGAGATTAATAGTTAATATACAACACTGTATTTGACACTTGGCAAACCTTTCCAGAACCTAAGGGTAAAAAGACATGTTAACTGATTAGTTTCTCAAAGGTTTGTCAATACTTAATCCAGGATTAATAAACATGAAAAGTTGTTGGTATTTAGTAGGTATTTCCACAATATATCCTTGAGACGTCGCGTCATTAGTCCAGAACCCTAAAAAACAACCTCCACCGTTCCACCGCTCAACAAGTGGATGTGAAAGTCACGGCCTGGTTACAATAAGAAAAAAGTTTGGGTGCTCCGCGGGCAGGGGGAGGCAGGGAGGGGCAAGGCTGCGTAGGCGCAACCCGGCGTAACACCAGTAGCGGCAGGTGTTCATTCATTCATTCTTATCTTGACAGCAATGACTTACGACAAGTCGGTCCGCCGAGTGTGTGTCGAGATTTACTAAAAAATATTTTTTGTCATCGGCTTTAAGCTCATTCGTAACGGTAACCGTCTTTTTGGTGCGATCGTCTCTTTTAGGAATGGAATTTAAAAGTTATCTGCTCGTTTATTCATATTCCATATAAAGAAGGAGCTTAAAAAGCTCGATTGGATATTTTATCGTTGCGGTTATATATATTGTTAAATACACAGTTAATAAAATTGTTTATACGCTTGCTTATGATTACGTCTGTGATGAGTATCAGAGGGGAGGCATGGGCAAGGAAGGAAGGTTTGTGCAGAATAGGCTTTGAAACGGATAAAACATTGCAGCGATCATTGTGAATATTTGTTTCTTCTAGAATCTAGATAAATTAAAGGTTTCAAAGTTTTTTTTTGATATTTCCATTGTCTTATTATGAACTGCTCTCAAGTTTCATAATAATACGACTTTTATCATCCATCCATCAAAATCATCTTAGAATTTGTTTTCTATTTTAGCTAAATGAAATGGTTTTCTTTTTAGAGCTATGCTCATGTTCTCATTCTGAGGTTTCCTTACCCCTATTTTTCAATTCCATGTATAGTATATTCGCAATATAATTTTAAATCGCTGACACTGACAAATTCATCACAAACCAATTTTACTGTCTATCACAATTTATGTAGTAGGTATACGATGTGCCCCAGACTAATTCAGGCCAATATAAAATGACACCAGAACCGCCTGAGCTGGGAACCCTATATGACAAACAATTTGCACACGCAATACTATGTAGGTAAGTCGTACACATATTAAACTGGACAACGTTCACGTTAAGAAATATTGCATAATCAATATTTTTTCTAAAGTTTCATGATTCTACACATCACTATATGTACTATGGTATAAAACAAAGTCGCTTCCCGTCTGTCTGTCCCTATGTATGCTTAGATATTTAAAACTACGCAACGGATTTTGATGCGTTTTTAATAGATAGAGTGATTCAAGAGGGAGGTTTATATGTATATAACATGCATAATATAGTAGAGAAACACTGATAATTTTAAATGTGATGTCGTAAATAAATACATTGTTTGAGCTTACATTGCAAACGCCGTATTGTACACCTTAAAAAGGTACGAGAAATAATGGCTTATTTACGAAGCGATTTTAAGCAATACAGCATTAATCCTTATCCAATAAAGTATTTGTATTTATGTAGGTATTTAAATTGTTGTACCATATTGTACCTACCCGTGCGAAGCCGAGGCGGGGTCACTAGTATTGGATAGGTAAATGACAATAATAATTTAGTCCAGTCTCACGATGTTGAAAGCATCAACTCAACTCAAGCAAGCCAGCAACGACCGAACAGATTTGGATGAATTGACAATATCCGACATTAACTTTTACATCTTTCGGTGTGGCCAGAATCAGAAATAGCGAATAAAAGCATTATTATTTTTGCACGCGGCGGGCGAAGTCTGCTTATAGGTACATAATATAAACGTCTTTGAGACTCGTAGCCCCAATATCGTTAAATTGCATCTCCATTATTCTAATTCGATAAAGAATGTCGCCGACACACCGAGGTCGTGACATTGGCAACACTTGGTACAGAGTAGACTAGTAAAATATCATACTTATCTTTAGAAATATTTAGTTTGCTTTTATGTATTCTTGTTTCTTTCCTCGCAGTTATTTTGCAGTCTAGCTAGGTGATATTCTAATACCAGTACTCTTTTTATACTGCAATCTAATTCAGCGATAGATTCACCTCACCACATAAGTGAAATAAATCAGATATTCCTATATAAAAATCTCTTTCGTAATCGTGGCTAATTGAATGAATTTCTGCTATTCTGCGATTGAAGTATTTTAATAATCTGGTTTTAAGCTCTGAAAAGAGGTTAAATCGTATATTTAGGTTAGTCGAGAGCGACCCCCGAAATCTATGATCACGCTTACACCTAAATCTCTCTGTCTATTCTCAATTCTTATAGGATACACCCGTGAGTATGTTTAATAATGAAACATGGATCATAGTGCGTATGTTTTGCGAGCCAGGTGCGGTTGTGCGGTTTACGTGCAAGTAGTTATTCGAAGCCAGCGTCTCCCGTTACGTCCGTCTGTGCGGACGGCTACATCCGATCCAATTCTGATCCGGCCGTTTGTCCGTTAAAAGGAAATATTTCAGATAGTTTGCTCTTCGCGATATCTGTAGGTATTGGCACCGGTATAAAAAAAAAATAAGTTGTTGGCTTCCACTAGGTAATTAATGTAGCTGCAGATTTCGCGCCGTTTACACTTGATAGCACACATTTTCGCTGATTTCGGCGATTAAATGATACAAAGAAACAAATTCCTATGTATTAATCTATAAAATATTATATATATCTGTATTAAAAAAACAAATCTAAACCTTAAAAAAAAACCCAAAAAACGATCTCTGCATACCCCTTCTAAGATAAAAGGCGTGATGTTAGATGTAAATCTGAACTTTTCTTAATTAAAAATCTAATAAATAAGAAATAATGATAACTTTTTAGGTAGGTACCTACCTAATTCTAGAAGTCGAACAATAATAGGAGTATTAAAGCCTGGATTCTACAAAACGCACAATTTCTGTAATAATACATCTAATAATAATGCGAACGAATCTAGTTACTTAATTCGGACTAGGTACCTACTTGTTCTATACTAGGTAAATAAATTCACACTACTCAAAAGACACAGTAGATGAGTTGTTAGACAATTTATATCAAAAATATTACATTTACACCCATGAAATTAACATACGAAAGCCTCCATGTCTTCACACATAATTAATTGAAAGCGTAAACTAGAGTATCATCAAGAGAAAAATAAATTTCCGTGGCCAGTGCACGTTACAAAAATGTTGAAACCTTTAAAATAACCGTATCACGATTAAAATAACAATCAAATTGCTAAAAAGAAAC
Organism: Nemapogon koenigi; assembly: GCA_963924495.1. NCBI lineage: Eukaryota > Metazoa > Arthropoda > Insecta > Lepidoptera > Tineidae > Nemapogon > Nemapogon koenigi. Next base: position 6,669,774 of record OZ004644.1, on the reverse strand, counting down.
GTTTAAACCGTTTTATAGACATGGTACAGGTTAATTCGTATGGTAATTGCTACGAAACAATGATTGCTGTGAACGGGCTGGGAAATTCTTTGACCATTTTTACCTATTTAATAAGCTTGAGCCATTTTAAATTGACGTTGTACTTTTAAACTCTCGTAATAATATTAGCACCTCAAATTGTCGGAGCTATTATACACATGTGAATCTCGTCTCATTAATTTGCTTTGGAATGTCTCGGTTTGTTTATGTGAGATTGTTGTTTTAATTTATGATTATATTCACGGTTAGCCTAAAAGGAAGTGCAGACGGTGAAAGTAAATAATTCTTATGTTTTTAAGTCAAAAAGCGTAGTTACGTAGCGATTAGAATATGTATGTATCTAAATTATGTATTTGTTTATCATGAAAACGCTGAAAAATTGTATTGTCTATTGTAATATCTATCCTTTAAATTTCATAAAATAATAGTTCAGCATATTCTGGAATATATAGGCTACAAGATCTAAATTACTCGCTTCAAACTACAAAAAGCAGATTGTAAAAAAATAATACAGCCGTTTCAGCCCGTTTCAGCTAACCAAAAATTATTAAATATCATGATATCCAACTTTTATATTGGCCTTAATTTTGAAATCACAGATGAGCTGTGAAAAAAAGTGTAATTTTAAGACTCCTGTGTTACGCCCCCATAAAAAACGCATCGACCGCATATTATAACGTAAAAAGTGCTTGTTTGTTGAGGATATAAAAATTTCAAATCTCCCAATAGATACGTGACTTCCAGTAGGTACAACCGAATCTACCTACGACAGATTTGAAATTGCAAAAAACTTCTGAATCAAAGAGGTTTTTTATTTGACGAGATCGCGGTCGGTTGTTGTGATAGTTTGAATAGTTTTTGCCCGCGACTCTGTCCGTGCCGATGTAGTACACATAAATAAGGATAAATAATTTTTCATTTTGCATTTATTTAAGAAAAAAAAATCACAAAGCTTCCAACCTACACTATGCTTTTTGTTTCATTTCCATAATATTAAAGGGTTTTAAAGATAAGTAATAATTAAATAATGTATTGCTCATACATATAGCTCAGATAAGACGGGAAAAGCCGTGGGCTGAATCTAGTTAAAAAGTAAACTTATTCAATTTGTCCATACCATAGAAATATATATTTCCGTGGGGAGTTTGAACGGTTACCTCAGGAGCATCCCACTCGAGTCTTAAAGAGCGTCGCATCCGCTCTATCAAAAGGCTAAGAAGCCACGTGCGTCTATAGATGTGACTCCGGATGCCCAGCGACACAATACCAAGTGTGTATTCTTCCGCCCGCATTGCGACATGACCATAGTAAAATGAGAACAGTACGGCATCTTCGTACTAGTGAGTGACGATTTTGTACTTACATATGACTCCAATTAAAATCCTAATTTAATCTTTTTTTTTACCTTTTTTTTAACCTTAATTTTAATCTAAACTACCACTTAATTGTCAGATCTATTAAATCTAAAGTTCAACAAAATGGTTGCCATCACAAAAATAGACAAAGTTAGTTAGGCGTGTGGCGCATATGTACCTTACTGTATTATTTTAACTATGTCATGACTGTCTATCTGTCTTGTCTTGAAGGTATTCTGAACAAGACGAGTATAATACACATCTACTTTTGTTCAGAATTGTGATAATTGATAACCAACCTACATGATGTCTCATACAACAATGTGTAACAAGAGTTCGTAAAACACGTGGGTTGTTGATGATTTTTATTATTCTTGTAATAAAAATGTTTGATCTAGTTCTTTTGGTTTATATTATTTTACTTGATGCGGCTCATGGCTTTGTCTGTATTATTTGGAAATAATTTCTCACCATATTGAAAGACAGACAAAAATTCTAGAAACAGTGTTATTTACATTTAACATTATAATATAATATTGTCGTTGATGTCTTTTATATGAAAAAAAGGCGTATCATTCCTATTGGATGTAGATTAAATTTTTATCTTAATCGATTATATTCCGAAATTATAGTCAAAAGCACAATATCATACCCAAAAATAATAAAAAAATATATATAAAAACAAGGCAGCCGGATACGTAATAATTGCGGTCGCCCGAAGCGTCCAACAAATTGCTCCCGTAATGAATAACAAGTGTATAAGCGGTAGCAGTCTATAATAATTACTTGTATTAGTAATTTATTTCTTTGCTACCTGTGTTGGCCGAGCTTCGAATCTGAAACCACGCATCCGGTGCTGGTCTGCGGCCTGCGGGGCGTCCTGACCGCGGGCTATAACCGAAAATTGGATCATATTTCTTCTTAGCAACATCCCACTAATTAAAATCTCTTTTTTGTCAAGTTTGTTTGGTAGCTTCTGTCTGAGGATATACGATCACCAATTTCCAGTAACCCCTTAGGTGTTGAATTTATAGTGAATGCTGATAATATAGATATTTTAAGTCTATTAAAGAAGTGACACATTAAGGTCCATTAAGAGCAGCAACAGGCTTGCCACCTGTTCTATTCAATGTCTCTGGTCACACCGCAAGGTATAAAGGCCGTGAAGGTGAAAGTGTGTAAATGCTGAAATACGTGTTTCAGTTTCATTATTTACGTACGGTTTTAAGAACTGTAAGGCAATCCGTGAAGAAAAAAATTACTTACGGGCTTTGGACCTCCTCATTCAGTCGATTTTGAAGGTTTTTTAATACATTTTATTGCCTTTTCCATGAAATCAAAGCGATAGATAGAAATAGTTGAAGGAAACTGCTTGTGTTCTTTGGCTAGTGAAAGAGAGACAATATTATGTACTTCCAAGGCTACAGGTATGAGTGAGATAAATATACGAGAGAAGGTTGTGGAAGGTCGTACGGGTAACAAATTATTTCATTAGAGTGGGTGCGGCGCACGCTCAGCCACCTGTCCGCTGGACCGGATGCCTCACCCCCTCCTATACCCCTCAAGCAAGCTATTAACTGATTTAGAACCTTCGTCTGCCCATACCCATCGATTGTGGTGTTAATTTTTTATAATATAAACGAACGACTTCAATGTCAGCGAAGCGCTTTGTTTTCCAGGAGATTTCGTCGCTTTTGGATGTTTTATTTATTTTTTTAATAAAACCAAAAATATATGTACCTAGTTGCTTTAAAAAAAAGTTTAATAACGTAGCTGCGACTGTAAATCTGCATTATGCGTGGGCATTTGTTATTTTTTTAACGGCTCAGTAGTGGCATTAGCATTCAAGACGACAACAAAACCCCGTTAAATAAAACTCTTTATGGCGTAAGTCAACAAGGCAAGCTTTGACGAGAGACGAGCTTTGTTTTTTTTCACAATACACATAGTTAATTCTTTGGCGGGGACAAAAGGGCTTATATCCGGTCGTGTTCCGCGAAAGAATCTATGGCATATAAGAAACAGGAAGTATGTCCGGAACAACGTGTTTTTCTGTATCTATCGTAAGGTTGCCCCGACTCCTGCGCAAATACACGGAACGAAGCGTTTGGATGCGCGATATTTGGACACAATAAGCAATTTCTGAGGCGTTTTTAGGGTGATATCTGCTAGGAAAGTTGAAAGTACAGTATTAGAATTATCTTATTGAATCATAAAACTGTGTGTATCAAGTTGTTTAAATAAGTATATACTATGACTGACTGTTCTAAAAGAAGAAATTTAATAAGTAGCAGTTACCCTAGGCTTCACCTGCGTGGAAATGGTAAAAAAGGAGAAGGCTCGATATAAATCTCTATCTAATTCAATAATATATAGTAAAGAATGATCAGAAATACGTTTTACACTTCTTCTAAATAAAAAAAAATCATGTTGACTGTTATGCGCTAAAACGGAACTGAATTTTTTATTTAATTTAATTGAAATAAAGCATCAACCCTAAAGCATGTGCATAGAAAAAATATTCCCACACCCGACAGGTTGCCGAATGGATCGTCTTCCGGTCGGAAGTAGAACCGAATGGTCCTTTTGCTAAAAAAAAACATAGGATTCAAGGCGCACATGTCTCTGAGCATTGTTATATTAAAATGGACCAGGACATTGTTGGTGTGATTGATATGGGGGTTCATATTTTAAAATGTGCTACTGGCAGGTGCCTAAGATAAAATTTTCCCATGCATTAATACTTCCCGTCAATTCTAAATGAAAATTTTGATTTTATCAATGAGACAACGAATGAATACAACAATCTTTATATATCTTACTGCGTGGCCAGCGAATACTTAAATTTTGAGCTGTCATTTCTTTTAAATATTTAAGCGTATTGTACACAAATTTGCTTTGTAATGTTTCGCGGAACCAACGTTTTGTTTTATGCAACAATGACTTCCGATAAAAATTTCTCGCTGAGATTATTACGGACTATTAGTATTTAATTTCAATTACTTTTGTTACTATGGAATATAATGCAATGTTTTATTTATGAGTGGTTAACCGCACGACTATCTAGATTTTATTTATATAGTAGATAATGTGCATGTGTTGGCAAGTGGCTTTGAGTGTCTTTGAAATGAATGAAAGACTGTCATATTGCGTAATTTATTTAAACCAAATAATTTAGTTATTCAGGGAATTTAAATATGAATTTAATTTTTTTCAGAGTTCAGAGGACGACCTGCCAGCCTGCAAAGCACGACAAGTTTGCAGCAAAGTAGACTTATATGATGTCAAGCAGCCATGGATTGAGAGGAAATGTCGATGCATTGGACACAGACCTTGCTCAAAGTGAGTTCTTAAATAGAGCATTTATTTTGAATTAACAATGCTATCTATTGAAAAGCCTAACATGAAAAACTTTTTAATTTTAAAAGCAACACTTTCATTTCTTAACGTTTCTTTAAATTAAATTAGCATTATTATTTTTGGATGTTACATTCCAGAATAAAAATGTAAAAATATCTAGCTACAGTAATTAAGACAATTTTGAAAGTTTTTGAATGTTCAAAGTTCATGTCTGTCCGTCCGTCCGATCCTATGAAAATTCAGTCTTAACTTATATGTAAACCTTCATACAATAATTTTGCAGTCACGTTATGAAAATATTTTAGGGAGCTCTCTATACAGAGAACTTACCCCATCATATGGAATGCTGAAACGGTCGTGAAATATTATATATATAGAGGTAGAGCTATGCTATAGGTTTCTAAGTATTTTCCTGAGATTATAATCTGTCTTGAATCATGTGAATAAAAAAGTAAAACATTTGTGGGTTTTGCCAATTTCAACAAATTTATTTTCCATTTCAGCGCACTATCACCAGACGACAACCACACGTTATCGGACAAGACAACTCTATACAAGACCTGCGAGCCAGTGCGCCGGCTACCCAAATGTCGGTACTTCAAAGAAGCTGCGTGGACAATTTACTCGTTTCCCGACAGCAACGCGACACAGCAAGTAGTTAGCTGTCATTGCCCGAAGATGTCTGTGACTTATCTGCTGAAGAAGTTGCCGTATACGACACCTAACGGCCAACAAGGGCACCAGTATCAGTTCGCGTGTTCACCGCAAAGTGTGAGTGTCGCCACTGTTCCGTGTTAGTCTTTAGTTCGATGTTAAGCTGTTAGGTGGCGCTGTTAAAACACGTTTATTTGAGTCTATTCAAAGTATTCAAACATTATCTTCACAGTCTTTAAACTTGCGGTGTGGCCAAATGCACCAGTAACAGTGTCCACTTTTTGCCAGTTGTACATATTAAACAGAACAGGTGGCAAGCCTGTTGCTGCAGTTAATGATCCTAGGTTTTAAATCAGGACCTCCCTTTCAGATGATCACTCTAATATTCTACTTTGATCTTTGCGTATATTGCCTAAGGATTTGCACGTAAAAATTAAACAAACAATTAAAAAAAAAACATTTAGCCTATATTAAACAAAACAGGTAGGTAGCAAGCCTGTCCCTGATCTTATAGCCTATAGGAGTTGTCACTTCCTAAATAGAAACCTTACGAAGCATGATCAGTGCTAAGCTTTCTTCTCGAGTGAGAATTGAACCCGATATCTCCAAGTTTGAGCCCATTGCACTATCGGCGATTTAATTTTAAACTAACGAATATTTTATTTTACAGAGATTGAGATGCTCCAGAAAAGAGCCATGCAGACTATTCAGCGTGCGCAGACGCCACGAATCAATCGACGAGGTGAATGCCAGTACGATCTGCCAATGTCCAAGAGATTATGAATGTCCCCGTCATCATACTAACACTGCTGTGCTACCTGGTGTCACATATGCTGCAGAAGACATCCGCACCTACCATGGATATTGTATGCCGTCTGCGCCCCCCGAAACCTATCGTTTTGTAGGCGATAAGGATTGATTCTATTTGTGATGCTTTAATTGACATTTCAAATGCCTCTGGTCACTTTTGTCTAAAAGCCTACATTTAATTCGTTAGATATTAATTAATAATTTTCCAGTTCAAATTTCATGATTAATCCAAAAATTGCAAAAGACCTGAGTCACCAGAGTTTAAATTGCAATATGGAAAATTTTCTTATCCCAAAACTAGAAAGACCGAGCAAATTTTATCACCATTTGACCTTTTTTGACTAATTTTATACACAGCTTGACCTGATCAGTACAAAATGTGAAATATCTAACTTTTACTAACACTTAAATAAATACTCAGTCTTCAAAACTAACCATAATTAAAACAACGAAACATAATGATAAGCGTAGGCCGTGTAGTTTTTAAACCAGCATAGCATAAATTATGGACATTATCAAAAATAAACGTCTTTAATTATATTGAAGTTATAGTGGAAAGTCCACTTTCATTGTGTTAAAAACTATTTTCATATTATTTAATCAAATTGTTATATGGCTATAATGTACAATGACTTGATACTGACGTGATACTGTACATAAAACTTAGCTATTGCCTATTGTTTCTGTTATATTAATTTGTAAATAATTGTTAGGGTTAAGAGGCATTCCAAACTATTAGTTAAAATTATTGCATATTTTAACACTTGCCATAATCACCTACTTTGTTACAATTGTCTTCCGTTTGAGTCAAGGAGGGACATTGACTTGTTTGTTTGTACAATAATTTTGTTATATGACAAGTTTTTTTGTAAATGCCATATTTTAAGTTTTATTATTCTTGATTCTGAAACCTATATTTTGTTTGTAAATTAATGTTAAGGTCAACCTTACAATTTTGTGTAAGGATTATTGAGTACTACTTTCTTATTAACTTTCAAAAGTTTTATATAAAATATTGTATGCAAATAATGTATCTATGTAAATATAAATAATGTTGATGTTAAAATGATACATTGTGGTATGTCTTCCCTTTTTGTTTTATATAGGAGAGTAAGTTAAATTATTGAGAAAAAAGGATTAAAACTTTAAATATGCTATTCCGGACTATTATTTCACAAATACACGGATTTTAAATCGTATTATCGCCCCATTCCCATTAAAGTTGCTAAGTTCTATAATATTTTATTGACATAACGTGTCAATAAAAGTTACATACAATAAACTGCCTCAATCACAATTACTACAAAAAGCATTTATCAGCGAATAAAGAGGCTCAAAGCATAATGAAAATGCTCGCATAATTGAATAAATTGCTCCATAATAATTGTATCACATATGGATGATTGCAGACAATTAATGTACTGACCGCAATGCCCCAGCCCTTTGTGAAAGCATTCCTCGCGACTGATCTAATTCAAGCGAAACTAATCAAAAATTACACTTTAATAACTATACTGACTACTTTGTATTAAAGGAACAAATAACAAAGAGAAATAAATGTCTGTAAACTATATTAATTATAGTTATTATCATCTAGCATTATAGCAGCAAGAGCTTACTATGTTACTGATGACTTGGTATAAATGCAATGAAGATGTGTTTGTTTCACTGTTGGCCTTAAAACTGGAGATCTCAGTTTCCACAAAAAAACAAAAATGCTAAACTTGAAAAAATAATACGTACTACTGTTGTAGTGCCATTAAGTACAGCGTTATATGGGCAACCTACAAACCTTATTTACAGAAATTCGCCGTTAGTTGAAAAAAAGCTTTTCCATTTACATGCCTCAACAGAGCTGGCCACTCATTAGGTATAGCTTCAAAAAATCTTCGGCTAAGTGAGGAAGACTTTGTCTTCAGCTGGGTAGCCTGGGGCCGGCAACGGTTACCAGGAGCTGTAAGGTAACCCGTGAAGTTTTTTTTTTAAATTTTATACTTAATATTGTAATTTTGTAGTTATACTTAAATAAAAATAAAGGATAGTGCGTACATTAGGTAGAAAAGAAAACGGCCAAGTACGAGTCGTACTCGTACACAAAGGGTTCCGTACACTCAATAGTATGCACTAAGGTCAGACCAAGTTTGACGCCCCTGTATGGCGCAGGAACAAATTACCGATTCACACTTGGCCAGTTTTTACTATTTGTTAAGTATGCATTGTAATGATACTAGTTAGACGTTTGTATGTTTTGCCATTATTGCCATTATTAAAATTGTGCTGAGTACCCTGGGGCCGGCAACGGTTCCCGGGAGCTGTAAGGCAACCCGTGAAACGCCAAATAAAACACGTTTCTTGCATGGGGACCGGGACTTTAATTATTACCTTTATTTTATTTTTAATATTTGTTGTTATAGCGGCCATAGTAATACACACACTCTGTGAAAATTTCAAGTGTCTAAAAAACTACAGTTAAAAAATACAGCCCTGTGACAGGCGGACGGACGGATGGATGGACGGACAGCGGAGCCTTAGTTTGTCTTACAATAGTAATACGGCCCGCGATTTTATGAATATATGAAAATTTGGACCGTGACAACGGGCTAAATGTGGATGTTGTTACCTGTGATTTTTTTTGCGTTTAAGTATATGGTTAGGCGATAACCTAAACTACTGACTAAATGAGTAGGTTTAACTTTTAGGTAAATAAGTATATACTAAGTACTTTGATGATACTGATTTAAAAACATTTTCCATCATCATGAAGACCCCGCTCACAGGAGCTGATCACCCGTTATTCTAAAACAATATCATTGGCTACTTCAGGATATGTAAAGATGGATTTTATCATAAGAGTTCCAATCAATACATGCGTGCGAAGTTGCTGACAAAAATATATTGGTTAAGATAGTGCGGTTGGAAAATTTGGATGGTCGAAATAACCGATGTTGTCTCATAGTAGTTTTTTTAGAATATGCAGTATCTCTATGTACCTACACCACAATTTGTAACACTTATCGCCAGTAACACGGCATACAGTTAGCTATTGGGCGAAATGAAAAAAAAAAGAAAATGAGAAGAAACAGTTAATTCACTTATAACATTTTAGCGTAATGCGTTTTCGATCGTGCAATATTGGCTGGTGATTATATTTAACGTTTAGATAGCATTCGTACAGTCTAATATAAAAACGATTTTATGGGAACTATACGTTTAGCGGTAAAGCGCTGGAGGTTTTGCGTTCGAGAGAGGTTTCATTTGTGCTGAGACTGGAAGCAGTCGTGAATGTATGCAACTGTTAAAACATAAAAGGAGTCGGTAGCCTAATTGTTGGCTTAAAACCATGAGGGTTCAATTCCCACTCGTCCGCACTTTTTCCAAAAACAACAGATATTTACGTCTGTTAAAGAAGCAGGCTTGCCACCTGGGTATTTGTGAGGTATTGTAACGATTGGCTAGTTCTGTTGAGATATATTTAGATAGAAAAGCCTCGAAGTGTGGTTTGTCGGATTATGTAGGTACATATATTTTTAATTAAAAAACCAATTAGTGCATGGCCGGGATCCGGGATCGAACTCAGGATCTGCCTAGTTAATACCAGACGTCTTAACCACTCGGCCACCGACGCACTATCTACTAATTTTCAACGGAACTTATTAAGTAAAGCCTATTCGTTTCGCAAGTATTTAGCCCATTAGTTACCCATTTCAAGTTTCAATGAACTAACATGACACTAAGTGTGGAAAGTTCAGGAATCATAACCTCGTTCTTGCTTTTGCTTATCTGCATATTATCTCTGTATAAAGTCGAGTTTTATTTTGCAGTAAATGTACTGGTTAATCAAGGTTGATATACAACAGTGTCTACAATAGACAATACAGGCGGCGATCTTGTTCATTTATTTGACTAGAGCAAAGGTTATCTCTTTTATATTGGAGTTCATACTCATTCCGTTTATATTCCTTAAGTGGCAGAACTACAGCAATCTAGGTCTTCAATCGCCATCCATAACAATCGATACAGTTACGACACCACGACTTTCCTGAATTAAACAGTAATTGTACTAACGTCATTTCAATACTTCGTGATTCAAAAAGTTATTTAGATAGAGTTGCAAAATGGAAAACAAACACAGCGATCTCCGTCTTATTCTGTGGGGATAAAACATGCAATAGTGTGGAGGGTTAGCGCGATAGGACGATATCGGAGTAATCGCGGTCTATGGGAACAATGCATCACGGCAGGGGTCCAGTTACAGCTGCCACAAAAGATACGACAAATGTAAACACTCGCTGAGAGTTATGATCTTTATTTGCACCGTTCCTTTTTGTACACAATTTACTGATACTAACGCAGTCACGGCTAAAGAAAACTAGAGCAAGATATTATATTGAACAATAGCTACAAATTACTTATAGATTGCGAGCGCACTTTTACAACAGATTAACCTACAACGGAAGCTTACTTTTAGTTTAAAAGTAAGCTCACATTTTATCTATTTAATGAAAATAAAAGGATTTTCCCGTTTTGAAATAAAATTGGGTTAACACGTCTGTATCCCATTGGGGCCGTCAGAGGCTACAATACCTCCTGTTATTTTTGTTTTTAACTTTTCATAATATTTTACATAAGACCATCTCAATTAAGACACTCAATGTTTCCGAAGTTAAGAGTCCTATATCCATAATTTGTACTATTCCCAATTTCTCTGTAAATAATCCACCTGTGTCACTATAATTTAGCATATAGCATACTAATTCAATATATCTTAGTGAAATAGCTGTTATTTTTACCATTGGTTTTATTGAATAGGAAATATGGGTGGTAAAATAAAATATTATTTTGCCCCTGTTTTCTCTTTAATAAAACGGGGGCAAAGTTTAACCACATTTCCTATTCAATAAAACCAGTAAGTAACTATATGCGAAATTACAGTGACACAGGTGGATTATTTACAGAGAAATTGGGAATAGTTTATCCCAGAAAAAATATGGAGAAAAATTTTTTTTATTAAAATGAAGAGAATTTGACTTTTCGGCGAGTCCGACTTGAATTTAAGATATTTTTGCGCATGAACTGCCTTTATTTCCGACTCGCTGCACGACAATTCTCACCACTCAATCGCTAAAAGATAGCAGGCATTTTATGTCTGAATGCTCCCAAAAATTATCATGAATTTTAAAGCCATGAAATCTCTGTTGAAAATTTCAAATGCGGTCAATATTTATGCCAGCGTAGCGTACATTAAAAGTATATTTTCAAATATCCCATGACCCGAACTATTCGACCGGGATTCGAGCCCAGCACTGTGAGAAGAACCGCTGGGTCAAACATAAATATAGTTTTTAAAATACGTCACTTAACCGCGAGATATATGACAAAGTGCTATAGAGAAAAAGCTTAACGTTAGTAATATAGTTATTATGGGAGAAGGGAAAGAAGAAGCACGATGGGTGGTCCTTAATGACAAGCCGCGAGATGTACCTGTGATGACTACAACGGTATATTGCTGCAATTGGCAACTTTAAACATCATGCACTAGCATCTTCTAACAGTTTAGCTAAGATTTTGGTTCTCATGGTTATCATCTCGTACGTCATGTAGGACTTCCAAGAAAAAATGTGTCAGTATATTTTAATAAATTATTATTAGGTACTATTAATATTGATCAACTTAAAATTGATACAGAAGTAGGCTTCAATGTAGGCGTTGGTGGTCCTAAATCTATTGAACATGACTATGCGATTCATAAAATGCAAGCCTGCAGAATTAACTGCTACTCATGCTGCGAACCTTTCAAGACTTAAAACGTACATGTACTTCAGTACGTTTTCCAGTGAGTAAGTGGATTTTAATTTGCAAGAAAGCTGATATAAGAAAATGTATTTAAATAATAAAGTAAAGAAAATATTATTATGAAGTAACCAGTTCATCAATCGAATAAAAACATCCTAATTTAGAGCTTACTTTTAAGTCTTATCATTATTGCGTAAAAAATAATTAATAAAGCTCATTTCGGAGGTCCGAGAAAGGAGAAACTTAATGTATGTTCCCACTAAACACTAAAGGCCTTTGTTGAGCATAACAAATTGCACATTCAATGTTCTCAGCGTACCGCATGCAATGTATTTAAAAGGTAGCATAAAGCATGATCAAATCGCGGCATTGCTGCTCCATAGGTCAATAAGCTCCCGTGCTCTCACATAATTAAAATCCAACGCCGCTCGATCAATTTCTCCTCACCAGTTCTAGATGCAAATAGCTGTCATTACCTGCTGAGTATCTAGCTAGATTTTAGAATAAATGTTGTTGATAGCATTAAAATTAATTACAATATTTTACGATGCACAGTAAGTGTTATTGATAGGTATATGTACTTGCGTTTAACGTTTACTGTTTATTTGAGAAATTTTAATGTATGATGTCGTGCGAACCACAAAATTTGTCTTTAATTTATATGGCTAAATCGGTTTGGAGTAATGTCCTTACTGAACAGACTGACGCGGCCGTTCGTAATCACAGCAATTCTAGTTAAGTCGTTTGATCGCTATTAAGAACACTTAAGTTCAAGTGTTGAGATGATGCCGCAGGCGAACCGGAACTGTATCACTGATAAATTATTCTGAAATAAACCTTCACGTATATATCTAATAGTTAGAACGACTTGTGACTCGTCCTCTGCTTCTAATCAGTCTATACGAATGACAATATAAAAACAACTTTCTCAATAACTACGTCGTTTTCAATAGTTTTCTTAATGCATAAACCCATATCACAGTTGCATATTATTGCATGTTAAATGATGACATCTAATCTACAATCCACATAGCAGGTAAATAAAGTAGTAATAAATAATAAATGACAGACATAATGATGTTTCTAATAATAATATAAAGCAAAAGAAAATCTCAAAGACTACATTTTGAAAGCAACATTTATTCCTATATTTGAAATTAATGATACGCAATTGTATACAGAGAAGATTCAATAAACGGGAATCCATGATTTAGAACTTTGCGTAGTTGTGAGGTCTCTTATGAGCATCGCCGTCAATCAATAGTAGGCTTGAATGGTGCATAAATCAGCGATGACTTCGCTGTTCATCATGGTAGAGATCTTAAGAAAAGTTGCATTGGAAAGTTAAATATTTTTCAACAAGTGTCAATTCAATAGATTTGAGTTTATTTCTATTGCTGATATCTGAAGTCAATAAATTGTTAATTACATAATCATATTCAATCATTTATATTTATTTGTTTTTCGTAAGGCATCTATGAAAATAAAATATTTAAACTAATATTTCGATGTCACCCTTAATTTGACAGTAATGGATCTGTTACTATCTGACAACGACGTCGGTGGTGGAGTGGTTAAAAAAACGTCAGCTCACAACTTTTTATAATAAAAAATATATGTACATCATCCGACAAACCGTACAAAGAGGCTTTTCCTCACTACTTTTTCTACATACTTCAACAGAGCTGGCCACTCGTTAGGTATAGCCTCAAAAAATCTTCGGCTAAGTGAGGAAGACTTTGTCTTCCACTGGGTACACTGGGGCCGGCAACGGTTCCCGGGAGGTGTAAGGCAACCTGTGAAGAGAAGACGAAGGATCTGCTACTTACTTAGTTGACTTTGATGAGATATTTACGAAAGCAAGCAATTTTAATTCCGATTATGTTATGTAATTGAAAGATGTCAGAAGATTGCCAGAACGTCACCAACCGTAAGAATCATCAAAGCTGTTATAATCGCCACCGTTAAATGGCTTTACTGGAAATAAAAATAAAGTATTTTTCTCGTTTTATGATGTTCCATTATCGTATTATAAATTTTTTGACATAAATAGCGTTCGTGCTGAAATTATGATACTCGTAGCCACCTTGTGACGAATACGATTGAAAACAAATTTAATGGTGACGAATTTGGATCTGCCTTTTTCATTGTAACTTGACGTTGATAAAAAATACAATATAACTGTAGAAGCTATTAGTGGTATTACAAGTCATCTATATAATGATGAATCTCATTGTTTTAAAATAAAACAAGTACATTATCATAATATTAATCAATAATAACTTTGCACTGCTAACTGAAAAGAAGGAATGAGTGAACAACAAGTAAATAAATCTTTTGATGTAAAATTTTTGGAAAATCATTCAAATGCAAAAAAATAAATAAGACGGCGCCTATGAAAGTTTGTATAAGTAAATATTTATTAACCAATGCAGTAGCTACTTATAAAGAGAAATGTCTAATGTAGGTCCACCTCTTAACATTGACAGAGCAAACTCTTAACAGCTTATTGCAGCATTTTGACGGTCGCATTAAACTATGGTCAGAGAAAACGACAAATTCCGTTACCCGCACAAGTGGAGCAAGATTGTCGTGGAATCATAAGTCACCGGCCTGATATGTCCAGTGTTGTAGGGCAATATCATTAATCCTTTAAGCTTTACTTTCGTTCTTTAATTATTTATTTTGACGATTAGCTTTTATTTGATACTGTCGCTGTTCCCGGTTTGCAAAAGTCTACATGTCGTTTTTTATTTCAGACAAATAAATAAATATCCGGTGCATAAATATTTACCTGTTTTTATTAGAATTTTTGTCCGTCTGTCTGAACTCTGGATGTTTTTCTAGAAAAGACTCTGAAACCTGAAACGGTGGATTGCATTTTGAAGAAAATTTCAGGCATCATAGTACAATAAACTTTGTTTCATCTCGATATCTTAAAGAGTTTCGAAGGTAAAAAATAATATAGATGTTTTCTTTATATTCTAATGAACTCGTGCAAAATTGGGGCCTATAGCAAGTTTATCATAAAAAGTTATTGCTTTTAACTGTGACGTTTGTATTAAACCAATAGTTCCAGTCAAATTAAAGCAGTTAGAAGGTGTCGTCATTCTATTCGTATTCTATTCACAAGCAATAGAAACGGTTGAAAAGATCAAGTCGTACAACTTTTTAACAACAATCGTCCAAACTAGATGTCCAGAAAAAAGTTACAAAAAATATATATCGAATTTCCACACGGCGCAGTCACGTCGAACAAACTCGGCGTTGTTGCTGAACTGAGTGTTTATCGTTTATTTTTATATCCAACACAGTCGGAACTAGGCTTTACAGTTTTTGTAGGAAGCACTTGTAGTCACGTTGGATGTCGAAAGTTCTTACATGTCGTGGGATTTGGGTTTGTAAATATTACACCGTGTTTCGGTAAAGCGTAGCGATTCGATCGATGCGCATGATTTTCACGGATTTTACCTATCGTTTGTTTGTATGACTACCTGTTACAACTACTTGCTTGATGCACATTTTTTCATATTTATTAGCCCTATTATATTGAGGTCATTAGATTAGAAATCATATTTAAATAAGTTAAAAGCACTTTAGCCTCTAAAATGTCGTCGGCTGAATGAGGAAGCCATGTCTGGTTACCCGTAAAGGTATAAAAGGACTAAGAAGTTTAGTAAGAACGCAATTTAAAATTAAGTAGACTTTTTAATTAATTGTTTATGCAACATAATAGAGGTACAGGCCGATATGATAATTATCTCTCTTCGTATAATGCAGGATTCAAAATACAATTATTATCCTAACACGCTAGGGCGAATGAAATGTAGTGGGTGAGCGGTGGTTGCAGGGCGGCCGATGCGCCGGCGCAGTTCCGTTCGTACAGCCGCCGCGGCCGCACGCGCCATGGCATCTCGTTCTCTCGTGCTTATTGTCGCACTTAGCGCCCTCATAGTGGTAGCTGCCGAGTCACCGCGTCCGCGCGCCATAGACTTCAACCCTTGGTCTTGGTTACCATCCAGCAGGAACAGATCACCTTCCATCATGGATTACTTCTTTCCACCCTCTCGCACCCCCAAACATAGCAACCTCGATCCGCCCGCAGACCGAACTCCGCCTGATACCACTATCTCCCAATCCACAGTACAAGAAAAAATTACCACTCCTGATCTCCAAACAACCACGACCATGAGGAAGTCGTCGCCGACCATGGGCAAAACTAGATCTACCATACCCGCAACTTTAGCTAGCGCCCCTCCGACCGCCACCGTGCCGCCGAAGACAAAGAAGCACAGTGTCAAGACAAGCGCTCCACCTGAAACTACAATAGAAGCAAGAACCACGCAAGAAATGAAATCCGAGAAAGCAACGATGACCACGGCCGCGAAAAGCTCTGCTGCTGCATCTACTACAGCCAAACCGACAAAACGTTACACAATACATCCTGTAAGGACGACTGAAAAAACTACTGTAATGGAAACTGACACCACACTGGAGAGTGAGAGCACTGAAACGGTGGCGGACATGTCTGAAGAGACTACAGGGACCACATTTTCAGTACCTTCAGAGACTACAGGAAGCAAAGAGACCGCGCCGACATTGAGTACGGTGGCAGAGTCCCGCGCGACCGACGGAGGAACAGCAAGTACCTCGACCGCGGAAACCAGCACCCCATCCGATGCAGCCGATAGCCGCGAGGGTTATCTACCGCTCAGGGACAAACCGCAACAAACCCACGTCAAAATCAACGAGCAGACTAAGAAAGAGGTCAGTAACATTTTAGATTATTTTAGAATGTATAAAACTTAAGTAATAAATTGCGCTAAGGGTGTTAAGATATTTATCGGAAGGTATAAAATCATCCATCAAAGCGTCGCTATCCGACATTATCGTCCTGCACTCACACCGAGTGTAAACATAAATTTCAACTAATGAGCCCTTAGAGAAAGGTTATGTTCGCATTCACCGACACTACCTTTCCCACATTACTGTGCGAATAGATATGCATTATTTAACATTGGCAAGTTGATCGCAGTGTAAACTATAAAAAAAATCGTAATAACACAGTGGAATTTCCTGGGAAATAAGAGCATAATTTTGTTAATGTTAAAATTTTAATATATCATAATCTTTCTGATAGCATTACTGAATATAGCGAACTGGTTATTAATTTTAAAATAAAATAGACCCAATTATATTAAAAAAATGTAAATCATATAGAAGAGAAGGATTATCAAATAGGTGATGACATTTACGCCCCTGTTGTCCCATAGAGGAAAAAACTTTTAGGATGTCCATTATCTAATACATAATATTATCACATATTAAATTATGCGAGCTTTAACAGTTCTATAACGCCGGCAGTTTGTACTGTATAATGAAGTAATTTATTTTACATAAAAACTAACATAATTATGTAGTCGGTTAATCTATTTACATTTCCATTATTGCTTCTGTAATTTATGACCACAAGGTATGGATGAATACCAAGGAATATGGCAAATGCATGGGATAAAATAGAAAATAATTAAACATGGTCATTATTTAAATATACATAATATGCAGTTTTTACTGTATCTACTTCTAACTTAACCAGCAGTACTTTTTTACTAAGGTAAGCTCTATTATGAGCTGTTGTGAAATTTGTTATTAGTTCAAATTTCATGCATAACTTTCTCAACCTTTGAAAAAATCAAAAGTTTTAATAGAAAATTTGGCTATAATTGCAGCACAAATGACACCGGACCATATAACGCGGGCGGAGGCAAGAAAAAAATTAATTATTATTTTTAAGTCAGTTCAAAAGCGGGACTTTCCTATCATTAGTAAGTTTGTGGTTACAACTATCGCCGTCCACAAATTGAGATAGACGGAATTCGGTTTGGTTTAAAGAGACAGTGTTTTTTGAAAGTCTTTTAAACTTTCACTACCAAGAATTTGTTGCATACTGTAAATTGGTTTCACAGCCTGAAAGGATACTTGGGGAACTGAAATATACCTAAATTACTGACTTAATGAAATACGCCAGATTTAAACGATACCAGGTTTGCGAAAACTAAAATTGAATGGAGGCTAAAAAGCTGCAATCTAGATAACAAGTAAAAAATTTCGATAATATAAAACCCATTAGAAATCGCAAGCAACTAAAAAGCCTATTACAAAGCACATTTAAAACTTAACGATTGGCAATAATTATTAGTGTGCACTGTGCATGGTGTTCTATAGTACATTTTACAATAAGTTAGGTACAAAATAGTGATATATTAATAACATAGGTTGTCAAGAGATCGTAGCCTGCGTAGGCGCCTACGATCACTGACGCCGGCGGCTCGCTTGCCGTAATGACAGCCCGGTTGTGCGTGCATCTCCTATCTCGATCCATTTGCATCTTTAATATTTATATCTTAGAATTGAAATTATTTATCTTTACTACCGAGCGGGACTCGTTACGATGTTTTTACACTGATATTGGCCAATATAACGATATTCTAGCTCCAATGTAAAACCCATTAGTTAGATCAGAATTGTCCTCGTAAAACCAGAAGCTATCTATTCATTTATGGTAGGTAGGTACTGTAAAACATTTCATATAAAATAGGTTGCCAAGACTCACAAGCTCATAACGCAAAGCCAAGCCCCTAACTCTTGGTCAAAAAGTATGGCTTGGCTGTTTCGAGTAAATACTGTAAATAGGAATAGATCGGTGGTATACATTTGTACTACAACTATAAGTTGCCTGCGGTTCACACCGAATTTATTAGGTTTATCCATTTTGTTGTTTCGTGTTTCTTTACATAGAACAAAAAACATAGGTCTATTCGCTGCCTATTACCATTTACCTACCTTCCGTATCTTATTGTTGATTCTCCTGAAGTTATCTATGTTTAATAAATAATTTCATAAATTAGATTTTTTGTCTGTAATGAATAAACTCAAAAACTACTGAACCGATTCTAAATATTCTATCACTAATAGAAAGCTACGATATCCCTGAGTGACATAGGCTATATTTTATAATGTTCGAATATATCCACGGGCGGAGCCGGGGGGAAGAAAAGTAAGTACGTATTTTTTAAGACAAACAAATAAATTGATTAGGTACTTTTTTAACCGACTTCGAAAAAAAAAAGAAGGAGAAGGTTCTCAATTCGGACCGTATTTTTATGTATGTATGTACATCGATAACTCCGCCAATTGTGAACCGATTTTGATGGTTTCTTTTTTAATCGACAGATAACTCTTCCGGATTGGTCCCATTTTTATCTCATAAAAATTGGTTCACTGGTTTTTCAGGAATATTGAAAAATCACACTTTATAAGTATTTTTTTCTTAATATCTCGATGAAATATATACTGATTTTGGCGACTTATTTTTTTAAGGATATAATAATTTCTTGTCATCATCTCACAGACATATGACGAAAATCAGTTCAGTAGTTTTCCAGAAATTCAGTAATTTGCTTATGTTTACGGCTGAAAATTATATATCAGAGAAAGGCCTTAGCAACGGTTGCTATTGACACGAAGTTGTCAATTTTCGTATCGACGGTGGTCTAGCGGCTAAAGGTATGGGATGCAGCGCAGGGTGCACATTGCTCGAGGTTCAATTCCCATCCACCGCAGTATTTTTTTTAATTTTCCATCATTTTTTTTAGTTGCGTTATTATTTATTTCTCAGGGCAACAAAATCACTTAAAAGGGAAAAATAAACCTTTTAAAAAAAGTGTACCGACTTCAAAAATTTGCACTGAAAAGTAAGAAATAATAAAAATTTCGTCGTAGAATTTGAAGACGGTTGGTGCCAAATTAGAAATAACTTAGTACCCAAATTCACTAATCTAGACAATTCATTAGGAACCTACGATCATCAGTACAAACATAGATAATATTGAACATATCTTTATCTTCTTAGATGTTTACTTAATTTCGTATCCTAATTTGGCACCAACCGTCTTCAAATTCTACGACGAAATTTTTATTATTTCTTACTTTTCAGTGCAAATTTTTGAAGTCGGTACACTTTTTTTTAAAAGGTTTATATTTGAATATATCACTACGTAGTGGCTAGAACACAATTCCAAATTTATAAGTTGACACCATGCATATATGTCTATAATAGTGTAAAATAGTTCGTGTACTTATATCAATAAACCTTTTAAAAAAAGTGTACCGACTTCAAAAATTTGCACTGAAAAGTAAGAAATAATAAAAATTTCGTCGTAGAATTTGAAGACGGTTGGTGCCAAATTAGGATACAAAATTAAGTAAACATCTAGGGACATAAAGATCTGTTCAATATTATCTGTGTTTGTACTGATGATAGTAGGTTCCTATTGAATTATCTAGATTAGTGAATTTGGGTACTAAATTATTTCTAATTTGGCACCAACCGTTTTCAAATTCTACGACGAAATTTTTATTATTTCTTACTTTTCAGTGCAAATTTTTGAAGTCGGTACACTTTTTTTTAAAAGGTTTATTTTTCCCTTTTAAGTGAATTTGTTGACCTGAGAAATAAATAATAACGCAACTAAAAAAAATGATGGAAAATTAAAAAAAATACTGCGGTGGATGGGATTTCAACCTCGAGCAATGTGCATCCTGCGCTGCATCCCATACCTTTAGCCGCTAGACCACCGTCGATACAAAAATTGACAACTTCGTGTCAATAGCAACCGTTGCTAAGGCTTTTCTCTGATATAATTTTCAGCAGTAAACAGAGACAAATTACTGAATTTCTGAAAAATTACTGAACCGATTTTCGTCATATGACTGTGAGATAATGTCAAGAAATTATTATGTCCCTAAAAAAATAAGTCGTCAAAATCGGTACATATTTCATCGAGATATTACGAAAAATTGACTTAAAAGGTCAGTTTTTTCAAAATTTCTGAAAAACTAAAAAACCAATTTTTATGAGATAAAAATGGGACCAATCCGGAAGAATTATCTGTCGATTAAAAAAGAAACCATCAAAATCGGTTCACAACTGGCGGAGTAATCGATGTACATACATACAAAAAAAATACGGTCCGAATTGAGAACCTTCTCCTTTTTTTTATCGAAGTCGGTTAAAAAGTACAATCCGTAAATATTATTTTAGCTTATGATAATAGAATTAAAACCAAGGTTGTGAAAATGTATGGAAGGAAAAACTAAATAGGTATACATAATGTGTTCTAAAAATAGTGAACCAGTAACCCGCATTGGGCAAGTGGCTCGGAAGCCTTAATGATATATGATTGGATGGTCATGAATCATACACGTACGTACTCGTAGGTTCTGATAATAACACCAATCAAGTATAAATATTTCCATATGAATCCTAGAAACTTCATGACAATTTTTCCCTTACGGCTCCCGGAAACTATCTTACTGACCTCAGGGGGTACAGCGGAAGACAAGGCTTACTAATTTAGCCGTTCATATCTCTTAGAATGCAAAAGTTAGTAACCCAATCATATGTACATTGAACATACCCGATGTTAAATAGTAAACGTGAGAGTGGATGTTAACAAATTGAAATGAAATGAAACTGAACTGACACGATCAGATCGTAAAGTAATAAAATTTTTTTTCTTGAAAGCCATATGTCTATTTACAGCGGAGAAAAGACAAATTTGATGTATTTAGAGATCATGTTCTTTTGACTTAAAAGGTAACGCCAGTGAGAAAGCACCAAGGAACAGGCGTGAGCAAGTTCTAGTACCTACTTACAATTGCCTTTTTTTGTATCGGTATCTATAGAACTAGATTATATAAATCACTCTCTACAATTAAACAGAAGTTATTGACTATGGTTATTATATTGACTTTTTATTTATGGAAAAAATGTATGCGATGTGAAAGTGTATATAAATATTTCTTAAGTAGGTACTTACACCATATTTAGGTATAATAACATCTTCCAGATTTTTCTGCTTTCTTCACGGGTTGCATTACAGCTCCCGAAACCGTGTAACGGTTCCAGGGTACCCAGCGGAAGACCAAGTCTCCCTCGTTTAGCCGATGGTATTTTTGAGGCTATACCTAACGAGTGGCCAGTTCTGTTGAGGTATATTTAGATGGAAAAGCTTCTAAGTTATTCAGACGAACGAACATGTTAAATAAGAAGAAATATATGGAATTTGTGATGAATAAAAAAATATGATTTTTGTAAGTTGAAAGTTGCAATCAAGGCGAACGAAGGGGTAATTCCTCCCTTTATATATAACAATGAAGACTATTAAGGTATTGATTAAATTATCAAAATAATTTGTTTATATTGCATTTATATCTCTACCAATAGAAGTAAAATATATAAGTGCATTCAAAATACAGTAATTTATAACAATTTGTACAGCACGCATGTAAATTGATAGGCCTCATTTAAACGTAATTAATTGACAAGACGCTCTTCTATTGATAGATAAATAATTCAAAGGTCGATTCCCAAGCCCGTCCAATTAATCAGTACGCAATGCAACTAGAAAGTGGATAGATAGGCATTTAGCTATTTCAATATTCGCGGGGAAATGTTAGAGAAAGGAACGAGAAACTGTGTCGTACTTTGTACAGGCACATCTATAGGTACGGCTTTCAATAGGTCAGGAATTTAAACTCATTGAAATTGCTGCTTGAATTACCATAACTGTAGGCTTTGTGAGCAGGTACTAAGACTTGCTCTGAACATTTAAATTATAAAAATATTTGCTTATGTATACGACGCATAGGTTTTAAATATATATATGCATTTTCAATTTCGAAACCCTTATCTGGATAAACCATTGACCTTATTAGAAATCTATGGATAAAGGTAATCATATCCACTATAATCACTTAAACTTTCATTATAATTAATTCAGGCGTTTTGGAGTTTCTTGTGGACAAACATCTAAATAGCCAAACCAAAAAAAGTACATAGTTTAGGATGTTAACTTAAATGTTCGAAGAAGTAGTGCCATATTTAAGTATGGAAACAAAATCAGGTTCTTGGATTGCATGTAACAAATCTTTCTTAAATGTAAACGTAAGTTTTAAACTCGTAGGAGCACATTGCGCCTTCAATAGCAACAAAAAAACTTCACATCCTTTCTCTGTTTTTATAATATCATTTTAATTTCCCGTCGTCAACTATGTCTTCAGTATAATGATGAAGACTATAAATCAATAGTCGGTTCGAGTAAAATATTGCAACAGGATCATTGATAGGTATAGGTAGGTTTCATGCAAAGTAGATGCTTTCCATCTTAGGTTTTAATTACATTTGAGTCACTGTTTTAGTCATCTTATTTCTAAGATGAGAACTATGAAACTGATAATTACTTAATTAAATGCGAAGTGCAGTTTTGCACAAAGTAAATTGGTATTTTCAAACCAGGATAAACTGAAATTATGGGTGGGTGTAGGCGCTGGTATATAGTTATATATTTCTAGCAGACTAACAATATACATACCCATTTATGTAATAACTAGATTTTCGCGTTTGCCAGTTGAAACTTTGAAATGCGACATTAAAATTTATCCTGAAGAATTTCCGGGATAAAAAGTTAGCCTATGTCACTCTCCGGCCCTACAGCTATCTCTGGCATGAAAGAAGGACAAACAAAAATAAACAATAACACTTTCGCATTTTAAATATTAGTTACGATTGTGTTTTAAGAAATAGTTTTAAAAGAGTGACTAGAGCCGTTTTTGCGCGATCACTGCATGCCACGAGCTACCGTGTCCGATGTTTATGCGTGCACGCAATACCAATGATCTCGGGATCAAGGTTATGAAATAGTGCAGTCTCGCTCGAGCCTCTTGTGTAAATTTAGTACTAAATTTTACAGGTGAGGTCAGCAGATGAATGGGCAGAAAGGGTATTTATTCATAGGTTTCGATAATTCAAGCAATCAAATAATAAAGTATAATATAATCAAAGCTTATTACAGAGAAAATATTACGATTTTGAATCATAGAATATAGGATTATTGCTAACATCAGAAAGATTAAAAGAGATATTGCTGTCCAGAAGTCCAGAACAGAAAGGACAAGATGAAAGATGTTGGGCCACCTGGTACGACACGATAATTTATAAGGAATAATTTAAGGGCAAGACGCATCAATGACCAAGTGCAATAAAAACCTAAGTCATGTAAGAGGTGAAATTAAGAGCGGAGAATAGAGAAAAGTGGCGATTGCTCCACCGACAACAGAGTATCTCTTAAAGGAGAAGAAGAAGCTATTGCAAGGAGATGGCAGTGACAATTGTGTATTTCGAATTAAATTCTACCAAAACTACAATGTAAAATTTAATGTTATACAAATCAAGTATACGGGTTTATAAATAACACACTTCCGCTTTACGTTGAACATGAGGCAGTAAAACCTCATACGTTACGCAGACTTGCGTACAATGACATAAACGATTCGTTGGACCCAATTAAGGAGTTGCTAATGCATCACAGCCCGCTACAGTAGATAACACGCGATCGGCACACGCCACCGAAGAAAACGGCTTCAAGATCAGTTACCGTTTCTGAAAACCGATCCGGCTAACAGTTCCTTGAAAATATACGGCGAATTCAAGTAAAGGCACCGTTAATAGTAAACGCATCTGTTAAGTAAGACAAAATGATTGCAACTAGCCACTTATCACGTCGGCAAGGCTACGGTTTCTGTTTCAGCTTCATTTCGTCCAGTTAGGTAATATATCGTTGTAGGGAATAGGGATCTTCGTTAATCTACTTTAACTCCATTGATAGTCTTTATAAATGCAGTTTAAATTCGAAAAACTTTCGTTATAATGTTTAAAAATTGCAATAAGAAGAAACGATATTTCTATTGCATGTTCCTTCCTATTTATTTATTTAATTACAAGTCTATTGTTAACAGTAATTATAGAGCTCAGCCAAAACATTCTCCTGTGCTCTATAGAAATACATGACGTATGTAGGTGTCAAACAAATTATATTACGAAAGTGTATCGAATTTCTATAATAGTAGAGAGTGTTGAAATTGATTCATTTGATTCATCAAATCGAGAATCTAATTAGCATTCGTTTTATGTAACAGATATAATTTATCGCAACGCACAATCACGTTTCAATATTAAATCACGATCAAACCGGAAAAGTTCTATCAGTACCGTTATTATCTGGTGCGAAAGTGTTAGGAGAACAATTAAAGTAATTGTAAAATTTAGAAAATCTTGGCGGATGCAATATTTATAACATATTGTTATTAATACTCTTATAATAGCAATTAAGCAAAAATTCCAAGATTTTTGCCTGAAGCGTAAACAGTGCGGGCCAAGAGTAGGGAGATGATAAACTGCTTTCTAATAGTAAGTTAGTCGCGAACACTTCGGGCTAGGGCGTGAAGGTCGACTTTTTTGAAACTCATTACTCATCACCATGACAGGCAATTAAGAGCGCATTCCTTTAAAAGGAAAAATTTGACCTTAATTTGTTATTATTGAAAGTTAAAAATTTTCCCCAGTGTAAGTTTTCTAAAGAAAGTAAAAATGGCCAAGAATGAATTATGGAATAATAGATTTTGTTCTCTTTGGAAGTCAAACTAATATTATGAATAGCAATGTTCAGTCAAAGTGTCAATACTAAAGAACTGTAAGATTTCATTCCGAACTGAAATGTAGTTAAATCCAAAGTTACAAAAAGAATATTAAGACAGTAAAAATAGAATAATGTTGAAAGTTACGTCGACGTTAAGTAAGACGAATGAAACTAATATCGATGTATAATAATTATTGTAGAAGATATTTGATTTACTAATATTACATTTTATGAAAACACAATAACCGTCGGAATAATCCACTACAGTTGAAAACTATATCACTATGCAAATCTAAAGCTATGTTTGTTAAAGACACTTTCTGTTAGTCGTGAGAAACTACTAAATTATGCAATTGGGGCAAATACTTAGCAATTCAAGCATTTACTATAAGATCGATGTAGAAATGTCTTATTTATTTCTCTATATTTCTTGAGTTTGAGATAAACAGGTCAAATTTAAGCTTTTATTAGATGAAATAA
The DNA here is from genome assembly GCA_963924495.1 of Nemapogon koenigi. NCBI lineage: Eukaryota > Metazoa > Arthropoda > Insecta > Lepidoptera > Tineidae > Nemapogon > Nemapogon koenigi. The sequence goes on along the minus strand of OZ004644.1, from coordinate 6,643,745 downwards.
TGTTCTAAATTGTTAATACCAATAGTATAAAAATTTTCTTCATGAACATTTCGAGAGAAAGTGTCATAGAATTTTTCACGGTTCAACATTCGACCTTAGTAAAATCTAATTAAGCTATTCACGGGAAATGTAAAAATTTTCGCTAACACGATACATTGCTGATTTCTGGGGTTTGTTATGGTCACAAAAGCCAAAAGAAAATATCTAGATATTAGTTCATTTATTTTAATACTGTTATTAGTTTACACAACACAACTTTTCTTTTTCTTTTCGAAACCGTGTTATCGGTTACCAAGTCTCCCTCTTTTAACCGATGGTAATTGTGAGGCTATACCTAACGAGTGGTATATTTAGTTGGATAAGCATCTTAAGGTACAATACAACATAAGAGAAAAAAATAGAACAGAGCATGAACCCTTGATTATATACGTAAAAACTTGCTTTGTAAATACATTACCGACATCAGCTGATGCATTCCTATACATACCTGCAAAAAGACAAACGTAAAAAATTAGTATAACAGCGACATTACAATCATCTCATAACTATGATACAACAGTGGCGGATTTCAATTTGCATACATAACACAATGTTATATTAGTCGTATTATAAAAAGCCCCAGGCGAAAGTTTACCGGTACGCCTGACCTCTCTATTCATTATAAGATAATCGAAAGTGAATTTAATTCAACATCAACATTATTTTGACAGCAATTTTATTAACACGTGTTTTTCGTCAGTTTTTTGTCCATCTAATTGACTCGACGTCTTGAAAAGAACACTCGGATCTGTAATACCGGCCGAAGCGAGGGAATAATGATTCTAGTTTTTATAACACCGTCACTCTTAAACGACATCGGATCACTAAAAAAACTATAACGTGTACAGATGATCGGTAGTGAAATCTACATCGAGATATAGGTGTGTATGCTTTGTTTACTTGGTGCGGCTATTTTAAATGAAGTATGACTACCAATAATGAAAGCTGTAGAGATAAAAACATTGTACGCGGAGATCGTTGAAGAAAAAAACGCAAGTAATGCAAGCGAGCGCAATTTGTTTAATGCTATCGAATCAAGTCGAGAGCATCAGTCGATGGGTCATTAGGACAGACTTATAACAAGTGATCGTTAAAGAGATGAATATAGACTGCAAATAATCGCACCTCACTTACAGTTTAAACAAGAACACTTGTTATTGCTATATGGGCCACCAAGATTGTAAATTGACTGTATCTTAGATACCGTTCTATTGTTAGATACACATTTATACAATGACTAATCAGGTAGTTGTTTTGGAGAGAATTAACATACGTTTCTTTAATAATAAATATTTATAAGCATTGATTATCATAATATTAGTTTTTGCTTCGTTCTAATTATTTTTTGGATTTGGATGTTTTATTTCTCAATCATTATCGTAAGATATTTGTCAAAAAAGGTTCACAAAAATGTATATTTTAGAATACACGGTAACAATGTGTTTGATAATAAATAATAAACAGTAAAGGACCACTTCAGTTAAGCGACCATATGAAATTTTTGCACGTCCATAAGTTCCGTATTATCAGTAAGAATGAACCGTTATAGTAATTGCCTGTGCTCCCATATCTAGAGATCAAATCGAGTGTAGCCTCCACACAGCACTAACCAGAACTTAAATATTGTTGTTTTGAAGGAACAGTTATGTACTAACAAATATCTCACGAAATATGTACAGAAAATAACTTCTGCATGCTATCTATGTCCGTGCTAATAAATAATAAAAATTGCATGCATGATTCATTCCTGAAGACAATGACTGTAGGGCGATAAACTTAAGGAATTTAGAGTAAATATAGAAATTATTTTAAATAAGTTCATATTAGAAATATTCTAAAAACATATTTTATCATATCAGCGTTAACAAACACTAAGTTTTAAACTAAATGTGCCAAACGTTTGGCCTAAAGTGAACTGAATATAATAATAAAAAACATGACGTTAGACTCGTATGAAAAAAGGTAAGTTTGTAATGGTTTGTACGGAGAAAGAAGTCATTAGATGACATCAACATTTTGGAAGAAAAATATTGTAATTTACAAGACAACTTGCGAACAATATCACACTTAAGTGAAAAGGCTATAAATTCTTAAGATATAAAAGGTAAAAGCTTTATAATAGGGTCGTAACTTTGGTACGTACTATTACAAAGAAACTACCAATTGACAAGTATTTGATATAAGTGAAAACCTGATTGCATCTACTTTTGTGAATAGGCTATTTACTAAATTGCACATATCAAGTTCGCTGCGCAAAGTTTTCAATACACGTACTGTTGCTGACCACGGTCAATCGATGATTGCCAGGCCAGTCGCTTCTTGAATGCTACGTACATTTCCTAGGTAATACATTTTTAAGTGATAAACGATTTTGATAATATTATCAAATCAATTGTTGAGTGTCATAATTAGCAACTAGGATAAAAATAATAGTATCTAAAAATAATTTCAGATTGCGATGAGCTGATGATTAATGTGTCCTAAACACTAATAAATGGCTATAATAAGGGTAAAATAGATTGTATGTATCAATCGATACTACACTACGACGCTAATATCTATATCTATAAAGTGAAAAGTCAAGAATATGGAAATGAGAATAGTGGTTGACCATATATATACAGCTTTGATCGTTCTAATCCCAACAGATATAAACTCTAAGGCCGCCATAACAGTTCTGCAGAGTAAATGTAAAAGCTGTATTAAATGGCATTAATTCCTTACTACATTACTACATAACACTTCTATCCAACCATGATCAGTTTGAAGGTAAGTGTTAATAAATTAAATGGAAAGCGCTATCCTGTTAAGGAGATCAGCGCCATAAAACGCAGTCGCACAAACCGCTCTATCAATAACATCCGCCGACTCATTAGCGTGCAACATATCTAAACGCGTAATGACAAATTAGCTGCAAATGCAACAGATATCAGGCAGTCTTGGAAGGCCTACCGTTGTGCAGCCACCAACCAACGGAATTCTGTTCAATAAAGCACTGTGTCAGGTAGCGGTTTGCGTTTTTTCCTTGCCTATCCAATCCACCATGCTTCGTCGAGCGTCGATTCGAGAAGGTAAACTTAATCTGGCGGTAACATAGCACTAGTTAGGTGTTATTTTATTACAATTGCCTCGCATTTATACGTAATAAGCATGTAATACCATTTCTTATATCGAAAGATGGTAAATTCTAATATGCAAATATAAATAATACATGTTTAAGGCTAATCACATGATTCATCACGTAGCGCCTACCATTTGCATGTAATTATTAGTATAATGCTCTTTCACTTTTTACCTCAGTTACGATTTTTTTCTAATTTGTTTCCGTTTAACAATTCTATTTGGTTAGTTCTATGTCATTGAGTTAATTGGGCTTTAAGCTAGTTTATTTTGAGGTTAACTCTTCATTTTTGTACTGTTGTATTTTATTGTGAAATGAGATCTGTCGGAAGTAATTCTAAAGATAAAAAAGTAAAAGTATCCTAATGTACGTATTTCCACTGCTAATTAGATTATGAACTGAGCTCAAGAATGAAAGATGATAATCTAAATAGCTTCTATAACTAGAACAAATTCCACGTACTGACAAATGTATGGGTAATTCAATCGCGGGTGCAAAATTCAAGTGATTCATTAAAGAAAGCCGCGAGCAATAATTAAAACAAAGAAGTGTTGTCGTTACAAGTATTTGGAGCAAGCGACCGTGGGAAGGTGTCATTCGCTAGACTTCGTTAATAACAGCGCAGAGTGTGAAATTGGAATAGCCTATAACCGGCTAAATACATTGCGGTTGAAGAGATTTAGAAAGGAATACTTTGATTTACACGAGTTCTAAACATTAAGCGGAATGGCTGGTGTGAAGGAAAAATAAATAATAGACAAAGAGGAAAGCATCATACGTATACGGGACATGTTAAAATAGATACATTTAAAAAGTTATAATAAATTGTACCTAAACCACCCAAATTATTGAAATCGAAATAATAACCTTACGGTTGGACATTGAGTTACGCTTAATTTTGATGAAGTTGATTGACCTAGCATACCGTGTGCTTATCAGTGGTTTAAGAAGTGATAGGATCTGCAGGCCCGCCAGTCTAGCGACATATTTGATATCTTCCCTGTTTAAATAGGCAACTGTCGAACAGTAGATCTAGATAAAGTGTCGAAGATATAGGCCGTAATAGTAAACGGTTGTTAATCTAGTGTTAACATAGATATAACAAATATTGATTTGATTCAATAATTCAATGACGCATTTCTTCACAGCAAAAATTTTAAGAGAACCACATTGAATTAGCCTAGAGGATGCTTAAGCAGTAATTTCTGCATAATGATGAATGAGAACTAACATATTCTGTCAAAGGTCTTCAGAGGTGGAAATTGTTAATATTTCATGTGCATTTTATATGGAATAGTGTTTGCGGTTTATGCTGGCTTTGGTATACCTTTGATTGCATTGCATTCATTTTTCTCTGATTCAATTCTACAAAACACAAGATCACTATTTATTTAGTTGCGGTTGAGACTATACCAACACGGCCCACTTAAATAATCGAGCACGTATCAACTTGACAGGCAATTCCCTTGGTTTATGTTGGTTTCAATTTTATTTGTGTTACTAGGTTGTAGGTCCGCACTACTGAATACTTTGCGACCTGCAAATTGTACACATACGAATACTTAGTATGCGTCTCACACGCAAAGCGAAATTTAGCCCCTTACCTCAATACAAATCACGAGCCACAACAATTAATCCAATGACATTGAAGTGAAACTTTGGATTAAAGGAGAGGAAGTAAAATGTCTTACATACTAAGGATATCAGAATATGTTATCTATAGAGGATACAAATTAGATATATTGATGATGATCACGCACCCACGAATCGGATTTTTTTCTCAGATATTTTGAAAACAATAATCCTATTTATGGAAAAATATGACTATTGGATATCTTTAAAATAAACATGAACCATGGCCATTAATATGTAGTGGCTCTGTCCACATTTCGACAGTTACAATATTAATCAGAACAAGTTGAAAGCCTGTTTCTGCAATTAAAAACTTACTGATCAAAATAGGTACAATTTGAAGTAGTGCGGACACCAGATCTGTGTGTACATTAAAGCACGAGCAGTCGATTGAAGAACTTTAAAATAAACTCGAGATTTCAGCGGAAATCATAAATTAATGAAGTTAAAGTTATCGAACATTAAATCAGAAAATCATTTCACTTCATAAGATATCGACATTCGATGAACAATTATTCTGTTACTCAGCAATAAATTCTTACTTTACGTCACAAAAATGAATTTTAAAATCGATCAAACCGATAGGGGCCGACTTACATCTGAGATTTGCAATAAGTAAAAACAAGGCGAGGATCACTTTACATCGTATACGCATGCCGCTCACGCGCAGTTCTGACTCCACTCGATTAATATAATCTTATCCAATCCAAGGAGGCCGATTCTCCACTGTCATGTTGACATTGAACATATGAATAATATTCTTGCAACATTTGGAGCTTAGCTGTTACGAAATGGAGTGAATATCACATTTAATATTTTGTCACTTTGAAGATTTATGCAAAATCGTTGTTTCATTTATGCTGAACTATTTACATTTAGGCGATGACATTTCGGAGGTGATCTGTTCCGTACTTATGTTGAGTTATTTTAAGACCGAAAGGCCTGTTAGTTTGTCGTATTCTGTAGGTTCATAAGTTTTTTGAATCGCTATTTCGAGCCCTTCATCAGGCAGAGGCCCGCAGCCGATAGAGAAAGATAATTGAGGAGAAGATGATGAGTCGGAGTCACGATCCTTAGTAATGGGACCGACTGTGAAGGAGTGAAGGAGGATTTAGAAAATATATTCCAATATTTTTTCTAATTAAGTACGTTTCATGAACGTGTACTCAGCGAATCGGAGACCAGTTTTATCCAATCTAGACAGCAATAAGAGATCCCAGTAATTTTGCGATACGTGCAGAAAAGCTACCTAATGGAATAATTTGTAGCGATTTGCATTTTAGTGATAGGACTTATCTAGCCCCGTTAGTTTTACTCAAAACTTTGTTACTGATAACTAAGCTAGTTTGCGAATACAGTTTATCAATAGGATCGCAGCTACATTTCTAATCCGATAAAGTCTGTTACTGTTAAGCAATGTAGGTAAATAATACCAATATACAGTTCAAAAACAAGTGTTTGCATTGTGTATTTTCGATGGATGTATTAAACACAAGCTGTGCCTTGCGGTTGCACTCGCATTAATATCTATTGCTCCGCCTTTGTGGGTCGTAGCGTGATGCAAAAATAGTTTGTTAAATCCGACTGGTAGTTCCAAAGATTAGCGCGTTCAAACAAACAAACAAACTTCAGCTTAATATTAGATTATATGCATGGTAAATAATTATTTGAGTCAATATAATATAAGTGATAAAAACACATCGACTGTCACTTTCAGTATGCTATGCTGTTTGGATAATCATATACCTATATACTTTGAAATTGTTTGTTGTGCGTTTTCTGCAAATAAAAAATTCAGATGTTTAGAAACATATTTCGAGGATTGGTACCTAGTATATTATGTATTCGGAATTTTACTCGGGTGCGTAGAGGTTGAACTTTCACTTAAACTTTTCTATGTCAAAATAATTAAACTACCTATATATCGAACATGGAAGCTGCATTTACTGTTTAGAACACAACAATGCCTCAAGTGTACATAGAAAATTGCACTTGGGTTGGCATTTATCAACTAATGGTGCCCTTATAAGGTTGTTGTTATGCCCTAGATGCATGTCAGCCGCCCACCGAACCAACGGTAAAGTCCGTGAGCTTTGACCACATTCGAATAATTTGACAGAGATCGCCAGCTAAATACAACAAAGGGTTCTTATGTCAACAAATAAAATTGACCCACATCGCAATCTCCTCTTCGAAAGAAAGTTTTAATATAAGTGAAATAGGTAAGTACTTATTAACTCTCATAAGTTAAGAATAGTATATGCCCTACAAAGAAGCTACTAAATAAATGTATTGTGTATTCTTTAAAAAACATGTCAAAGAGAGACTTTAGTAACAATGTCCACCTTTAGAGAGCCATGTTAAACAGAACAGGTGGCGATTGGAGTTGATACACTTAGGACTATAACATAACTATGCTACTAATCGGTATTATTTTCAAAAGGACCATTTTATTATAGAAGTTTTTAGTCGTAAGTTACTGAATGAAATGGAATCTGTACTTAATTAAGTCTTTCAGAGACCGGTATTAAAATTTTTCTCCGCTTATGTGTGATGGAAAGTGGAAATGTAAGATCTAAAAATGGCAGTGAGTAGGGCGACGCAGAATGTAGTTATAGTAGTCAGCTAATTGTTTTACTACGTACTAAGAATATAAAATGTTGGTAAGAATTTTTAATGTAAAGCGATATGGGTTACGGTAAAACAATTGTTACAAGGCGTTTTTCATTATTAATTTAACTAAAAATCTGTGAGTTAGTAATTTCCATTAACCAAATATCTTAAGAAGAGAGGAAATTTCAGATAATTTGACTTTTCCTTAGAATATAAAGAAAATTCATTGTGTGAAAATATTTTCAGCGTTAATGTATGACAAAGAAAACAAAACTTACGAATTCTACTCAAACGAATCGTTACTGAATGCCCTGAGGCCGATTATGTGGGCATCCGTGAGTATAAATTATGAAACACTAGCCTTTTGCTGCATTTTCGCGTGGAAATGGAACAAAAGAAAAAAATAGCTTCCTGTGGCGTAAGTGTGCCTGTAAAACTCAGGTTTTTCATGTTTTTGGTAATTGCTAGTATTTATGAGTATTATAGCATTTGTTTGAGCAGTTTCACTATATCTAATAGTTTAAGTAGGTCCTATGTGGGTCTTCATGTCCATCATCTGGTGTACCAAGTCTCCAGATTTTCCGCGATAGAAAGGAGCATATGTTTTAATCCTTTGAGGCGTGATTCATAATTGAGCAACAAATATTCAGACTTCCAAAACCAAAACTTTCGCATTTATAAAATAATTATAGGATTACTAGGAATAATAAATAGAATTATTTTACTCAACCGATCTCCACAAGTAATAAAACAGACGGGTTAATAGGTGAAAGCGACAGAATTGAATCTCAAAGTCTCATCATGCGGTCTGATAACCTTAACAGCCATTGTAAACGACCTTCCACAACGTATGTAACAATCGAGAAGCCCCGCGTCTTCATCTCGATGCCTCCTTCATTTTAATAAATGAGTTGCTAGTTCCTATGACTTGGTAGGTAATTACGTGTTGTCGGTAGCATTGAATAAGGCTTCGACACACCTATTATATTGTTCACTTTCACGTGTCTTTTGTGCGCCTTTTAACTGTCAATAAAGAATTTGTATGTCAATGACTTCAATGCAGTTTAATCAATTTGTGATTGATGTAGGTATTAAGGTTATTAAATATGAAAAGTAATATCCTGCTATGGTGTGTTGGAGATCAATTTTATTATACTAACTATAGGACTTACTTTGCACGGGTTCATTCAGAGTATTTTACTAAATACATTTTTACCTTCGAAACTTAAGATATTAAGATGACTAGACACTAGCTAGACACATTCTATAAATAGTGATTTATGCTGAAATATGGTAATTGTTTTATATACGGTATATTAATTTGTAAAACTAAGATATTGATTTGAATTATAATAATTTTAGAGCTACTGCCTAAACATTTTAAATACTTTCTCAACGCCTAATGTATATATTGTTATTGTATCGTAAATACCAATAAAATCCTATGACCCGTTTTAGGGTCAAAGAAAGACAAACAAGCAATTGCGCGAATAATATTCAGCATTAATAGAAAAAGAGATGCTGATTATTGGTAATTTAACTTTGGTTATAGATTTCAAACATTTTTAGTACACTAATAAAAATCTTAATTGCGTTTAATGATATATTCCCATATACACTACGAAGATAGGAGAGTGAAATGAGCGACGCGGGAGCATGATTGAGTTATTGTAAGTTCAGTGTGTCAAGTGGAGGCGCATGGTCACGTTTATTCAATTTACTTCACGTATGCCCCATAAACCTTTACATAGTAAACCTTTGTTGATAGCGTAGCTAGTAATATTTTTGGTATACTTGTGAAATGTATTTTTGCTGTGAAAATATTTAGAATATTATCTATTCTTTAGCATGAAATACATTATCTATGTCCGAAAACCTGGACACCAGTATTACCACAGCCTTTCATCAGGCAGAGGACCGCAGCCGATGGAAGAAGATAATTGAGGAGAAGCTGATGAGACGGGGTCACGATCCTCAGCAGTGAGGGACCGACTGTGGAGAGAGAAATATGAAGTGGTCCATAGGTGGACAACTGGACAGTTCACAAGAGATAAATAGACCCTGGTAGGATCCGTCAGAATTTAGTATCTTTAAACCCAGATACTTGCTACAATCTTGACATATCTCATTCGTTTCCTCTATAATTGCCCCCAATCATCAAGATTTTCAATGTCAAGTATATTGAGAACTCCCTCTGCATTTTAATGTTACTTCTGCCTGAATTCACATTGTGTCTAAACCATCGCAAACTACTTTAAATGCCCCTTTATTTTACGTAGAGATCGCAATTCAACTGCATTCATCTTCGCTTCTTATCTAGATAAATTTTAACTTTTATTGTCACCTATCTTGGTATAATATCAAGCGATGCCATGGTCACACATTCTGTCGTTCAATTAAAAGTAAACAATTTCTAAAGCAACCGGAGGCTATATGATTTAAAGTGTGATTGATCTAGGAAGTAGTGGATTCTTCCGCCGGAGGCATAGCGAAATGCACCTCACGCACATTGTGACTGCAACTCTCATCTCCCGTTACTTATAAATTCCACGGGCGTGCCTACAATGGAGGCGTTGAACGCTACAATCGACGGATAATTTGGGTTCACATTGTCGACGCGGGCGTAGGGCTCTAGAAGGTTGTCTGTACTACACGATTTATTGCACAACATGTCACGCTATTTTAAAGGATTTTCACCTTTACCTCTTTAGTTACAAAGGTCCCGATCTGATCATAGTGTGTATCATTAACTGTGAATCAGATAAAGCGGTTAGAGCAGCGTACCGGAACTATTGTGGAGACAATTTTAATTGAAACCAAAACATCGCAACCATAAAAAGAAAACAGATGCGTACTGAAGCGACGAGAAGGTACAAATGATTAATGAAGGCAAGAGACGATCTACTTTGATCTACGATTCTAACGGGAATCAAGTGAACAATGATAGTTTAATTTCCTACAAAGTCGGTTTTACTATAGAGACCCTTATGCAAGCAAATTGTAACTTTAGTAGTTCGCTTAGATTTATGAACCGTTGGTACCTGAACAAGTTCTAACTTCCAACATAGATCAGTGGATAGAAATTGCTGAAGTAGTAAAATGTCCCAGATATCTATGCCTTTGTAACTTACTACGAATGCACTCCATGATTAATTGTGAATAGGAATTCCTAATTAAAATAATATACGTAGATAATAAATATTAGCTTAGAATAATGATGGTTTGAAATAAACTAGTGATATGCCCCGACTCCACACAGGTTAAATACAATATCTATTAAGATATCCATGTGAAACAAAAAACAGATTGTAAATATAAATATGCACTATATGTCGCCTCGATGTCCAAGAAAATATTTTTTAAATCTTTGTAAAAACTAGTTTAAATAACGATATCAAACAAAAGGAAAAACAAAAAAAATGACAAAGCAAATCAGATTACCATATTGCAAGAAGAATTTATTACGTTTAGACACCAGAAATGGAAATGTTCGCGTGAGAATCACTCGAGGGCACACGTAGATGTTATGTTGCGTACACAACCGTCACGACAAGATTGTGCTACGATCTCAATAGTAAGTCGTAACGTAACTAAAAATAGTAAAGAATTACAATATTTAAAGCTAACGTATTTTAACTTATTTAAAAGTTTATATTTTTCAGACTTAGGGCGTTTATTTGGCAGTCTAGTTTCGGTTCGTAGTGAAATTATGAATGTAGAATTTTAAAAAATATATGCAAAATGGATCAATCGACCCTGAATTGAGAGTTAGATACATAAGATAATTTTAATAAAACTTAAAATAAGTAATATAAATTAAACAACATAAATAATTGATAGAATTCAACAGTAAATTTAATTAACACTATACGTATGGAATCGTGACCAGATATTAGTTAGACCTAAAGAAGACCGTTCTCAAACATAGGCTAAGGGGCAGAATCAATTTCAAGAGGAATCTAACACAAGTGTGTCAGGAGGTTATGGTAATCCAAGAAAGCCTCGCTTCGCCGCAATCGTAGCCCGTTACCGCGGATCGATTTAAAATTATACAAACCAATCGAGACTGGTGTCTACGCTATGCCACCTGGATGGAACGTTGAACTTCAACCCCACAATCGTTTTAGATCGAAAACAGTAAATAATTCTATATTGTCTCAACCTTTGGTCCGGCCCGAGAAACAAATAACTTGGAAACTGTAATATTTGCAGCAAATTGGATCCCACCAAAAACATAAATATGGAAATGGGACCAAGTTCAGTATTACAACGAACAAGTGTATCTGTCGGCTTCGTATGACAAGAGTTGAGAACTACGAGGTTTATGTTTTAATGGCAATTCTATTTTTCTTTCAACTTAGGCACTATTATCGTTTAAAAAAGGACCCACTGACATTTTTTTTGTATTTCAAGTTTCTAAGTAAATTTATCTGGAGGTGGTCTAGATATTTGGCCGTCGCCCCTATCGAATTTGGCTTGCATACTGCTGTCTTTTTGTTAGATAAATGAATTAAGGCTGAACGCAACAAATATAATATACAAGTCGCACGGAAGCAATATGTTAACGTCAGCAGAATAATAAGACCATTTGTTAAGCAAAATTTCAATTAGGTACCATGCTCTCTGTCTGTTAATGTCTAGAGTGAATGACACGGCAGCTAATCTACGTCGACTGCGGTTCCCGACTGAATGTAGTCATTAAAGTAATAGCTAACCGAGGTAGGAAGTCCCGGCGTCCAGGACCGCGGGTACCCACAAGAAAGCGATCCGACGGTTGGCCTGTCCCACGTTCCTGGTCGCTAATAACCTAACAAATAACATCCTTTCGAATGGCTTGTACATCACGGATCTAATCGTGGTTATACTGGTGATTATATCAAATGTCCAAGTGAAACTCACAGAGTTTGAAATGCAGGAAGCGGTTACTGTAATAAATAAACTTAAAAAAAAAAGTAAAGCCGACTTCAAATAATTAAATATTTCGTCGTAGCATTTCGAGACGCTTGCTGAGAAAATTGAAACTGTTTCGAGAGATGAACTCTATCAAACAAAATAAAACATCAAAAATACGTAACATCAGTATTTTTTTCAAACTTCCTGACCCAATTTCTATCTCATCAAACATATACAGACTAAGGTAATTTGGAAATAATAAACTGTATATTATGAGATAATACTCTTTATGGATATAAAGTAAATCAACAACAGTTTCTACATTTCAGTTAACTTTCTTAGTAAATATGAAAATTGCATTACAATTGCATAAAAAGGTACAGGAAAGTTTAACAATTATTTACGAGAAGAATCAGGTCACTAAATATACCGCTGCTGTAGATACAATATTCATGACCCCAAGTTTCTTCGTTTGACTGTACTCTGTAATATATGATGTAAGAGTACAGTTATGATATGGAACGCAGATTTGTACGTAATCATGGGCTATAAAGTTGCCAGTACGTCTATAACGGAAGGTGTCTGACAAGGCGTCACTGCATAAGCGCTAACCTTCAAAGAGATACTTTACACAATCGTCTATTCTAAAGCGATTCATATTTTGTGGTCACATTTTACATGTTGACGGTCGTTCCTATAACACCGTGAAAACTCAGGAGCAATTTAACAAGATCTAGATATTGCAATCATAGTTTTTGTAGAACTGTAGCTTGAAATTTTATATTCTTCCTCGAATGATATATTATAGCAAGTGATTATCGTATATCAAATTGTTAAGCAATTCTCGAGTTAAAAGCCTCAACAGACAACGATATAATTCAATTTATGTATGTATACTATATAAAATATATAGTTTATTACCTAGCTTTCCGCTCGTGGGCCATACTAACTTTCATCCCCTATTATATCCACTTAGGAGGGTGGATTTAAAAAATGTAGCCTATGTTCTTCCCTAGGGTTCAAGCTTTCTCCGTATCAAATTTAATCAAAATCGGTTCAGTAATTTAGCCGTGAAGCGTAACGGACAGACAGACAAAGTTACATTCGCATTTATAATAGTGTCCGACCGAAACTGATTTTTCAGCCGAAACCGAAACCGAACTTTCGGCCTAGCTCTCTGTTTCGGCCGAAACCGAAACTTATTAAAACATTTAGAATTACGATAATTTACTGAAATTTACTGTTTTTTTAAACATTTATTAACACATAAGAAAAAATCATGTTATACAATAAAAACATCGTACGTAAAAAGTATTTTTTTTATGACATGAATATACAAGACTTACTCTTGGAAGTAAACTTAAAAAAAAAACAACTTTCAGTTAGAGTGCTTTAAACATACATATACTATATACTTACTAAATCACTCAATTGCAAAACATAACCTCAACTCACGATGAAATGGACGGTGGCGACTGAGTCGGGGCCCCGCCGGCGAGGAAGCACGAGTTAGCTGCGAAATTTACCGAACGACGCACGAAAATTCACGAACTCTCGAGTTTCGGCGGGGTCGAAAGTTTTGGCTATAGTTTGGCCGAAACTGAAAACGAAACCGAAACTTCGGTCAGTCACTAATTTATAATATTAGTATAGATAATTTTAAATGTGATGATATAATATTGGATCGTAGACTCGTTGCTAACTCAATACGGCGCTTATATCCAGAAGCGATATCAAACTTTTATCAGCATCAGATATAAACCGGAAAATGACCATGACGGCATTTTAAACGAATACTGCACATAATAACTACATGTTTGCAGATGAGAAAATAATGAGAAGTTTACATGAAGATCAACACCTGTGCGAGATGAGATTAGTTTTGTAGTCAGTGAAACTAGCAGTAATGAAAGTGCGGCCAAAGGTATAATTATGAAGAAAATAACGTTTCAGTCTATTAGACAGCGATGCAGAAACAAACAATATTATTTGTACAGTGAAGATTAGAAAACAAAATCGTTTTCATTTAATTTTACTGCTTCGTGGATTACCATATTTACTTATTTACGATACTCATTTACTGAAATGAATATTATTATGATGAATAATAATTTTGAGTACTGCCGTTTTCTTCATAATTACCTACTGTAATTTTCTATTTGAAATCAAATAGAACTGGCAATATTTGAATCGCTTTGTTTAGAATATCTGTTATATTATTAGTCTGCAATACATAAAAAAAATAAGTCATTCATTCTGGAGACAGAAAGTGGTTGTAAGCACTTGCCGGCAGAAAACCTCTTTTTCGTGTAGTCTGAGCCCCCCTCTACAAATTCTTGTAGACGAGTAGGGGTCCGGCGCTTGTCGGTAGGCCGCTGAGCCGATTTAGAAGAAAAAAAGACCTCTCCTACCAGTTGGCAGAAAATGAGTGAACAGCAATTGTGGGGACCTCTCGGTTGTAAGAAAAATATTTTCTGCCAATTTACTCCCTTCTTCTAAATCGGCTCAGCGGCGTACCGACAAGCGCTGGACCCCTACTCGTTTACAAGAATTTGTAGAGGGGGGCTCAGACTACACGAAAAAGAGGTTTTCTGCCGGCAAGTGCATACAACCACTTTCTGTCTCCATCTCTCTAACTATTCATTTCATACAATCGACCTTCGAAAAACAAAAATTTTAATTGCGCTAAAGGTTTTAAAACACATATCAGCTAATTAATGTCTAAACTTTTAAAAATAATTACATTTTTACTAAGAAAATGTCGCTGATGTCATTGAAATCTAAAATATTAATACAGAGATTAAACACACGCCGCGTAACATATCATGAATATAAATCAATACGCTGATTATAAACATAATTGCGGATGCAACAAACGCATACTTGCGTCAGACGAGATGTGGCTTTCAAACGTCAAGAGGCACGAACATGGTTAAAAAAGTCTGTTTCCAAGTGGAATATCTAGCTATCTGTCTCAATGGAGTAGAGCAGTAGCTACGAACAATACCGGCGGAATGAGACGCATGACAAAAAGGTTGTCCGTACAATGAAGACGCGGTTCCCGACCTTGCGTTTCACCTCCGATCTAGGATGCTCGTGGCTCCATAGATATCTGGTCTCGAACATAGATTACCGTTTGTAATACCGCTCAATTCAAAAACAATTTTAATAGGAGCGTCATGATTCTAATGGCGTTTTTGTGTAAGTTTCTTTGAATGTTACGCTTGGTTAGAGGTTCAACAAGCAAATATTCCGGAGTCATTCGTTACAACATTTATTTTAATGATTCTGTTAATTTCATATGTATTTTGATTCAATATTCTACTTTTTTTAACAAATACATATATGTCCATATTTATTTAGCCAGTTGCAGAAATTGCACTTGCAGAAAGATACTTTAGCTGTCATTAGGATAATTTTCGGAACAAGAGCGGAGGCTTTAAGTGTTCTCCAAAGCTGCGTTCATTCTTAAAGCGATAAGTACTGGTGTTTAGTATTTTTGGTTTGAGTGAGGATTGAACCCGCAGCTTCTGGTTTCAAGTTCAGTGCTCTAAACATTACGCTATTAACACTGTTTTATATCATCAAGATATGAATTTATAATTTTCTTATGATGAAAGAAACGGTAATACTAGACAATAGGTGGTAAAAATTACAAAACAGAAATTAGTGATTTTTGTAATAATCTGTTCACAACCAAACATAAATGATACAATAGGCAGTGAATGGAATATCAGTAATTCGCATCTCTTGTATATGTACAATGCACGTTAATACCGTCTTTTCAACACAAAAGAGACCGGTAGGAAAGCAATTTTAAAGTTTTATTTAAACTTTCATTTCATTTTTATTGCACACGTACTCGAATAATTTGGCAATAAATGCAAAGTTATAATACAACATTACGAATAAAGTTTCAGCTCGTTTCTGAACGATAGCGTTATGAGTTACATATATTCATATGACATTTCTTAGATAATTGCAATTGTTTAAATAAGTCTTACGGTATTTTTAAAATAAATGTTTATTTTAAAATTAAAAAGAAAACAAGTGTCACTTTCTTTACGTTTTGCGCCAAGAGAAGGACAGCTTCGGGCGAGCGGATGCGCCGGCGCATATAGACCGTATCGGCAAGAGCGCTCGACAAAACGGTGCGTTGTTACGCCCAACTACGTCGCGTAAGAGTGAAAAGCGACACGTGAGCATAACGAACTGTCATAATGGGAAACGTTCAAGTTAATAAAATAGTTCATAATGAGATAAATAAAAATATATTGTTTGCAATAAAATAATCACGCTTTAAACTGTTTTTATCATATTTCTTGTATGTTGTAGCAGTACAAGATTCATGAAACATAATTAAAATCAAAGGAAATAATGCTATAAATAGAGTTAAGAAAATAAGAACATGTAAAACTTTTGTCAGAAAACCAATATTAACTCAGATGTAATTTTCCATACACTGTTTCTTTCCACGAAATGATATTACGGAAATTACAAGAAATAACTTCCTATAATAACATATATTTCGCTAAAAGTTCAGAGAGGTAGCACATACATTACTTCTATAATATGTATACCCGTGTAGATCTAATGAGTTCCCTGGAAGCAATTTTCGGTAAGTTACCTTGATGAGCTACGTTAAGGAAGATTTTCTCGAAAATAATTCCGCATGTGACAAATTGTCACACAATTACTCGAAGACGTTAGACAAAAGCGTTGTATTCTCATGAGTTGCAGCCAAAGTGAAGTTGTAATGAGGCATTTGGGGGGGAAATAAATTTGTTTGAATAGTGAAAACGGACGCAAAAAAATTGACCCAGAATGTATAAACAGGTGGAGTGGGTAGACGTGACCACTGAACCGTATAACTTTTTACCAATATTGATTTAAATTTGGGCAAGCATTGATTCTAGTCAGAAGCTATTACAACTTTTAGAAACTGTGTTGCTTCTTGGACAGCTAGTGCAGGAATGTTAGTTTCCGAAGGTACTTCTGGTTTAACGAGGTGATAAATTTTTCAGTTTATAAGAATATCTACCTACATTCGCTTCGCCAATCCAATATCCATGCAATGGCGTAATTAATATTTTACTTCTATCCCAGCACCGTTTTTTTCTATGTACTAAATACTATAATAATTGTCACTTAAATCTGATACAGAGGGGTGCCGGGTGACATATCCCCGTCTTTTTAAAATAATTTCAATTACAATCAATATTCGTAAAATTATTAAGAAATAAACTGTCCTGCCCAAGGCGATTTCTCGAATTCTTCTCATCGTGCAACCAACTCGTTTCACTGTTGATACAACTTTTGACCAAAGAAAAACTGACAGTTTGAACATATTGCTCTGCAAAATTACCAGTGTATTACTTTACTACGTGTATGACGCAAAATATAAAGAAAGTAAATTATCCATAAAACTGATCGCCATATCGGAGTCAAGAATCTTGTTGAATTAATATCAAAGCGAACGACAAGAAAACAATGATCTCAGATATAATCAGTAACGTGCAAACGTATCTGTATTAACTTTGCGAACTGACAACTTTGCCTCTGGCTGATGAATCTATGTAGGCTAATGGCGAGCCGGATAACTTTGATATACGATCTGATTTACTACTTTTATTCTTGAAACTATTCAAGACACAAGAATGGGGAATAAAAATTAACAATTATAAAATTGTTTCTTTTTATTGATGTAATAATTTATCTTCAGAAACGGTAATATTTTGAGGAATATAAAAACTAATATTGGTTAATTCAAAAATATTATACAATGAAAGGTTGTTAGAAAAAAAAATAAAAAGAAAGCCAGGAATTACTAAAAGCACTGCAGATTGTATTTTATATGTATTTTACGATTAATGATCCACTTGATAGCCTCAAGCCAGGCTTTTAATATTGTCAATAAACTTTAACGTCCCGTTTATAAAATTGGCGTGGACGCGGACGGTGAAATTCTCAGAGTTATTGTTTCAATAGAGAGAAATCGCACGAAGCTTCCAATGGTCACGTAGCGCAAGATTTGTTCGCTTAAGATGATTTTTCAATTCACGATCAAATTGATTCAGCTTGATGGGTGGAAAATTTGTAACTACTGTAAAATGAAGTTCACAGCAACAAAGAGGAAATTAAATGAATCAAATTAAATTTAAAAGTATACTTAGGTATTAAAAGTTATTGAAGAAGAGTGAATATGCACACGTAAAGATAACTGAGTAACATAAAGTGATACAATAAAGGGGTCAATTAATGGGAAGCTTCCATCTACATAAGACAAGAAAGCAACTGTGGTGCACCGCGTGCACAATGCTCTACTGCCCTAGAATTCTGAACATGCATTCGCAGTAATAAAATACGTATAAACTAATATCAACTGAAATGAATAGAGAATGTTGATAAATGTAATGGAATAATACTAAAAATTAACGAATCTCAAGGTATTGATGGAACTATATAATTAATAATAAACAGGTAGGGTATTATTAATGCAACTTTGTTTAATTAAATGCAGTTTTGCATCCATGTACATTGTACACTGTTGGTTGAATGAGCAGCAATTAACATTGCACCGTTAGAATACTTCAAGTTTACCATCTCTTCCTAAACTTTACAGCATATCATTAATAGCAAATTTTATAAACGAGAAATCGTTCTTTTTTAATAGGCATTTCCTTATATGTTTTATGTAGTAAACTATTTATATACTTTAATTAGTATGAGGATCATTAAATCAAGCACAAATGTAATAAACTATATCTTAATTTTGTTCCAGGTAAGAGTGCGCACGTCACATTTCTCATAAGTTTTTAAGGTATGTAGTCAAATGTGGGTTAATAGACAAATTAGTTAGAAGTTCACACCATAAAACAATTCAAGCGTTCACGGTAGTTTAGGCTACTCTTTATTGTCTATATAAATTTCAAGCACAAAAAATCAACAATCTGGCACTGATCCGGTGCCGTTATAAACTTTATCGTAGCACTGAGAACCTATCCATCGATTAACATTATGAGCTGTCAATTACACAGTAAACGAACAAAGCAAGTTAAGTGCTAATAAATTTATTTGCCACTTAAGCCTTCGTTAATACATCATTATTAATAAATAATGAACAATAGCATTTTTATGTAGTTCAACATTTAGTGGTTGAAGTGCTATTTATATGAAATATTGGTAGGTATGACACGAGCGGGGGCTTGGTTTAAGAACTTAAAGATTAAGAAAATTGTTTAAAGCAGCTGGTAAATGTGTATGAGAAGTGTTATGAATATATATAGAGCAGGAGAAAGAGAATTGTCAGGATCGTAGCAAAAATTCAATTGTCTCTGTCTATAGTAAGCAGCAAGTAAAATAATACTAGGTACATTTTACTGGGTTACATGCGTGAGTATTCGTTAAGTACCAAATTATATGTAAAGGGAAAATTGACACGGTTACTGCAAAATTGAAATCCGGATAGATGAATGAGGAACGGTATAACTTAATGTAATTACCGCACTGAGGCTAACCGAAGCTAATTCGTCAATAAATTGGTAAGCGAGCTCCGCAGAGAGCTGTTTCTGTGTGAAAGACTTATTGGGACCGCGTAACACAGAATCTTCTTATCTTATAACGTACGTATTGTTGTCAAATCACCTATCTGAATAGATACACATTTCCAATTTAAACAGCGCATCCATCTATATATGCATCTAATTCAAACGGTCAATTCCAATCGATCAGGTCATCGATTCAATTGCTTTGTCTGATATAAAGTAATTTTTTATATGCTTACTTAAGATTACCGCTATGAAGTGTAACACTTGCTTTTATCGTATACAGTCGTTCGTGACTTCGAAAACAAAATACTCATTGTTTATAGCAGTTCACTTTGAAGTAACCCATAAAGGTTACTAGGCATGACTTGATTTACGGGCTGCTGTATGACTCACACCTGTCTAACTTGAGCTATGTAAAGTATTGACCAAAAACAAAGTTGTGCAGAAAATTCTATATCACGAAATCAAAATAAAACTATGTAATTACTTACTTAAGTTACGAAAAGTTCCTCCCAATCATAATAAAAACATTAATTTCATTATATATTCTACCTACGTACAAACTCGTAGTTTCGTTTTGACAGAAATAACGTAGGTTGAGGTAGGTCAGTAGTTCGTTACAAGTAAATAAGGAGGGTTTCCTGTTTTCTAAGCTTTATTATAACTTAGTCTTACTGTAGAAACCGTCATATTATTATTAATTATATTTATATATACATTCAGTCTACTAAGTATCGGGATTTTTTTAATAAAACAAAAAATACAAATTATTCATTTTAATTTAATTTGTCGCCTTCAAAGTAGGTCCCATTGCTTGCAATACAACATCTCCACCGCTTCACCCAGTCCTCCATACATTTTTCGTAGGCTTTTTGCGGTATGGCCTTTAGCTCATTCAGCGAATTTTCTTTTATGGCTTCTATCGACTCAAAACGTTTTCCTCGAAGTGGTAATTTTAACTTGGGAAATAGAAAAAAATTAAGGCGGAGACATATCAGGTGAATACGGTGCTTCGAGAACTTTTGTTGAATTTTTCCCTAAAAACTCTTTCACAATAATGGCTGTGTGTGATGGTGCATTATAATGGTGCAGCATCCATGAGTTGTGTTGCCACAAATCTGGACGTTTTCGGCAGATACTCTCACGCAAACGCTTCATGACGCCTAAATAATATTCTTTATTCACTGTTTCTCCCTCTGGAAGGAATTCGGAGTGAACCACACCACGGTAGTCAAAAAAAAACTGTCAGCATCACCTTTGATTTTGGAGCGACTTTGCCGCGGTTTTTTGGGTTTCGGCTCGTTTTCGAGACGCCATTCTGAAGACTGTTAGCTTGTTTGCATGTCGTACTCATAAACCCATGTCTCGTCGCCAGTTATTATACGTTTCATAAAGGTAGGATCCGTAGAAGCTCGGGAAACCATGTCTTCAGCGACATGCTTTTGCTGCGCTTTTTGAACAAAATTTAGCTCTTTTGGAACTAGTCGAGCGGCGAAGCGTTTCATGCCTAAAATGTCAATGAGAATGTTGTGGACGGACTTAAGGTTGTTCGTTTTCCATACAAAAATGTAATTAAGATAAACTAATTAACTAATCAGTAAAAATGTCTAAATATGGGCTTACTTAACTATTTTCGGCTTTTATGTTGCGCCAAATCAATAAAAAATAACTTTTTTATAATAGAAATAATTAATATTAAACATAATTCTTTTTAGACAAAATACGCATAAAAAGAATTATGTTTAATATTAATTATTTCTATTATAAAAAAGTTATTTTTTATTGATTTGGCGCAACATAAAAGCCGAAAATAGTTAAGTAAGCCCATATTTAGACATTTTTACTGATTAGTTAATTAGTTTATCTTAATTACATTTTTGTATGGAAAACGAACCACCTTAAAAGATATTATGTTCACCTCATTAGCCAACTCTCTCAGACTCATACGTCGATTTTCGAGCACTAGCTTCTTGATTCTGTCGATGTTTTCTTTGGTCGTAGCGGTTGGAGGTCTACCAGAACGAGGCAAGTCTACTACTACTTCTCGGCCTTCTTTAAAAGCCTTATACCATTCATATGCCCTTGTTTTTGATATGATCGCCGTAGGTTTTTTTGCAACATGTTTAGCGATTCACCACATGAAATATCATTCGAAACACAAAATTTAAGGCACACTCTTTGTTCAAGAATATTTTCCATTGTAAAAATCACCGAAGACTCAAAAATATGACCAACAAAAAGTGCAGTTTTAAACAAATTGAATGACAGATCCCGCTCAAATTTTGCGCGGTAAATCAGTACAGTGCTACCAACATGCAGTAAAAAAATTAAAACGACCTCTTTTACGCGGGTCTTTTTATTGACATATTCCCGATACTTTTTACACAGAGTAGTATATAATAATTAATAAAGGTGTAAGAGTATAAAATGGAAAAAGTAACATTTTTTTGAAAAAGCCCGGCAAATAATGAGGTCTTTAATTTTCAATCATATCTTTACCATTAAATTAATATTTATACAGTTATTACAATATCAAAAGGAGTCGTAACGTTGGACAGGCAGGAAGCATATCTTAATTATTTTAAATACATAGTTGCGTAAATAATTCACGAAGAAAACATAAACAAGGAAATCACTGCCACGTACAGAAAAAGCTATTTATCTTGCAACAATATCAATTACAAAGTCATTAGTGCAGCAACAACTGCAAAAATGCAAATTTAACTTCATATCAATAGGAACAATTGAGTCGATTATATAAATGTGTGAGGCAAAAGAACGCATTTGTAGTAAAATTAATAGAACCTTATAAAAAGCGGTTACACAAGATTGTAGGGAAGAAAAACGGGTGCGAGGGTTCAGTGTACCTCGACTAGGGATTCTAGTCATGTTCTCACAAGCCACTTATGGAACTTTATAAGGTATACAATGTGCAATAAATTGTTAAAATTAACGTTTTTATTAAGTGTCAAAAACTGGAGCTGTTACGATAATCTCGATCATTATATTCAATTCGTGTGTTTAAACCTCATTGACTTTAATAATACGTTAATTATGTAAAACATTACGCTTGATGTGTTCATTGCCTAAGGTAATATTTAAATATTTTAAATAATTAGGTAGGAAGCATACTCGAGCAACGACAGCAATGTTTTGTAGTTTTACAAAATTTACAGTATTTGGATAACAATTTTGATGCAAATATTCAGGATGACAGTAATCGCCACTTGTTAGGTTAGGTTGCTAAATGTGGGTGGCTAAAAGAGGGAGTCTTGATCTTTCGCTAGGTACCCTGCGACCGATAACACGGTATCGGGAGCCATAAGATTACCATTCATTCTGATTATTAATAATACAGGAATCACAGAAATAAAGTTACGGATATTTTTTGTAATGAAACTAGAAACAAACACGGTTGTATTTTGCCGAAGCTACCAAATCATTTCAGCAAAATTGCAAGCTACCTTGTAACAATTGAAATAATTACCGTCATTATTCCTAAAGAGGTTATCCTCACTATAATTCTTTTGTTGGTTACCAACAAGCTAATGACAGAGGTGGTAAAAATAATACGACAATATATATATTATTAGTGTGTTCAAAATTTGCTTGCAATTCGTTGAGTTAACAAGAGGTGGGCCGGAAATGCCACTCAATTATTTCTAATGGCGAAATAACCCTATCACACGTACGGTTTACTACCTCGAGTGTAGGACCATTTGAAAACTTTCTAGTGTTATTTAAATCTATTAAGGTTGCCCTCGAGCGCCTTATTATAATGTGAGATCGCACCTTCCCAAAACGGGAACGTTTGTTTCAAATTATTCTTTTCCGTCCTTTGGAAAAGGTTCACATTAAACATAATTATTAAAATAATGCGATTGAAGGATGGACTTCTGTGGTTCATATCAATTTTCAATATTTAAGACCGGTAATTAAATCATGTCCACAAATAATGTCATTGTATTTAAAAGGATTAGAGCTAAATAAATTTGTTTTTAAGGATGTGCGGTGCGGCTTACGTTCCCTCCGAAGTACTAGAACCACGAAACGAAATTAAAATGTTAATTTAATAGTGTCAAACTGTCAAAGACAAGCATCATAACAGTGTTAACTTGGTACAGTATTGGGGTACTCGGTGTAAATAGACCGTTCAAGCCATTGTTTGTGGTCTAGTTTAAAGTTAACTTCTTTTTGTTATAAAGCTGTTTGTTTTTTGGCATTCTTCTATTGGATGTTTGTGTGATGCGTATTGAAATTGGATAAACCTTGAAACCGGAGGTGTACAGTTCATGAAGATTCCCCATTGCAGCTTAGGCCAAAAAGGCTAAGCACAAATCTTTCTTTCGGAGGGCACGTTGAAGCGCGGAATGTTGTTACTCATTCCACCACTATAACTTGATAACGGAAAGGAATTTAAAGTCCGCGCTTGTCCTGAAAATATTAGATTCTTCAGATCACCTTTAATCCCATCGCAGCTACAAGCTTGCCATTTTCGTTAAATATGCAATGAACATTATTGCTAGAGTGTCTGATGCTGCAAGATATAACATAAGATAAAATAGAATAATTAATATTTGTTTGTTTGTTCGTGTTCCATAGACTCGAACACTACTGGACCAAATTTGAAAAAAAAAGTTTGCATTTGATAACTTAATTATTGAGGAAGGTTCTACCTACCCTAAGGGGGTGAATTATATTCCTAATATAACGCGTACGAAGTGTGGGCACTCAGCTAGTAGTTTATAAAAAACATTATTATTAACAATTACAAAGTTTCAGTATCCACCTCCTGGCTCCATCATCAGATCAGATCGATGTTACCAAATTATTGTATTGTCATCAGAATTACGTACACTTGCAAAGTCTCAAATCGAGCCGACCGACAATATTAGAAGTTGGTTAAATTCGACTTCCAAGATTTGTTTACATACATATTTACTTAGTTACAGGTAAAACCACAGATTAGTATAGAAGATCTGTGGGTGAAACTAATGTAAAAAAAGCTTAATTCAATAAATGCAAAAAGTTATTATATAAGACACAATGTCCTTAGTCGTTACGTGAATAATAACGAAGTAAAGTTAATGACTTTGGCATACCGATTCCTGTTTTTCTTGATTAGAATGAAATGCAAATATGCATGCAGGTAGCTTGGGGCTAATCGATGTCCACTTGTTAGAGAAGTGGAAAATAGTAGAGCGAGATTACATTACATATTTTACATATAAGTGAAATAATTATATAATGTTAAATTAACACCTTTACACAAAGAGTTGTCTGTATGTGATGTATAAGTTAACTACTTGCTATTTAAGTACAAATATTCGCCTCTACTTATTCGGATGTATCTTTCTTTCTTCACGGGCTGCCTTACAGATCCCAAAACCGTGTTACGGTTCCAGGGTACCCAGCGGAAGACCAAGTCTTCCTCGTTTAGCCGATGGTATTAGTATGTGTGGCCAGTTCTGTTGAGGTATATTTAGATGGAGAAGCCTCTAAGTGTTGTTTGTGGGATTATGTACATAAGTTTTTAATTAAAAAATAAATAAGTTAATATTAATAAATAATATAAATATGATTGAAAACTCCTCTCGCATTATTATTTATCATCCTCAGTGTCTAAAATTGAACTTTTTAAACATGTTTCAACTAATTATGATTTTATTACATTTTGTAATATTAAAAAATAATAAAAAAAATCTAAATGTAATATTTTCAAAATTGCTTTCTTAGGGTTGGATATTTTACAAATAATGATTCAACCGTATCATATCTGGAGGAGCCCAAACTTGGTATGTTTTGAAAATGATTTTTGTTTTAATTTAAAACAAGTGACTGAAATATAAGCTTTATTATAGTATAGATTTGGAGGATGCTTCATTTTATAATTGACTAGCTGATTGCCCGCTACTTTGTACGCGTTGTATTAGGAATACAATTCACCCTCTTAGAATAGGTAGCGTGATGTTAAATAGCCTATATTTTCGCGCAAGTGCGAACAATTTTTAAATCGGTCCAGTAGTTTTTGAGTCAATAGAATACGAACAAACAAACAAATATTATTTTATATATTAGATAGAGTTATTCTTCCGAAAAGGTTCAATTATTTTCAGGAATTTAAAAAGAAAGGAAGGATTCTTCTCGATATCAAAAAGATTATGACGATATGAATGCGTGATATTTTATTTCTTTTTCAAAGTGTTATCATTTCTGATAAACAAAAATCTAAAATATACATTAAAAATCTTAAAAACCTTAAATACCTTAAAACAAAAACCTTAAATACCTTAAAACTAAAAATAAAAAGAAAAAGGATGGAGGAATCAAAGATAGAAACCTCCTCCAGCTCTGAAAACAATCCAATCGTGCCAAGAACACTCGCTGCGTTACCCCTTTGAATCTCCAAGCTTATGCGGCGAATGAAAAAACTCTTAGCTCGGTGATCACCAGACTTTTCGATGAGAAGTTTACCAATTTTATCAGCAAACTTCTTGGAGTCTGATGACCACGGACCAAGAGTCTCAACCGCAAAAGCAAGAAATTCAAAGTGATCTAGCAGCGAGGAATATTTTTGAATTTTTAAATGTGCCGCCTCAGAAGCTGCGGCACCTGCAGTGCTGGAGGAGGCGGCGACATGTCTTGGAGCCAGCGTGTCCACGCATGTGGCGTCCCACACCAGAGCGCGGCCTCGAGACCATGGCACCAGGGTCATGCCGTCCGGTCTTTTGCCGTCCGACCGGCTAAGGCCGGGGGGTTCTAGTAGACATGGAGTGTCAGCCGAACTCAAAGAACGTTTTATTATATTATTTATTGCTATATGTCTTGGAATTCGACCGGCGCTCCTTCTACAGGATAGGCCGTGGTGTCCATTAGCCTCAACATTTGAACCACATACACATAAATGTGGTTGACACAGCTGTGACCCTATGCGTAGCCCCACACAAATTCGCAGAGTATTTTTGTCTAGGAGTGTGCCTAAATTTTGTGAAGGATACACTTTTAGCCATGCGCCTGATTCCAGTTCACAGGATGCTATATGAATAATTTTAGATATTTTATTGTTTAGTTGGTAGTTAAACGTAATTTCTCGGTCATAATATTTAATTTATAATCTCAAAGAAATGCATACGTACAAATTGTCACGATTATTATTGTTAGTCACCTTAATTACAAAGAACATGAAGGTACCTTTTCACGTTTAGCTAGAATTATATATCTGCCTTCAATAAAAAAGAAATCATAGAATATCCACTACGATTTGAATTCAATGGACATTCGGACATGTACCCCATTATTATCTCGAGCATTATGAAGAAAAAACCATATCACGATAATCGTAATCCATTTGACCTATACGGATTACAGTTAAAGTATAAGGTAGGTACTAATACAATACAACTCAAAGATTGCTTTCTCTTCTTGGGCAGAGATTAAAAAACATCGATATAATTTGGAAGCTAGTTCAAATTTTATATACAAAAAAAAATTGCACCAACTATTCTGTACACTCTCGCCCCGTTAATAATTTAACATATTTGAATTAACAATAAAAGGCACATCAACCAATAAATACAATGGATAAACTTTTCTAGCGAGACAAAACGATACCAATTAAACCTATAGTAACTTATAGTTTTCTTGATCAGTCTTATGGCCAAATGAGCAGAAAATTGGCGGAGAGGGGAGCCCGTCTTTGGCCCTCCTTAGCGCGGCTTCGCACTGCATTCGATCCGAATTCGCGAAAATACGTTCGGACGATGGAAAGAAATCAGATGTCGGAAATCGGATCTAGTGCGTAAACTATCATACAGTTCTACGACTACTTCGGAACGTCTTTTCACTGATTCGGATCGGATGCAGTGCGAAACCGTACTCTATGAAAACAGGTCGTGAAAATATATTTCATCTATGGGAAGGCTTTGGGGGCAAACGAGCGAGGTAATCCTACTAATGTTATAAATGTAAAAGTTTTGATGTTTGTGTGTTTGATTTTTGCTCAATCACACCTCAACGGCTGAACATATTTTGATGAAACTTGGAGGATAAACTGGGGAATCGAATTGATATTGAAAATGCAATAGGATTTAGTAAAATGCCTACAAATATGTTACTTTAGCTTTTTTCTTTCTCACTCAGAGACAAAGTTCAATTTTCACGTGGGTGGAACCGAATTTAAATGTCTGGCTGTGATTTCGATGTTTCGGTGAAAAAAAAAAATATTAATGTTTTATTGCAAAGTCGGGGAGTAACGCAACGCAACTGTATATCATGTCATGATGCCAAAATACCAGCGGCAAAGTTGTTAATAAATAATCGACACTTAATTGATTTAATCGTCACAAAAAAGTGCGAGTGATTTAAATTTCAACGTTCAATTAGTTATCATTAAAAGATTATTTGTCAAAAGGTAGTAATGGACATCACGTCACGAGCGAAGAAAGTTTCTTTGTACGGTCGCGTGTTCACACACAACAAAATGGACCGCGGTATGAATTGACCCTTTTGATTAATTGATAAAGTTTAAAAAAAGCGACGCAAAAAAGTCGGAGATGTAGACGAGTTGTTTGTCTTTCTTTCACGCCAAAACCGAACAACGGGTAGACTTGATTTCAAGATAAAAGTAATATAGTAGGTGAATAATATTATATCGTTATATATATTATAATAATATATTATATCGTTGAAGGTTTCATCAAACTTCATTCAATAGTTTCGGATTTAATTCTGGTCAAACAGACAGACAAAAACTGTTACTAATTAGATAATAATATGCTTAGAAATAATTTAAATAACATAGTGATAAGTGGTATTGATTTTGAAATCGCATTATTAAAGTGGTAATTTAAAATAAAGCGGAGAAAATGTTCAAAATTACCAAATTACTAGTTAAAAGATAAATAGCTTTATTTACCACCAGTTGAACCGTTCGAGCGATAATTAATAATAGGTCCTATAATAGTCAGTTAAATTGAATTAAGCCGTGTTTATGAGATTGCTAACAATAATGTGGGCAAGCATGACGGTTTTGGTCATTCTGCGTGACAAGTGTTAGGTTTCGACGTTTCGTGTAACTAAAATCAAATTCACTTTCTATTTCCATACATCGTCACGCATGTGACTTCTCGCATTCGCACCATCACGACCTTTATATCTTGTGACGTGGCCAGGGACACTGGTATCAATGTCCACATTTAGCCAGGGTAAAGAGGACCTATAGGAAAATACTTCCTTAAGTGCAGCGACAGATTTGCCATTTTGTTTAATATGGATAAAATAATACTTACTGCTTACAAAGAAAATCTTTGCACTTTGTTTCGAGTCCAATTCTCGAACGCCATCGACGCCGTTAATCTTATCATTAGACTTAAGTTTCAAATAAACGATTTATTGGAAATTAACATAAATTATTGAATAACAAAAAAAAAACTGTACAAATAAAGAACGTGAGTGCTTGCACTACTAACACAGACGCGGTAAGGGGTCACATACGATCTGATAGCAGAGAGGGCACCGAGGCTACTATTATCCACACATCGAGATAAATGTGGAGCAAACTAGCAACACGCAAAGAGCAAAAAGTTGAAAACAATCTAGACAACACCAAGTTCCCAGTCTCCACAAGGTAGAACAATAAGCAGATATACGATTGTCTACAAAACGAAAATGGAAAATAAATAAACGCCTAGATATCGCAGATGAAGATGATTTAAGTAGACAGTCAATTAAGTGTGACATAAGAAATGGTGATTTTATTACATATTAGCGTGAAGAAATGAGAAAACAATGAAATTGTTGCGGATTTCTTGAAATTAGAGAAAGATTGCCGTGTGCCAGATAAGGAAGATGTTACCGAAGTATCCATTACACGTAAATGACTAAATACAATTTCGCTGGGTCGGCCACTGTAGGAGGCGGAAGCCAGTGCACTGTTATTTCTTCAGACGGCAGCAGCATTTGTTCGCCGCAATTATTCTTGGCGAAAGGGCAATTTCCTCGACTCTCTTAACTTTGAGCACGAGAAGAAATTGTAAAGGGCCGAGAGCATGCGGTCGTGCTGACTTATAACTACGAAATAATAAATCTCAATAATGATATAGAAGATTCGGATTAAATTATTGCGGCCGAGAACGAATTTAATCAAGGTGAAAATTTTAGATCTTAAATAAATGTTTACGATCGAGTTATTGCAGCTGTAGTGTCAGTAATTATAAACCTTTTAAAAAAAAGTGCACCGACTTCAAAAATTTGCACTGAAAAGTAAGAAATAATAAATATTTCGTCGTAGAATTTGAAGACGGTTGGTGCCAAATTAGAAACAACTTAGTTCTCAAATTCACTAATCTAGACAATTCATTAGGAACCTACGATCATCAGTAGGTACATACAAACATAGATAATATTGAACAGATCTTTATCTTCTTAGATATTTACTTAGTTTTGTATCCTAATTTGGCACCAACCGTCTTCAAATTCTACGACGAAATATTTATTATTTCTTACTTTTCAGTGCAAATTTTTGAAGTCGGTGCACTTTTTTTTAAAAGGTTTATTTTACCCTTTTGAGTGATTTTGCTGCCTTGAGAGACAAATAATAACGCAACTAAAATAATATTTTGGAAAATTAAATAAAAATACCCCTGTGGATGTGATTTGAACCATGTACTTGTGCATCCTGCGCTGCACCTCATTCGCCAGACCATCGTCACGAAAATTGACAACTCGTGTCAATAGCAACCGTTGCTAAGGCTTTTTCTGATACATAATTTTCAGCCGTAAACAGAAATTAATTACTGAATTTCTGAAAAACTACTGAACCGATTTTCGTCATGTCTGTGAGATTATTATTATTAATTATTATGTCTTAAAAAAAATAAGTCGTCAAAATCGGTACATATTTTATCGAGATATCAAGGAAAATGTACTTATAAAGTCAGTTTTTTAAAAATTTCTGAAAAACTAATGAACCAATTTTTATGAGATAAAAATGGGACCAATCCGGAAGAATTATCTGTCGATTAAAAAATAAACCATCAAAATCGGTTCACAACTGGCGGAGTTATCGATGTACATACATACATAAAAAAAAAATACGGTCCGAATTGAGAACCTTCTCCTTCTTTTTTTGGAAGTCGGTTAAAAAGAAGTAAGTTTTGATGAAGTTTAAGTACGTACATCGATCTAGTATTAAACATTACATTTTCTTATTTAACTAACCGGTCCTAAGAGGAAATACGGGTATAGTAAGCTCAGCTATTGAAAAACAGTTTATACACATTTATGCAATAACTTCCAGATGTAATATTATAATCTACAATTTAGAACAGAGTATACTATTTTCTACCACATAATGAAAACTAAGCTATGTAGAAAGCACTTTCTCTCTGGTTCGTAGTATCAACTCCTAAAAAATTGCTATAATAAAGTCATTGGACCAACAATATATTTACAACATTTTCACTATTATACTCACACAAGAGGCAATAAAATTGTATTGCAGATTGATTGAAGTCAAAGTTGATAAATATTTACATCTCTGAAGCTTACTCAAATTTATTATTTGAAATGAAGTCATTTGTAATATATGATAGCCTCTAAATGCCATTGAATTTAGCCATATTCTTCAACTCGACGTACACGACAACAATTCAAAAGCTATATCAAACAGTTATTAAATTAGTCTCAGTGGTCTCTGGCGGTTTTCTCGGTTTCTCTTGGTATCACTCTATTTGTATTAGGTTTCATTCTATGGAAATTTAATCATACGGAACATTCCAACATTTTCTAACCAGCGAATTTCCCGAAGGTAAAAACAGAGAAGTCGGATAATATTTTTATATGTTTGATAAAATATAGGTTATACAAACATCTGTTTAAGATTCAGTCAAAATGCATATATTACTTTCTTATTTAGTTCACTAATTGGTAATAATTGAGCCAAGTGCGAGTCGGGTACATAAAGCCGTTTTTCTGATAGACCTGATAACAAAATGACCTTTGACGGTCCCACAAATTGTTAAATAAATTTTTAAAATATATTCGTAAAACCGCGGAAGTACATAATTATGTGTGATTTTCAAGTCCCTATCCCTTTTCTTACGGAATCCTAAAAAGGTAAAACAAAATAATAAGATCCTTTACATTATGGAGATAGCATAAATGGCTATAACATATAGTAGAATATAATAAATTCTGAACATAGTATTGTTGCGTAGGTTAGCAACCAAACCAAAGGATCGTGCAGATCAATATCGGGAAGCTATTAGGGAATTTAAAATATTGTACGCCTATACATACTTAGCGCATATAAAATATTCAATACATGAGATTTGTTCCCCACATAATATAATGAATCACATATAAAATTAAAGAGAAAATATTATTATATTGAAGAGCTTACGTGCGTAACTTTCTAGTAATTTACTCGACAATTTACTAAATATTAAATTCGCAATTTTAAAAGCTAATTGAGTTTTTAATTACTTTATCAACATGTTTAAGCGGTTGCACATGTGGTAGGTGAAACAGTTCACGTCAACATAACGAAGTTTCGCTGTCAATATTTATAATTACATTGGAAGTTCGCGAATCACGATCGCAAGTTTTGCTAACAGATAGAAAGCACGAGAAGCAATAAGAAACTTATTTAATTTCACCATGACGTTTAGTGTTATTACTTGGTTATTAATTGATTACATCGGGGTGGTCAGGCAGACTCTAATCATCTGATACTATAACTCTCGTCATTACCTTGAAAGTCTACAAGATGAATCCGAACATTTTCTTAACATTTCATTGTATAAAATATTCAAATGTTGTACCAACTAAAACGTTATTTTGCATACCTAAGTATGCAACTTGGGATAGTATCTAGAATGTGTGTTCTTATGAATTATTAAAATTTACTTTCCAGGTATAAGATTAGTATTTCTAGCAACTAAGAAATTCCTGCACAAATATTGTTCACGTTTCCTGCTATATTTATTTTACAGTTATTTTGTATATATAAAAGTAAGACATATGCCCACATATATGTTGTACAAAATCAATCCGTTATAATACCCTTTATTTTAAAACAAATTGAATAAGAAACAATAAAACAAGAATGTTATTGAGCTATCTTCAGGTTTTGATAAATATAATACATGCACTCATAAAGACACAAGTCAATTATAACTATATGATTAACTAAAGAAGACGTCGCAGGTCACATTGGTAATAAATAAATAAAACCAACAGATTTATTACTCGCGAGGACACCGCTATTAGGCACGCACGATTGGTTATTGCCCATGTGCAAGCGCAGGAACATGTTTCGCATAAATGTTCGTAGTCTATCGATCGTGTAGCTTTACCGGAAGAACAGGCTAATGACTAGTGTACGAGTTTACACGTGGATACCATCTGATAAGACTTTAGTACTATTATTGAAGACAGTAAAGATGAGATTAAGTTCAAAGAGGGGGAAATGGTAATGAAAAGATGGAAACCGACAAACGAAGCGAATGAAACCGAAGCTACATGTTATATATCTTTTGCTACTATTTAATAGAACTCTTTATCGAACAACACTCAACGGATATTATTATTTGTAATAAAATACAACAAGAAAATAATGATACTGAAGAAATTCTGACGACGTACAACGATTTACTTAAAAAAATACTTTCTAACAATACGTGAGCGAGGAGAAACATACAGTCCATTATCTAATCGGGCTTGGCGCGAGACTCTTAGTACATCAATAGAAATAATACATTTGAAAACATTCAAAATGATACTAGGAACTTCTACAATATTAAACTGCTTTTTATAATTCCATTATTAATAAAGATTTAAGGACAGCCTTTTTGTTTTACTTACTTACTTGTTACTGATCTATATCAGATAGAGTTTATAGACATATCTCTTTTGCTTCTTTTATATTCATCATAACTCTCATACAAAATCAATATAAAAGAACCAAAAGAGATATATGTCAGGATCGTAACAAATGGCATTCGATTGTCTCTGCCTACCCCTCTTGGGATGAAAGGCGTGATGATAGATAGATAGATAGAGTTTATAGAAAAACTTAGAAATAAACCTAAAGAAAGTGTTAACAAGCTTCGCCCGTGGAGCCCATATTAAATTTCCAATTTTCTCTTCCCTAAAAACTTTATTCAGACTATTACGAACATTTAAAAAAATAGCCAAATTTTTATATACCCTATAGATTTCACACCATTGCAGGAGGGCAGGAGATATTTATAGAAATGGCATCGGTACATATTTCAGTGAATTGTGCGTACCAAGTCGCGGGCAAAGCTAGTACAATATAAAACTGAGAAATATTACGACACTAACGGATCTTGTTGTAAGTGGAATACGTAGCGTCAAGATAAAAGCATAAAATTTTTACTCCGAATCTGGTTAGAGCTAAGCTGGTCGTGTTAATGTCACAAGCACTTGCATCAGTGGCACCGTTATAATACGGAAGAGGCGAGAGACAATGGTATAGTGAAAAAGAGACTAATTGACTGGGGATCGAGCCGGTCGCCGGTTGATGCCGACACCGATTACCGCAACACAGCCTGTTAGAACGGGACGCTTTTGTAACTCGCTTCCCGGGCCAATTTGCGGAAACATGCCACGATGTTCACAAAAACTTGGCGCCGTTCGACATAAACAAGCGCTACTGTAATCTATGAATAATAGATTACTTGACAAATATTATACGTGTATTCCGGGTTCGAATAACAATGCCCAAATTTTACCAGTAGCTTGTAGTACCTAGTATGCTTGTTAGCCTATAGAAATAGATGTAGGTACTTCATATGACTAAGCTGTCACATCTTAAACTAAGGAAGTGCAGGATAGTGGCTCTACGATTTTTTATATATTTACGTAGATTCTACAAGTTTCTATAATGTGCAATAAAAAATTATAAGACAAAAGTCATTCACATTACAATATAAATTCCATACATCAGATACAAGTATCGCAACTGCATGAGCGACAATAAATTTTCACTTTCCAAGTCACGGTTTTAGATATAGCATAAATTTCAAAGACAACCGCGTAATCTCGATTAACACGTCTCGAGAGCACGTTTCGGAATATATGGAGGATTCTACACTTGAGCTAGACAAAGAATTTATAACTGCCTTCTAAGGGTTTCTTTGTTAGGTTACACTGGCAAAGAGGTCTTTAAGAAGGTTTCTTACAGGGACCTAAGGCCAATTACACGTTGGCGTAGCAATCATTACACGGGACTCGAAGTAAGTCCAGTAAAATATGGCTAGGGCGTAGCTGCTACAAGCTCGAGATAGTCTGAATATACGAGCACAGTTTACTATCGCTCTATCGTGTCCTGCGAACATCGTACTTGTACTTTGATCTCCAAGCGAGATTTTATACAATACCTTAAGCGGTGTGATAGATAATACTTCTGCATAAAATACAATTGAATTTCTATGTGATTAAAAAAGTAAACCAATTCATCTATACATATATCCAATAAAAAAAATATTAATGTCAAGCCCTTTGCTGCACTTCGTAAACAACTGATGAACTGACATCTAGAGAACAGAAGTGCCTACCTATTTGCTCAATTCAATAACTTTTATTGATACGACGATACGTTTCTTCACTAAAACTAGAAAACAATTAACAATATGTAAATATTGCAACAGTTCAGCAAATACGCCTTTGTGCACAACCCGTAATTTCTAGAGTGGATTAAGCATAACACTAAACAATAGGTAAACAAGCTTCGACTTCATAACCATCTCTGGTTATAGCCACTATAACTTATTGGAACAATCAAGCATTATGTTATATAGCAAATTGTAAGTAACAGGCATATGAATAACAATTTGCTAGAATGTACTATGCGTTGATTGCTTTTTGAACATTAGACATTAATATATTGGCAATTAAAATATTATTTATCTTCGAAATTCTGAGAGATATATATAGAGATAAAACAAAAAGTAAGTTTTAAATAAAAATACCCAATATTACGCTGAAAATGGACAGACAAAAATTAAAAAACATTACTAATTAATAATTAATTATCCCAATGAGATATTGGTATGAATTTTGAAATCACTGACAGACACAAATTCAAAATGAGATACAGAAATTGCCTTTGCTATTACAAACCTATGCAGAGACAAAAGTGCAACAGAAGTAGCTGCAAAGAAATTCCAAGCTAAGCCCTTACACACATTTATCTTAAAGAATAGCGTGGCCAATCTGCGTAGTCGTAACTTGTTCAGATAATATGCGAGTGCAGACTAAGCCTGAAGATGCCGGAAGATATAATATGCGATAAATTCGATTTATCTTATTAGAGAGTCGCTTATCGCATAAGTGAGGATCGTGAGACACGGTAGACGGTGTCACCGGGAAGGTGCGTGGGCCGTGGAGGAACAAGTAGATATCCTATCTGCAAAGTGGTATCGCCAACGTTAGAAAGGATTCCTTAGTGGTGTAACGGTGAGAGGGGTAATCCATCAACCTAGACATTGCTGTTAGTTAAAGGAAATATATCAGCAACTTTGCACTACATTAAAATATTGAAATGCGTTCAGTATTATCTAGATGTTAGTTAACACATGTCTTGTTCTAAGTATGGTAACGTAACGTTGATTCGGTGATATATCTTTAAATATAAATAAAAAACACGGTGTGTAGAAGTCAGCATACTAAGCTAGTTTTTTTTCGTGAATATTTTCTGATTCCTCTGGGTAGTCCACATCCATTGGATCCGGTTGTTGTAGATTGCTGCGAAATTGAAATTGACGATTTTTCGGCATTTTCGGCAACTTGGCTCGAACTGGTATCATTTTTCTGTGCTTCTTTCTTCCTCAAACGATGAAGACGTACATTATCTGCCCCTGAGAGTGATATTAATCGGTGGCAAACGAGATTTAGTCTTTTAATTGTAGACTTAATTGTTTTCGGTCTCGGCATTTTGGCAAATAATTTGACGTTGGGAATATATTTATGTGACAATTTTTTTTAAACAAATAGTCTTTAAAATACATTTATTTCGTTAAAATCCATCGAGTAATTCCGACGTTAGCTCACTTCAAACTGAGTGGCAGCCGTGCAACCTCTCATTTTTAGAAGCTTTCAAAGTACAAGTTTTTCCTGTCACATTTTTTCTAGAATGACCCCCGACCTAAACGTAAAAGTTCATCGAACTTGCGTCTAAATGTTTATATTTGAAAACATTTAATTACATAACTTGTAACAATGTAATTCATTATTACGAGCACGCGTGCTTTCTGTTGAATATAATTCCAAGATTTCATCATACAACATTAATAGTACCAAGAATTTGCCTGCAGTTAAGCTTCTGTTAGAAATTCTCCATATAAAGAGTTAATGCGCAATCTAAAACTTCAAAGAAGCTATTGGTTATGGTTAAAATATATCTTTAGATGTTCTGCAGTAAAAACAACCAACAATCCACAGCATTCGCGACTCTCTATCGGGACAGATTTATTTATGCAGATTATATCTGCTTACAAAGGTTATTGCTCGGAAATAAGACGAGAATATTATTCCCGGGACATTTTTATGGTTACTTGAATGGCTGCTTAGAGTTTCATATTGCACTTGAAAATTATTTATTGCTCAATTAAATAAAACTCAGCAAAT
The DNA here is from genome assembly GCA_963924495.1 of Nemapogon koenigi. Classification (NCBI taxonomy): domain Eukaryota; kingdom Metazoa; phylum Arthropoda; class Insecta; order Lepidoptera; family Tineidae; genus Nemapogon; species Nemapogon koenigi. The sequence goes on along the minus strand of OZ004644.1, from coordinate 6,606,248 downwards.
ATCCGGTAGAGCTAAAAAAATTAATTAAATAACGAAATAAATCCCGAACTTTTTATTCAAATTCATAGAGAAGGAAATATTGGTTAAAATACAGCTGAAAATTAGAAGTTATTTAGAAATATTAATTGTAGATTACAATTTGCGGAACAAATGAATAAATTAACCGAAAAGTAAATAGTACATAATGAAGCCGTAATGAAATTGCGAGCGATAAATACGCGGAACGGTTAGCAAGTATCCGGAAATATATATCAAAGTATAAGAGGAGTATAACGACACTATTAAAGTTGGCCGTGGTTTAAAGCAAGCACAGACTTCGTGAGAAGATAGCAATCTGCCGGCTTCCCTCAATGCGAAACGGCCGCTTTGTATAGATGCCTTTTGAAAATAGTCACTGTAAGGAGCGAGAGGCGTTCTCGGACATCCTGCTGGACCAAGAAAACAAGTAGCAAATAAAATAGAATACGTCTAGCATTCTAAATAATAAATCGCAACAAGATTTTTGCTTGCTTTGTTTTTCAGAGGCAAGACTGGATAAAACTACTTTCTTATTTTCATTGAAGTGGTTGACACTACGCTAAATAATTAATTGAAGCATAGGAATACTAATATACTTCGTGACTGTAATACATTAGTTATCAATAAGACGTAAGATGTACTCGTAGATGATATCTTTATCAGAATGTTGTAGATGAGTCAAGAAATATTTTATTTATGTATCTACATTTACAAAATAGCTTCATTGACTTAGCCGCCAAATGTAAACAAAATTAGATAGAGATTTAAAATGATCGTTAATTGAACACATTTTGTACGTTTTAAAATTCTTTACATCGTAGGTATCAACAGATGTGAAACCGTTGGCGATTGTAATTGCAGCATACAATTTGCGGTTTTAATGTATGTACTATGTATTTCACAGCTCCTATTTGAACAGTAACATGTACCTTTTAACGAATTTTGGTTTAATTTTCTATACAGCTTTCATATTTACCTTGCCGTTACTGCTATTGGCATTTACATGTAGGATTTATATTTAAACCTAGAAAGTAGCAGCTGTAAATAATCAGGCCGTAACGAGTCTGGAGTCTAACTCAGGTATTGAATGACGTAACCGCTAACTCGTTGTTGAAAACTTTGGATTAAAATTTAATAAGAAAAAGAAATATTATTTTGAATCTAGCTTTGCAGTGAGTGCAAAAATATAGGACATTTAAAAGCATTGCATCATGTAAAGCACCAAAATGTATGCAATTTAACATATAGCATAAGAATAGTAATTTTGATTACTATCAACGATTCAATCGATCAAACGACTCGTGAAGGGCAGGGGTTTTTGCGGGAAATACGGCTGTTAATATGTGCGTTTTGCCATCTTTAGACATGAAACATAAACATGACATGTAATATAAGACAAATAACAATAACGGAAACAAATACATGCATTATGATACTGCACCTAAACTAAAGTTATCGTCACCTTTAGTAACGTTTCATTGATAAACAAGTGCGAGTCTCTCAAGTACTCTTAATACGAGGGTTAAGCAAATCAATAAAATATCAACTTTGCTCATCAAAACTAGGTTAAACATCCTTAATTACTAACCAAGGAATAGAGGTGTCATTCAGTGGTAATATAATCAGTAGCTGATCAATGATCAAGACAAACTTAGCTAACCGGAGGTGTTATTCAGGTTTCAATTCGCAAACAACCGGTACTTGCAGCTTTTATGGTAATTGATATCTCATTGACAGGCTCGTTATTACTAAAGTTTATAAGACTTTATTCGCTGGTGAAGATGGGAAACGATATATTTTCTATAAGCAATCTTCTTGTTTGATTTTACTAGATTGTAAATTAATATTAATTTACTTAAATGTTGCAGTAAGTAAAGCTTTTTATACAAATAAATAAAGTTAAAGCATTCGATTTTAAATTTTTTGACTATATCTGGCTGTATGTTTCTTTCAGAATAGGCTCCGAAACGGCTGAAGTATTTTTAAAAACTTTCAGGAATCATAGCTTTCTAATGCATGCTCTTAGTTTCCTTAGCTTCACCTCGATTGACCTACATTAATAATTAACTCTATTGCTATTCATAATATTAATAGAAAGCTTTTAGTAACAAAATAGATTATGCTGTATCTATCCCTCAATTATAATGGAATAGTCAAAATCCAATTTATGTTTAAACTTTGCCCTTTTGGGAAAGGATTATAAATTGACATATATACAATACGCAGAACTGGAAAATTTTAACGAGAGCCTAGGAAATTTAACGGTCAAATTATACTCAGGATACATATTATACCATTTATTGAAATTCTAAGTTGAATACAAATAATAGTACAATCAACGAAGGGATTGAGGTATACAACTCCCTTCTCCCAAAAATTCAGGTGCATTATTTTTGTACATTTGGATTATTTTACAGTACCTGTTAGAGGCGGGGGAATAATTTGTAAGTGTCATAAATTGTCTACTATACAATAAAGATCTTATTGATCAGCCTACTTTCTTCACATTGCGACCATTCACCATTTTACAGCGATTAAATATTACTATGATACTACAATGTATTTTTACGTAGTATGATTTTGTATTAGCAAACGAAATAATAGCGAATATTGATGCTACTTCAGATGAACGGAAATGATTTCATTATGCAACGTCGACAAAGGCCCTGAACTTGAGGCTGGTCGCGGGCAGCGGCCAATGAACGTTACGTACATATCTCATCATACAAATAGTCTTGATAAAATATAAAGAAAAATAATTTTCAGAATTTACTTAGAAAATAGAAATGCATACTTGTTAAAAAACATCAGATGACAAGCCTATCGCTGTAATGTAGGTACTTCATGGGAGTAGACCTGTCACTTTTTTAAATCGAGAAGATCTATTTATATTCAGAAGAAGTGCGGAAGGAAATAGATAGACGTAATATGACAAGATACGTTCTACGAGGAAGGTACGTGCAATTCTTTGACTTTACATATTATTTGAAATGAAAATGTGCACCCAAAGAAAATACAAAACGTATGAAATACATAACGATTCAGAAGAAACAAGTGGAACAAAAAACGGTTTGATCAAACGTGATTTCGTTATCATGTATTTATAAACACACAAGCTTCAGAAGAAACAAGTGTCCCAGTTTGCGTATAATATAAAAAATCACACGTAATTGCATGAAGATTGTAGAACAATATGGTATTAAAGGTCTGATGAGCTGATATTAAGAGACGAGTATCAAGATGTTGCGGTCGAGGCACATATTATTTTATAGAGTAATTCAATGAAGGCGTGGTATTCAGAAGGTCACTCTGGCGGCGTGTGAAGAACGATGCACGCTTGTTGGGAATGGGCATGCAACTGTAACGGGGACTGCAATGTGGGATGGTTTAAACTTGGTACTCAAATAACTAACTCTGATAATAAGAAAGTTAGCCCCAGATTCTTAAAGCCTTCTCAAAGTTAATTATAAATTGGATTTTAAAATATTTCAGGTGTGTCGCGGTGTTCAAAAATTTTAAGTAGCGTATAATTTGATATTATATTTTGTAAATAATTATAATAATAATATTTATAAAAAGAGTAATGACAGCACTGCAATTTAAAATGAAAGCACAAAACTACACAGACACAGTGGTTTTATACTTTAACCGCTAAATAAAGCTAATAATCACATTTGCGGTGAATACAACGTCAACAAAGAAATAAAAATATACTTACCTTAATTTTACATAAGAAACGATGGAGAAACCAATGCTAGTATAAAAACAAAAGAATCTTTTAACCTGACTGAGACAAGAAACTGAAAGCAATTGTAAATATAATGACATAAAAGGAACACTATGTGAGTTAACCATTCGCAACGGTGAGCAAGTGTCAGATCAAGGTGGTCTTTTTCTAAAGAAACAATCAGCAAGAGAAATTGAAATAATAATACAAATCACATTGAGCGAGTAAGGAAGGGCTGACGATCTGTTATTTATGGCATGTAATAGCATTGAATTGACCACCTTTTCAAGTTTTTCCATAAATTACTTCATCTTGTTCGTTCAATTGCTGGATATTTCTAGATAGGTATTATAAGTCAGATAAAATTACTATTCGATGGTTCCTCGAACTAAGTTATAAATGAGAAGTTATGATTTAATCTTTTTGGGAAAAGAAACCGACCACAAAAGTAATCACGTTGACAAAGATCGCCTATTGAAGCTTATTACATACACAGATTGAAAGAAACCAGTGAATGAAAATACAATAGATCATATAAATGCTATTGTTGCTAATAATAGAATTGGAGGCAAAATACCGGCGCCATTGAACATGCGGAACCAATCCTGGTACGTGCACGTCAGGCGAATCAGTTGAAAATAAACAACGAAACTAAATACGTATTTAAAAATGTCGTAACGAGTATAGTAACAAATCAAAATATTGCCTATAGTTATAACTTATTATGTCACAGAACAGGAAACCTTGTTGAATTAACAGACACTAAATTAAATTTCCAACTTCCGTTCTACTGTAAAGTTAAAGTATAATAAACTAACATTTTAGAAAATTAAACTAGAATCCTACTTGTCAAAACAATTTGGTTCGGTGTAGATATTACTCTATACTAACTAATATAAATGCGAAAGTTTGTGTGTTTGTCCTAATTTTGTTAAAACAGAGTAACGGATAGGCGTGATTTTTTTACACAGAGATACCTAATTGGAGGGCCGGAGAATGACATAGGCTACTTTTATCCGAAATCCTTCGAGATAAATTCTTGTTACATTTAAAAAATTTCCACGGGGAAAGCCGGGACGGAAAGCTGCTTTCCAATATTTATTTGAGAGTTATCACAGAAGACCTGTGAACTTAGATTTAGAACTCTCGCACTTCTACGTTGCATAATAGCACAAAAAAATCCATGTAAATAAAGGAAAATAAAACTTCAATATAGATAAGAATTAATAAATAGGATTTTGGATGTGAAAATACTTTTGATTTGACCATAGATCATTCAACTTCTACGTGACGTCCGGTGACTTTTTGTAAGAAACTCAAGAGCTGTAGGGAAGCATGAGTTGAGCTCAACTTGAACTATCCTTGCCCTCATCTGACAAGTCTTTACGCTTCGTGTTATCTTCAGTTGAATCGTTACGGTACTTTATCGAAATATCAGTGATTCCTTTCTGGGAAAACTATATGAAGTCCTATTTGAACGAGTCCAAAATAGTCTTCTTTCTTTATATCATTATTGACGTGCAGATTAAAATCAACTACTAGAAAGAGGTCATTTCCGGTTTAATGAAAGGTGACAGCACAAGATTGTTGAGTGAAAAGTAAATTTCCTGTCTAAAGGTGTATTTTATCAGTGGCGTGGGCGACATAATATTGACAGTCAGTAATTAATTAATATAGACTTAATGACTTTATTATATGACATAACATTACTAATAAGTACTAATAACATTACACACTGGCGGGTAAAATTACTTAAAAACCGTGTATATTTTTTTTATTTATACGAGTATATTTCAATTAATGCTCATCAATTATACACAGACTATAAACAAGAGAAAGTAAACCAATGAAGCGGAAAAACAAACCCTAACAGAGAAATCAATTAATTCTCAGTAGGAAACAATTAGAATTCAAAAGTAAGAGTCCATCGGAACGTTTGCTAGTTTTACAGAAACGAGTGAAAGTGCAGAAGTAGCTATGACATAGAAAAATAAAAAAGTCCCTAACTACGAATATACGGGGACATCGCTGGCAGACAGAAGTCTATTCTTTGGGACTTCGTGAAGGTCATGAGAGCAAACAATACCAAAGACGTTTTGTCATAGTCATCGATTTACAACCAAAGTGAAAATTGTTAAGGCCAATGGGTTGTCACCGTGAATCAGAACACGAATGGCGATTCGTTTGTAGTATTAGCACAACGTAGTTCGAAGCTTGAGGAAGAAATTTAAAAAATAATAATTTTAAACCATAGATAGATCAGCTCTGGAATAGTGCATAAAAAATAGTTGTATAATCAATGTATGAAGGATTTGGAGCCAAAAACAATATAAAACTGATTCTCTAGTTATGTTTACTTTGTGTAAACATTGTGAACATTAACATGACGTGTTCTATTTGCAGAAGTAGGTATTCAATAAAAAAACTAATAACAAGTAGTTGAATTAAAAAATGTAAGATAATATAAAAGCTTATTGTTATAGAAGCAACACACCTGTGCATACAGGTTATTGGAACAGATGGGCACCAAGATCTTATAACAAGAGCTTTTATCGAAATTAAATCTCACAGCGGGTACTTCTAATCGATAATCATAGTGTAGTGTATATAGTTGCGACTTGCAGAATTAGAACAACAAGTAATGTCAAATCATGGTAGCATACGGAATGTTTACACTTCATGCATTTAGGCAAAAAACCAGTCAAATAGCACTGAGGGTTTCGTATTATTTTGCGGCGACGCCGGTTGTTCGGTATTTCCTATGTAACCCTATATTGCATCCCTCCCCATTAGAAAACTTAAGCTTGAATTCTGTGAAAATTTGAGATAGGCATACAAACAGACTTCGAATATTACTTTTTAGGAGTCATTATTTTAGAGACGAGCCTGTAATAAGGAAATATTATAATAATTACATTGAGTTAATTGTCAATTAAGTTTTTGAAATAGAGACATTGAAAAAAATAACTACAAAACAGATTTTAATAGATCGCACAACAGAGATAAGTAGTTAAGTTCGTGAAAATAAATTTTAAATAGTCGTTCAATAGGTTTATTAACCTGATCCGGAGAAGAGAACGTGACGACGAAGAAATATACTTGAAAATGGCAAGGTGCATGACCGGGAATTATTGTTGGGAATCATCGCGCACGAGCGACTGCCTATTGTGCAACAGTCCTTAGAAGCCTGCCTTGTTTACGAACATTTTTAATAAACTAATGAATTACAAATTTATGAAGACAATTTTAAGTCGATATAGAACAGAGTGTGTGGGGTAATCTTGATAAGAGATAGACATTTATATTTAGGAGACAGATTAGACAAGACATAAGAGAACAGTATTGAATAGAAGATGCAGAAGTAAGATCTAGAATAAGTTGCTTAGATGGTTTAGGCATAAATGTAATGATGGATGATAAAAGGCTTAAGAAAGGTATAATGTGATTTGAAGAGTTAGTTAAGGGCGCATAAAAATAGGTAACTTTCATAGATCAAAACATATAAAGAGGAAAATTAAAAGCACCCTAGATAGATCGAGAAGTATGCATTAAAGTATATATGCGTAAAAGAGCATAAAGATGATATATTATGTTATGTTAATGTACCTACGTATGGTAGGACTGTGATTTCAAAATTAATATGCAATCAGAACAGATTAAATTTAAGGGGTTCCGATTTCGCCGTTATGTTTACGGAGCTGTAAAAACGGTGTTTACACATAATAAACACTTTTTGTGTCTGCGGTGACGACAATATAGCACGCAACTGAATAAGCTCACAGTGGTTTGACCTCAACATTGACTATGAACATGTAAAATTTCCCACATGCTTCCACACAATGCGATTCCAATAGAGACATTTCACATGGCTGTGATGATAATTAATACCGGCTTGTATGAATCGTTGCCTCTTCCGATGAAACTGCAATCGTTAAGGAAGTGTTACGACTCACTAGGTTAACAATTGTTGTATATAATAAAGAATCCCAAGTAACTAGGATTTTGTTTTAGGTTAGGTTAATTTTATGATAAATAATAATACTTAATAAATAATTAATTTAATGATATAGAGAACATTACAGATATTCCTCCATTTGAAAGAAACATACTTCAGTTGAGGACGCTCAATACAAGCCAAACTATAGGAATTTATTAAATAGAAATAAGTGTATGCACCAAATTCCTTGGAATCCTTTGGATACCCAGTGGCATGTGAACTAAAAGCAATGTATTAAAGACAAAGCATTATTGATTCGAAACAAGTATAATTATTTGGTATAAAATTTTTTATGACTTTTTATTTGGTAGGAAACCTAACCACTATTCTAAACTTGTCTTTTACACAATGTATTCTTACAAACTTTATATTTATTTCACAGACGGTGCCATTGCCTGCGGGCTCCACGTCAGTACTGGCGAAACCAACAAAGTACCATTATTACCCTCACAACCAACACATTTACCTACTTCCAGAATGCGCTATACAGCAGGTAAATATTACTAACATTTGCTTAATACGTGAGACCTAGATGAGAGGTAAAAATAACAATAGCCCTGTATGGGATTATTGTCCTACATAGTTACAGTCTTTACCTTCGTGGGGTTAGCAAACCTACTTAAGGCTCTATATTCATAATTTTTCTGGGATAAACTATTCCCAATTTCTCTGTAAATAATCCACCTGTGTCACTATAATTTAGCATACAATTTCTTATTCAATATATCTAAGTGAAATAGCAGTTATTTTTCAATGGGTTTTATTGAATAGGAAATATGGGTGGTAAAAAAAGATTTTTTAAATTAAATAATTTGCACCGGCTATTTATCATTCCAATAAAACGACGGGGTTAAATTAACTTAAATTAATTACTAAAAGTGATATCGTTTCGTGACGACTCGATCGCTTTGGACGTCAAAAATGGTTTGATGTTTACAAAATGATCTAATCGTCACGAAACGATATCACTTTTATTAATTAATTTAAGTTAATTTAACCCCGTCGTTTAACTGGAATGATAAATAACCGGTGTAAATTCGGGATGAGGCCAAAGCCAGACTAAGGCTGGGTCGATCTCAAAATACCTCAACTTAGGTAGCCTTAGGTAATCTCAAAATGTATATCCGGTTTATGAGGATACATTATGTCTTCAGCTGGGGACATTACCACCCTGTGTCGAAAGGCAGACGATTCTATATCAAATATCTAAACAGGTTTGGAACAACATCATTACATACATCATATTTAAGGTGTAGGGTACACCCAGTCAAATTAATAATGTTTAAAATAGTGATGTATATATAAAATCCGATTAATTTTATATATACAGCACTATTTTAAACATTATTAATTTGACGTATTATTTATTTATGATGTATTTTGGCCGTTATCATAATTTAATATTATAAATGCGAAAATTTGTCTTTCTTCCGCGTCAAAACCGAGCAACGAATCGGCAAGATTTTTTAACAGAGAGGGCTAGGAGAGTAGCATGGTCTACTTTTATCCCGAAAATTCTTAGGGATAATAAATTTTATGTAACATTTCAAAAAACTCCACGGGCGAAGCCACTAATCTAGTAAGTTATCAAATAGTCTGATAAAACTGCAATATATCAAGTCAAAACAATCTTTATTGACCAGACTAACATTTCATTTTCAGGTTTGCAATGCAGTTTACGTGCGCCTGAATTACACGCAACCACTATGCGCGTGCCCATCCCGATACAGAGACCCATGTTCCGCAAGTCTCAACGCCGATGACCTCCATACTACGCGTCTCACCACAGATTCCAAGAAGAAGGTAAGATGCAATTTCTCTCATTATCTTTTATTGTCTTTATAGTGTTCAATAAGCGGATAATACAAATAAGTTTACAGGTTTATTTTACTCAATTTAAATAATAATTCATATTCAAGCAAGTGGAGATTAGATACATTATTACGCGCGCCTCTCACTCGAATAAGTAGAGAGAATTGAATAGAAGGCATGAAAAGCCATAAAACTAAGACAATTACTCATAGTTTAATCTTCCTATATTTTATAGCTACAATATTTTCTGCAGGTAAATCGACGTAAATCATTACGAACTCCTGAGAAGATGATCTTTAACATTATTACGTGATTAAGTTGCAGGAAATGATTTTTTTTTTCCTAATCGGAGGGCTCTTTTAATGGAAAGGAATCCTATAAAGTCGATTCATGCTTTACAATGATCAATCATGGACTCACAGGTGTATATACCTACATTGCATTATACTCACACCTTTATCCCGGTGGGGTAGCATGGACTACGTACCTTCAAATGCCATAATCCTTACATTATCTCTCTTGTTTGCAGAGTTCCTGGGAACTGTGTTACCTATATTAGAATACTCTTCCTCATTTAGCCGATTTCCTTTTTCTAACCTCTTGGTATAAAAAAATCTATATTTAAACTGATATTTTTATTTTCCAGTTCGCCCACAAAGCTGTTACGTTAGTGAAGACATGCGAAGCTGTTTCAGAAATGAGGGAATGTCGCGCACCACGTGATTGGTCCCTGTTGGCCCTGCAGAACATTAGAACTGGCAAGTCGCATTACTTGGTCATCTGCCGGTGTCCCGAAAACCATATATTGGGTAGGTACAATATTACAATTATTGACTTTAATTCAGGCCTAAAGTAACTAGAAAATCCCAACTAATATTAGTTATTTTGCCCTTCTTTTATATCATTAAAACGGAACAATGAATTGACGTGATTTTTTGCACAGATATAGTGGGAGGGCCGGAAAATTACACAGGCTACTTTTATACCAGAAAATGGGACCGAGGAGTGGTTTGAAATATATTACAGCCATGGGATTATTTATTAGTCCACCCGAGTAAAACCGCGAGCAAAAGCTAGCACACAATCATAAACAAGACAGGAAGGATACATAAGTGGAAAATATTAATTTGGAAATAGGGATATAGCTGTGGCATTTTGTAATCCTTTTTCTTGCATTCATAGGTATTCAGTGATAAATATTTTCCTGAAATAATATGCACATTCTAAAAACTTATTTGGTTAACTTTTCAGAAGGGCCAATGTCACACGACCAACCTACGTACGCTTCTGTTCCCGGCATCAGAGTCTACGGCATGATGTGTGTCCGACCTACTACATACCAAACATCAGGTTGGTTTTGTAATAATCTACTTAGACATGTTTGTTTGTATGTCCTTCTTTCACGCAAAACCGGAGAAACGCATCGACGTGATTTTTTGCACCTCTGTGCAGCTATCTCTCTAGATAGCTGGAGGGTCGGAGAGTAACATGGGCTACTTTTTATCCCGGGAAAATTTATTATTTGATAAAGCCGGAGATAATGATAAAAAGATAAACAACACATAAAAATGCCGTTGCTGGCAATATTACCAGCCACTGTTGCAACCACATATTGCAGTAAAAATATGGCCCGTTTAGACGCACCTTTAAAAATAGTTTTTGTGGTTTTGTAGAACTTTTAAAATCTAATAAACGTGTCTTACATTATTTTGTTGTATGTACAGCGATTTACGCAGTGTAAGCTAAGAAAAAAATCTGTATTTCTAGACTACTTTACATAAGTAACAGTAAACATACAACAACTTACCGGTAATTGTTTTTTTTTAAATATAGTTTTCAAAATTAGCCCGGACATAACATCACAAAAATCACTAAAGTTAATACAACAAAAATACATTTTTATCGCTACAGCTTCCATGCATAATAAAATGCCATGTTCCCCAACCACTGCAAATTTTTTTAATTAAATATAAAATTTACTAAAAATATAGCAATCAATCAAATCAGTACAGTCGGCATCAAAAATATGTATCAACTCTTTAATCTTATATAGAACATTGTATGTTTCAAATATTTTTGATGTTGAATGTACATACATATAAATAAACGTCCTTTCCCATAGTAATAATAATAATGTTTAATTTCAGGTTACAACGCCAACAGATATACCCCGGTCACAATACAAAGCACAACCAGCGGGTACAAGGTGGATTATTCCCAACCACATTACAACCCGGATAAGCCGGCCTACAACAGGTTCACAAGTCACAGTTACCTGTCACCCAATTATTACAACCGCATGTCCCGCGTGGCCCGGGTAAGAAGAATGGCCCAAAGTAACCCCCCCTTCCCCTGGTACAAAGTTAGAGAATTCGCACGCACAATAGACTGGACGCATTAGGTTTTTATATACGTAGTTAATATTCACACTCAACAGTCTGTTGATTTCAATAAGGCGAAATATTTATCTGCTTTCTCTGAGACGAGACGGTTAGGCTTCCACGTCTTTTTGAATTCAACGCAAACTACATAATTAAGTACATTTTAACATTAGTTTAATGCATTTTGTAATACATGTGCCTAAATAATAACATAAACTGCCTTTATTAACTATTACTATTAAAAATATAGTCTAACTTTAATACAAAATTTTCACATCCTAAAATTAATGTTTAGTTTGCTGAAAATTGGATTCGATTGTGTATGCAGTAACGTGCATTAATTAGGATAAAACATTGGTTCCTAGCATCTCTTCAAGTTTTATACATGACATAAAAACTCTATTGTTTGACTTAATTTATTTTGTAATTTATTTTAATAATATCTAACTTATTGTATTTAGTCATAAATTGAATTTGCGAGTTTAGGTTAGATTCTGTCTTGATGCTATGACAAAGTATCCCCCACCAACATGATAAATTTAAAAAAGCAATATAAAACACTTTGTGTCTACTATGGTTTAGAAACAAGTAATATGTATCTAAATTTTAGATTGTAAAAGCTATGGTAGACACAATATGTACAAACAAATGTATATTGCTAAGTAGCAATATCATATCCTATATAAAAAACAGAGGATGTGATAAAACAGTTTGAAATTGTAATTTTAGAAGAAGAAATGCATTTATAGAGTTAATTCTTAGAAAATAGTGGAATTAATTTAAAAGAAACCATATTTATAATTAACATAAGTGATGTAAATAGTAGTGACATATTACAATATGTGTAATTATAAAATAAATGAATTTTAACTTAACTTTTTCCATTTTATTTACTCATTTGTGAAACCATAATAAATATGAAAATGTACTCACCTAGAACTTTCTGGTCTACAATGATATCACACGAGTACATAGCAGTCATCAGTCTCTGAGGCTGAACTTGGAATGCTTTACGACACCCTTCTTTCACTGCTGACATTATTTGCCCTTAAAATTAAAAAAAATGTTACAAATAAGTACATATAGACAATTTCTTTGGTCTCAATCTTGTACCCTACCAAACCATCAACAACTCAAATTACTTTCAGAGCCTAGAACAAATAGATAGGTATCCATGTCACGTTGTGGTGTTCGACGGCCGTCATTAGGGCAGCGCGACATGAAATTCGGTCTATGCTATTTTGAACTGACTTTGAATCGAATTCTTGTAGAACGATTTTATTGTATTTATGTATACAAGTTTTGGGGAAGACCATATTATTGTTAATAACCGATGCCCATTTTTTTTAAATAATAAGGATTTTTAACGTGTTACGTATACGTTCCATATATATTTAACTCTAGAAATTGTTGAAAAATATATACCTGAAAGTGGTCCAAATGTATGAGTATTAGAATCTTCATTTTCACTCTTATCTAAGCTCCATTCTTCGACACAAAATGCAACGCCCATCATGGGCTCTTCACACAAAGGCCCAGCCACAGTTACGAGTTGAAAACCGTTTACAAAACTGCTTTCATATTCATTCCTAGGATCTTGTTTAATTTCTTTGTCGAGATTTAGAAATTTTGTATCATAATCTGATGTTTGATTTAATAGGACATTAGCACCACAATTTCTGGGTCCAACAGACCAAATTTGCTGAGCGAAATCTTTCCATTCAGGGCTTAATTTCGAACAAATTCCTTGTAGTTCTTCTTTGAAACTGTCTATCAATTTTAACATTCTATCTGACAAGTTGTACGTTGGGTGTGTGCCATTGTTGATACAAATATTGTTCAATTTGTTCTCCACATCTTCATTCTGTTTGGAAATTCTTTGTAACACTTTGATATGCTGTGATATCACTTTCAACAAATCTGTAGATTTCTCCAATAAATTAGTAATTTCGATTGGCAATGGCTTAGCTCTGATTTGGATTCTGCTTTGTTTGTTATTTGTATGTATTACAATAATAGGATCTTCTTCCTTGATAGTCTTGTCTACATTTTGTAACGCAATTTCTTCATTAGCCATGTCCATTTTAGGAGGTTCTATAATAGTTTCTCTAAATGGTACTATGGGTTCAGATGCACTTATTTGTATTTTTGCGTAATGGTTCCTGTAACAATTTAGAATTATTAGTAATTTATTTCACAATGTGTAGATAAAGCACGCAAATGTTATCAAACAGATAACATAACAGTAAGTTAACGATTTTACAATGGTACTAGCAGTTTTTCGTGACTTCGTACGCGTTTCATTAGGAGAAGTTACGTATTTTATGTAAATACGACAAGCAGAGAAAACGATTTTCCGTACAAATATTTACACCCCATAGGGGTTGATTTACGATAAATCCTTTCTTAGTGCATTTTCTCTCAGTGCCTACCTTCCAATTTCCATATTTATATCTTCAGTGGTTAAGGTTGTGCTTTGATTGTCAGTCAGTCAGCGACACGACAGTTCTATATATTCAGATATGTTGATTGTGAAACGAACCCAATGGGCTGTTTATGTGTTAGATCAATATTGGGCAATTTAAGTTAACAGCGTTTCATATTTTTAAGTTAACCTAAGCTTGGTAGTTCAAATATCTCAGTTACTGAATCTCTCATGAAAGGATTCGTGACGATGTAATTGTACTTTCTTATTAGATTTGACTTACTTTAGATCCTCAAGGCATCTCTCTAAATGTACTTCACCAGCAGTGACCAATACATGTTCACCAGTTTCTTGAAGAAGGACTTGTACACACGAGTCCGATTGGTTTAATAACTTTAGTCCTGTAAATATGTAACAATCAACATTATAAAACATATCAAAACCATATAAGTAATGTTAAAAAAATATCTGTCTTTATAAGTCTAATGATTAACTATGCTGATTATTTAAAATTTTACATGGACAAAGATTTGGATTATCAGAAATGTTTTTTTTATGAATAGACAGTATTTTAGATGTTGTATTGAGTATACAGTAATCTCTCGATTAAAGAACATCGATGTTTTTAAGAGAAATAGAGACATACACAGTATCAACACAAGAAACAAGGATAAACTTGTCAATTGTGTGAGTCGACTCCACAAAATAAATCAATCATTCAAGGGGCTATGTGTGCATTTTTACAATAAGGTACCCTCTCATATACAAGATCTTTCTTTCTCTAATTTCAAAAATACAATTAAACTTAAATTAATGAAAAAAGCATACTACAGTATATCAGAATACTTGGATGATAAGCATCCATGGGCATAACAACAATTAAATTATATAAATTGATTTTAATTGACTAATCACTAATGTACTTAGATTGTAATTGTATATTCTTTATTGAATTTCTGACATGTATATTAATTTTATTTGACATTTGATTTGTATTTATTGTATTTTTAAATTGCTGTAAAAATGTATTTTCTTTAATTAGGTTTGTAGAGAGAAGTGTATAAAATTGACGATTTCAAGTGTATCTTGTATACCTAAGAAATAAATGATCTTTGAATTTGAATTTGAATCCGTGGGCGGTTTATCCGCGAAATTCGATTATCCGCGGTATCCACGCCAGTCAATCCCGCGGATAATCGGGAGTTTACTGTATATGCTAAAAGAAGTAAAATATACATGCCTTTTACTAATTGTGACATTTGTGACGGATATGTTGGTTCAATAGCAACTCTTAAAATAGGAACTGCAGCATATTGTATTTCACTAAACGAGGGACAGGCAATTGTACTGCTCAGTGTTGCTGTTTTCAATACATGCTCTTCTAAACCTCCAATACCTGAAAATCAACAATGTTTTAAATAGATATGCTCACACATATTTTAAATTGGGTTTGGTAAGAATTTAAGGGCTTTTTCAGTGAACGCAGTCATAATTTTCCAAATTTTAGACTCTGTACCTATAGTTTCAGATATTATAAGAGAGGTGGGTAAACGCTCAATTTTTGTATATTTTCTTTAATATTATTTAAACTATGCATTTTAAAATTTTAAAAAACTTGTATTTCTTATAACGAGCCCTTTCATGATGCACTTGAAAAAATTAATTATTTTAACTTTTTAAATTTTCTCCCAAAATCGAAATTCGATTATTTACGCTACACGTCTGTGATTGGGTCATTTAACTCTACCAAATTTCAACTTTTTTTGTAAGTAGATATGGAGAAAATTTGCTGTGACAGACGGACAGACAGACATAACTCAAGAGTGATCCTATAAGGGTTTCGATTTTTCATCGGAGATGTAGAGAACCCTAAAGAGAGAGAGAAATTATTATACATACCCACTATATTTCCTGCTACAGCTTCTTCAATTTCCTCTAATTCCCTTCCCATAAGAATGTACAAAGATTTTATTCTGTAACAAAAAAAATATTGAGGTGCTTCTAGGAGGTATGCCTCTACATCCATAATATCTGAGACAATTATGTGTACTTAAATCATAAGGGTTGTATTTAAGAAATGTGCAATGCACGTAAAATTTCAAAAAAATTAAATTCGCCTAGCACTATTAGTATTACTTTACAAGGAAATGGGATAAGAATTTGTGCAATCATGCTCTTAAATTTTAAACTTGAATCAACTCCTAGAAACCATGTTATTATCAGTTCCAGGGTACCCAGCTCTACAAATAAGTAATTATAATTTAGTTACACTTACTCTGTGCAGGTGACATGTTGATCATTTCTTAAATCTTTAAGTTTAACATTGGCATCAATACTAAAGTCATTATTAGATAGTACTTTGAATGGGTCATGCTTAGGACCCAACACATAAACTTTATCACCACGCCTCAGTCGTCCACTAAATATTCTTGCAAATGCTATAAATGCAAGATTTTCCTTCTCTTCAGGTTGCTCATTTAAAATATTATTTTCATTTTCATTACTTTCTGTAACTTCAGATTTATCAACATTTTCACCATTATTTTTTAGCTGTTCACGCAATTCCCTAGCCCTATCCCTTCTTATAGCCATTTCTTCAGGCGTCATTTCTTTTGGCTTATTCTCAGGCAATGTTGCAATATCAACATTAAACATTTTAGATATGAACACAATAACAGGTCTGTTATCACTACTATCACAGGAAAGGAAGTCACTTTTAAGTTTTTGAGTCTCTGGATGGAGGGAATCAAAATCTCTTATTTGTGAACACATCAATTTCTCTACCTTAACTTCTATTATCTCCTTGGGAGATGGAAGTTTTCTGCACACCATATTGAGTACTGTTAGAGACAATGGTAGCCATTGCATCATGAGTGATTGCAACTGTATTCGACTGTCATTGTGCCTAAGATCCCGAGCTGTCAGTTTGATACCAAGTTTCTCACATATTACTGGAACTTTATCTTTCTCATTCCTCAGAGCTATGGTCTCATAAACATTCCATAGATTATCTAATACCAATTGAACAAACAAAGGCTTCTTAGCTTTTTCTTGAGCTCCTTTCATGAATCTTTTAGTTTTTGAATTCAAATAAAAATCTCCCCAAAGTACTTTTTGAAGCAGTGGTTCCTTAACACCTGTAAATTAAAACACATAGCCCCTTAAAATTTGTAAAATCTGTTGCATATTACATACATATTAGAACTTTATATAAAATTTAAATTGCTAAAATAACTCTTACCCAGTTTCTCTGAGAAAAGTTTAGAAAATGTTTGCACAGTAAATCCCCATCCATCTATTGCACTGCCAAACACTACATTTCCTTGTTCTGGAGAAAAATATAAATTTGAATCATCCGCATCTTCTAATCCTGATGTCCAATCATAAACATTATCATCATTTGTCTCAGATTTCACCTAGAACAGATCAGTAAGAACATTATTTAATTGAGAATTGATTGATGTGTGAGGCTATACCTAATCTAGGTAGTTTGAAGGGTAATGACACCAGTGTTGGACTCATGGAAAGTTTCATTTTTAATAATTTTGGTAATTACTGGTGTCATGTGCATTACTGGCACCTCTACACTACCCACTTGAGAAAGTTCGAGATGTTAACTTAGAATACCCTATTCGAGGTTGCATTTGGTGGGAGTCACTTTTATCCCATTTATGCTAATAAATATGATTTATGAACTTTAGAAATACTTTTTAGTTTGAATATTAACAAAAACTCTCTATTTGCAAACAAAGTTTATAAAGTTACAGTCTTATACATTTGTGGCCACCTAATTATGGATAAATGTCGAATATATCTTGCTGACATGCTGCCTCTGATTCTGCCTAAGATACTCCTCAACTCATCAATTTGGAAAGAGGTTTTTCTTGACAATTATGACCAACTCTTGATAACTTCGATAATAAAGACAATCTCACGATTTTAAGAATTATCAATTGAAAAATACGGTTTTGGATTCAGCATACCTTAACTTTTACTTTACATACCAAATATGTAATTTTTCTTGACAATTATGACAAATTCTTGGCAATTATGACCAACTCTTGATAACTTCGATAATAAAGACAATCTCAGGATTTTAAGAATTATCAATTGAAAAATACGGTTTTGGATTCAGCATATCTTAACTTTTACTTTACATATCAAATTGACCAAATATGTAATCCTATTTTCCTTGTAATTTATGTACTACATTTTTATGCGGTTAAAATCCGTGCGCGTTTATCTGCAGTGCAATCTAGGCCTAAGAAAGGATTTTTCGAAAATCAACCCCCATGGGTTGTTGGGGAGTTTGTATGGAAACTCGTATTCTCTGCATGTTTTAATTTGAAAATTGGTACAAATACTCTTCAAAACAAATTTGAACTTCTAAATCACACGGAGCAAGTGAATTCTCTTTGCGAATTTACATAAATTACTTAACTATTCCTAATACAATGCGTAGGTATAAAATTACGGGCAACTGCAAGTATTTTCATACAACTAACAGTTAATTAGCTTATGAAAATTAAGAAACTAACCTGCTTTTCCGAAGTACTTTCTTCATTTTCATAAACTTCCGTTGCAAATAACTCTCCCATAACTGCATTAACTTGTTCCAATACTTGAGTCAAATGGACATATGCATCTAGTGGTGTCAATTTCATTTCAAGAATTAGTCTATCTATTTTATTCAAAACCAGAACAGCTTTAATGTTCTCAGAATAAGCTTGTTTCAAAGCTAATCTGGTTTGTGGGCACACACCTTCTACTACATCGACCTGGAATTATATTAATTTTATTTGTGATAAAAAGATGCTGGACACACAAAAAGATAGGTAATAGGTTAAATATATCTAATACAAGTCAAAGGTTAGGGTTTTAAATAGATTATGGTTCTTTTTTATTCGGAAAAAATCACATGAGGGTATGAATGACAGAGCCGATGCTATATAAATACTGATGGGTATTATTTTATGTTGGGTAGGTACTGTAACTAGGACTATTTTCCCAATACATTAAAATACTTAGGAAAATTGTTACAACATTATTTTAAATGTTATGAAATTTATTTACCACAACAATCGCTCCATCACATAGACGCACAGCTGTAGACACTTCACTAGAAAAATCTATATGACCAGGAGAATCTATGAGATTGACCAAATACTCTGTTCGGTCCACAGCATGGTATAAAGCTATGCTGCTGCTCTTCATGGTTATTCCACGTTCTTGCTCATCAGGCCGGCTGTCCAGGTACCTCAGTTTGCCAGACAGTCTTTGTGAAATAATACCATTGCTGGATATAAGAGAATCAGCCAGGGTAGTCTTTCCATGGTCCACGTGTGCCACAATACAAATATTGCGAATATTTTCAGGTTTGCTTTGCAGTTGAAACAGTTTTGATGAATCCACTAACCGCATTTTTATATTCTATTTGTTACTATGTACTTAAATCCGTATTATCACTTCATAAGAATTGAGAAATATGGTTAAATATAATTATTGTGAAAGAAACTTTTCCAATGTTTTGCTTAGAACACGTTCAAAAACATTTTTGCACAGATGTGAGATTTGTCAGGCTCGGCAGCGACGGCAGCAATGACAGCATTGACAGCTAACGGGCTGACTGACTGTCATCTTAAAATGTTAAGCAAAAGGGATCTAGATGTATACAGCCCATTTTAATTAGATCGTTATAGAATTTTAATGTGATAGAATATCAAAGGATAGAATACCTCCACCTATTGCCTGTGGTAAAAAGTAATGATAATAGCTCTGGTACGGTACCAATACCAGTTGTACCCAAGGCTTCACTCGTATTATTTTGAGTCAAATATTTTGAAATACTTAACTAGAAAATATATATGGCATTGCTCATAGTTTACAACAAAACCGAAAATCCTCAAGGAAAAAAAATTTACGAAACCCTCTCCACGCCACTTCTAATCGCTCTTGGCCAATTATATACTTACCTAAGTAACTATTTTCACCCATCTCTGTCAATAAAATTATGAACCGATGTAGATGCTTCCTTTTCTGGTCGATAGAATATAATTAAATATACCTAGTGTACTCTTTTGTATAATAGATGAACAGTTATAATTAATTTAGGTAGTTTTCCGTTGGGCACTCTAGCCCTCTAGGTCCTGTCTCGTGATATTTTATTATTGTTTAAAATAGTTTAGATGTTGTTAGTTAATCACTTAACTTTCTAACCACAGGTGGAACGAAACCTGCGTCTAGACGGGACCAACATTACTAAAGTAATTTCACGTAACTTAAGACACAATGAAGAAAGTAAGTAGGTACCTACTCTAAAAGAGCTTAGTTATGAAGTTGTAACGAACAATAAAATTGTTCTTGTAAGTAACATTTTGTGGTGCAAGTCAGCACTTCGATGTAAGATGAAATTGCTAATTGTTTATTATAAAAATCTGGGAGTGCTAGCTGTGCTAGTAAATGAGAGATAAAAGAGAACTAAGAGTAAATATTGGCCATTCGAATTATTTATTATTATTTATGTTTGATGAAACGCTTATTGTAAAGAAGAAAACATTATAAATCTTGGCTTTGAACGTTATTTAATATCTAATCTAATAGTACTAAGCCCGTACTGCTGTATTTTTCTGTCGTTTTATTGTCGCGACCACGGAGATTATGCTAAAATACAAACATAATTATTATAAGATACCAACGAAACCTAAGGTAACTTATTACCATGCTTTCTCTTTTGTATTGCCAATCTAGTATAGCGCCCGCACGTCTATAGATACTAAATGTAATGTTTTACCGGTCAAAGAACAGAAAATTTGGAAACGGAGGAGACCGTCCATGGCCCCTCGTTTATATTTAGTACTCTATGCAGTTGATCCATTAAAGAATATAGATTGATTACTTATACCTAGTAGATCTACAGATACAATTAACAATTTAGTTACTATGATCCATAGACTTAGGATTTGGTTGAATCTTTTGAACCGTAATAGGTAGACACCTGAAATTTTCACAGAGTGTATATTCATTATTATGGCCGCTATAACAAATAACAACAAATAATAAAAATTAAATAAAGTTAAAGGTTAAAGGGGGTCCCCATACAAGAAACGTCTAACTATAGTATTATAAAGCCTGCTCTTTTAAAACAACAAATAATAAAATCAGGCCAAGTGTGAGTCGTACTCGCGCTAATTTGTTCCTGCGCTATACTGTGTGTACGGAATCCTTCGTATGCGAGTCCGACTCGTACTTGCCCGGTGTTTTTTACTTCTGTCTGTCTGTCTAGAATAGGCTTCAAAACAGCTAAATGGATCTTGGTAAAACTTTTAGGGATCATAGTGAGTACCTATTTGACTTATTTTGGGATTGTGCGAGCAATATCAAAATAATACGGGAGCATGGGCAACATCTAGTTTTAATATTCACGTTTGATTTTGGTCAAACTTGGGTCGAATATCTATGGAACTCATTACATTAGTAATTGTTTGACTATCGAAGTTATATTTCAAGTTCTGGCAGACGGAAAATTGTGTTTGTTTGATGAAAGCAAAAAGAAGGTAAGAAATGGCATCGATTTTAATTGTGTTCAGAATAGAATCCAATTAGATTTTTTATTAGTGTTTGGTTTTGCAGAGAGCGGCGGGCGAGTGAAGGCTTTCAACCCTTGGCGTTGATTTCAACACGCCTACCGCATTAGCCTGGCTTCGCCTGGGCAGCCATTGTGGCAACATAAAGCGAACTTCACGTTCCAGCTAATTGCGGCCCAGACGTGGAAAGAATAATGTATTCTTCGCGAAAAATTACTTCCTGTGTTTCTACCTCAGTTGTTTGTTTATTCGCTTGAGAATTTTCCTTACCGAGAAATTTTCCTACCCCTACGGGCCGATAGACGATAGGTAGGTATAAACTTCAAATGCTGTATCTTCCTAATCCAATTCTTGGTCTTAAATATTTGCTAAATATGCTAAAATTTGTAACCCAATTCTTCTAAATGATAAACTAAATACAAGACGTTGCTTCCTATCTAGTTTTGATTGAATTTGAGTAGGTAGGTATACCTACAAGCAGAAAAATATGTCTTTCTGTTTTTAATGATGTGTACTTACGCATCGTAAAGACCTCTCTTAAAATGTTTTGCATATTTCATGTCTATGCTTAATCAACTGGTTAAGTTTTTCCCCCAAAGGATTGTAAGCTAGGGGCATATTCGCATATTTAAATAGTTAAATACTTTAAGTACATGAATGTTTCCCAAAGGGGTAGGCAGAGTACGGAGCACCACTTCTCTCGATCTTTGCATAATTTTCTTGCTTCATCCACATCCATACATAGTTTCATACATGCACGTCTATTTTTAGTACTACGTATCTGACCTTTTTAAGGACATTCGATATATTTTGATCCATGAAAGTTCGTCTACCTACCTAAATATTTTTATATTTAGTGTAATACGGAAAATATAAATAATGTAACAGTTTTGTAGAACAAGAAATTTAAAGTAAGTAACTACTTTATCAATCGTTGTGCTTATGTTGGTTTTGGCAACTAACCAACTGTCCACATGTCTAACGACCCATACTTTTCGAGAAACGTAGTTTAGAACATTGTTTATTGTAATAAAAATAGTTAGGTAAATATGTAGCTAATAATATATGGATAATTTATATTTTAATTTGGTTCCCACGTTGCTCCCATACATCACCTGCATGCCACTTGAGGGCAAAACCTATTTGACCAAGGACTTCTGAACTAGGAACTGATGTTTTAATAATTATTTTTGTTATTATTTTTAATTATAAATATTTAGTTAGTTAATAATATTTATTTATATATCTACTTAAATTAAATTCTTTGAAATAGTATAATTATATATTCTATGTAGTTAGTCCTAGTTAGCACTAGATAGTCCAAATTGTCCAACCGAAAAGTCGTCTCGTACCTAATTCTTAATTTAATTATTCAAATAAAAAGTGCAGGTATAGAAAGGATAAGACTGACATACTGGCAGGCTGACTTTCCACCAGAACTGTCTGAGGAAGCTGGGAAGTGAACAAGGATAAATCCACAAAGAACTGGCGCCTCACAAATACGATCGGCTAAACGAGGGAGACTTGTCTTGGTCTTTCGCTGGGTACCCTAGGGAACCGTAACACGGTTTCGAGAGCTGTAAGGCAACCCGTGAAGAAAAAAAGAAAAAAAAAACCTGGTATTTTAAAACCAAATATAATTATTAAAGCGAGTAATTAATTTAAAACTTTAAGCCAATAGCACCGTGCATGCACACAAACTTTATAATTATTAAATTTTTGCATACATAGTTTCTATGTAGTTCGAGAGTCCAAGTAACTTTGGCCAGCATTAATAAAGCGTGATGAATATTCATGTTAGAGGTGGAAACGTGCAATGTTCCTTCAGAGCCACTCGGTTGACCTTCTTCATGTAATCAGCTAGCGTTAAAACTATCCTAAAGTTCTTATTTAACATTTTAAAGTAATGGAATGTATAAATTGAAAGAAATGGAATTAATATTGATTGAATCGTGTATTCATTTTATCAGACTGTAATGTATAGGTATGGTGGTATCAAATATCTCTCTCCCTTAATACTGTATCAAAGTTAATGTTTAATTTTGTAAATGACGCCATCTACTGGAGATCAGTTGAACTATGACAACAACACCACTAACGGTGCGTAGTATTCGAATATTTATTTTGAACCCTAATCCCTGAGCCTAATCCTGACTAATATTATAAATGCTCATTTTTGTGTTTGTTTGTTCTTGTTTCACGTTAAAACGCAGCAAACGGATCGAAGTAAACGTAATTTTGACAACTATGAGAGGTCAGAGTGACATAATATTATGTTCTTTTTCCGGTGAAACCGCGGGCAAATTCTAACATATTTATGGTGTTGCAAGCGGTAGTTTAAATTACAAATAATATCATAATAACAACTTGCTCCAGTTAACAGCAATCTAGAAGTTTACTGGTACCAACCGTTATACGTGTGAATGCATCCAATTTGCAGTAAACCAAAAGGTAAGTGTCATTGGGATCATGCTCGTATTGTTTTATCTTTCTTATACAAGGCACAATATCACTACAAATTATTTAAATGAAATTGATAAATTCATGAATTTAAAATAGCGTTTCAAATAATATTTCCAATACTTTCCAATAATTTTTCATCTGAAAATAATATAATAATGAAGACTTAGTAGATGCTTCCCATTTTGCGTCTGTTTTATTTTGTTACCACTTTTAATTCCTGTTGCCACCTTCCAGCTCCATCATCAGGACTTTGGACATCATCTAGGACCAGAGTACTTGTGAAGACAAATCAAACGAGCCTAAACTTGATGGGGTTACGTCATTTCCTAACAGACTTCCACTATCTACATCCTAGCTCCATCATTAGATCAGATCATGGTACCAAATTATTGTATTGTCATCGAAGTGCATACACTTGCATAGCGCCATATCGATACGACAATTAGAAGTTGGTTAAATTCGACTTCCAAGAATTGTTTTTATACATATATTTTAGTTACAGGTGAAAGTAATATAAAGCGTTTAAAAATAGGATGTTATATATAACAAAACCGTAATTATTTTACATTTATAGATTTTCTAATTATTTTTATTCCACCCTTGTACTAAACAAACACTAAGCATTAAATTACACCTTTGTATTTATGTAGTTTCATAGTAGGTAGGTACCATAGAATAAAGGTACTTATACATAATAACAACTTGCGTTTAATATGCAATTTAAGTTAAGTGTGTATATTATATCAAATTCGTCATAAACGGTGAACATTTTTCTTGGAATCAAGCCAGAGCATTGTCAAATATTTAGACTTTGCCAAAATCAATTATGTCATTCTGTTAAAGTAACTTGTGTATTTAGTGCAAAGAGTACCTTTTTATCTACTTTCAATTTGAACAAAGCTTTCATGTTTTTGATAAAGATTATTTATACTAGATGATTGATAGTGCTTTAATATGAAATTGGTATAATATTATTAAATGTTGAAATGTGCAGATTAGGCGAGAAATAAGCCGGATCGTAGCAAATGGAATGGATTCAATTATCTGTAGATAATAAATATATAATATCTATATAAATAGCGTAAAGTATAGTGTTGAGTATACTCAAAGTGTGATGTAGTTGGTTATGAAATAAAATAAAGTTGATACGCTAATACAAAAAGAAGTGGAAACAACTAAACAACTAATTTCATAGTATCATGCATTCTTATATAATAGGAATACTAACTTTCTATATGTTTCAATAATTTTTACAAAATAAAATTCTTATAATGAAATTCTAATACCTACGTGTAGATAGAAATAAGTGTGCTAAAATAATAACTAGCAGTATTCCGTGCCATAATAGTCAAACTAATTCGACAAACGTTCGCACGAACCGACCACTAACAATCTCAAAATGTTAACACGAAACAAAATTATGAAAATGAATTCCTCTTCAAACAACGACTCGTGCATTAATTGCTTTGCACATGAAATTTTAATCTGCTTAATTTTCTGACTTCCACAGTAATATGTTAAATAAATGCGTGCCCACCGTTCGTTTTGGTCATAAATCTTTGCAAAAGTAGCGATATTTATTCAGTAATAATGATAACAGGCTGATGGCGATAACTTTTTTTTAAATAGGGTAATTCCTTTCACGCGATTTACAAAGACTGGAAACAGATTTCCTAACACAAAGATTTATTTTCTTACGGCCGCAGGATACCGAAGAGAAGATATTATTGAGGTATTAAGTAGTTTTCGCTGGTTTGGACATGTTGCAAGGATAAAAGGTTTATATGGCAGAAGCGAAAGAAAATGCTGGCAGAGAACGACCTAGGTGTACTTTTATTGAACATATAAAAATATACTGAAGGCAATGTATAAAACCACACAATCGATGAGCACGTATGAAAGATTTATAAATATAAAAGAAGCGAAAGAGGTATGTCAGGATCGTAGCAAATGGCATTCGATTGTCTCTGCCTACTGCTTCTTGGGATAAAAGATGACAGGTATATAGATTTTAGGCTACTCAACGAGTTGTCGGATTATTCAGAGATGATGTGCGGATCGACCTGCGTGGTCTGCAGATCCACCATGCTTGTTTTTAACACTACTCTTTCACAGATTTCACTATTTCATTTGATTACTTAAATTTTATTATTTCAGTTTCAATAATAAGTTTCTTGGAACACTCGTATTACTGTAATGTCACATAACTTGGGAATCTTTAGAAAAATATTACAGGGCGAATTTTTTTGATAAATTACATACAAAGTGCAAGTCATGGCTTTTATTAATGAAATTTTATGGGATATTCTACGATATTGTTAATAAAATTAAACGAGCACTTATGTACATGGCTTACTTACTAGATTCCTCCCCAGGTTTCGCTCGTTGATATTTTAGAACAAAATACAATATAGCATATGGCACTCAGGGACAATGTAGCTTTCTATTAGTGAAAGAATTTTCAGAATGGGATCAATTTTTCAGAGACCCCTTACATCCAAACTTACAAATTTACTTTACCTCTTTATAATATTAGTATAGATAGTAGGTATTTATGTTATACGCGTTTTCGTAAACAATTTAAAAAAAAATCATTAGGGTTTTATTGAATTCTGTTTTCAGGTCTTCCCTCAAAAATATAAGAGCTTCTCAAATTGCTTTAAATATCACATATTTTCACACAATTCTCTGCCAATTATGAACCAATTTGGATATAGTTTCCTTTTTGTAGTGGTATTATATAGGTATTATATTATAAAAGAAAATAACAACGAAATATATTTTTTAATAACTTAAAGTTGTAAATATCGCAGTAATATATATGTAACTATAATGAAGTGACAATTTCTTTCAGTTTACCAAGTTTCGTCGAGTGAAGTTTTAACTAGCAAACTTTCAGTGATCGAGTTTCCTTGAACACAGCGTTTCAGGTCACAAATATATACTAGGTAGGTATAACTACTTGTTATCAGTATCTAACTTTATACCTTATGTACTCGGAATATAGAACACATAAGAATACGCATGCGCAATGAATAGTAAGTAAACGTCATGTGTAAAAAAAAATACGCGATTTTCCACACCCGTCATACTTCTCGCCATGATTTACCAATTTTGGAATAATTTCTTACCTATTCTATGTTCTTATTATTTTTTCTTGTATTGTCTTTTTTATCAAGAAATACAACAACCAGGTACTCTAGTTTAGTTTGAAGAATTTATGCGGATTCTGGTTTGTCTGTTCAGAAGCTTACGTATATTATAATTATAAAACTTTGGATAGTTGTCACTAAAAGTCGCTAAAGAAATCTATAACGTAGGTATGTCTGTTATAATTTTTCATCAAAACGGTTGGACCAATTTTGATGCGGTTTTTTGCATTACATAAGTGTTATTTCAGAGCAGGTCCATAAATATGTTTGATAAGGTAAGCAGTTTAAGGGACATCTAATTCAAAAGTATTTATCTGAGTAAGTAAAACTGAGTTTCTTGCTTTCGCGGTAGAGACTCTTGGCCCGCGCGTATGGTCACCTGACTATGACTGCCGATAAAATTGGTAATCTTCTAATCATAAAGTCTATAAGTTTCTTCATTCGCCGCATCAGCTTGGAGATTCAAAGGGAACGCAGCGAGTGTTCTAGGTACGGTTGGACTTTCTTTACTAAGGTCTTTTCTTTTTTCTTTTTCTTTTTAGTTTTTAGGGGTTTTTTAGATTAAATTTATTATTTGTAATTTTTGTAGTTTTAATAAGAAATATATAATCTTTATTGATATAGAAAAACACTATATAAATATTATGGTTTTTAGATTACTCAACTTACCCAATTTATTATTTTCAGAGCTTGTTTAGTAATAATGTAAATGTTTCAGTGTTTGAATAGTGAAAAACCCCTCGTTTTGGGTCGGGCGACGGGACTCAGTAAACATTGGTTAGCTTGACCCTTCCCTCTATGTGTAATCTTCAGCCAATTGTTGTTTTACGTGCTACTGTGAAGAGAATTACAAAATGCTTTAATATTACTGAAACAAGAATCACACCATTTAAACCCTAGGTGGTAAGTCCGTTTCAGAACTTATTGAGACAACTAATATCTCTTTATCAATAGAAGTAAATAAACACACACACACAAACACGGCCTTTATACCTTCCAGTGTGGCCAGATACACCAATAACAGTGTCCACTTGACGCCACTTGTCCATATCAAACAGAATAGGAGATATGTATGGAGATATTACTATTCCCAATTTCTCTGTAAATACTCCACCTGTGTCACTGTAATTTAGCATATAGTTACTTATTCAATATATCTAAGTGAAATAGTTGTTATTTTTTCAATTCGTTTTATTTAATAGGAAATATGGGTGGTAGAATAAATGATTATTCTGCCCCTGCTGTCTCTTTCATAAACTATCACAAAACTCTATTTTTTTTAAAAGCAATGTTATACCATTACCCTTCAATTATATATATCGCTTTTTTGTAGCTTATTGAAAATTCAAAAAAAATAATTATTATTAATTAATTTGGCAAAAATAATAAAATAATAATAATTTTAAATTTTAAATTTTAATTTTAAATTTAAGGTACCAAAAAAATCGATATATATAATTGAAGGGTAATGGTATAACATTGCTTTTAAAAAAAAATAGAGTTTTGTGATAGATTATGAAAGAGACAGCAGGGGCAAAGTTAAACCACCCATATTTCCTATTCAATAAAACCCATTGAAAAAATAAGAGCTATTTCACTTAGATATATTCAATAAGTAACTATTTGCTCAATTATAGTGACACAGGTAGATCATTTACAGAGAATTTGGGAAAAGTTTATCCCAGAAAAAATCCCAGTATTTTGTCACTTCTTTAAAAGACGTTATGTGTTATTTTAAAAGAAGTGCGGAAGATTTACGAGCCCTTTGAAGCACGGGAAGTAGATTAAAGCACATAATTCTTAAAAAAATTGAACCCGGATCCATACAGTTTTAAGTCCAATGATTTACCAATTATGTTAGACCAGACGACGAAGTCTGGGGTAGACGTTTGGTGCCCTCCGAATCATGAGAATGATCATTGAACGCGAGACCTCCGGTTTTGAATCCATCACTCAAAGATATTATTTACCAAACTACGATATATTTTACAAACATTGTACCTGAAATATTATACTTTGTAAAGTAATAAACAAAATTACGAAACGTTCAAGTCGGATGAAATTTCAATAACTTTCATCTTCTCATCAACGAAAATAGTTTCTTAAATCCTCATTAATTTTATTATTAAATCTATAATCGCGCCTTTGATCCCAAGAGGGGTAGGCAGAGACAATCGAATGCCATTTGCTACGATCCTGGCATACCTCTTTCTTTTCTTTTATATCCAACATACCTTTCATACATGCTCGACGATTGTGTGTACTTATAATATTGCCTTCGTAAAAGTACACCTAGGTCGTCCTCTGACGAGTATCTATTAACATGCTAAGAAAACTACCTAAGTATTTAGCAGTAGAGTCTTATTCTAAAATCTGGAATATGTGTGAGCGATTTTAGAGTTTGATGAACTGAAATACACCTGAAAGATCTTCGACATTTTACAGAAATAAAATAGATAGCGAAAATTGGAAAAATAGATTGGAACTCTATATGAACATTCTACATTTTCATTACTTATTTTCATCAAAAGCAAAATATTCTGACGTCCAATGAACTACGAACCTATTAAGAAAATATTGCGTACTCCACCGTTCTGAAGCATGTTATTGAACTCTATTAGATTCTATTGACGAAAAATAATACCGTTATATCGTTTATTATGAGAGGTTGTACAGTGTTTTCGTAGGTTCTTGTTAAGGCTCCACGTGACGTCTGTTAATGAGAAGGCACAGGTGAAAGTACAACAATTCCCTCTCGCTGGGGTACTCAAGAGAAATAAATAGATTATTTAGGTCCATTATACACTCTCTCGTCCTTCGTTTCGTATTCTAACACAAAGTACCCCGCTGTGTCTGTCTGTGACCTTATCACTTTTAGTGCGTCGGTGGCCGAGTGGTTAAGACGTCTGGTATTACCTAATCAGACCACGGGTTCGATCCCGGATCCCGGCCATGTACCAATGGGTTTTTTAATTAAAAACTTATGTACATAATCCGACAAACCATACTTAGAGGCTTTTCCATCTAAATATACCTCAACAAAACTAGCCGCTCGTTAGGTATAGCCTCACAAATACCATAATCGGCTAAACGAGGGAGACTTGGTCTTCAGCTGGGTACCCTGGAACGGTAACACGGTTTCGGGAGCTGTAAGGCAACCCGTGTAGAAAAAAAAAAAAGAAAAACACTTTTAGATAGGTTGATTCACCGGGAAGGTTTACGAGTATTAAATATCATGTTTAGGAGCTGAGAATTAATAATATAAGTGAATAAAGACGAGAAAAAAGTTAGTGCCGGCGAGTTTTCATGGCGTTTGCTGTCTAATCCGTGAGAGATATAACAAAATGGTATAGGAAAGAATTGTGTAGTATAAAATGATCTACATAAAAGTCAGCTGTAGCATATATCTATATACCTATAATAGATAAGTAGTTATAAGCGTATTTATGAAGGTTGCTGTTGTAATTCTTACTTTACCTTCAAATTGGATAAAATATACTTTGTGATGTGGCCAGAGATAGATTTCTGCACAAGGAACCTAGGTCGTTATTTATTTTTAGAAGGGGTGCGAACCCCGCTTTCCGTGCCATACGAAGCACGAGAAGTTAAAAATAAAGTTGCCACGTTTACACGAGTTTTTTCTTCTGATTTTAACCTACCAATATACCAAAAATAAATTTATTGGATACTTTGTTCTTGGCATTTCTTACCTATTTTACTTACTTCACAATATGAAAAAAAAATGCTTTAAATGTGTATATGTCCTTATATCTTTATTGACTCTATTTAGTAGCATCAATATAGTCTAGCGTGTTATTCATCTCCAGCGTCAATAACCTTCAGAGTTATTATATACCTTTAATCCTTGAGTCTTGTTTCCTTTGAACACCTTTTGTTTGAAATTCAAAAGGTATTTCGAATTGATTTAGACGTTACTAATTGCTGTATTACGATTGGCATAAGTCCACCATCTGTCATGAAAGGCCAATATTTTAAATCAGTGAATGTTTAGCAACACAAAATTAATTCAGTCAGTGACTGCGGAGTATAGGGCTTGGGTTTGATTCCCAACTCGGCCAAAACTTACGTAATAAGCCGAAAAAGTTAACCATTCGATCTCAAAATGCCTCAACCTTAGTTGTAATCTCAAAAACGTCATTGGTTAATTGAGGAAAAGTTGTCATCCTCTGAATACCAATATTCTCTTCGATTGCAGCTTAATAAGATTTCATGATGATTATTACATTGTGCTAATGGTCAATGTTCGACCAAAGTCAATGTCTTCGTAATAGTCGATCAATATGATAACTTGCTTCTGTTTCTGAAACATACCCATCTTACTTATGAAAGCGGAGACTTGGGTATGGAATAAGAAGCATTAAAGTAAGATAAGGGGGCGTCGGTGGTGGAGTGGATAAGATGTCGGCTCGCAACTGAAAAGTCGCGGGTTCGATTCCTACATCCGACCATGTACCAATGGGTTTTTTATAATGAAAGATCTATGTACATTATCCGACAAACCGTACAAAGAGGCTTTTCCATCTATAATACCTCAACAGACCTGGCCACTCGTTAGGTATAGCCTCAAAAATCATTGGCTAAATGAGGAAGACTTTGTCTTCCACTGGGTACCCTGGGGCCGGCACCGGTTCCGGGAGCTGTAAGGCAACCCGTGAAGAATAAAAAAAAAAAAAAAGTAAGATAAATACAGTGGAAATGCGGTCTTTACGTAGAATGTGTGATATAAAGCGTATTGACCGCATCCGGAACGATGTTATTAGAGAAGAATGCGGAGTGAAAAATGATGTTGTGACTAAGATGAAGAAAAGTAGTTTACGCTGGTTTGGACACGTTGAAAGAATGAAGGACGAAATATTGACAAAAAAGGTTTATATGGCTGAAGTGAAAGGAAATGCTGGCAGAGGACGACGTAGGTGTACTTTTATTGAACATATAAAAATATATTGATCGATGGAAATATTAAAAGTACACACAATCGCCGAGCATGTTTGAAAGGTATGATTAATATAAAAGAAGCGAAAGAGGTCTATCAAGATCGTAACAAACGGCATTCGATTGTCTCTGCCTACCCCTGATAAAAGGCGAGATGATAGATAGATAGAAGGGAAAAACCTCTAAGGAAAAAACTGACCTAAAATTTTCATGAATATCCTGCAACTTGGCTGTACTTTCAAAACTTATCAGTTTTTGAAAGGATTGTCAAAATTAATTGGGTCAAAATTATTTGACAAAATATTCATTGAATACCTTTAATCTCTTGATAAACTATTCTGAAATTAGGACGAGGCGTGTGTGACACAGTTTTTGGTATATTATTAGTATTATACGCTATGCGATTTCTTGTCAAAGTCAAACTTTCACATTTAGGTATTACGAGTGTAAAATTGTATGAGGACTTTTACTGATATATTTATTATAATCTATAATTTCAATAACAATTTACCAATGTTATTAAAATCAAAGTAAAATTAGAGTTAGGATAGATACTTTAGACAAAGAAAACGAGAAATATACTTTATTCTTTATTATTTTTAAATACCAATTCAAGTCATTCGTAATAAATATTGGATAAAATGTAAAACATCAGCGAATAGGTTCGTTCGCAATGTTAACTTATCGAGGTTAATTATTTACTTAAAAATTGATGCAAATTAAGTTTAATTATTTGTGCATTTACCACACAGTACATTGACTATAATAATTTCGTCTCCCTCTATTTAATTTAATGACAGATTTGTTAGAGATTAGAGATAAAGAGAGTGACAAAACATTTATCTACCATATGTTTAATAATTAACATTTAATTTACTACATAATAAGTGTTCCCAATTCCGAAGTAATAGACAATGACAATGTAAAACAATTCAATCATTTCTAAGTTGTATACGGTTTAGTACCTATAGGCACCGCGTTCAATCAATTAACAGGCTAATTTTTATCCCGGAAAACAGGACGAGAAAAGAGCTTGATATAATTTAGGATTTAGGTTGCAATAAAGCACTAATTAAAAATATCTATATAAATAAAAATCAATTGCCACATGTCTAACGGAGCATTACTTGAGAACGGCTTATTTTTTTTTATAGAGAAGACGACATGTGACCTTGCCACCGCCTGATTACTAAGCATGGGTGGTTGCTCCATAAAGATGCTTTTTCACGCTTTCTTGAAGAAACCCAGGAAGGAGGAAAGACCGACGCCGGAAGGTCGTTCCACTTTTTGACAGTGCGACACAGGGACGAGTCACTGAATTTTTTCGTTCGTATGCAGAACGTGTCCAATGTGTGAGGATGAGCTCTATACTGTGCGAGCAGTGCGGGTGCGAAAAGAGGATGGAGGGACGAGGTTTTTATGGAAAGGAAAATTGGAAAATAAAAGTACCATTTTCTATGGAATTTTTGTATGAATTAAGTTAATACGGGCGAAGCCGGGGCGTAAATATAGTTTTAGATAAATGTCAATGGTCATTGCTTTTCTTAACGGCAAAATATATAACAGCCAAGCGACCATTTCTTGTTCTATTTCCACGCGGGAAAAGCTCTTTCAAATAAAATCTAATTAAAATTT
Organism: Nemapogon koenigi; assembly: GCA_963924495.1. Classification (NCBI taxonomy): domain Eukaryota; kingdom Metazoa; phylum Arthropoda; class Insecta; order Lepidoptera; family Tineidae; genus Nemapogon; species Nemapogon koenigi. Next base: position 6,572,102 of record OZ004644.1, on the reverse strand, counting down.
GCACTTTAAAAGGCCAGCTAAATATGGTACACAGCAACGCTTTTTCCCATTTCACCACAGTATATCACCCGGAAATCCCTGCGGAGTAATAGCAGGCTGGTAGAGATTAACCGCTAATCTGAGACTTGATTTACCCTTATCCGTTATATCACTGTATTGCCTCAGAGTATATGCAACTAACTTTCTACCCTCGGTTTCATCGCATGAAACAAAGACAAAGTAGTTTTGTGAATCCAATATACCTATTTTAACATGTATTAATAAAATATATACAATTTACTCCATTTTACCGTGATTGAGTAAAATCCATCCAAAAATATAAATTATAAATAAAAGGTCGGTCGGTGGCCAATTAACTAGGCATGACCACTGGTTCGATTCCGGATCCCGGCCATGTACCTACCATGTACATTTTTAATTAAAAACTTATATATTACATAATCTGACAAATCACACTTAGGGGCTTTTCCATCTAAATATACCTCAACAGAACTAGCCACTCATTTGGTATAGGTATGGAAAAACCACTTTGTTAAGAAAATTTATCATAATAGTAAATAGATATATTATAAGCAAGATCAACTGGCGTAAACTGTTTGTCTCACTGAAGATCTCGAATTGTTTGCGCATTTATCTACCTAAGTCATATCCAGCCGTGCGAGCATGCTAGTGTAGAAAGAATCTTGTCGTAGACAAAATCGCAGCAAGAAAGAGAAAGATATCAATTCCAGTAGTGACAAAGCAGGACAAAAAGTACCGTCGCGAAAACCGGTCCTTTTTGTCTTGCTTTATTTCTACGGGACTTTATTTCTTCCAAGTAATATTATGACAAATTTTCTATGGTTAACAAACTTTTTGGTTATTAACTATATGGTTGGAGACCGAAAGACAAAGAAAATATAAAGTCCTAAGCAAAACCGTGCTCAACGCTGCTTAACCAATCTCATAACCATAGGAGTCAATAGAATAGGACCGGTTTTTAATAAAAAATAATAAAGAGGACGGAACCTTAAAAATCGTAGCATCATTACAAGTACTTGTAGAAGCAAAATAGCTCATTTAAAAACACTTTATATAAAATTTTAGTACTTTATTTATATTCCTTAACATTTTTATCGCAATATTTTATCTGAAGTGGCTTTCGAGGTCGATATATTTGCTCGCTTAGCGAACAGAGAGTGGCCTTTTGCAGAACATCCGGTAAGCGACACGCCCCTCACATTAACTGCCTACTTTCTTACTTATTTACACTATATTGTACTTACAAAAACTATGATGTATAACCACTTCTGATGAAAAATAAAACCGCCTTCAAAACCAAATTGTGCTTTCCGAAAGCAAATGCACAAGTCACTATAAAAAAAAACCCAAATCGCTTCAAATGTGCCTATAAAATTTGAAGAGTTCTCGATTCCTCCAGGATCCCATCATTAGATCCTGACCTGATGACCATGGGACCACCTGGAAAGTATACCCTTTCAAACAAAAAAAAAATTTCCAAATCGGTCCAGGCGTCTTCAAGTTATCGGGGAACATACATAAAAAAAAATAAAAGATTCCGACGAATTGAGAACCTTCTCCTTCTTTTGAAGTTCGGTTAAAAAGGCAAGAAAAGCTTTGAAAATATGGAGCCATATACCGAAACTTTCAAATCTGTCTCTAGCTATACCTTCAAATAATACATTAATTCTAAATTAAGATTTCTAGATGTTTTTGGTCTGTCTGTCTGGATATTAGTACAGAATAGGCACTGGTGTTGAAATGTTATCAACCGATTTACACCAAAAAGAGGGTTCTTCAGTAAAAAAATGGAATATTCAAATGATACATCTAAAGAACTTTTTTGTAATCATTTCAATATTCGAATTCGAATTTGAATTTCTGTACTTCCGGTTACGCATTTCCGTCCCATTTAACAAAATTACTCCCTACAAAATGTATGCCACATTAAAATCAACGTACAGACAGACTTCACTGTTTTTCTATATTAAGAAAAGTTCGCAAGTAGGTAGGTATTAACAAATAGTCCACCGATTAACAGTAGGGTACTTTAACTACATACTACATCCCTATAGTTTGTAAATATAGAAGTACGAGTAAATATTCCGAGCTTTGTTGTTCGCAATTCCCCTCTTTGTATGTCAGCGTTGTCAGGACACTGGAATTCTGTGCCAATTGCTAGCCGAACAATTGATTTCCTTTAATGTACCCCAACGAAATAGAATCCGTTTTACTTCCACGGGCATTGAACGGGGAGTGTTTGTTTTGTTTTACTTGCTGTTTGTCTGTAAATTAAATTTGTTGGTTTTGTAATGCTACTCCGGAATAGCGTAGTCGAATTCAATGAATCGGAATTCAGTGGGCTAGATCACAACAACAAAGATTGTATTTTAAAACCTTGTTTTCATTGCTTTTCCTAGAGTAAAGGTTTGAATCTGTTTTCGGAACGAAAACTCGTATATAAAACGTACAACGGCTTTTGATGATGCAGCATTGCTAGAGAAACATCAATCAGTTCAACCAGACAGACATACACCATATGTATGTTGCCTCTTGACAAATTTAAAGCCGCTATAAAACAAACACTCTGTACAAAAGGATATTATAAAATTATATGGAAGAAAAAAATCCATGGATGTAAAATTATTGTATTATGTGACATTGGTTCAATTGTAACCTACTTCTGTGACATTTTATTTGTTTTTAATTGACATGTATATAGGTTTTATTTTATTTTATTATTTCAGACAGAGATATATAATATTATATAATATGTTTTTTTTATTCAGACATAAATTGCACATTTTTTATTATTTTAGACATAATTGTACTATTTTATTTCATATTATTTCGGGCATGATTTTTTTATATAATAGACTATTGAAAAGCATATAAAAATGTAATGTAGGATATTGACTATTTCACGTAGGTACCTATGAAATAAAATATCTTTTGAATTTGAATTTGAAATTTGTAATATTTCCAACAGCGGAATTGATATAGCCGTCACAGTATTTGAGTAATAAAAATCCAAACTTTTATATTATATTAATATTTTACACTGAATAGAGTTTAATTAAATAAAATTCCTTTTCTAGACAAAAGTAAAATAAAATGAACCCAATGTATGATTCCATTCATCTAGTTGATAATTATCTAGAGAGAAATAACTGGAGAATTTGTCGTAGAAATCTAGGAGAACTTCTAATTAAAGACTAAGAAAATAACAGCCAGTTTTCTGAGCTATGAGCTAAAAAGCTATATTTTATTACAAAATAACGCGAGGGTAAGAAATCTCTGAGAGGAAGTTGCATTCGGATATAAAGTGGAAACTGTATTTCGAGACCAGCAGAGTCTTCTAAATATAATTAAACTCTTAATTGCATAAAGTTTCTTTGAAATATCTTGTTCTTCGGACAACATTTTTACGACCTCACAAGATTTTTCACTCAAGTCTCACGAAAATTTAATAAATTGACTAAAATATTTTTACAACTAAACTGAGCAACCTATTTAGAATTGTATGTTGATATGAAATGATATGATGTGAAACTTATATGTTTTTACGAGGGTTATAATCTAAAGATTACAATTTATTTTAAATAATTAAAAAGCTTTTACAGACGTAAAAAAGCTTTGTCTGGCGCCTAGCATTTAGGCAGAGGATGACCTAGGTGGGTGTACTTTTATTGAACATATAAAAATATTAAAAGTACACACAATAGCCAAGCATGTGTGAATGGTATGATGAATATAAGAGCAGCGAAATAGGTATGTCAGGATCGTAAAAAATGGAATTCGATTGCATCTGCCTACCCCTCTTGGGATAAAAGGTGTGATGATAGATATATAGATAGTATTTAGACGAGTATTAGGAATACAGCGTTTACACTCTATTTTAACCCCTTAGGGGTTGATTTTCGATAACTCTACACTTCCAATTATCATATTTAAGTGTCTGTCTGTCCGTCTGTTACAGCTTATGTTCTCCGAATCTTTTTCATGACCCAATCACGGACGTATCTAATAGAGTAAATAATAGAATTTAGATTTTGGCGGAAACATTATTATTTTATAAGTGCTTCATGTGGCTCGTTATAAGGAATACAATTTACTTTTAATATTAAAATGCATAGTTTAAATTATATTAAAGAAAATATACGAAAAATGACCTCTGAAACTACTGAGTCTAAAATAAAAAAATAAGGAATACAGGGCTTTTCTTATTGTTTACAGGAAAACCTAAACAAAAATCCTGTCCTGACCGAAATGGTACGGAATCCTCAGCGCAAGAGTCCTACTCGCAACTTGGCTAATTTTATATATTTGATACAGTTTCAAAGCGAACAAAAACAATAGTGATATTGGTATAAATTGCTACAACACTGACAATACCAACTAATTTTCAATTTGTTCACGTATTTCAAATACAATTTGCACGTCTAGCCCATTATATAAGTTATATTGTAACCACAATGAAAGTTAGATGAGAAAATAAGATGCAAATTGGGATGCAAAATAAATAAACAAGTGCGATACGGTCTTATTCCGTCTAGCTCTATGCCTACTTACAAAGAAAATAAAATAAAATAAACACCAATGATATAAACTTTAAAAAGGAACAAATACTAAGTAAGTAAGGCAATTTGTGAAGAAAAACAAGAGAAATCATGAATCTTATGCACATAATTAATGTTGTACCGATTTCCACTAAAAACAAGAACCATTTTGCGAACACCAGCTTTTGTAACAAAAATTCCTTTTAAAATCCGTCTGTTTACCTAAATATTTCTTACCAATAAGACTCTAAAACGGCTGAATCCATTTGTAAACAAAAATTACAAAAAAACACCTTCAAGGCTTTTATAACTTACATTGTGGCCAAGACAGTTCTGTTGCCAGTTGCCAAAATTTAACAAAACAGATGGCAAGCTTTTTAGCAAATGTATTTGTTTTATTTATAGAAGAGCCGACGACTGCTTTGCGTGCCCTCTGAAGGACAATAAGTAGTATAAATAAAATAAAGATAATTGGTGCTTAGTAAGTACAATGTTCTACCAAATGCGCTATCGAAGAAATAATTAGGGTTGAGAAGATAATATTGTCTCACTAGGGAATCGAACTCAGGACTTCCAAGTTAAAATCTATTAAAGGCGACCGATATTCAGTATATAAATCGGGTTACTTTCCGCCCGTCTAGTAACTATTCGAAATATGCCCGTCTGTCACAAGCACGATCCTAAAATGATGAAGTACTTTAATCAGCCAGTGTTTAGCTCGCTCCGTTATATAAATTTCGCAATCTACATTTACATTTCATAACCTTGGTAAAATACATATTTTTACGTTCCTACGCTGGATGAAATTTATTCCTAAGACACCTAGTTTTATTTGTATCGAATTATGTAATTTTTCATTCAATGCTATGCTGCTGAATTGAATTATTTTCTTTGAATGTAAGCTAGGTATGCACCAATTTTTCTTCGGAGAGCAGGTAACGCACTTCTTCTGAAAATAATAGCTCCAATAGAAAGGTTGTTTATGAAACATAAAATTTTCCCGGGTGAATTAAATATTATTTTCCCAATATAAAAAGTAGCCTAAGTCACTCTTCGACCTTCTGGCACATCCAGCTATCTCAACGCAAAAAATCAAGTCGATCTGTTGATCCGTTTTGCCTTGAAAGAAATATAAATAAACACACTTTTGTATTTATAATATTATAGAATAAGTCATGTTATCTTGTTCATTAAATGAAATTAACTTGTAACTGTAATTTCATAGCAAATATTCCAATTTATGAACCTTCAATAATATCTGTGTTCATCAGTCAAAATAAAAGCAAATAATTGTTTATTAGAAAGCAAAGCAATAACGATCAAGCGAATTGTCTTCGAAAATGAATGGCTGGCAATATGAAAATTATTATTCGAGAAATTCTATGGATAGAATTTTGATATTAAATTTTACCATAAGATTCTGCATAACTAATAAATATTAATCGGCAATAAATCCGTCATAAGCTCGAGTATCTCTGACAGAGACTCATCATTGTTTAGTCGGTGAATTCATGAACTCTAATTAATTTTTATTTTATTTTTCTTTACGGGTTGCCCTACAGTTCCCGAAACCGTGTACGGTCCCAAGGTACTCAGCGGAAGACCAAGTCCCCCTCTTTTAGACGTGGTAGATGGAGGATTTTCAGAATCGGATCCGTAGTTTCGCAGAGATTACCCCCCACATACACACAAACTTGCAAAATTTCTTCTCTTAATAATATTAGTATAGATATCATGTATCCCAAAGAGGTTGGCAATACTGTACCTTCAATAAAATACCGATTTTTTGAAGAAATCAAACGATTGGCAAGCTCCTTTGAGGTAATTTGAGGTCGAATACGTTATAGCAGGCCTTTATATAAGAACATTTGGTATATTCAGTAGGTATTTAAAAGTTGTACAACTAATGAAATCAGACTAAGGTAATTTGTCAAATAAAACATATTTTATAACTATTGCTCAACTCAACTGCCTTGCTTTTGAATAGGTTCATAAAAAATGTAGGAAACTCTTTGTATTTTTTGTAAATTTTGTACCAAATATTACTTTTCAAAATAACTTTGTTTTAGTTATAGATAGAAAAGGAGACAATAGCCTAATTGGTAGATCGTTGTCTTGAAACCGAGGTACCGGGATATATTCCAACTCGTTCAAAAAAAAATACTAAGCACCAATTTTCTTTAAGAATATGTGTTTTAATCGACTCCTCGTGCTTCGGAGGGGACGTAAGCACTTCTTCTTAAAATAACAGATATTTACACCAAGGTCCATCAAGTGCAGCAACAGGCTTAAATTGTCACCTGTTCTGTTCAATATGGACAACTGGCAAAAAGTGGACACTGTAACTGGTATAAAGGCCGTGAAGTTGTTGTTGTTTTTGTTTCTTTAGATTCGAATACAAAATACTTGAAGTAATTTTCAGCACAAACGTGAAGTTTGTTTGTATTGGTAAATGTTCATCATGAAACGCCTCACTAGCTGTCAACAACACGCCCTCGCCTCGCTGTCTGCCGACCGTACCCAGTTTCACGACATCAATAGATTTCCTAATCTGTCACTATATATTACTAACTCAGAAACTAGAGCTTGAAATTATTTGGAAGTATTGATTCTATTCGTGTAATTTGATTACGGATAATTTATTAGCTACTTTTTAATAAGTGACAAAAATTTAAATTATAAGTTCAAAAGAAAATCACAATGGGATCGATAACATGGTTTCGGGAGCCGTAAAGCAACTGAAAAAGTCGATCTTATAGTTTTGATAAAATATGTTTTATGCTATGCTAACATTTTGATGCTATACCTAGCTACAGCTATTATCGGAGACATATATAGGTTACTTTTATCCGGGAAAAAAAAATTATAAGAAGATTATATTGAGCTCGAAAGGCCTCTCACAGTTTGTCGGATTATGTAGGCAAGTTTTTTAACCTATATAGGACTTAGATATAGCATTTTTGTAGATACGTATTTGCTAATATATTTTTATATAATACTAGCTTTCCGCCCCCGGCTTCGCCCGTTGATATTTCTGAACAAAATAGAATATAGCGTAGGTTCCTATTTAATTTTTTTATATTTATTTAATATTTAATAAATATATAAAATAAGATTTAATTTAAAATAAAATAATTTTCAGAATCGGATCAGTGGTTCCGAAGATTACCTTCCACATACACACAAACTCACAAAATCCGCACTCTCTATTTATAACATTTCTATTGACAAGTGACCCCGCCCCTGGCTTCGCACGGAGACAATGTGGGTTTACAATAATTTGAACATCTACATAAATACAGCGGACTTTTTTGTAGACCATTTTATTCTACACAATTCTTTCCTATATCATTATGTTATATCTCTGACGGATTAGACGGCATACGCCATGAAAACTAGCTGGGGCTAACTTTTCCCTGATTTGATTCACTTATACTATTAATGCTCAGCTCCTAAACATGATAGGTTCATGTATAATACTCGTAAACCTTCCCGGTAAATCAACCTATCTAATAGTGAAAACCGCAACAAAATTCGCGGCAGTCGAATATCCTAATATTATAAACGCGAAAGTTTTTACGGATGTATGTATGTTTGTTACTCAATTATGCCAGAACGGCTGAACGTATCTGGATACAATTTGGCACAGAGATAGATTATTATAGTCTGGAATAGCAGATAGACTACTTTTTATCCCGAAAAAAAATTTGTTTTTGTTTTTCACAAGATCGACATGATTTTTTGCATAGTGGTAGTTTAGGGGTCAGAGTATGACATATACTTACTACTTTTTATACCGCGAAAACGGGCAGGGGAGGGGCAATGTATATTTCCACTCGGGTGAAACCGCGGACAGAAGCTTATAATATAATAAAATTAAACATACCTCCTGCAGTTCTGGTATAAATTTCTATTATTTCTCCATTTAATCTTAGTTCGCTCTACAGTACGTACATTCGAAAATCATAAATTCCTTTTACATTTTCCTTCTGTCAACTCCCGACGAAATTATGAGTAAATTATGTTTCCAAAGTTTATACCCAAATTAGTTAGAAAAACTTTTTAAGCCCGGAAATTGTAATTAAATCCAACTTTTACGTGTTAATAAAACTTGGATGAAAGTACGAATGAATATTTTTGATGTACTTAGTTAATTCTGAAAGTTTCTAAACAAAGGCACCTATTTAGCGAAACTAAAATGAGCACGCGATTATGGAAAATGAAAACTCAATTTTAGGTACACACAATAGAGTCTAATAACCTAGATCACTGTCCCGGGTTCGAATCCCAAGGAAAGCAAAATAATTTCATACTTAAAAAAAAATATTTGTGAGTCAATAAGTAAACAAGAATTGAAAACTTCAGTCACTTTCTCATATGCTTGTCCCAAGGCTTGCCATCTTTTCTGATAAAGGTAGAAATTGTTCCAGTTACAGACAATCTGTCGCCACATCTTAAGGTATAAAGACCGTAATTGTGCGTTTTGCGCAGGTTGTTGGAATAGCTATAATGCACGATACTTGCATAACACGCTCTTTAAAAATCCTTTACCCGCTGACCTTTAATAGCGAATTTAAATCGACGGTTATGATATTAAATTATTAATATAAAATATAAAAAAATATAAAAGTACACACAATCGCCGAGCATGTATGAAAGGTATGATGAATATAAAGGAAGCGAATAAGGTATTTCAGGATCGTAACAAATGGCATTTGATTGGCTTTGCCTACCCCTCTTGTGATAAAAGGCGTAATGATAGATTAGATAGTTAGATCGACGGTTATTTGATGAGTCTATAAAGTTTCTTTGCGTGCCCTCACTTTCTCTTCATCGCTAGGTATGCCAGCCGTAGGTATGACCCAAAACGCTCTCGCGAATGACACACAGCTGAAAAGATTCCAGCACCTCGCAAACTAGAGTGATTTAGAGCAGACCAGTTACTCCAGATATTACACGTCCGCCAATGGAAGAAATAAGGTCAATTCCTTTTTCCTATTAAAAAAGTTGTATATAAATCAAATGTATTTTAGGATCGCCATTGCATTCGATTGTCTCTGAATACCCCTATTGGGATAAAAGCGTGATGATAGATAGATATTTTTTAATCCTTTATTTTTTTTGATTACAGTATTAATTATTGTTTTTTTGTAAAAGCAATGTAGGTTTTACTTTGGAGTGTAATGAGCAAAAAGCTTAGAAGGACGTCTATGTATTATGCAAATGAAAAAAGAGCAGAGCTTCGGGCTGCTGAATATTCATCCCGTCATCATTAAGCGAGTCACTTTTTATATTTTAGTGTAAAAAGGACAATGGACCCTCACTCCGTATCCCTCGATAACACACTTCTTTAGATATTTTTTGAGTTTCTTGTGTATATAATATTCTTAATTCGTACGGGTTAATTTTTTTTAGCAGATGAATCAGCAGATTGTAAATATTTATAACCACTGTCAAAGTACAGCAGGTTCGGAATCTATCCTTCTTCTAAACAAACATCCAAACTGAATATTCAGAAAGTTCTAAACTAATTATTTCACTAATGATAATAATTTTGGAATAACGACAAACAAACTTTCTAAATGTTATTTATTTTTTGTACTTATATTTTTTATAAAGAGTAATTTATGTTTGAAGATTTATATTTAGATAATTATTCGGTGGCCGAGTGGTTAAGACGTCTTAACTAGGCAGACACGGGTTCGATCCCGGATCCCGGCCTACATTAAATTAAAAACTTATGTACATAATCCGACAAACCACACTTAGAGGTTTTTCCATCTAAATATACGTACCTCAACAGAACTAGCCACTCGTTAGAAATAGTCTTAGAAATACCATCGGCTAAAAGAGGGAGACTTGGTCTTCTGCTGGGTATCCTGGGACCGTTAAACGGTTTCGGGAGCTGTAAGGCAACCCGTGAAGAAAGAAAAAAAATGAATATTTTTTTAATTACTGTAATATCATATTAGGCCAATCGATTCGAAAATTGACCGAAAAAACTTTTGTCACTTCATTCAATACCTACTCAATTTGACTCGTAAATCGTTACTAAAAGTATAGCAATATTGTAATTCTAATCCTAACTCTAAATCCTATAAATGCAAAAATGTGTTTGTTTGTTTGTTTGACCCTTTTCACGCCAGAACAGAGCAAAGGATAGACAATTTTTTTGCACAGAGGTAGTTGGAGAACCGAAATACCTTCCAAATAAATTCTTATAGTAATATCACATTTCAAAAACTTTAACGGGCGAAGTCGGGGCGGATACGAGTATTAGGTCACACACCTACTTGACTTGACCGAGCACACGGCAGGTGTTGTTTTAATAAAGTACAGCTTTGAGCTTACTCGTAATATTTCGCGTCTCCAGTGATTTATTTATTCAGGTAATTTTAATTAAGCAAGCATGGTCACTGAAAACTGGAAAGTGATACAATCATAGAGTTTGGCATAAAATAAATGGTATATAAAAACTTAGATTTACTTTGAACTCGCATATATTTACGTTTTTCAAGACATTATTCGACTGTTTAAGCGAAATAAACCCTATGTTTGTTTATAGTCATGTTACAACTAACTTCGTCCGCGTAGAATTAGAAACATTGACAAAATGACATAATTAAAATCAAAAATATGTTTTCCCGTACAAATTTTAATACCCTCTTTTATCCCCTTAGGCTTTATATTTTGAAAAATGCTGAAACACGTGTTTAATTATTTTTGTTGTAGAGTCTTTATGTTAAGCTTGAAGAACATTTTTCCTATTTTCATACCGCGCACCTTAGGGGCTACAAAAGACGTGTTTTATTTGGCGTTTTTTGCTCGATCTTAATAATGGCAATACATATAAACGTCTAAATAGTATAACTATAATGCACAAATGATAAAAACCGGCCAAGTGTGAGTCGGATTTGAGCTAATTTGTTCCTGCGCCACAGGGGCGTCAAACTTGGTCTGATCTTGGTCCGACTCGCACTTGGACGAATATAAGGTAATGTAACTTCTATTGTAGAATAGCTATGTACCTTCTAACAAATATTGAAGCAAAGTGGAACATAAAGTACTTTCAACGAGTGCGGGCTTTAGAAGGCTTCGGGTTGCGAGCTCTTCGTTCCGACTGGAGGCGTCGAGTTAGCGATGGAAGCGGTTTACCCAACACTCTAAAATACTTTTAACATGTGGAAAATTTTGAAAAACTCTGACTACTTTACTTCTTCTGTATTCGAATATTGTAGAGTGCGTTTCTCGAAAGATATCTCTTGTTCTTATAATATTGATATTTTGATCTAAATCTCAAATTAGTTGATTTAAAAATATCCGGGCAGCATTGTCCCACACTCACACCCTCCACAATAATTTGTTAAATGTACTGTACCAATTTTCACCAAATCCATATAAGCTCAATATAACAAACAGGGAACTTGTTCGTGAAACTCTCTTTAGTACAACAACACACGAAATTTTATTTTAAACTAAACTTGTACGCGTTGCATTAGGAATAGTGAGGTAATTTATGTAAATACGCAAAGGTTTTTACTTTTACTTATAGAAATCTTTCCGCCCACGTGACAATATATCCTCATACACAATTTTCCACCCCGTTTCACCCCTCCTTAAGGGTTGTTTTTCCAAAATAGCTTCTTTAGGTCACCTCTTATGTTATTTAGTTTAAGTTTCAAGTCTTCTTCTTCTTCTTAGTCGGCATCTTTATTTCTGAAGGTCGTGTCTATCATGAAAAGGTAGAGTTCATCACTTTATGGAAAATACGCCTGCATGTGCCTCGGTCCTGGGCAGTCCTAATGGCATCAAACAGCGGCAGACCGGTCAACGATTTTATTTGATCTGCCATCGTGTAGAGCAGGCGATCAACCACGTGGTCTTTTTCCGTCGACTTTTCCTAGCACGATTAGCTTTACAAGGTTATCAGGGTTTCTGCCAGCAACATGGCCGAAGTAAATACGATCAAAATAACATTAAACTTTTTATTAGCTTGACATAATATTGAAATTAGATCCTATATCTAAATTGGCGTATAGATTTGAACTGCAACACCTGTGATAATGCTAATTATTGTTTGTACACAATAAATTATATTTCATAGTCTTTATTTTTAATATTAATTATTCAACATTTTAAGAAGTGACATAAAATATTATTTTTTATTTAGCTTGCTCTTTAGTTTTAAAATTTTAGCGTTAGCGTTATAAGTAGAGATTTAATATCGGTTTAAAGATTGACTTAGCAGAATTATATTTAAGAATATATCATTTTGAAAAACCTAACGTTAAACATAGTCACCATTTGAAATATTGTAGAACAAACTTTGAAATAAACTAGTTTATATTTTAAATTATAAAGAGAAAGAAGTACTAGTTCAAGATTTTCCAATGAAATTACCATTCTACTATGTACAAAGAAAAAGACTCCGAGGAGACTCTGGAATTAACTTAAGCCTTTGAAGAAACTTCCCTTGTCTAGTTTACAACTAAATTTAGTTAGTGTTTTCTTGTAAGCAATCCTTCTTACTGTTTTATATTCTTATAAAATGAGAGCACATGTGACTTGAATATTTTCTTATTATGATTGAAAATAATAGCATTAAAATTTAATGTTTCTAAATACTATAAAAATCTAGAAAATAATACGTATAAATTAAACCGTATGAATTAGCAATTTTGCACAAGACAAATATCTATTTCTAACTCTGAGGAGGTGAAAAGGCGTGTGAAAGTTTGCCAATTTCTCAAGCAATGCGTTAATTACTTGAGACTTGAAAATAATCTACCAATCATATTTATTTACATGCCGAGAATACAAAAAAGAGCAAATACTCATGCCTCTTAGCGGACCATTTTGTATTCCTGGCGTTTGCGGTGGAGAGTCTGGGTGCGTGGTCACCGGACGCTATAGGTTTTGCTAATAAAATTGGGAAAATATTTCTAACGGAGACCGGTGATCCCCGCTCCAAAGCCTTTTTCATACAACGCATAGCGCTGGAAATTCAAAAAGGGTAACGCGCTATGTGTTCTAGGCACTATGACAGCGGATTCGGACTCTTTGGAAGAAATTTTTAATTTATAGTTTTGAGATTTTTAAAGTAAACAATTTTTAATAAAGTAAATAAAGATGAAACATTTATTTACCAAATTCTTACCCTTATATTTTATATTTATTTATATAGAACAATAAACAATTACACAATACGATATAGGAGAAAGGGGTTAAAAATAAAAACAAATCTTTTCTTTAAATAAATTATTACTTTCCACCCCGGATTTGCTCGTGGAAATTAAAAATCGTTGACAAACATTGTTATCTTACGGAACTCGCATTATCTTATTTTTGGACATGCGAAATCCCGGGTAGCTACTAATAGATAAATAAATAATAATCGTATGTAACTGATAGCGTAGTACGTCCAACATACAAATACAAATTTATTTATTTAACCAATTTTTACAAATACAAATATTTTGATGGGACCCGTTAACTGAGTCAGGGTCTTGTATCTCAGGAGGGACTTCCAGTTCGAGATATTATTATCTACTCAAATTATACTACAAATATAATACAAAATAAATCTACTGTAAAGGAAAAATGGCGTGTGTGTAATCATTAGTATATTTATGTGGTCTCTGATCTCTTAATAAATTCCTTAGTTTCATTGTAATTTTTCGTTAGCAACCATTTTGTAATATTCACTTCACCCTGCAACCTCCTTTTGAGAGTGTTGTTATAAGGGTCTTTCACCGAACATACCCATAGAAAACCATGGCTTAATTATTCTTTTCCTGCGTGGCATAAATATAGTTAGTTCTTTTTTATTCCGATTTGAAAAAATGTTTTTGCATTTCTCGGGGAAGGTTATAGGATATTTAACAAGGGGATGATTTGATTCCTTACAAAGCGTTTACGAAGTAGCGGGCAATCAGCTAGTTATCTATAATATTAGTTAAAGTCATTGGTTAAAGTATAAACCAGTTTCTCAGCAGCATCATTAGAATCTTTATGGATAAAACTGTGGTGATATCACCTTTATTTATTCCTCTTAAAGCATCATAATACATTTTATAATTATGTGATTTTATGTCATAAATAAATAAATGAGTATGACGTGTAGTTTCTATGCTAAAAAGTACCGCGGAATTATCGGTTATGGAGGTTTATATAGGATATATTACCTATTAGGATAAACAATTATGGATATTTTTTATTAAGTACTAATGTAGGTACAACAACACTAAGCCGTTAGTACCGACTAAGTTAGTACCGACAAACAATACTAAGCTATTTTTCCATTCAAAAAATACCACAACAGAGGTGGTCACTTATTCAATAACAACGCGGTACATGCGAGTGTTTCCTGTACCCATAGTACAGAAAACACTCACATGTACAATTTTTGTTTATTCTTTTTTTTTCTTCTTCACGGGTTACCTTACAGCTCCCGGGAAACGTTGCTGGACCCAGGTTACCCAGCGGAAGACAAAGTCTTCCTCATTTAGCTGATTTTGAGGTTATACCTAACAAGTGGCCAGCTCTGTTGAGGTATGCAGATGGAAAAACCTCTTTGAACGCGTTGGTCGGATAATACTTAATACATAATATATATTTTTATTATAAAAAACCCATTGGTTCTGGTCGAATGTGGGGGTCGAACCCGTGACTTCTCAATTATGTGCCGACGTCTTTCCCACTCGACCACCGACAATTTTTGTTTATATTTTATTTATTTATTAATATCCTTAGGTAGTGACCGGACTATATATTTTATGAGTATTTATTCTGATATAACAGTAAGTTTAATCACAAACAAACATTAGTGTTCACTAACTTTCATTGCTCATTGGACGTATAATTAAAGTGATTGATCGACATGTTAATTGTATTAATAAGTTTACTGTTTATACTTGGATCTTTGTTGTTGACTTCAAGATGGATGAGAGATGAAGATTTTGAGAAAATTCCCGGTCCTCCGGGAATACCGATTTTGGGAAATGCCTTACAAGTTTTTTTAACGCCAGGTTTGTGTTTGTTTGTTTATGCTTATTGACAAAGGTTTTCTCTTTCTTTCGTTTCATCATTTGTCATGAATTATTAAATTATTTAATTTATTAATCAATTTGTATAAAAAATCTAAATACTTATTAAATTTTAATTTTAGTGAATTTTCATAATAGGCATAATTTTTTGGTCTTGATAATTTATCATCTATATGCAGTGGTCTGAATTTATTTTTATGGGTTTTTTATAAATAAAACTTATGTAATCCTACAAGCCACACTTAGAGGTTTTTCCATCTAAATATACCTCAACAGAACTGGTCCCTCGTTAGGTATGGCCTTACATTGGCCATTGGCTTAACGAGGGAGACTTGGCCTTCCGCTGGGTTGCAGCACTGATTGATATTTCAATCCATATTAGAATGGTTATTTGAAAATCTGAGAAGAATGATATTATACAGCATTACCTAGTAATGTTGTTTACTATAGGTATATCAGTTGCATACAATATCGCTCAATAATTATATTTGTTGTTGTCTTTATCGTCCCACTGTCTAGAATAGATAACAAACAATACAATACATACATGCAAGATATAAACCGCATATTTATTATGTTTTAAAATTGGTATCCTCTCAAATGCTCTAAAAAAAATATATAATTTCAGCAATTATAGAAAAGTAGCCATTAGTGCAATTGAAATTAGAGATTATAAAAATTATAAGACTTGAGATTATATATTTTCAAAATTATAGTAACAGCAATTATAGAAAAGTAGCCATTAGTGCAATTGAAAATAGACATTATAAAAATTATAGGACTTGAAATTATAGATTTTGAAAATTATAGGAACTGCAATTATAGAAAACAATACGTTATAGGAATTAATATTATAGATTTAAAAAATTATATCAAACACATTTATAGATTTTTAAAATTACAGGATCTAAATTTATAGAAAATGAATATTTATAGCAACTAAAATTATAGCCTCTGAAATTATATATATTTTTTTAGAGCATTTGAGAGGATACCACTATGGACCATCACCAGCGGAACTAGCAACTGTGACGAATTGCATCATAATTTCTGTCAAAACGCAAATAATACACAATCCCTAGCGCCCCCAAGCGGAAAACTTAGGGAATAAAAGTTTTTTTATAAATATATAAAAATAAAATAATATCAAAGTACTTCGGTTATCGTCAACGACTAGCCTTGATTGGTGTATAGTTTAGTTTTCTGGATTTTGTAATATCTTTAACATATTTGGGAGCATATTCCATGGGAGTTCGATGGTAGCAAAAATTTCTCCGGACTTGATTTACTAATACCGATAATGATCAAGTCCTGTAAATTAGGTATATGGAAATTTAGAATACTCAGAAACCTTCCTAAAACGACCAAGGAATCGCTATTAAGTTCAACTAACAATAATTTGATAATTATAATTAACTAGATGACCGTGGGAATACTTCGCACCGTTATTTCAACTGATCTCGAACAGATGGCGTATTTTACAAAATAAATAAATTAGTATAATTTTAAAAGAGACATTTAATTTTAATTTGTTTGTTTATTTTTCGTCATTATTAGGGAAAATAATCTTCAAAAGGCCTATCACACATTAACTGCACGTTTTTCATACTAGAAATGACATAAACTTGCGAGCAACTAGAATAAATTCAACTGACTATGTTACTGGTTGTTATAGAAACCGAATTGTAGTCACACGAGTAGTTGTTAGTTGCGACAGTGACTATACTCTTTGGTCGTCGGTACAGCAAACCGCGACATATATTTTTTACCATTTTGTTAATAATGTGGAGAATATTTACCCTCTTAACTTTTTATTTATTTTTATTTCCACGTCGATAGTGATAAATTTCAAATTCCTTCGTCGAATAGTTTTAAAGAAAGTCACCTGTGATAGACAGACTGTTATAAGTTTTTCAGAGATTTGATCATAGGTTGATAATTTAATAATTATTTCCATTATTTACAGTACAACTTTTCTATTATTTTCGCAAAATGGGCAGTGATTTCAAAGACATCTTTAAAATTAAAATTGGCCTCGACAAATTTATTTTTATTTATCACCATGAAGATATTGAAGTAAGTATTATTAAATAAATTGTTACCTACATATATTTTTATTATCTACTTATGATTACTAATGATATCTGAAAACCTCTGAAAAAACTTGTATTTGTTATTTTAATTATCTTAGATAAGGCTTAAAGCAATATAATATAATGAATAATCATCCAAATCCGTTTTTACGAGTGTGACATTTTTATTATATTGCTATCATTTAATTCTATTACATCATTCTCACTACATATTCACGCAAAAACTACTAAATTGATTTTATTGCAGTTTTCATTATTAGATAGACTGCTTCACCGGGAAGGTTTATGAGTATTCAACATGGACCTATAATGTTTAGGAGCTGAGCATTAACAGTATAAATGAATCAAGTCGGGGAAAAAGATAGCTCCAGCGAGTTTTCATGGCGTATGCTGTGTAATCAGTCAGAGATATAACAAAATAATGTGGGAAAGAATTGTGTATAATAAAATGGTATATAAAAAAGTCTGCGTTAGCATATATATATCTCTAATAGTTACAAGCGTATTTATGTAGGTATTCAAATTGTTGTAAACCCATATTGTACCCGTGTTGCTAGTAATATATGAAAATGGATGTTGGTATATATGAGATAGCAGTTGCCCGCGACTTCGTACACTTAGTAATAGGAATTCTACCCCTTTTCACCCCCTTAGGATTTTCAAAAAGTCCTTTCTAAGTGCAACTCTACACCTAAGGAATATACCTATTTATTTACCAATTTCCATATTTATATCTTCAGTCAGCGACACGACATTTATAAATTTAGATATGAGACTCAAAAAATACTATACCGATTTTGACACGGTTTTCAGTAAAAGATGATAGACTGAATGTCTAGGAAGGTTTATGTGTATAAAACATCACGCTACGTCTTTTAGGGGCGAAGCAGTTGACGAATTATGTCAACGCGGGGCGGGTCGCTAATAATTACAAATTGAAAATAACTGGTGGAAATATTATTTGTTTATTTTTAATAATTGCCCTTGAACTGTAGGTGTTATCATCTCATGTAACATATATAGATATTTATTCTAATTGATAGATGTTTTTAGGTGCTGATATCTGGTATACAACATAATACTAAGGGATTTGTCTACAAATTTATTAAGCCATGGTTAAAGAATGGTCTTTTGCTCAGCCAAGGTAAATTTAAGTATTATTGTTTATTTATTTATATATATATATATATATATATTAAGTATTTAAGATTTTTTATATAGTTGTGAGTATATTTAATATATTAAATATTTGAATTATTAAACAAATGCTTATTTGAATGAATCGAATAAACAGCAATTTTAAAATAAAAATTATAGGAATAAAATTGCATCCGAATCCGTTCTTTAAAGTTTTTATAAATTTTCTTTAGTCTACCTATATTCACGCCCTTTATCCCAAGAGGTAGGTAGAGTCTAATGCTATTTGCATTCTCTATTTTTCATCACACCAGATTTTAAGACCGTACCCAAGAATTTATAATCCCCCCAAATTACCTTCAACTTAAAAAAAATTGTTGAATTTATTTATATATACAAACTACGAGCGGTTAAATAAAATAAATTTATAAAATATTTAAAATACTGAACGTAAATGGACAAATAGTTGGCAACAACGCTTTCAGGATTTACTGGTTCGGATTTACTAAAAGTATTTTATTGGAGTTTGCAGTAAAATATCTATTATGGGCGAATGTCTCTCGATTTAGTAATATCGTAAAGTTAGATTTAGTCATTGTGTTATGTGATGCGGGAGGTAGGAACGGTTCTCCTACTCAACTCTGATGGCTAACCGAATCCAGGAACCTGAGGGAAGCTGCAATATCCTGATCCGTCGCCCTCGAAGAGATCGGCAGAGAGATTTGTTAGGTTAATACAGTGGGAGAAGGACTCACCTGGGATAGGAACACCGCCTCGCTTGCACTGATTAACTGATTAATTAAGTTCGTCCTTCGACGCACCACAATTGTAGTTAGGTTGTTTAGTTCGCTTTTTATGACTGAATTTTAATTTTAATTCTCGAGACACATGTACACGGTCGAGTTGGCTTTTCAGTTCTTTTTCAATGAATAGGTTTTCTAATGCACTCGGTTAATACGACGACGTCACAGGCGGTGATTGGTTGGTCGCTCGCCGTCGTGGGTTTGTGGACATTGGATTGGTTAAATGGAAAGGGACATAGAAAACAGGATGTATCAAGCCATAACATTTCCCCCCACTTGAAACCAACAAGGGTGTTTCACAGGAGAATTACAACTCCCAAAAGAAACCCAAACCGATTGCCTAGTATGTACTCAAAAGAATATAAATAATATACACTACTACTGTGTATATACCAATAAAATACCTAAGCAGACAAGTAAGTACTTAAGTACGAGGTTTAGTTGATTTATACCTAAGCAGACAAGTAAGTACTTAAGTATGAGGTTTAGTTTATTTATACCTAAGCAGACAAGTAGGTGCCTAAGTATAAAGTTTAGTTTGGTTTACCTAAGCAGAGAAGTAAGTGCTTAAGTAGACCTATTTTTGCTATACCTAAGTTATAATAAAACTAATTCTATAAACTAATGTTTAAACTAAAATTAAAACTAAATTTTAATATTTCGGTAACAAGCAGATTTTACGTGCAGGCCTAAGAAGTCTACCATTTTCCGTACGCAACGCCACAACGCGAGCAATATTATCTTTGCCAGGGAAAATCTCCTCGATTCGACTTAATTTCCAGTGAAGAGGGTGTAAATTATTATCCATGACAATAGCAACATCGCCTACTTTAAGTTTACAGAGATCCGAATTATACCATTTGACCTTTTGTTGAAGTGTATGCAAATAGTCCCTTTGCCAGAGACGCCAGAAAGATTGAGATAATTTTTGAAGTAATTTCCATCTTGATGGCAGGGGTAATTTTGCATCTACTAACGATGATTCAGGAATGGATACTAAGGGACCTCCCACTAAGAAGTGACCAGCAGTTAGAACATCTGCTTCAGTAGGATCAGATGAAAGGACGCATAGCGGCCTAGAATTCAAGATAGCTTCAACCTTGTTGAGCACAGTAGTAAATTCTTCGAAGGTTAATAGTTGTAATCCGATTACACGTTTGAGATGATATTTTGTAGATTTTATACCGCTCTCAAAAATTCCACCAAAATGTGGCGCTCCAGGAGGATTAAGTACCCAAGTAATGTGACGTTTAGTCAGCTCGCTTGTTATCGTATCATGATTTTGATTAATGTATTCAGAAAGATCGTTGAGATAGCGTTTAGCACCTACAAAGTTTGTACCATTATCAGTCACGATCCTGCTACATAAACCTCTTCTTGAGGTGAAACGGTCAAGTGCTGCTATAAATGCTTCTGTAGATAGCTTGCTAACTACTTCAAGATGAACAGCCTTTACAGAAAGACAGACGAATAGACATATATATGCTTTGTAAGCACGTGCGTTTCGTCTTTTGCTCTCTTTAATCATAAAAGGTCCTCCGAAATCAATTCCCACGTTTCTGAAACATCTGTTTGATTCAAATCTAAAGTTAGGTAGATCTCCCATTGGTGGTGGACAAGGAGTTGGTTTGACTTTAAAGCACGTGACGCACTTAGATAATCGTGATCTGATTAAATTTCTTATCCCAAGAATCCAATATTTACGTTGTATGAGTGATTGCAGAGCACGAGGTCCACAATGTAGATATTTTAAATGAAAATAGTCGATGATAAGAATAGACAATTTTGAATCCTTTGGCAACAGAATTGGATGAAGAACGCTTTCAGACAATTTAGAATGCTTCAGTCTTCCCCCCACTCGTAGGATTCCCCTCTCGTCAATGAATGGAGAGAGTTTCTGAACTGGTCGAGAGCACTGCTTGTTGTTCTCGACGTTTAGTAGTTCATCTTCAAGAAAATTGTTTTGTGCATATTTTACTAAGACGATCATGGAATTCTCTAGTTCTGCTATAGATAGGGGACTCTTAACACGGTTATCTGATTCTAGCTTGAGGTTACTAATATATCTAAGAGACCAAGCCAGAGTCCGCTGCAGACGCATCAATGATGATGACTTATTTAAGAGTAAAGATATGACATTATTGTCCTGTAACTTATCTCCTGTTGTCAAACATGCAGATTTGACTTCTGGTAGATTATCTTCTACCTTTTGAAAGGTATGTTCTGTCCAGAGCGTTGGTTCCTTTTTTAACCAGGCTGGACCTTGCCACCAGAGTACACAGGTGGCCAGTTTGGAGCAATATGTTCCTCGACTGCATAAGTCAGCTGGGTTCTCTTCAGTTGAGACATGTTTCCAACTTGACAATGGTATTGCATCATTAATTTTGACGACACGGTGAGCCACGAATGTTTTAAGTTTATAAGGTTCCGTGTGTAGCCAAGACAATACTGTACTGCTATCAGTATAGGCTAGGGTCGCGCTTATATTTATGCAATCCAGAAGAAGTTTTTGAGTATGTTCTAATACCCGAGCCAGCAGGACAGCACCACAAAGTTCCAAACGGTTTATTGTTAGAAGTTTAAGAGGTGCCACTTTAGATTTGGCTATAATTAAAGAGACAGTTATTTTTCCCTCTGTAACAGCTCTTAGATAAACACAGCATCCGTAAGCTTTAGATGAACCATCACTAAAACCTACCAGTTGAAAATGCGTTGCTGCTTTTGGAATCATGAGTCTAGGAAGTTTGATTAAGTTTATATTATTAAGTTCTGAAATGAATTGCTTCCATTCATGTTCCAAGTTTGAAGGGAGCGAATCGTCCCAATCCACTTTTGACCGCCACAGTTCCTGCAGAATTAATTTTGACTGCAAGATAACAGGCGCGAGCCAGCCGAGTGGATCATAAATTCTTGCTATATTAGATAGAAGACCTCGTTTTGTATAGTTATGATTTAGATCAGACGCTTGATAAGTAAAGCAATCTGTATTTGGATCCCACTGAACACCTAGAACTTTAAGTGTGTATTGTTCATTTTCATCAGAGAATAATTTTAGTGTTTGACAGTGTTCTGGTTTAATATCTTCTAGAAGCTCCGAACAGTTGCTACTCCATTTTCGTAACTGAAACTGTCCACAACCTAGAAGTTTAATAAGGTCTGATTTTAGTTCTTTGGCTTCTTCCAGAGAAGATGCTCCGATGACAATATCGTCAATATATATTTCATTATGAAGTACTTCTGCAGCTCGGGGCGATAGAGTACCTTCATCCACAGCTAGTTGACGTAGAGTTCGTAGCGCTAGATATAGCGAACTACTAACACCATAAGTAACTGTGTTCAACTCGTATTCTTTCACAGGTTCTGTTGGATCTTCTCTCCACAGAATGTGTTGATAAATACGATCTTCTTTTCTTATTTCTATTTGTCTGTACATTTTGCATATATCTGCAGTAAAAACTACTGAATGTAGTCGAAACTTAGTAAGAACATCGGAGATGTCTGTTTGTAATTTTGGCCCTTTGTAAACGATTTCATTAAGAGACATGCCGTTTGAACTCAGAGCGCTAGCGTCGAATACAACCCGAAGACGTGTAGTTGTACTTTCCGGTCGTATGACACAATGATGTGGGATGTGATATAGACCGCTTCCTGGTGCCACCACACGCATGTGATTGAGATTCTCATATTCTTGCATAAATTCAGAATAACCCATCTGCAATGTCGTGTCGCGAAGAAGCCGCTTTTCTATATTATGCAAACGTGATAAGGCTTGTTGATAAGAGCCTCCTAAACATTTTGATTTTAGTAGCAATGGCACTACATATCGGCCATCCTCCTGTCTTGATACCAACTGCGTATATAGCTGCTCACATTGTTCATCTTCAGGTGACGTAATAGGTTTGATAGGAGGTTCTTCAATTTCCCAAAACCGTTTTACTATCTCGTTTAGTGAGTAGGTAGAAGCCAGAAGTGAGGATACTGCATTTGGTGGACGACAATAATTGTTGTCGAGTCTACCCGTGAGTACCCATCCGAACACACTATGTAAAGCAGTTGGAAGTCCAGGATGAGGAGTCAAGCGCTGGCCATCATAGATTTCATGGAATAGTTCAGCACCAAGCAATATGTCTATATCAGCTGGTTTATCAAATTCATTGTCCGCTAGTATTAAATTTTGATAATATTTTCGAATGTTAGTCGTTACTTCTGAAGTTGGCATTTTAGAAGTTATTTTCTGCATTACTATAGGGCGTATCTTAAATTCAGGATTTTCAGATTGACACGGTAATATAGTACATGACGTCATGCCGTTCACCTTATGTACCTCATTATGTCCAAGTCCTGATACAGCAATATTACACCGCTGGATAGATAGTCCGAGACGCTTAGCACAACTCAGTGTCATAAAACAATCCTGAGCGCCGCTGTCTATAAGCGCGCGGGCAGTACTCATGTACCCGCAAGGAGTGCGCACACGAATTGTACAAGTACCGAGCAATACAAGAGCTCGACTGTTACCGATGTGTGCACTAGTACTAGCTGGACTTATCGATGTTGACGGAGGTGGCTGGGAACTGAACTCGGGACCAATAGGTTCCGTATGTAGGTAGCTATGGTGACGCAAACCGCACTTCATACAACTACTTTTAGACCAACATTGAGTTACGTTATGATTTGGTCGCAGGCAGTTCATACAAAGTCCCTTATCTTTCACGAATCTAAATTTTATTTTACTATCGAGTGAATCAAAGGTAGAACACCCGTACAAACCGTGCGACATACCACAATATATACATTGATATGATTTTACGGACTTAGAAGTTTGATAATTGGAGATATTCTTTTGTAAAGTAGGAAAAGAATAACTTTTTTCAGCAGTATTTTTAAAATTATTATTTTTATAGCGGGAAGTATCCATGTTAAGATTACGTTTAGTCTCCTGGCGGGTTGATGACGCATGCATTGACATAGCCAATTTTGGATTACTGGTTTCTAAGATTCTAATATAATCTTGAAGAAACGTCAACAATTCTTTAAATGTTGGCATAGGGAGGGTATTTTGAATTTCGAATCGTTTCCGCGTGTCCTCGTCTAGAACTCGCGATGCTAGATGAAATAAAATAAATTCCCCAAGATTGTCAATGTTCATTGCTTTGAGTGCATTAACTGATTCTAAAAGTACATTTGTTAAGTCGGACAGATCCGTAAAATTAGAATTTTTTAATGGAGGAAAATTAAATATTTTTTCTAAATAAGTTGCCGCTAAAATTCTTTTATTTTCAAATCTAGCGACTAATGCCTCAAGTACCACTTTATAGTTGTCGGTAGTGATAGGTATTCCCTTTGCGATCGCCAAAGCAGGCCCCGACAGACACGAAATCAAATAATGAAACTTTTCTATTTGCGACAATGCATTGTTTTCATGGACTAAAGTTATAAAAGTATCATAAAAGGTTTGCCAATTTTCCAATTTACTATCGAATTTTGGAAGTTCGAGTTTCGGAAGTCGCGCCTTAACATTTCGTTCAGGCGCCTGTTGCACCGTCGCTGTCGGTTGCGGCGTTGCGCTCGACGAAGGCTGAATTGATAATATTTCCTCCAAGGTAGTATTTACTGCATAATATAACTCATCAAATGCCGCCATGGACTTCATATCTATAGCCGAATCCGATTTGATTAGCAAGTTTAATTTGTTTATATCTTGCGTGAAACTATAAAACTCTTCTCTAAGAGATTCGACGCTTTTCATTCTCGCTTTAAATTGTTTTAATTTGTTTATGTCTGTGAATACTTCCTTAGATAAATCATAAAGTATTTGAATATCACGAAAGACATATTCGCGTTGAGTAGTTAATAATTTTATTTTGTTATTGTTTTCAGACATTTTTAACAAGTAAATAACTTCCTCGCGGTAATAAATGAAATATTATATTACGCACGAAATAAATAACGGAACATCGGACAGTGGATACCTACGCTCGCTGTCGTTTGTTCGCTCGAGCGGCCGGCCAGCCGCGCCTTTGTTTAGGTTTATATCTACTACGACTCAGCCACGGCGGTCGCAGTTTTAGAAATTATTTTGAAATAAGTTTTGAACTACGTACTTATCTAAATGCTGATTAATTATGAACGATGATTGATTCTATGAGTACATACATACACACAGTTGAGTAGGAAAACCGTTATCTAGGTAGATAGGTTTATAAATTTTGATTTAAAATTGGAAGTTAATTTGAATATTACGATTATATGTAATATGTATACTTATGAATTTAAATATTCGATATATAATGGACTGTAACTAAAAATATAATATTTAAGTAAGTAGTTAAGTTAGTAGGTACTTGAACTTAAATAAATTCCATTGGACATCCGGCTCGAAGGACCATTTTGTTATGTGATGCGGGAGGTAGGAACGGTTCTCCTACTCAACTCTGATGGCTAACCGAATCCAGGAACCTGAGGGAAGCTGCAATATCCTGATCCGTCGCCCTCGAAGAGATCGGCAGAGAGATTTGTTAGGTTAATACAGTGGGAGAAGGACTCACCTGGGATAGGAACACCGCCTCGCTTGCACTGATTAACTGATTAATTAAGTTCGTCCTTCGACGCACCACAATTGTAGTTAACGTTGTTTAGTTCGCTTTTTATGACTGAATTTTAATTTTAATTCTCGAGACACATGTACACGGTCGAGTTGGCTTTTCAGTTCTTTTTCAATGAATAGGTTTTCTAATGCACTCGGTTAATACGACGACGTCACAGGCGGTGATTGGTTGGTCGCTCGCCGTCGTGGGTTTGTGGACATTGGATTGGTTAAATGGAAAGGGACATAGAAAACAGGATGTATCAAGCCATAACAATTGGCTACACCTTCTTATGTATTTTACGATGTATTTTAGTTGAGGAAAGGGGTTGTTAGTCTGAATATAGAAAAGGGAATGAATCCATTTCTTATCCGACCGCAGTATCCAGTAAAATAAACTCAAAAATCTGTTTTTATGCAGTCTATTATTTAATAAAAAATAATGGCTAAATCAAGTCATTCTCGCTGAATTTGGTAACCAAATGCAAATCAAATGTATTAATTTAGACAGCATTGTGAATTGATAGCTTTGAATTTGATTGGATATGCGATAGTAACATAATGGGAGCGTTCAATATCCTATTATGGAGAATATGGAGTAATACAGTTCCAGTTCAATGCTCAAAATCACCTGTTATTAGACACAAGATCAAAATATTAGGAATTTAGAAATTATGGACTCTATGTATTTCGATGTATGTCTTCCGCTGGGTACCCTGGAACCGTAACACGGTTTCGGGAGCTGAACCCGTGAAGAAAGAAAAAAAAATGTATTTCGACATCTCTGTCTTTTTAACCGAACTTCAAAAGAAGGAGGAGGTTTTAAATTCGTCGGAATCTTTTTTTTATGTATGTTCCCCGATTACTTGAAGACGCCTGGACCGATTTGGTTTTTTTTAATTGTTTGAAAGGGTATACTTTCCAGGTGGTCCCATGGGATCCTGGAGAAATCGAGAACTCTTCAAATTTTATAGGTACACTTGAAGCGATTTGGGTATTTTTTTTATAGTGACTTTGGTTGAGTGCAATTGCTTTCGGAAAGCACATTTTGGTTTTTTTCTTCATCAGAAGTGGTTATTTATAATTATATTATTTTTAATAATAATATTTTGCTTTTGAATTAGAAGATTTGTAGGTATAAAATTTATAATTTTGTTCCTAAATAATGATGATCAGATAAGAACATCAAATCCTAAATATTACAATAATAAATAATCTTCTAAATCAGTTACAAAAATATGCTAATATGCCAAAAAAAGGTGAAACCTGTAATGAAAGTTAGTTACTATATCTATCATCACGCATTAGAGAGGTACGCCTTTTGCTACGATCCTGACATACCTATTTCGCTTCTTTTATATTCATCATACCTTTCATACATACTCGGCGATTGTGTGTACTTTTAATATACCATCGATCAATACATTTTTTATATGTTCAATAAAAGTACACCTAGGTCGTCCTCTGCCAGCATTACCTTTCATTTTAGTCACATATCCATATAGCATTTCGGTGAGTCAAGGCCTAGAGATATTAAAATGACTTTATAGTGGCCGGAATTGCAATGAGTTCAGATCGACTAACTCATCTTATCTAAACGAATTCCTATTAAGTACTTGACAGTTCCATTTAATTTTCATGCAAATTTTCAGGTACGAAATGGCACGAGCGACGAAAAATTCTGACACCTGCATTCCATTTCAACATATTGAGACATTTTATCACGCTGTTGGACGAGAATAGCAGAAAATTGGTTGACAGCTTGCAAAAGGAAGTTGGCAAACCAAAAACTGATATTGCATCGTATATCATACAATTTACGTTACATTCCATTTGCGGTAAGAAACTTTACTATATTTTATAGCAGGTAGTTTTTTTATAACTTTGCCTTGCGACTTCTGATGCATGTTACCGGTACCCAATGCAGGGTACCCAGAGGAAGACGAAGTATTTATTTTATTATTACTGTAGGTATTTTATACAATCTACAATTAAATTACTAAGTAATTAAATTGAAACACGAAATAATCTATATTTCTGCTTGACTTGTCTACCGCTGGTTATCCTGTAGCCGGTACCCGTACGTTAGTCGATGATGCTACAACGATCTGTGGCATTGTCGTGGAAGCGGCCACCCATCATTCATTTGACCTTGAAGTGAGTTGCTTAACCGTGTCTAGGCCAATCTTTCGGTCTCTAAGCTACCGGACAAAAAAAAAGCTAAAAGTTAATGAAAACTGTAAAATGTCGGAATCGAAGAGAAAATAGTTCATACTTAATTATTTAATAAATTTTAACTGATTTTTATAGAGTTTTTCAATTATGATCAAATTAATTTTTCCATTTTTTTATTTTTCCAATTTCCAATAAGCAGCCATTCACCCTTCCCAAAAATCCACATGATTTTGTTGTATATTAATTGGTTTTTCCAATATATTGGTTTGGGCAAAGTAAACATTTTACCACATTAATTCATCCACATTTTTCATAGGAGAGGAGATTTAAATATCGTACAAAAAGTGTAGAAAGCTCTTTGAGTAAAATATTTTATACTAGAAATTAATTAATTTCATTCTTAATTTTAAATATTTTTTAATAACTTTTATCAACAACCATTCCATTTTTCAGGTGTATACATTATAATTTTTTTTAAGCTCAATGTGCAGTATTTAGTAGGTATAATATTAGTAGTTTGTTAGATAAGTCTTTTATAATTTAATTCAAAGTCAGCATTCATACATTTTCACAAATCAATCCATATTCTCGAAACAGTTTTATTACTTACGTACATATTTTTCTTTACTAGAAGGTGACGGGGCCCTTAAAATACTCTAAATTCGTTCCAGAAACTGCAATGGGAATTAAATTGGAAAACGAAGGCAGAGGTAAAAGTTATAAAGAGTCAATTTTAAATGTTGGTCAAATCACTGCTGACCGAGGTGTAAGATTTTGGCTGCATCCAAACTTCACCTTTTACCTAAGCAGTGCAGGAAAAAAATTCATGAAAATATTGAATAGTATGTCGTTATTTAGAGATGAGGTTATTGAAAATCGAAGGGTTTCTGACGAGCATAAGAAACTGTTAGACGAAATTGAAAATAACTCGGACGAACTAAGCGACAGCTCGGGAAAAAAGCTGGCAATGCTAGATTTGTTGCTTCTAGTTGAAAGACATGGGAAGATCGATGCTGATGGAATAAGGGAAGAAGTCGATACTTTTATGTTTGAGGTATTTTGTTTTATTGATGAGGTATATAGAATTCTTAACATTTACATATTAACATGTACAGTCAGTGTCAAAGTATGTATATATGCCTATACAGTTATTGATTTTTAAGGATATCATTATTTTATAAATATAAAAAATTAGAAATAGTGCGATAAGAGAACAAACAAAATGTAGTAAAATATATAGAAATGCTTTTTAGGTATGAATAGAAGAGTCGGTCAAGGGCAACCCAAATGAAAATTCACAAATCAAATCACTGACACTAAAAAAATCATCTATATTGAAGAACACGCATACGTCTGCTTTTGTATCCCATACCTAAAGAATAATTTTGAATTAACAAAGTGTGTAAGTACATATTTTTGACGCTAACTGTACCGATATGTGCCATGGGCACTAAAAACAACGATGACATAATTGTATAAGATCAGTAACCTGAGACAAATTCCTTCTTGACACAAATAATTTCCTCCAATTTATATTCTCATACTTACATGAGAAAAAATAAACCTTTTAAAAAAAAGTGTACCGACTTCAAAAATTTGCACTGAAAAGTAAGAAATAATAAAAAAATTGTCGTAGAATTTGAAGACGGTTGGTGCCAAATTAGGATACAAAATTAAGTAAACATCTAGGGACATAAAGATCTGTTCAATATTATCTGTGTTTGTACTGATGATCGTAGGTTCCTAATGAATTATCTAGATTAGTGAATTTGGGTACTAAATTATTTCTAATTTGGCACCAACCGTCTTCAAATTCTACGACGAATTTTTTATTATTTCTTACTTTTCAGTGCAAATTTTTGAAGTCGGTACACTTTTTTTTAAAAGGTTTATTTTTCCCTTTTAAGTGATTTTGTTGCCCTGAGAAATAAATAATAACGCAACTAAAAAAAATGATGGAAAATTAAAAAAATACTGCGGTGGATGGGATTTGAACCTCGAGCAATGTGCATCCTGCGCTGCATCCCATACCTTTAGCCGCTAGACCACCGTCGATACGAAAATTGACAACTTGTCAATAGCAACCGTTGCTAAGGCTTTTCTCTGATATAATTTTCAGCAGTAAACAGAGACAAATTACTGAATTTCTGAAAAATTACGGAACCGATTTTCGTCATATGACTGTGAGATAATGTCAAGAAATTATTATATCCTTAAAAAAATAAGTCGTCAAAATCGGTACATATTTCATCGAGATATTACGAAAAATTTACTTATAAGGTCAGTTTTTTCAAAATTTCTGAAAAACTAAAGAACCAATTTTTATGAGATAAAAATGGGACCAATCCGAAAGAATTATCTGTCGATTAAAAAAGAAACCATCAAAATCGGTTCACAACTGGCGGAGTAATCGATGTACATACATACAAAAAAAAAAAATACGGTCCGAATTGAGAACCTTTTTTTTTTTCGAAGTCGGTTAAAAATAAAATGATTTTATACAGATTGTAGATTAGTGACCCAAACAGCTTATATAAAACAGAACAAAACAAAACATTCCCTTACCAAAATTACTTTTTTTTTCTTCACGGGTGGCCTTACAACACGGTGGTGTTACGGTCCCAGAGTATCCAGCGCAAGACCAAGTCTCCCTCTTTTAGCCGATGATATTTGTGAGGCTATACCTAACGAGTGGCCAGTTCTGTTGAGGTATATTTAGATGGAAAAGCCTCTAAGTGTGGATTGTCTTTAATTTTATTGACAACAATAATATGATCCTTTAACAGTTTCTATGAATTTGTATTAATATTATGTTTGGGAAGTGCTATACTTTATCATATTGTATGGGTTTTCCCCTAAGTCTATTCTAGGAAATGTTGTTCGTACATGGGTGAACTCCTAGTGTTACCATTATGGAATTTATTATTTAATGAAAATGTTATTTTAGAATGTATATCGCCTCTTAGAATGTTTTAACAAGGAGACACGTATTATATACATACATTTTCTTATATTCATTAGTTTGGTTTCTTGATATGATCTAGGAGATGGCGTCCAAAAACAAAACTTTAATTATTTTAATTTGGGTAATTTGTTTGTTGTTTATATGATGATTAGCTGCACTGCCCGACACAGTTGTCAGATAGTCCAAATCAGGTTTAATCAGTTAATTATATATATATTAAGTCTAATCTGATTCTACACAAACTTTCTATATTCGATGTCTAGATGCTATGAAAAAATTTAATATATATAATGTAAAATTTTTAGGGTCACGATACCACCTCAACAGCTCTTCAATTCATGTTTATGCTGATTGCCAATCACCCGGAGATACAAGTAAGTAAATCAATAATTTATTAAATTCTGTATCGTCAAACATTACACCCCAAAATGTGGTAATATTTCATTATTACCTATACAAAAATCTGAAATTTTTTTACGTAAATTTTGACTTCGGTACTACATAAAGCCCCAACCTCTTTGGAATAACACATTTACACTTAATATATAAGACGTGAGCATATAATGTACAGACCGTTCACTAAAACTTGGCATCTACAAAAATAATTCGGACACGGTGTTTTTTTTCCTGAAGGAATAGCAACATTATTTTGGTATTTCTTCAGGTAAAAACAATCACCTCACAATATTATAGTTTATCTTTTTTTTTCTTCACGGGTTGCGGTACAGCTCCCGAAACCGCATGTATGGTTCCAGGGGAAGACAAAGTCGTCCGCATTTAGCCGAAGATTTTTTGAGGTTATACCTAACGAGTGGCCAGCTCTGTTGAGGTATTTAGATGGAAAAGCCTCTTTGTTCGGTTCGTCGGATAATGTACCTACATAGATTTTTTATTATAAAAACCCATTGGTGCATGGTCGGATAGGGGATCGAACCCGCGACTTCTCAGTTGTAAGCCGACTTACTTATCATGTTGTTAAATTTTTATTTTTATTCTTGGAATCGACGGGCGTAAGATTTTCTGTAGATGATATCAGTATTTAACAAGAAATATTTTCCAGGACAAAATAGTGGATGAGATTCGTTCTATATCAGGTTTATATGAACGTCCAGTTACAATGAATGATTTGACCCAGATGAAATACTTGGAATGCTGTATAAAAGAATCTTTGAGACTGTATCCACCAGTTTTTTTCATTTCTAGGAATATAAACCAGACAACTCAGTTCAGTGAGTACCTATATGTTCAGGATGTTAGATATATTTACAAATATTGATATCCTACGATATTTGTAAAAAATTACTTGCGAACTTTGAAGATGACGATGGACGAAATTGTACGATTTTTTTCAAATATTATTAGTGTTAAAAACGAATATGACTTTTTTTAAATAAAATCTACGGTTGTGTATTTCAAATCGATATAAAGACAAAAAGACAGACATAATAAAATTGTTTTCTAGACGGAACCCTTAAAATGAACTCTATTTATACAAGGCAAATAAAATACACAAAATAACTGGAAATGTCTATCTTCAATATCTGTTTATTTTATAAATATAACTTCTACGAATTTCAGATCATCTATTGAAAAACCTTTTTTGAACATTACTACCGTAGCTACCATTTCTGAGAAAGTTTTTTGTAATCCTAGCGGTCCTTGTGACCTGCTTTTTAAAGCTAATTTTTTAAAAAGTACCCTATGTCCTTCCCTAGGGTTCAAGCTTTCTCCATATCAAATTTCATCAAAATCAGGTTAGTGGTTTAGCCGTGAAAGCGCAACAGACAGACAGACAGATTTTCTTTTTGTTACCTTACAGCTCACGAAACCGTGTTATCGGTCCCAGGGTACCCAGCGGAAGAACAAGTCTCCCTCTTTTAGCCGATGGTATTTGTGAGGCTATACCTAACGAGTGGCCAGTTCAATGTTTAGATGGAAAAGCTTCTAAGTGTGGTCTGTCGGATTAGATACATAAGTTTCTAATTATAAAAAACCCATTGGTACATGTCCGGGATCGAACCTTGGTCTGCCTAGCTGGGTTGCTTTAGCATTTATAATATTAGTATGGAAGTATGGATTTATTTGTGGAGAAGATTTGAGTGGAATCTAAACTTAAGTTTCAAAATCAGTCACACAATAAAGACTTAGGGATACAAAATCTTAGTTACCCTATAAACCTTATACCCTTCGCCCGCTTACTAAATATATAATAACTTAGGTATCAACTTTTTTTCAGGAAATCACAAAGTGTCTGCTGGGATCGACTGTACAGTTTCAATATACGATCTGCACAGAAGCAATTATTTTAAGGACCCATTGGCTTTTCGTCCTGAGAGATTCATTACGGAGGCTTTATCGTGGCACCCTTACGCCTATATTCCTTTTAGTGCTGGTCCTAGAAACTGTATAGGTAAGATTACATGTTATACCTCTATAACTTACCACTAATTGGGCACAAAATTATGGTCATAACAATAATTTTCTTACAATTTACAATAGGCTATTATAATGAACTAGCTTTGTGGCTCCGCTTATGTCAAACTAGTGATGGTGCTATGTGAGTGTAATTTCCAGTTCTGTATTCTTCACTAGCTTCCCGCCCCCGGCTTCGAGCGCGGATATTTTCGAACAAAATATAATACAGTCTATATTACTCAAGGATATTGTAGCTTTCTATTCGTGAAAGAATTTTTTTAATCGGTAGAGTAGTTTCAAAGTTCACCCCTTACATCCAAACTTACATAAGTTACCTCTTTATAATAGTAGTATACCTAGATTAATCCAATAAATTTTAAATCCTTCTACTGAGAATCGTTGTTATTCTATTATCCAGAAAAAAAAATTGGCTTGTAATGGCTAAGTTCTCGTTCCTATAATTTTTTCGAATTCCCTAAGCCACGACCGCTATCAGAAATAAAAAAGTAGTATTGGAAAATGCCAGTGAAAAATAATCAAGTAGAGAATCTCTTTCCAAATTTAATTCAATCCGTTTAGAGTATCCCAGGGTACTCAGCAGAAACCAAGTCTCCCTCTTTTAGCCGATGGTATTTGTGAGGCTATACCTAACGAGAGCTGTTAAGGTATGAGATGAAAAAGTCCGGTTTGTCAGATTGTACATAAGTTTTTAATTATAAAAAACTCATTGGTACATTGCCGGGATCCAGGATGGAACTCGTGGTTTGCCTAGTTAATACCAGACGCCACCGAGGCACCTGACAAATGTTACGATCGTATTAATAATTTTGCTTCCACAGGTCAGAAATTTGCAATGATGGAAATGAAATTAGCCGTCTCCGCGGTATTAAAATCCTACAAGTTGCTGCCAGTCACTCGACCTCATAATATTATTTTATCAGTTGACATGATACTCAGACCCGCCCACCCAATCTACATTCAGATTGTTAAGCGAGACGAATAAGTAAATATTTACACATTACTCATGCATATTTATTTGGTTCCAAAGTGTACCTTGTCTGTGCTGTGTTTACCAGACAAATTCTTGCATTTAAACTCGCCCTAGCTTCGCACACATAGTAAAAAAAAATCATCAACAATTCCGAAAGGAATGAGATCTTTCCCGGGATATATAGTTGTTTATATGCTATTTTATATGCACACGTTTGAGTTTACAATGTTAGAATAGATTTTGCTTGATCTAGAAATCGAACGCTATCCTCATGCGTTATCAAACCAATTTCGGTAAGGATCGAGGTACAAGAATCCCGTGCTAACAACTCAGAGCTGTTCTTGCTGTCAGAAATTAATTCTGAGTGCAATAAGTTTACCAGGTACCTAAGCAATGAAGATTTAAGGCTAAATATGTACCTACCTACTATTTACCAGTATTCTGACAACGCCGCAAAACGGACAATGTTGGCACGGGCTCAATTTATTTATAAAAAGTTTGCATTCTTTATTTTATTTTGGGTAAAGATACTAAGAACAAAGAAATAACTAATAAAGAAAATCTTTGTCACGATTTACCATTCTCATGTGTTATCCAAACCTGCATAATTCAATTAAATTTAATCTTCAAGAAAATTATATTAAATAACCGAGTACCATTAAGACTTCAAAGCTTATCTCTCGCCAAACGTGGCAGAATAAAAAGAAAAGCGCAATAAAATGTTAACACTCCCATTACCATTAACTTTTATTAATTCCAAGGAGCCTTTAAAAAGAAAAGGGAGATAAAGTGCAGGGACGTCTATTGGAATCTGGTAAGTAAATACGTAGACGTAGAATGCCTTTATTTCAATATAACACCCCTCTGTTTGCGTCGGTGGTGAAGAGTAATAAAGAATTTAAATTCTAAATATATTTTATTTAGCCTATCTTGACAGCCTAGGATCTACGATTTTTTCGAACCGGGGCAGAAACTTGATATTGGCGCCCCTGTCTCCAGCGTTTGAGATAAATTACTTAAAAAAACTCACAAATATATATAGGTAGGCATTTTTCGTGAACGGAATAATAAAAATTATTTGAATAATATTTTATTTTCCAACAATCTACTGCGAACTTAAAAGGCTGGTGGTGCAGATGTACATGATTGTGAAATTAGTTCAAATAAAATGGTCGAAATGAATTTTTTAAGACGAGGCTTTGCAAATTTTGAGGAGATTTGTTTAAATATGGAGAGGCAAGTAAACATCTGATCGATGTAAAATTTTAATACATGCTTAATCAGACCTTTATGTCTCGATGACCAAGACAGTTTCGTAATTTGAAGATTTTCGTTCGATAGATTTTATTTTTGAAAATGATGCTGTTTTGACAGTTTTTTTAATTTTACTTATAAACGGCATGTCTTTTATGTCTAAAATAACAACACACCGCAAGAAAATATAGTTTATTATCTATTGCTTAGATGAAATTTTCCTAGATATTATAATTATTTTTTAAATGAAGAAATAAGTTTTGAGACTTACGTCATATATTCCGAGACAAAATGCGTTCAAAAGCCACACACGATATTCAACCATAATGACGCACTACTAGTGCCCCTCAAGTAATAAATTAGTATGCGCTTGAGTTTACCAACCAGTACTGCGTTGTGCGCCGAAGAGGAAGGATGTGTGATTTTGTTCCGCGCACGCACATAGCAGTTACTAAATCAAATAAACAATGGGAAACAATAATAGAAAAAACAATCCCTCCAAAAAAAAAAGTAAAATAATGAGAGAATTAAAAGTACTTACTACTTTCCTTGTTTTTTTAAATAACAAACAAAAAAGTTAGGTAAGTTCGTAAGTAAGTACACGAATTGGAATGGAGTCGCCAAATAGACCACTATAAATATTTGTATGTAAAAATGATCTACAATCATGTACCTATATCTTCCCGGCACTCTTCCCATTACGAGGTGGCCAAAGACTTTCAACTAAAATGTATGTATGTACGTGTGATCAGTTGTCGATTATTAGTAGGTATGTATGTGATGAGTTGTCGCCTATTAGTAGTATGTATGTGATGAGTTGTCGCCTATTACTAGTATGTATGTGATCAGTTGTCGCCTATTACTAGAATGTATGTGATGAGTTGTCGCCTATTACTAGAATGTATGTGATGAGTTGTCGCCTATTACTAGAATGTATGTGATGAGTTGTCGCCTATTACTAGAATGTATGTGATGAGACTGATGAGTTGTCGCCTATTACTAGTATGTATGTGATCAGTTGTCGCATATTACTTAGTATGTATGTGATCAATTGTCGCCTATTACTAGTATGTATGTGATGAGTTGTCCTAAATAAAACAGAAGAAATCATAACTTTCTCTGAACTGTCTACGATACTCTCACAACCACTGTTGCCAGGTCTACTGATTTATCAGGAGATCTCCCGTTTTAGTTCCATCACTTATGTATGGAAACGAGACTTGGGCATAAAATTCAGTTGAAATGCGGTCTCTACATAGAATGTGTAAAGTAAGGCGTATTGACCCCATTAGAGAAGAAAATGGATTGAAAGATGATGTTATGACTGAAATGAAGAAAAGCAGTTTACACTGGTTTGGACACCTAGGAAAAAAATCGAAAAAATTTTTTTTTTTTTTAATTCGAAAAATTAATATTCCTAATATTAATATAGTCATAGTTTACCTTTGCCCTACCCGTCGTCATAGCGTGATGGTATATAAATTAGTATTATATAGGATTATAGGTAAGTAACTAATCGTCATCAGTATTGAGACATTGTCCACATATAATATATATCTGTGCACGGCATGCGTCGCAATGTCTCTTTTTTTCTAAGTAGGCATTTTTTGTCAAGTAAGCGTCGCAGGCGTGTCCACAACAATTCACCAAAGTTTCATCGTAATTGAATGAATAGTATAGGAACGCATAAATTACGACCGAACGAGCAAACAAAGACATATTTTATTTATAACATTCAAGTATAAATATTCCTACCAAAAAAGAAAAAGGATAGGAGACTCCATGACATCTATGTTCCAGCGCGAGACCACGGAGCGCGCCGATGGCTTGCGGACACTCGCGGTTGATCGCAAATCGCAAGCCGCGTAATATTAGCGGGGGGTGTGAGCGGGTTCCGACAAAGACATCAACAGTTCCCACGCACAAAAAGAGTTTTGTAGTTTTTATGTGGAGAAAATATGGATCCCAAGGAATCCGTGACAGAGTTATTTATTTTCTAATTTATGAAAATGGAAGACCTGACGGTGGATTCTAAAGTTCTGCTAGATAGATAAATGGGTAATCAGTGTGGCACAACATATTTTTTGTATTCGTTCATATGCCTACCGATAGACGAACAGATTTGGAGGCATCGATGTTTGGATGTAGTTCTAGAATTTAACGCTTTCTTATCCAACTTTTCCTTTATCCCTTTCTCTTTTACCTATTCTTACTTACGATCATTTACGATACCATATTTTCTTTTATTATGTAACAATGTGAGGATAGAAACCCAAGTTTACAAACTAAGGTCACCGACGAATACTCAAGATGCTTGTGAATCAAATCCACTTCCTACGTGAGCACTATAGGTATTAACTTGAGGTCACGTATTCGAGATTCTGTAGGTACGAATTACGTGAAGATGGCGGAGATTTTTCTTCGGAACCATTCCGCGGGTAATGGATATTGCGTGCAGTGTTACGAGTATATACCTACCTAATGTAAATATATACTTTTTTAAAGAAATTGTTGGAGATTCCATAAATAGACGCAAACAAATGGTGCTAGACAAGAAGGAGCCATATCATAGGTTCTGTCATCAGTCATCATCATATCATCAGTCGATTAAAACACCGGTCAAGTGTGAGTCAGACTCGCAGACGAAGGGTTCCGTATACTTAATAGTATGCACAGGAACAAATTAGCGCGATTTAATTAGGCCTCACACTTGGCCGGTTTTTATTATTTGACTAAGAGTGTACTAATAAGACGTTTGTATGTAGGTATTGCCATTATTGAGATTGAGCAAAAATTCTTGTATGGGGACCCCCTTAGACTTTTAACTTTATTTTTATTATTTTCTGTTATAGCGGACATATTACACACTCTGTGACAATTTTAAGTGTCTACCTATTACGCCTCAAAAAAAACAGCCCTGTGACAGGCGGACGGACGAACGGACGGACGGACAGCGGAGCCTTAGTAACAGGGTTTCCGTTGTCACAGTTGGGTACGGAACCCGCGTAAAAGTTGAAGTCAACACTTTAGTTAGGCTTACCTTTGAAAGTATCCTT
Organism: Nemapogon koenigi; assembly: GCA_963924495.1. Lineage (NCBI taxonomy): Eukaryota > Metazoa > Arthropoda > Insecta > Lepidoptera > Tineidae > Nemapogon > Nemapogon koenigi. The sequence goes on along the minus strand of OZ004644.1, from coordinate 6,533,023 downwards.
TTCATAAACAGTGTCATTGGACCTTAGAGTGCCCAGCAGAAGACATTACTTAGAAAAATCCGTTGAGGTTTTCTAAAATAAAAAAAAGCAACCACATCCTTATTGTATGTCTGTTAACGGTACGCCTATCACAAATATTTCAGTGGAGTAAAAGTCAAAAATTATTATAATATACCTAGCGGACCCGGCAGCCGTGGTCCTGCCCAAACTTTCCTTCCTTTTCTTCGTCCGCGGAAAACAACTACCTAAGGGTAAATAAAGGTAAAGGCTTTACTCCTACCACTACAACTCCCACTACCCCTACCCCTACCCCTACCCTTACCCCTACCCACACCCTACCCCTACCCTACCCCTACCCTACCCCTACCCCTACCCTACCCTACCTCTACCCCTACCGCTACCCTTACGCCTACCCTTACCACTACCACTAACTTACTTTGGATATTGTTCATACAAAAACACTTAAATCGCAATAATAAAATAGGGGGTGGGGGTAGGAGGGTGAAAAATAGTATACGACCTATTCTCAGACCTACCGAATATACACAAAAAAAATCATACAAATCGGTCAAGCCGTTTCGGATGAGTTTGATTACAAACACCGTAACCGAGAATTTTATATATATAGATTATTTTATACACGAATAGAAAACTACGATATCCTTATACGAAATAATATATGCTATATTTTATTTTGTTTGAAGATATCAACGGCCGAAGCCGGGGGCGGAAAGCTACAGCTTTCGGATCGTTGAAAATTTCATTAACATTTATTCAGCTGTTTAAGAGTCCTTTCTGGATAAATATTAGGACAAATTTCATCTACTTTATGTTGAAAAGTTAAATTTTCCTAAACTTTCAATCGGGTCTTAGCAGAGGTCCAAATTAAAGTTGACCATACCGGGAGTTTCGCTTCCTGAGTCAGTTTCTGGTCACGTTTAAGCTCTTCAATTTAATTTTAAATTTCCTTCACTGTGGCTTGGGAGGCTACTACGTTAAGTCGAGTCTAATTTTGCAAGCGTCGCCAAGACTCGCAGGCTTCCTGTTTGAATAAAATTAGATTTTCTCGTTTCTTATGTACAGATATTGTACATTGTATAGATGCTGCCCACGGATTCGCACGTTCTATTATTATGCTCATTCTTTAATCTGTCTGTCAGGCTTTCACGGCTAAACCACTGAACCAACTTTGATAAAATTTGTTATGGAGAAAGCTTGAATCCTAGGCATAGATTAAATAATAATTACTACGCCCTAGGGAAATGCATAGGCAACTTTTTTTAAAATTACCTCCTAAGGATAGGGGATGAAAGTTAGTATGGATTTTAATTTAAATACATATACCGCCTATGATTGATTAACTTAAGAGGATCGTGTAGCTCAGCGTACGCAGCGAAATAGGTATTTAGAAAATTATATTCTGTCTCAATCGCACTCTTCCCCCGGTCATCAGTGCGACAGAGAGCACTGCAGCTCGTGGGTGTTCGTAGGTATGTTTTTCGTTGAAAATTGCGTTTTGGGCGAAAACGATTTACACCTACTAAACTATAACGAAACCTTATAATTTTGGTGTCAAACGTTTTAGCAGATTATAATCTACGTACGTACGTTTTGCTTTTTTTGAAATTTTGCTTTGTTTCTCAAATACAGACGGTTTATTACCAGCAAGTTATGAACCAAAAAAACCGAGATTTGAGGGGCTTATAACTTTTGACCTATTACGAATTTTGAAAAAAGGAAAAAATACGTACGTAGTTTTTCGTTATAACAGTAACATATTACAAAATCGTTAAAATTAATTAATATTTAGGGGTAGTAAAACGTTTTCTCCGTTTGTATGGACATGGACGCGGTACACTACACTCTTAAAGCTTCGGAGCCTATTATAAGTAATTCATAGTTTATAAAAAACTAAAAAAAGCCTATGTTAGTAACGGACACTTCAAACGAGCCCAAACTCGATGCGGTTACGTCGTTTCGTTACAGGGTTCCTGTGGCTACCTTCCGGGTCCTTCATCAAATCAGATCGATGGTACCAAATTGCCATCCGAATTAAATACACTTGCAAAGCGCCAAATCGATATGATAAATAGAAGTTGGTTAAATTCGACTCCTAAGATTTTAAATTTTCATTCTATAATTGCCAAAGAACTTTTTGGGATCGAAGATTATGTATTTCAATATATATATATTACAGCTGTGAAAGGATGAATCCAGTATTGACAAATTGTTTTTTCTCCCTCCTAATCCTCCGATGGAGCAATGCAAGACAAAACAACTTGTGGGAAATCCATGTTTAGAATAAACAATCCATCGATATTTTCATCAAAGTTCTATGATTTGAAAATCGTGTCGCAAAAAATAAAATCGGGATGCGCGCTAGGTCTGAAGAAAAAAAAACTACAATTGTTTCATCCGTGCCCTTTTATATTCTAGTTTGAATCACTAATCTCCAGAGTACCTAGCCGAAGACAATCTTCCATATTTAGTGGATGCTACTTATAATCTATCCTTCCTTAGTTTTCATCTTGCATTACGTCGTCTCACTTATCAATTATATTCAGAAAGTGAGTTGCCATGGTGTCAGAAAGCGCTCGAGGCGAGAGCATATACAGTTTATAAAGCGCAAAAGCGGAAGTCGCTACGAAATTATTTGTGGCGTGAAATATTAATTCCGTCCAGGAAAAATATGTTATACTAAGTATATTTTATATTAATTTCATTCACGGCGACTTATTTCCTGTTTGCGGTAGTATTTTTTACGTACACAGGATGTTGTCAAAAATAATAGCATTTTTTTGGATAATTAAAAAAGTTCTTACCCCAATTTTTTAATATTCGTTTTAAACGTCAATTAGTCGTCACTTTGATGATTAAAGACCTTGTTGAACCAAGTTAAAATTATATGAATTTTGCTACTTTGCTGGCATTTTTAAATTACTTTTTTCTGTACTATCATTGATTTTTTTTAAATAACTACTCAGTGCGCACTTTATTGCGGATCTCAGTTTATATTTTTCATAAGTGGACAATACAATATTTATTTTTCTTCGAAATCGAAAAAAAAAACTCACTAAGATCGCGGAAAGTTTTTTAAAATTCACCTAGCCCACGAAGCTGAATAAACATTGGACCAAACAGACAGACAGCAAAAGCTTAAACATCAATCAATTTTATAGCTCCTGAAAGATAAGGCTATTTCAGCAAAAAAAAGATTAACTGAATAAATTTCAAGGTAGCGTAAATTAAGTATTACCATCCGATCTAACTAATTTAAATATCCTAAAAGCTTTTTGCGCCCGAATTTAATGGCTGTATAGGGAAAATTCGATAAATGTTCATGCATGTACTAACACAATATGCTTTACGGTAGTTAATGAGAATAATTTTCTCGTAAAAGATTACACCCATTTTCCACATGAAACACCTGCCTTTTAGAGTCATATTTACTTGAAGGGTATAAATTACCTACAGAGAGCTGCCTCAACAAGCAAAATGACTTTACATTTTACATAGCATTATTTGCTACACAAAGCAAGTTAATTGCAAACACTTTTCTTTGAACCTACGTTAAGTTTCTAAGTAATTTTATATTACACTATCGATATACCACTTCAATATTATAAACCAAAGTCCCCAGCCGCGTCTGTCTGTCCGTCTGTGCCCTTTTCACGTAAAAAATTACTAGATTTTGTTGCGGTTTTCACGTTCAGATAAATTAATTCACGAGGAAGGCTTACGAGTATTAAACTTGGACCTATCATGTTTAGGAGCTGAGCAGTATTAGTTAATCAAATCGGGAAATAAATTAGCACAGCGCGATTTCAAGGCATATGCTGTCTAATTCGTCAGAGATATAACAAAATAAGAAAGAATTGTGTAGAATGTTTGTATCTCTAATAGATAAGTAGTTATATTCGTATTTGTGTAGGTATTTGAATTGTTGTAAACCTATATTGTACCCATGCAAATGCATGGGGCGGTTCGCTAGTTACATAGTTTTGATTTATTTTCTTCACGGAAAACTGAAATAGATGTATTTCGTTGTTGTCTATCACACTCAGATATCTGTTATATTTCGGTGTTTGAAAATAAAGTAAAACTCTGTGTGCGTTGGTGGCCGAGTGGTTTAGACGCCACCATGTACCAATGGGTTTTTATAAACATAATCCGACAAACCACGCGACAAATCCTTCGGCGAGTTGGACTTTTATAATAATTCCAGACAAGTTGTAAAACAAACAATTATTCATAATTTCTCACAGACACACACACACACAAATAAACACGCGAAATGGATCGCAATAACAACCATCTTAGCATAATTAATTTCTTTTCAGTATTTATCCTCTTTTTTGTGTAAGTAATGTTTTGTGGTCTAAATAGGAAATTTATAATTTTGGCCTTCTTTGGATGATATTGTAAAAAATCCATATATAAAATGTGCTGTTAATTTTCTTAATATAGAAAAAAATACCTAAACAGCACTGCCCACACGTTAGGTTAGGTTACCTCACAAATACCATTGGCTAAAAGAGGGAGACTTGCTCTTCCGCTGGGTACCCTGGGACCGAAACACGGTTTCTGGAGCTGCAAGGAAACGCGTGAAAAAAGGCACTGTAAAGTGTTTGTATAACCAAATTAAAGTGGTTATTTTGTAGAGTAAATGAAATTGAAGTACTTAGTTTACGTAAGATGAGTCAATTAGCTGTCGTAACTAACTGCTATAATGGAATTTCTAATTGATATTGATTGAGATTGAGCTTTTCGAAACAACAAACAACCCTTCGTCTAGACACTTAACTAATATTTGTAATTAAAGTTTTGAGTAACCTTTGTATTATTTAATTTTAATTACTTAGCTTCTTAAATGTTTTGATTTTCCATCTAGAAATAACTTGTTATTGTTGTATGAGTTGTAATTTATGTATCCTTTGATATATTATTGGATGATTATAACTTTATATTTGAAACGGAAGCCTATTCTGGAATTTGATATCAACAAATAAATCAAAAAGTCATGGTTTTTAATTTCTTTTTCCTTCGTAGATATGAATATGGATTTTTTTAAAGGCATATACGGATTATTTCTATTCAATTTTGTTCTAAATTTCTAGATAGATGCTGGTTTTAATTAGAGTCAGTACACCGAGATCGTAGATTACTGAAAAATCCACTTAACAGTGTTTGCTTAATCTGCTAAAAGTGAAACCTTTTAGGTTATTTTCATGAAAGCATAATGTAAATTTTTAGCTTACTTTATTTTTGGTGTGTGATTGAAAGTTTTAATTTGAATATTTTAGCGTAAAATTGAGTAGGTAAATTTATTGTTAGTATAATATTATTTTTTTTCAAAAATGTAAATTGTCATATTTCGGAAACTATAAGTACTATCGAGATGAGGTAAGTTTATAGTCGATTTACTGGGGATCATTTTATCATTGACAATTTTCTCCCGGCTCTGACAGTTTGTGTGAAAATATCAGCAATGCCGCTGTCAGACATATTTAAAGGGGGAAGGGGAAGCAGACAGTATTTATAGGGTCCTAAGGAACACGGAAAAATAAAAAATATTGACAACAGTTAACTGAGGTCCAATTGTATGTATCTATCTCATATATGAGAATTAATTCAAGATGCCGCAAGCTGTTAGTCGAGAACCGTGCTCATACGACAATGAATTAGATCTGTTTTGTAGGTAAATATATCAAGATTAAAACGCTTATTGATAATTTTGTTAGAACTTCGATCGTTTTCCTATAAATTTAAAAAGAAATATATTTTATTGCAAATATGTTGGTACATAATCATATCTAAAACTATAAATCCTATTGAGATGAAGATATAAAAACTTAGTAAAAAAAATAATTTGCTAGGTACTATAGGAACAAACAAGAGTGCATAATAAAGTGTTATGTTTGTCACCTGCACTATGCCGGCTTCATGATATTCTGTAATGGTGTAATTTAAGGATGAACATAGAGTCAGACTGGCGGAGAGCAGCAAAAAACACATCCTATTTATATGATGGCAGATTTTACGATGACAAAGTAATACAGTCGTCCTCAGAAGTATTTGATTAAAGTTCAAAATCTGCTGGATACACTATTTCTTCATGCAATTATGAACTTAATTCTAACACGTTTAAAGACGATTATGTCAAATTCGCCAGGTCTACGCTGACCCTCATGGCATCTAAGTAGGTATTTACTCTCAAAGCAAACAAAATACAAAACCGTCTGCACCATGTCTGCACCCCCTTATCTTTCAACATTTAATTTCGAGACAAAGGTATAGTATTCATTCTCCCTGCCGATATTCTAATGCGAGGTAATAAAAGGAACTATATTAGCATCGGCAACGTCTACCGGATATCGTCAGCTCAGCCACATGTATAAATGCTAAGTAAGAGAATCGCTCACAGAAAACGGTTGATGCTATGAATTCCTTATATTTCCCCCCGATTCTTTGTTTCTTAATAGAAAAGTTCTTAGGGAAAAACCAACAAAGTTTTTTTTACAGTAACCGAAAGAGATTAAACGACAGGAAAATATACTAAAGTGTTCACGTAGCAGGAAAACGTGACCGAGATTTAAATTTAATGTAGGTACGTGTGTTATCTTTTGACAAGTATGAAATTAAGTCTTACAAAAATTTTCGTTTCATTTCATATATCAAAAAGTTGGACACTAAGTTGCCTTTATAACAATAAATCATACTAAAAGGTATTATTGAAAATGCACAATATTTCAACAAATTGGACTGGTTAATTCCTTGTAAACAAAATAAACAAAAATTTTCAATAACATTTCAAAATAAACATGATGTAAATTCAGGGATATATTATCGTGTACTCGACACGTGTGAAAATTGTACCAACTTATCATTCATGGAAACGGAGTTCTCGTCGTACAATTCATTTCCGTCAAGTGAATTATAGGAGCAGGTGTTTCAGCTGAAAATTGCATAATAGTTGTTGTTCAAGTTACGACTACCATAAAACATTGGAAGCTTTAAACTGTTCCCGTAATGTCGAGCAATTGCTACGAGAAGGATAAGATATTTATATTTAACCACACTACTAACATCTATAAATGTGATTTCGATTGTTTGCAAGTAGTAAACGCAAAAACAACTGCACCTATTTTAATAGGATACTTTTAATTAAAGGATAGTTAGGGATATACTAATGTTTGTAACTAGAAGAGGAGGATTAATATATATATACCATTTCAAAAAAATTAACCTATCGTAGGTATCGTACCGGGGCAAAAGGTAATCATATATTGAAATTATAAAAAAAAATTGTAACTGACAAAAAGTTTAACATCAATGTTATTTTTATTGTTTTGTTCAAGGTAAACGCAATTTACATTTATATGTTCATAACTAACTTTGAAACCAAGTTCGAGGTGAACATTATTAGCTGCATGACGTGTTGCCGATACATTAAGCACTTATCGAGCGAAATAATATTGTAAGGTTGCTTATTACGTTATTATCTACTAATTAATGCTTAGAAGAAAAACAAAATTTTATTGTTATTGAGTACTTAATTTAGGTCCTTATTTTGTAAAATTCTTTAATTGGATGGGAAAATTAAGTAGCTTACAGTTACGCAGCATTTTTTAATAAAACAATAAAAATAATACAGTAACATTCATACCACGGCCCAATTTGGTCTCCAGGCCAAGTCACGGTAATTAATCGTCCACAAGTCTGTCGCTGAAATTAGGTGTCACTTCTTACTTGCCCTCTACACGGAAAAGTCGATTATCGCACATATTTTAAAGATGAACACTGGCCCTTAGAAATATCATAATAGCTTTAGCATATATTATATATATAAATTACTTCATGTGGAAGTTGAGTAGCAGTGATTTACTTTCATTAAAAACTTTATGTAACAAAACCACAGTAGATTTAAATCTAAGACGGTTTGGTTTTTCCTTACAAATATATTACTATAATCATAACTTCTATGATATATTCTACAGAGAATGACAAAATTGTAATTAAACTGTTGTAATTAAACTAGATACCTATGTTTATTAGTGCTGTAAGCCTAACTCTAAACATATCCGTAAAGGTGTCCACTCATTCGCCTAATCGCCGGCGCGCCGCCATACGGTCCGCCGAAATCGGCCACAAACTCGTCCAATTCTTGTAACGAACGGTCAACCATCCGTTTTCAAATCGTTGTATTTGTGGTTGATTTCGATGCCCGGAACGACCTGTCACACACACGTGTATATTTGACACTTTGTTTAATCGAATCTTGTGTGACTGTGTGAGTGAGTGAATTGCATGTGATCTAAATCGTATGATTTACATCGCTAATGTGTGGTGTATTCAATCTCGACCGAAAATTTTCGGTGAGATACCGGACCAGTGCGTGGGCTACTTTAGTGACCGAATACGAAGTAAAATTACTTGGTCTTTGATATAACTGTTACTAATAAGTTTGTAGGTCTCAAGAGTAAGATAAATCATCATACTTTCCGACTTTGGACTAGGTACTAAACTATGGAAGAGCTGGCGTATCTAACTATTACTTTATACTCCTCTGGTAATTATTAAAATCAAAAGTTAGACCTCTATATAAATGAACTAGCTTTCAACCCCCGGCTTCACCTGTGGATATTTTCGAACATAATAAAATATAGCACACAGGGATAATGTAGCTTCCTATTAGTGAAATAATTTTACAAATAGGTGCAGTAGTTCCGGAGATTACCCTCGACATACATAATATTATGGACTCAGGCTTCGCTTCCCATTCGTTTAGGTGGACTGGGCATCCGAAAAATTTCAGACATTTCCCTACCAGCGTTTTTATTGTCTGCACACAGCACATGCAATTATGGACTCTAGTTCCTTGGTCAATGGCTAAGCCTTTAGTCTAGGATGCTACCTGTGTTGATACATTGGCATCATCTCACATTAAAGGCACTTCATCAAGAGCGGGCTCGGCAGCGACGTCCGCTATAAACTTCAAACGGCGTAAATATGAATCCTTAGGACAAGGGTACATATTTATACCGTTTGGAGTTGAGACACTAGGCCCATGGGGTCCCGAAGCACACAAGCTTTATAATCATCTTGCTTCTAAAATAATAAAAGTATCGGGAGACCGAAGGGCTGGTACGTACCTTGGACAACGTATCAGCTTGGCGATACAGAGAGGAAATGCAGCTAGTGTTTTGGGGACCCTGCCGCAGGACAGCGATCTCGAAAGGGTTTTTTATTTATAAGTAGTTTTTAAATGTATATTTATATTTTAAATGTTATACTAGTTTATTGAAAAACGAAAAAAAAAATATTAATATAGATTAAGAGAAAAATTATTTATGCACAGTTTGGGCTTCTGACTACTAACAAACGTATACTTTAGGTACTCTCAAGGAGCTTTGGCCCGAACTCCCCCAATTATATAAAATTCTATAAGTAATTTCACTTTCAGTAAAACCACGTTCAATGTTCAATTTGGTGTATCGTGATAAAATAATCAAATTAATTAAAATTAATTAACTGTCTGTTTCTGGGTTTGAAATAATATCATCAAATATGTGTCAAAAATGTTAAGCACTCATTTCAATTCATCGCTAAGTGTGACCACTACTGTTAGGTAGTCTCTAGCCACGCCACAAAATATAATGTCGTGATGGTATGTTTGTTTTTATTACACGACAATATTTTGGGTTCCTTAAAGCTCCTGAAGCAGTTTTATGTTGAGGTATTATGAAATATTGAATATATTGAAATTGATCATTTATTAACCGAACTTCAAAAGGAGGAGGTTCTCAATTCGTCGGAATCTTTTTTTTATGTATGTTATGTTCGCCGATTACTTGAAGACGCCTGGACCGATTTGGATTTGGCTGCACTTTCCAGATGGTCCAATGGTCAACAGGTCAAGATCTGATGATGGGATCCTGGATAAATCGAGAACTCTTCAAATTTTATAGGCACACTTGAAACGATTTGGGTATTTTTTTATAGTGACTTGTGAATTTACTTTCGGAAAGCACATTGGTTTTTTTCTTCGTCAGAAGTGATTCTAACTATACTAATATTATAAAGAGGAAAGATTTGGATTTTTGTGTGTATGTTTATAATGAATAAACTCAAAAACTACTGTGCTGATTTCAAAAATTCTTTCACCATTGGAAAGCTACATTCACCCTAAGTGACATAGGCTATATACTATTTTGAAAAAATTAGGGATTCTTACTAAAACTCCAATAATGTAACCCAAGGTGTAAAAAATGACCTAAGAAATTCCTTACATCGCGTGCGCTGCGAAAACTATTGATGATAGAACAAAATAATGTACTACGACTTTGCAGAACACATCATTATCTACAAAAAGTGTCGGGATAGCATATGTCTAAATATTATAGTTAAGTCACAATAAGTGTTCTTTTACTTTAAAAATTTAATTAAAAAGCCGATAAGGCTCTTTATTTGTACCTGGCTATTTATCCTTATCAAAATAAATTACTTTATTATGCACGACTGCTTCCAATACCTTTATATAACTTTTTGAAATATTCAATTCGGACATTCCATTCGAAAGATATCACGAGTTTAAAAATGTAAGTTTTTTTAATTGCGATTTTAGTATTTTTGTATGAACAATATCCAAAGTGAGTGGTAGTGGTAGGGGGTAGGGGTAGAAGTAGGGGTAGGGGTAGGGGTAGGGATACGGGTAGGGGTGGGAGTAGGGGTAGGGGTAGGGGTAGGGGTAGGGGTAGGGGTAGGGGTAGGGGTAGGGGTAGGGGTAGGGGTAGGGGTAGGGGTAGGGGTAGGGGTAGGGGTAGGGGTAGGGGTAGGGGTAGGGGTAAGGGTAGGGGTAGGGGTAGGGGTAGGGTATATTTTATTTTGTTCGTAAATATCCACGGGCGAAGCCGGGGGCGGAATGCTATATATTATAAATAACTTAGTTCACCTTTCAAAATTTGATGTTTATGAAGGCTAGGCCATTTTGATTAAAAAATATCAGTAGGTTAATACATATTACTACATACTAAGTAGGTACCTAAGTATATATTATATTTTCTTCTCACGATCAACATTAAAATTCAGCAGAGAATTAACTTCACGGGCAATTCTCGGTTTCTAAACGTTACGTTCTCGCCTCCAGGCTACCTCACACTCAAAGCGGAATGGGTAGTGAGCAAAATTCTGAATGAAATTGCATCGCTTTTAAGACGGGCGCTCTCAGAACGTGCCCCGGTCAACTTTAATTTCGTACAACCGCTTACTAAGTGCTATGTAGTTCTAACTTGAGAAAACTATATGGACAAAGCCCACTTTTGTTGATACGACAGGAATGACCTAGTGGTTAGTATTACACGAGGAGAACATGTTCAACACTAAAAGTGGACACTGTTAGCAACGTCACTGGCAACATCGCAAGGTTCGAATAATATCAATGTATTTTTGAAGTGAAGTGAAGTGTTCGCGACACGTTTTCGGCATATGACTATGGATTGCCCGGACCGAGAATGTCCGGGCAGGAGAATATCCGGGCAGGAACTCGTGTACTGGCTTCCAAGTTTCCACTTCTCTCGGCAGACCGCATGACTGCCTATGCCTTTTTTTTTGTTGCGAATATTTAACCAAATTCAACCCTCATTTCCTCATTACCGTTCCGTAGGGTGGCCGTCTTTCCATCAGTTGAAATTTCACAGTCTTGTGAACTGCCATACAATTTAGAAGTAAATTTCCATACATAGAGCTGGGGGATGATTCAGCTACCAGCAACCTTTTAATTGAAAATCGAAGGTTATTTATGTAGGTACATATTTATTGCAAGTACTTGAATCTCGAAAAAAAAACGTTTTTGCTAAGTCTTCATTTCCTAATGCCTTTGATATCCTGGTAATGTAATTAAATTAGTTTATGTTGCTTTATCTGATTTTATTGAATATAATAAGTTTTCTCTCTGTCAGTATAAAAGTTGCTCCTATCAAAAAAGTAATCTCACATTATAGGAAAAAGAATTATCGGGGCGATGACAGATTATAGCTTAGATATATTCTGCCTTCGAATCGAATAACAGGAAAATCCGCTGACAGATCTTAATCAGTTCCCACTACGAAAACTTTTCGTCTATATTAACTTTCTCAATTTCCAAATGCACTCGAGTATACCAAAGTTATCAAATTTATTTATCTCTGAGTTTCATTCTACTATTACAAGATTCTTTTAACTGTAACCTTAATAAATGGAATTATATACATTCGGTATTCGGCTAAAAGAGGTAGACTTAGTACGGGACCGCACACTGTTTTGGGACCCGTAAGGCAACCCCTGAAGAAAGAAATAGAGAAAATGTTGTATTGCAGAACAAAATTACTATCAGACAAAAGTTTAAATAGTTATCGTGTACCTACATTGCGATGACACTGTACACAGAAATAAACCGTGCTAAATTAGACATCCATGGATGAAATATCCAAATCAGCTGATTTACATGAATTGGTTTCGGATAATTAAGCATTATCTAATTCTCAGAACAGATATTTATAATCATAATCAACAAATAAATTGAGGCAAAATCGACTACATCAGCATCAGAGCGCTTAAAAGGGGCTAAAGCTAACATTTTTTAAAAGCGCTTTATAATATGTGATTAGGTAGGTACCATACTACAAAGAGCCAAAATATTCTGAACTGAAGTTACATGAAGTTACCTAGTAGATATTGAGGGATTTTATTCCTTTATGCAAATATTTATCGAACATTCAGTCTTATTAAATTATTGCAAGACACGCCAGCCTTAATGACATCATTCGTCGGGCCCTCGTCAGCATTAATGCGCCAGCCATTTTGGAACCTAAAGGGCTGGCACGAGATGATGGCAAAAGGCCCGATGGAATGACTCTTGCACCTTGGAAGAGGGGGCGACCATTGGTATGGGACGCAACATGTGTGGACACCCTCGCTCCGTCTCACCTTCCATGCACATCAATTGAGGCTGGGGCTGCCGCTTGCAAAGCCGAAGCTGCCAAACGTCGCAAATACGCATCTCTTCCTGAAGAATACATATTTGGGGCGTTTGGGGTGGAAACACTGGGCCCGTGGGGATCTAGCGCACGACACCTCTATAAAGAAATCGCCAAAAGATTGGTAGAGGTGTCCCACGACCAAAGAGCTGGCTCATATTTGGCACAAAGGATCAGCATCGCCATTCAACATGGCAATGCAGCCAGCCTTATGGGCACTCTCCCATAAGGCAGCGATCTTGATGATTTTTTTTATTTATAGGTTTATTTGTATATATAATGTTTAGCATGTAGATATATTTTATTGAGGGATTTTGATTGAAACGATAGACTTCTGGTCCACATAAGATCTTACTACTTTTTACATTTATGTTTCGATGAGATTATTATTATCTCCACTAGGTTTAAGCTTAAAGTTAAATAATCAGTCAGTAACTAACAACGGTCTCCCCCGTTTCCCAATTTTCTGCTCTTTGACCATTAAAACTGACCATTAGCATGGTAATAAGTTATCTTAGGTTTGGTTGGTATCGTTTTGTGTCGTGATTTAGGCGATCTAGGACTTCTAATATGCGGGAACATAGTGTTTCCTATCATTATTCATAATTAATATGTTTGTTTTTAGCTTAATCTCCATAATCTCTAAAGTTAAAGCCGTTGCGACAATAAAACGACAAAAAATACAGCACCCGCAGAAATAATTTCAAATTTAATCAAAAGTAGTTACTTTTATTTAGTGATTATGTGTTTAGTTAAACACATAATCACTATTTACATAATATCTACATTTATAAACTACAAAGAATTGTCAAGTTCAGAATTTCCAAAACTTTTTTGTTGCTAGTAACTTGAATTCTGGCAAACCTAAAATTATCTTGTTGCTTTGCCTATTTTGATGTAGTAAATAGTTGTGTTTAATAGTCAATTAATAATTTTCAGAAATATCTCTCATATGATCTAAATCCGCACCCGAATTTTGGGGATTGGGTACTGCAACTAAACCGTTTTTAATTGGAAGGTTATTGATTTTCAAAAAGGGTTCATTTACACATAATTAAATAACATTGAAAAAGGCCTCGGTGGCAATGAAAAAATATTTTTTCATACATTTTAAATTCGTCGACGCTGCTTAGTAGAGAATATGTCTGGTGTGCTCGGAGTTTCGGTTTCGGTTCCTTATTATTTAATTTGATACTAGAATTTCCGCCCCGGCTCCACCCATGGATATAAAACTCGAACAATATAAAATACAGCCTATGTCACTCAGGGATATCGTAGCTTTCTATTAATACAAGTATTTTTAGAATCGGTTCAGTAGTTTTTGAGTTTATTCATTACAAACAAATATACAAAATAAATATATCAATGTTTGTGTTACCACCCGTGATACAGGGAATCGTAATGTGTGGTTGCAAGTGTTAATTTTTTAACGGATTCAGACGCTTTTTCTCTGTACCGTCACTGTCCCGTCGAGGATAGTGTAAATGGCCCCATAGGGTGTTTTACTGTTTCCGAAGCCGTTTACTGCATCGGCTTCTGTTTAGGTTATTGAATGATTGAAATTGTACAATTTACATAAATAATATTAACTTAATCACAAAGGAGACAACAGCAAGATATAGGATTAAAAATTGTATAATTTTTACTATAGATATGTTTTTTTTAATTAGGTACTACCTAATAGTAATTAATCTTCACTACATATTATAAAAAAAAGTCCCCCGCCGCGTCTGTCTGCCTGTCTGTCTGTCTGTCTGTGACCTTCATTCATTCAAAAACTGCTGAGTTTATTGCGGTTTTCACTATTAGATTAAGATAGGTTGATTCACCGGTTTACGAATATTAAAAATGAACCTATCAGGAGCTGATCATTAACAGTATAAGTGAATCAAGTCGGGAAAAGTTGTCATGGCGCATGCTGTCAAATATAACAAAATGATGTAGGAAATAATTGTGTAAAATAAAATAATCTACAATCGTAGTTTTAAGCGTATTTATGTAGGTATTCAAATTGTTGTAAATTCATATTGTACCCGTGCGAAGTGAAAAATTAATATTTGTCTGTTCGTCTTCTATGCATTCCTATACCATTCACTGGATCACGATAAAACTTGGGAAGTCACAGTGCATGCGCCCGGGAACGTTTCTGAGAAAAATAAAGTTGTATTCGTTCGTCACATTTCCAAAATTATCACCGGCTAAGCCTAAAAGCTAAAGCTAGTATTAAAAATATTTCAAAACAAAAACTACGATATTTTATGATCTCTATGTAACCCATAGATTTAGTATAGTCGCTCGGGCGCTCTTCTAGATTGGCAATACAAAGGAGAAAACGCATAGATACGCAAGATACAGATAAACAAGACCGATTTTTGAATACTGTAACAGCCCAGCGTCAATAGTAATATGGCTTTTTTCTAAAATATTCTGTTTTAAAGTATAATTTTCAATTTATAGTTAATGCAGTGCTTAGATGTAAGTCATCTAAGATAAAAAAATCCACAGAATTACACATTTCTCACGCACATTAATGTATAAATTTTTTGGTCTCATTCTTATCGCGACATTACCAATCTAGTAGAGCGCTAGCATACTACATCTATGATATAAACCAAATTCTAGATGTCTATACAATGTGATTGGATCGGATGGGACTTCAACCCCTTTCATCGCACGGAAACCGCACGAAAATGGTGTGCGGTCAAGCAATTGACGCAAATATTGTTCTAGTATTTGTCATCATATAGGTATTATTATTAACCTAGGTACCTAGTAGTAACTCTGGGTCTATGTAATGGAGTCCCAATACTTAAAAGATCTAATCTATTTTTTTCGATTGTTTCGTCTACATACAAAAGATGATGGTTGCTTCTTTGGTCAACAAAGATCATCAGTGATATTATTAAAGTTATTGGGATTCCGTACCCAAATGTTTTGAATATGTATTACTCGTAAGCCTATAGTTATCTATCCATGAAACGGTCAAACGTATATATATACCTGCATGCTAAATAATAGCAAAATATTCAAACAATTGTTATGGTTTTAATAAAATTAGAAACCCAAATAAAGCTTGATTCGACTCTGTTAACAATAAGTCAAAGAGGTAATGAACTTCAATATTTAGTGGATGAGTTAAAGTCATTGGGGTGAGTATTATTTTTTTATTAAAAAAAAATCTTTTATGTACATAATTAAAAACTTATGTAGGTACATAATCAGACAAACCAAATTTAGAGGCTTTTCCATCTAAATATACCTCAACAGAACTTGCCACTCGTTAGGTATAGCCTCTCAAATATCATCGGCTAAAAGATTTCGCTAGGTATCCTGGGACCGAAAACACGGTTTCGAGAGCAACCGTGAAGAAGAAAAATTATTTCATTTGCAGATACTAATTATACAAATCAAATAATTTATTTCAAAATCCTAAGGAATTTTGTGTGTTGGATAGCTTTAAATAATATAATAGCGGTTTTCTCGGAACTCGATTCAGCATTCAACGTGTAATTAATTATTTGAAATGGTAAGAGTACATATTCTAAGTAACAAGTAAATTCAATTAAAATTTCTATTACGTTTTGATGTAGATATGACTATGTTGTGACGCCATCTCTGTAATAGGTTTAGCGTTATATTGAATTATATTCTGTGGTTTGGCTCCGAAAAAAGCACCATAAGCGATTACAGTACAGTGCATTTAGCCCAGCCTAGTCACTCTATTATTTTTAGAAGATTTTAGAATATTTACCTAGGTCAAAAACGTATGACAATTGTTTCTCTTCTAAGCGTTGAGTATATATCAATGCTGGTGTGAAGCAGTAAATCACTAAATATTATTTCTGCCACATTTTGGGGGAGGTAGACGATTAGTACCAACCCCCTGTACCACTGTATTTTTCTATAGTTTTATTGTCGCAAATATACAAATATAATAACTATAACCTAGTCCATATGAACTAATTCATTAAAAAAATAGTATCAGTACGTAATTATTATTTATTAGCAACATTTTAAAATTACCTATTTGTAACGTTGTGGTTATATTCTCTTTGTTATTTGGAGACAATCTTTACTCTATGCGAGCCGCCATGTTTGAAATTAATTATGAATGTAAACAATGCAAATTTAATTTGGTTTAATTTAATGAATTTCCAACACATTATATATAATTATTTATTTTCTGCACACCTTCTCCATATAAACTTTGCCAAATCTCATACTTATCGGCGCAACATGCTTAAAAAGGGGTTGTCTTACGTTTTAATATATAAATAATGATAGACACTATTTTCCCGCAAATTAGACATCCTAGATCGCCTTTCACATTTCTAGAGCTCTGTCTAGCGACACAAAACGATACCTAGGAAACCTGCAGTAACTAATTAGTATCCTAATGGTCAACCTTATGGTCAAATGAGCAAAAAATTTGCGTAGAGGGAGTCTGTCTATATGGTCATAGTACTCTAAGCTTCTATAAAAGATAATACATATTTCATTTCAAGTGTAAATTTTGACTGTTCACTAACGTTTTATATAAATTATTATTATTATAGAGTCGTATAACTTTTCTCTCGTGATTTCAAAGAAATTTCTTCAAGTAAGTCATCGAGATAAAGTAATAAGAAAAATAATGTAATTGTAAATAAAATGTCTGCCGTAGAAAAGTTAAAAATGAGTTGTGTTTCATAGCTGAGAAATACTGTTGAGTGAGATAACGAGTGATTCCAATAACGAAGTTAGCCGCGTACTTCTTAGATAGTTGTTCGAACAAATTGCTTTCAGTTTGTTACCCCGTCACGTGAGCCCACTCATTGCTGATAATATCTTCTCATTTTCTTCCTATTATAACTGAGATGAAGTTTCTCTATGTATTTAGAACTACATTTCCGCCTCTGGCTTCGCCTGTTGATATTGTCGAACACAATATCTTAGTGAAATATTTTTTGGAATCAGTTCAGTAGTTTGAAAGATTATCACCTACATCCAAACTTGCAAAATTACTGTAAATACTATTATTGACTTTTCTTTGGAGATCTATCAAAAACTTCAGTGTCTATGTGTATGTTACCGAAAATTAATTATTTCATAGAGTACCTACTAAAAAGAAAAATGAAATTTATGACACATAAAACTTTGTGGAAATTTTTTTGTTTGTTTGTTTGAACGCGCTAATCTCTTCTTGTATTTGATAGCCCAATTCTTGAGGAATTGAATTCTTATAGGCTATATAACATCACACTATGACCCAAAGGCGTGGAGCAGTAACAACTGCAAGGCACAGCTAATGTGTCATTCTTCAGCCCTTCAACTATATCCGTGCAAAAATATCACTGTTGCTTTGATTTGACGTGAAAGAAGGACAAAGAAACACACTTTTGCATTTATAATATGAGTTAGGATTAATTATTTAGGTATATACAGAGGCCGGTTTTACGTGCAGTTCGAAGTCAACTAGTCGATTGAAATATTGCTAAAGAAAATTGGTGCTTATCTCTTTTGACTCGATTGGGGATTGATCCACATCATTCTGTTTTAAGTTCAACTCACTAGCCACTGTGCTATCAACGTATCCATTAACCGAGTATCTAAGTTAACGGCTCTAATTCCAGCTTCATAAGGTGTTGAGCAAATTACTTTGAACAATAGAAACAGTGGCCGTTCTCACGTGAAATTGTGCTAGCAATTTTAATTGTGTTTGTAGTACTTGTCGAGTGGTCATGTTTTGCTTACATGTTTAATACAACATCTAACTTACCTTATATTATTCATGACTGTATCCCAGCGTGGTAGGTAGAGATTAGTAGAGATTAAGTATTTCTATATGCCACGAAATTGCTTCACCACTGAAAAAAAATATACAAAAATTACAGCAATTTAGTTCAAATCGACATAGTTAAAGACGACATGTCTTTACCGAAGAGTTCAATCAAACATAAGTTTTTTATACAAAGCATTTCTAAAATATAAATATAGAATTTTATTAATATTATAAAAGCGGAAAAACTTTCTTGCGTGCGTCGGTGGCAAGTGGTTAAGACGTCTGGTATTAACTAGGCAGACCATGGGTTCGCTTCCGGATTCCGGCCATGTACCAATGGGTTTTTTTTATTAAAAACTTATGTACCTACATAATCCGACAAACCACACTTAGAGGCTTTACCTTCTAAATATACCACAACAGAACTTGCTACTCGTTAGATATAGCCTCACAAATACCATTGGCTTAAAAAATAACTAAGCATTATTTTCCAAAATATAAATATAGAATTTCGTTAATATTATAAAAGCGGAACAACTTTCTATGTTTGTCCTTCTTTAACATCAAAATAGAGCAACGAAAAGACGTGATTTTTTTGCACAGATAACGCAGAACGATCGAAGATACAGACTACTTTTACCCCGGATAAATATCTTCATAAACACCTTTTCTACCCGTGTCAAGCCGGGGCTTATCACTAGTATGTTATAATGTTATTGGACGGACGTATAATTAAATTAAATCACTCTCTATTTTGTAATTTAAGTATAATTGATTAACCAATAATTAAAATTTTAATGAGCTGAAGTTTATACATAAAACAATACATTGGTCAAAATTTTAATATAAATACTTATCACAAAATGTTCAGTTAATTTTGATTTAATATTTTTGAAATTCTGCTTTGGATTATTTGGTAAGTTGCATAGGACACTACTTGGTTTTAGTCATATTTTGTTTTTGGTCAGCAGAGTTTCATTGTGTTTCAATAGTTTATATAAATCTATATACACTATAAAAATTAATAATAATATATAATATTGGCTTGCCTTAATTGGCTGTCCAGGGTGGAGTCGTTAGAGTATAATATTATGTATTATGCTCGGGGGTGGAAGTGTCTAAAGGCGTAATAACGGGGAAGCTATATGTGAAACCGGTGTCACACCTCTCGACACCCCCAGCCGCTTACACCAATGTTGCCTGTCTTACTGCCGGCAGAAATGCTTAAAAATGGTGGTTGTTTTAGGAGGTCCATTTAGTAAACGGCGAGTCACCACCTGCCAATTTTACGTTTCATGAGATGAATGATATATATGATCTGCAGGTGACCGTAGTCTCAACCAATAAACTTGATAAACCAATCCATTTAACATCTCAAAACAATAGCCCGAATTTAATTTAATTTTATCTCAGCAATAGTCCAGGCACCTGACGGGGCCTGTCTGTAAGCGCATTGTATTTGATGCATTCAGAGATAGGTCCCGACGGGTGCTAGTCACAACACTTTAGATTAAACACTCTAAAGGGCCTCTACGTGTTGGACCTATGTCCCCATGCAAGCCTTACAAAGGACGGGGTATTATGCCTGTGAATTTAGAGTTATATAATATTATAAAGAGGTAAAGTTTGTAAGTTTGGATGTAGGGGGTAATCTCTCAAACTAGCAAGCTATTAAACCGATTAAAAAAATGTTTTCATTTGATAGTCTAATTCTTGAGGATTATAGGCTATTTAACATCAAGCTACCTTACCCTAAGGGGGTTAATTGTATTCCTAAAACAATGTGTACGAAGTAGCGGGCAATCAGCTAGTTTGGAATAAAAATATAATATATATAATAAAAAATATATGGAAGTTTGGCAGTTTAGCTTCTCGGATAAAATATCCACACCATTCTACACCACTCGCACTTGTTCCCGACTTAATCACACCTCATGTAGAGGTGTCTTAATTCTGTGTTTCACATACTAGCAGAACTCCAATTAAAATGGAAATTGTGATATCCCTAGTATTCGTTTGTGATTTCAAAATTAACGTAACATTCTTTATGCCCGGACCCCACTGACGTAAATGTAGATTGGAATCGTAAAGACAGAATGGATTTTGATAAAATAGGTTACACAAATTCATCAATAGCGCGTTTCAATAGCAATTTATTACATGGACCTAGTCGCGAAAAAGTTTGCCTCAGTGAGTGTTCATGGCGTAGGTATGCTGTCTATTCTGTCAGAGACGTAAGAATAAATAATATCTATCCGTAACAGATAAGTAGCTATAAGCGTATTTAATAATACCTACGCAAGTTGCACCCGGGTGCGGGGTCGCTAGTGGAATAGATAATTATATTAGATATATTGTTTCTTGAGGGTATTTTTTTGTCGGTACGCCATATTATCTCTCTTATTACTGTATCAAAGTTAATGTTAATGTTCTCCCAACATCTAAAATGTTTAATAATATTCTGTAGGTATCAATGTCTTAAAAACCAGAAAGCAGATCTTTAAATTAATTAACAGCTTCTTTAAAATATTAACTTTGGTTCATATTGTAAAATTAATAAACAAGATGTACGGGCTACGAAATTGTTGAAAACTTATAAATTATTTTGAATTTATTATGGAGAACGCTTAGAGCAGGTTGCTGTGAGAACTGGGGAAAGGATTAACACAAATAAAGTTGTGAGTTTTTTACTTTAGCTGTGCAGAAAAACTTGTTCAACGTTTTCCTTGTTTATGAAAAAATATTGTAAAATTTTATATTTTTTATATAATATCATGGGATTAATTTTATATCAGATTTTTTCTGACTTTGTTGATGGGTACACACAACAAACACACCTTCATGGCATTTATACCTTACGCCTTGGCCAGAGACAATAGTAACATGGGCCACATTTATCAAATTGAACATAGTACATGGAACAGTTGCAAACTTGATTTGACCTAAGTATCTTTTTAATTTTTAGAAGTGCTTTACGTATTTTCCGAAGCACGAGAAGTCGTAGCACAGAGTGAGGTTTGAAGCGGGGACCACCCCCGATTTCAAGTCCAACGTTCACTTTTGATAAAAAAAATAACATCAGTAAATTTGTAGAATTGTAAATAAATTAAGGTAAAAATAAATTTTATATTGATAAAAATTAACTAAAAAGTTGATTTTAAAATATGTTTTGAAATATTTTTTACTTTTTGGTATTGTACGATAGCAAAAACCAAAGTACTTGTGAAGACAAATCAATCGAGCCCAAACTCGATGGGGTTACGCATTCGATGGGGTTACATCGTTTCATTACAAAGTTCCTATGGCCACCTTCCAGCTCAATCATCAGACCAGCTATGTGACTTCATTATATTGCATTGTCATCTGATTTACATATGCATGCAAAATTACAGCTCAATCGAACACCAGGAAGTGAGTCAAATTTAACTTGCAAGATTTGACCCAAACAAACTAACTAAAATACTGCATAAAATTAAAGCTTGTAAATAGTATTTCAAATCGCACAAATAAAATAATACTTTTAAACAAAACTTTTCAAATAAAGGTATCAGTTACTAGTTTTCATTGAAACCAATAAATATTTACTACAGCTTAGGCTTTCAGGATTTCACGCTCACGATTTTACAGTAAAACTGTCGATTTGTTTGGTCATGGCTGAATTTAATTAAATTTCATAAATATACAACTACAATCTGGACACAATGTTTGGAAACAGATGTACAAAAATATGTCTCGTTTAACTATATTGAAACAGGTTCAAACCTCCCTGGTGCCAAAAATGCTAAGCACTATATATTTCATTTATAATATCTGCTTTAATTGACTTGCTTGCTTCGGAGGGCACTTATATACTTACGTCTGTTACTGACTATGGATAACTGGCTGGCTATGGATAAGTGTATATTTTACCGGTATGTGTGTAATTTTTATTTCAGATTTCACCATTGGGTTATCATTACATCTTTACCTAACACTGTTATTCTAGCAAGTCTAGGTAATTCTAGATGTATCAACGCAGGGTAGGTTGTACGTACAAGTTCGCAAGTGTTAGTAAGTTTAGAATTCCTCCAGTTCAGTTCCCTAAAGTCAGTGACTCGGTAAATTGTCTTTTCTCCAAGGTACCTTTGAACTCTAAAATAATAAATGCATTTAACTCTATGGCCAGGTCACTGTGGTATATCTATGGATTTAGTAAATATGTACTGTCGTATGACGCTATATTTTGTAGTTATTATTAACTCTATAGAAATAGTGCATTTAAATTTGTCACAATGAAACTAGATGCTGCCTACGGCTTCGCTCGAATTGTTTCAGATGTCACTGTACAGTCACTACTGTATTACCTACTTAATAACAACTTTTGTCTGTCAGCCTGTCTAAATTTGTTCAGCGATTATGATTAAATTTAGGATCTTTAGTTCCGAATATACCTACATAATATATAAAAATTTGGTTTGTAAAAGCCTATCATTTGAGAACGGCTGGACAGATTTGCCTATATTTTTTAAATGTTCGTAATGTGCTTTTTTCACACACTTCAGCTAACATATAAAGGTTATAATTATTTATTACTAGTTTCACCCGTGGAGTGCATATTAATTTTCATCCCCTAATATGGTCTTGAGTTCATACAAAAATCCCATAGAAAAAAGCACATTACGAACATTTAAAAAATATAGGCAAATCTGTCCAGCCGTTCTCAAATGATAGGCTTTTACAAACCAAATTTTTATATATTATGTAGGTATATTCGGAACTAAAGATCCTAAATTTAATCATAATCGCTGAACAAATTTAGACAGGCTGACAGACAAAAGTTGTTATTAAGTAGGTAATACTAAAATATCATATAAATAGAATATAATACCACTTACATATTTGTAATTATTTTAAAATCCCATTTTTTCTTTATCAATTGTAGATTATGAAATGTTAGAGCAGTATTGTAAGCTTGAACAAGAATACTAGCAGCTAATTGTTAACAAACTAACCTCGCTTAATTAGTTGAAATTGATTGCGCTGTGAAAAAAAGCATAAATCTCTTCCTCTATCAAGTATCTTAAAAAGCTTTCCGAAGTTGTGTCTTTGATTAAGTAGCTGTAAAGTTTATAATGATACTTTGATTCAATCTGAGCTCTTTCATTGAAAATTAATGTCCAAAGTTTCTGTGGTTTGATCTATTTGACTGGTTAAACAGAATTGCCCTCGGCTCGGAAAGGGGGCATTGAAGAAGGAAATGAATTAAGGCAATGTTTATTTAGGGCGCTTTTAATATAACTACAAACTATAGTATTTAATTAGGTGAATTATCAAAATTAACCAAGAAAAGAAAAATAATTTCAAACAATTCTAACTTTGTCTTCGTGTCTGCAACGTTTATATAAACTTCTTAGGAATTGTAAAAATACAAAGCTATCTTCTATACCTAGGTATAAATAAAAATTAAATGCGGTTCGTTGGTAAGTGCATCACTTGAGAACGGCTGGACCGATTTGTAACTTTTTCTTAAATATTCGTAATAGTCTGAGAAAATTCGGGAAAAACTGATGGGATTTTTGTATGAACTCAAGATAGGTAGTAATAATAAAAGGGATGAAAGTTGATATGGGGACTCCACGGGCGAAAAGCTAGTTGGATAAAAATGGGTGTAACCAAAGAACAGTTCTGTGGGTGTAATGTAAGGTAATAATAATAAATAATATTAGCTTTTGCTCGCGGCTTTACCCCATTCAAATAGGAATTTATTTAATTCGATTCGGTAAGCATAATGACATTATTTCGTAAATGGCCAAATTATGTACAATCAAAAATTACTTCAAAACCATTTAGGCAGAATGACAACAAAATCATTAAAAATTAAACCAAAAACAGGAAAAAACCTTTTAAAATTGGTCAATTCAAAGGAAAAATATCGAAGAATTTCTAGTAAAAAGTACCATAGAATCAAATGCTTCGGAAACAGTCCTCCAACGTCCATATTAGAGATGCGATGTGGCTTTTGTTGCCTGCGCCCGACGCCATTCCTGTTATCCTGTTCACACTACATTGGATGGGTTCAATGGAAAAAAGTGCTATTGTCAACTTCTGAGATAATGTAGAGCAATCTATTGAGGCTGCGTCCAGCTTATGAAAGCGGTACCATTATTTCTTATAACCTCCATTATTATAATTACGTTAATTGATGTATATTTAGAATTGTAAGGACAGTTAATTTTGAACTCGTGATATTCCTGGATATGTATAGAGTCAAAAATTATTCTAATTAAATTAAGTAGGTGCGTCGGTGGCCGAGTGGTTAAGACGTCTGGCATTAACTAGGCAGACCCCGGGTTCGATTCCGGATCCCGGCCATGTACCAATGGGTTTTTAATTAAAAACTTATATACATAATCCGACAAACCACACTTAGAGGATTTTTCATCTAAAATATACCTCAACAGAACTAGCCACTCGTTAGGTATAGCCTCACAAATACCATCGGCTAAACGAAGGAGACTTCGTCTACCGCTGAGTACCCTGGAACCGGAACACGGTTTCGGGAGCTGTAAGGCAACCTGGAAAGAAAAAAAGCAGCTATAAATAAAATTACCTGTCTTTTTAAAAAAGTGCACATAACTTTATATACTTTTCATAGTCTCAGCAGTTTTAACAATGTAAAGTATACTTTCAGGTTATCACATAGGTATAAGGCTTAATTAAAAAAAGTTTTAGTTCCATCAATTACTTTTGGAAGCGAGACTTGGGTATGGAATAATAAGTCTGACAGTAACATAAATGCAGTGGAAATGTGGTCTTTACGTAGAATGTGTGGTATAAAGCGTATTGACCGCATCCAGAACGATGTCATTAGAGAAGAATGCGGATTGAAAGATAATGTTGTGACTAAATTGAAGAAAAGTAGTTTACGCTGGTTTGGACAAGTTGAAAGAATGAAGGATGAAAGATTGACTAAAAAGTTTTATATGGCTGAAGTGAAAGGAAATGCTGGCAGAGAACGACCTAGGTGTACTTTTATTAAACATATCAAAATGTATTGATTACAATAGCCGAGCATGTGTGAAAGGTATGATAAATATAAAATAAGCGAAAGAGGTATGTCAGGATCGTAACAAATATTAGATAAAACCGCCATCCGCACTTCTTTTGAAAATTTGATACGTGAGCTGTAAAGGAAAACTCTATAAATGTGAACATTGTTACTAGTTTCAGTGCCTTTGGTCATGGTGCAAGGTATAAATACCGTTGTATTTTTCATGAAAATATGTAACATATTGATATATTATGAAGGAATAAGTCTTCTGATATTTATTATGTAGAAAAGAAGACTCCAAGCGTATAACTTTGAATATTTTATTCACTTCTTATGCGATGTGTTATTTTTCCGTGTTTCACAAACAACTGCTGATTTCCTTTCACCTTATCGAGAAGAAAATATGTAAATATTATTGTGAATATTTTTCAGTATTCTTAAAATCAGCACACGTCCTCTACTGCAATCCATTTTTATAGCAAGAACCCTTCACGATGCTATGCGTTGAATGCGAAATGTTCTACGTAATGTGAGTAAATGTGTATACATGCACGCAGGGAATTTTAATATTGTGAATGTCTCTATGGATGTACAAAGTTCAATATATTTTGTAATGATATCTACTATACAGGGCGTCCCACGGCCATGTCACACGGAGGAAAATATTGAAGAAAGGATATTTTACTGAAAGAAGACATCATTTTTAACCGACTTCCAAAAAAAGAAGGAGAAGGTTCTCAATTCGGACCGTATTTTTTTTTATGTATGTATGTACATCGATAACTCCGCCAGTTGTAAACCGATTTTGATGGTTTCTTTTTTAATCGACAGATAATTCTTCCGGATTGGTCCCATTTTTATTTCATAAAAATTGGTTCATTACTTTTTCAGAAATTTTAAAAAAACTGACTTTATAAGTACATTTTTCTTGATATCTTGATAAAATATGTACCCATTTTGACGACTTATTTTTTTAAGGATATATTAATTTCTCGACATTATAGTGATTTTTGTCATATGACTGTGATCATATGACAAAAATCGGTTCAGTAATTTTTCAGAAATTCAGTAATTTGTCTCTGTTTACTGCTGAAAATTATGTATCAGAAAAAGCCTTAGCAACGGTTGCTATTGACACGAAGTTGTCAATTTTCGTATCGACGATGGTCTAGCGGCTAAAAGTATGGGGTGCAGCACAGGATGCACATTGATTATGGTACAAATCCCATTCACCGCAGTATTTTTTAAATTTTCCATCATTTTTTTTTAGTTGCGTTATTATTTGTTTCTCAGAGCAGCAAAATCACTTAAAAGGGAGAAATAAACCTTTTAAAAAAAAGTGTACCGACTTCAAAAATTTGCACTGAAAAGTAAGAAATAATAAAAATTTCGTCGTAGAATTTGAAGACGGTTGGTGCCAAATTAGAAATAACTTAGTACCCAAATTCACTAATCTAGACAATTCATTAGGAACCTACGATCATCAGTACAAACATAGATAATATAGAACATATCTTTATCTTCTTAGATGTTTACTTAATTTTGTATCCTAATTTGGCACCAACCGTCTTCAAATTCTACGACGAAATTTTTATTATTTCTTACTTTTCAGTGCAAATTTTTGAAGTCGGTACACTTTTTTTTAAAAGGTTTATATTTTTAATAATAAGTAGAACTGTATTCACAGTTTTTTTTAAATCGCCTGCCTTAATCGGGAATCGAACTCGCCAAATGTGAAAAAAACACATGTATTTTATGATAACCGTCGAAAGGGTTAATCCTTATGAAGAGAAGTATAATAAGAAAACTTGTGCCAAGTGTCTGGAAAGGAATAGAAGTGCATTGGTTTGTAACCAGGATTTTTTTTCGGGGGGACTATACTAGCGGACGCGGCAGACGTTGGCTTGCCCTGCACTACCCTACTGTAGGGTACTGAAACTACCCCAACCCCTACCCCTACCCCCTACCACTACCACTAACTTTGGACATTGTTCATACAAAAATACTAAAATCGCGATAAGAAATATAACGTAACTAATATATAAAAATCAATATTTGTTTGTTTGTTCGTATTCTATAGAGTAAAAACTAGTGGACCGATTTGAAAAAATATTTTTGCATTTGATAGCCCAATTCTTGGAGTGAATTGTATTCATAATATAATAATACGCGCTTTATATCTCGGAACCCTTCGTGATAAATTCTTACGTCAAATTTCTAAAAAGTCCACGGGCGAAGCCGGGGCGGACCGCTAGTAAAATATAAAATAAGACATCTACTTAACAGGTATTAAGGCAAACTCCAGAATTTATTAAATTTCTTTCAAATTTTATTGACTAACTTTGTTCTTTTACTTTATCTTTTATAGAATTTTCGTCACAAAAATTTGACAAATTGAAATTATGAGGAACCATCTTGAATATCCTTAGGGTTACCTTCCGCTCCGTACATTTTCCAATAAACTCCATAATCAATTCTCACGGGGCTGCAGACAAAAAACTGTCCAATTTAGTTTAATGACGTAAAAATGAATATTCATATAGACGTCGGACTAACGGTCTTTCCACTCACTTTTATTTGCATATCTCTACTTTGAAGTTACTTTACTTCCCTGTAAAAAGCAACGGTAAAAAAAATTATTGAATTTTTAAGTCCACACCTTACATCTAGAAATGTTTGATTACACTATGACTATTACATCTACACGGCCTTTAGAAATTGAGGTGTGGGTAGAGACAGCTGTAACAGTGTCCACTTCTTTCCAATTATCTTTTATATTAAAAATATTAGGTGGCAAACTAACAAGTTACATTGATCGAGTAGTTTAACTTCTTTATGGAATGACTCTAATTCTCTGGGAGCGAGGTCAGACCCTTGTATCACAGGGAAACAGTAATCAAAGCGAGAGCTGCGGCGGAAATCGCAGAGTACAACAAACGGCGCTAATATAGTTCAATTATTGAAAACTACTTTGTGTAGAAACTCTAGGTCCGTGGCCTCCGTGGGGTTCATATGTTAAAAAGTTTCTTAAAGATATATTCCCTCTAGGTACTGATCATGTCTTCTGGTGACAAGAGGGCTGGCTCCTTCCTCGCTCAACGAATCAGCATCGCGATTCAGCGGAGAAATGCATCCAGTATTCTTGCCACTATTTCACGCGGACCTGATTTATTTAGTTATTTTAAATGTTTAGTTTAGATTTACGGTTTTTATATTGTTATGTGTAAATAATAAAAAAAGTAAAACTTCTTTATGATTTAGTGAAATTAGGTAATACCGGGGCCGGGAATCGAACCAGATGCCAGACAGTATAAGCAAACCAAACAAACTCTTAAATTTATCACTCCGAAAGTAAATCCACCTTTACATTTTTCGAGAACGCTATTTATATTGTTATCAAACTGACTTTATTCACTTTGAAGAAACATTTTATTTAATTTTAGAAAACCTACTTTAGCCTGACTTGTCAACACTATTCACGAAGCGAAACGGCCGACGTTTATAACTGAATCGCATGTTGTGTACGGAAATCACCGTAAAAATCACGAAATAAAAGAAATTTTAAAAATTCGACTCCTATTAATGTCTGTATGTATTAATTAAAGACCAGATTGCGCCCAATGTCTGCAATGCGACAATCACATTGTTCAACGCCTGACCTTTAGTGCATGTCATTAATTTATCACCCACAAACCAACCTAGCGAAGTACAACATTATTCTAGTAAATCAGATTTGTACATTTTTAAGATGTTAAATAGACTTGAGTAAATGCTTTGTCAAGTCATTTTTCTACAAGCCGCATCATTCTTCATTACATTGCCAGCATGTGAGTTCAAAATAAATACCAATATCCTGAGAAATGTCATATGATAACTGTTTTTAGAAAGTTTGTCTGTCTTTCTGAATGTGTGCAGCAATCGATTTCCGAAACCATTGAATTTTGAAGAAACTTTATAGTTTACATTGCTTTGTTTCATCTTGATAATTATGTTAAAGGGACTCAAGTATAAATAATAAATACAATAGGTACAAAATCAGTTTCGTTACAGAGTTCATGTGGCCACCTTCAGGCTCCATCATCAGGGCCCTGGACATCATCTAGGACACGAGTACTTGTAGAAACAAAACAAACGAGCCAAAACTCGATGGCGTTACGATGTTTCGTTACAGATTTCCTGTGGCCACCTTCCGGCTCCATCATCAGATCAGATCGATGGTGCCAAATTATTGTATTGTCATCCGAATTACATACACTTGCAAAACACCAAATCGACACGACAATTAGAATTTGGTCAAATTCAACTTTCTAGATTTGTTTACGTACAGTTTGATACATGTGAAACTAATATAAATCGTGTAAAAATACTACTGATGAAGCCGTGAATAGCATCCAATTGAATTATAAAATAAAACTTGTAAATGACTCATTTTCTAAGTGATTAAATCTGTAGAGTAACATCTCTGAAGGCATTTCTTTTTATTCGCAGACGTTGTGGAACGAAATGAAAGGAAATGGTGACAAACATTCAAACCGATCTTGAAAATCACTATAGGATAAAGAAGGTTAACATGGTTGCATTGCGTCTAAGAAAATGTGCTTACTACTTAGTGAACGTACATTTTTGACAATAGAAAAATTCATTCAAAAAAGGGAGTTATATACTTATGTAATTTACCTAATCTAAATATTATATAAAACTCACGTGTCGCCGTCTGATCTGACTGACAATCAACGCACAGCTTAAACCACAGGAGATATAAAGTTATATTCCTTAGGGGGTGTAGAGGTGCACTAAAAATGTTTTTTTGAAAATCAACGTCTATGGATGAGGTGTAAACGTCGTATTGATAATAATGTACGAAGTCGCGGGCAACTGCTAGTTGAAAAATAAAATAAGAAATTGAAATGAAAAAAAAGAGTAACTTACATGAGTCTGGAATCGATTCCGACGGGACACAAAAACATAATTATGTATTTTTTGGCACAAGTAGGATCCAATAATAATTTAGCCAATGGTGTTTTTTGAGGCAAACTAACTCGAATGACCATCAGCTCCGTATATTCATAGTTTGACCTTTGTCTGCACGTTGTCCTTTTGTCAAAATTCTTAATAGCTCAAAAGTTAGACACCATAAATTACGAATTTAAAAAAAACTAAGTTTTTCACACATACGAAATTATTTAGGGGTAGGTTTTCTCCGTTTGAATAGAAACAGGCACAGCAGCGGAGCGGTAAACAACCCTCGTGAACTATTTAATTTTAAATTATTTTTCACTACACAAAGTTACATACCTAATTCTATTTATGCCAATTACCCGTCACTGAAGGGTGAACAATAGATTGCAATTGAGATGTTTGACTTAGATTCCCAATGGGTTTGAGGAAATGGCACATGTAAACTGTATCTGTCTTGGTTGATTCCAACATGCTAGATTGATCTCAATGTTGTTGAAAAATACCAAGTTAAAAAGTTACAAAGTTTTTCAGTAATTTTATATTGTTCAAAGCCATATCCTGGGGGGGGGGGCATATCTACTTTATCTTAACTTAAAAAAAATCAACCCAAAACTCTTCTCCCTACGGCAATGGTTATGCTACGGACGTTCTTGCTTGCTTCGTTTGCTTCGTTAGGTGCCGATATATACCTAATTGCATTTCAGGCTATATGAGGTAGACCTTCTGGGGGCCGATATCATAAATTTTACCTATCCTATTTTCAGGTTTCAAGTATAAAATGAAATCCTGAACTCGTGTAGGTATTATCCATTTCTATGACAAAAGTCACTGTTTTATATCTACGTATATTTATTCTGTGTCACTATTTCCACTTCGGAAAACTAAATACATACTTGAAATATTTATTTAGTTAAAATATGTGTCGAAAATTATGATATTTGCATTTGCAACATTGCGAAATTAAATGTTGACAATCAAATCAAAATAATTAATTATTACATTAAGTATTCACGTATTTAAAATTGCGGCGAAAATGTTGCCAACCTGAAATCATACATAGGCTGTTCCGAAAGTTTTTAGCTAAAAAGTTTGTATTCATTATTTATTTCTGCATTTATTAGAAATCGAAGTGAAATTTCCTCCTTGGAAAAAATCACTGGCCATCTACAATTACTTTTTTTTTTTTTTTTTTTTACGTATATGCGTCGATAGTAATTTGATTTGAACAATGAGCGTGCCGCGTGAAGCATTTCGTGCGAAGATCTTCTATGATTATAAACGAGGGTTAACCTTTAAGGAATCTCACGAAAATTTGTAAGCAGCTTTTGGTGAGTGTTCTCCTTCGTTAGCAACTGTCACCTATTGGTAAAGAAATTTCAAACGAGGTCGGGATAGCCTAGAGGATGATGCTAGGCCAGGACGACCGCCAACTGCGGTTACCCACGAGAACGTCATCAGGGTGAAGTAGTTATTAAAAGAGCATCGGAATATCACACATTGAGAGATTGCGAATGAACTAAAGATTGGATCACAGGCGGTTTCTACGATCCTGCATGAACATCTCAGAGTGAGGAAGGTTGCTTTGAGGTGGATACCACATTGTCTCTCAGAAGAGCAAAAATCCCGACGTGTGGATTGGTGCCGGTTTATGTTAGAAAAATTCGCAACAAGTATCCTACATCCTAACTTCCTACAAATCTTGGATTTGAGTTACGATCCTCTTACAAAACAGCAATCCACTCAATGGGTGTTTAAAGAAGACGAGTTGGCCACAAAAGTTGTTCGCGGGCGGAGTGTAAATAAAAAAATTATTGCCGTTTTTTCCGTCGTAGTGGCCCAGTAGCAATAATTCCATTAGAAGATCGTAGAACAGTTACTAGTGAGTGGTATTGCGAAGTGTGTTTGCCCCGAGCGTTCGAGGAGTTAAATGAGAGTCGCCCAAGGAGCGGAACTCGGGGCATTCTTTTTCACCAAGACAACGCGCCTGCTTACACGGCCGCTAGAACGATGGATTTCTTAGCCACTACGGGCGTCCAATTACTACCCCATCCACCTTACATCCCAGATCTGGCCCTGTGTGATTTTTTTTTGTTTCCCACCATTAAAAAAATGCTCCGCGGAAGAAAATTTAAGACTTCAGATGAGGCTGTTGATGAATTTAGGCGATTGTTTTTCGACCTTCCGCAAGATCTTTTTTAAAATGTTTTGAAAGCTGGTTTTCTCGAATAAATAAACGTATAGAGGCTGGAGGAAAGTATTTTGAAAAACTGTAAATAAAATATTCTCATATACTTATTATTTTTGGTTTTACTAACAACTTCCGGAACAGCCCACGTACCTGTCGTTGGAGACTATAAACGTCAAGCTTGCTCGCAAAGGGTTCGAAGCGAAAACTTATTTAGGGGCGTTGAGCGATTTTTGGTAGGGGGAAATCCTATGGATTCGTAACCTGTGTGTACTGACTTCGGCACAAGACCATGGATTGTCCGGCCCGAGTATGCTCGACCCGATAATGTCCGGGTATGTTGAGATGGATCGCTTATGTAGGCATTAAAATACTGTAAACTTAACCAACATACAAAATACCACCCTAATTAGTCCTAACTCATATTATAAATGCGAAAGTGTGTTTCTTTTCCTATTTTCATCAAGTCGGGGGAAAAGTTAGCTCCAGCGAGTTCTCATGGCTTATGCTGACTAATGCGTCAGAGATATAACAAAATAATGTATTAAATAAATGTGTGGAATAAAATTATCTACAAAAAAGCCCGTTGCAGCTTATATCTATTTATAATAGATCATTAGTAATAAGCGTATTTGTACCATAATAAATAATAAAAAAATCTATTTATAGACCGATATTTCGATTAAAACTCCTATAACGTCTAAAATTACTTCCCGACGGCAGACCGATTAATCGAATTATTAAATCCCACAAATCGACACATAAGTGCACTCGATCATACCAGCTTTCTTGATGTCACGTCCAACGATATAGCCGCCAATTAATTTAGAAGGTCGCACGGTTCTCGGCGCCATCTTTGTTTGTTTTGACAACCCCTGTAATCGAGTTTCCAGGAGCTACCAACTCTTGGCAGTGGACTAAAGGAGTAAATTTAATTTGTAACAGGATGCGCATGTACGGACATAGCTAAGTGTATTGCTACTGAACAGCATACTTGTTTGACTTCGCTGACCATGTCACCCTTTGAGATTAATTGATTATATTAACGGGTAACTGACTATTAATGGTTTTGCTATTGAAGTTCATTTAATCAACTTTCAGCATTATATAGCGTTCAAGAATCAGTATGTGGAAATTACATTACTTCTTCAGTTATGACCGGACAAACAGACAGAAAGGAATAAATAGAAAGTTTTAGCTAAGCATAAATTGTTTATATAGAATACAACACAAAATTATACCTTTATTTTACGGCCCTTACCAGCCTCAGGGTAGCTAGTGGTTGAGAAAAAAAACACTTCGATTTTACAAATCTTCGATATGACAGATTATTACGTATTATTGGCACTGTAGTGCCGTTATGAATTAGATAATTTTAATTTATTTTCTGTTAAGGATATATACAAATTCTGGTCTAAAAAAACAACTCTGTGATAAAAATCTTGCCTAAAAATTTTATGAACAAGACAAATACTTCATCTTAACAGGTGGAATCACTTAGCAGATTAAAACTTGTGACAGCTAAAGATAAAAATAAGTAATCTTTGGAGTGATTTACATTTTAGAAATTATTCTCTTGACATTTCAAATCTTTAAGTGTTCTAAATCATAATTCCTTTTAGCTTAAATGTCAAAATGGCAGACTTAGGTCCGGTATTAGTTAAAGATAACAAAATACATGCAAATATTTATATTCTTTCCGTTATCAATCTATCTATCTATCATCACGCCTTTTATCCCAAGAGGGGTAGGCAGAGACAATCGAATGACATTTGTTAAGATCCTGACATACCTCTTTCGCTTCTTTTATATTCGTCATACCTTTCATATATACTCGGCGATTGTGTGTACTTTTAATATTTCCATCGATCAATACATTTTTTTAATGTTCAATAAAAGTACACTTAGGTCGTCCTCTGCCAGAATTTCCTTTCCACTTCAGCCATAAAAATCTTTTTAGTCAATCTTTCATCCTTCATTCTGTCAACGTGTCCAAACCAGCGTTAACAAAAACTTAGCAATAAAACTTGTGACGTGTTAAGGAGTTAAAGTAAATTAATCTGTGGCTGAATACAAAACAGATAACAAACTAATGCCCAACATTTTATAAACTAATAGAGACATTGTACCCAAGTCAAAATTATAAAAAAACTTTTCAGTAATTAGGTACCTACCGCTGTATATTCATTTCACCTAACTATGTATGTAAACGAATTTTGGAAGTCGAATTTAACCAACTTCTAATTGTCGTATCGATTTAAGACTTTGCAAGTATATGTAATTCGAATTTTGTCGATTGTGGGCTCGTTTGATTTGTCTTCACAAGTCCTCTGGTCCTAGATGATGTCCAGGGTCCTGATGATGTAGCCGGAAGGTGGCCACAGGAACTCTGTAACGATACAATGTGGGAGTTTAGGCTCATTTGGTTTGCGGAAGTGTGCGTAAAGGTGGCCACACATTCATCCAATCCCCGGCCGGTCGCCGTACGGTCCACATACTCGTCCAATTCATGTACGCGCGGCTCACCATCCGTTTTCAAATCGTTGTATTTGTGGTTGATTTCGATGAACGGAACGATCTGTCACACACACACACACACACATCCACACGCCTTTGTTTAATCGAATCTTGTGTGTCTGTATGGGTGAGTGAATTGCATGTGATCTAGACCGTATGATATACATTGCTAATGTGTAAGCCTGTCTTCAATATCGATCATACGGCTGCCGGACCGAAAATTTTCTGTGAGATACCGGACCAGTGCGTGGGCTACTTTACTGACAAAAGCCCTTTTTGTATCGTTATAACATTAATGTGCAATCGATATTTTATGTACAAATGACTTTGGAGAAGAACTAGTTCGGGATTTCGAGATTATTCTAAACCAAAGAGATTAAATATAAATATCTTCTTTCTAAACTGTAGATATATGGTAGACATTATGATTTATTCAGTTTTCTTTACCTTTTTAGTACAAGATCAGTAGGATAAACTCAAATACCGATATAAAACAAATATACATCGTTTTGCCATTAAAACAGAGTCCCTCCCTAGAGATGTTCCCTGCACGTCACGTAGGAGCGCCCGAAGCTACACCGGTTAGTAGTACCTTACGGGTCAGCAACATTAACTCTCGACCTTTTCAAATATAAAATGGAAACGCGACGATAAAAGGTAAATTGGGAGCGAGTTTTAATTGATGGTTTCAAAAGAAAATTTACTTAAACATTCGTTGTCGTTCCAAATTTCCGACAAATTACAAATACAAAGTGTAAACTTATCTGTTATATTCTTGTAACTCAAGACACTTAAGATTTGTCTTTCTACTTTCATCTCTTTCCTGTCTTGTACAAAGAAAGTGAAAATTTAATAAATGAAGTAACTCGAACTTCCTTGCCTGATGTCGCCCTCTAACTTTCTTTGAGGACAAACCAGTTAATTAAACTAAGTTCACACAATCCGTTTATTTCAATTAAAACCTTTACCAATTCATTTGTTTACAAATAGTTAATAAGTTATGTCAATCTTGATTAGTCTTGTACAATTTTTGCAGAGTAAATTCCAAAGAGTACCCATCAGCCATGTTCCAATGGATTATTTTACAATGAAAATCGTATGCAGTACGGTATTTCCATGGTAAATTCAACGGAACTGGCCAATGGTTGTCTAGTCTCAAAAATTCTATCGGTTAAAGGAGGCCATGATGTCTAAGGCATATTTATACATAAAGAGTATAATACTAGGCTTTAGTTATCTAGGTGTGTCGCGTAAGTAATTTCCTGCAAAAAATGTCTAGATTAAAGGATGCAGAGGAGGATAAGGGTCGGCGCAAAATGAACGCTTTCAGGCATGAAATTAAACAGCTTCCACTAAGTTGTTAATCGTCTGGACCCATGCCAGACAACAATTTGAAGAAAATGCTTATGATTGTGTTAGGGAAGTGACTTTTGGTAAAGTTCCACACGGTTCATTGCAGTACAAAGGGGAAACTAGGAAAGTTTTACGCGGAGTTCTCTGTAATGCACTGGGAAGAAAACGTTATTTGAAGCAATTCTGTTTGGTAGATATAACTTTTGGGACAAACGTTGAACGGAGTATGCATTTTAATTTCATTAAAACAAATTGTCTTGGCAGATATTAGTCTCAAGGCTTTGATATATATCTTTTGATCTATCAATCTATCTATCTATCATCACGCCTTTTATCCCAAAAGAAAGATACACCTATTTCGCTTCTTTTATATTCTTTTTATGTTGAGAACTTAATTATACTTGTTAATGAGTGGCCTTACGGCTCCTGAAACCGTGTTATGGTTACGTATTACGGTCCCAGGGTACCCAGCAGACAACTAGTCTTCCTCATTCAGCCGGTGGTATTTGTAAGGTTATTACTATTGATACAAATAAAATTAGAGTATTTGAGTACATAGTTCCAAGTAAATCGCTTTTAGTTATTTATGAAGGTATACATATAAAAGGAAAAACTGACTGACTAACCTTGGCCCTAGAAATATTATTTAATTTGGAGAGTGCCTTCAGAAGTTCAGACCCACTTCATAGAGCATTTGTCGTTTAACAATTTGTCATATTTGCTTACTTTTTTTGATAACATCTATCTTCTTCTTACACACACACACACACCTTTACGGCCTTTATACTTTGCGGTGTGTCCAGAGACACCAAAAACAGTGTCCACTTTTTGTCCATATTGAACAGAACAGGTGCATGGCAAACCTGTTGCTGCACCTAATGAACCTAGATTATAGAAGAAAGAAGTCCGCATGCACACGCCGGCTTTACGTACCCTCCGAAGCACGAGGAGTCGAATACAGTACATATTATTAAAGAAAATTGATGCTTAGCATTTTTTTGGAACAAGTGGGAATCAAACTCTACCAATCTTATCGAATATCGAATATATTATATTTATATCTACATAAATTTATTTGTGATAGGTCAGAGATCATATTAATCTGTGTTTAATGACAATATGACTACAGGAAGACACTTAAATAAAGTTTATTGTTGATATTATGGTGGGACACACAGACGAAGTCGTGGGCATAAGATTGTAGTATATATATATTGTTGAAATTTTACAATAATATTTTATAATAAGCAGTGCACATACTGATGGCTAATCCATCAGTTTAGACGTTCTACAGCCTAGAGGTAAAAATTAAAATCACTTAGATACTATAAAACAAAGTCCCCCGCCGCGTTAACTTTACATTCCGTCCACAATTTTATTACAATAGTTAAAAAAAAATAACTCTGGTCCAGTCAACTGTAACACGGTTAAATTTTTTTACCTGCTGTCCGGTCAACTGAACTAGCCAACTGTACCACGGGCAAGAATCGACCTTATCACGCAAAAACGATTTTGTTGTAGTTTTCATTAATAGATAGGTTTATTCACCGGGAAGGTTTACGAGTATTAAACATGGACATATCATGTTTAGGAGCTGAGCATTAATAGTATAAGTGAATCAAGTCGGGAAAAAGTTATCTGCAAGGAGTTTTCATGGTGTATGCTGTATAATCCATACACCAGATTTGTGTAGAATAAAATCATCTACAAGAAAGTCATTTATCTATCTCATAAATAAGTATTTATGTAGGTATTCGAATTGTGGTAAAACAATATTCTACCAGTGCGAATCTTTCACTAATATTTAGGGTAAAATGGACCTTCAGGGTAAAATATATAAGTAGGGATTTTCGTAGAGACCAATTTTGTATGACGTAATAAAGCGCCTACTAAATATAGCAACATCACCAACCACAAAACTTAAAAGATCTGTGTCACCAACCATTGCCATTTTCTTTCTCATGCGTTACGGGGTATTCTATTTCTACGCGGGTGAAACCGCTGGCAAAAGCTAGTATTAAATACTATTAAAATTTATTTTTGTGTACTACTTATTTTACATGTCACAAAATGTGGTCAGAACTGTGTAGGCCTAATACCTAAGACCTATATGACTGATGTCTTAAAAAAAAAGTTAGTTAGTTGTTGAAGTTAGAATAGATTTTGTAAAATATAAGAATGTGGGCATGCTTCTTGACCGCCATATGATGTAGGTCCTCTAAAGGTCCTCTAAATGCAAATGTCGGTCTTACATTGTAAAATATTAACAAACAAGAGTAGCTACAGGCAATTCGAATAATAGAAAGCCACAAGCGTCTGCTTATCAAATGAACAATAGACAAATTATTTCTGGATCTGGAATGGAGAGACTGTCAAATCTATATCTATATTAATTCTTTTATCTCAAGAGGAGTAGGCATTTGTTACGATCCTGACATGCCTCTTTCGATTCTTTTAAATTAATCATACCTTTCATAGATACTCGGCGATTGTGTGTACTTATAAAAATTTCGATCGATGCAAAAAAAAATTGGTAATAACTGGAAAAATACAATATAATTAAATATACCTAATATGTTATATATACAAATAAACTTATAAATAAAAATTTCATCGCGATCGCTGGATGGTGATACTTATTGATGAGTGATGGTGATACCTCTACCAATCTTGTGGCTCGTGCATTAAATCCCCACGGGCCCGGTGTTTCCACCCCAAACGCCACAAATATGTATTCTTCAGGAAGATTATAGTTAAGGTAGGCACATAAAGTAATCAAAATAAAGTTTTATTTTTATTTATTTTCACAGCTTATACATTATGAACTCCTAATTTTATGGAAATACTGCAAAAAATAAACTACCTATATATTAACTGATAATTTGCTAACCTTTATTCGAATAATAACAGCAACCAAAAGCTTTTTAAATAAAACCAAAGCAAAATTAATCCTGAACGCAATGAGCAAACATAGTGTTCAATCGGATGTGGTTTTGTATTTGAGTTATTGGATTGCCAGATCTTGTTATCGTAGTTAATGCAAATATAGACATCATACCTGCTTCATGCACGAGAAACGATCTATATACAAACAAACAAACACATAATCACGACCTTAATACCTTGCGGTGTGTCCAGAGATACTGGTAACGATGCCCATGTTTAGCGAGTTAAACAGCAGGTGGCAATATTGAATAGACGTATTATAGCTAACAACAAATTGAATACCTACATTAATACGCTTATAACTACTTACCTATAGAGATATGTATATGCTACCGCGGACTTTTTTGTAGATGAATTTATTCTACACAATTATTTTCTAAATAATTTTGTTATAACTCTGACGGATTAGATAGCATAAGCCATGAAATCTCGCTGGGGCCAAATTCACATAAACTGTTAATGCTCAGCTCCTAAATATAATAGACCCATGTTGAATACCCTCAAACCTTCCTCGTGAATCAACCTATCTACTCGTGAAAACCGCATCAAAATCCGTTTAGTAGTTTTTGCTTGAAAAAGTCACAGACTGACAAACAAATAGACGCGGCGGGGGACTTTGTTTTATAGTATGTAGCATAGTGTAATATTTTTGTATCGAAATTATCTATGGAATATTTCCAAAAAATATGCCAGATTTATTCTATTGCAAGGTCAAGGCACATTATGCAACAACTACTGACCCAATTTCAGATTCATTAATGAAGATTTAACAGAATAAAATGAATCGAATTTAACCTAATGTAAAATAATTTTAATAATGAAAAAAGTAGGGTTTTTAGTTTGCAATGGATCTGTGAAAAGTGATAATTAACTGTATAGCAATTAGTTTAATACTCGTCGTTTACTAATTCGAATTCGTCACATAGATTTAATTTGTAAAATGGTCTGGAATTGAAAAGCGTTTGATTGAATTTAAACGTGGAAATTGCGAATGGTTGGTGCGTTATCAAAGGACCCGGTTAGTCATCAATTTACTGAGTTAGAGATTTTGA
The DNA here is from genome assembly GCA_963924495.1 of Nemapogon koenigi. Lineage (NCBI taxonomy): Eukaryota > Metazoa > Arthropoda > Insecta > Lepidoptera > Tineidae > Nemapogon > Nemapogon koenigi. The sequence goes on along the minus strand of OZ004644.1, from coordinate 6,492,207 downwards.
CAGGTTTTATTTTGTAATACGCTTATTATTATTTATTAGAAAAATCAATAGCGTAATCAATTCTCTTTCGTGCTTCGGAAGAAAAGTAAAACCAGCATACTCCATTTTAATTTTATTTTATTTTATTAAGAACAACAACAGTTACATTCTTAGGAGTTAAGTTAAATAAGTATATAATAATAAAATAATATATAAATGAAATCTATTACGTTGTTCACTGCTTACAATTAACACTATAATATTATAAATTGTCTCCACACGTTATGAGTTACAAATAATAGTAGTTTATGATATGGTATCATAATGGGGGTAATTAAAACACAAGTGGAATTTTTTAATAGCATCCACGAGTGTTTTAATTCAAAGTTATGTTCCCGTTCATACACTACTTTATCTAATCCCATGCAATAGTACAAAACAAATTGAACCAAGATATTTTTCTTAATTGACAAATTGGCGGCTACCTACTTTCTGCGCATGCGCGTTAACTGTCAAGTGACTCCCACATAGGAGTGTCGATATTTTCATAGAGTTTAATGTGGGTGCATAACACATCCCTTTCTGCATTTAAAAAAAAACATTACGATATCGTTTTTGTATGAAAACTTCGGTACTATAATACATTATAGTATCGAAGTTTGACATATTAGAGACGCGTGTATGTAAAACATATCATTATGAAGTATAATTCGATTTTGTAATAGAAATTTTACGATATAAGAGTAGATAAAAGTTAATAACAAAAGAAATGAAAGTTAAACAGTGAAACCACCAAGTGACTAATCACAAAACCAAAAATTACTTAATATCTATACCATTTGTAACTTAGTATTTAAGATAATTTTAATACATATCAATATTAATAAAACCACCTAATGTTAGAAAAATATCTAATATCTATATATATCTAGTCCTACAGGCATTAAATGTGTACACTGTACAGGTCTATTTGTAGCTAAGAATTGTCAGAATTAGAATTTCCAGAACGGAAACCCTGTACGCTCTCGCAGACATTTTCTCGATATCGATACTAAGAAATTGTTGATTATAACAGTGTACCAAACGGCGCAGAGGCACGCGCTCGCCAGCCAGGGTTCGACACCGACCATTAGCAAACAAGCAACGCGGTTCAGCACTACGATGCGACGAGTTGCATAGCACTGAAATTCATCATTGAAAACTTTTCCATTGTCCATTACACCTTACATAGTCCTATACTCCAGCAACAGATTACGATTCTGAATAATATGGGCAATTTGTTAATTAAAAGCAGTGTTGGACTATCTTTAAAACTGAAACAATATTATTGCTTATACTTCCTTCGAAACGTATGTCATTCAAAATCATTTCAGTATAACCATAAAACTTGGAAAACAAATTAATTTATCACATTTCTGCAAGGCAGTTTCAAAGTCCATAAAATCTCACATGAAAATCTATTAGAATATACAAGATTGCGATAGTAATAATTCTTTTACACCGTTATAATGAAGTGCAACTTAGTGGATAGTCGTAGAAAAGTTTCAAACGGCATAATTTTACGATCATTACATTATAAGACGAAGAAACTTTGTCGGTTTCCTTCGTCTGGGTTAGGGAGACAGAAGGGGCTATATTTGTAAAGGCCTTGAGACACTATTGTACAATGGGAAGTTCTAAACATCAACACGAGGCAAACTTGTATTTAGACGTTACAATATCCTCATAAAATTCCATATATAAAGATCATGAAAAAAAATGTACTTATGTTTTCTACTGAGTTCCCTGGGTACCAGTTCTTAAAAGCCTGGGCACCCGTTGTCGAAATTTGATCAGATTAAGAAATCATATCTAAAATTCAACAGGTGTACATACAAACCCGATAGGGTTTAGGTACACCTGCTAATGTTTCTTATTTTGTGGATTTTTTATGTGTGAATAAATAAATAAATAACACCTGGGTATAATAATTTATATGGGAAATATTATATCATAGATATACTATAAAATATATATAATTAAATAAGTCAAAAGTCAACCATATTAAAGAGTATAATAAATTATACTCGGGTTACGCCGTTTCCTTACAGAGTTCCTGTGGCCACCTTCCGGCTCAGTCATCAGGACTCTGGACATCACCTTGAACCAGAGTACTTGTTAAGACAAAACAAATGAGCCCAAACTCGATGGGATTACGTCGTTTCGTTAAAGAGTTCCTGTGGCCACCTTCCGGCTCCATAATCAGGACCCTGGATATCACCTTGAACCAGAGTACTTGTGAAGACAAAACAAACGAGCCCAAACTCGATGGGATTGCGTCGTTTCGTTACAGAGTTCCACTATACACCTCCTGGCTTCAGCATCAGATCAGATTAATGTTACCAAATTATTGTATTGTCATCCGAATTACATACACTTGCAAAGCCTCAAATAGATACGACAATTAGAAGTTGGTTAAATTCGACTTCCAAGATTTGTTTACATACATGTTAGAGCTACAGGTGACAGGAAAATACTGTTTAGGACGGATTTACAGGAATACTATAATTAATAGCGAAGACAATAAATTATTTTAGGGGTCTAAAATACATTTGTTTTTTCACATTTCACAAGCGAATATTTCCTACTAAGTACAGAAGTCGTAATAACAATAAGAAATAAGCTCACACATGTAGTAGAAGCTTTAAGATTAAGCAATTAACTTGAGACTAGTTGAAATTTATGACGATATTCAAGTTTAAATGAATCCCCGAGCCGCGAATACAAAGAATAAGTGCTTGCTCTAAGACAGACGCGAAGCCTGAATGCGAGTAAATGCACCACTTTAAAAGACAGATGGCATCCCATTATGCAAACTTGCAACTGCACTGTTAACTTCTCTGCCCGAAGCGGCTCTTTATATGATTTAACATTCGGATTTGATACTTGACTTCGCTTCTGTGCCATTTCGTTGAGCTTGTGCCTGTTAATGACACTATACTAACACAGTATAAAGATAATTACAGTAGGTTATGCTTTTTATAATCTCTAGACACTGTGCGAAAGTGTGTTTTTCTCATTTAACTGAACATAGAGCAATGTATCGACGTAATTAGCATAGAGCTAGTTGAAGGGCTTTCTTATTATTACTATGTAATGTAAAATATAAAATCAACAAAATCAATTTATATTATTTATTTATAAATAAAAAGTTATGTACATAATCCGACAAACCATACTTAGAGGCTTTTCCATCTAAATATAGGTACCTCAACAGAACTGGCCGCTCGTTATGTATAGCCTCATAAATACCATCGGCTAAAAGAGGGAGACTTGGTCTTCCGCTGGGTACCCTGGGACCCGTGAAGAAAAAAAAATACATTGTCTTTCTTATGTCACATTAAAAAAAATCCACTGGCCAAGCCTGACCGGAAAACTAGTAAGTAAATATAGCAAAAGTATCTATTCTAGCTATCTATCACAACTAAGTCTTTTATACCAAGAGGGGTAGGCAGAGACAATCGAATGCTATGATCCTGGAATACCTCTTTCGCTTATGTTATATTCATCATACGTTTTATACATGCTCGGCGATTGTGTGTATTTTTAACATTGTCTTCAATCATTTTTTTTATATGTTTAATAAAAGTACACATAGGTCGTACTCTGCCAGCATTTCCTTTCGTTTCCTTTTCATCCTTCATTAATTCAATGTGTTCAAACCAGCGTAAGCTACTTTTCTTAGTTTTAGTCACAACATCATCTTTCATTCCGCATTCTACTTTAATGACATCAATCCGTATGCGATCACTACGCCTTACATCACACATTCTACGTAAAGATCGCATTTCTACTGAATTGATCTTACATTTCTTATTCCATATACAACATATATTATACGGCGTTACGAAAATCACAATTAAAATATAATTACTGTTAGTCGGTTACCGCATAATCTAGCCTCTGTACACTCTGTGATGCTAACTGGGTTTGTTAATTTTACAATACAAACCTAAACAGTCCGAGTTAATTTGGTCTTTTTCCATTGTCACATTGCTTCATAATTTTATTATTAAATTTTATCGTTATATAGAGTTGACCCGTTATATTGTAACGTTGCAAAACAGGTGACAAGACTTAATTTTATTTTCACTATTTGAATTATGAGATACATTCTAGCTTAATCAATATATTGATAACATAAATCTCTTCAATATCAATCAAGTCTCGAATGTCCATTTTTAGAAGTTACAAGCATTAAACTATGAAAGAAACTACTTTGTATTTTTTTTAATCGACAAAATGTGTCATAATCACTTCAAAACAGTTCAGTTAACACATATCCGAAAATGAAACTTCAAATCTTACCGAGGATTTGAATAATCCTTTTTTTTACATATTATCCTCTAAAAGTGCGCGCTCCGAAGCAGAATCAATAACACTAATTCTCAGTGAAAAATCGTGTTTAGCTATTTTTTTACTCTATTGCCTAATTTAATTCAATTTCGTTTAGCCTACCACAATGACAAGAAAACTACATTTTAAGATCAACAAAATTGCATAACGATATGCATAATAGGTATAGTGTGAAAAAAATAATTAAACTTTTACATAGCTACGGCGTAGGCATATTGGGGCTACGAAAATATGCGTAGATAATCCGATGAGATCGTTTGTCATATGTTGTAGATATACCATAATTGACGTTGTGGATTTGTGGTTGTGCCACTCATGTGTGCTGCTTTCGACAGCTCGACGTGTACTGCTTTGTAAAACGTATTTGCGGCTCTAGGCTGAATTTACACTTTCAATTTTGTTGTATTTGATTAATTTAATTTATCACTGGGTGCTCTGCAGTTAAATAAGATAAAACTAATATTACAAAAAGAGAGTGTGTGAGTTTGTCTACTGGACCAATTTAAATATTAAAATAAATATTATCTATCAATCATCACATCTTTTATTCCAAGAGGGGTCGGCAGAGACAATCGAATGCCATTTGCTACGATCCTGACATACTTCTTTCTCTTCTTTGACATTCATCAGAACTTTCATCCATTGTCAGTACTTTTAACATGCCTATAATCTAGATTAGAAAATTACATTTATGGTATTTATTAGTACCTACTTACGTTAACATTGTAAATAGTCAAACTGGAAAACAGTTTTGTATCACTAGTTATTAAATTATATGAAAATTTGTATGAAATAATAATAATGAAAAAAAATGTTCAATAAAAGCACTGTCTTATTCGTAGCACCTAGGTCGTCCTTTGCCAGTATTCCCTTTCACTTCTGCCATATAAAATTAGTAAATCTTTCATCTTCTAAGTTGAAAAAAAAAGTCAAAACGAAATGCTAGTAAAGTATAAAGTGCGCCGGTGGCCATGGAATTTATCAATGGGTTTTATTTATTTTGTACTAAAATCCAACAAGTTGTCCTAAAATACTTTTCAATTTATAATGAGTCGATACGTGTTTTAGATAATTTTATTACTTTGACATTCAAATAATGTTTCAAATACTTTTAAAAACTCTTAAATAATGAAGACTTTCAATATTGGTTTTCAGTTGTCAACAAACCTAAATTTGCTACTCATGAAATGAGTCTCGACCCAAAGCCATCTTAGTGGATCGCTTTCACACACTTTCTGTTAGAGAGTAGATAAAACCAAAAATTTGTATGCTAACCATGCATATCCCACTAATATTATAAACGCGAAAGTTTGTATGGATGTATGTTTGTTACTCAATCACGCCAGAACGGCTCAACGGATCTGGATGAAATGTGGCACAGAGATAGATTATAGTCTGGAATAGCACATAGGCTACTTTTTATCCCAGAATAATGTATGGTTCCCGTGGGATAGATTTGTTTTTGTTTTTCACGGGATCGACATGATTTTTTGCATAGTGGTCGTTTAAGGGTCAGAGAATGATATAGGCTATTTCTTAAACCGCGAAAGCGGGCGGGGGAGGGGAAAATTACAGCCACGGGATTATTTCTTTTTGAATCTATTTCCACGCGGGTGAAACCGCATACAGAAGCTTGTTTTTCTATAAACCCGTTACCAAGGACGAAAAAAATAGTTTACTATCAAAACTCAGCTAACATATTAATGTTTTGAAATTTTTTTTTAAAAATACCTATTAATTACTAAATCGTTAGGTAATAATATAATTATATTAATTTTATTACCTTTACTTGAATGTTGACGGTGATACAACCTCATCAATTATCCAGTGATAAATTACGTTACATGTTATTAGTCATTTGGGAATCATAACATATGTGCCAATATCAACAACGTGTATAGATATTCGTAATTATTGAGTTGTATAATGAAATCATGATTTGACAATACAAAATCTAATTTACATTGTTTGTTAAGTTCATGCATCTATCTATTCTATCTATCTATCAGCACGCCTTTATCCCAAGAGGGGTAGGCAGAATTAATTGAAAGCCATTTGTGAAACGATCCTGGCATACCTACCTTTTCGCATCTTTTATATTCATGATACCTTACATACAGGTTCCTGCACAGTTCATTAAGAGCCGCAGCACCTATGTGACTAGTGGTCGCCACAAGCTACGGACAAGGTGTTTCATACAATCTGTACATACAGTGTTTGAGTCACTTGCTAGTTGTGGCTGCGTTTAGTCTCCGGGCGTACGCTCTACCGCTGATGACAAGACTGTTCTCTATGAAATTAGTAGTCTAGTGAGCGACGGCTCTTAAACTTTCAGAGAGTTTATCTACTTGGGAATGGACGTGTTAGCATCAATTTAAATTATATAATACCATAAAACACAATAACAGCACGTTCGATAAGTTTAAAAATATTCTGAATCTCAACTATATGTCCAACTTTTCAAAAAAAAAAGAAATAAAATAAAAAAAATAGTAAATATTAAGCGCTTAAAAAAATAGTTTTGTGAAAGATTAAGAAAGAGAAAACGGGGCCAAGTTTCACAACCCATATTTCCTATTCAATAAAACCCATTGAAAAAATAACAGCTATTTCACTTAGATATATTGAATAAGTAAATATATGCTAAATTACAGTGACACAGGTGGATTATTTACAGAGAAATTGGGAATAGTTTATCCCAAATAAATTATGGATATAGGAGCCTTAATGGACCTAGATAGCAGACGTAAATATCTGTCATTTTAGATGAAGTGCGGACGCCGGCTTTACGTGCCCTCTGAAGCACGAAAGAAAATTGGTGCTTAGCCTTTTTTTCTGGAATGAGTGGGAATTGAACCCGGGACTCATGACAACGCTAAACCAATTCGTATACATTATGTAGAGATATGTTTTTTCATATGCTGTTTAAATGCAGTATATTGCTTCTGTATATTTACAAAGTATGAAGATTAATTGCATCATGGTTGTGGCTCGGCTCCGACTGGTTCTGCTAACATTTGTCACTAATGGATAGATCGCTTATTTCGACGCACAATCAAAATGGACAACGCTTTATTTCATTATAAATAAGTTGAGCTGAATTTACTAGTAAAATTACATTGGCAATTGTTGACCCTGGATGCAAAAAGAAGTACGTGTGTATCTGTGCGTCTGTCTGTGGCATTGTAGTTCCTAAACGGATGAACCGATTTTGATTTAGTTTTTTTTGTTTGAAAGGTGACTTGATCGAGCTATGATTCAAGAAAATCTGTTCAGCCGTTTGAAGATCATCAGCTAATAACTAAGCTAGTAGCTAGCTAATAATCCGGTATTACAGAGTTATGGCTAGATATTAATTTAAAAAAACCGGCAAAGTACCTACGAGTCGGGCTTGAATGGGGGGAGGACCTACTTTGATTTTTAACTTATTTTTATTTTTATTATTGTTGTTATAGCGACAATAGAAATACGTACTCTATGAAAATTTTAAGTGTGTACCTATTACGGTTCAAAAGATACAGGCCTGTGAAGGGCGGACGGACAGACGGACAGAGGAGCCTTAGTAATAGGGTTTCCGTTGTCACCCTTTGGGCACGGTGTGCCGTGGTGGAATAAGAGTCCTTATACTTCTTTATATTTATTTTTGGATTCTAGGACACATCTACCAGGTACACAATTTACAAGATATAATAGTTGTATTGAGAGTAAGGAAGAAAGCAAAGAAATATAACAATATTTGAGATATTAAATTATAAAATTGAATTTGATATAAAATAAAACATTACAATTAATAAAAATAAGTAAGTAATTACATGAAGAGATAATTTAAAGGTCCGATCCATTTCAATTACAAAATAAAATAAATTTTAATATTCAAAAATCTAGAAAATATTAGATTTTATTACCGACCAGTACACACATATTGATCAGTAAAAAGGAAGGAGAGCAATGGAACGTTATAGGATAAATTCACATTGTCAGAACGGTATCCTAAAAAAAAAATTTTCCGGGATCCGAAGTACGTTAGAGTATTTAAGTACCTAGATGCTAAATCCAGAAATGAATTTTCATGAAAATTTAGTATTAGCTATAATAATATGTATACAATATTACAATACAAGGGGAGAAGTGAGAAGTGGGGGTTCATCTCCAGTTTAATAATACATTAGGTTTACAATATTCTTCTTACAGACCAAATTCATAAAATAATTAAAATGGGAAGTAAATTTAAATAATAAAATATTATAACCATGTAATTACGAATGTAGATTTATGCAGACACTTTTTGAAACAAGGATAATTGGTATTTCTCAAGGCTGAATAATTTGAAACATTAAACCTACCTATTTAATTTATAATTTTCCTGTAACCTATTGATTTCCAATATTTTTTCCTTAGGCTAGTTTCAAATGGCAGATGTAGGATATAAATTAATACACTATATGCTTGCTTAATATTTCATTGAAATTAATTCACCCGTTTTGGAGCCTGCATAGAACAAATATGTCATTGTAGAGATAGAGAGAAACAATACATGAGATGTAACAAGTGTTAGTTGGAAACTAGAGTCAAGGCAGAAAGTATAAGCTCGAGTCGAGGTAAAGCCGAAGGCGAGGTTTTTATAGAGCTGATACTGTAATAACCATCGCTCCCGTGTTTCATACATTTGCGAGGAAAAATAAAACATAGTAATAAAAATCTTTTTTTCTTGTATTTTTCAATAATAAAATAATAATGTCAACTTTTTCACAAATGCACGTTGAGGCACAGCGTGTTTTTTAGTTTTATATAAACTACTATCTGATTGCCCGCTACTTCGTACACTTTGTATTAGGAATACAATTCACCTCTTTAGGTAGGTAGCGTGATGTTAAATAGGGCTATCAAATGCAAAAATATTCTTTCAAATCTGTCCAGTGGTTTTTGAGTCTATAGAATACGAACAAACAAACAAATATTAATTATAATATTAATTATATATATAAATAACGATTACATGAATGTTCTCAATTTCCTACAGGTACCTACCTGTTCAAAACTGAGTTATAAATAGGTTGAAGTTGTTCTGGTGGCAGATAGGCTTCATTAAATAACAAAACGTGAGACAAGTCTAAGGGGGACATTTCTCAACTCGGATACAGTGAAACGAAGGAAGTACAATTTACTTTTTCATTTTATATGGCGTACAGTATAATAATTTAAGTCAATAATATTATATACCTATATTATTTTAGTTACACGAATTTGTACCAACAAAAATACAATCACTATAATTTTAATTTTTATTTAGTTTTTTTATATTTTTAACCAACTTCGAAAAAAAATAAGGAGAAAGTTGTCAATTCGGACTGTACCTATTTTTTTGTATGTATGTACATCGATTATTCCACCATTTTGATGATTTTGTTTTATTTGACAGATACTTGTACCAAAATGTGCAAAATAATAAATACTTGGCTCCTAATTTCACTAATGTAGACAATATATGATCAGAAAATATTGAACAGATTCAAAGATGTTTACTTAATTTTGTACCCTAACTTGACATCAAGCGCGTCTTCAAATTCAACGATAAATTTTTTTTTTTTTATTTTTCAGTGCACAATTTTTCAAATGTTTTCCCTATCACTCACACTGCCTCACAGCCACAATGTTCCTAGACTTTCTTTCTGTAAAATACTATGAATGTGGAAGTGTGGATATTACTCGTAGTTGTAGATATTATTTGCTTGTAGTAATTGTAAGACTCGCTGATAATTTTGTATATAATATTGTATAAATATCTTAATAAATAAATAATAAATACTTACATATTATTTAATTTATTAACAAATACAAAATAAGCAACATACACCAAAAAACATCTCTTAACCCCAAAAAGGGTGCACCGACCTCTAAACAACGCATAACGTCAACCCCCGGATTCGCATAATGATTTTATCTACCGCTAAAGTGGTTTCTACGACGTCTCATAATAAACAAGACTTAGGAAAGCGCTTTGTAGCTTTAACTCTGCCTGAGACTTCTTGATAACTGACGTCATTCAATTCAGTTATGCTGACTGTGCGATTGCATTGAGTCCTTTAATCCGTTGTTTTACGAATAGCTGATTATTTGAATTTAAACCGGCCAAGTGTGAGTCGGACTCACTCAAAAATGGCCAAAAAAATCACGTTTGTTGTATGGGAGCCCCATTAAATATTAATTATATTCTGTTTTTTAGTATTTGTTGTTACAGCTGCAGCATAAAAAATCTCTGGCTGAGAAATATATGTGAAAATTTCAACTGTCTAACTATCACAGTTCATGAGATACAGCCTGGTGACAGACGGACAGACAGACGGACGGACAGCAGAGTCTTAGTAATAGGGTTTCCGTTTTTACCCTTTGGGTACGAAACCCTAAAAACGGTGTCTCTTTACGCCGCAAGGTAGATAAGTCGTGATGTTGCAAATGCAGAAAAAAATACTATGTTTTAAATAATCAATGCTACGTAGAGTAAGTAACGTACCTACGCAAAAGCGTCGATAATAGTATGAATCGGTCCAGTAATTTTTGAGTCTATAGAATACGAACTAACAAACAAATATATTTTTTTATATATTAAACTAGCCTTCTGCCCCCGGCTTCACCCGTGGATTAATTGGAACAAAATAAAATATAGTCACTCAGAGTATCGTAGCTTTCTATTGGAAAAATAATTTTCAAAATCTGTTCAGTAAGTTCAGAGATTACCCCTCACTCACAAACTTTACCTCTAATATTTGTATAGATAATTAATATAATTATTATGTGGCATACTTTTTTTTAATGCTGTCTAATCCGTCAGAGATTTAGCAAAATTTATGTTGGAAAGAATTATGTAGAATTAAATGATCTACAATAATTCCGCGGTAGCATAAATTGTTGTCGCTTGTCTATTGTACACGCCAAGATAATCTCATCTTCTATATTAATTACTTGTGTATATACTAATATAAAAAATGCGGAAATGTATTGTTTGTTTGTCCTTTTTTCACCCTACTTTTACTTTCAACATAAAAAATGGAAATGTTCATAGAAAAATTGTCTAATTGTCTACTATGCAAAATATATTAAACTTATAATTTCTAAAGACTCAAGGGAATAAAATACTTTCGTAACATGATATTGGTAAAGAAAAACATTTGAACATTTCTTTTGAAACGCAACATACGTGGGTATTAACGATTGATACCGTTGACAGAGCGTGTCGGCTTCGCAATAATCCTCTTAACACATAGCAACAACTTTTAAGAGAAACCTACTTCAATAATATATTTTATATTTCTTTTTCGTAAATATCTTATGAACAACTTTCTTGTCATACCATTACGGATGATTTACGACTACAAGGGTAACCAGGTGAAGACATAGGATATTCTTAATTCGCCAATGAAGTTTGCTTTTTAATCGAACTTCAAAACAGAAGGAGGAGGTTCTCAATTCGTTGGAATCTTTATTTTTTTATGTTTATTGATATGGCGATGTCATTAGAGAAGAATATTACACCAAAATTGTAGTTCAATCTATCTATCAACACGCCTTTTATCCCAATAGGTGTAGGCAAGAGACAATTTAAATGCCATTTGTTAGTTCAAAGATTGACTAAAAGTATGTACCTACAGATGTAAAGGAAAAGCGGTGGCCCTTAATATACCCATATACTTCTTAATATATGTCAAGATCATAGCAATTTGAAGTGTTTATTTGTAGTAAAATTATTTAAAAACAAAAAGCTTACAGAACCAATATTTAAATATAAAGTTTCATATAATCGTGTTCACTAACGCCTCTAAATAAGCTCTAAATATATTATTGAAATTGTATAGAATATTTTAGAGGTGGTAAATGTATTGTAAATCTAGAATTGATCTAGACAAAAAAAATCTGGGCGTTTTCATTGTGTTCTCATTATTCATCATACAACTTCATACATTGATATTTTACCAATGATAGCAGCGTTTATTTGTATTTTATTGGTAAAGTAAATAATCAGAAACTCGTGTATGGTTTTAACACTATGTACTCCAAGATCTCTGACTCTGACTGAGAGCCAAGAACCCTCCACATCTACTGCAACCATAGAAAAGGGAATATTAATATAAATTACCGATTATTCCCCAATATATTGATCAGATAGGTACTGCCAGTGGACAACCCTTGTTACTGATCATACAATACATTGATGGAATAAATATAGAAGGAAGTGAAAAATATCATTGCTACCCACTGATCAGTGACAACTTGACATTGGCAATATAATATGAGCCATAATAAAATAAGAAGAAGTAAATAATTCAACTTTGAACTAAATTACGTTCGGCCAAACATACTATTGACCATGATTCACAATAAGTAGGTACTTTAAAGTATTTTTGCTTCTGCAGTAACACGATGGCATCTATATTGAATATATTTACAAAATTGAAACCCAAAATTACAATTTGAAGTGTTTATTTTCAATTTATTCTGGAAAATTTTCGATTTGAATAAATAAAATTTACCTTTTATTATGTTTGTACCTAACAAGTTTGTGAGAATATTTATTGAACATCCAGAGCAAACAGACCGCCTACCAAGACATTAATTTGTTATATAGGTTACCTTCAGGAAAGACAGGACGTTTATGTGGTTTGGTTCAACGTTAAATCTTCTGTTACTGCCTTGAGCAGTCTTGCACAAAAAGATTCTTTTACTAGCTTTACGCCCCGGTTACGCCCGTGGATATTTCTGCAATGTGGCATAACAATTTATCTCCGGCCGTCCAATTTTCTCTGTGTAAAATATCACTACGATCCGTTGCTCTGATTTGACGTGAACAAACAAACAAAATAAAGACATGAAAAATTAACTAATTTTGAAAAATACGCCATCTGCTGGAGATCAGTTGAACTAACGGTGCGAAATATTCGCACGGGTCCATCTAGTATAACCATAATCGGAAAAAATATTATTATTTAACATTTATTTATACCCACTATGATCGCTAAAAGTTTCATCCAAATTCACTCACACGCATTTATTTAAAATTCGGATATTGAAATAAAATAAATTATTTTACTTTGATATAATATTGTCACTGCCCAAACAATCCCATTAATTTTTATATATAATTTCTCTAAATTTTGTCGGTATCTATATCAAAGTTTACGCCTGTAAACGCCAATACACCATTTTGAAGAAGAAGAAGAAACAAATCAAAATTTAATGTTTCTTCAAATTAATTTGTTTTGTAAAAGACGCCATCTGTTGCAGATCAGTGGAACTAACGGTGCGAAGTATTCGTACAGGTCATCTAGTATAACCATTATTATTTAACATTTATTTATACCAACTATGATCGCTAAAAGTTTTAACAAATTAACTCACCCGTTTCGGAGTCTATTTTGCACAACTAACTGCTATCTAGATATTAATTTTAATTTGACAATCACAGACAGACACTTCAGTTTTACTCTATATTATTTTCTACTTTATTTATATACCTACTGGCAAAACTGTGTGACGTGTCCTGTTCAATATTGTTTGATTTCACTGGTTCAATTTTAAATATTGTCTTTGGTATGGTAGCCCAAATCTCTCATCTAACATAGTGATAGTCAAAGAGGATTCGCTCCTACTACCGTCGACTTAACGATGAAAGGCTTTGAGGTCACTTGCTTTTCCAATAAAAAATCGAGATCAAAGGAGGTAAATGGATATTCCTCGCTTCGATATAAATCTGGGGTGCAAAGTTTAAGAAAATTCAAGGGAAATATAAGAATCACCTTCCTATATAAGAAATTATTAAATTTTACGCGAAAGTTTGCAGGGATTTAGTTTTATGTAAGATGATACGGCATTTTGTTATAATAATAAACCTAATAATATCATAAATGCGAATGCATAAGTATAAGAATATCACGGACTTTTCTGCATAAAAAGTGCAAGCAGGCTTTCTCGCCACAGCTCCCCCAATGATACCATCAAAAAGGCTCTTGCGTCAATAGAAGTCCCTGCTCTCCTAGAGCCAACGGGAATAATCCGGGAAGACGGCAAGAGACCCGATGGAATGACTCTGATTTCCTGAGAGCGAAACAGTAATCAAAGCGGGAGCTGCGGCGGAAAACAAACGGCGCAAATATAGTTTGTCTGTACCCATACCCTGTAGATAACGCTGAAAAAAATGGCGAAGGTTTTGGTCGATCAGCAAAGTTTTTGAGGGTTGTTGTTTTCGGATTTTTTGCGCTTCTCTTGGGCTACTCATACTTTTCAAATAATGATTATAATTCGATTGTAAGTTTCTGCATATAATATTATGATTTAGCGTTCCGAGAGAATATAATACTAGAATTCGTACATTGTCTACTGGTTTACACGTAAATGTTTTTTAATTGCAGGTTAGTTTGACCACCTGACGTATGTCGTTCGTATGATCAGTGGTGTAACCAAAGAAATCACAGAGAAATCCTAGATAATAACTATGAAAAAGTTATATGATTTTAAAGAACATTTGCATGCTCCTATGTATTATGTATTGATTATGTATAAGGATTATAGATAATCGTACTTTCTTGTTGTTTGTTATTTCAATACAAGACTTTGAATTCGATATAAACGAAACAAAATATATATTGTACACTACAGTAGATTCAGCACTTGTGATAAATTCTCTATTCACTAATGTACTAACTAATTCTGTGCTCGTCCTCTTACATCGGAATATCAGTAGAGGAAAACCGGATGAAAGATTACGATGTTCGGCGCACGTAAAAGTATTATAGCTTGTGCACTCAGCGAACGTGATCGAAAACTCGTGGAAACATACGTCTCTTCTTTGAGAAAGTATCTGTAGCTGAAAAATGTACGAGAAATTATAAAAACTATACCATCACGGTCTTTATACCATGCGGTGTGTACACGTTTAGCCTGTTGTGCATATTAAAGACTCGATTGAATTGTTACTTCATTAATAAAGAGAAAACGGGTGCAAAGTTTTACCACCCATATTTTCTATTCAATAAAACCAATTGAAAAAATAACGGCTATTTCACTTAGATGTATCTATTGAATAAGTAACTATATGCTAAATTACAGTGACACAGGTGGATTATTTACAGAGAAATTGGGAATAGTTTATCCCCATACAAATTATGGATACAGGACTCTTAAGTATATATTATTTTAGAGGATGGGATTTGATCCATATGCATCCTGCGTTGCACCGTTGCACCCCATACGTACTTTAACCGCTAGACCACGGTCGATACAAAAATTGACAACTTCGTGTCAATAGCAACCGTTGCTAAGGCTTTATATATAATTTTCAGTCGTAAACAGAGACAAACTATTGCATTTCTGAAAAACTACTGAGCCGATGTTCGTCAAATGTCTGTGAGATAATGTCGAGAAATCATTATATTCTTAAAAAATAAAGTATGAAAATATATCTATCATCACGCCTTTTATCCCAAGAGGGATAGGTAGAGACAATGAAATCGAGTGCCATTTGTAACGATTCTGACATACCTCTTTCGCTTCTTTTATATTCATCATACCTTTCATACATGCTCGGTGATTATGTGTACTTTTAATATTTCCATCGATCAATACATTTTTTATATGTTCAATACACCTAGGTCGTCCTCTGCCACCATTTCCTTTCACTTCAGCCATTTAAACTTTTATAGTATAATTTTCATCCTTCATTCTTTCAACGTGTCCAAACCAGCGTAAACTACTTTTTTTTTTTTCAGTTTGGTCACAACATCATCTTTCACTCCGCATTCTTCTCTAATGACATTGTTCCGGATATATCAGTACATTTCATCGTTGACTTATAAAGTCAGTTTATCAAAATTCCTGTACTCTCTATGATATTACGTTACACGTCGATTTCAAAAATATGTTCATTTAAATTCCAGCTGAAATATGAAACGAAAATGGTAGAGGTATGTACAAACTCGATATGACTTTGTTCCCGAATTCACGCAAAACAACAGTCTAAATAATACGGATTCCGTGTTTCTAGTCTTTAATTTTAGGCTTTAATCCTATAAGAATAGAATATAAAATTGTATGATAGTTTGTAATAAAGAGTGCAATAAACCGTGCGGTTGTCAGTATATGCTGGTGTGAATTGTGAAATGCATTCAACGCCTTTTTACCTCGTATTGGGGAAAAATAAAAGATGACTGCCCATAAAATACCCGATTTCAAATATCACAATATGCACTGAATCATGGAAATTCACAGACTAATAACAACTATCACAGCGCGGACGGGATTAAACTGGACACCCCATCATGTCACGACGGAACGCGTGCGTTGGTCGTCATAACATGACGTAGAATCCAAATTAAATTAAATTTTCATTGTTTAAAAAAAACATATTGTCAATGTCAAACATGGCGGATCGCATAGAGTAAAGATTGTCGCCAAAGAATAAAGAGAATATAACCATTACGTTACAAAGAATTTTAAAATGGTAAAATTTTAAATGATCTTCTTCTTCTTCTTTTTTATTATGGCTCCACCAATGTTCATCGGTGATTTGCCAATGTCAAGTATTATAGCCTTTATAGTGTTTATAGCCGATGAATCGGTATTTAAGATAATCCCGCCGACCGTGATATGTCTTATTAATCACTGATTAATCACAACCATCACAGCGCGAACAGGATTAAACTGGATTCCACATCACGCCACGACGAAAACGCGTGCGTATGTCGCCATGACCGGATGTTATTATTGAATCATATTTCTGACAACGTCAACTTCATGTCAATCACAAGGAAGACATAGCACGGTCGGCGGGATTATCTTAAATACCGATTTATCGGCTATAAACACTATAAAGGCTATAATACTTGACATTGGCAAATCACCGATGAACATTGGTGGAGCCATAATAAAAAAGAAGAAGAAACACTTGCCTTTCATTTTTCAATACATACCTGCAACAAATACGTAATTTATTAAATAAATTATACCAGTTTCTATTATGAAATTCTTATTATTATCGAATATAGGAAATACGAAGGACGTCAGAGTACCAGATCCACTTCTTTACGGTACAAAGAATGAATGAGTGGTACTTTATGAAGAAACATTACATTGGGATCATTTCTTAATCCATATTTTTTCTGGGATAAACTAGTCCCATTTTCTCTGTAAATAAAATCCACCTATGTCACTGTAATTTAGAGTATAGTTACTTATTAAATATATCTAAGTGAAATAGCTGTTACTTTTCAATGGGGTTTATTAAACAGGAAACTTAGGTATATTGAATAAGTAACTATATGCTAAAAATACAGTGACACAGGTAGATTATTTACAGAGAAGTGTATCCCCATATAAATTATCGATATAGGACTCCTAAAATAAATAAATTAAGTCTAGATAGAGTACTTAGTCAGTTATTATATTCTGTCAGTTTGAGGAAGATTTGTCTTTTACTGAGACCGGTAACACGGTTCCGGAAGCCGCAGGGCATTTGAGATGGTAATAGGAGTGTTGAAATTATTTTGGAAATACTTTAAAATTATAGCTTGAAGGTTTATTATACCTAATGATGACGTCACATTCATACAAACAAACAACATGATGGTTACAGATTAGATAACAAGAACATGACTTTATATTTACGCTAAACGTCCGTGATTGGGTCATCAAACTCTACATAATATGTACCAAATTTCAGCATATTTCGTCCAGTAGATTCAGAGAAAATAAGCTGTGACAGACGGACAGACAGACAGACATACACAAGGTGATCCTATAAGGGTTCTGTTTTTTCATCGGATGTACGAAACCCTTAAAAACACCACAAGTGCATCTGAATTGAGAAACTCTTTTCTTTTTTGAAGTCGCTTAATAACAAATCCATAAAAATATGTGTTTGTAATTTTGGCAAATGTGCAAACATGCTATTAATGTCTCTGGCCACCATGTATGAAACGATTTATGGATGTGGAATGGATGAATCTAGAGAAGTATGTAAAGATCGGGAGAAGTGGCGCTCCACACTCTCTGCCTACTCCTTTGGGAAACAGGCGTGAAGGTAAGATGCAGGACCATGAAAAAACTAGGCCTCTGATGCTGTCATTAAATTTATGGGTTATAATTTTTTTTCTTTAAATTTTTCTATAGGGCTATATTGTTTCATTTGTTCTTGTTTTGTTTGTTTGATAGTTTCTGTACTTCAGGACGCCTCATGCTGAAATAATTATTGTCTTGTACTTTTATCATATAATATAAATTTATTAGGTATGAAATCGTAATGAAATAAAAAAATGTCCGATCTATCTTTAGCCTATTGAAAAAACTTGCCTACTTCAACCCACACTATCTTTTTTCAAGCCACAATATATTTATTTATGAATAATGTGGACACAGACGGCAGACAATTTTAACTAGGTAATAAATAATTTTAATCAAAGTGTCATTTCTTTTTAGATTTCATAGGGAACACGAAACCTTAGGAGTAGATACTATCTAAACGAAAATTTAGTTAGATATCATATCTTATAATTTTATGTTAGGCATACTTACAATTTTAGGATACCCTGGTACTAAAAGTTTTTGTCTTATGAAACTGCATTGATGATATCGAGTACAGCAGTTACAGTCAAACAAACCGAAAATGATTCATTTTACATAATGTATTAGTGAGGCAAACTAAATCTAAAGGATGGTTTGTCATGATAGTGTAGTGAGCTAAGTCATCAATTTCTGAACAAACAAACAAACATTATATTCACGACTTTTATACCTTGCGGTGTGGGCAGAAACATCAGTGGGCATCTTTTTGCCAGTTGTACATTTTAAACAGAACATGGGCCTCAATGTGTCACGTCTTTAACAGATGTATAATTTTTAGAAGTCGATTAATTTCTGCATGTTTGCTTAATTAAATTTTGAATCCAATTTCAAATTGAATCGTTGAATCGGTTTGTTTTTGCTCTAAAAAGGTTGAGACAGATTTCAATTCAGGCTGCGTTAACGGCATATCATGGATACGTATCGTCTGTACTTAGCTATGGCCTAGTGCTATGGGGGAACTCGGTGGACCTCGACAGAGCATTTTAGGTGCAGAAAAAGTGTATTCGAGTGATGTGTGACGCATGGTTTGATGATAGTTGTAGGCCACTTTTCCAAAAGCTAAAAATATTACCATTACCCTACATCAGAGACATGTGTGTTTTTGTGGACTCCCACCCTGAATATTTAAAAAAACGCGGTGAAGTTATTCAGAGGCAAACTAGAGCTAAAATAATTGATTTATTATACCAACCTCCTTGTCATAAATAATATAAAAGGAACACTTATAATATGTGTGTGTATTGTACTCTATAATAATCTGCCTAATGACATTAAATTATTAAATGAAAATGACAAAATGGCTCCTCGAACATTGCTTTTATGGAATAATTGAATAAATGTGTCACAAAACTGGATAAAAATGTTTCAGAGTCAAAATATGTAGGTATATCTAATTAATGTTTGCACACCTGCTTGCAGGTTGAGTAGGTGTATGTCACAATCATTTTAAGACCTATATTGTATTCTTGCAAATAAAACATTTGATTTGATTTGAAATAAAATATAACTTTAAATAATAAAATAGAAAACAGAAAAACTAATTATTAACCGACTTCGAAAAAAAAAAGAAGGAGAAGGTTCTCAATGGACAACATTTCATTTTTTTAATCACCCATTTTTATTACTTTAATTAAAAATATATTAAAAAATAAGTTACACGTATTTTTATATTTTATTTTTTGTTGAGTTTTTATATTTTTAATTTAATTATGATTTTTTATAAATTCTGAGGACTTATAAACTAAAAACCTTAGCTAGGACTAAAATTAAGAAATATAAACTGTCACCCAAAGAAAGTGACTGATAGTGTCAGTCAAGCCACAGAGTATACGTTATAGAAATGCAAAGAGTATAATATACCGTGTTCCAAATAGGTGTTGCCGTAGCCGGAACTCAAATCACCTAAAACATTATTCATAATGTATATAACAATACTAGCTTTTGTCCGCGGTTTCACTCGTAAATATATTTCCTGTAATAGCCCATTCGAAACTAGCAAAACTTCCAAAAAATATTATATAAAAGAAGTATTTTTATAATTATATTAAAAGAATAATTATTAATTTAGCTTCAAATGGAATAAAAATGGGTAAAATTAATAGAAGGCAACACCTGGGTTCAATAACTAACAACTCTGCCAACAGACATTAGTATTTTTAAATTAGAGGGTTAGCACAGATTAGGGCATCTATTAATCCTTATCTTTCAATATTTCAGTATTTTTAAAATAACTCGAAAATTAAAGGATATAAAAAATAAAAAAAAATAAAAATAAGCCTTCTAGCATGTAATCTCCAAACGGTTTTCGAATTTTGGTACCTTACGAAAAATGAAATGTTGTCCATTCGGACCGTTTTTTTTGTATGTATGTACATCGATTACTCCGCCAGTTGTGAACCGATTTTGATGGTTTCTTTTTTAATCGACAGATAATTCTCCCGGATTGGTCCCATTTTTATCTTATAAAAATTGGTTCTTTAGTTTTTCAGAAATTTTGAAAAAACTGACCTTATAAGTCAATTTTTCGTAATATCTCGATGAAATATGTACCGATTTTGACGACTTATTTTTTTAAGGATATAATAATTTCTTGACATTATCTCACAGTCATATGACGAAAATCGGTTCAGTAATTTTTCAGAAATTCAGTAATTTGTCTCTGTTTACTGCTGAAAATTATATCACAGAAAAGCCTTAGCAACGGTTGCTATTGACACGAAGTTGTCAATTTTCGTATCGACGGTGGTCTAGCGGCTAAAGGTATGGGATGCAGCGCAGGATGCACATTGCTCGAGGTTCAAATCCCATCCATCGCAGTATTTTTTTTAAATTTCCATCATTTTTTTTTAGTTGCGTTATTATTTATTTCTCAGGGCAACAAAATCACTTAAAAGGGAAAAATAAACCTTTTAAAAAAAAGTGTACCGACTTCAAAAATTTGCACTGAAAAGTAAGAAATAATAAAAATTTCGTCGTAGAATTTGAAGACGGTTGGTGCCAAATTATAAATAATTTAGTACCCAAATTCACAAATCTAGATAATTCATTCTAGCTACGATCATCAGTACAAACACAGATAATATTAAACAGATCTTTTTGTCCCTAGATGTTTACTTAATTTTGTATCCTAATTTGGCACCAACCGTCTTCAAATTCTACGACGAAATTTTTATTATTTCTTACTTTTCAGTGCAAATTTTTGAAGTCGGTACACTTTTTTTTAAAAGGTTTATTTTGTATACAGATAACATTTTCTCGGGTCTAATCGCGACCTTAATTTTCTGTGAAAGTAATCATAAAATATAAACTTTCTTGTATGTCCATTACGTTGTGTAAATAAGTTTGTTTATTTAGGTGAAGTTGGTAAATCGAAAAATATTTTGTGGTCACGATGGAAAATTGTCTGCTATATTATTGGAATTCTTTCACAATGTTATTGGAAAGGTTATTATAATTTATTTTTGTGCTTATATTATACAGTAATTTTCAATTGTGTATATAATATTTATTATATAAATTATTTTGTGGCGTGGCTATCAACCTTGACGCATCATCATCATCACTACATATTATAAAACAAAGTCCCCCCCGCCGCGTCTGTCTGTCTGTAAGCTTTTCACGCAAAAACTACTGAACGCATTTTAATGCGGTTTTCACGAATAGATAGGTTAAATCACGAGCATTAAACATGGACATATGCACTCTTATTAATAAACTCGAAGTAGCGACGTAGTAACTAAACTGTATTTCGTCTCCGTCTAACAAATCTGCAATTCATTATGATAGACGGAGACAAAACACAGTTTAGTTACTACGTCGCTACTTCGAGTTTATTAATAAGAGTGATAATGTTTAGGAACTGAGTAACAATATTATAAATGAATCAAGTCTGAGGAAAAGTTATTCCCAGCGGGTTTTCATGACGTTTGCTGTCTAATTCGTCAGAGATATAACAAAATGATGTTTGGAAAGAATTGTGTAAATTAAAATGACATATAAAAAAGTCTATCTCTTACTGTTGTAAACCAGAAGAACTCGTGCGAAGCCGGGGGCGGGGTCGCATTTAGCGAGTTGTACATTTTATGTTGAACAGAACAGGTGGCATGCCAGTAACTGTTATGTGACTATAAACTATTATTTTCAAAGGAAGTACGGATTTGACATTCCAAACACGAGATTTTTTGGCTAGAGTGAAAATTGAACGCGGGGAGGGTACTGTTTGAAATTGGCTAGACGGTATATAAAAGAGGTGTTTGTCATAGTAAAATATAGCAGTATTTGGCAGTAGTATTACATAATCCATACTAATATTATAAATGCGAAAGTAACTCGGTCTGTCTGTAACGCTTTCAGGGTTAAACCACTGATGACATTTGATATGGAGAAATCTGGAATCCTAGGGCATAGATTAAATAATAATTATTAGGGACATAGGCTACTTTTTAGGGTTCCGTACATCTCCGATCTTCACCATCTTGTGTCTGTCTGTCTGTCCGTCTGTCACAGCTTATTTTCTCCGAATATACTGGACGAAAAGACACTTATTACATATTATATAGAGTTTGGTGACTTAATCACGGACGTATAGCGTAAAAATCGAATTTTGATTTTGGGCTTAATTTGCGCATCCGATATTTGCGTAGCTGATTGATTTATTACCACAAAATACAATTAAATATATCTACTATGCTATATATACAAATAAACTAATAAATAAAAAATCTCAATCTAGATCGCTGCCTTCTGGGAGAGTGCCCATAAGGCTGGCTGCGTTACCACGTTGGATGGCGATACTGATTCTTGGAGCCAAATATGAGCCAGGTCTTTGGTCGTGGGCCACCTTTAGCAATCTTTTAGAGATTTCTTTATAAAGGTGCCGTGCACAAGGTCCCCACGGGCCCACCCTTTTTTATAAGGAATATATATTACGAAAATTGACTTGATGTCCTTTTCTGATGAGGCCAGTTCAGGACGCTATTACAACATGATTAGCTACCTAGAGGTAGTCGATCTTCTCTATACACTGTGGTCATATGTTTACTGAACTTTCAAAATTCACACTGAAATCCATAAAAAAGCACCAATTTTATTTGAGAATATGTGCTTCTTCTCGTGCTTAGGAGGGCACTTCTATAATAACAGACACTTTTTTTTCTTCACGGTTGCCTTACAGCTCCCGAAACCGTGTTACAGTCCCAGGGTACCACCAGCTATACCTAACGAGTGGCCAGTCCTGTTGAGATATATTTAGATGGAAAAGCCTCTAAGTGTGGTTTGTCGGATTATGTACCTGCATAAGTTTTTAATTATAAAAAACCCATTGGTACATGGCCGGGATCCTTAAAATACTTAAGTCTGTTGAAGAATTGACACATCTATAGTGTAGCAACAGGCTGTGAACAACTGGCAAAAAGTGTATATATACTGTTACTGGTGTGTCTGACAAAGTATAAAAGCCATGTAACTTTTACCGTGTATATCTTAGATATTATTATGTACAATATTGAAGGTTATAATATAAAAGTCAGAGTATAAAAGTAAGTGTTGGCAGTATAGTAAGTTGAGGGAAATAAAGATAGTGCACAACTATCGTTTTTGGCAATCTGCCCGTCCACCTACTTTCGTTATACTATAACTTATAGCAAACCGCTGCATAGATTTTTTACTTTTTAGTCGGACTTGCCGCCTGTGTCTTCATAACGTAGATCATAGAGATATAGAGATATATACACTTATTAATAAACTCGAAGTAGCGACGTAGTAACTAAACTGTGTTTCGTCTCCGTCTATCATAAAGAATTGCAATTTTGTTAGACGGAGACGAAATACAGTTTAGTTACTACGTCGCTACTTCGAGTTTATTAATAAGAGTGATAGAGTTTAGGCATAGATTAAATAATAATGGTGTAGGTACATTTGTTTCGCAAAACTGTAAACGATAATCCGACTGCATTACACAACTGTAATGTAATGTATTTTAAAATAAAATAAAATGAACTAGACCCCGATTTCAACACGATCTACCGGGTCCAATTGTAAATCTAAACCATCCAGAGACCCACTCAAACACACAAACAATTTCATCTAAATCGGTCCAACCGTTTAAGAGAAGTTAGTGACATACACACGTACAGAAAAATTAAGAAGCGCCGATTAGGTGCGTCGGTGACAGAGTGGTTAAGACGTCTGGTATTAACTAGGCAGACCACGGGTTCGATCCGGATCCCGAGTGTATCAATGGTTTTTTGATAACATGTACATAATCCGACAAACCACACACAAACCAAACAGGCTTTTCCATCTAAATATACCTTAACAGAACTGGCCACTCGTTGGTCTTCCGCTACCCTGGGACCGTAACACGGTTTCGGGAGCTGTAAATGGAACCAGTGAAGAAGAAAAAACGTACGGGTTTATAAATTAGGATTTGTTCTATCACCCACACGATGTTGGTTTCTTGTAACGACATTGCAGTCGGATTTTTTATTATAAGACAAGCAAATGAGTCTACCTACGCCTCGTATTGAGTCTATAAGTGAAGGTAACTACTACTACGAGAATAGCTATAATCACATTTACTATTACTCTATTAGCTTGATGAGATGCCTTCGCTTAAAGGACCCTAGGTTGTACTCTTCGGAGTAGGGACTCTAGACTCTAGAGCGTAGAACATACATCTCTTGAGTCTCGTCTTATCGTCATGAATCGAGTGAATTTAGGAAACCTCAGGTCTTACTAAAAACTCTTATTATCCATAATTTACTTTATACTGTAATTTAGCATATAGTTACTTATTCAATACATCTAAGTGAAATTGCTGTTATTTTTTCAATGCTTTCAATATAAGTAATAATTATTTTATTATTTTGGCCCAATTAAAAAAAATACATAAAATTACTATTATTTTGAATTTTCAATAAGCTACTAAAAACGCGATGTAGGTATATAATTGAAAAAATTAAGAGCTTTGTGATGGATTATGAAAGAGAAAACAGGGGCTAAATAATCCTTTATATTTCCTATTCAATAAAAGAAAATGAAAAAATAACGGCTATTTCACTTAGATATATTGAATAAGTATATGCTAGAGGTTTTTAAATTATGAGCGCTTATGAAACATTTTTAATCAATTTACGTGTTCATCATTTAAGTTACTTATAAAAATACTTATTATTAAAAATATGATTTGACCAAAAAGTTAAAAGAGATGTTATGCAAAACAATCCTATTTCCGCAACATCCGTGCCCAATGCGATACATTGAAATCTCGAGACCCTTGTCATGGACCAAAAACTTATAGATAAGTAAATAAAATTGAATTATTTACGACTGGGCTTTGCCGCGGAATGTCACAAGCAGCGTGAAATATCAAATTATGAGAAGACGTCGTGTAACTACTGTACGCATGCGCGGTGAAAACTGTAGCTTGCTCACCAATCAGTCCTTATACGGAACCCGCACGGGTAACAAGTGTTATTCTAATCGAATTTTCGATAACTATCGTATTGTATATAAATTCGTTTCGATTAATAAGTTCGATTTTATCGAATACCGGTGTCAGTCGAACTTTCGAGTGTCAATATGAATCTTTAGGAACTGTGAACTTTGGAAACACTTTGTGAAAAGTTTAGTAAAATTAATTTGTGAAAGTTTGTTCTCTTGAAAGTTTACATATTTTGGTTGAATTACTTAAAAGGGATGGAATAATTGAATTCAAACTGGTATATTTTTTATAATTGATTACTTACACTTACAAGTATTTTTTATAGCTACCTACTTTTGAAAGTTTAGGAAAAGTATTCACAAACTTATACAGGTATTATCTCATTTAATTAGGTATTTTATTTCATTCTATAAATTATATCTTAAGCACTAGATCAATTTTAATAGTTTTGACTCTTCACATCAGGTGGCGAGTCAAACATATTAATTACAGACACACATTTATATTTTATAAGTCGCGTGTTTCTATAAACTTCCGCTGCAAATTTGTATTCAAGATAATACTATTTTGATGCAACTATTGACACATTAATAAAAAGCGCAGACAGCTCAATGCTTCGTTGGTCTCAATCCCCACTTGTTAAATTGTCACCACCAATTAAACACCCCTTTCTTTCATCAATTTTCGGGCTTCGGAAGGCACGTTCGATGAGTTTGCCACATGTCCTGTTTAATATGGACATCTGACTGAATGTGGTCATCATTACCAATGCCTCTTGCCACTAATTTTGTTATTAATGACATGACGTAGAAGTCGTGCTGGTGCGTTCATAATTACATATTTCTTTCTGTATGAACTAATTACATACAGAAAGTCAACTAATTTACTGTGGTAGATTTTATACCCGAAGTTTTCATAAAAATATATAAAAGTATGCGTATGCCTAGGTATTTATTAGGTAATGTTTCAACACAGTTTTCGGAAAATTGAGGCCCGTAAAACATACTTTTTGTTAAATAACTAGCGACCTCGCCCTGGCTTCGCACGGGTACAATATGGGTTGACAACAATTTGAATATCTACATAAATACGCTTGTAACTACATATCTATTAAAGATAGATATATGCTACCGTAGACTTTTTTGTAGATCATTTTATTCCACGTATTTCATTCCTACATATCTTTGGTGCACTAGATGGAGACCATGATCCAGCAGTGGATCTTAAAGGTTGATGATGATGATGATGATGATGAGTGATTATAAAGCAACCGACTCGTGGTCACACTGGTGCAACTACGATGATTTTTTTATTTTTAACCGAACTTCAAAAAAGGAGGTTTACAATTCATCATATTTTATGTTTTTTTATGTATGTTCCCCGATTACCTGAAGACGCCTGGACCGATTTGGGATATTTTTTTGTTTGAAAGGGTATACTTTCCAGGTGGTCTTATGGTCATCAGGTCAGGATCTGAGGATGGGATCATGGAGAAATCAAGAACTCTTCAAATTTTATAGGCACAATTAAAGCGATTTAAGTATTTTTTTTGTAGTGACTTGTGCATTTGCTTTCGGAAAGCACATTTTGGTTTTGAAGGCGTTTTTTTTTCTTCGTCAGATGTGGTTATTGCATTATCCGAACCACGCTCGTTGCTACAAATAAGTTAAAAATAGGTTAGCGAGAAGCGTGGTTCGGATAGTGTGACAACGATACCAGTGTGACAAAAACGGTGTGACGACGAGTCCGCACTGGAATATAATCGTACGCATCAAATCACAGATATTATAACGTTTCATAACCATAGAGTCATAGTAACTGATATTTATACCAATGTATCCGCCCCGGTTTTACCCGTAGAGTTTTTGATTACATTGTATTGTTTTCCTCTTGTTATACTAATATATTTTTTTAAATGTAACAAAATAATATATGCCGAAAGATGTTCTCTATCACTCTCGGGCCCTGTCTGGATATCTCTGTGCAAAAAATCACGAGTATCCGTTGCTACGTTTTGACGTGAAAGAAGGACAAACAAACGCGAATATCTGTTGATATACGGAACCTTAAGTTTACTATCAGTCGCCTGCTTCTTCATACGCGTTGTATTACGAACACAACGTTTACACGTTTCACCCCTTAGGGGTTAATTTTCTAAAAATCGTTTCTTATTGCACCTTTACACCCCCTAAGGAATATACCTTCCAATTTTCATATTTATATCTTCATTGCTTTAGGCTGTGCTATAATTGTCAGTCAGTCAGCGACACGACGGTTTGTTTGTTTGTTTGTTTGAACGCGCTAATCTCTAGAACTACCGATCGGATTTGAAAAATGATATAAATTTGCATTTGATAGCCAAATTCTATATAACATCACGCTGTGACCCATAGAAGCGCAGCAGTAACCATTAACGCGGGTGAAACCGCAAGGGACAGCTATTATTTTATAAATGTATTTTTTTTAAATAAGTCCATACTTAAGAGTTTTCTTTTTACAAAGAAACAAACGTAGCTTTTCATTTATAAAGATGAAAATGCTCGCTTCAAAAGGGAATAAATAAACTGTAGTATATAAAATAAATAATAATGGCACTTTTTAATGTCCTTGCCAACATACTTCTAAATGACTATACATACGTACACTTTTATGACTTTGTTTCGACCACTCATGATAGCTGGCGAGTCCACTTCTGAATAAGCGCTACCAAACTCAATTAAACTCAAAGAATGACTAGAAAACTCAAACTTTTACATTAAAATTGCCCGGAAATTCCGGCAGAGGGCTATCTCGATGTATGTTCTTTAAACATATTAAAACTTCATAATTGAGGGCAATGTTCGAAGCTCTCACAGCGGTTGAACATGTCTACTAGAAGTAAAAGGTATAAGGAGACGAAAGAATAAGTACGTCAGGATCCTAGCAAATGACGTTCTGTTACATCTGAGATAAAGGGAGTGGTAGTCTTTAATATATTATGGAAGACTCGGCAGACATCAGATGATATAGGCAATTAATGCTCATTTCTGGGTACGATTTCCAGGTAAGTAGAGCCGATGATAAAGTCTGAACTATCATTGAGCTACGTATTAAACAGCAAAATTAAGTAAAAAAAATTGGCCATAGAGATTCGAACTCGCATCATGGAGAGAGTTTCGTACATTTTCGTACCATTTTTTTCTGTGAGAACTTAAACTATGAGCGAGGCCCTATATTTTTTATTTTTTTATTTTAGACAAAGTAATTTCGGAGATAGGGGTGGTGTTCAATTTTCTTATATGTACTTATACGTTCATGATTGCGCCATCAAACTCTATGTACGAAACTTCAACTTTTGCATATAGTAGATTCGGAGAAATAAAGCTTAAGAAACATACACGAGAGTGATCCTATAAGGGATCCGTTTTTAAGGACCATTTGTACCATCGATGGTATTTTACCACTGAATTTTACAAATGGTACAATTCAGTGTTTTATTTTACCCGCAGCGGAAGACCATTTCTTCCTCTTTTAGCCGATGATATTTGTAAGGCTATATCTAACGAGTAGCCAGTTCTGTTGAGGCATGATATTTTGTCGGATTATGTTACATAAGTTTTTTTTAATTATAAAATACATGGCCGGGATCCGGGATCGAATCTGTCGCCTGCCTAGTTAATACTAGAGTCTTAACCACTCTTTTACGAATATGCTTTATTTCTCGGCTTCGCCCTTGAAAGAAATTGAAATATTAAAAAATATTTATTTTGGCCCACTAATTTATAATGAAAGAACTATGTACATTATCCGGCAAACCGTACAAAGAGGCTTTTCCATCTATAATACCTAAACAGAACTGGCCACTCGTTAGGTATAGCCTCAAAAATAATTGGCTGAATGAGGATTACTTTGTCTTCCACTGGGTACCCTGTGGCCGGCAACGGTTCCGGGAGCTGTAAGGCAACCCGTGAAGAATATAAAAAAAATATATAAAATTTTAAAACGATACGTGTTTAATTATTATTTGTGTTTTAGAACATTGCTTTTTAAGTGGGTAGGTACCTACATCCGATCAAATTACATTTTTCGCATACACTATCATAATTACGTCCTCATAGGGGTTGAAATTTGAAAACAAAACGCTATAAAACACTACAAAAGTTTGAAATTATGCTGTTTTTGGATCTAATGAACCTAGGACTTCCAGTTCAAAGTCACTCTAACCATTGTTATATAGGTGATTTATAGCTTTATTGGAACTAGAAATATTTGGAGAAAGTAGGTAATGCCAATTCAGAGCAGATTTGTGTCAGACGAGATAGTACCTCTAGTGTCGCGCGCCGACATTGAGTAATCAATCAATCAGCAGTTTACACTTACAAAGGGATGATAATAAAAACTCACGGAATGATTTCGGTTCCTTTGTCCTTCTGGTTTTATCAATTCTGGAACTTTCTTTGTAGATAATATTTAAGGTTTCGTATTTATATGTTATATATATATTATTTTATTTTGAGAATTTTCGCAGATTCTAGGAATTTGGTTGCATGAAACAAACTAACTTATTATTTATAAAGTGGGAGTTATAGATCGTTTTCAAATTGTAAAACCAGAATCTGAAATTATAATAATAGATTAGGACAGGTATTTTATCAAAATGCAAAAGTTACTTCTGCTAGACAATAAACGAGTCTCTGGCGACCGAGCAATGGCGGTATAAATACACCTAGCTAGGCAACTGACTGGAAGAGGCTACAGCGACCCTGAAAACCTAAATAGTTTTAAAATGTCTGGTACAGAAAGCAAGGGGAAACCACTGCACTATTCTTCCCAAGAAAGTTAACCATGGCGAGTCAATATAAGGACGCTCTGTGGACCGCCATGATTGACCATGACTGCTCTGTGAAGAGCACTACAACTGATTCTAAGACAATGGTTAGCTTAGTACCTATTGCAAAGAAAAGTCGACCCAATTTCTTTAGAAATTATCTAAATAACAGTACATTTTATGACAATGAAGTGATTACACATACATTACAATTTTATTCAATACCCACCCTTTTAAGATTTGTAAACGACATCATTTAATTCAACCCATTTTGCTCAAATCTAGCTGTATATATTGATTCTGTTCGAAAATTGCTCTCGAAATCGCTTTTAAATAATACGATTTTGAGAGAGAAGTGTTTTCTGTCGACTGGCACGCTTAAGCGCGGCTAAGCTTAGATTTTCTCTCGAATCCCCACTCTGATTGCACAAACGCCTCGGTTCGGGGCATAAAAATTTTACAGCCTCCATTGCGATCAGTGAAAAAACACAGATTTTATCGCTTGAGAACGTTACCACTAGATGTGGCATTACATTTACAACAGATGCTGAGTTCGCACCGTGCTTACCTAATTTTAAGGACGTTTCAACTAACAAACAATAAACCAATTTAGAAAAATCAATATACAATTTTTACCACCACCAGTGTTTTAATGGCCACATAACAAATAATAAAAGTCGTCTAACGTTTTTAGGGTTCCATCTGTGTTTGTTACTGCTTCACGCAAAAACTACTGGACGGATTTTGATGAAACTTTACAATGTTATAGCTAATACATCAGAATAGCACAAAGGCTATAGACAAAAAAAACGCGGTAGAATATATCTGTAGCATACCATATTGTACCCGTGCGAAGCCAAGGGCGGGGTCATTAGTATTTAAATCAGTATATCATTCATTATCCCTTATCTTTGAAATTTGCAAACTGATTTTTTTACATAACTGGCTCTAATACATGGTCTGATTTGGCAGGAAATTTTATAGATATCTACTTAGTTACAGTTTTTGAATAAAATGAAAAAATACGGAACCTTCGCTGTCTGACTTGAAAATTGATTTGTGTCGGGTTCTAAGGACCACAAACATTATCAGATTTTTAATAATGAAATTTAATATTATTTTTTGTTTACTAAGAAATTCTATACAAACGCAAGAGCCGTCACCTTAATGGACAAAGTCATTTATTCTTTTCAAGAATCTCTCAATAAGTAAATTGGACCAAAATAGTACACGCAACCTTTTGTTATGAAGGTTCACAATAAATTTCGCTAGAAAAATTCTTTATTTCTGAATGAAAAAAGGCTTTCAACATCGGTTGACGTTATTCTCTTGGGTGTTCGGATTCAGATTTCCTTTCACGCAATGATTGCACAAACGCGTATGGAATAGGCCGACAAAAGCTTTTGCGATATCTTGTGATCAAAGACTTTGACAGATAATGTTCGAATATTGTATTTATAGCTCTTTAATGTGACCATTTTAACCTTTACACATAATAACATATCTTTCAGTGTCTTTCTTGACGTAAATAGCCTAATCTATTTATACATGAATGGAAAAATATTGGTAAGTATATCAAATAACACGAAATAATAAAGAGAGAGGCAGACCCCGGGTTCGATCCCGGATCCCGGCCATGTACCAATGGGTTTTTAATTAAAAACTTATGTACATAATCCCATCTAAATATATATAACAGAACTAGCCACTTGTTAGGTATAGCCCCACAAATACCATTGGCTAAACGAGAGAGACTTCTTCCGCTGTAACACCGTTCCGGAGCTGTAAGGCAAGCTGTGAAGAAAGAAAAAAAAAACTAGAGTGAGTTTGTTCGTAAGAAAACAATCTTGATCGATTTGAAACAGTTTTCACTGTCATTGCGCGATATTATTTAAAAATCAAAATCAAATACTTTTATTCAAAATTTGATACTAAACTTCAAATATAATAAACTAGGAACCATCACAATAGGACATTACTTTTTAAGGTTCCGTACCCACAGTATGCCAACGGAACCTCTATTACTAGGCTCCGCTGTCCGTCTGTCCGTCCGTCTGTCACAGGGCTGTATCTTTTGAACCGTAATATGTAGACACTTGAAATTTTCACAGAGTGTGTATTATTATGGCCGCTATAACAAAAAATAATTTAAATAAAATAAAGTTGAAATTAAAGGGGGTTTTATGTAAAAAAATTTGGTTAGCTGGTTAATTATTATTATAACCAATCAAACGGAAGCTCATGACAGGATTTCCTACGAATCCACTCAATAAGTAAATTACTTTGGAACAATTTTAGTAAATAATTTTAAACTCCATTTTGAATTACTTAATTGAAAGTAAATAAATTAAATCTCACTACAAAAGCGTTATTTTGATTGAAAAATGTTTCAGTGGTTGAAGAAATACACCTGAATAATTTCAATTTTATTCAATCGTACTTATTTAAATTTATCTAGAACATCGTTTATTATTCTCTTCTAGCCGAGACTCGATTTGTTTTCGCATGGTGTAGCAATTTTTCGTCTGAGCGCTCAATCGGTGGTAGGCTGAATAACTAATTAGTTACCCATATACAGGATACTGGTGCATGTAGCGCGGATTAAGTTTAAATTGTGATACAATCATTTTTATTACCTGAAACTCTTTAAAAAACTCTGTGACAGTTTAAAAGTTTATAAAAATTGTATTACTGGTAATAATGTCCACGTTTAGCTAATTACATATTTTAAACAATACAGGGGAAAAGCTTTTCGGGTTCTTTGCACGAACGATTTAAGAGAAAGGATAGAAAATTGCTGCTCAGACTTTTTTTGCCCAAGTGGGAATTGAACTTTCGGTTGCAAGTTCAGCACTAGCTTTTGCGCTATTAACACTCTATACCGATTGAAAAGGTATATTTTTTTTAATGTAAAAAATATCTTCTTCATAAATAAAAATGAAATGCTGTTCGTTGGTAAGCGCATCACTTAAGAACGGCTGGACCGATTTTGTTAATTCGTCCCAATCAGGATTTTAAGGAAAGAAAAATTTGATAAGTTACCCGAAAAAAATCGAGAAAATTGTATAAACTCAAGATTGTATAAAATCGAGCTTTATATAATAATAAGTGTGACAAGCCGGCCGTGCATTAAAATATTAGTTTTTTGGTTTGAGTGGGATTGAACCCGGGACCTCGAATTGCAAGAATAACTAAGGAATTAGAGAGAATCATTAACAAAATTTACATTTTAAAATAAAGTGGGTTAGATAAAAGGTAAAGCTACTTTATTAAATCGAGAATAGGTCCCGATCTAAATTTAGAGCGCTATCTATCTTTCTTCAAATAAAAGTCAAAACTATCTGACTGACGGATCAGTATGATACTGAAATAAAATAAACTTCTCATCGATTGTACGACAAGTTTTGAAATAAACCTCGAGTATATTTAAAAATTAGTGCTATATAGACAGTGGCATCGTAACATCGTGCGATATGTAGTATATTAATTAGGTACCTATATTAATTAAATTCCAGTATAATTAACAAAATATGTATTTCTTTCAACTACACTGTAATTTCCTCATTTACTGTTATAGAGCAATAAATTACTATGGAAATCCATATCATCCTTCTCTTGATTTTTTAAATTAGGTTATTTTTCTGTAGAAGGGACTTTTAATGTAGAAATAATTATAAACATAAATACTTTTTCTATATAGCTCCGTACTGCTTTGTTGATACTGGTTTCTTTTTATCAACTTTCATGCTGAAAGAAAAGCAGATTAAAAACCTCGCTGAGAATGGCTTACTTCTTGTTGCACTTATGCTTTTAGAGAAAACTAAAACTCGAAACTAGCCTCTTTGCATTCCGTCCAAATGGAAAAGTGTAACAATTATTTTTTCATCCAACTACGCAACAATGACAAAATAGCGATGAGTAGGCTCTACTTTACTGCACATAATGCTGTAATGTTGTATGAAAATCCATAATATCCCGCTCTGGGTTTTGTTTTAAATTAGGTTCTTTTTCTGTAGGCACTTAAAAGGTACTTTTTAAGGTAGACGTATTATAAGATTTATGTGGCGGGCATGTTGCTTTATTGAATAAATTCTTTTTTATTAATTTTTCATGACGTTGACGATGTAAATTTGGAAAAACAGGTTGCTAACCTTGCTAAAAGTGTGACTTTTTACTTCACTATTATTTTCAGAGCGAATTTAACACTCGAAAAAACATAGGCTGTTTAGCTGTATTTGCCTTTGCCTTCCATTAAAAAAATATTTTTTAAATAATTATGTAACAATTATTTTTTCTAAATAAAGAAAATTTTGATTAGTTTTTTTTTGTTGTTGTTGAAAGAAAAGCAGATTACGAACGTCGCTGAGAGTGACTTATTGTTGCACTAGTGTTTTTAGAGCCGGGCTCCCAAACTAACACTCGGCGCAACAAGAAGTCACTTTCTGCTCAGGTCAGTAATCTACTAGAAATGGCCCAAAACAATCTAACTAATAACTAAAAGTTTGTGCGTTTGAACGGGCTTATCTTAGAAACTACAATCACATTATAGATTATTACTCTACTAGCTTTTCGCCTGTATTTCTTTACTTTACTCTATTAACTTTAATGCCCTTCAGTTCAAACAATTTGCAATTTTTCGGGCAACTTTTAAAATTTTTCTTTCCCTTAAAACCTTCAGACTAATAAGAAGAAAAAAATTGCGCTTACCAACGAACAGTATGTAATTTTTATTTATATAGATGAAATATCTACTTCATACTCCACCATTTTCCAGTTGTACCTAACCCTTTCTAAAATAACAGAGAAATTTATTAAAAATTACAGTAAGACATAGTTTATCGTAGCTGCTGAGGCAGTTTATACTCTCCCGGGCGTGATAACCGGTGTTGATTGCGCAAACGGGCGTGCGCTTGAGATAAAGAGCCGTGCAACCTCCAACTACTTGCGATCAAAGAGTCGCCTTTTTACACTAAAACCTTTTTACATGACCGCTTAACGCCCTATTTCAGCGGGAAAAGAAATTTAAAAGTCAGTCAAAATAGAAGCTTGTGAAAGGTTCGAATTTATCCGAATTATAACGCACCATTACGGTCTTTATATCTTGAGGCGTAGACAGAAAAGTTTGGATTATTAACGTCTCATTTTAAACGGAACAGGAATTTGATACCGTCGATCTTAATATCAATCCTCTATCCAAATCTCATTGCATTGTGAATTCGTGAGCTTTTTTTTCTTCGCGGGTTACCTTGCGGCTCCCGAAACCGTGTTATCGGTCCCAGGATACCCAGCGGAAGATCAAGTCTCCCTCTTTCAGCCGATGGTATTTGTGGGCCTAACGATTGGTCAGGTAAATTTAGACGGAGAAGTCTCTAAGTGTAGTTTGTCGGATTATTTAGGTACTTAAGGGTCCTATACTGGGAATTTGTATGAAGATATTACTATTCCCAATTTCTCTGTAAATACTCCACCTGTGTCACTGTAATTTAGCATATAGTTACTTATTCAATATATCTAACTGAAATAGTCGTTATTTTTTCAATTGGTTTTATTTAATAGGAAATATGGGTGGTAGAATAAAGGATTATTCTGCCCCTTCTGTCTCTTTCATAATCTATCACAAAACTCTAAATTTTTTTTAAAGCGCTCTTATACCATTATTCTTCAATTATATATATCGCTTTTTCTTGTAGCTTATTGAAAATCCAAAAAAAAAAATATTTTATGATTTTTTAATTTGGCAAAAATAATAAAATAATTATTATTTTAAATTTTCAATAAGCTACCAAAAAATTCGACATATATAATTGAAGGGTAATGGTATAACAGCGCTTTTAAAAAAAATTAGAGTTTTGTGATAGATTATGAAAGAGACAGCAGGGGCAAAGTTAAACTACCCATATTTCCTATTCAATAAAACCCATTGAAAAAATAAGAGCTATTTCACTTAGATATATTCAATAAGTAACTATATGCTAAATTACAGTGACACAGGTGGACTATTTACAGAGAAATTGGGAATAGTTTATCCCAGAAAAATTCCCAATATAGGACCCTTAAGTTTTTAATTATAAAAATCCTATGTAGTTGGTCGGGATCGAACGCTGGTCCCTAGTTGCTACCAGATTCTATATTTGTGACCTTTACATTAGAATTTATATAGGTACTCATTGTAATTGCAGAATGTTGTATAAAAAATCATTTGGGCGTTTTGGAGCCTATTCTAGACAAATATTGGGATAGACTGACGAACAAACATAATAATTTCACTGAGATATAATTGGTATTCAATTTGAAATCACAGACAGATTACATCATATTTATTTGTAAAGATTTTAAGAATGATGTCCCCTCATAAGCACGAGAATAGGGTAATAGAAAATTGCAGTACAGAGTAATAAATTTTGAATGCTGAGAAAAATGTTTAGCTTTTTGTAGATGCGTCTTGAGATCAAGAAAAATATACTTTGCTAAAGTTTTTGGGTAACGATGATAAAAGACCTCGATTTCGGGCCGCGGCGAAGATTTCATTATTTTTGTTGGGCAGCGGAATATGTTATTATCTCAGAAAAACAAAAAGGATAGACATATCATACAGTCGGTGCTTGTTCGCACGCACACATTTAAGCCTCCAAACAATGCCTCAGCAATAGGAATGTATATACTTGTAGGGGGACTAGCTACACTTTTATCGACCGTCGTCATCTGTCTACTTTTTTGTTGGTCTGAGGTTATTATTTGTTCGTGCCACCATTACGTATCCAATATGTTTGCACGGTTTAGTAAATCCTTTCCGACTTTCATCACTTATTATTCTTTCTACGTTTATATTGTTTTTATGCAAACAACTCGCTAGAGAGCCGTATTTCAATATTTATTCGAAGGGTTCAATCAGTATTCGTACCGTCGTGTATGCCAAACATTACTTACCTGAAATTTCTAGATATTGACTTATTATTTGTAGATTTGCGTGAAAGGAGATTGTTTTATTGTTGCGAAAGGGGAATAAATGTAAGAGGTTTAAACGTTTTGGGAGATTTATGTAATAAATTGTTACTTTGCTATATTTTGACAAAAAATTAGAAGCGACTTGTAAAGTGTATTTTTTTACTTGTCTTATTTGGTAAACAAACTGGTGAGGAAATTAACAGCCCTTACCTTCGAGATGCTCTTTAATCCATAGGTCGCTGTGCTGCTTCTGTTCGATGTTTTGGTTTTCTCTTTCTCACCTTTCCTTCACAATATATATTTGAAAATTTAATTTATGTCAAAAAGAACATTGATTCATATAAAAGAAACAGAGACATACACAACGTCAATACTAGAAATAAAGATAAACTTGTGGGTTGTGTGAGTCGACTTCACAAAATCAAAAATTCCTATAAGGGGTTATGTATCCAATTTTATAATAAGGTCCCCTCTGACATACAAAATCTAACATATAATGCATTCAAAGTTACAATAAAACTTAAATTAATTAACAAAAGTTATTATAAGATATCTGAGTACTTGGATGATAAGCATCCGTGGGCATAGCTTGTGATCGTTCTGGCAGGCTGTCTCGTTTCAATAATTAGATAGGCATATAAATTAATTTTTAACTATCGATTTCATGTTTCAATTTTGTTTTTTTTTAATTGTAATTGTATTTTAGTGACATATTATTTAGACATTTTATTATATAAATTGTATTTTACTGTTAATCTGCTAATTCAAAAGTGTATTGTATTTCTAATTGACTGTTTCAAGTGTGCCTTGTGTACCTACGAAATAAATATATTTTGAATTGAATTGAATTGCACCACACTTTTCTTCTTAACCTAGCTTACTTACTAAGTTGCGTATAAACAATATTGTCTTTGCGTTAGCGATTTGAGTAGGCAGCGCGACGGCTTAACGGGTAAGAATAGCGTGACTCGATTGCGGTACGTTGCGACACTTGCGACCAACCTCTCGACCGTCCGGGCACTTGACACACACTGGCAGGACCGTTATAAGGAGAACGGAGGGTAGGTAGGAAAATGTATGAAATATGTGTGGCGTGTTGTGTGTATGTATTGTGTAATACAAAATTGGCCTGACCACAAACTTTGCATGTCTTATTTTGTAATTTTTTTAAAATTTGAGTTTAAACAATATTATTATTAGTTCTACAAATGTAAAATAGGTTAAAAATGTTAACTATTTTGTAAAATTGTTAATACTTCTTCTCACGCCTTAATTCCCTTAGGGTTGGCAGAGACCAAACATTCACTGGCTACGATCCTGGCAACCCTCTTTTGCCTCATTCAAATCTGTGTATTGTTTCAATCAGCGCCTCGTAATTATAAAAATTAATGAAATCTAAATGTCTGTCTGTAATTTGAAAATTTATACCAACATCTAAATAATAGGGGTTTTTTAATTGCACATCAGAAAATATTTATTGCACATCAAATAAATTATTGAAAGTACGATCCTGTTAGCACGTAGAGGTAGTTTAGTTTTTTTATAACCGCGCATAAACCCACCCTTCAAGACACACGACCTTTCAAGTGGGGGTAGTACAATACCATAATAATATTTTGAGGTAAGTGTTTTGCTATGCAATCAGTATTTTTGATGGGAAATGGACATTTTTTTTATTTGCAGTTAAGGGTCCTATACTGGGAATTTGTATGGAGATATTACTATTCCCAATTTCTCTGTAAATACTCCACCTGTGTCACTGTAATTTAGCATATAGTTACTTATTCAATATATCTAAGTGAAATAGTCGTTATTTTTTCAATTGGTTTTATTTAATAGGAAATATGGGTGGTAGAATAAAGGATTATTCTGCCCCTTCTGTTTCTTTCATAATCTATCACAAAACTCTAAATTTTTTTTAAAGCGCTCTTATACCATTATTCTTCAATTATATATATCGCTTTTTTTGTAGCTTATTGAAAATTAAAAAAAAAAAATTTATGATTTTTTAATTTGGCAAAAATAATAAAATAATTATTATTTTAAATTTTCAATAAGCTACCAAAAAATTCGGCATATATAATTGAAGGGTAATGGTATAACAGTGCTTTTAAAAAAAAAATAGAGTTTTGTGATAGATTATGAAAGAGACAGCAGGGGCAAAGTTAAACTACCCATATTTCCTATTCAATAAAACCCATTGAAAAAATAAGAACTATTTCACTTAGATATATTCAATAAGTAACTATGTGCTAAATTACAGTGACACAGGTGGATTATTTACAGAGAAATTGGGAATAGTTTATCCCAGAAAAATTCCCAATATAGGACCCTTAAATACTAACCATCATATTATATGCAAGTCTGTCTGAATGTTTGTCTAGAATTAGCTACGAAACGGCTGAAATAATTTTGATGAAACTTTCAATATTCGTAATTTAAAGGGCGAAATGGTGAAATATAAAAATATAAAATGGTCCGTCTGTGGTTTTAACTAGGTGGACCACGTTTGAATCCGGCCATGTACCAATTTTTTTTAAAATATTTTTAAATAATAATTTTTTTTTTTCTTTTTTTTTCAGATTTAGAGAATATAATGTGTGTAGGTGTATAAACCATGACATACAAAATAAACTAATGAACACAGTGTTGTGAAAATACATAAGTGATGAAGTGATGTGAACTTATTGTTTCCCATCATGTGGTTTGTGGGTGTGTCGTTTTTTCTTGGATTTATTGGTAAGCGAAAATATTTTTCTAAATACCGTTTAGTCTCATTGATTCATCAGGTCGACACAACTGAACCGATTTGAATGAAATTTGGTATATATATTTGAATATACAAATAAAGACGAGGGAGATGTTTGAAATATACATATTAGGCATGCCGCACATTTGGCAACTACTGACCGCAACAGTTCCACGACTAATGGCCGCCATAAGTTACGGACACGGTATCATCATACAATTTGTATGGATTCGACGCAAATTTGGCGTTCGAGTAGTGGCGTCCGATTACGGTGGGCCGCCCCGAGAATATCCGAGTAAATCCATGTATTCAAGAGCCGGGCATTCCTTGGTTGACCATTGGTGCGGACCCGTCGTTTTTGGCCTTCGAGTCAAATCCTAACCCCATGGGAGTGCACTGCGCTCCCTACTTGTGGCCTCGTCTAGTCACCGCGGTAATGATTCCACATTTGCTCACACAACTCGACTGTTCTCTGTGGAATACTTTTCCACTCTGACTGCGATAGGCTTGTTATTTGTTCGATAGGTATCGATATTTTTGAGCGATATTTCCAATATATCGATTTATCGATATAAAATTCCAACTATCGAAAAGGTATAAAACATATTTATTTCTTTCAGACCCACAAACAAAATTTGTTCTTGATTTCAGATAATTATTACTGATTTATTAGAAATTATGTCTGTTGATTTTTTACCTAGTAATGTAAGATGATTGAGGTAAAATTTAAATTAGGCTAAATATACTAATTTTTAGAGCGCCAATGTTCTCTTTGAAACTAAACTATTTTGAATTTCCGACATCCCTAGACTGTGATTAGTAGTCCACTATATATCGCCACTACATCTTATTACATCCACGAAAATAAACGTACTATTACCATGCTGATGAAATCAAGAATAAAAACTGGATATTTTATGTTTATCTAGAGATTTCATGAATAAGAATAATTATTTTGAACTAAGTGCCACTTGCGTAGAACAAAAAGATGCCAGCCCTCATTTAGCAATACAACTAATTTTCTTCATTTTAGTCACAACATCATCTTTCACTCCGCATTCTTCTCTAATGACATCGTTCCGGATGCAGTTAATACGCTTTATATCACACATTCTACGTAAAGACCGCATTTCCACTGCATAAGTGATGGAACTAAAACAGCATTATGTACTATATATTAATAATATATAATAATCTGTCCTCATTGTCAGCTGCTTAACCGCTGTTAACGGTTACAGCTACCAAAATATTAAAACTGCTAAAGTATGTTTGTTTCTCCTTCTTTTATGTCAATAACAGAGATAGTTAGTTGGAGGGCCGTGAAGTGACAACAGGTGACTTTTGGGAAAATATATTATTCCTCCAGAAAAAAATTCATAAACAATTT
This sequence comes from Nemapogon koenigi, assembly GCA_963924495.1. NCBI lineage: Eukaryota > Metazoa > Arthropoda > Insecta > Lepidoptera > Tineidae > Nemapogon > Nemapogon koenigi. Next base: position 6,450,395 of record OZ004644.1, on the reverse strand, counting down.
TTCTACCCATGCAAAGCGTAACTTTCTGGAACTTTTGCCAATAAAATCGTGTTCTAAAGCAATGCACAGACCATCAAGTACCTAGTAAAACTAAAGTGTTAAATTTAATCGTTGAAATGTTTCTCACTTGTATCTAGGTCATATTACGATTAGTTAAACACTAATAAATATATACCTGTCTATATGTATGGCTAATGTTTCTATAATTAAAACTATATAAATTATATTTATCATCACGCCATTTATCAGATTGAGGCAATGTGCTACGACCCTGACCTACTTCTTTCGCTTCTTTATATTCATCACATGGCTCCCAGACATCCCCGGTATTTTGAACTATTTGAAAATTGCTCTCAATCATCATAATATGTTCAATCACATTTCTAGCTAATAATAATATATAGGCTGTCTCAAAAGTCAAGGATAGCAGAAAAGGGGTGGATAGGGGTTGAAATTCTGAGAAATTATTAGTCTACAACATATTATAAAACGAACTCACCCGCCGCGTCTGTCTGCTACTATATATACTAAACGGATTTTATTGCGGTTTTCACTATTGATTCAGCGGGAAGGTTTAAGAGTATTAAAAATTTACCTATCATGTTTAGGAGCTAAGCATTTACAGTATCAAGTCGGTGAAAAGTTAGCTCCAGCGAGTTTTCATGGTGTATGCTATTTAATCCTTCGGAAATATAACAAAATGATGTAGTAAAGAAATGTGTAGAATAAAATAGTCTACAAGATAGTCTGCGGTATTCAAATTTCACCCGTGCGAAGCCGGGAGCGAGGTCGCTAGTTATTATATACCTACATAAAGTATTCAATCATAATCACGCTTTAGCAGAATGTCAGAAAGTTATTTTGTTAAACTTCGACAAAATATCATATCTCTTTATTTATGGTTTTTTATGACTTTATTTCTTCTTGGCTTCTAATTAGAACTACTAGGTATATTTAATACATACATACCTTCACGCCTGTTTCCTAAAGGGGTATGCAAAGAAGAACAACAAGAAAAAGACGACAAAGACTAACCTTCATGGATCAAATATCTAATATCCTTAAAAAAGATCAAATAAGTAGTACTAAAAATGCAAGTGCATGTATGAAACGATGTAATGTTTGAATTGTAATGAATCAAGAGAAGTATGCAAATATCGAGAGAAGTGGCGCTTTATTTAATTAATAACTAATTGAGGGTGCGTCAGATCGAAAAATGCTAAAGGACTTTTCGTCTTAGAATTTCATACACCCCTTTTCTGCTGTCCTTCACTTTTGAGACACCCTGCATAATGCTTACAACGCTCGTCATGTTTGCCTGTCTCTATTTCAGTTTAGGTATAACCACAGAAGTAACAAAAGTAGATGCTAATAACGCACAGAAATTTCTTTTAGTACTTACTAATTTTAAATTTAAAACGATGGAATGCATAAGCCAATTTGAGTGTAATTATTTCATGTGAGACTTTCTTTCATTCATCTGGTAAAAAATCGATGAAAAATTTCACAAAAAATTGTGTCCAAGATTGTATGATTTTTTTTATGTCATCCTTTGTCATTCAAAATACATAATTACAGAAAGCCGGGATTCGTAGCCAGTTATTTTTAAGAATTGAAACATCGGCATGAGAAAATACCTGCACAATACACAAACACTTCCTATTCAAAGAGTTCCCCGTTTCATTTCTCTGCAAGTTTGCAGCTGAACCACAATACATTAAGTATAGGAGCAAAATGCATTGTCATCACTACATAGTATAAAACAAAGTCGCTTTCTCTGTCCCTATATCTCTATGTATGCTTAAATCTTTAAAACTACGCAACGGATGGATTTTGATGCGGTTTTTTAATAGATAGAATGATTGAAGAGGAAGGCCGTTTATATGTATAATAAAATCCACTAATGTGATGTCGTAAATAATTAAATTTTTTCTGCTTACATTGCAAACGCTGGCTGAACCCTACGAGATAGATCAAAATAATGTACTACAGTATTGTACACCTTAAAAATGTCTACAAAAAAGTCCATTTTTTATCCTTTACTTTTTACAAGAAATAATGGCTTATTTACGAAGCTATTTTAAGCAATACAGCATTAATCCTTATCCAATTAAGTACCTTAAATACATTGTGCATTTAATATAGATCAATATGGCCCTTTACAGCATGTAATTTAAATGAATATTTTCGAAGATATTACAGATTTAAAATGCAGGGACATAGCGCTTGCGGCGGTACCGGTATTTAGTATCAGCATTGCACCCGTGCGGAGCCGGGGCGGGTCGCTAGTGTTATATAATCGTGTCGCTATTGACACTCCGTTTGATACTGCATTGATTTGGATGAAGTAAATGCACTGATAGCAATGTCTGCATTTAGTCATATTTAACAGGACAGGTGGCAATATGTGTTATAATGATCTAGCTGTCTAATCCGTCAGAGATGTAACAAAATTGTGTAGGAAAGAAATTATGTAGAATTAAATGATCTACAAGAAAATCTGCGGTAACATAATATAAACATAAACCTTTCAACGTGTTTAAACCAAAATATACTAGTTTTATTAATTTTAGTTACAACGTCATGGTTCACTCCGCATTCTTCTCTAATGACATCGTTCCGGATGCGGTCAATACGCTTTGTATCAAGCATTCTACGTAAAGACCGCATTCCACGTATTTACGTAGGTAACTATTAGGTATTCAAATTGTTGCAAAACCGCGAAGCAGGATCGCTAGTTATCATATAATTTTAAGTGAGCATATCTTGTTGTATATTTGGTTTCTCTTGATGAAATTTTACATGTAGATAATGTTTCACTTGCTTTTCAATGACTCTAGATGTCATCCATGGAAAAAAAGACGACGAGCAAAGCTTAATCGTTCCGCTACTATACATAAAATGGCGGGGTACTAATAATTTAAGGCGAGGTAATTCGAATATGAGATTTGTATATAGTCTTATAGTCAATACTTTATTAAAACAATATTAAATAATATATATCTACATACAAAGTTTAAATATAATAAAAATTAAACACAGGGAACCCCATGAGTGGCTCTCTAATCATGACTATGTAGGATACCTACATACTCATAAGTAGAAAACTTTCTCGAAATCACTGTCCTGCGGTAAAGTGCCAAGAAGGCTAGCAGCGTTTCCTCGCTGTATAGCTATGCTAATACGTTGTCCAAGGTATGCTCCAGCCCTCTTGTCACCTGAAATGTCGATTAGACGAAATGATAGTTCCTTATATAACTTCTGCGCTCCGAGGCCCCACGGACCCATGGTTTCAACCCCAAACGGTGCAAATAAGTAATCTTGTGCAAGGTTTGCGTACTTACGCCGTTTGAGGTTTTCAGCTGTTGTTGCTGCTGCACCAGCATTATTAGACGTAGCCTGGACGTGAGAAGCCGCCAATGTATCGACACAGGTAGCGTCCCACACTAACGGTCTTCCCTGCGTCCAGGTCATACCGTCGGGCCTCTTTCCATCATCACGTGCTATACCAGGCGGCTCTAATATAGCTGGCACGTGGACAGTGGCAAGGGCCTTACGGATGACATCATTAAGACTGGCGTGGCGTGGTATTCTACCAGCACTTTTCGTACATGATAGTCCGTGATGTCCCAGAGAATCGACATTTTGACCGCAGCGACATTGATGGGGTTCATTAATTTTGATACCGAGTCGTAAGCACACAGAAAGACGAAAAGTAATGTTATCTAATTGAGTACCAATTTTAGAATTTGGAATAGATTGAAGCCAGACTCCCGTTCTGTCACAGCAAGGAGACGAGCACGTTCGTGCTTAGTACTTGCGTCTTGTAATAATATTGTTTGTACATTTTTGCAGAGCGGCTCGTCCCATTGCTTCTGTAAATTTGTATTTATAGGTAAATTTTGATTTGGACAGGCCAATTTCCAGGCATTTATTGCTTCCTCCAAACACGACACCTTAAACCGTCCGAAAACGTATGTAAAATTTTATTTATTAAAGTGTGCGTGCTGTGGATGGAAGATAAAAATGCCGGTAATGAGACATGTGAAATTTTTCTAATGCCCAAGCCACCGAAACGGATGGGGAGTGAAGCTTGGGCCCAGGCTTTGTCATTTAAGAATAGAAGGCGAAGGGAATTTTTATTTAGAATTTTAATTTGAGGAGCTATGGCGTTAAATGAGTTAATGATATTGACACGATTTGGATACGTTACGTGATCGGCGATGAAGAGTTCCCATTTAAAAAAAATTAGATTTAATCCAATAGAGCTGAAATTTTGTGTCAATTTGGATAAATCGTCCAGAACAGTATTCGCATCGCCTCCTATAGCGCCGTCATCCAAATACCACATGTTTAATGAGGAGGTGAGTGATGATATGTAGGGATGAATGGATAAGCTAAAAATGGCCGGTCCAAGAGGGTCACCCTGCTGACATTTTTATATAGTATTATATAAAATATTTATATTTGTATATAGTTAGTGGAGTTTTGTGCTTACTTATCTATTTATCTATCTATCTTTTCTATCATCACGCCTTTTATCCCAAGAGGGGTAGGCTGAGACTATCGAATGCCATTTGCTACGATCCTGACATACCTCTTTCGCTTCTTTTATATTCATCATACCTTTCATACATGCTCGGCGCGTGTGTGTACTTTTAATATTGCCTTCTATCAATATTTTTTTATATGTTCAATAAAAGTAGGTACACCTAGGTCATCCTCTGCCAGCATTTCCTTTCACTTCAGCCATATAAACCTTTTTAGTCAATCTTTCATCCTTCATTCTTTCAACGTGTCCAAACCAGCGTAAACTACTTTTCTTCATTTTAGTCACAACATCATCTTTCACTCCGCATTTTTCTATAATGACATCGTTCCGGATGCGGTCCATACGTTTTATATCACACATCTACGTAAAGACCGCATTTCCACTGCATTTATCTTACTTTCATACTTCTTATTCCACACCCAAGTCTCGCTTCCATAAAGTAAGTGATGGAACTAAAACAGCATTATGTATATTAATTTCACTTTTATTTGTAAGTTGTGTATTTCTGCAAACATTGTTCCCCGCTTTCACTTATGATTTCTTATCACTACTTAAATTTTAATAATAATTGAGATTTAGAATTTCCGAAGAGAGAATTTAACTTGACAGTCGTTAGGATAATTGGCGGATGTAATAACATAATTCACTGAAATCTGGCTGAAAGGAAACTGTATTACGACAAATTCAAGGATAAAAGAGGACGTGAGTTACTTAATAAATGGTTCCCACTGAATAATTAGGACGAATTACAATCAAATCTTATCAGAACAGCAAGAAGAAATCCATAAATATGTTAAACCTTTTAATTTGCAAACTTCTGTGTACTTATATCCTCACATTTTTAGGCAAAAGAGGCTTACGGTGCGTCGGTGGCCGAGTGGTTAAGACGTCTGGTATTAACTAGGCAGACCACGAGTTCGAGTCCGGATCCCCGCCATGTACCAATTGGTTTTTTAATTAAACACCTATGTACATAATCCGATAAACCACACTTACACATCTAAATATACCTCAACAAAACTAGCCACTCGTTAGGTATAGCCTCACAAATACCATCGGCTAAACGAGGGAGACTTGGTCTTCCGCTGGGTACCCTGGAACCGTAACACAATTTCGGGAGCTGTACGGCAACCCGTGAAGAAAGAAAAAAAAGAGAAGTGAAAACTTCTTTAGGCGCTGGATTCACGACAAGCTATCGGCACAAATTCCGACCATTGCCTGGCCCGTCTATGCCCGACCCGAGAATTTCCGGGTATTTTTGGCTGCGCATTTCTCGCGGCAATTCTCGGACCGGACCGAGAAATTAAAAACCACTGTTATTCATAGTTTTAAATTTTCAATTCTGTCGGCAGTCCCCATGACTGCTTATGAAACCTTGAATAAAGTTGATATTCGTACCTAATATCCGGATCGACGTCATTAGAGAAGAATGCGGTGTAAAAGGTGATGTTGTAACTAAAATTAAGAAAAGTAGTTTACGCTGGTTTGGACACGTTGAAAGAATGAAGGATGAAAGATTGACTAAAATGGTTTATATGGTTGAAGTGAAAGGAAATGCTGGCAGAGGACGACCTAGATGTACTTTTTTTAACATATAAAAAATATATTGATCGATGGAAATATTAAAAGTACACACAATCGCCGAGCATGTATGAAAGGTATGATGAATATAAAAGAAGCAAAAGAGATATGTCAGGATCGTAACAAATGGCATTCGATTGTCTCTGCCTACCCCTCTTGGGATGAAAATCGTGATGATAGATAGATAGACTAAATAATCTTAACTAATATATAAACGGGAAAGTGTGTTTGTTTGTCCTTCTTTCACGCCACAACATGATTATTTGCACAGAGATGGCTCCAGGGTCGAATAGTGACTTTTATCCCGGAATTTCTTTGCGATAAACTATTACACGAGCAAAGCGATACTTATATACATACTATATATTATAAATTAAGTATGTCATATTAATGTTACCGTTCGTCATTCCATTTATTTGTTAATAATAATCGACATATATCTCGGTATTCGGGAAGGAACTTCATTTCCGAATGTTAACCAGATCGATGGAACAAGCGTACATGAAGCGTGAGGGAATCTGATATTGCTTAATCTGTAATACACAAAATAGTAGTAATATTATAACGACGTTTATATCTCGAGGCGTAGCCTGGTACAAAACAAGTTCCACATTTAACTAGTAAAGTTAGAAATGCTAAAAATGGCTAAAATTACTAACACCCAATTTTTTTCTAGTTTCAGATAATTTAGCGGTCTAAGACAATTTTAGTATCATCTGCACTTACTTATGGAAGCGAGACTTGGGTATAGAATAAGAAGCATGAAATTAAGATAAATTTTCTTTACGTAGAATGTGTGATATAAAGCGTATTGACCGCATCCGGAACGATGTCATTAGAGAAGAATGCGCAGTAAAAGATGATGTTGTGATGTGATGATAAAAGAAGCAAAAGAGGTATGTCATAATCGTAACAAATGGCATTCGATTGTCTCTGCCATATAGATAGATACACTTAGCGCATAGAATATTTGATTTTTGCACGGACCACAAAAAATCGGTCAGATAGCAAGTTAAAGAACATTTTTAATTATGCAATTAATCTTAACGAAATTAAAATAGTATATGAACATATATCAAGTATCAAAACAATCTGCGCGAAGAATTAATTTACGTTTCCAAAGTGGTATAAACTTTCATAATGATTTCACAGTTTCATATCGTTTTTCTTGAAAATGTGCAGAACAGGAATTCTTCGATATTATGAGAATCTATAATGCGCCATCACGACCTTATAATGTATTGTAACAATGTCCACATATAACACAGTACCGTTGGCAAGTCTTAAATAGATGAAATCACTTATATCTTATAGAAATATGCTTAGTAAATCAATGAACCTCCAGTTTCAAGAAGCTGAAGTTTAGATATTATATGAATCGATGGAAGTCTTGGGAAAATGGAAAACAAACATGAATATATTTTGACGTTTAATCCTCGATGAAAATAAGGAAAATACGATGTAATATGCGTAGGTATATGACGCACGAAGAAACCCATTATTGCTTGTAAGCCGTGTTACTCTATGTCACACTAATTAGTGTACTTAAGTTGATTTCTTGAATTAATGGTAATGAAATTCGTGATAGTAATTAATTGGTTGGCTTTTACTGTAGAGAAATAATATGTTTGAGAAAAATTAGAGTCAATCCTATAATATTTTAATTGTGACAATGTTTTGAATGGAATTTAGTACATCCTTATGCATTAAATTATTACTGAACAATCTTCTGTCCGCGTGGAAATAGATCCAAAAAGAAATAATCCCGTGGCTGTAATTTGCCCCTCCCCGCCCGCTTTCGCGGTTTAAAAAGTAGTATATGTCATTCTCTGACCCCTAAACTACCACTATGCAAAAAATCATGTCGATCGCGTGAAAAACAAAAACAAATCTATCCCACGGGAATTCTAGACTATAATCTATCTCTGTGCCAAATTTCATACAGATCTGTTCTGCCGTTCTGGCGTGATTGAGTAACAAACATAATTATATCCATACAAACTTTCGCGTTTGTAATATTATATTAAGTCGACGCATCACAGCCATGTACCAATGGGTTTTTTAATTAAAAACTTATGTACATAATCCGACAAACCATACCTAGAGGCTTTTCCATCTAAATATATCTCAACAGAACTAGCCACTCGTTAGATATAGCCTCACAAATACCATCGGCTAAACGAGGGAGACTAGGTCTTCCGCTGGGTACCCTGGAACCGTAACACGGTTTCGGGAGCTGTAAGGCAACCCGTGAAGAAAGAAGAAAGAAAAAAAAATCACAGCGCAACGAACTCAGTTTTACGCGCGACTTATTTTGTCCATGTCTCTTTATAAATATGTGAGCAAGATGGACTACTATTAAAATCGATAAGATAACCAAGGATAAGATAAGATAGACCAAGATCGTAAATCCAGAAACATGAGGAAGTACGATTTTTCAACAAAACCTGTCTTGCGATAATACACAAAACAGACTTCAGCAACTTAAGTATTGTACAAAAAATATTAGAAATAGCAAGTTCTAGTTAATGGATCCATAAAGTATGTGAAATTATCTTTATTCTAAATGTAAAAAAAAATATATTAGTAAATGTATTAAGAGAACTCGAGTCGCAAACTCGGTTGAAAATATGCGTGAAATTGTTGACTTTCAGGGCTTTATAAAACCTAGGTGTAGCTGATATTGACATATTTTATACATTTAGTATAAAGATAATTTCATATACATTTAGGATCCATTAACTAGAACTTGCTATTTTTAATAAGTTTTGTTCAATACTTGAGTTGCTGAAGTCCGTTTTTGTATGGGACAAAAGTTATGAGGCGTCCCCTTAAGTAGAATGTTAGGGTTCCGTCCGAATTATAAACTAATCCATGGGCTGGTTAATTAGGAACATACAACTAAACCTAAAATTCCTTAGATAAATGAATTTATATCATCTGTATAGCACTGTACTGGTGAATAAATTAATGTTGAAATATAGAAATGGAAGGAGTACGTACCAATTACGTCTGTTCTTCTCGATTTAGTTAGCTGGCTATCAATCTGCCGACGTAGAGCCTTTATTGTACGCTAGATCACACACTTTTAGGACAATTTGTTTAGTCAATTTATTTTTATTTTAACGTCGCGGACAACTTCTCGACTCGACACGAATATCGGTAGTACAGAAGTGGGTAGTTGGAAAACGGACCGAAAGGTATATTCAAGTGTCATACACTGAATGAATCGCCTTTCGTCCTCAGCAATATACTTTTCAACTTTTATTACTTAATATGAAAGGATAAGGTACATTGGTACTTACAGCACTTTTTTACAGTTGCTTCATCATAATTTCTTAACGTTTCACGGTTAAAATAAATTTTAAAATAGTAACTCGGCATCATCGCTCCGCGCGCGCCTTCCAATTTATCATTAAAGTCACAACTACCCTTCCTTCCGTTCCTTTTTCAAAACATTAATCTACAGTGTTGCCATCCTCTTCAATCTTATTCGTTCAGAAATCCTAATTAACATTGTAAATACGTTTATTTGTTTGTTTGTCCTTCTTTTATAACCACAACAGAGCACCGGACTTACGTGTTTTTTTGCTATAGTTGAAGTTTAGTTATAAGTTTAGTTTTGATATTTGAAGGCAGGAGAGTGACATAGACTTTTTATCCCGGAAATCCTTCGAGATAAATTCTTATATGACATTTCAAAAATATCCCGGGACGAAAAGCTAGTTAGTTATAATATTTAACATACAATTAATATAGTGAACTATATTGATAAATAAATATCTCAATAATATTAAATCAACTTACCTATATAAATAAATAAATAAAATAAAATATCAAAATAAAACAAGCGAAGCCATGGACGAATCTAGTAAAGTTCAAATAAAGGATTGACCAAAAAATACAAAGTCAATTTTGTTAGCAAGATTGCTAGTACATAGATTTTTTTTAAGTGGAAAAATAACACTGTCACTCCGCACTGGCTAACAAAGCCAGCTTTGCCGTTGACATCGTACATTTTATTCGCTTTTACAGTTTTAGGTTTTATCTCTGAAAAATATTGAACGTTCAATTTTATACCTTTTGAAAAAAATTATATATAGTTATAGTTTTGGAATAGGCGGATTATTGCTTATATTCATGATCAATTAAAATTTAAACTGTGTTCACTTGTAGTAGTGTCAGTAGTGCAGTCATGGAAGCATTATTGCTCCGAATTTTGTTACTGTGAACCGAATTGCATACAATTTTGGAATGAGTGGTTAAGACGTCTGTTATTAACTACGCAGACCACAGGTTCGATCCCGAATCCCAGCCATGTATACCAATGGGTTATTGATGTGTAACGTATTTCCTCGGGCTTTCCTGTAATAGGAAGCCGGGGAAGCGCTCGCTATTTGATTTGACCAATGAGCGCGGGCGGTGGTAGAGTTGGCAGTCAGATGGTACCAACCCATTTTCCGAGAGGTTGGTACTGTCAGCCAACAATGTGTGTGTGTACCAAGGTGAGATGTCAGATGTTACACATCATGCGACTACTGTTCGCTCGGTTTTTTTTGTAATGAAAAACTTATGTACAAAATCCGACAAAACCACACTTAGAGGTTTTTCCATCTCATACATCAACAGAAGTAAAGGTCGTTAGGTAGGTATAGCTTTACAAAATACCATCGGCTAAAAGAGGTAATACGGTTACGGGAGATGTAAGGTAATCCGTGAAGAAGAAAAAATAAAATATTAAATTATTTGGACAAAAAAAGAAAGTGGCAATCATACATTGTGATATAATGAGGTTAAACTAGCTGTAACATTTTTTTATGCAGACGCCAGATTTGTATCCCTTCCGAAGCACAATAAGATTATTGCCTTAGTTTTTTTGAAGGATTGATTTCCTAGTTCAAAGTCCTAACCTTTATGAAATTCCTTGAGTTATCTATTTCATCAATATTTTGATGGAGTCCATTAGCCTAGATTAGATTAGATTAGATGCCAAATATAACAAGAGAACTTTCTAAGCGAGTGCTTATATGGGTGTTAATGTCGAAGTGTTCCCATCTCCCATTTCAACGATCACGCTCAATTTCCGTTCCAAGTGATAGATGAATAAATGGAGTAACGACATAGATTACGACTTCACCAAAACCCTCTTCGAATGGGAATTGGCCTTGCGAGGTCTAAGTGAGAATTATATTATCGAAGTTATATCAAGTTATATAACATACTAGCTTTAGCACTGACTTCGCACAGTTTAAAGTACAAATATTTTAAAAAAATGTACGAATTTTATGCTTAAAAATCGTACAAAAAGCATTGATAATTTACACTTCAATTTTATTTACATAATTTTGTTCGAATATTTTACTCAATCTCTCCGGATTTTGTTTCCGGAATAAAATAATAATCCAGACAGGGCAGAGTCAGGAAAGCAATTCAAAAATTTTGCAACAAAAAGCAATAAACACTAATGGAAAATGTTAATAAAAATTAATTGGAAGTATTTAAGCTGAGCTATACTAAAATTGTGGCGATTAAGGGGGAAAAAACCTTCATTTACTTAAAGTTCACCTCAAGTGTTTTTCTGTGAAAAGCTGTGATATTTTAACTTAATGACTAAGGCCATTTCAATTCGTTAGCTATTTTATTAGGGTTCCGTAGCGTAAATAGTAAAAGCGGAGACCTTAGTTAGTCACGTGTGTCCTTAAATATGTCATATTTCTATCGATTCATCTATCTAGAGTTTTCCAGAAATCTTAATTCGATGGAACGAAATCCTCTCGAAACAGGGCATTTTTCTATTTGATACAGTTATTCTTTACGTTGTATGAGCTGAATTTCCTTTTCTATATCAATAACTAATACAGATGATTGTTTTATGAATTTATATTTTTTTGTTGTTTCACGCACGTGGCACTTCTTTGGCATAATACAAAAATAACTTTATAGCACGCAAAGAATTAATGGAAATAAAATTGCGTTATCATAAAATAAAACACTTTGGTAAAATCTGAAATAATTAAATTTTTAAAATAGCTTATTATAATTAAGAATTAAATATAGATACTTGCATCGTGCGCGCGCATCGTACCTACACATCGTACATCTAGGCAACATCTAGGGCGTCCTCTGCCAGCATTACCTGTGAATTCTGTCATGGACACCCTTTTAGCCAATCTTCATCGTTCATCCTTTCTAATGAATATGCTGGTTTAATACATATTCAACTCTATTTTTTTAATGGATTTTGGCCGAAAATGTTAATTAAATTTGCCCATATAATATAATTTTGTTCTAAAACTCTCAAAACCCGTACCAATTTATTTGCTTCCAGGATACGCACCGGAAGGCATAAGTCATCATTATTTATTATATTTCTTGAGGCTACACGAGTTACCAGCTCTGTTGAGTTATTTTTAACGACTTCAAAAAAAAGACGTTACTCAATTCGACCGTATATATATTTTTGTTTTTAGATTTAGATGGAAAACCTCTGAGTGTGGTTTGTCGGATACATAAGTTTTTAATCAAAAACCCAAAAAAACATTAAAAACAACTTACTTTCCAACGATCATCAGTACAAACATATATAATATTGAACAGATATTTGTCTTCTTAGATGTTTACTTAATTTTGTATTCTAATTTGGCACCAACCGTCTTCAAATTCTACGACGAAATATTTATTATTTCTTACTTTTCAGTGCAAATTTTTGAAGTCGGTACACTTTTTTTTTAAAGTTAATTTAAAATAGACATGTAATAATTGATAGATATAGGTGCGTCGGTGGCCGAGTGGTTAAGACATCTGGAATTAACCAACGGGTTTGATCCCGGATCCCCGTCATGTACCAATGGGTTTTTGATTAAAAACTTATGTATCCGACAAACCACACTCAGAGGTTTTCCATCTAAAAATATACCTCAACAGAACTAGCCCACTCGTGAGGTATAGCCTCACAAATACCATCGGCTAAACGAGGGAGACTTTGTCTTCCGCTGGGTACCTTGAAATTCTTCACCTAGCAACTACCGGTTAAACCACAGAAAACGCAAAATAAATTTTCTATGATAGAAACTGAGATCTAATTCAGGCTGTGTGTGAATGTCGGTTTATTTATAAAATATGTCATTCAGTATTCTATAGAGCTAAAGTTATACATCTTTATGACGTGTTGTATTATATTAAAAACACTCATGTGTGAAGAGTTCTGTGAATTCAGAAACATATTTCTGTAGGAAATATTTGATTAAAATAGGTCTATAAATAGTACATTTTTGTCATCCAGTAAATACCGTAGTGGCATGGACCGGGGAATGCCGGGGATAGTTGTCCATAGGGACAGGGATAGGTAAATTAACTGCTAATATTTTCGTTCATGTTTGAGCGAATGAAACAATATTGCGGTCTAAGATATACCACCGAGTGACAAAACAAAGAACAGCATTTTCTTACATAGGAACCGAGCAATGGCGATATATCCATACACCTGGCCGGGCAACCGGCTGGACGAGGTTCCAGCAGCCTTGGGGTCTAAATAACTTCAAAAAAGGCAAAGGGAAACCACTGCACAATTTACTTCCCAAGAAAGTCATCATGAAGGCACAGTTAAAAGAGAGGGGTGGCGCCGCATCGTGAGACGAATCACGGCTGCCCGAAATCTTGCTGCAACCGCCGGCTGCAACATGATGACCACGACCGCTTTGTCAAGAGTGAACCGACAAGGAAGAAGAAGATAGAATGAATTTGTAGGGAAAATAATAAACCTTTCAAGATGAAAGATTGACTAAAAAGGCTGAAGTGAAAGGAGATGGTTGGCAGAGGACAACCTAGGTGTACTTTTATTGAACATATAAAAATGTATTGATCGATGGAAATATTAAAAGTACACATTACCATGGAGCGTAATATGTCGTATCACGATGTTCATCACTATGTCGCTATTTACGTCGTAACAATCGTATTAGTGTGGGGGTGGCGCAAGGTGCAGCAGAGCAGTTGACGTCTACATATGATGAATATAAAAGAAGCGAATAAGGTATATTAGGATCGTAACAAATGGCATTCGATTGTCTCTGCCTACCTTTCTTGGGATAAAAGGCATTGATGATAGATAGATAAATAGATACGAGTCATGGGAATGAAATTTAAACGTATGTTATTCTTGCTATAAATAGCTAAGAAATATTAACACATTGCCATTGTAAGTAAAAATGTGTGCTTTAATATATTGTTCGTGCTCCGGAGAGCATGTAAATCACAGAGTCTGTTAGAGAAGCGCAAAAAGTGGACACTGTTACTAGTATCTCTGGTCACAGCGTAAGGTTATGCTGTGAAGATGTGTGTGGGTTCAGAATACAGTCGATGGTATCTAATTTTATCACAGAAACAGCCATTCATCTTGTCCGATACAGATTGTAGGATATTACGTGAACGAAGCATTGTTGTTATGACCACGACGGGACGTGTTCTATGGGGGGCAAAAAATATTTTATTACCAACACAGAATGTCCATTAACCGAAATAAGAGGTTAATTCTTATTTATGTAAGAAGTAAATCAAAATTAGACTTGCCGCAAATTACCTACCAAAATCATCCATCAAAGTCGATAAAGTGACTTTATGAGGGAAACGTTATTTGTTCAGTATACCTACTTGTATTGTCATATTATATTGCCCTGTAAATATTGTTCTTGTATTTCTGCGGTACTTAAAGGTATTTGAAACATGTGAGCCCAAGTTTATGTTGTATGTTGAGTGCTTCGAAATGCTCGTAAAACCAGCTACCTCACTTCTTATGAAAATAATAGACTATTTAAACAGTGAGAGGTCTATTTTCATGCTGCCTGTTGCGTTTAATATGGACAACTAAATATTTATCGACCAAAGAAATGTGAAAACAGGTGTTGCGACTATTTTATCAAAATTAATAACTACCTTTCCGTCCCAGCTTCGCCCGTGAAAGTTTTCGGGATAAAAAGTAGCCTATGTCACCTCCAGTTTCCGGCCCTCTATTTATCTTATTATTGCCCGCTACTTCGTAGGCGTTGTATTAGAAATACAATTCACACCCTTGGATAGGTAGCGTGATGTTAAATAGCCTATAACCTATAACCTTCCCCAAGAATTGTGCTATTAAATGCAAAAATAATTTTGAAAATCGGTCCAGTAGTTTTTTGAGTTTATTCACTATAGTTTTTGAGTCTATAAAATATGAACAAACAAACAAACACATATGATTTTTTATATATAAGATATCCTACGTTACTCAGTGATATTAAAGCATTCTACTAGTGAAATATTTTTTTTAATCGGTCCAGTAGTCTATGAGTTTATTAATTACAAAAAAATGCAAAATTACAAAAAATCTAATCTTTTCTCTATATAATATTAGTATAGATAATATATAAGTGGTCGATAGCATAATCGGTAGAGCGTTGATTTGAAATCAGGAGGTCCTAGATTCTATTCTCACTCTTGGCAAAAATGCTAAGCACCAATTACCTATCTTTAAGAATATACTGTGCTCTAGGTCTATTACTTAACTTGGCTTGCCACCTGTCTTGTTCAATATGGACCACTGGCAACATTTTTAGAGGAAGTCAAAAAGGCATCATAAAGATAAATAAACAGTAAGATGCCATTTAATATGAATAACTACTAGCAACCCGCCTCCGGCTTCGCACGGGTACAATATGGCTTTACAACAATTTGAATACCATTGGGTAACATTCATTGCTATGCTGACGACAGCACGGTTCATGCTGGGTTTGTCGGTCGACCTTCTACAGGCCCTCAGCAACTGGAAGAACTGACGTTGGATCGCATTGCGGTCTGGGGTTCCGAGAACCTCGTTCAGTTCAATGCCTCAAAAATCCAGGCGTGTGCATTCACAGCCAAAATGACCCCCTTCATTCCCGCCCCCACTCTTCAGAACACTCCCTTGATGTTGCGAAACAGTGTCTCATTACTAGGAGTGGCAATCAGCTCTGACCTCAATCACAGAGACTAAATTGAGGGCATCAGCAAAACAGCTTCAAAAAAACTAGGAATTCTGAACAAGGTGAGACAATATTTCGCGCCAAAGCTCAGACTACAGCTCTACAAAGGCCAAGTTCGTTCGTGCATTGAATATTGCTCACACCTCTGGGATGGTTCCGCTCAGTATCTCCTCGATGCCCTCAACGGTTTGCAAAAAAGAGCGATTCGCATCATCAATGACCCAAAGGCCACACGAAATCTCGAGCCTCTACAGTTACGCAGAGACATAGCCTCTCTTAGCGTCTTCTATCGACTGTATTATGGGGAGTGTTCAGAAGAACTCCATGACCTCGTCCTTCCATCCCCTTTTCGCACCCGCACTGCTCGCACAGGATACAGTTTTCATCCTCACACCGTCGACACGTTCTCCATACGAACGAAAAAATTCAGTGACTCGTTCCTGTGTCGTACAGCCAAAAAGTGGAATGAACTTCCGGCGTCGGTCTTTCCTCCTTTCTACAACCTTGGGTCCTTTAAGCGAAGCGTGGAAAAGCATCTCTTACGGGCCGGCCATAGTGGGCGCGACTGGCGGACTGTATTACGATCTGCCAGTCGCGCGCATTCATGGACCAAGGCCGTGGCAAGGTCACATGTCGTCTTCTCTATAAAAAAAAAACCTACATAAATACGCTTAGTTATATCCTACTTATCTATTAGATAAATATATGTTACCGCGGACTTTTATGTAGATTATTTTATTTTACATTATTATTTCCTACATCATTTTGATACATTTCCAATTAGAACGCATACGCCTAGAAAACTCGCTGGGGCTAATTTTTTTCCCCGAATTGATTCACTTATAATGTATTCTCGTAAACATGATAGGTCCATGTTTAATACTCGTAATTCAGATGAATGAACCTATCTAATAGTGAAAACTGCAACAAAATCCGTTCAGTAGTTTTAGCGTGAAAAGGTCACAGACAGACAGACAAACTAGACGGCGGAAAGTCTTCCTCATGTAGCCAATGGTTTTTTGAGGCTATACTTAACGAGTGGCCAGCTCTCTAGATGGAAAAGGCCTTTGTTTTATAATATGTAGTGATATAGAGACTATCGGTCTTATTCATAAAAATCCCCTATTAGAGGTTTATAACCTTCAATAGTTGAAACGTTCAATAAGCGTAAATATTCTTATACGATTTTTTTATAGGTCATTATAAGTTTCGTTGCTCCTAAACATAATAGGTACATGTTTAATACTTGTAATATTCTATTACTACATGAGTAAAGAAGCTACTAATACACCGTGGCACCGCGAGCGCAAATAAAAAATTAGCTGTTCGTCTAAAATCCGCCATTTTTTCTGCCTATTAGAGGTTTAAAGTAGGATCCATCGTTCTATAAGTTATGAAGTCGTTCATCATCATCATCATCATCAACCTTTTAAGATCCACTGCTGGATCATTGGACTCCTTCCATTTTCAGTGGTGCTCATTGAGAGGAATTGCCATAGTCACCACGCTTGGCAGGCGGGTTGGTGACTGGACGCCGTCTTTACGTGCTTCTTCAATAACTTTTTATGAATAAGACCGTATGTAGATTCATACCTTTGAATTAAATTGTAGGGTTTTTTTCTATCTTCACGGGTTGCCTTACAACTCCTGAAACCGTGTTACGGTCCCAGGGTACCCAGCGGACGACCAAGTCTCCCTCTTTTAGCCGATGTTATTTGTGATTCTATATCTAACGAGTAGCCAGTTCTTTTGAGGTATATTCATGAAAGCCTCTAAGTGTGGTTTGTAGTAGAGGTAAATTGTGAAAAAAATCAGTACATTTTCTAACAAAGAGAAAAACTGACAACAATAGTTATTGAAGCATGGGGCAGACAAGGTATTGTTCGACACATAGTTCGCACTTTTTACGAAATTTCCTTTTAAATCGATTTCCATTGTCCTTGCAATATCTAGGTATTAATCTATCCATAAATCTAACACAAAATTTAGTTGTACTAAATATAGTTAGGTATGTAGTATCGATGAATAAATATATAACATTTAGTCTATCTCTTATACTGACAAGTAATCTTGGATATAATATATCTTCGGAGGTAATGTCGGAGTCGACTCACACTTGGCCGGTTTTAATGATTTTTAGTTAGATGTTTGTATATTGCCATTATTAAGATCAAGCAAAAAACTCAGAAAGAAAACGTTTCTTGTATGGGGATGGACGGACGGACAGCGGAGCCTTAGTAAAAGGGTTTCCGTTGTCACCCTTTGGGTACGGAACCCTAAAAACAAGCAACATCCAGTCATCAAGCAACCTAATCGCAGCTTAATATGGGCTTATTTTTTAACATCACAGGCATTCACTACAACTTTATTTATTTGTCTACTGTGAAATTTTATTATCTAGCTATGGTTTCGGTTAGTTTATGCTTATTTCTAAATCATTTCATAAATATAGGTAAGAAGGTAAGCAAAAAATATAGATGCTTCCGTAAGTGCTTAAACTTTATCGATCCATTACCTAGTAATCACATTCAAATATTCTGAGGTAAAACCCTTCCGTTCCACTCGATTGTGATCGATTTGGGTCCTTCTATATAAACTACCGCGTGCTCTTGTCACCTCACAAACTTTACTGAAAATATTTGTTGATCCCATCTGATTGTAAAGTACCTACAAGTAGCCAACTGATAAGGTTGCTTGATGACTTCATGTTATATCACACATTCTACGTAAAGACCGCATTTTTGTTTGTAATGAATAAACTCAATAACTATTGAACCGATTCTAAAAATTATTTTACAAAAATAGAAAGTTACTGTGTCTCTGAATGACAAAGGCTATATTTTATATTGTTCCCATGTATATACACGGGCGAAGCCGGGGGCGGAAAGTCTAGTAATCCCACTAATATTATAAACGCGAAAGTTTTTATGGATGTATGTATGTTTGTTACTCAATCACTCCAGAATGGCAGAACGGATCTGGATGCAATTTGGCACAGAGAAAGATTATAGTCTGGAATAGCACATAGGCTACTTTTTATCCCGAAAAAATTTATGGTTCCTGTGGGATAGATTTGTTTTTGTTTTTCACAGGATCGACATGTTTTTTTGCATAGTGGTAGTTTAGGGGTCAGAGAATGACATATACTCCTTTTTATACCGCGAAAACGGGCGGGGGAGGGGCAAATTACAGCCACGGAATTATTTCTTTTTGGATCTATTTCCACACGGGTGAAACCGTGGACAGAAGCTTGTACATAATATTAGGGTCATCATAACAAAAATCTATTTCAATAACAACGATAATGATAGGAATCAAAATAAATAGGACAATACTTTCCTTTGTATACCTACATTATGTTAGACTTCTTTCTCGTCTAGTTGACGACATGGCATATAATATTTGTGTATCATTTCCGGGCAGCCTTAGGCAATAACATGTTCCATAGAAAGCAAAATCTTTCACGACAAAATTTTGTATTTGATTAGGATATCCGCGGGTTTTTACATTTTAAAAGGCCGTTCCCTAAAACTTGTGGTAAAAGTTAACCACTTGGAAACTGGTTTGTATAATTATTTCGATTTCGAATTACAAATCCTATAAAGTAAAGTGACAGGCTTGTCACATGCTATGTTTAATATGGGCAACTCGCTAAATGAGCACCATATTACTTGGTCGCGCTGTAACGTAGAAATATCGTGATGGAAATACTACCGGAAAAACCTTTAAAATTTCCCGTCGTTAATTTTTTTTTATTATTTTTTAAATAAAAATATTTATTAAAAAAAATTAAAAAGTGTGCGTCTGTGGCCGAATGGTTAAGGTCTGGTATTAACTAGGCAGACCACGGGTTCAATCCCGGATCCCGACCATGTGGGGATTTTTAATTAAAAACTTATGTACATAATCCGATAAATCACACTTTTCCATCTGAATATATCTCAACAGAACTCGTCACTCACAAATACCATCGGCTAAACGAGGGATACTTGTTCTTCCGCTGGGTACCCTGGAACCGTAACACTAACCGTTTCGGGAGCTGTAAGGCAAACCGTGAAGAACGAAAAAAAAGAAAATTAAAATTTATCTTTGTTGAGATTAAATTTTTTGAATATTTAACTTTACAAATATCAACTGACTATATGGCATGTGGGAGACGGACAGACAGACAAACGTGTGACGTGTTACAATACTCAGTAATAGGACCACGATGGACCCCTCAAAACACTTTAACACGATTAAATAAGAAGGTTAGATAAAACAATATTTATAGCAGAAATAAAGTAATAGAACAAAAATATTACCTCACTTTTAAATATGAATCGCTTTGTAATATGAAAATCCTTTCTGTCCTCTATTCTTCACCTTAATGCATTTTTTATTGAATTTTCCGTATCTCGAATGATAAATACTGTCCATTAGATAAAGTTAATGTTCCAGTAAATGTGAAAGTCAGGCACTTCAATAATCCGTAACGTCTACATGAATTCGGATGTTTAGCACAGACTTTGACTATAAGATGTATTAATACACATACATTGCTATTTCTTCTTAAGGAGACGCCTCATAACTTTATAAATTACATGCTTCTAGACTTCATGACATTAAGCGATAACTAAATGTCTTAGTTTCGAATTTTAAATAGCTTTCGAAAGATAAATATATTTGACACAGTATGAATTTAAAAAAAATATGAAAATCAGTTACACCTAAGTTTTATGAAGCCCTTGAAAGCATGAACTTCACGCGTATTTTCAACCGATTTTGCGACTCGAGTTCTCTTAATACATTTATCCTACATTTCACATACTTTATGAAAACATTAACTGCAACTTGCTATTTCTAATAGTTTTTGTTATATACTGGAAGAGCATAATTATGTCCGTTTTGTGTATTTTCGCAAAACCGATTTTTTGTAAAAATGTTCTTTTTCATGT
The DNA here is from genome assembly GCA_963924495.1 of Nemapogon koenigi. Classification (NCBI taxonomy): domain Eukaryota; kingdom Metazoa; phylum Arthropoda; class Insecta; order Lepidoptera; family Tineidae; genus Nemapogon; species Nemapogon koenigi. Next base: position 6,429,330 of record OZ004644.1, on the reverse strand, counting down.
TGTGGCGGCACATCGCGTCGATAGATGTCGCACCGTTACTAACTCATTGAAACCTGTATCGCGCCATTGAAAATATTTAATAGATTGGCATATATGCAACTTTCCAACGATGTGCGTTGGGGAGTATTCCTTTTACTCATAGTCGTTGGATTGTTGTATGTATTGCCATTTCTATATTGGTGACCCCGTATGAACACGCCTGTATTCCTGACCCCGCAATGCCCCGCATCCTACTTCCACTTCCCACTGACCAGACCGCCGGCCCGACATGACGACAGGTCATACATCACGACAGGTGATTCAGCCGCGATACAGTCCATCACTGCTGACAAAGCTAAAATGGATGTTGGTTTTCATACTGTATCGACCTCTGGTCTGGGAAGGGAGTCATGTGGCGGCACATCGCGTCGATAGATGTCGCACCGTTACTAACTCATTGAAACCTGTATCGCGCCATTGAAAATATTTAATAGATTGGCATATATGCAACTTTCCAACGATGTGCGTTGGGGAGTATTCCTTTTACTCATAGTCGTTGGATTGTTGTATGTATTGCCATTTCTATAATGTTAATGATACGTTAATCTTGGCCTATCTTATCTTATCCTTGGCTATTTCATCGATTCTTTTTGCAGTGTAGCGCTCTAACAACTTTTTAAAGAGTTTACTGAGTTCATTGCGCTAACAAAAGCTTGCTCTTAAAAAACATAGTTCTACTTGCCATCTGACCTGCTTAGCATGGTCAACAAGTTAAATTATCTCTATCAGCGACTCAAAGAATAAATTCCGTGATGAGATTCTTACGATCTTTTAAACTAAATTTGGCAGACATCTCGAGTGACACCGGAATTATTATGTCAAATACACGGCTAAATACTTACGACACTGTTAAAATTAAAATGTTGAACAAGGAAGGAGCATTAATTAAATTGTCACAGAGGCTTAATTGCTAATGTCTGCGCCCCCAGTTACCGGCGATGGCTTGTCCATGTAAATTAAGTACAAGTAGGTACCTTCGAAATCCACTTCCTCTAGGCTAGCTTTGTAGAATTTTAGATGAAACTTTTCAAACATTTCTGTGTAAAACGAACTGGAAGTCTTATAAAGTGTAGCGGGATGAGTAAACTACTGTACATTTGCGTTTTAATAAAGGAAACCGTAAAAATTAATGAAATTTTAATATCAAATTTCAAAATTTAACAAAGATTAAGGATATAATTGCCTAACGTATCCGAGGTTACGTTCTGGGTTCAATTCTCACTTAAGCCTTAACATTAGGCATCAAATTTAATTGAAATGTAAGTGCTTTAATCAACTTCTCGTACTTCAGATGGCACTTGTTCTGAAAATATTAACACTGTTCAGCAGTTTAAGAAATGTAGCGATAGGTAATTACTTAACTAGCAGTTGCCCGCGCCTTCATGCGCATTATATTAGGAATTAATTTTATTTTTTACCCCCGTAAATAGCCCGTGAGTCAGAAATTCGAAAATGTGTAAAATCGGTACCTATAGTCCTCCGTGAAAATATTTCCCCATACACGCTTAGGAGTTTATTTTCGAAAAATCCTTTTTTACCTTCTAATTTTCATATTTCTATCTTCAGTGGTTTAGGCTGTGCGTTGATTGTTAGTAAGTTAGCGACACGACGGTTTTATATATTTAGTCTAGATTATGAGCAACTGGCTAAATGTGGACATCGTTACATATCTGTTTTTCTTGTTTCAGGAATAACGGCGGGTGGTGGTAACGTCAGCACCATAGTACCAGAGATCACCACAAACAGTTCCGATATAGAAACAGTGGGTCAACCGTATTTTGATAACGCTACTAAAAGGGACTATACAGCAGCTGTGGGTCAACCTGCTTATCTTCATTGCCGAGTCAAAAACCTGGCTGATAGAGCGGTAAGAATGATATAATTTGGATTTTTTTTTCATAACTTTAGAACTTAAGGTGGTTCGTTTTCCATACAAAAATGTAATTAAGATAAACTAATTAACTAAACAGTAAAAATTTATAAATATGTTCGGTAATAATAATATAATATGTTATTAACTATTTTCGGCTTTTATGTTGCGCGAAATCATTAAAAATAACTTTTTTATGATAGAAATCATTAAGGGTCCTATATTGGGAATTTTTCTGGTATAAACTATTCCCAATTTCTCTGTAAATAATCCACCTGTGTCACTGTAATTTAGCATATAGTTACTTATTGAATATATCTAAGTGAAATAGCTCTTATTTTTTCAATGGGTTTTATTGAATAGGAAATATGGGTAGTTTAACTCTGCCCCTGCTGGCACTATCATAATCTAGTATTTACAGAGAAATTGGGAATAGTAATATCTCCGTACAAATTCCCAGTATAGGACCCTTAATATTAAACATATTTTTATTTTTTAAAATACGCACATGTGTGTGACCTTGATAGTTTAAACTGTTTCTATTATAAAAAAGTTATTTTTTATTGATTTTGCGCAATATAAAAGCCGAAAATAGTTAAGTAAGCACATACTTAGACAACATTTTTCGGTATGTAAAGTAATCATATTTTTATTTAAAAAATTAAGTTATTTTAAGCAACTAATTTGAATATTTTTGTTTTCTATCCAGTACTTTTGTTGTAATAAATTTACAAAAGTTTTGTCGACAGACAACAAAATGACGTCATCATTTAGTTCAAATAGCCATTCTGCCCTATTTCTGAACTTATTTGTAGTACTGGTAGTGCCACGGGGCACATTAAGGGTCGAGGTACTACTTTTGTCACAAACGACTAGTAACACGGGACAAAACGTTACTTTATCTAACTAAATGATGACTGGGATGATCTTAGTGAATATGTGAGCTTAGGTACAAATAAACAATATTTTAGTATGATATCTGCCATATGGGTGTTAATATCGAGTAATTTCTCTGACATGTTATCAATTTTTAAAATTGTTTCTTCCACAATAGTTGGGAAAAATTCAACGAATTTTCGGAACGAAAGTGGAATCAAGCTTCGTTACCGATACGATTTGATGGTTTAGGAGTGCACAATTTCCAGTGTTTATTTGCCTGCATTTTTATCTTCAGTTTACAGCGTGGAACCCCTATATAAACAAATTATAAATACTATTTTACCCAACAGCTCATTATTAGAAAGCAAATAATTCAAGATTATTTTAAGTTTTGGTTAAAATACATTGTAAAATATTTCTATACAAGAACATCAGTAATATATCACAGAATTTCTTAGTTTTCTACCTAGATGGGACTCAGAATCAGATTATATTTTTTTTATTCTAAATTAATATTTACATAAAATATAATCCAAGGCTTCATGTTTCATGTCAGATTTGAATTCAGTCTAAAGAACACGAGTGTTAACAAAAAAATACAATTAAAACTGAGTAGAAATACAGACCGATCCTCATTAAAATATTAAACAATACAAACATTGGAATCGTCTAGCAAGCGATGTGTGAATTTTTCCAATTCTGTTTCGTTTTCGTACGTTCATGCAGAGATATTTTTACTCGCTGGGAAAATTATTTTGCTCTTTTCGAGTATATATAATTTTATTATGATATAGCGACACGTATCTTCTTAGTTTTAACTTTGCCGAATAAGTAATAATTTAGTTACTTTTTTACACTTTATCGCAAAGGAAAACTTCGAAAGAAAATTTACCTAAAGTTCTAATTTTTTTCATAAATATGAACTGACAATTACCTACTATGTTAGAGTTATTTGACAAAATTTTTAATCTAGTCCACGCCTTGAGTATAACCAAAAGGTGGCTCTTACCTCGCTCAAAGGATCAGTGCCAGTGTTTGAGGTATTCTTTTTATAATATATAGTTTTTAAATATATTATTTATTTATAATTGTATTGTTTAGTTAAGTTGTAAAAATTTTAATAAATGTAAAAAAATATTAAAAAACACTGTTATATGTAAATAAGTAAAAAATTGTTAAAATATCAGTTTATTCGTCTAACAAAATCGCACGCAGGAAGTTTTTTCTATACAAATCTCACACAGAACTTTCCTCGCCTTAATCTTACCTAAATGCCATTCCATAGGTATGTGCATACCAATTATAAATGTATATGCCTTCTCAAGGAAACCATAATACCGGAAATCTCTACTGCTTTATGAATATTTATGAAATTGAGGATATATGGAGCTTATATTCTGTAATGAATCTGTCTTTAAAACATACAAAGGATGGGGATTGTTAAATATTTTTATATTTATTGTTTTACATATAAATATATAAAACCGTCGTGTCGCAGACTGAGTGACAATTAACGCACAGCCTAAACCACTGAAGATATCTTAGGGGTATTTTCCTTAGGGGGTGTAGACGGTGTAGTGGTCCACTAAGAAATAATTTTTCAAAAATCAACCCCTAAGGGGGTAAAATGAGATATAAACGTTGTATTCCTAATACAATGCATACGAAGTAGAGGGTAAACTGCTAGTTACTTATTGAAATCTTGAACATCTATTTTCTGAGTTGTTTTGTATATTCCTTGTTTGAAATACCTCTCAGGAAAAATATAACTCTATTGCTAAGTCTTTAAAGCTTAATGCCGCATTCTCATTAATTAGCTTTTGGCTTCGGCTTCGTCTAGATTTTTTTAAATAAATGAAAGATTTTCGTGATACAACTATCCCTGTGCAAAAAAACACGTCAATCCGTTGCTCTATTATGACATGAAAGAAGGTCAAACAAAGAAACACACTTTCTCATTTATAATATTAGTCGGGATTAAGTTATATATGGCATAGATTTAGTATAGTCGCACTAGATTGGCAATGCAAAAGAGAAAACGCATAAATACGCGTATGTTAAAGCGAGACAGATAGACTAGACCGTTTTTTGATAACTCTAACAGCCTATACTAGCGTCATTCGTAATTTCCTTTATTTTTGTATTATATCTTGTTTTAAAGTATAGTACGTGAATAATTATGGTTACTTGTGCAGTGTCTGGATGTAAGTCATATAAGATGAAAAATCCACAGAATTACACACTCATGTCACTCATGACTTAATTTTTTGATCTAGTTCTAATCACGACATTACCAATGTAGTAGAGCGCCAGCATACTACATCTATGATATATGGTATCAAAAAATTGCTAAAGTACAAAAATCACATCATAGAAGATGTAAGTAAAAAAATTGACTTTCTTTAAATATAAGTTGAATAGTTTCGGGAAATTTAGGCTATATTTCTGAGGTAAAATCGGTGGGTGAGCAAGAAAAGTCTATTTGTCAAAAACACGCAACAATGGGCACATCATAAGGGAAGTGGGTCTCAACGGAGGCAGAAAAACGGGAACAAATACTACGATTACGTGCTTATTCTAGGTAGGTGTAGGGCTTGACTTGTAAATTCTCTCTTTCGTAGGATCTAATGTTACCATTACTTTTTCTTGGAATTCATATTTTCCTGATTTTCTTAGTGTACAGCGGCAGAATATGACATCATACAAATAATTAAAATTGAAGTGTAATATTTTTTTTCTTTCTTCACGGGTTACCTTACAGCTACCGAAACCGTGTTATCAGTATCCCAGGGTACCCAGCGGAAGACCAAGTCTCCCTCTTTTAGGCGATGTATTTGTGAGGTTATACCTAACGAGACCAGTTCTGTTGAAATATTTTTTTTATTTAGAATATTATTCTATTAAACAATATCAAAAAGCATAAGCAACTGTAGAATGTTTGTCTATCTGGGAACTATGTAGGGTAAAGATTGGTCAAGGCATTTTCCCTAAATATAGATTAAGCCAGTTTTAGTTATTTGAAATATGGTTTAAGTCAACTCTTAACTATATTCTTCATCTCGAAGAATTTCATGTTAAATAACTTGGGAATAATATTTGTATATCCAAATGGTAATATTATTATGTACAAAAATAAGTATTTAGATTCATTTTGCTTTTAAAAATTATATAATTTAATTGCGAGCATAATGAGACGATCCATAGGGCGGACGCAATGAACAAATCAATTTCACAATTTCATCAAATAATTTCTAAATCAAAATCAATTTAATCAGCAATCCTGAAAATTATGTTCTCCAATGACTCAAGAAGTAAAAGTTATCTATATTATTTATTTAATAATATTCGAAAAAGGTAACAAAAGTTTGTACTTTTGGAACTGCTGAACCGACTTCAAAAATTCTTTCGCAATCTGTTGAGATGATACTCCCACGAAATATTTTTCACATTGCATATAACTTGCTACGGGAATTTCACCTGGCTATGTTTAAATTTTATATGGGCATTGGGTACACGCAGATAACGACGGATATATCATTGTATCATATCTTCCTAAGCCTAAAGTAGCACACGCACTGGTCCGGTATCTCAGCGAAAATTTTCGGTCCGGCCAGCCGTATGATCGAGATTGTACACAGGCGACACTTTAGCGATGTAAATCATACGATTTAGATCACATGCAATTCACTCACTCACACAGACACACAAGATTCGATTAAAAAAGTGTCAAACATCCGTGTGTGTGTGTGTGTGTGACAGGTCGTTCCAGCCATCGAAATTAACCACAAATTCAACCCACATGTACTTTTATTGAGCATATAAAAATATATTTTTCGATAGAAATATTAAAGTACACACTATCGCAGAGCATAAAAGGTATGATGAATATAAAAGAAGCGAAAGAGGTATGTCAGGATCGTAGCAAATGGCATTCGATTGACTCTGCCTACCCCTTTTGGGATAACAGGCGTGACTATAGATAGATAGAATCGAGTTTTTCATAAACACTTTTCTAAGCGAAGCCGAGGCGGACCGCTAGATAATCTACATTTCTTTGACCATTCATTACAAGGATTAAATCACCATGGCTAATGATGTAGACATTACACGTGAACCTGTAAATTACGTTCCCATAGCGACCTAACCCTCTTGCGGCTGCGAGTTATATTTTGACGGCTCACTGGATTCGAGAGCCCCGTCATTTCCGGCGGGTCTGCTGACCGTTATGTACAACTAGGGTAGTTCTGATTTTACGATATTATATAACAGCGTCCAATGGTGTACTGGTCAGTCAATAGCTGAAATAGCGGAATCGATAACTAGAGATGCCCAAAAAATCCTAATAAAGTAAAATCAATAGTTTTATTACAAATAATTAAAATATTTTGCAGGCATAAAAGCAAGTCAAAAAAATATTTATGTGAATGAAAAAGCAAAAGAAAAACATTTTTTTCTCGTTAAAGAACAAGCGATACCAATATGCGCACTTTTTAGGGTTCCGTATATAAAAACAAGGAACCCTTATAAGATCGTTTAGTTCGTCCGTCCCAGTTAAAAAACCGGATTTCATATATAAAATAATTTTAATTTTAATTAAAACTGAAAAGGCGCGGGTTGGATCCCCACACCGACCATGTACCAATGGGTTTTTATCTATGTACATTATCCAACAAACCGTACTTTTCCATCTACATACCTCAACAGAGCTGGCCACTCGTTAGGTATAACCTCAAAAAATCGGCTAAATGAGGAAGACTTTGTCTTCCACTGGGTACCCTGGGGCCGGCAACGGTTCCCGGGAGCTGTAAGGTAACCCGTGATGAATTAAAATTTTAACCCCAACCCATTGAGTGGGGTGTCATGAAAAGGGTCTTTAGAATTAATGACTATATTCATTATATATTTTTGATATCAAGTTTTGTTTACGAAAACTAGAAAACTACAAAAAATTTGAAAAAAATCTGAAATAATGACAGAAGTAAATACTTTGGATGACAATTTTCAGCATTTCCCTTCACTTCAGCCATATTTTTTTAGTCAATCTTTCATCCTTCATCCTTTTAATGTGTCCAAAGCAGCGTAAACTACTTTTCTTCATTTTAGTCACAACGTCATTTTTCACTCCTTATATATATATTTAATCCATCCGAGTCCCTTCCGGCAGCTCGTCTGATTGTTCGCTGCTAAGTACTTATGTACAACTCAGGACGATTTGATTTTTCGAACAAACCCGATTAAGTGCAAGAGGAAATGTCGCGTGCGCGTTGCTTCGGGAAATAAACCAAAGTGAAATTGGGTCGAGGCCCGCGAATCCACTTTTTGGATATAAGCCAGACTGCTTGCGGATTTTGGCTGTTCTTTAGGGTACCGTCGTAAATATTACAATAAAATATAGCAATAGGTACAAATTGCGCTCCCAAGGTTTGTGTAGGAATGACAGATTTTAGCAGCTATATATCGGTGTTCGTTTTACACAATCACTTCTCAATGGAACAGTATGATTTCATGTAATATTTCAAGATTACACCAGTGAATTTATAAATTACACCCATTTTTACCTAATACCAAAATTGTTCATAATTGTGGAATTGATCATGCACATGTTGTCGAGAAAATTGAGTTTTAAATAAAGCAATGTATACAAAAATCAGCAGACAATATTAAAATAAAGTAAAATACTGATCTGATTGAATAAATATTGTATTATTTTTTGATATGTTTGAAAGTAAAGGTTATGTCAGAACGTGGTTTTTTTAAATATATTTCAAATGGCCACTTCCTGAAAATTTGTTATTGCAGTTCGGATCTCTCCTGAAAATTAGCTTTAGTACAATATTATAAGATCTTGGATCTTTTTAGCAAAATGATTTTTGATTGAAGATTGCCAGTTTTAATTACCAAGTGACATGAAACTTTTCTGCAGTTTAATCTTTTTGCTGTTAAATATAAATAGTAGCTTGATACGTTTTTGACCCACAACTTCCATACCAAGTCACTTGGATACTTTTGGCAATAAATAGAATACATCATTAGAAGTCGTTTGTTATTCTTAACTAATTTTTGGCCGAATTGTGGATTGGATCTTTTTGGCATAACTGTGTTCAATTGATAGATAAATCCTACCCCAGTATATCCTTTATATGTTAAGGAGTCTAGGTGTAAGCTAACTAACAAAATTATTGACATTTGAATTTACATAAATCATTCAAATTTGCACTTCAATATCCGCAAACTTAGCAGCTAAAATTTTGCAACGACTAACAACCAGTTGCTCGGCGACAATTTGGTCGCTATAGCAATTATATTCTGCTTTATTTATGTATTCTTTTTAATTTCTTAGTTCGGTTGTGAGTTTAGTTGCGTTTTGACAGGATGTATAGGCAATCCATCGCAGTTGCTAATGATAATAATAATGATGATGTATGAAATAACCCGACGGGTGCTAGTCACAACACTTTAGATTAAACACTCTAAAGGGCCTCTACGTGTTGGACCTATGTCCCCATGCAAGCCTTACAAAGGACCGGGTATTATGCCCGTGAATTTAGAGTTACATAATAATGATAAGACTGCCGATTATTATTTACGGAACCAATTTAATATAACCACAAAAATGCTGAGTAAGCTCTGGTACATTTGAGCTAATATCTGTTTGGTAGCCAACCGATGCGTACGGACATAGGTTATCGCATTCAATTGATTTCCTAATTTATTTACGGTGTATGTTTTCATACGTATCCTAGTATTCACGCACCGAGGGTTTCATACAATAATCGATTAATGTTATTATGCAATCTATACTAACATTTTATAGAGAACAAGCTTCTGTCCGCGGTTTCACCCGCGTGGAAATAGATCCAAAAAGAAATTATCCCGTGGCTGTAATTTGCCCCTCTTCGCTCGCTTTCGCAGTATACAAAGTAGTATATGTCATTATCTGACCCTAAACAACCACTATGCAAAAAATCATGTCGATCCCGTGAAAAACAAAAACAAATCTATCCCACGGGAACCATACATTTTTCCTTAATAAAAAGTAGCCTATGTGCTATTTTAAGACTATAATATATCTCTGTGTCAAATTTCATCCAGATCCGTTCAGCCGTTCTGGCGTGATTGAGTAACAAACATCCACACATACATCCATACAAACTTTCGCGTTTATAATATTAGTGGGAAGTGCGAGTTTGTTTGTTTATAAAACTCTGAAACTACTGCACCAATTTGAAAAATTGTTTACTGTTACGAAGCTACATTTTTTAGATGGATATAGGGTATTAAAAAAATTACTATCAGAAACTGTTATAAAATAATGACATCCAGATAGACGGACACCAAATTTTCATCTTCTATAAACTACATTTATCAATAAAAACATATTTTGTTTTCTATTTTTTATTTACAATTCAGTAGACTCGAGCCAAACACCCTAATTTCCATTTACAAATTATACTAACTACTGACTATTAAGTTAAGTGATTGTGACAAATTCGTAAATCAGCGTAACTCTTTCAATTAAAATTAGCAGCGACAGTAATTGCATACATTACAAACGACAAGCAGAGATTTAAACGAATTTCATGAATTTCACTCAGTGATTTAGTGTATTGAAAAATACTTAACCCTAGAAAGATAACCATATTTCGTAGTACACTAAACGTCACCATACGTCACATCGACGTGTATATGTTTGTGTGCATATATTTTGGATTGTACATAAAATATATTTCTTTATGTGATATTTTATTCTTATGTGATGTGTTATGAATAAATAAAAAACCTTAAGGTTTATTTATATTTTTATTAGGAAAACCTTGTGATAACAAAATTAGATGTTTCTTACACTAAACAACTTAAAATGTTGAGATCACGTCTTTAGATTTATAATTAGAACCCTTAACCTATTGTGTATTAACTCTTTGAAATTTTTGTATTAATTCAGAAAAAAATTAAGAAGAAAAAAGTATTTATTTGACCTCAAAGGCACTTAGAACGAACGCTTGACTTGTGCTCTCCGCAAATGCGATTTTTACACCTATCGCACATTGACTTTGTCATCCTTCTAATTTTTTTTGGCTCGGACACCTCTTCATTCTGTGTAGGACGATCACCGCATCTTTTTGCTAAAATATCACTTATTTTGTCCTTTAGACTCGTCGGCAAAGTGATCATTTGCTGCTTTGTCAACATCCATGGAGTCATCAAGCTATTGCTGAGATGTTTCATGAAACCACGACGATCTAGCGGTTTTTCTTGCTTAGATAATATGTTATTGCAATAAATAATGTAAGAATTTATAAACGCCATATTCGTCATACCATAAAACATAGCCATGGTCCCATAAAACATACCAAAAAAAGTAACGCAAAAGATAACCATACGTCACTTCGACGTACGGTAGGTATATATTTACGAAACAAGTGCACTTACCTGAGCGAAACGTGCGTCTTCGGCAAGCCCCGTATGCCTAGTGAGTTGGCAGGAACGCCAAGCACAGTGTTGCCATAAGCGAGCGACTTATATAGATTTTTCAAAATCGATTACGTCGATTTGACGTAGGTTATCTTTCTAGGGTTAAGGAGACGCCTCATAACTTTTGTCCCATACAATTTACATGTTTCACGACTTCATAAATTACGCGATAACTACTTTCGAAAGATAAATATATTTGACACAGTAGGAATTTTAAAAATAAATATATGAAAATCAGTTTTCTGAAGCCCTGATCAATTTCATGCGTATTTTACGACCATATTTTTACTAATGTATCATTTTCTCGTATTTACCCTATAGATAGTTTCACATACTTTTTGAAAACATTTTGCTATTTCTATTAGTTTTTGTATAATACTGGAAGAGCATATGCCCGTTTAGTGATTTTTCGCAAGACCGATTTTTTTGTAAAATCGTTTTTTCTCATGTTTCTGGTACTATCATATTTTATCCTTGGTTATTTTATCGATTCTTTTTGCAGTCAGAGATATCGACAAAATAAGGCAATGGTTCCGTTTTCTCATGGAATCTACGAAACCCTGAAAATTTATAAAAAGTAGCCCATGTCACTCTCCGGGCCTCCAGCTATCTCTGTTAAAAAAATAAAGTCTAATCGTTGCTCTAAATAACTCTACTTCCAGCGATAAGGATTCGTTTTAATGTGGGGTGTAAAGCTGGCTTCCCACGGTGCGTGATATTGCGGACGGCCGCGCACCAGCCCGCACCGACACGCACCGTGGGAAGGGTATTCGTCCGTGCTAGTGCGGGCTGGTGCGCGTCCGTCCGCAATATCACACACCGTGGGAAGCCAGCTTTAGAAGGACAAACAAACAAACAAACTTTCGCATTTATAATATTAGTTAGGATTAGGATAATGTTGTCGATTCGATATCTTTACAAGTTACCCTACGGCTCCCGGAATCGTGTTATCGGTCCCAGGGTACCCAGCGGAACTTTTCTTCCTCTTTTAGCCGATGGTATTTTGTCGTTGTATATGTTGTCGATTCGAAATTAATATTTTGTGACAGATTTCAATCAATTTAATTTTGTTGGAATTAATAAATTGAAGCCAAACATTCCATTTATTAATTATAAATAAATTATAAATAAGTCAATGAGCTTAACTTTTCACCGAAAATTTGCAATTACAATTTGAAAATACGAAGTTCCAGCATCAATGATTACATTTATTGAGAAATACATCAAAAGTATATATTAGGTAGGTAATATCTCCACAGAAACAAGAAAATCTTTGGCCCTAAGTAAGAAGAGACACTCATAAATTATTCACCCTTGCGTAGAGTTTCATCACAAGAAACCATAAACAGGATTTACATAAATTCTCTTTGACGAAGTTAAAATACCTCCAAATACTAGAGTATGTTCGAACAGCAAACTATTGCCTTCAAAACAAGCCGAACACCCTTTGTACAGTAGTTTGACAAGGAGTGCTTTGTAAGCCAAAAGCAATTTACCTGTTACATCCACGTAGATTTATAGCTTCTATGCTTTCCTAAAATTTATGTCGCTGTGTTATGTAGAACGCTTAGAAAGAGAAAATATAAAATTGATGGGAATAGGTTTTGTCTTTTGGTATTGTTTACTAAAAATATGTTGGTTTTATATATTTCTTAGGTAATTATTTCATTGTCATTCCTTAATTCATCATTCAGGAACGATGAAATTAAAGAAAAATGCGAAATGAAAGATGATGTTGACTAAAATGAAGAAAAGTAGTTTACGCTGGTTTAGACACGTAAGAATGAAGGATGAAAGATTGACTAAAAAGGTTTATATTGCTGAAGTGAAAGGAAATGCTGGCAGAGGACGACCTAGGTGTACTTTTATTGAACATATAAAATGTATTGATCGATGGAAATATTAAAAGTAGGTATACACAATCGATGAGCATGTATGAAAGGTATGATGAATACAAAAGAAGCGAAAGAGGTATGTCAGGATCGTATCAAATGGCATTCGATTGTCTCCTACCTTGTCGCCTACCCCTCTTGACATAAAAGGCGTGATCATAGATAGATAGATAATTTTAGTATCCTCTCAATTGTATAGATATCATAAATTTTCATACTACACAATTCATCAAGGAAGTGCGCAAACGCATAGGTTTTGCAATATTTCAGAATTTTATATCGCAAAATCCTTTATCTATCTCTATACTCAATTTATAGAAACGATATGTAAAATTGCTCCATCATTTTGATATTTACTACTAAACTACAATAAAACGATGGTAAAAACCTTGTACTTACAAGAATATTCACCAAAATATCTATCCATTTATTACCCCCAAAACAACTTGGAAAATATAATCAAAATTACTAGAGCTGTTGCTCAAAGAATAATATCATTCTGTTGACCTCATCAAAGTTCCTAACCGTGATAGTTGTCATAAACTATGAATCCACTAACTCATATTTATGAGATCAGCATAATGTCGGATCGTACAGCGAGGCCTGAATTGATGAAAATTTAATTCAATCTGTGCCAGGTCGCCTCTAACGCCAACTACCTGATATTTGATTTAACTCTGAGGACTAATATAGTTTAGTAAGCAACCGATCCATAATATAATCTCTACATATTATTTCTCAATGGTGTTTTTTATCCGTACGCCATATCTCCCATAATACTTTATCAAAATTAATGTTTGATACACAATTTTGAAGATTATTTTCCACTCTAATGACGAATAAATAATCAAAAAATTCCAAAATTTTTTTTTTTAAATTTAGACTAATTTATTTATTATGTAAAAAAAACGCCATCTGTTGGAGATCACTTGAACTAACATCAAGCAATAACATATTTTTAATATACTGCCTTTTTATTTCTAACATAACATTTCTTTTACAGGTATCCTGGATAAGAAAACGCGATCTTCACATTCTAACAGTGGGTGTTCACACATACAGTAGCGACGCGAGATTTGCAGCTCTTCATGCTGATGGGTCTGACGAATGGACTTTACGCGTCGCACCAGCACAACCAAGGGATTCCGGAGCTTACGAATGTCAAGTTTCTACAGAACCTAAAATTAGTATACCATTTCGACTTACTGTTGTAGGTTAGTATCTATTTATACCTCAGGATTTCCCAGAGAAATCAGCTTAATTTTGTTTTCTGGTCTGACAATTTTTCCACGCCTATCCTAAAGGTTCCTGTGAACCATGTTTCCGGCTGTAGGTTGTACCGAGCGGAAGACAACTTTTTTTTGTGGCCAGTTCTGTTGACGTATTTTGAGTTCAAAAGGCCTCTTATTACAGTTTGTCTTAATAAATAATCCTTTTTACGAAATGAAGTTGCCTACGATCCCAGATCGAGCAAAATACTTGTATCAAAAAAAAACATTATTTGTTGTAGGTTAAAAGTTTCGGAATAAACGCAATATTCTTAATTTTTTAGACATTTTAAAATTTTAGTCTAATATTTTCCGTCACATAGCCGACCGTAAAACTTTTAACGTTCCCAAAGTATTTTTCATTCCCCTATGTTATCTTTGGTCTATCTCATGAAAATGCTCCTGAACTTTGACAGATCGCATTTTCCTTTGATAAACTGACAATGGCATGCATGCAGCCTTTTAATTCAGGTACTACAGCAACGAGAATTTTTTGAATGATTTTTAGAAATTAATTATAATCCTTTGACATTAAAATTGAATATCGTATTCTATGTGTAGGTACGATAGAATAGAAGTGACTTCGTGCAAAAGCGAAAAAAAAATAGAAATACCGATATATTGCTCTACCTGGGACTTCGTGAAATAATTTTGAGTGCTTACTATTAAATACTCTAATGTAGAGTCAGTCAGAGCAGAAAAATGTGACCACTTCTTTTTGAAAACTTAATTTTATTATTATTACATAACATAACACATTACTCTATTTCTTTTACCACACAATTTATTTATTATTTCATTTTTAAAACAAACAAATAATTTAAAATTATTGTTTCAGTATCGAAAGCGGAAATATTGTCGGGGCCAGAATTGTTTGTGCGAGCAGGATCAGATATCAATTTAACTTGTATAGCACGTCACGCGCCCGACCCGCCGAGGTTCGTATCTATTTCATATTCAAAGTTCTGGAAAGCTTTCATACTTGGCCGCTTCTCAAAAGCTATCAAATTTCTGATTTGAATTCATCATAAAATAACTATTGAAAAGAGTCCTAGGTACCTTCAGTGGTTTGCAAAAGGGAGCATGTCGTATCATTGGCCGTTTTTCCACTACACATGACACGACACGATAAAAATAAGGTGACCTCAAAGCACCATACATTTGTTGTATGGACCGTTTTTCCATGAAACGACACCGCACTCCGCACGACACCGTTTTTCAAACGATAATTATTGTGTACCGTCACTGCCGCTATATCGTTCCGTTTTTTACGGTGACGACGATATAGTGACAGTACTAAATCTATGGGCGTCTCTGCCTACCCCTCTTGGGATAAAAGGCATGATGATAGTGAATCGTTGGTAGTGGAAAAACGAACGAACGACAATCCGTGTGCTGTTTGTTGTTTGTTTTGTTTTGTAACCGTAAATCGTATGGTGTCGTGCGCCGTGGAAAAGCGCCCTAAAGTTCACTGAAATTTTAAAACACAATGTTTGGACGGTTTCACGAATTTACTTGAACTTGTTGAACTAGAAAAATGACTAAAAATGTAAGTGCATACTTATATGCAAAAGGTTCCATAACGTGGGACTCTTTCCATGAAGCACAAACATATCGAATCGCCTTATTCCGTGAACCCATAAGAACATATTATTTTGAACACCATTGCGCCAGCTCATGTAAGTTTCATTTGGTACGAGTTTAACCACTCCCATAACTTTGTCATGGATTAGTTGACAGTTTCCAAAACTTAAAACAATTTTATTGGTGTCTTTGGTGAATTTTTTCAATATTTTAGCTTCTAAAGTCGTCAACTTCATCAATTCATTCTATTTCTAATATAATATTTCTCAAAGGTGTTTGTTTGTCGTTTTCAAATAAAGTTAACGTTTGATATGCCATTTTGATGAAGATTGTTTTTCCTCTAATGACGAAAAATAAAGAAATAAATCAAAATAAATGTTTCTTTTAAAATCAACTAACGGTGCGAAGTATTTGCACGGGTCATCTAGTTTATTTAAATTTAAATTAAAGTTGACAAGTTGTATTTCCTCTTTTGCATTGATTAACATTCCTTTTATTCAATGAAATGTATTCTCAATTCCACGAATTGAAATATATGTGTGTATTAAAATATTTCTGATTAATATTTAGTATTATTCGTACTTTATATAGAAATTACAAAATATTTTATAATAAATTGCGTTTTTAACTATTTTTCAAGCCTAATTATAATTTAATCATATCATATTATTGCTTAGAACCTTGGACTCTAAACCGGAATTCAAGAATTCCTACTCGAATCGACTTATACTTTGAAGAAAGCTGTGGTATAAGTGACAACTCTATCCCCTTTAAATGAAGGCTAAAGGATTGTCACGCCGCAAGCTTTATAGGGCAAGATTGAGTAATTGTTTAGATATTTTTACGTATAAAAAAGTCGCTGAGAACTAATGTTTTAACCGTAATGTTGGAAAAAGCAAATACTCCGTCAGCATTGGGGTGAAAGAAACACCACTGACAAAGGAAAAACGAAATGTGTCTCGTGGGCATTACATTACATATAAGGGTCTGTTCATAGCGATATATCTATAATAAATGTTAGCCTACGACATACCTAGGATTTACTATTCAAATTTTTGTTTGTCTGAATGTTTGTCCTGGCTGAAATAATTTTCAAAATTATAGTTCGAAGATAAATTAGTGTTCTATTTATTTTTCAATAAACTAATGCAAACTCGGGGTCTATTGAATAGAATTTTAGAAATATATAGAATATTATTTAGAATTACTGTAAATTTTTCCAGTTCTGGTCGATTTTATCTGTCACATAAAAATTCACGTTACTCTTTTGGACATAGCATAACTACATAACGAATAATACCTAATTATATGTAGGCACTTCATTTTAGGAATATAGTTAAGCGGCGACCCGAGAGCTGGCACGTATTTTAAACAGCGAATGTCTCGCAATATCAAGAGGCAACGTCGCCAGCCAGCGTCTTGGAAACCATGCCGCAAGACAAGTTAGAGAAACTCTACAATTCTACGTATTGATATATACCTAATAGGGTAAATATTATTTTGTTATTTTGTTTTCTTTTTTTTTCTCACTAATCAAGTTTAATTATAAATATATAGTTTTAGTTACCTACTTATTTAATATTTTATTTATAACCAAATTGTGAAATTGAAATAAAAAATAAGAAAAAAAACTTTAATGTTGTAAAAAAAGTTAAGTCTTCGCAACAGGTATCACTAAAATTTCCAAAATTAATTTATAAATCTTAGTAAAAGTTAAGAAACGAGAAAAGTTCAAATGAGAATCCAATCCTGAGTCTTATTTTTACCATTCTCGTGCAGTAAACACGTACGACGACGCAAACTTCTAAATTTATGTAAAAATTCGTCTACATTATGTAAAGTTTGTTATTAAATTTCCAATCCGTCTGGCTCAATGTGAAAAGTTCCTAATAACGAATAACCTTCCTTGCTCACGGCTCCGTAAATTCTCGTTACCCGTAGTGAGTGCAGCGGCATACAAAATTGCATGATTATCATTATTTACACTTACATTTCAATTTACATTATATGGCGGTTTTATTCAGCTCTTTGATGGAATATTTTGAAAAGTTTGTGCGATTTGTGCGTTTTAAGGTTCCGTAACAAAATTAGTAATAAAGGAACTCGATGTCTGTCTGTCTGTCACCGCCGATTATATCAAAAAGAAGAAACTATGTACACATTTATAACGCCCCCGGCTTCGCACGGATAGATAATTTTATTCTACACCATCCGTACCTACATCATTTTGTTATATCTCTGACGGATTAGACAGCATAGGTACGCCAGAAAACTCGCTGGGGCCAAATTTTCCCTCGACTTGATTCACTTATACTGTGAATGCTCAGCTCCTTTACATGATAGGTCCATGTTTAATACTCTTAAACCTTCCCGGTGAATCAATCTATCTAATAGTGAAAACCGCAATAAAATCCGTTTAGTAATTTTACAGACAGACAGACAGACGCGGCGGAAGAATTTGTTTTATAATATGTAGTGATAATGAAATGCTTGGCTGGTACGTAGAACTTAATTTTTTGGTATGATTTGAAAGAACTCGATACAAAAGTCGCGCAAAAAATGAAATTTATGGAACTTGAGAGATACTGTAAAAATTACATAAAAGATTACAATGTATTGCAAAGTATTGTAGATTTTGAAAAACATACATAGAAATGTGGCACTACGTTATAATGATGGAATGTTATACTTTAGGGGACTCCCTCGACAAATTTTTCTACTTACAGCTGTGTACGAGTATATGAATTTCAAATGTGATATAATCCAGATATATATTATTCTTTTTACCTAGATTATATATTCTACTTAAATCTATCTATCTATCATCACGCCTTTCATCCCAAGAGGGGTAAGGCAGAGACAATCTAATGTAATTTGTTACGATCAGGATCATACCTCTTTCGCTTCTTTTTATTCATCATACCTTTCATACATGCTCGGCGATTGTGTGTACTTTTGATATTTCCATCGATCAATACATTTTTATATGTTCAATAAAAGTACACCTAGCTCGTCCTCTGCCAGCATTTCCATTCATTTCAGCCATATAAACCTTTTTAGTCAATCTTTCATCCTTCATTCTTTCAACGTGTCAAACTTTAAACGACTTGTATACTCTACTTTATCAAATTAATAACGTCAGGAAGTTTGTCAGAGTCGTCCAAAAATAACTGTTATTTTAGTTAGACCCATTCATTATAAGCAGCGTTTTCTAGGTATCAGGTAACATATCAGCATGTTTACAAGTGTAATATACCTAAATACAGAAATAACCTTTTTTCTAGCGGAATAAGCGTTTTTTTACGAACGTGCAGATTGTGTTGGTTCGATTCCCGTGGGAAGCATAAATCTGTCCGAGTAAACATTATACAGAGGGATCTTTCTGTTGAGTACAGTTAGCGTCAAAAGTTAATGTAAATATTTTTATCTTTTAGTTTTTTTTCATTATTAGGGAAGAATTGTCGCTTCGTGACATTCGTAGCACCAGACTAAAATCGGCTTAGTTGACACGCATCGAGGCAATTGAGTAGTTTAACAAAGTATATTTTTGAGTTTTTGAACGTCGATTTTAAACGCCAGAACGCTAAAACGTACCGTAATATTATTATTATATAATGGTCTTCTGAGCAATTGTTTTGAAGAACTAGATTTGGGTAGAAGATGGATTTTACTAATGATTAAATTTATTAAAATAATTGCCTTTTAAAAAAAAGTGCCAATAAAATTTGATGAGTTCACGATTTTTCCAGCATCCCATCATCAGATCCTGACCTGATGACCATGGGACCACCTGGAAAGTGGGATACCCTTTCAAACAAAAAAAAAGGATTCCGACGAATTGAGAACCTCCTTTAAGTCGGTTAAAAATTGACAAAGAGCCTAAATATTTTTATTATTAGTTAAAAATAAAACATTATAATAAAACTTTTATCCAAAATTTATTTTCACATATTTATTAAGGTTATTTATTAGGTTATTCAATTAAGTGAAACTCGTCTTTTAACTTAACTACATTTTGTTCGAGCGCAAGTGGTCTTGAGTCTTTATTTCTTCAACATTATTATTTTTACAGAAATTTACTATGCTGACTGTACATAATTATACAACAAGAATATTTTGTTCCAGCTTCATCTATTGGTACCGAGGTCAAAATGTTGTGAACTATGCTCAGCGTGGCGGAATTAGCGTGGAAACTGAGCAAAGGACAAGAACTAGTCGATTGCTTATAGCTAGAGCGGCTCCGAGGGATTCAGGGAACTACACATGTGCCCCGAGTAGTTCAGGTAATTGTTGTATGAATTTTTCCAATTAACTGCAATCATATTACTATAAAAGATGCAAAACATTTGAGGACGTAAAACTGATAAAATGTTCGGTTTTAAGGTACATTTTACGATAATTTTGTAGAATTTTCTTAAATGTTATGAATATCTAAAGATACACTAAATGTTTATCTATATAAAATATATCAGGGGTGGCCAACGTTCGATCGTGGTAAGGCAAAGAAAAAATATAGGTTTAAGAATAGTCATCAATTTGGTTGTGTTTTCCCTCTTAATAAAATAAAAAATACTACTTGTCAATGTTTCATTTAGTCAGTTAAAATTTCAAGTGTATGAAATATTATTGTATTGTATATTATGTGTATAGTTAGTTTTTTATGTAATTTGTAGATCGCACAGAAATAGCAGATCTTGGTTCTTATCAAGTTGGCCACCACTGAAATATATAATTAACATGCAATAAATATCCTTAGTATCATTTCTAGAAAACAATGAAACCAGGGTGAGTTTCGGTACAAATATCTCTAAAACTAACATATTCAATAATGTATGTCCTTGATAAAATTAATTTAAAATTACTATACCTCAAATATTAAAAATTAATGTAATATACTTGATAAAATACTCATAATAATTTAATAATTTCAACAAGTCTCGGAATCTTTATCAATAATTTTGTATACCACTTTCGTAAATTTCTATAATTTTATGTAACACAATATATATGAAATAAATACTAATAATAAAGCTGAATCCTTTGCTTGTTTGAATGCGCTAATCTGTCGAATTTGAAAAATACGACAGAAAGGAACGGAGCAGGAACCATAAACGCGGGTGCAACCTCAAGGCACAGCTAGTATCTAATATTATGGAAGTCCATGACTCTACCACCGCCTATTCTGTTTAATATAGACAACTCGTTAAATGAGGACATTGTTACCTGTGTTTCTGGCCACACGCAAGCTATAGAAAAAAGCCTTGGTAGACAAGTCTTTCTTATTTAGCCGATTACAATCAATATTATTTTCGAGGCCATATCCAGTTGCTAGCTCTGTTATGGTATTTTCAGATCGAAAGGTTTTTGGTCCTAACTATTGCGTACCTACATATTTTCTTCACTTTATCATTCTGAATAAAGAACAAAATATATTTTTAGGACCCTGACCCTGCTTTAAATATTATTATTATCTGTCTACCCCTTCTATAAATACTTACTTGACCCAGTTTCTTAACATATTCTAAACAAGAAAATATTGAGTAAACAACGCATTCCTACATTGCCCTATCTGTGTTTTATGTACGTATTCTTACATAAAATTCAGAAGCTGATATGAACACACATATTTACATAGATCAACACACAGCAAACTTTTATCTGAAGGACTATTAAGTGCAAAAATAAAGTATAGAAAGAAATTAAGTCGCGTTGTATGTCTATATTGTTAACCGAAATCTTGCGTCTTAGCCGTTTTTTTGGTAACAATGTTTACTTTTAACATATTATCCATATTAAATAAGTTATCGATGCTCTTTATACTTATGAAATTTACTATAGGTAAAATCAGTAGAAGTAGTACATACATGCTAAAAAAACTGATTTCGTCGTGTAAATTATATTGACTAGAAAATACCGAAAATAATAGCTAATTATCTTAATATTTTGAAGTGAAGATTACATACAGTAGGTACTAGAGCTAGTTAGTTATTAAGGCGTGTATGTCAATTAGTAGAACATGTTTGTTTCTAATTAAGTTTCATTATGGATCTAATATCAATTATTTGGTATTTATTAAGTTGGTACACAAAGTTCAATTTGAATAAATTTCAAACTTCAATATTTGCAAACAACATTGCTTTGTTAAACTTAGTGCCTACATTCTTAATTGAATTTAAACAAGATATCAAAACCTTGTACTTTGTTTATAAATCAATTATTTCCTAGAATTGTTTTGATGGCTATATAAAGAAATTTAATACGATATCAAGATCCTTTCGATTCTTCCTCAACAGAGCTTGCCACCTGTTAGGTATCCAGGATACCCTAAATAACAATCGTTAGCTAAAGCAGGATGACTTATGTACGCCAAGAGCCTTAAGGCACACATCATGTTATTTATTTAAGGGAGAATGTTTTATTTCGACTTAACTCCCAATTAAATTTTTAAATTAAAAATTAATATATTTTTATTACCATTATCATAAATTTAATTTGATTTTATTCCATAAATTTAGGGAAAAAAATAAAAAAATAAACCTAAGGCTAGAATCTAATATATTCAGAGTTAGGTCGAAACGTTCCCCTTTTTGAACCACCTACAACATATATAAAACGTATTCCACGTTTAGATGAAATGAATTACTAGATATATAAAATCTGATTAATACTTATAATTATTCACAGATTCGGCGTCGGTTGTTGTACACGTCGTAAGCGGCGAAAGACCAGCAGCCATGCAGAGTGGATCTCTAACTACAACATCATCTATATTATATACTTTCTTATCAACATTCCTCATTCTTATTAGAACAAATATATTTAATTGTGACATATTTCTTAGATCTAGGCTAATTAAAAACCGTACAAGAATCAGCCAAGTTAACTTCGAAGGAAGGTGACGTTATCAAATTGTAAATATAGTTCTAAAATAAGCATTAAATGCTTATCGAGTGATAAATTGGACTAGTAATTTTATTGGTGTAAATAATGAAACGAATTATTAATTTAAGTTTGGAAAACGTTTGTTTTCAAAATGTGTACATATTGCATTTCATGAATGAACGGAGCAGGAACCTTAAACGCGGGTGCAACCTTACCACTCCGTTAGCAAATTTTCACAAGTGCGAGTATCTTTCATATTTTAATTTATTACTATCTATTATACAAAATCAATATTTTATAAGTGTTACCAGTTTCTGCAATAAATTTAAAAATGTATCTATGAATGTTATTGGAGGTTGATGTCGGAAAAAATATTGTATCACGGATCAGAAAGAGTGGATGAATTTGATTTACAAATGAGCCAATCTACTTCCCATATTTTGATAGACATACTAGACTTTTTTAAATGGAAGGAGAATGGCCCATTCACTAAAATATCATTATATTGGTAATATTTTCGCGTACACACTGTATTTAATAATTAATAAATAATATGAAGGGGTTTGTGACACATCCGATTGTTACGTTTCGTTAAATTGCCACTATGAAACTCATCTCAAATTGTGGCAATATAATCCTTTAATGTGACACATTTGAATTACTAAAATTAGTGATGCGTCTACTGACTATATTAGTCAGTTAAAAATTTACCCCCTTATTCATAAACGTTTATTAGCAACGTTTTTGTTAAAATGTGTTTTGTTTCTTTCTATATTATTAATAAAGACAGGTTTGTTAGAGAGTGACAAAACATATTTTAACAAAAACGTTGCTAATAAACGTCTATGAATAAAGGCCTTAATCGATAACGGCTTAATAAATAAAATTTTGTCGCCATTTGTATCTGGCGTCCGTCGGTCGGCTTGAGATGAAAATGCATATGTATTTACGTAAAAATAAGAACACAATAAGTATTTTAAACATATAATATATATAATCCCGTACTTAAATTATATTTCCGACATCATATCAAAGTTAAAAATAAATATTAAGTTATTATTCCAAACGATAATAATTTGTTCTAAGAACTAATCGATTATTGAATAAAGTCCTTTTAATTTGTGTAGTGTACATCCCTGAAGTAAAAAAATATTTAAAAAAATAAGTGTCACAAACCTCCTCATATTATGAACCTTTTAATATTAGTTATGAATTTTAATTCTCGATTCTAATACCTACTAAAATCCTAAGTTTAGTTTTATTGCAGTGGCGACAGTAGCGACAATTTTATTGAAATATTAATATAATTAAATTTAAGTACTACTACATTTCAAAGAATTAACTGTAAATTTAGGATTTCAGGATTTGAAATTTAAATTGAAGTCAAGATTAATTTAAGCTACCTGATTCGTTTATCAGTTCACTGGTAAAATAATCTTAACGTAATCATTAAATATCAATTTTCTAAGGCCGGAGAAGAAGCTCCATTATCCGTTTACGCGAATTTCCAGGATAATCGTGTAATATCGGGATGTGACGAGTAGCTCCCGTAAATAGCTTATTTACATATAAGCTACATTATACTTGATACTTCACAAAAGCGCCTTAGGGATTTCGATACTCTTTAAAGTGTTTGTTTTAAGAGCATTTTAACCGGATAATACATGAGATATCAACTTATTGTAAACCAGTTACACATATTTTGATAATTTTGAAGTGAAATTAGTAGGGTTTTGTTTTTGTCACGGGTCTCTTAAAATCAATCCAAAGAACTAGTAGTAGTTTATCAATTATTTAGCTTATAAATCATATTAATTTAACTTTTACTAATTTACTGGTTGTAAGTTGGCTCACTTGAAAACAATTTTAAATAAAATTTAAATTAAATTTAAATAAAATTGTATACTGTATTACTTTCAATGTTTAATTTTATATAAGTACAGTTAATTATTCATAAAATATTTTGTTTATTAATATTTGAAAATACTACCCCTTTCCAGCAATAAGGATAATAAAATTTGTATTTAATTATTAAAATTCACGAATAAAATAAAAAAGGACAGTGGGATAAAATGTAAATATTTCGAATTAATAAATGATTTGTAAATAAATTAATTCGTAACTAATTAAGTGGATTTTTTTTACCAGTTTTTGTAAATTTTGTATAATAATATAACTTTGCCTCTTTTTCAGCAAAAGTGCGACATACCGATATATCCGGAAGTTGTAGGTCACTATAGATGATTGATGTTTCAAATTTGTTTGTATGAACGAGGTCTAAAATATGAAAAAAAAAAAATGTCGTGTATTTAAAAAAAAGGCTCTTAATGGTATTTTTTGTGGTAGGTACCTTGTGTACTCTACATCACTCTACATTATGATAGATTTTTCTTAATTCTACGAAATTTGAAAAAAATATAACATTTTTAGAGTTATGACGATTTTTAACCGACTTCGAAAAAAATGAGAACGTTCTCAATTCGTCCGTATTTTTTAAAATGAATGTATGAACTACGCTAGTTGTGAACAGATTTTGATGTTCTTTTTTATTCGACAGATATTTCTTCCGGATTAGTCCCATGTTTTTCTCATAAAAATTGATTCACTAGTTTTAAAGGAATTTTGAAGTAACTGACTTTAAAAGTATTTTTTCTTAATATCTCTATGAAATATGTACCTACGATTTTGACGATTTGTTTTTTTTTTAAGTAAAAATAATTTTACGACATTATCTCACAGACATATGACGAAAATCAGGTCAGTTGTTTTTAAGAAATTCAGTAATTTGCCTCTGTTTACGGCTGAAAATTATATATCAGAGAAAAGCCTTAGCAACGGTTGCTATTGCCACGACGTTGTAAATTTTTGTGATCTAGCGGATATAGGTGTATGGGATGCAGCGCAAAATTCAAAATGCGCAGCATTTTTTTTCATCATTTAACCGATTAAAGAAAATTGTACTTACTTCAAAAATTGTGCACTGAAAAGTAAGAAATAATTAGAATTTGAAGACAGTTGGTGCCAAATTAAAAACAACTTGCCTCCCCATTTCACTAATCTAAACAATAAATTAGGTACCTACCTACAATGATGAGTACAAACATAGGCAATCTTTATTTTCTTGTTTTTACTTAATTTAGTATCCTAATTTTGGTCTTCAAATTCTACGACGAAATATTAACTATTTCTTACTTTTCGGTGCACAATTTTTGAAGTCGGTACACTTTTTTTAAATGTTTATAAGATGTAAATTGATTCCACGTCACGCCTTGGTGTAAAGCGCACGCGCCCGCGGAGGCGTGATGGGGAATACAGTTTAATCCTGTTCGTGCTGTGATGGTTGTGATTAGTCAACGACTAATAAGACATATCGCGGTCGGCTGGATTATCTTAAATACCGAGGCTATAATACTTGACATTGGCAAATCACCGATGAACATTGGTGAAGCCATAATAAAAGAAGAAGAAAAATATGTAAATTTAAAAGGGCCATATCTCTAAAATCACTGACCTTTACCAAAATGAAAGGTCTCGATAAGATCCTTATTTCGGATTACAGCTTTTACAATATACATGTTCGTTTTCTATTTTTAATACCGAAGTTCATTTCCAATTTTTGTTTATATTATACTAGTGTCTTGCCCCGACTTCGCCCGAGGTAACAATTATATACAAACTTCACACTAATGTTTTTAATTTATTTGTGAGTAACGCCACCTTTTGATGAGGTTGAAAATGTTTGTATGGGAAAAGACTTCATGAATGGACCACCGTTTTTTTTTTTTTTAGTTTTTCAGTTTTTAGTGGTCTAAAAATATCTTCGCGATATTGCCTTTCAAATCGGTTTGGGGCACATCGGTTGGATGGTTTCAATGTCTATAACGGACATAACACCAATTTTCTTAAATAATGCTTTAATCGACTCTTCGTGCTTCAGAGGACAAGTAAAGCCCGCACTTTTTCTAAAAATAACAGATATTTACGTCAGCTAAAGAAGTGACTTAAATTGTTCAATATGGACACTATCTCTGGCCACACCACAAGGTATAGAGGCCGTGAAGGTGTGTTGGCCATGCTAACTTTTTTATAATGAACGAAGATCTCGAAACCGTTTCGAGATATAAGCTTTCAGTACAATTTCTATTTATCAGATTTTAAATTAAGTCTATACTTTTTAAGATATTCAATAAAAAACAATAACCTTAATTTGACCGATGTATGACGTCATCATAAGCAGTATGAAAAAATAATACCTTTGCCTACAAAAAAGGGTAATCGCCAATCTTTGAATGACATCTTTATAAATTTATATTTTCTTTGTTATTAGGACATGACGGGATGAAACACTATTTACTTGCCATTGTAAAAAACTATTCAATTTAAATAATTATATACACGAGTATAATAAACAAGAGTAATTTTTAGGTTAGTCGACCTAGACTGGCGTTTGCTTGACGTTAATTTGATTGACTGTCACTTTTTATGTGTAGTGGCCAAGATTATAATCCTGTTCCAAAATCTTGTGACGTCACGTTTACTTTTCACGGGTAAAATTTGTAAAGTATATTAAAAATAGACGCAATAGATAAAAAACAAAAATATCGAAATTAGTTTCTTAAAATGGGCTATATTTTCAAAATAAATTATAAAAAAAGTATATTATAAATATGTAGCATGGCCGAAATTCTTCAAGTTACATGCAGTTGGTACAAGAAATAGTCATATCAAATACTAACTCGAGAAACAGCAAATTACATAGTGAGGTTTACCACAGACTACAGACCTCATTGTATTTTATTCATATAAACGGTTTTCCTTCTATTGAGACTTCATGAATAAAATTAAATCGTTTGATCAAAATCGAGGACGTCTTGAGTTAAGCAGTATAAATCAAGGTCAGATAAAGAATGGGTGACCGTTTATGTTAGTAATTTAGTAAAATCTTCTATTTTGATGATCTAGACAGAGACACAATCTATTTGCTATAATCTTGACTCACCTCTTTCGCTTCTTTTATATTCATCATACCTTTCATACATGCATGGCGCGATTGTTACACACAATTTTTTTTAACATTATCTTCGTTCAATGTTTTTTTATATATGTTCAATAAAAGTACCTGCACCTAGATCGTCTTCTGCCAGCATTTCCTTTTATTTCTTCCATATAAGCCTTTGTAGTCAATCTTTCTACTTGTACAAACCAGCTAAACTAGGCACTTTCTTTATTTTTGTCACAACTACTAAATAAATCAGGTCCGCGTGGAATAGTGGCAACTACGAGTAAAGAGTGGCAAGAATACTGGCTGCGTTATACCGCACTTTTGTCCCCAGAAGAGATAATCAGACTTCTTATACATTATTAGATCTTTATTGCTGAAAAAACGTCCAACGCAATTTTTATTTATGAAAGTTTATTAAATATTTTGAGTTATTAACTTTCATTTAATTTTACTTAATATATATCAAAGTGATCAGTGAACCAAAAAGCTGATAAAAATTAAATTAAAACATGTAATTGCGAAGCCAAATAAAATATTTTTGTACACATACCTTTACACACAAGAATAAAATGTATATAACAACATAAAGGGCAATTTTCCGGTTTGTGAATGTCGCAAATTAGTCTTTAATTAAACGACCGACGCCAAAAATTCGGGACATTGTTTTTCGTGTCCTTTGTTTTGGGGACCTTTTTACTTCAGTTCACATGTGCTATCACCTCCCATCTTAATACGACGAGGTCAACTATTTAAAACCGTTGGCATTTTCCTTCATTTAACTATAGTATGTTACAGGCCTCGTATTTTTTGAAGTGAAAAACTTCTTTATAGGGGGAAATCTTATGGATTCTCTAAGCGACATGCTCTCGGCACAAATGCCGACCGTGGATTGCCCGGCCTGAATATGCTCGACCCGAGAATATCTGGGCAGGAATTCGTATGCCTGTGTTGCATTTTTGGTTGCGCATTTCTGGCCGGCAATAATTCTTAATGACAATTCAAAGTGCACTGATAGATTGTTTCTTTAACTTCAAAAGTCACTGTCTCAAACCTATTTCCAAAATTATTGCTCAAAAAAATTATTTCTTGAGAATTAAAATAATTTTGGACGATAAAGTTTTATATTTGCTAGTTGCTAGGTAGATGTGTTGATTATGGCATCGAAATGTAGTTTCCTTTAGAATTAACATACGAAATATTCATAACTTTATCATACACTATAATAAAATAAAGAAATACAATTACGAACAATTACAAAATTATTCAATGGAAATGGTATAGGACAAATGCAACGTCTATTCTAGAAATAAATTACACGGTACAAGAGACTTATGATCTAAAATGAGTTGCTATGAATAGTATTCGAAGACATGAAAGCTCCTTTGAAATCACTTCATTAAAGAGACAAGCACGCCTCTCGATATTGAGTTTAAAGTCGTCAGTAAACAGAAACAATAAATTATTTGTCCAATTACAAATCTGTCTTACCTCTTACAAATTAGTCATGGACTAATTAAGTATGAGCTTTTTGCTTGCGGTGGAAATAGAACTAAGAAAATAAATAATCCATGAGTAGCTGTGATAAAAAACTATTAATAAAATTATCCTTATTTGTCCAATTACAAATCGGTCTTACCTCTTACAAATTAGTTATGGACTAATTAAGTAATGAGCTTTTTGCTTGCGGTGAAAATATAACTAAGAAATTAAATAATCCAGTAGCTGTGATAAAAACCTATTAATAAAATTATCCTCCGAGTGTTTGAGCAACAAACTTTCAAACATATACCTCAACAGAACTGGCCATTCGTTAGATATAACCTCACAAATACCAAGGACTTGGTCTTCCGCTGGATACCCTGGGAACAATAATACGGTTTTAGGAGCCGTATGATGAACCTTTGGTGAAAATTGGATGATCTACGAAACATAATGCAATTTAAATTTCGGTTTAAACGAAAGTTATATTGACAAAGCGCACACCTTACGTTCACTAGGTAACACTAGCTGAATAAAGCTGTTGGAAACTTCGTAACTTCTACTTTAAATGCTTTTATTCTTGAAAGTTGGGATGGCATTTAAGAGAGTTGCTCCTCTACGAAGACTCACAAAGTTCACCAGTTTGTCTTACCTGTATTTTTAAGATATTTTATATTCTACGTATAAGTAGGAACATATATATTATTGTCACAGACGATGAGGGTTCTTCAGTGACTACATGCCTGATTCCTAATAAGACATCAAAAGAAGACCTTTTCATCGCTTCATATTTGAGGAATTAAAATATCCTATTCGCCATTATATTTTAGTCCATTGACAGACTAAATTCTCAATTGTTTACGACTCTGTGAAACAATAAATTATTTTATAAAAACCGGCTAAGTGCGAATCGGACTAGCACACGAAGGGTTCCGCACACTCAATAGTATGCACTAAGGTCAGACCAAGTTTGACGCCCCTGTATGGCGCAGGAAGAAATTTGCGCAAGTTCACACTTGGCATGTTCTTTATTATTTGTTCTTTTACTTAATAGTAGGTATGCATTATAGTTTATATAGTGTCTACCTATTACGGTTCAAAAGATACAGCTCTGTGACAGACGGTTATTAAAAAAACACGTTTCTTGTATATTGTTATATTTGATGTTATAGCGGCTGGCGGATGTGAACGGATGGCGGACAGACCGACAGCGGAGCCTAAAGTAGCCCACGCACTGGTCCGGTATCTCACCGAAAATTTTCGGTCCGGCCGCCGTATGGTCGAAATTGTAGTGAGAGAAAAGTACGTAACTAAGTTAGATTAATAATAACAGGTATCATCATATGGAAATATTGAATGTCAAGAAACTTACGAAGAACAGATAAAAACACGGTTTCTCATTGATAGTCGTTTTTCAAATAGATGAGATGAAAAGGGCGTTTGAATTCGACGAGCATGCATAAAACGACATAGACACAGAATTATTAATAGATCTATACATAGTAGATAAATGCCTCATTTACCTCTGATGCTGCCCACCTCAAATTAAGGCATAAGCATATTAATAATGCTAAACACATAACTTCTCCTTTCCAGTAATAGATGGTACAATTATATAGAAAGCAATGTTTCCTAATAATAGCCCTATTAATATTAATAGTATATCACGCTTGCACGATTCCTACGAAATTTCTGTTCCAACTGTTCTATTGTTGATTATTATAATATTAAACACTCAGCAATTCTCTAAGTAATCGATTGTTCCTCCTAGAATAGCTACCTGTTATTGTTATTAGGTAGGTGCTACGAAACTACGACAAGGTATGTGTCAAGCAATACGACAGTGCATTACCAATTTACATACATATTACATTTGTGCTGAATATGATGTTATGTGCGCAACCTGATTGTAGTTGACTTGACTATGCAATTAAGAGCTTATGGGTAGTTCTCCAATATAGTTAGTTCCACCGACTAGCTAAGCAAATTATTTAAATAGAGATCTATTTAAAACTTTTAGTTATAAAAAAAAAATTTTTTATTAAAAAGAATACACGTTGCTTAAATTATATATCAAATTCTCAATAAATACCTACTGTGGTGGATATTTTGCATATGGCACATGATATTTGCCACAATTTGCCAGTGATATTTGTTGTATTGTTATATTTAGATGGACATAAGTTTTTATAGATAAAAAACCCATTGGTACATTGGTTAATATAATTTGAGAATACCAATCCAAATCCGAACATTCTTGCCGGATCCAAATAACATTATAATATTAGTAAGATAAATCATATAAATGTTCATGAATCAAATTTCAAAGACCTATCAAATGAAATTTATATTGGGAAAATATTTACTCACTTATAATGGCAAGGAAAACGTAGAGATTTAATACCGCTTTCATTGAGAAGCCAGAGAAATACTATTACAAAGATCTACCAGATTATTATTTTCCTGAAATAGTCACTACGAAAAAAACCATAAGTACAAAATTAAAATTAACATTCTCTAAATTCACGGGCATAATACCCGGTCCTTTGTAAGGCTTGCATGGAGACATAGGTCCAACACGTAGAGGCCTTTTAGAGTGTTTAATCCTTTAGAGTGCCTGGACTATTGCTGAGATAAAATTAAATTAAAATCGGGCTATTGTTTTGAAGTGTGAAATGGACTGGTTTATCAAGTTTATTGGTTGAGACTACGGTCACCTGCCGGTATCATTCATCTCATGAAACGTAAAATTGACAGGTGGTGACTCGCCGTTTACTAAATAGGCCTACTAAAACAACCACCATTTTTGAGCATTTAAGACAGGCAACATTTGTGTAAGCGGCTGGGGGTGTCGAGAGGTGTGACACCGGTATCACATATAGCTTCCCCGTTATTACGCCTTTAGACACTTCCACCCCCGAGCATAATACATAATATTATACTCTAACGACTCGACCCTGGACAGCCAATTAAGGCTTTAACATTTTTAGATTAACATGATTATTATTACACTTTTTATTAGCATTCTAATACACTCAAAGTAGTTTCTAACGAACAAAGCCCGAGTTGTATCAAATTTGTATGGAAACCATAAGAATCAACAATAAAAATGTCCCTTATTTTTTTCGGTATAATTATTTAGAAACTAGTTTTCCGCCCCGGCTACGCCCGTGGATATTTTTGAAATGTGACATAAAAATTTATCTCGACGGATTTCTGAGTTCTAGCGTGAAAGAAGGACAAACAAACAAACACACTTTCCCATTTATATAATAATATTTAGGATTAAGTTAGGATGATAGCATAAGTAACTACAGCTTTGGAAATCGCTTTGAAAGAAAAATATCTCTTTGAACTCCCGTTGCTAGCCATATGTTACTAATATAGTTAGGCATAGGTATATAGATATTTATATCATACTAGATTTTCCGCCCCCGGCTCCGCCCGTGGATATATATTCAAACAATATATAAATTAACTTTAAAAAAAAAAGTGTACCGACTTCAAAAATTTGCACTGAAAAGTAAGAAATAATAAATATTTCGTCGTAGAATTTGAAGACGGTTGTTGCCAAATACATAATTTTCTGATACATAATTTTCAGCCGTAAACAGAGACAAATTACTGAATTTCTGAAAAAACTACTAAACCGATTTTCGTCATTATGTCTGTAAAATAATGTCGAAAAATTACTTTATCCTTAAAAAAATAAGTCGTTAAAATCGAGATATTAAGAAAAATGTATTTAGTATCTACTTAGTCAGTTTTTTCAAAATTTCTAAAAACTACTGAACCAATTTTCACTAAAAAATGGGACCACCTGTGAAGTATATCCTTTCAAAGAAAAAGAAATTTTCCAAATCGGCCCAGGCGTCTTCAAGTAATCGGGGAACATACATAAAAAAAATAAAGATTCCGACGAATTGAGAACCTCCTCCTTCTGTTTTGAAGTTCGGTTAAAAATATAGCCTATGTCACTCATCAGGGATATCGTAGCTTTCTATTAGTGAAATATTTTTTAGAATCGGTCCAGTAGTTTTTGAGTTTATTAATTACAAACAAACATACAAAAAATATAATTTTACCTCTTTATAATATGTATAGATAAGACTTCGTACGCATTGTATTAGGAAAAGTGACGTAATTTATATATTTTGTTTTGAAAAATATTTTTTTAATATTTGATATTCGCAGGGAATACGATTTTCAATACAAAAGTTTACACCCCATTTTATCCCTAAAGGTGCCCACTCATTCGTCCAATCACCCGCGCGCCGCCATACGGTCCACCGAAATCGACCACAGACTCGTCCAATTTTTGTACGCGCGGCCAGCATCCGTTTTCAAATCGTTGTATTTGTGGTTGATTTCGATGGCCGGAACGATCTGTCACACACACACACATCCACACGCCTATGTTTAATAGAATCTTGTGGGTCTGTGTGGGTAAGTGAATTGCATGTGATCTAGATCGTATGATTCACATTGCTAATGTGTGGCCTGTGTTCAATCTCGATCATAAGGCGGCCGGACCGGATTTTCTGTGAGATACATAGATTTTTTATTGTAACAAAAGCTTACCTCAAACTTAGGTAAATGAGCCGATGATTCAAAATGAGGATGAATTATGTCACGGGTCGGGTCTTGAAAGTCGTAAGCCACCCATTTTTTTAAAATATCATGTTTTTCGACAGAGAGATAGAACTGAAATTGGACCAATTAGGTATAGAAACACCGAACACAAAACTCTGCAATTTCTCATCACGATATCATAAACAAAGAAAGCTGGCAGTTTCAGTTTAAAATTGTACCAACTTTGTTCTCTCGTATCGCATCCATTTTGTCTTTTTGTTTTCTAAAGCCAAACCGTAGCCGCTCGGATATCTGAATATGTATTTTGTATTGTGCCGTCCAACACGGTAGAAGGATTTTGTCAAAAAACAAACTCGCCAACTA
This sequence comes from Nemapogon koenigi, assembly GCA_963924495.1. NCBI lineage: Eukaryota > Metazoa > Arthropoda > Insecta > Lepidoptera > Tineidae > Nemapogon > Nemapogon koenigi. The sequence goes on along the minus strand of OZ004644.1, from coordinate 6,395,007 downwards.
CTTGTCTATTTTGCATTCACTTCGCTGGGAAAACCTGTCTTCCTTCTGATCTTAGTGTGAATAAGTTAAAGTTGGCCTATTTTTTTATTAAAAATATGTATTCTAAATCTTAAAAACCTGTATAAAAGATGTATAAAAGAAAGCAACAATTTAATAAGTTTATTAAGAGTTACAATGTGGAATGAATTTAATTAATAATATTGATCCTATCCGGAAATATGTCATTAGTGAATAATGCGGAATGAAAGATGATGTTGTGACTAAAATGAAGAGAAGTAGTTTACGCTGGTTTGGATACATTGAAAGAATGAAGGATTAAAGATTGACTAAAAAGAGTTTTAAATGGCAGAAATGAAAGTAAATGCTGGCACTTTATAGATCGAATGCAATGTTAAAAATACCTACACACAATTGCCGAGCATGTATGAAGCGTATGATGAATATAAAAAAAGCAAAAGAGTATGATGCGTAGCAAATGGCATTCGATTGTCTTTGCCTATCCCTCTTGTGATAAAAGGCGTGATGATAGATTTTAAATTTCAATATTAATTTTAACAAAATATTTCTATCCAGTAATAGTGTTAAAAAGAAAAGCCCACAATATCGCCCCCAAAACATCAAAATATCAATTTCTCAAACCACTTTATAAATATTATTAAAAATGTAAATTCACCTAAATCTCTTTAACGGTAAGAGTTTTCACCTAAATTTTGTAGAACCTGCAACAAAATTTAATAAAACTGTGCAACATTGTATGCACTAATAAATAAAGAAGTATTAAATAGTAAGTCAGCCCAAATGGGCAATTATCTTATAATTTACACAACCGAGCACAGGAATAATATTGCGTAATTAGTGCTTAAACGAATTTTAAAACTGTACTTCTTAACACGCGGCGCTGAACGTAACAGCTTCACCTGATATTACGGCCTTATTATGTGCATGTACCTATTATGTATGTATATCATCAACATATCCCATACCTCTCTCCAAGGCATCCAGGAATTTAAAAACGCACGATCATATCAAGCCAGATATACTGGTAAGAATGTTCACATTCCCGTATTTAAAAGAAGTAGCAAGCTTTGGCTCTACCTTTTTTCCGGCCTAACGTGCCCTCCGTAGAAATAGATTAAAGCACTCACAGTAACTAATATAAATGCGAAAGTGTGTATTACTTCATTGTCCTTTTTTCATATCAATACGAGCAACGAATCGACGTGATTTTCGAAACACAGAGTGACATACAAGTTTTTTAAGTCCTGGAAAATTCTTATTGGATTTTTTAAATTGTCACATTTCAAAAATTCAAAAGTTCATACATTAGCGTAGACAGGATTTCATTCGATTGTACCTAAATTCAATTGGTAGGTATATATAGTGTAATACATATAAGACAATCATTTAATGTTCATAACACTATTCATTTTTATTATACATATTTTTTTTTTATTAATATAAAACCGTAAATCAAATCTAAAGATTAAAAATAACTAAATAAACCAGGTCCGCGTAGAATAGTGGCAAGAATACTGGCTGCATTTCCCCGCAATGCTGATTCGTTGAGCGAGGAAGGAGCCAACCCTCTTGTCACCAGAAGAGATGATCAGTCGAGGGGATACATCTTTAATAAAATTTTTGGCATTTGAACCCCACGGACCTAGAGTTTCTACACCAAACGGCACAAATTTTATTCATATGTTTAAATAACATTTTTGATGCAAGAAAACAAAATTTTTAGCTTGAATCCAAGATTTAGATGGGGGGAGGCTTCAATTATAACTGAAACCAAGACCTACACCTATTTAGTTTTAACTAATTTGCTATTATAAACTTATTCCATTACATTTTTTCCAAATTTCAACTCTTCAAAAACAAGAAACAAAATAAAATACGTTGCTAGTCATAATTAAATTGTAGAAAAGAAACGCGGTCTTTTTCAAACGACATAATAGCGTCCCATACAAATGTTCTTTACTAAATTCAATGGAGCTCGGATATATTTTCGCGGAAAGGGAATTTACTCAAAACAATCTTGTTTGTAGATGTATAACGTGGAACGCACGTAATCTACTGGACTTCCAAGGCTCAGTGGTACTTTAACAAAGATATTTCGTTTGTATTTTCCTCAATTCTATTTTGAACTAAACTATACCACATATAATGTTAAAATGTGTATTTTTGAAGTGAAAACCTCTTTAGGTGCGCGTTGAGCTATTTTCGGTAGGGGAAAATCTTATGGAATCGCGACCTGTGTTCGCGACATGTTTTCGGCACAATTGAAGACCATGGATTGACCGGCCCCAGTATGCTCAACCCGAGAAGTCTGGGCAAGAATTCGTGTACTGGCTTCCACTTATGCCTGGTTCGGGTATTTTTACTGCGCATTTCTGGCAAAAATTTTCGGTCAAGACAGAGATTTTTTTATATTGCTTTGGCCCCAAACTAGAGTACCCTGTAATATGGCCTATGGTTACCAAAAAAAACGTCATCAAACCCGAACGATCACAAATAGCATCTGCTAAATGTGGAAGAATGGGGGGATAAGGCAACCCGTGACGTTATAAATAAATAAACTTTTTATTTTAAGTATTCAGACTTCAAAAATTGTCCACTGAAAACAAGAAATAATTAAATATTTGGTCGTTGAATTTAATTTTGAAGTAGGTTGGTGCCCAATTAGGCTATAAGATTAAATAGATTCAATGTCATTTATATTTGTAAATAATTGTCTAGATTAGTGAAACGAGCTAGGTAGTTTCTAATTTGGCACCAACCATCTTCAAATTCTATGATTAATTTTTGCTTTTGAAGCCCTTGCTTTTGAAGACGGTATACTTTTAAAGAAGTTAATTTATTTTTCCCTGTTAATAACATCTTTTATTATTTCTCAAGGGTGTTTTTTGTCGGTACGCCATATCTCTCTTAATACTTACTTCATTAAAATTAATGTTAGATACGCCATTTTGAAGATTATTTCCCCTGTAATGACGAAAAATAATCAAACTAATCAAAATTAAATGTTTCTTTTAAAATTAAACTTATTTATGTATTTTGTTAAAAACGCCATCTGTTGGAGATCAGTTGAACAATGACAACAATATGTAAGTAATAATAAAAATACGGCTAAATAACTTAGTAGAGTAAGTCGCAATATCGGTTTGAAAATACGCATGAAATTGAGGATTTTCTGGGCATAATAAAACTTAGGTGTAATTGATTTTAATTTTTTATTTACATCATTAACACTCTTATTAATAAACTCGAAGTAGCGACGTAGTAACAAATCTGCACTTCATTATGATAGACGGAGACGAAACACAGTTTAGTTACTACGTCGCTACTTCGAGTTTATTAGAGTATATAAGATATCACACACAAAAACACACCTGTGTCTTTATACCTTGCGGTGTGGTCAGAGACACCAGTAACAGTGTCCACTTTTTGCCAGTTGTACATATTGAAGAGAACAGGTGGCAAACATGTTCTGTATCTTTCGAAAGCTATTTTTATTTCATATCCAAGACATAATAGTTATGCGTAATATATGAATAGCTGCAGCATGTTAATTTGTATGGGGCAAACGTTATGAGGGGAGATGTTTTTAAGAACTTGCGGACTAATAATTTTTTTCGGTTTATACTTATATGTAATTATTGAAATTAATTGCAACTATGATAGATGTTGTCAGCATTTGAATACTGTTACGATGTTAGAATAGCGCTGCCAAAATCCGTATTCTCGTACTATTGTGTCAGAGCGGTTTGAAAACTTCCAAGCGATATGAAAATTTCTTGAGTAATGTATGTTAATCATTATATCAACAACTTTTCATGTATATTTTTTATTATATACTAGCATTCCGCCCCCGGCTTCGCCCGTGGATATTTTCGAACAAAATAAAATATACCCTATAGCACTCATAGATAATGGCTTGCCTGCACTACCCCTACCCCAACCCCTATCCCTACGGTAATCCCTACCCCTATTTGTACATGGCCGGGATCGAACCCGTGGTCATGACGTCTTAACCAATCGGCAACCGACGCACGAATGTTTGTTAATAAGATCTTCTCCTGGCGAGCACTTTATTATAAAGCAGGTTTGCTGTACATGCTGATATTTGATAGGGACACTGGACAGCTCGCTAAACTTGAACATCGTTACAAGTGTGTCTAGCCACACCGTAAGCTATTGTTTGTGAAGGTGTAATTTTTACATAGAACCTTGACCACAAAATCCATACTAATATTATAAATGGGAAAGTAGCTCTGTCTGTTACGCTTTCACGGCTAAACCACTGAACCGATTTTGATGAAATTTGATACGAAGAAAGCTTAAACTCTAGAAAAATAGGGTGTTTTTTTAAATCCACCCCCTAAGGGTGTATAATAGGGGATGAAAGTTAATATAAGCGAAGCCGAGCCGATTAGCTAGTTTGTCTATATTTTGTATCCAAGGGTCGCCTTCACATCAGTATTTCAATGTCACTGAAAAAGGATAGCCAATATATTCGACCGGCCGTAAAACAAATTCTTACGATCACCTAAAATCATTATTTTATCGTCATTCTTTACCAACCGCAGAGTAACCTATACTTGATTGATATTGCTACTAATAAAAAGTTACAATTTATTTGGAAAAAGAAATTGTCAAAGGAAACTTTAAATTATATTTCTGGGAACTGGTGTTTGTTGGAGTGAATACAATTCTCTACGGATGCCAATTGGTTTTCTAGTGGCCTGCAGCGATTTTTAGCGTTTACTTTTACATTTCAAGTGGAAATTTAGCAGTACTTATCCTTAGGGGATATTTTAGTATAGGTTACATACAATAAAATAAAATAAAACGAAACACAAAAATGTTTCTACCTATGTTCGTTATAGACCATCCAACCTATTTCATTTGAAAGGCAATAATGCGAATATGGTTTTAGAAAAAAAAAATAAGAAAACTAAAACTAAAGAAAAACACACTTTTCCCATACAAACATTTTCAATCTCATCGTGAAATTTGTAAATAATTGTTACCAGGGGCCAAGTCGGGGCAAGCCGCTATAATTAATAAATATTTTCTAATACATGAACTGAACATCTTAGATATGTTAACGCGTAACAAAAATATTTCTCTAACCTGTCTAAAGATTTTTTTCTTTCTTCACGGGTTGCCTAAGCTCTCAAAACCGTGTTACGGTTCCAGGGTACCCAGCGGAAGACCAAGTTTAGCCGATGGTATTTGTAAGGCTATAACCTAACGAGTGGCCATTTTTGTTGAGGTATATTTTAGATGAAAAAAGCCTCAAAGTGTGGTTTGTCAGATAATGTACTTACATAAGAAATTTCACCAACAATTACTGCCTCAAGGCATGGATTCGATTAGAATTGAGCTGGAAGGTCCTTTTAAAAATTGTTTTCGAGTAAGTTTATATTCTTTATCCGTTTTTTATTATAAAAGTATATCAGTGAAGACGGCTTCGTTTGGAATAATTTTAAATTGCAGTATAAACCACGCCGCTCGATGTTTTCGTTTTGAATCGCACGAAGGCAAAAAACGACGGAAAAATAATTCTAGTGTTGGACATTCTCAGGCCGGGCATTCCTTGGCTGGCCAGTGGCCATTGCTGGCAAAGTATGTCTAGGTAGTAAGTATGCTACGGGTATTAATATCGTCGATTAGAAATTACTGTGATAGTTTTCAATATTTAGATATTTTTATCATTTCAGTTATATATAAAGTTTTATTATATTTTTCTTTTTACAAATTTCATAAAAACAAAATAAAATTTAAAACGAAATTTATAGCTATAATTGCCTTTTAAAAAAGTGTACCGACTTCAAAAGTTATGCAAAAAATACCCAAATCGCTTTCAATGTGCCTATAAAATATTAAGAGTTCTCGATTTCTCCCGGATCCCATCATCAAACCCTGACCTGATGACCATGGGACCACCTGGAAAGCATACCCTTTCAAACAAAAGAAAATCCAAATCGGTCCAGGCGTCATCAAGTAAAACATAAAAAAAAGATTCCGACGAATTGAGAACCTTCTCCTTTTTTTGAAGTCGGTGAAAAACCTTATTCTTCTGTTAGAATTGATAGCAATTTATTTGTTTGATGCGTTATTGAAAATTTTATGTATTTATACGTGGCACTTAAACTTTATGTCTGTGCTTACCAATGAGTCTAGATTTAGTAATAAAAGTAAGTCTTAAAATTTTTATGACATATAATGAATCGTTTTAACATAATATGCTGAAGTTATTATTATGGACATAATAATATTACTTTTCCGTGATTTGTTTAAAAGAGTGGCGAATTCATTTTACTGATGGCGATTGCCATGTCTCTTAGAGTACTAACACTAATAGTCCAAGATCCGAAAGCGATCTGACATAACTTATTTTCACAAAGATGAAACCTTATGGTCTCAGTAGTGTCTCATGTGCTTTGAATACCTGCGTGCTTGTGAAGTTCGCCCTGGGCAGGTACCAGGTGAGAAAGGTAACTATAAATAACAGTTACTTAACTTACATTTATATGGCTGATTTTTTAATATGTTATTGACTTTATGTTTAATCATTCAGACAAATTGTAATGACCAAACATCCCCTAAACACAAAAAATATTCAGCACGCAGGTATTCAAAGCACATGAGACACTACTGAGAGCCTAAGGTTTCATCCTTGTGAAAACAAGTTATGCCAGATCGCTCTGGGATCTTGGAATATAAAGGAGATGCCATGCTTCCCCTCCGCCAATTTTCTGCTCATTTGACCATAAGATTGACCACCATTAGGATACATCAGATTTTGTTGTGGTAGTTTGATTCGCCGGGAAGGTTTGCGAGTATTAAACATGGCCTGGCCCTATCATGTTTAGAAGCTGAATCAATTCGGAGAAAAAGTTATCATCAGCGTGTTTTCATAGCGTATGCTGTCTAATCCGTCAGAGATATAACAAAATGATGTAGGAATGAATTGTGTAGAATGTAATCTACAAAAAAGTCTGCGGTATTATATATTATTTTCTAATAGATTAGTTTATTTAGGTATTGTATATATAATAGATTTATTTATGTAGGTATTGAAATTGTTGTAAACCCATATTTGTACCTTTGTGAAGCCGGGGGCGCGATCGCAAGTATAAATATAAAGGAAACTCGTTTCCTCATCTAAATCTAGAAAGTTAAATGTGTGCACATTTTATCGGAAAGTTTCTCTCGAATATTTTAGCATTTTACAAAGTAATTGTAAGAAAAATTGCTACAGCATATTGTAGATTTAGGAGGGCGCGTTTATGCAAGTATAACTCTCAAGTGCTTCAGCTATTGTGGGTGAAGAGGCGAACTACTGTAACTCACTTTAGAATTTCATGTCGATTTCTTTGAATAACTTTGAGAAGTTCTGGCCAATTTTAAAGTGTTACTTTATTTTCTCTTCAAAAAACAATTTTTTTATTAGGTCCTTACATATGAAATTGGCGTTTTGTCGAACTGACCACTATGGTTTCAAATATCTGACGTTTGGTTAGGAAATCCAAATTCAAATTTATTTAAATTTTAAGCTCATGTGTTTTGAATTTAGTGATTCATTTACTTTCGCGTCATTTGATTTTTCATTGAAAACTTAAAATATCGCGTTATTTACGAATACGTGGCACCAGCGCTGCAGAAACAGCACGAAGGATTAATTATGTGTATGGGGGCAGCTACTGCAAAAGAAAGCACGGTACGTTTTTTGTTTCAACGTTTTCGTTCTGAAAATTATGACCTACAGAATACAAAAGTGGACGGTGGACTAGTGCTGGTGTCATCTTAGGAGATCTGGCCAGACAATTACGGCAGATGTATATTGTCAACAATTGCAAATTATGATAGAAAAGCTAGCCGCTAAACAACCGAGGCTGGTTAATTGCTCTAGCCCACTGCTGCTTCGGGACAACGCTAGATCACACAATTTGGACAACTTTTTGCAAGGAAAAAAAAAATTCTGATGAGGCAAACCAAACCGCCTTCAAAAATTTTATTGATTCTCGCTCCCACAATTTTTTCAGCAAAGGAACATACAAAAGGAAAGAAGTACCTATGAGATGGCAAAAGTGCATAGATAACAATGGTTCATACTTTGATTGATTGAATATATAATTTCCATTATATTTTTTTTTCCTTTTCCTTTTCATACAAAACGCCCAATTTCATAACTAAGGTTCTAAGCCGGTATTTTTCTGTCACTGGCAATTTGCAAACAAGTAATGACTGACAATCCTGAAACTTTTTATGAAACAGTAGGAATTTTAGAAAATTTGGAAAGCTGTTGCTTTTATAGATAAGTAAATTAGTAACTTATAATATACTTAGTTACTTGGGAAAAAGTACACAGGTTTGTACAAAGTACTCGAGCCTAAAAGATTTGCATGGTATGGTACATATCTGTATTGCCTTCTTACAATTCTTCATATTCCAGTTTCTTATTTTTATTCATTTCCTTATATTAGGTTATATATAAATATAGGTTGGTAAAGTACCTACCACTTCTGATCTGTTCAATATGTCCACTGGCAAAGTGGATATTGTTACTGGTATCAATCAGGCCACACCGCAAGGCATAAAGGTCGTAAAGATGTGTTTGTTTGAAGTTGAGCATTTTATTTTTCTTCTCGACATCTAGGTTGCGTAAATGGATAAGTAAGTTTTTGTTTCTTATAAGTTTTATCGGACTCATCGTAGATATTTATATAAACCTATTCTAGTAGGTATTTATTTAATATCAACTTTTAATAACTTCATACAGTTTATTATTATATCCAGACAGTACGTTAAAATGTGATTAAGGTAAAACAAAGTTCCTTTGAAATAATAATTATAAATAACTTATTTAGTAATTTCAACTTGTCAAATCTCCAGATTTCATAAATTAGATCGACTACACACTTGTCGCATCAAAATAATCGCAAAATTTTATGAACCGTTTGTATGCATGTATAAATATAAGTAGAACGAAATCCCATCATCGGTATTTCTTGCAATATACAATGCAAGGTCTTAAAATCTACCTAAATCTGGTACCTGGCAACATGGTTATCAGAAACCGTAAGGCACAAATTGTATATAGAAATAATGATATGTACCTTTTTCATCATTTAGGTTTCGCTTCTCCACTAATAATAGCGGAATATGTTTTGTGTCGCCGCCCTTACAAAATAATTTTCTTGACAATTTACAAAATTAATTTTCTTAGGATGACTTTCAAAAGTGTCAATGTAAATTACAAGCTCGCTGTCTAGTTATAACCGCAGATTGAACGGCGTGCTGCCTTTTTTATTCTCTGCAGCGTGGAGAGAAGGCAAGGCTTCCTTTCTCGAACAATTTCCCAGTTAAATAAATGTATATTCTGACTTATTTTTAAGTACATTCTAAATTTAAATTTATAACGTTTCAGAATATTAACTGAAATTAATAAATAAACCTGTTCGTTATTGCAAAATTGGATGAAATGACTTGCTTAAATAAAAACCAAAATTATTTTGTATTTGTATTATATTATGTATGTATTTTATTTACAAACATGTCTTTAGGACTATCTTGCAAATTGAATTCTTTACAAAAACAGAATTGTTTTGATGTCTGTAAATTAAATTAGATGTTTTGATGCTCACAAATTTGGAATATAAAGTATGTTCACTTGTAAAAAATGAGAGCCTGCGGCGTTTTTCTTCTTATCTTGAATAATTATTTTCAACGCCACTCAGCTCATTTATAAAAGTTGACACATTTTGAGGGCAATTTAATGACTAACCACTTGTATAATTAATGTCTTCATTATGTACAACCATGCAAATAAGGAAGGAAACAAAATAATTACGACACAGATTCCATTCACATAAATTAAATAAGTTTGCCAATATCAAATATAAAAAAAATTGCAAATAAAAGTTGATTCAATAAACTTTGCTAATATAAATGAGAAAAAGTGTTTGTTTCTTTGAAAAGGCAATGCATATGCATATTCATTTACTCTTCGTCGCCCAGCCTAAACCGCTTAGGGTACAAATTTATAATTTGGGGAGGGTGTTGATTTTATATTGTAAGCATTCGTTTAAGAAGGGATTTGTGGAAATTCAACCCCTAAGCGACTGAATTCCTCGTCTTGTTGACCTGACTGTCAAGTACCACAACATGGCATGGCACATGACTGTCTGTATTTATAATGTTGTGTCTTCCTCTATCCTATTGAATGACAGATTTATTAGAGATTCACAAAATGACTAAATAGTTTATTATTAAATTCTCTTTTTTTCCTCTTTACTGGTTGCCTTGCACCTCCCTTAATCGTGAATCGGCCCCAGGGTACCCAGCGGAAGACCAAGTCTCCCTCTTTGTGAGGCTATACCTAATAACGAGTGGCCAGTTCCAAAAAATCCAATGGTACATGGCCGGGATCGAACCAACGTCCGCCTAGTTCATACCAGACATTAACCACTCGGCCACTTTTTATTTTTATTTATTAAATGATAACAGAGAGATTCATGTCTCGTATGAAGTTAGGTTGAGATATGTGGGTGGATGAATTTCTGAAGTACTTACTATAAAAAAACACTTGCTATTCATGCCAGGTTTATAAAATTAAATTTCCTTTTAGACTTTATTCGTCCACACGTCTTGCCTCACCACTTGGTGTATGACACTCTAGAATATTAATTCCTGTAAATGTTGTGGGGTTAACCAAACATATAGAACGCAGAAAATAGAGTTTTCCATAGACTGTTATCATGAAGAATTTAGAAAATTTGAGTCTACATACTTAGTAAAGCAACATTGCCATAGAACATTATAAAGAACAATAGAAGTAGCAAGTGGGCGTTCTCGCGTAACTACACATATGCGCTGTAGCTTCTTCCGCTTAGAATTAGGAACATTGACAAAATGTATATGTACAAAGACAAACCAACAGACACACTTTCGTAAAATTAGCTAGGACTAATTAAGATTAAATATAGACAACTCGCTAAATGTGACAACTGTTACTGGAATCTCTGACCACGCCGCAAGGTATAGAGGCCGTGATAGTTTGTTTTATTATGTTTGTAGATGCGTAGGTATATGATAATTTCTTGGTAATACATAGCTTGTTTAAACTTGTATCTAAATTGCTACGACTGCTACGAAACGCCTACGACATTATTAACGTCTACGAACGCTAGAGATGATCAAAATCGGTCTTGTTAATGTGACTAATTATAATGCCCAGTAGCTAAAAAGCTTTGTGTATCGTAACTCGCTAAATGTGGACACTATCATTGGTGTCGCAAGGTCTAAATCATATATATATATATATATATATATATATATATATATATATATATAATATATGTATACATTAAGAGTACATAGTATATATTTATTTTATGGTCATAATATACATTTGTATATAATGTGCTACGACTGCTACGAAATGCCTACGAAAGACAAGAAATGATCAAAATCGGTCTTGCTAATATAATTCTTGTTAGCTAAGAACCTCTGAGATGCTACGAAACGCTTAGGAATCGTCCGTCCGTATGTCAGAAACGGTTTTCCCGGACGTAATTCGAAACATAAACTTGCACAGACCAATAAAATAGACGTGAAATATAAACCGTATAATTTTGATTATATTGGTTAATTTCATGAGATTTTTGGCTGTTCTTTTTGCCGTTAAATCAATTACGACACACATTAAGGGGGAGAAAGGGGGTCAAGGAAGTGTGACATCGTGTGACAAAGGTGTGGATATACGAATCAAGTAGAAGAAGTATTAAAACTCTAAACTAACTTCAACTATAAAATTGTAAAATTTGTAACGTCACACCAGTTGAATTTGTAATAAGGACGGGGGGGGGCTCCAAAAATAAATAAGAAAGTTTGTTTGTTTGTATGTATGTATTTCTTTCACGTCAAAACGAAGCAACGGATTTTACGGAAGATTCTTTTTATATGATTAGATTTTTTATTGATGTTTTTTCTGGTGCTCTTTATTTGCAGTCATGGGGACTGCCGATAGAAGTCAAAATTTAAAAATATGACTAACAATGTTTTTTAAATTATAAGTATAAAAAGGCCATTTAGGGTGAGTTTACAATTAAAAAAAAACTCGGTTATGAACGAAAATTACCGACCAGAAATGCGCAGCCAAAAATACCCGACCTAGGCATACGTGGAAGCCAGTATACGACTTCATGCTGAATTTTCTCGAGTCGAGCATACTAGGGCCGGGAAATCCATGATCTTGTGCCGAAAACATGTCGCAAACACAGGTCGCGATACCATAAGATTTCCCCCTGCCAAAAATTTCACTTCAAAAATATCCTAGGCTGCCACATAAACATTGTCACATGGATTATTAAAGAAGTAGGTATATATTATTTACTACACGGGAGTAGAAAAGTATTTCAATAATGTTTCAGTAAGGTGGTTTTATTATGGATGTATATTCAGAATAGTGGATTTGTTTTGGGTGTGCTTTACATTTTTTTTTTATTTTAAATTTTGATTTTAATTTTAATTTTAATTATGATTATAATTAATTTTGATTTCAATTTTGATTTTACTTTTAATTTATTATAATACATTTCTTTATTTTATGTACTTTTTTCTCATGTAAGTTAACTTGTATAATCCATAACTATGTTGTGTTTACTACTAATTGGAATATCTGTATAACAAGTGTTTAATCCTATTAAGTAATATTGTGATATTTGCAGTTATTCTGTACTAGTGAACTTTGTTTAAATAAATAAATAATAACCGAGTGCGATATACTTTCTTATATTTGCTTTGTTCCTTAGCTATTTGTTCAAAGGTCAAAGACCAAGACATCTTCGAGGTATCTGTCCCCAATCAACTATACAAACAGGTGTCGTTGTCGGACTAGTTAGCCCCTCGATAGAAGATACTTTGTAAACAAACAGAGAAAACAATGGACAGCATTTCGTAGAAACTCTCCTTTGAAATTTGAAAATAAACTCTCATTATTGCTGGAAAAAGACTGAGAAGGAGAGTAGTATATTCCTTGCTGAGGAGCGTGTCTCTCAAACTATCATAAAGGTAGTTACATTCAATTTGAGAATTTACTTAGTAGTTATCTAGCAACGTGTTGTATATCTTACTAGCCTTCCGCCCCCGGCTTCGCCCGTGGATATTTTCGAACAAAATAAAATATAGCCTATGTCACTCAGGGATATCGTAGCTTTCTATTGGTAAAATAATTTAAAAAATCAGTTTAGTAGGTCCAGAGATTACCCCCTACGACCTCACAAACTCACAAACTTTATCTCTTTATAATATTTGTTTGTTTGCTTGTTTGTTCGTTTAGAATACTATAACCAAAAACAACTGGACCGATTTAAAAAATATTTTTGCATTGATAGTCCAACTTTTTGGGAAGGTTATAGGCTATTTAATATTACGATACCAACCCAAGGGGGTGAATTGGGTTTCTAACACAACGCGTACGAAGTAGCAGGCACTTAAATAAAAATCAATTGCCGCATATAAGAACGGTCATCACTTGAGAACGGCTTGACCGATTTGGCTGATTTTGTTGCCCGTAAAAATGGAAAATTCGGGAAAAACAGAAAGTGCTTTTTTCTATGGCATTTTTGTATGAACTCAAGATCATAATAGGGGATGAAAGTTAATATGGGCTCCACGGGGGAAACCGGAGCTGAAAGCTACTTTATTATAAAAATATATTACGTGTTTAAAGTGGCGACTATGAATTGAACTGTTATTTCTTATCTATTATTTTAGTGCTTTACGTGTCCTCCGAAGCAATAGCATTTAGTATGTTTCTTTTTGACTCAAACAAGGATTGAACCCTCGACATTACATGTATAAGAAAAGAAGTATTTATGGTTTTGGAAGACAAGCGATAGATTATGATTGAATGTGATGATACCAATTAATTATCGCTTCTTGATATTAAGTTACCTGAAACTCATGTTTATGTTCCTTCTAATTAACCATTAGTCATATGTTAGTTAATTTAATCAATATTATTAATAACTAAACAATATTTTCAAATAGGATTTATTACTATGGCTACCGTGACATTAAAAAGACGGATGTGTCAGTGAGCGGACACTTTTTAGGGTTTCGTACCCAATGATGACAATGGAAACCCCATTACTAAGACATAGTGTGTATTACGTGCCGCTATAACAACAAATAATAAAATTAAAATAAGGTAAAAATTAAAGGGGGAAACAAGAAACGTGTTTATTCGGCGGTTTTAATAATGGCAATACATACAAACGTCTAACTAGTATAACTATAATGCATACTGTTAAGTAAAACAACTAATAATAAAAACTGGCCAAGTGTGAGACGGACTTGTGCTAATTTTGTTCCAGCACCATACAGGGGGGTCAAACTTGGTGCATATTATTGAGTTTACGGAACCCTTCGTGTGGCCGGTTTTTGTTTATTACTAATCTGTATTAAATTATACTACCCCTAAACTTATAAGAGTGATTAATAATCTATCTATCTATCATCATCACGCCTTTCATCCCAAGAGGGGTAGGCAGATACAATCGAATGTCATTTGTTACGATCCTGACATATCTCTTTTGCTTCTTTTATATTCATCATACCTTTTATACATGCTCGGCAATTGTGTTCGATCAACATATTTTTTATATGTTCAATAAAAGTACATCTAGGTCGTCCTCTGCCAGCATTTCCTTTCACTTCAGCCATATAAACCTTTTTAGTCAATCAGCGTAAACTACTTTTCTTCATTTTAGTCACAACATCATTTTTTACACCGCATTCTTCTCTAATGTCATCGTTCCGGATGCGGTCAATACGTTTTATATCACACATTCTACGTAAAGACCGCATTTCCACTGCATTTATCTTACTTTCATGCTTCTTATTCCATACCCAAGTCTCGCTTCCATAAGTAAGTGATGGAACTAAAACTGCATTATGTATGTTCATTTTACTTTTAGTTGTAAGTTGTTTATTTCTGCATACATTGTTTAGTCCACCAAATACCTTGCTTCCCGCTTTCACTCTCCTTTCAATTTCCTTAATTATTAAATTATTAAATCAATTAATACTTAAATTGAATCGTTCAAGCGCCGCTGTTAAAAATTTTCAGAAAGTTTCATTTCCATTAATACCTGTACATCCGTTTTGGAGTGCTTGAGTAATAAATTACAATAAACTTCACAGACATCCCAAAACTTTCCAAAATTATGTTTCTTTCAAGCCCGTATTTCCATATAAAAAGTGAATAACGAGTAGAAAATTAACCTAACGGTCAAGCCTAAACCCTTATGAAGTAATCACAGGACGGGTTCAAATTCATCAACATTCACTTTGTAAAAAGTTAAAAAGCTATTTTAAATTTAAAAGGGTAAGCGTGTATACGACTCAGTTACCATACCTACTAATAAAGAAATAAGTGCCCAAGTTGCGAGTACGACTCGCGCACTGAGGATTCCGTACCATTTTTTCGGTCAATTTTCTTTAATATATTAAAACTATGCATTTTAAAATTATAAAAAAATATGTTTGTATTAATTCTAACGAGTATGATGCACTTGCAAAAAAAATGTTAGCCCAAAATCGAAATTAGATTTATTTACGCTATACCTACGTCCGTGATTGGGTCATGAAACTCTATATAAGTACCAAGTTTCAACATTATTCGTCCAGTAGATTCGGAGAAAATAAGCTGTGACAGACGGACAGACAAACACATGAGTGATGAGGGTTTGCGTTTTTTTATCGGAGATGTACGGAACCCTAAAAATAGTATCAGTCAGTAATTATTATTTATTGGCAACATTTTAAAATTCTTTGTAACGAAGTGGTTTTATTCTCTTGGTTCTTTTGCGACAATCTTTACTCGAGTGCTATGTTTGACATAGACATTGACAATATGAATGCAAACAAGTAAGTACATAACATATCACTGGCAAACAATGAAAATTTTATTTAATTTAATTTAATTAATATCCAACACAATATAAATAAATATTTATTTTCTGCACACTTTCTACATATAAACTTTAACTATGCCAAATCTCATACTCCTCGTCCTCGGTGACGCGCAACATGGTTAAAAATGAATACATTTTTTTTTCATATTCAGCATTTCTTTGATGTATATAATTTATCTTATTTATATCAACGTGTGTAGGTACTTGTGGTCTTAAAAAAGTGCCCCAGGGTACCCACAGCGTACGATGACGGTTCGAGTGATTACCTAACTTGTTTCTTTCAATTAGGTACTTCATTGTAACCTTTTCCGACTGATTTTACAAATTTTACAAATTATTCAAGGCAAAATGAGACAGTTTTTGGAAACGATGCATTAATAATTTCTACAGTAGACTAAATTGAAACCTATCACCAATTATAATAATATACAAAACTAACATTTTAGTAATAAAATGACACGATAATATATGCAATAAACGTATAAGGTATATTTAATGAAAACACCTTCCTAATTAATTACCCAAACGCGCTGTATGGAAAGTGAAATAACAGGTAATTTAGTATGATAATAAACCGGCAATATTCCAATAATAAATGCGCTAGCTGTTGCCAGTGACTTCGTACGCATGAATATTATATAGTCGTTGTAACGTATAGGAAACCTAGGGCTCCTAGACATCACAAGAAGAGGAAAGATAGAGAAAGTAGATGAAGAGAAAGGAGGAGATAGATGTTTCCCAGCTAACTCATGTACCTACATTACTTCAGGGGTGGTTCGGCGGTCTACATTACAAGGTCTCACGGGTGCCTGCTAGGAGTGAACAGTTAAAAGACACTTACATGTTTAACACTATATTTACACAAATTCCACTCGAGGTTGATAAACTGATTAACCCTACCGTCTTCTTTCTTCTATGTTATTTATTGAAGGTCGAGCCACACGTCTGTGGCGCGACTTCTGTTACGGACTAGCGTTCTGTTGCTCCCATCTTTGCTCCCTCTGAAGCGGAGTGCGTCCGTCCTGTCGCACCCATGTCATGGCCAGCGTATCACCCTTGATGCCCCAGGAAGCAATCCTCCTGGGCACCTACGAAGCTGCTGGCAGCCTGCATGGCACCCCCTGATGCCGTCGTGGTCTGCCACTCTCGCTGCCCGAGGAACTCGTCCTCGTGCAGCCCACTGCCCCGCTTGCATCTCTCCGGGCTGTCGGCAGCCAGCATCGCGCAGCCCCGCAGCCCGACGTGTCCGCCTTTGTCTTCCAATCTAGCCCCTTCTCGTCACCGTGTCCAATATCAGATCCAGTTTTACTATAACTTTTCAAGAGCGATTAGTTCTGTCGCCTTTCCTTGCACCGGAGGTTATCGTTCTGTCTTTTGACGTTTCCTACTTATATTTCAACCTCGAGTACAAGCAAAGGGAAACTTCCATCATACAGCCTATTCTTTTACACATTTAAAATATCAACCAAAAATATAACGAATTTCATCTTCGTGTGGTCACCTCCAGCCCAAGACACCGATCCCGATTCGTTTGCGTGTCCACACCAGAGATAAATTCGTTACATCGTTAAGACGTCAGGCATTAACTAGGGAGACCACGGGTTTGATCCCGGATCCCGGCCATGTACCAATGGGTTTTTTAATTAAAAACTTATCTACATAATCCGACAAAGCACACTTAGAGACTTTTCCATATACCTAAACAAAACTGTTCACTCGTTAGGTATAGCCTGACAAATACCGTCGACTAAATGGGAAAAAGAAACGTGGGACGACCACAAAAGCGATGGGTAGACGACATAAAATCGGTGGCGGGAAGCAGCACAAGATAAGAAGGAATTATAATATATAAGTATAATTTATAGGAAATTAAAAGGCTTTTTTATAATTTTTATTTATAAACGAGAGAGACTTGGTCTTCCGCTGGGTACCCTGGAACCGTAACATGGTTTCGGAAGCTGCAAGGCAACCCGTGAAGAATGAAAAAAAACAAGAAAAATTACAAAATCTCCGCTACGCTAAACATTAGCACGACTCCAGGACCAGCTATGGACCCAAAGAGTGACGTCATGAAAGGGACCGCTATGGAAAATAAATATAGGGACCCACGACAAGATGGTAAGACGACATAAAAAAATTCGCTGGTCGAAACAGGAGCACACGGCCAAAGATCGGGACAAATTGAAAACTTTGGAGAAGGCCTTCACCTATGAAGATGGGGTTCTTGCATAAATTATATTTTATTTTATTATTACAAAGATTACTAGACATTAGGATAAACTTAAACTAAGAACGTATGTATTACTTAATTGTAATAAAAACACAATAATTATTGAAGAAATCTCCTGATGAAATCGAAGCGAAAATATGAAAATGTACTCACCAACATGTGTGGACAGCAGAAATTACCGTGACTTTCCTTGAATAGAGAGGACCTAAAATATATAAATTGCACATAAATAATTCAGTTTTTTTCTTTCTTCACGGGTTTCCTTACAGCTCCCGAAATCGTGTCTCCCTCGTTTAGCCGATGGTATTTGTGAAGCTAAACGAGTGGCTAGTTCTTTTGAGGTATATTTAGATGGAAAATCCTCTAAATGTGGTTTGCCGGATTATCGTACATAAGTTTTTAATTAAAAAACCCATTGGTACATGGTCGGGATCCGGAATCGAACCCGGGGTCTGCCTAGTTAATAATACGAGACGTCTTAACCACTCGGACACCGACGCACATAATTCAGAATTTTACCTAATAAAGTAACAAAATGCAAATGCCGGTGGATGATCAATTATATATTAGAGAATTAATATTATTCGTTTAGTAATTTAAAATTGATATAAATATTAAAATTGGAAGGTATATTCCTTAGGGGTGGTAGGGGTGCACTAAGAAATGGGGTGTAAACGTTGTATGGTATAATACTTGACATTGGCGGAATCATCAAAACCCTGATGGAGCCATTTTGAAAAAAAATAAAATAGAGTATCATGGTCGACGGGAGCATCCTACCTACCGATTAATCGACTTATTGTTTCTGTAACGTCTATAATACTTGACATTGGCGGAATCATTAAAATGCTGATGGAGCCATTTTGAAAAACAAAGAAAGAATAGAAATAGATGTGAAACGTGTGAGATTAGACTATAGATAGATAAAACACAAACACCTTTCTGATTTAGTATGGAGGAAAGTTATAAGACAGTTAAATTATATGCACATTCTGAAATACTAGGATCAACTCTGTAAAGTTTCCAAACATCCCTCAAACTTCTCCTTACAAATTGCGTTGAAATTGCCATGCTGATATCTAATTCTGTTGTTTATTGTTCGTGAAATTACTATTGGTGCAATGTTAACTTGGTTTTGGTCTTAGTCTAGGTTAGACTTGTTCGGAGTCTGGGTTCAATTCTCACTCGATAAAAGTAGATTTTTGTGGACGTAGGGAATTTTCAGATTCAGATGTAAGATCTTCTGTTTCTGACCATTGTTACCAGAGTCCCTGGCCACTTTGTTTGTATTTTATTGTTGCAGGAAGAGGATATCTTCTCTACATGAAAACTAATCCTTGTGTTTGTGATTATTAATTACGGAAACAATTTTGATTCCATTCCAAAAAAAAAGTAAATATTGCTAGCGAAGTCGTGAGAAACAAGAAGAAGTCCTGAGTACCTAATAACATATTTACATCCGACGAACTTTTGTACAAAGTTTTTTGGACTGATTCCCAAAAAAAGCGAAAATAATATTTTTAGTTTAGTTTTGATTTGGGCAACAGCGAAAGGAGTTTTTATTAAATATACATCACTAGAAAACCTGTGTTATATTTGTATTTTGTACATAATATAAAAAGAGCAACTGTAAATATATTTATTTAGTAGATACATACGTTTCATATATTACTTTTAATAACATACATATTGGACCTAAAATTAACTAAAATATATACTAAAATTTCACAGTAATAAATATAGAACTTAAATATTATTAATAAAATAACAATAAAAAAAATTATGTCATAAAAAATATCCCTTATAAACCCAAACCCAAAAATCCCACGTGACCATTTTAATAATTAAAATATTATTTTTTAAATCTACCATTTCAAGTGGGGTATTGATTGAAAGATGATTTTTAGAAAACAGTATTTACGAATTCAAATTGTATGGTACTTATTGGTGAATTCAATAAAACTTTTCGGTCCATTTTCCATGTACTACCGATATTCGTGTCGCATTGAGAAGTTGTCCACAAAATGTTGGAGTTGACATAAATTTAAAATAAATTTACTAAATATATAATTGTCCTAAAAGTATGTAATAAAAAGCTAGAACGTGCAATAAAGGCTCCACTTCAGCAGATACTATACACATATTGATAGCCAGCTGGCTGAATCGAGAAGAACATTTCTATAGTCCAACAATAATTATTCACCAGTACAGTGCTATACCTACAGTTATATAAATTCATTTATCTAAGGAATTGTAGGTCTATTGTATGTTCCCAATTAACTCGCGTCCTGAATTGATAATTGGGACGGAACCCTAACACAAGAAAATAAATTGTATAAATACATTTTGGAAATGGCTGATCTTTAAATTTCCATATATATAGGTACAGTTATAGGTATAGCTATAGGTGCCACTATTATACTATCTAATCTCTGAAAATTCTCATTCGATTTCAAAAATTATTTCAACAAACGAACCTTCAGGGTGGACATATTAATTTTGTATGTCGTAATAAAGCGCCTAATAAATATAGCAACATCACCAACCATTGCCATTTTCTTTCTCAGGTGTCACACGGGTAAAACCACAGGCAGAAGCTGGTTTAAAATAAACCTACAAAAATAGTTCCTAATAACTTTGTATTAGCACCGATAATGACTCATTTTGTTCATCAATAAATTACGACAATGACTATGTCAATTCCTTCATCAAATACAAAGAATAATTATCAAAGAACTTTTTATAGCGGCTATCAACCAATTTAAATGACAAAAGCAACCAATCTCAAAATTACTCCATGAATCAGCGCTTCCGAACTCTATTATTGAGCTAAATGAACCCGTTTTTTAGCAAAAAGGCAGTCATTTCTACTTGATAGTGAACAATTTATTGGTTTTGAAAAGGTATGTACCTACTTAGCGAAAATGTACAGGTATTATCAGCAGCCCTATTCTCTATCTATGGTTTTATTGTGGTTATCGAGTCGACAAATGCTTGTTTTGGCATTTACTAAGCCTCTGTCTAATGTTCATAGCTAGTTTTTACTATGGTTGTCTGTTTGACAAGAATGTGGTTTCGAGGTGGTTTCAGAACGACATGCCAACGACATTAGTGTCGTGTGAAATTGTAATTTTCTTCTGACTTTTGTCTTCTGCTTAGTACTCTGGCTGGAGCCTGTAACATAGATGCCTCGTGACAAACATCTAAATATATATATATAAGTCAACGCACAGCCTAAACCACTGAAGATATAAATATAAAAATTGGAAGGTGGTGCAATAATAAGGTTTTTTTTAAGTGAAATGGGATGTAAACATTTGTGTGGAAAATGGTGTTTACATAAAATACGTCACTATTCCTTATACAATGCGTACGAAGCTACTGGTAATCAGAAAGATGAGTTAACAGTAACAGTAAGACTAAAGAAAATATTTAGTTATTAGAAAATATAAGTTACTAACTGTGCCGCGTTAATAGCTCCTTGGGTCATAAAGTGATAATATGTTATATATCCTCAAGAATTAGGTCATCAAATGCAAAAATATTTTTTTCAAATCCGACTGGTACCCATCCGCGTTCAAACATACAAACAAACTCTTCAGCTTTATTATTATAGAAGTATCATCATAGCTTTAATGCCTTGCGACGTGGCTAGAGACAGTGGTGTCAATGTACTGTCAGGTAACCAGCCTGTACTAACCAAGTACCTATAAGTTCGTAACATTTGCAGAAAAGATGCGAATGTAGTACGAGACGTTGATTAAAACATAAAACATTTTGATTTGTAGCATGTTTAACCCCCGACGCAAAAAGAGGGGTGTTATAAGTTTAACGTGTGTCTGTCTGTGGCATCGTAGCTCCTAAACGGATGAACCGATTTTGTTCAGTTTTTTTTTTGTTGAAAGGTGACTTGATCGAGAGTGTTCTTAGCTATAATTCAAGAAAATCTGTTCAACCGTTTGAAGATCATCAGCTCTTTTCTAGTCGTTGAAGGGATGCGACCAACTTACTGGTCTGATCGATTCGAAATTTAGTATTCTGTGACTTCAATTATATTACAACAACATGATAACCCTTACCTGATGCTGCTGCATCATCTGGAAGCAGCCAGAAACAGATACCCAATTCCTCACCAACTCAGGGTTTCTTTTAATTTAAAATGTTATTTAATAGAATCTTTTTACTTCTATCAATTTCGCAAAGTGTAGAATTCCCTATGTTGTTGTTGTTGTGTGTTTGTACCTAAACACAGCAGAACTTAGAACAAATATTTAGTCACCCCTTTATAGAGGTCAAACTCTACTAACTACATAGGTATGTGAGAATCCTTATACTGTATCAAAGTTAATGTTTGATACGCCATCTTGATTATATGATTTTTCCCTCTAATATCGAAAAATAAACAAACAAATAAAAATTAAATGTTTCTTTAGATTAGACTAATTTATTTATTTTATAAAAGACGCCGTCTGTTGGAGATCAGTTGAACTAACGGTGCGAAGTTTTAGCAAGGGTCATTATAGTATACATCAATTTTAAAATTAGAAAATCATATAAATTTTCACTTCTATAGTGTCATAAATACACAGAGTACCTATACCCACTAGAAGCTATGGTGTTTGTGAGGTTATGCCTGACTAGTGGCAAAAAAAACACATATCTCATGCACCACAAGATCATTAAAAGCATTGGAAATGAACTTCAGTATTAAAAATCATAGATTTTGGATAGTCTGGCGGGCGCTTAAAAATAGAAAAACTAACATCAGGCTGGCGCAACTTAGAACAAAAGATTAGGGCTAGGAATAATGAGCCAATACTAATGGTGTCGTATCGCCATCTCCTTCACTCCATATACAGATGACAGAGATAGAAAATACTTCTATACTAATCCACAGTACCTACATAAATCCTTAATGTTGTTAGGTTGGCAGTATACCCTTCGGCCCTAACTTTGATTTAATTTCAATGTATGTCCCGACTCTTATTAAAGACCATAGTGATTGCTGTCATCCTAAATAAAGATCTCATCGAGACCTTTCATTTTGGTAAAGACACGACCAGTCTAGGAACAGTAGTTTTTGAGATATGACCCTTTTAAATTTTGATTTTAAAATCGTCGTAACTACAAAAAAAATTTTTTTTTTATTTCGAAAAACATCCTAAAAAACATAACAACATATAGCATTTCTGAACAAGTTTATGTAGAATTAATAAAATCAAAGTTATCGTTTTAGAACCTTTTTTTTCAACAGAAGCGATTGAAAAAACATTTCCAATGTACCACTATGAGGTTCAAACCAGGTGTAGTCTGCGATATTCTTTACTCACTCAATATTTTTCGCCGCGTCGTTTTACTCTATTTTAGTCTGGTATATCAAACTGCAAAGTTTCTAAGACCACTTTGAACAGATATAGCTACGAGTAGATGCACATGTAATATCTAGACCATTGTTAACTTACCCATTTCAGAGGGAATGTGGACTGTTCGTCGACTCCAAGTAATTTATGGCGCGTAATATCAGAGCTTACCTGCTTCAAGGAAGCAAAGGATTAAAGACATAATCTTTTATCTTCATTCGTGTCGTTTGTTTTACGTCCTTTTACGTAGCTGTGACGAGCATTGAAGTATGAGAGTCTTACGTATAATTTATAACTTCTCTGTAACGCACAAATCTCAAGTTAATTTTAAAGTAGATTTAGCAAGAAATCCTCCCGTGTTGATTTAGGATTTATTTTTAAAATTGAAATTACAAGAACTTTATTTTCTATTAGCTATCCGCCCCCGGCTTCGCCAGTGAATATTTTCGAATAAAATTAAATATAGCCTATGTCACTCAGGGATATCATAGGTTTATTTTCGTGAAAGAATGACACTACATCCAAACTTACTTTACCTCTTTATTATAAAATTAGTATAGAAATATCCTTAAAATCTTGCATATAGGTATATTAACAGCTTCAAAACATTTCGGAAAAAAATCTAAACTTACGCTTAAAACAAATCTAAAGATGTATGGCAGAAGGTCTATCCTAGTTTCCCCAGGGGTCGATTTGGATTTGGGAGGTCTAAGTTTGGAGATCCATGAAATGTGTCATTGATATATACTAAATACTTAGGCTATGTATATAGGTAGGTAAAGTTACAAGGTATTTATAGGTGTTCAAGAGAAAGTTTTCATAGTAAATAATTGGCCAAGTCGCGCGCTAGATTTCAATAAGTAAACAATGAAACGCCCTACATTGCCTATTTTTTTTTAGACTCAGTAGTTTCGGAGAGGGGAAACAGTCAATTTTCGTATTTTATTTAATATAACTTAAACTATGCATTATTGTATTCCTTATAACAATTTGATATGCCACATGATGCACTTGAAAAAAAAAAATTTACGTTTAATTTTTCCCCCAAAATCAAAATTTTATTACTTATGCTATACATCCGTGATTGGGACATGATACTCTATATATGTATCAAATTTCAACATTTTTCGTCAGTACATTCGAAGAAAATAAGCTGTGACAGACGGACACATGAGTGATCCTATAAGGGTTTCCGTTTTTTCATTGGAGATGTTCGGAACCCTAAAAAACTACGTTTTTAGTCTATGAAAGTATGCATATTATGTAAGTAATTATTTTTCTAGTTTCTTATATTAATAATTAATTTTATGTCCATATCCAGTATACCATCTCTAACCACGAGAACAATTACAATTAAATACTTAATTAGAAAGGAGAATTCTCCAATAAAGTAGCGCCGCACAAAATCTAATTTCCTTGAGAATAATATTCCTTCATGAATGTACGTAATCTCATTAACGTTCCAGTCGTTTCCACGTAACAATCATTTAGAATATAATTTTATAATAATTACTGACATGTGTAGAAATATCTGCGAATCCACGGCTTAAAACATATTTTTATAGTTAAATATTTTTGATATTTTAGACTTTATTAAGATTGGTTAGAAGTTATAATCTCGTATACGGATATATTCTACCATTTTTGCTGGCTGTGCAATAAACATCACAGACTGAATAGCTATGTTGTTTAAATCGGAGGCTATTTCATGTGAAATAGGTAAGCTTAACTAACGTATATATTATGAACATCAAGGTAATTTTTTGGTAAAAAACCCAATCAAACTGATTTCAAAGAAATATTTATTAATAAGAAATATTTTTTAATTAATATAATATTTTTTACAACTTAATTATATAACTATATCACGTTATATCAAATTCGTATTAATATTTTAATAATTAAATATTTCGTTGTAGCAATTTAAAAAACTCCGACTCACTTGGTCTGTTTTTATTATTTGTTGTCTTAGAAGAACGTTTCTTGAATGGGGACCCCCTTTAATTTTTAACTTCGGTATTATATTTTTATTATTTGTTATTATAGCGGCCATAGTGATAATCCACACTCTGTGAAAATTTAAAGTATCTATCTTTTGCGGTTCAAAAGATACAGCTCTGTGACAGACGGTTAGTTTATGAGGACCCCCTTTAATTTTTAACTTTATTTTATTTTTATTATATATTGTTATAGCGGCCTTAGTAATACACACTCTGTAAAAAAGTCAAGTGTATACCTGTTACGGTTCAAAAGATACAGCCCTGTGACAGACGGATGAACGGACGGACTGGCGGACAGCGGAGCTTTAGTAATAGGGTTTTCGTTTGCAACCTTTGGGTACGGAACCCTAAAGATCATCAAAGTATTCCGAAAATAATTCCTAATAGAAACACCACTGAACTTCCGTGAAAATGAAGAAGATTGAAATTGCTTATCTCGCTGCATACCTGTTGGTTGGTTCAGGAAAGCCTCTAAAACAGCTGAATGAATTGTAAATATTTAAAACTTTCATGTATCACACTTAGTTGGTACAAGACTAAAAGAAATAATATATATACTTTAATTGTTAATACACATAACAATATAAAAACCTTAAATCTAATCTATCCATTAAAAATAACTAAATAAACCAGATACGCGTGGAATAGTGGCAAGAATACTGGCTGCATTTCCCTGATGAATCGCGATGCTAATTCGTTGAGCGAGGAAGGAGCCAGCTCTCTTGTTGCCAGAAGAGATGATCAGTCGAGGGGATATATCTTTAATAAACATTTTGTCATTTGAAACCCACGTAAATAGTGTATACGGCCTCTATAATATCTTCAACGAAATATAAGTTCTGTAGGTATTTCCTATTCGAGAATTTGTTCCGTGGTGCCGTTGAGAGTGCTGACAGAAAATGGAGAACAGAAAAGTTTACAACACTTTCAGAGATGTTTATTTGGTGCAGCGTGCAAGTTTCTTGTTATGTTTGCCTTCAGCAGGCGAACTTTATATGGAGGACCGGTTTCATATGTATTTACTAAGGGAAAATTAAAAGCATAAACATTTAGATATTGCATTTCCCTTTGTTACACTTCTAGAAAAGAATATTTACAACTTAGCAATGATAAGAATCATCCTGGTTAAAATGTAAGTTAGTATGTAAATTATTTTTAAAAAAAAGGTAGGTCGAACCGTGAAAAGTTATTTATAAAAAACCCACTTTCCCGGGGAATGAGATATTTTGCCATGAAAAGTACAAAACAAAGTGCGTCGGTGGCCGAGTGGTTTAAGACATCTGGTATTAACTAGGCAGACCCCGAGTTCGATCCCGGATCCCGGCCATGTACCAATTATTTTTAATTATCTTAAAAACTTATGTATATAATCCGACAAACCACACTTAGAGGCTTTTCCATCTAAATATATCTCAACAGAACTAGCCACTCGTTAGGTATAGCTTTACATACCATCGGCTAAACGATGGAGACTATGCTTGGTCTTCCGCTGGGTACCCTGGAACTGTAACACGATTTCGGGAGCTGTAAGGCAACCCGTGAATTAATAAAAAAAAGTACAAAACAACTGTGCAAAAAAACATGTCGAACCGTGTTGTTCTGATTTAGCATGAAAGAAGGACAAACAAACAAACAAACACACTTTCGAAAAACATAATAAAAATGTCAGTAGAAGTAGGTACCTACATTAAGATTTGACGACGCCCTATACCGGTGGCATATTCTTCTAAATATTTAATTGAAAAATCTTCGAATAAATTTCTTCCTTCATTCTTCTTCAGCGCTTATCTTTTTTATATTATGTAACAAGGCAGTTCTATATATTAAGCAATAACAATAAGCGATTATGACTCCTACAAACTCGTTGATGTCATCTCCTTTTTCAATTTCAAGACGATATCCTTCGCTAATAGGGTAAACAGGTGCACTTAAAGATATTTTTGCTTTCATAAACATCTCGAGGACCGTCGGGATAAAAGGGTCGGATGCTGACTTAATAAGCCTACAGCTACTAAACGGTCGATCATAATGTGAAGTGTATAAAATTATCATATAGCAAGAAAAAATTTGCTCGTGTACTTTTCTTAGTTCTTGTAAAAAGTGAAAGGTTTACAAATCTCAATAATCACAGGACAATTTTATTGGGATAGTGGATAGACTCAAAAAGTACTGGACCGATTTGAAAAAATATTTTTGCATTTGATAGCCCATTTCTTGGGAAAGGTTATATTCTATTTAACATCACGCTAATACCTACCTAAGGGGTGAATTGTATTCCTAATACAACGCGTGCGATCAGCTAGTACCTAATAAAATAATTTGATAATTGTATTTTCAATTAATAAAATCTTGTTTAAATTTTATTTTTTAAATTCCGTTTAACGAACAAAATTATGATCACAGATTAGATAAAATAACAAGAAAATAACATATTCATTGAAAGATTGACAGACAGTTATTATAATATACTTTTGTAAAAAGTATAAAGATACTGTATTATGTTCTGCCAGTCACGTGCATTCATGGATCAACCACCTATAATAATCAGGCGGTGGCAAGGTCACATGTCGTCTTCTCCATAAAAAACTTCCCTCTTTCCTCAGGTGGGTACATACTATACCTCTCTTGTGGTGGAGATTTGGTGGTGAGAGTGTCCGCGGACACATGTCCTTTGACGAAATGAGTGATACTATAGAAATGGCTACATACAACAATCCAACGACTAAGAGTAAAAGGAATACTCCCCAACGTCATCGTTGGAAAGTTGTATATATGCCAATCTATTAAATATTTTCAATGGCGCGATACAGGTTTCAATGAGTTAGTAACGGTGCCACATCTATCGACGCGATGTGCCGCCACATGACTCCCTTCCCAGACCAGAGGTCGATACAGTATGAAAACCAACATCCATGTGCCTAGCTTTGCCAGGCTGTCTATTGTCAAGTCGGGCCGGCGGTCTGGTCAGTGGGAAGTGAAAGTAGGATGCGGGGCATTGCGGGGTCAGGAATACAGGCGTGTTCATACGGGGTCACCAATATAGAAATGGCTACATACAACAATCCAACGACTATGAGTAAAAGGAATACTCCCCAACGCACATCGTTGGAAAGTTGTATATATGCCAATCTATTAAATATTTTCAATGGCGCGATACAGGTTTCAATGAGTTAGTAACGGTGCCACATCTATCGACGCGATGTGCCGCCACAATACAGATCCAGCGGACCCAGGCAATTCTACTAACAGGTACGGATTACCTCGTCTCCAACTATCTAACAAAACTTCAATAATACCATCAATAATGTGATGCATAATTATTTAGGTTGAGTTTATATTATTGCCGTAGGAATTTTGGGTAACTGAGGGTTGGGTTAAGAAGGGGTTGGAATTGGATTCCTCTCCAACGGTATCACTGCGCTAGTTTGTTTTCCGGATATCTTTAATATCCGGGATACGTGTCCAAAGGTCTCGGATATGTATCCAGGTCCAGTACCACAAAAAATTCGGACTTGTACATCTCTATCTTGTGGTACATGTAAGTAATTTATAGTACTGCGTATATACTTAGCCTTTTCTAACGACATAGGTAATTAATTTGATTAAAAAATCTTTATATGTATTTTTATTGGCTTACGACATTTGTGTTTCCTCAAGGAATCCATACATTTATACAGCGGCATGATTGCCTTCCTTCACTAAAGCAAAAGTAACTAGAATCAAAAACGTAATCAAAGCCTAAAAAGCGAATTAAAAGCCTTGTAAATGGCAAACTTTGTTATTAGTATAACAATATGAAAATGGTTTTATTGTTCGTAAAACATTTAGGGCCACTTTATAATCCGTGAAAGGACGACCGTAAACGCTGTGTGGTGCATTTCACGTACCAAACACAAAATGGAAGGACCTTTTTGTCCTTTCAATATAACTACGGGTCAAACAATTTCATTATCCTTGTATAGACGTGTTATTTTAAAATTGTACCGTTAAGTGGCCCTTTAAAATTTATGACGCAATTCAAGTTGAGGTTTAATATTTTTTTGTGTAAAATTACATTGTGTGTGGCGTTACAAAAAAAATCATTACAAATTCCTAAAAGGGTTAATTTGTATGTAAAGCTGCATACATTTTGAATTGTTCTGGCTTTTTTTATTTATTAATGAATTATTATATTATACAAAAACTTTTTGTTGAAGGTTTATTTCTTTAGGAGTTTTTTTCGAGGGATATATCAATTTCATATTCGCTCATGTCGGTAATAATATATTATAATAATCCTTGTGTCTTAGTATAGGGATGCCCAAGAATTTGTCAACCTAAATAAACGGATATTCCAAATTGTTGGCTCCGTGGAATTTCATTAGAAGTTATGTCATATTTTATGTAATTAAAATTAAATTCAATTCATAAATTTATCAACACAGAAAACTCATGAAACCAAGTTGCGAAGTTTGTCTGTCTCCCTTTCCATATGTGGGTGAGTTAAGAAATGAAAACATATACATGTAATTTTAATAGAACAACTTTATGAACATTGTCGGTTTCAGATTTCCCAAAATGTGGCCGTAATTTAACTTTTACTTTAATAAATATGTTATTTCATGAATTACTCTCAATTGTTAATACCTATCATCCAAAATGAATCTTTTTTTTCTTCACGGGTTGTCTTACAGCTCCCGAAACCGTTATAGGTTTCCCTCTTTTAGCCGATGTGAGGCTATACCTAACGAGTGGCCAGTTCTGTTGAGGTATATTGAGATAGAAAAGCCGCTAATTGTGGTTTGACGGATTAAAAAAATATAAAAACCCATTTGTAAAATGAATCTACAACATCGAAAAAGATACACCACATACACCATCACGCCTTTATATCTTGCAACTTGGCTAGAAAGATTTGTTAATCCATATTTAGCGACTTGCCAATCTAAACAGAATGGCACTAGAAATGTCAATTATCATATTATATTATTTTTCAGGCTTTAAGGCTCCTATATCCATAATTTTTCTGAGGTATTCCTAATTTCTCTGTAAATAATTCACCTGTGTCACTGTAATTTAGCATATATAATATTTTATTTTACCACCCATATTTCCTATTCAATCAAACCAAATGAAAAAATAACGACTATTTCACTTAGATTTATTGAATAAGTAATATATGCTAAATTACAGTGACATAAGTGGATTTTTTACAGAGAAATTGGGAATGGTTTATTCCCATACAAATTATGGATATGGACTCTTAAGAGCTTCATAGTAGCTTTTTCGATTGTAGTTTCTATATTTAATTACCTATATAACTACTGATTAAAGATCTTTGATAGTGTTATTTATTTATCTAAAAAAATTAAAATATATAATAATCTCATATAATAAATTAAATTACGTTAACTTATAACCACTTTGAGAAGAGATTATGTAGAAGCTGCTATCAAGTTAAGTTGCGGTTAAGTAGCGTACAATAAAGGTCAAGCTACGGATGGGTAGCTATAGGGATAGGCTAGGTATTCAAAATTCTGGAAGCAAAGCTTAGTAATGGAAAACTTGATAACTGTCTGTGTATCCTAATTCTATGTATTATATTAATTACTAGCTGTGTCTTGGTTACTGTTCGGCTCCTTTGTATCATAGCGTGATGTCATATAGTCTATAACCTTCCTCAAGAGTGTGAGATAAAAGTAGCAAAAATGGTAGTAACAGAAATATATTTTATTCAAAGAGATAAATCGTCAATACATCGTTTCTAGGTTTCTACAACTGTCCGCCATTCGTCTTCCGTCTCTACCACACTCGTCTATCTCCCTCACATACTTACGTTCCTTTACATGCAAACATTCCTGGTATCAAATGCAAAAAAAAATATTACAAAATAATGGTGTAAGTGTGTTTGTTTATTTGTTTGTTTGTTCTTCTTTGACCTCAAAACAAAGAAATAGATAGACACGATTTTTGTCTGAGTTGGATAACACAGAAAAAATGTCCACTCCTTTAGAAAACAATTTTTTTTATCTGCATACGCAAAATCGGAGCCTACGATAGTATTAAATATTTAATTACAAAAATATATTTTAAAAAATTAATAAAAATAAACACGCTTTTGTTAGTAATAAACCAAATGAGCCCAAACTCGATGGGGTTACGTCGTTTCAGAGTTCCTGTAGCCACTTTCTGGCTCCATCGTCAGGACCCTGGACATCATCTAGGACCAGAGTAGAGTACTTGTGAAAACAAATTTTGTTACAGAGTTCCACTATCCTCATCCTGGCTCCATCATCAGATCAGATCGATGGTACCAAATTATTGTATTGTCAAAGTGACAAATCGATACGACAATTATAAGTTGGTTAAATTTTATTTCCATAAGATTTGTTTCCATACATACATAGTTACAGGTGAAAAGGCGTAAATACAACATTTTTCTTTTTCTACGCCGCGCCATTGGTAATCGAGTAGAAGAAATTCAAGTGAATAACTTTCGAAAAGTAGGTTAGGATAAAATCGAAAACCGTGATTAACTCCGAAAATAGAAATATAAAACAAAGGCCCAATTACTTCTTGCTCGTCCTACACTTTCACAAAGTTGGGATAAAAGCTTTCTTACTGTCACGTAATCCCTTTCTAAACACAATCTACAGCGATCTCGTATACAACAAACATTACTTAATTGTTTGCCAACTGATTCATTTAAGGTTAATTAGTATAGTTACGTAATTAAAAAAAAGCTTTTAGAAACCTTCATACCTTTAGAGATATTCAAGAATAACCGACATGTCGGAATTTGGTCCGGCACCGCACCGAATATTTCCCATTCCGGCCACCGGATGATCTAGGTAATTCTAGGCGGACCGTTCGTTACAAGAAATGGACGAGTCAGTGGTCGGTTTCGGTGGACCGTACGGCGACGCGCCGGGGATTGGACGAATGGGTGGCCACCTTTAGACCCCTTTCTGTGAATGATGGAAACATGGCTTGTGACATACCGACGAACGAATAGACGAATGGAGTGAGAAATGGAAACATATGGAGTGACTAATAGTGTTGTATATAAAATTGAAAGGGGAATGCTGAGATGGTTTGGAACGAATGTCTGATGAAAGAATGACTAGACAAATATATAAAGCTATAGTGCCGAAAGGAACAACAAGGAAAGGACGACCAAGACGAACTTTCATTGATCTAATATCGGATATCCTTAAAAAGGTCAAATACGTAGTACTTCTTTTTTTGGATCCTCCAACTCTCTGCCTACCCGTTTAAGAAACAGCGGTGAAAGTATGTACATGTATTTATAAAAGTAAATTATTTATTAGTAAATTGTCACTTCAACCAAATCTGTTCTTATCTATTGTATAAATAAAAATCAATTGCCGAATGTATAAAAGACTTGAGAACGGCTCTACCGATTTGGCTGTTTTTTTTGTTGTATTCGTAATTGGCAGGACAAGGTTTGTATGAAAGAAAAATTGGAAAAGTTGCCCGGAAAATTGTTTTTTTTTTCATGGGGTTTTTGTATAAACTCATAATAATAATATGTAAATTTGGGTTCCACTGTAAATATTGTTAAATAATTTATTTTAAATTAGTCCCAAGTTATATTAGGAAGACAGTTAATAAATTTAATTTTTCTTACACAAATACATTAAAATCGAGGCTGTATTTCTGTGTACTTAAAATTATTGCGACCGTTAAAATTAGATAAAATTCCCTGTAGAATTCTGAGCTCGCCGGGAAGAAGTAGCAATTATGTCGCGGCTCGCAGGGCATGTCGTCATGGAGGAATGCTTCGCTGCCTCTTTACACGCCCCCATTTGACTTTACCTCACAAATTCTATACGAAATCTTCTTTGGAAAATTAAATAAGGAGAAATTAAGTTAATTAGAAATTCTGATTCTTACTTTGTGTTACTGTTGTTTTTTTCTTATACTTACTTAATACTTGACAGAAAACTTAATATATCTAAATACTAAATTACAAATATAATATAAAATTTACAAATAAAAAATTTCATGTAAATCGCTATCTACTGGGAGAGTACCCAACAGACTGGCTGCATTGCCTCGTTGGATGGCTATGCTTATTCTTTGACCGAGGTAAGAGCCAGCCCGTTGGTCATGTGACCTTTCTATTAGTAGTTTACTAATATCTTTATACAGAGTGTATGCTCCAGGTCCCCACGGTCCCATTGTTTCCACGCCAAACGCCTCAAATATGTATTCTTTTGGAAGAGATGCAAATTTGCGACGTTCGGCCATTTCAGCATTGTAGGCCGCATTGCCAGCTTTTAACGCTGTATATGGAAGATGGGACGGTGCGAGAGTATCTACACATGTAGCATCCCATACTAGTGACCGCCCTATTTTCCATGGTGCAAGTGTTGTTAATAGGAAAATTCCATTTTTCATCATTAAAATATTATTACATGCATTTAATAGTTTATAAAATAAACTAAAAAACACGCTTTTGTCAGTGACACGCGCAAATCAAATGGGGTTACGTCATTTCGTTACAGAGTTCACTATCAACCTCCTGGCTCCATCATCAGATCACATCGATGGTACCGAATTATTGTATTGTAGGATGACAATATATAGGAATTACATTCACTTGCAAAGTTTCAAATCGATACGACAATTGAATATGGTTAAATTCGACTTCCAAGATTTGTTAAAAAATACATACATAGTTAGTTACAGGTGAAACTAATATAAAGCGTGTAGAAGGAAGGACTGACCTCAAGGAGATCATAGCAAATTACATTGATTGTTACTGGTTACCCCTTCTAGGATAGATAGATGCGATGAATATACAAAAAAAACTATCAGAATATCAAATGCATAAAACGGCTGTTGTAACGGCTGGACGGATATTGTTCATTAAATGTTCCACTCGTGGATAAAATTCTGGATACACGAGTAGGAAATGGACGCAAAATCTCATTTAATTATAGTATAATCATTTCCGCCCTCTAATCAGCTTTTCGCATCGTACACAAAACCGTATTTCCGTTTGAGTATCTATATGATTAACTCATATTATATTGCTCTATTTATTTAGTACACAAATAAATTTAGGTTACAACCGTAAATTCGAACCAAGAACAATTCGCTTCATTAGCATCGCAGGCAAAAGTGTCAAACAGGAAGTCCGTGGCGCGGTTCTGTGTATAGTTGCGCTAATTTATAAACTACCGAACGTATTTGGCTGACGTTTTACTGTGATGATCTTCATTTGAGCATTTATGAAAGGTATGATGAATATAAAAGAAGCGAAAGAGGTATGTCAGGATTGTAGCAAATGGTGTTCGATTGTCTCTGCCTACCCCCCTTGGGATAAAAACGTGAGGATAGCTAGATAAATAGATAGAGTGATAATGTGTACCTACTAAAAATTGCCGTATCACTTGTAGATCGTGAACGAATAGTGAAGTTTTTCCACCATCCAAATTCGTTAGAGAATAATATAACGTATAGGACACTGTAATAGAACGACTGATCATCTCTTCTGGTGACAAGAGGGCTGGCTCCTTCCTCGCTCAACGAATCAGCATCGCGATTCCGCGTGGAAATACAGCCAGTATTATTGCCACTATGCCACGC
This sequence comes from Nemapogon koenigi, assembly GCA_963924495.1. NCBI lineage: Eukaryota > Metazoa > Arthropoda > Insecta > Lepidoptera > Tineidae > Nemapogon > Nemapogon koenigi. The sequence continues at coordinate 6,359,831 of OZ004644.1, read as the reverse complement.
GGACCTGGTATATTTAGTTATTTTAATGTTTAGATTAGATTTAAGGTTTTTATGTAGGATTTTAGAATTGTACAGAAAAGTAGCATTTTAATTTACGCATTACATATTCATCAAACAAAATAGGTACGGTACACCAGTACGTTGCTAGTCTAATATGAGTATGTATAATGTAAAAGCACTTAGCCCTAATATTTAATTCAAACAAAAAACTTGTGTAAATTACGATAAAAGCTCTTGAAATCTATAAAATAAATCAGTCACGTTCTCTAAAACAACAAGGAGTAGTTGAAGCTCGTTTCGAATGAATCCTTACAAAACTTACAAAGTATAATATCGCTTAAATCCTCCGCATTCCTAGAAGTCGTTGGAAAACGTTCTCTGAATGTTGGAGACATTTTATTTGTATTTTCTTGTCGGGAAAGAAACCGTTGTAATCTAGATACGGAGGTAAGAATTCTTTCGAAAATTTTACGGAGCCTAGGTCAGGTCACTTGTTAGTTAGCCTTAAAAATAAGATTGGCTAAATGAAGACACTTATAACTTCCGCTGGATATCTGGGCAGATATAGTCATCATCTGTGATCTTTGAGTATATACCAATGGAGTTGTTAAGCGGTAAATCACCGAACATTATGAAAATTGGAAGGTATATTTCAATAAAAGAGAGTGTAGAGGTGCACAAAAAAGTGCGTTGAAAACGGTGTATTCCTAATACAACACTTACGAAGCAACCGCTAGGAAATTCATAAACAAATATATAATTTACTGAAACCTTTACATTTTCAAACCGAATCAATAATATCTGTCTTCAGAAGCCCTCGAACAAAGTAGTTACATAAAACCTCTTGATACAATATTTTACAACCAATTACCACAATTGTTTGGAGCTAAATTGAAGCCATTAATCAAGGAGAACGAAAATCTTGAAAATGAGAGGCTTTATTTATGATTTTATTGTGGGCGAACATGTAGATATGAATAATAATTCATTGTCTTTGTTTGCCTAACAACGTTTCGTTGTTTACTGCCATACTTTCAATTATTAGCATAAAACCGCATGGAGTTTGAATAATGAAGGTATACTGTGCCAAATGCGATTGTCGCTTAACGTTGAAATCCACTTTATATCCGCCGGGAATAAGCCTTCTTAGTTCTGGATGCAATATCGATCCTTCTTTCTCACACCGCGATTTTAAAATAAGCTTAAAAATATAAAACTTTATTTGAAAAAATTAGAGGGTTTAATTTGCAACCAGAGGTCCTGGATTCACAAATAGCATCGGCAAAAAGAGGGAGACCGTAACACGGTTTCGAGAGCTGTAAGGCAACCAGTAAAGAAAGAAAAAAAAGTTCCTGAGTTTTATTCTCATTCGAGCTACGAGGATTAGTGCTTCTTGATCTCCAGAGGGCCAGTACAAATAGTTACTTTTTTTTTCGAAGGAGTGCTAAGCTTTTGACATGATGTCAGTGAACTCCGGCCTGCTGTAGTCCCAAAAAATGCAAACACACTTGCTACAGAACCTGTTTATATGAGCAGTCGTCTAATTGCAAACTTTGTTACCTTTTACTCGTAGTTTTGATGTGAAACACATCTAGCGGCGCGCCTTGGGGTATACTATATACTTCGTCGTTTCTCCGTGTGAATGTGTGTACTGCGTGTATTCAACTACAGTAGACTTGACGCGTCAATTTCGATGTTTAACATCTGATGGGCGTCCCGTGACGGCCACCTTTTTTTATCAGGCCGCTTACACAATCTTCTCTCCCAATTTTCAGCTGGATAGGCTTGGGGTTTTAAGCCAAACGTGAAAAGCACAGTCATATTGTTTTTCTAAATCTTTACGTACTTAAACCACATTTTACTAACAATATCATTCAATTTTATTTCAATTATAATCGATATAGCATATGAAACTATATAGGAACCGCATTTGTCTCTGATTGCCTCTCCTGGGATCTTTATCCGTGTGTGTGATCATGATATAGAAAGATAGACTTATGATTAATGCAATCCTTAAAGTGCAACATGAAACAAAATTTAAAGCACTCAGGCTCTAAAAATATACTAGACACTGTAACAAAACTAAGGCATCAAAAATGGAACAAAATAAAAATTCAGTCCCAGAAATAGTAACAAATGTTCCACATAGGTAAACAAACGAAAAATAACAGCGCACTCCACTTACCTGCCCATCAGTGTCACACTCAGCTATTATTTTTGACAAAATATATGCTACGTGTAATAAACTTGTTTTGGTGTGTCTATCTGTATCATTTATTTACGATAATTTTATTTGAAAACATATTATCAAATATTATGAAATTAGAGATTCGTGGATAAGGGATTAAACATTTTCGTTCAAGAAATAAAACTTTCATACATATATTAATAGGACAGATATTAAAATCAAATTGAAAGACAGCAAATACATCCGGAATGATGTCATTAGAGAAGAATGCGGAGTGAAAGATGATGTTGTGACTAAAATGAAGAAAAGAAGTTTACGCTGGTTTGGACACGTTGAAAGAATGAAGGATGAAAGATTGACTAAAATGGTTAATATGGCTGAAGTGAAAGGAAATGCTGGCAGAGGACGACCCAGGTTTACTTTTATTGAACATATAAAAAATGTGTTGATCGATGGAAATATTAAAAGTACACACAATCGCCGAGCATGTATGAAAGATATGATGAATATAAAAGAAGCGAAAGAGGTATGTCAGGATCGTAACAAATGGCATTCGATTATCTCTGCCTACGCCTCTTGGGATAAAAGACGTGATGATAGATAGATAGATAGATAGATTACAATACCTACGTAATTTTCAATCAACTTATAGGAAGAAAGGATTTAGTACCTATACTAATTCTCACGCTTTCCTTCGAGAAAAGGCCGAGGGAATGAATAAAAAACCAAATTTAAAGTACTGAACTACATGCAGTGCCAAACAGTTTATCAAAGATATATACGCTTGTTCGCTTCCTCTCAACGTATTAGTATCACTCACTATATAGCGGGATAATTTTTGAAGTGAAACAATTCGAAAATTTTTATTGGACGAGAATTGTGAGTGAAGTTTCACGTTTAGGCACGTTTTATAATATGACAGAGAAGAAAGATATAACGTAGAGGGAAGGAGAAAGAGAGTTATACATTGTATATCTAAAGCTTCTTGTACACAGTAGACCATTATAGGCAATTTCCAATGTGTATACGGGCTAGAAATTTGACGATTCTTGCACGTTCGTTTAGGTATTATTTTCATCTTGCTGTTGTTAAGGGCCGTTAGTCAAGGTCATCTTATAACTGTCAAAAATATGGCAAATCTCAGGAAATCCTTAAACGCAAAAGCAATGCTCGATTTGGAAATTATAGTTATTTAAAACCCTAAATAATAAAAATATGGTTCAATCCAATTTAAAATAATAACTATTAACTGTGTGGTAAGGAAATGTTGTATAAATAAACTCACCTTTATTTTTGACAGATACAAGATGACTGAGAGTACCGTGTTTATTTCATTATTAACAACATTATTTTTTTATATTTCATTATGAAAGTTTTACGTAGGTAATTGAAGTCACGCGCTCAACTAGTGTAGATATACTTATGATGTATGTAAGAAACCAGCACTCGCTATAACGATCCGACCATTTTTAAAGGGTCTTGATGAATGATGTGCTGAAGTGAAAACAAAGAAAACCTCTCGAATTCGTCGACCTTTCTCACTGAGTAGTTTGTGCCATAAGATTTACGAGATCCGGTCTGGTTCCGGGTAAGATAACATCAAATGTATGTAAATATAATGGGGAAAGGACTTTTAATATAACGATGTACATATATCAAGAAAATATATGGTTAGAGAGGAAGACTGGATAAGCAGCTACAGGTTTTCTTCCATCTGTTTAGTTTAGTATGAGCAATTCGCTATATGTGGACACTGTTACGTATCTGTGGTGTATTTTAGGTAGAGTTATTTTTTTGAATTTATTATACTTTTGAGATATTGGAAAAAAATATGTTTTTTATGAAAATAATTTAATTACTTAATTGTTAAAAAATATTATTATTAGTTATATAAAATAGGCTGAAAATGATAATTATTATGTAAAATTGTAAAGAATTTTAATTGTTAATTTATTTAAAAAATACATGTAAAGTTTGTTTACCAAAAAGACAAGTCAAAAAAAATACACTTTACTTAAAGTCCGATGTCGTCGTTTGAAGCGAGTTTTAGAAAAAATCGATAAAAGCTCAAAGGAATATAAACTAATTTATGGGTAAATTAAGCTGGCAATACGCGGACAGCTAGAGAAAATGGGCTTTATTTCTATATTAGCTTTTCGCCCCGGGCTTTGCACATACTATCTTAACACTGACATTAATAAATTTAATTAAGATGTTAAAAATATTAAATGACGAAAAACTAATATAATTTATTAATTATCACCTTGGCTACAAAGGGTTTGGACTCGTCCTCGAAGAGGTACTCAGGAAAATATAATTGGGAACCACTGATCTATACCATAATTTTAAAGGTGTTTTAAATGAACAATTATTAAGATTACACTGCATATTTTAAAAAAGATTCAAATATAAACATTGTTAAGGCAGTTACGGTATCCAAGGAAAAATGTGATGTTCTATACAAAAAAAGCTTAGACGTTATTTCGAGAGCTTCCATTTCGGCACAGAAATTGAAAGCATTAGGACAGAATAGGCGGCTCAAGGAAAATTGTGTGGAAATTAAAAATATTAAACAACATTTTTCTACTTTATTTTATTTTGGGGAATGCTTTACATTTATTTCTTGTACTTGACATGTGACTTCGTTATTATATTCTATTTTTATACTATAAATGGCCTTCATTCGAATAAATGTCAAGTAATTGTACTATGCTTCATCTATAAATTTTAATACTTACACATAACAATATTAAAACCTTCAATCTAATCTAAACATTAGAAATACCTAAATAAACCAGGTCCGCGTGGAATAGTGGCTATAATACTGGCTGCATTTCCCCGCTGAATCGCGATGCTGATTCGTTCGAGGAAAGAGCCAGCCATCTTGTCACCAGAACAGATGATCAGTCGAGGGGATATATCTTTAATAAACTTTTTGGCATTTGAACCCCACAGACCTAGAGTGTTTACACTGGTAGTTTTCAACAATTGAACTATATTTGAGCCGTTTTTCGGACTCTGCTATTTCCGCCGCAGCTCCCGCTTTGATTACCGTTTCCCTGTGATGAGACGGGGCTAATGTGTCCACGCACGTAGCATCCCATACAAAGGCGCGACTCCCAGGGAATCAGAGTCATTCCATCGGGTCTCTTATCGTCTTCTCGGATTATTCTCGTTGGTTCTAGGAGAGCAGGGACTTCTATTGACGCAAGAGCCCTTTTAATGGTATCATTGAAGAAGCTGTGGCGAGATAACCTGCCTGCTTCATCTTGATATGGTAAACTTGAAGTTTCTAAGAAGAAGAAATGTACCATTGTATAAGGTTGCCCACACAGAACATTTGAAAGAAGAATAGAAGTAGCATGTCTCTCTTCTCAGTCGTGGTGCTCTTGACAGAGTAGTTGCGGTCAATCATGGCGATCCATAGCGCGACGCACCTATTGACTCGCCATGGATAACTTTCTTGGGAAGAATAGTGCAGTGGTTTCCCCTTGTCTTCTGCACAGCTGTAGCCTTTTCCAGCCAGTTGTCTAGCTAGATGTATGTTAGCATGTAGCACATTTTATATTAAAACCGGTGACAAAAACTAGTCTAGCTAATATTGTATACTCGTATTATGCTATGTTTAGACAAACTATTAGTGCAGTTATCATTTTTTTACTTAAAATTTAGCACAAGATGTAATTGTTCTATTATTAGGGTTCCGTACATCGCCGATGAAGACACAGAAAACCTTATAGGATCACTCTTGTGTATCATGTTTGTCTTGTCTGTCCGTCTGTCACAGCTTATTTTCTCCGAATCTACTGGAGTAAAAAAATTTAAACGATGGCCCAATCACGTACGTATAGCGTAAATAATTGAATTTCGATTATGGGGGTTAATTTTGGGGGGAAAAATAAAACGTAAAGTAAAAATTGATTTCAAGTGCATCATGTTACATGTCAAATGAAATGGCTCGTTATAAGAAATACAAATATTTTTCTTTTATTATTTTAAAATGCATAGTTTAAATAATATTAAAGAAAATATAGGGTATCCCCCCTTATCTCCGAAACTATTGAGTCTTAATTTTTTTTAAATAGGAAATATAGGGTCTTACTGAAAAACCTAAACGAAAATCCTGCCTTAAAGAATCCTCAGCGCGCGAGTAGTACTCGCAACTTAGCCAATTGTTTGGGCTATGTTCAGAAGATTTACGGAAACTAATACGTGTTGTTACTATTTAGTCTACATCTCCATCTCCACTAATAATATAAAAAGGGTAAACCCTACTCAGCCGATTTCAAAAATTCTCACACAAATATTTAGAATGTGTACCTTCAGAATAGGCTGTTAAAATAATAGGGATTATCATGACGACCAATTTTATATGTAATAATAAAGCGCCTACTAAATATAGCAAAGTCACCAATTGCCATTTTCTTTTTCAGGCGTTACGCAATATTCTATTTCAAAGCTAGTTCTTTAGAATGTACTGTGGGTATCCCTAGTAATAGATTGCGCATTAAGCTGCCCTGCACACGTTCTAACAGATCACAAAAACCTCTTCCTTCGCCGAATTTAAAACTATTATTTTTACTACATTAGTCTTTATGTGTACTTTATGAAAAGAGGAATAGTTACAATTTACGGTTTCGAATCTTTACTGTGTAGTTAAGGGAAGTCACTTTTAATGTCATAATAAAGACAGAACAGTGTGCAACTATTTTGTTTTACTATCAGAATTATGGTAATTGCTCTTATTCATGAGCTTCGTACACTCAAACATCAATTGAAACTAATGACTCGAAATTTTCGAATAAAGTAGCTACTCGTAGCTTAATACTACTATTCTATACTATTTTTTTATATTATTGCTCCATCAGGGTTTTCATGTCAAGTAACGTCACGTAACAATATGCCGATTAATCGGTAGGTAAGATATCCCCGCCGACCGTGTGATATGCCACTGACTAATCACAACTATTTCTCCATCATGTCACGACGAGACGCGTGCTTTGGTCGCCATGACATGACATAGAATCTACAAAACTATATTTTTCCCCGTCATGTGTCACTTTAATACCCTCCAACTATCTCTGTGCAAAAAATCACCTCGAGCAATGGGCTCTTTGGTGAAGGACAAACAAAAAAATAAACACAATTTCTCATTTATTATTAGTTAGGATTAGGATACCCGCGTTATAGGTTACTGCTCCGCTCCTTGGGGTCGTAGCGTGATGTTATATAGCCTATAACCTCAAGAATTGGGCTATCAATTGAAAAAATATTTTTTCAAATCCGACTGGTAGTTCCAGAGATTAGCGCGTTCAAACAAACAGTAGCTACTTGTCGGACTGCTATTTTCACTGATCTGCATTTGTCAAGAAACTTTTGCATATATTTAACATCACTTATAAGACAAGTCAAAGACAAATCTTGCAAGTTGCCAGCAGCTTTCGTAGAATGATTGCAAATGTTAAAATCTAACTAATTTAAAATCTATCAGAATCATAAATGAACTTGTGTAGAATTAAATAATGTAGAGAAAACTATGCGGTGTTATAATAGTAGTTTATGAAACGGGTTCATAATAGGGGTAATTAAAATACAAGGGGAATTTAAAAAAATAGACGGAACCGACTTTTTTAATAGCATCCACGAGTGTTTAATTCCAAGTTATGTGCCCATTCATACACTACTTTTATCTAATCCCATGCAATATGTAGATATTTTAAATAATTGACCAATTTCTTAATCAACAAATTCGCGGCAAACCGCGGTTACCTACCGCCCATGCGCGATAACTGTCAAGTGACTCGCACATGCACGTGTCGATATTTTCATAGAGTTTAATGTGGCTGTATAAGACATATCCTCTACCCTTTCTGCATTTAAAAAACAAAACATTACGATATCGTTTTTGTATGAAAACTTCGGTACTGTGTATTGTAATAGTACAACAGTATCAAAGTTTGACATATTACAGACGCGTGTATATAAAACATATCATTATGAAGTATAATTCGATTTTGTAATAGAGATATAATTAAAATAAATTAGGCAATAAAATGTTTTCTTTTAAAACGTGATTTTCATTTATAATAATGACATTACTATTCCACCGAAGCATGAGTACAATTTTTTGCTTAGATTTAGGCCTATTTAGGTTTTGTAATTAACTAACCATCGAAGACTAATTCCTAAAATGCTCGTGCTAATAAATTAAAAAGGCAATCATTTAAACTTGGTCAGCAGTAAAATGTATTTATGACGGCAAATAAAGTAGGTTATATATATAGCAAGCAAAAATTTTAAAATTGATTAACAATTAATGTCATAGGAGGCTCTAAAGTTGGTTGTATAGCCAATTTAATATATTTGCTGCATTGTGTGAGCCAGGTTTAATCAAATTTCGGTAAGCTGAAATATTTAAATATGCGAACATATAAAAAAATGCTGCCGACCAAGTAATAATTTCTGTTTATTAGCAGTCACATAATATATCAAGCAGATTGAATATTTGTTAATTGTGTGGTTCCAGAACAAGTGTTGCATCTATTTTTTTATTTATTGCCGACAAAAACATTTTATGATGATTTTTTTCTCGCTAAACGTATATAATAACGGCGAACCATTAATTAGTTTTCAAATAAAAATAATGTAGGACGAATTATTACAATGGAAAGTGGAATATTAATCTTTCTATACTTGCAATTCAATTATATTTTTGATTGGAAATACAACGGATGGCTTGAAGTCAGCGTGGATTTCTGTGAAAATGCAAAACAAGAATACACGGTTTACTCTTCCATTAGAATAAATAAATTGAATTCTTATATTTTTAGTATTATACGAACATGTGTTGTTGATGCTACACAAGAAGCCAAATATTCCTTCAAATCTCGAGTAAAATGTCTTTACTTCAATTGGTTCATAACTTGCACAGCTGCATAAAAATTATAAAACGATGTAGCGATGTCCCTCATCATCCATTTTAAGTAAAAAACAAGTTAGGGCTAATTTAGGCATTCTTTAAAAGTTATGGTACGCCATAGGGGGCATATTGTTTGAGTCATGGAAGTTATTTGTCATGTGCTTAAAAAAACTTGCGAAGGCCTTGTGGATATTTTATTACTTTTTTTAATGAATAATATATATAAGTAAATAATATTATACACAGATAATATATATTCGAATATTTTTTTTTCGGTTACTTATAGAATAGTGATCACGCCCGCGCTCGGCTTCTGGTTTCATCAGAAATGCATCTCGAAACGTCGGTACATTTTTGGATAACGAAAGTTTTAGAATCAGTATAGGTCTAAGGTTAGGAGCACCAGTATGTTGCGAACAATGATGTCCGTGTGGAAAGTGATCAATTTGGAACTCACGGACTTTCCTACATAAAAAGTACAGGCAGGCTTTCTCGCCACAGCTCCCTCAATCAAAGAGCTCTTGCGTCAATAGAAGTCCCTGCTCTCCTAGATCCATAGATCTTAGGAAGACGCGCGCCTTCATAACGTTTGTCCCATACTAATTACACATGCTGCAGTAAATTATGCGATAAATTTCTTGAGTTCTAAATTAAAATTGATTTCTAAAGATGCATATATTAAACATGATATAAACGAAATAAAAATTTTAAAAGCAGTTAAACATAAGTTTTATGAAGCCCTGATATCTTCAATTTTTCGCGTATTTTAATCGACTTTGCGACACATATTCTTGTAATATATATATTTCATAAGTAATTTCATATACGGTATTTTAAGAAAACATTAACTACAACTTGCTTTATCTAATATATTTTGTATGATACTCATACATCCGTAGTCCATTTGTGAACATGGATGTTGAACATTAATTTATTCTATGCTAAATACGAATATCAAACAACGATACGTCGAAGCAAGAATGGGAAAATGCATATATTATTCAGAAGCAATTTCTACTTTGCTACCCGCCATTCATTCATCTCAACATTACATTTTCCTTCACAAGCGTTATAAACAATATGTTTCACTGAGTAAAATGAAATGTGATGAAGTACTCTATTGAAATTAAGTAAAGCCATCTGGGAAGTGAAAGGAAATGCTGGCAGAGGGCGATCTAGGTGTAGGTACCTACTTTTATTAAACATATAAAAAAAAATTATCGAAGGCAATATTAAAAGCACACACAATTGCCGAGAATGTATGTAAAGTATGATGAACATAAATGAAGCGAAAGGGGTATGTCAGGATCGTAGCAAATGGCATTCGATTCTCTCTGCCTACCCCTCTTGGGATAAAAAGCGTTATGATAGATATATTAAAATCAAAATCATGTAGTATAATTTTCGAAAAGACCACAAATGAAATCATTTTAGTAATAAAAATAATTTAATTATTAAAAAACCCCCGACGTAAGCATCAAATAATTCATATTCACTGTCTCGAAAATTAATCATAAGTGCTGATATGAAAATTTAACATATCATTAAGCGAATTACACCGGTCTACAACATTTTTGCGCACGGGTTATACATACCTAATTTTTTTTCCTTTTATACCTAGAAATAAGAAAAATAACAAAAAATAGTTCTGAATTTGTTTTTATGTGTGAAAAACGGAAAATTCAAATAAATGAAAATACATAAAAAATGGACATAGAGATGATTTATTAAAAGATACCAAACATCCATTTATGATTCATTCTTACAATAGAAGTTTTAAAATATAGTCCAAACGTTTAAAAATGAACAGTTTTACTTTTCCTTTCATGTTCAGTAGAAGTTTCTCTTATTAACCCCCAAATATAGTCCCCCATCATGCTTTCGGTATACTGGCCTTGGTAACGTCTCTCAAATTCCATTATATCTTGATGGAAGCGTTCCCCTTGCTCTTCCGAATAAGCTCCCATATTATTTTTAAATTTATCCAAATGAGAATGTAACATGTGCATCTTTAGAGACATTCTACATCCGATGATGGAAAAATTTGTAATCATGTCAGTGATCAGCTCGTCATAATTTTCAGCTCTATGGTTTCCAAGAAAACCATGAACTACTGCCTTAAAACTGTTCCAGGCTTTTTTCTCCTCATTGCTAAGTAAGTCCGGGAAAATATCACAATCCATGATTTTTTTTATTTGAGGGCCCACAAAGATTCCAGCTTTAATTTTCGCCTCTGAAAGCTTTGGAAAAAAACTCTTCAAATATTTGAAAGCTTCGGACTCATGATTAAGAGAGAGAGAAAAAAACAAAACACGGTATTCCTGTGTAATATGCAAACACATACTACCGTACACAACGAGCGACGCAAGAAACACTGCCCCCACCCTCTAACCTCTCTTCGACAACGATAGGGCGCAAAGACCGACATTAATCAGGCGTGAAAATCAAAAATGCTATAACTTCTTAAAAAGCAAATATTTTCGTTCTGTAATCGCAATTTTTTATATAGATTTGCTTATATAATCAAAATATATTAGGTAAAACCCATGCGCAAAAAAAAAATTTTTTTTTGTTGACCGGTGTTATCAATGTTGATGTAAGTAAAGATATCAGAGCTCCCCGACCCATTTGTGATTGTTTATATATCTTGAAAACTGCTTTACCCGATTTTCATCAGCCATGTCTAAACTGACACTTATGTCATGCAAAAACCAGTCAAGTGCGAGACGCACTCGCATACCAAGTGTGCCGTTCACTCAATAGTATGCAATAAGGTTAGACCAAGTTTGATGCAGGAACCAAATTAGCGCGAGTTCGACTCACACTTTGCCGGTTTTATTATTTGTTGTTTAGTTATACTAGTTAGACATTTGTATGTATTGCCATTATTAAGATCGAGCAAAAAACTCCGAATAAAACACGTTCTTGTATTGGGTTGTATTTAACTTTTATTTTATTTTTATTATTTGTTGTTATAGCAGCCATAGTAATACATAATCTGTGAATATTTCAAGTGTCTACCTATTACGGTTCAAAAGATGTACGCATGAGTTGCGTGCTATGCTTGGAACACTTTCTGACCTCATGTGTATCGTGGCAGGTCTCTATTTGGGTCACTCTCCAATAAAAGATGGTACTGTCTTACTGATTCTATATTAATAACTTAAGCACCTGCTTGCTAGGACAGTACCAACGAGCGACCTAATTGTTGAGTTACGCTAGCCGGGCCGGGGCGCGTCCGGTCGCGTCGCCCACTAGAACATAACTGAAGTCCGGCGCGGGAGTGTCCGTTAACTTGCCCCGCGCCCCTGTGACCTAATTAACTACCTGTGCGGTCACGCCGCTACACATCCCTGTGACAGTAAAAAACACGTTTTTACTTTATTTCATTTTTATTATTTGATCTTATATCGGTCAAAGTACTTACATACTAGTACTCTGTGAAAATTCCAAGTGTCTATACCTATTACGGTTCAAAAGATACAGCCCTATGACTGGCGGACGGACGGATAGTGGAGCCTTAATAATATGGCTTCCGTTGTCACCATTGGGTACGGAATCCTAAAAACCCCATCGAATTGGGCATAAAAACACACAAACACCCTCTTACCCCAAATGCATATACCGTCTTCGTTCCGTCGTTGCTAAAAGTAATCAAATACCTATATTATAATCTTATGCAAATGTTTTAATTTTAGACCTACTAAAAATACAGTAAGTTATACTTAAACTATTATTTCCATAATAACTTAGTATAGAGTAAGAGAGTTAGTAAACTTTTGGGTCAGGACACGCCACAAATAAAATCACAATATTGAGAGTGTGGCCATTTTAGTTTCTGAGTTTACAATACAGAAAGTGCTTATGTTGTCACATATTAGATTAAATTTAAAGTGGCCTAGGTAGGTCAGTGTTTATTATAAGAGATTATATAATCAACAATGTACCAATGGGTTTTTTAATTAAAAACTTATGTACCTACATAATCCAACAAACCACACTTAGAGGCATTTCCATCTAAATATACCTCAATAGAACAAATATACGATTGCCTAAACGAGGGAGACTTGGTCTTACGCTGAGTACCCTTAACACGATTTCGGGAGCTGTAAGGCAACCAGTGAAGAAAAAAATCAACTTTTTCTAACACATAACGGTTGTGAGTGTTTCTAAAATTATTTTCATTCATAGAATCCTAATCCTGATCCTAACTTATATTATAAATGCGAAAGTGTATGTGTTTGTTTGTCCTTATTTCACGTCAATACAGAGCATGGGATCGACGTAGTTTTTTGAACAGAGATAATAATAATATCAAGGAGAGTGGCAGGCTACTTTTTATCCAGGAAATCTTGCGGGATAAATTCTTATGTCGGCATTGAGGGCGTTTTGACACTTCTGTATCAAAATTTCGTCACTTTTCAGACGTACGTATTTTTTTTATAACTTCAAGGCTGTCTTACTGTTCCCGGAACCATATTCAGAGTACTCAGCGTAATATTAGTCTTCCTAATTTAGCCAAAGGCTTTTGTGAGGCTCTCAAACGAGTAGTCAGTCCTGTTGAGGTCATTGAGGTGGACAGTTTTTGGATTATATCGATTTAAAAAAGTACATTTTCACAACAGATTATTCTGAAAGTGGTTTGTTATACCTATATACCTACATACGGTAAGTTCGCTGCCTACATACCACCGATTTTGCGATTAGTAAGTAAAATGTTCTAGAGTTTCTTTTAGACCACTGAAATTAATTCAGTTCATCAATACAAAACAATATTTTAAAATAAATTTTCATAATAAAATATATGATCGCTTTAATACAAAACCTAGCCAAGTCTTACATTGAGTTTTCATACAATAAATAGGCTTTGTATACCGTGAAAGGAGAATGACGAGGCACTACTCAAACAATGATCGAAGGTTTCCTCAAGGTAGTTGACAGGTAGAGAATCTCTCGACCTTTCTTTCCTAAGAACAATGACGGCTGGCACGCTTCAATGTTTTCACACAATGAATTTCAGTGGCATCAGTACACATATACCCATTACTCATGTCATAATATGCTTTAACATTGACCCTCGTCAAAAGTTTCTTTGATGATACACCCCTGTTGGTAGACGTACGGGATTAATTTTCTGCTTTACAGGAATGTAAATTATACACATTAGCATGGTAAATGGAAAGATTTATGCGCGTTTCATTTTAAAAGCAGCTGCGGTTGTTGAACCTGTTTGTCGAAAGGAAACTTTACTGATACTTTAAGATGTTATCAGTGCTTGGTACTTTGGTCAAAAATTAAGGATGTCCTGTATAATTTTGACACAGACATGCAAGTAACGAATACTACAAAGTTAATAACTATTACTAGGTACATATTATAAAACAAATTCGCTTCTTGTCTGTCTGTATGTGCCCTTTTCACGCAAAAACTACTAAACGGATTTTGGTGTAGCATATATCTATCTCTAAACTACTTATACATAAGTAGTTTCAAGCGTAGGTATTTGTGTGGGTATTATATTTTTTATAAACCGATATTGTACCCGTGCAAAGCGAAGTGTGAATTAGTGAAATTGGGAGCCAAGTTATTTTTAATTTGGCACCAACCGTCTTCTAATTCTACGACGAAATTTTCTGCGATTTACAAAATACGAAGATTTCATACTTTTCAGTGCATCGTGCAATCGTTATTTATAACAAAACCACCTCTTTGAATTTTCTTGAATCATTATGTTAACAACTTAATATTTCCTTTATCACTTCAGTCTATCCAAAAGAAGTTATAAATAAAATGCGTTATAACTCCATTTATCTTAAAGATATTACAGATCCGAGAACATTAAATAGGATTCAAGAAGACTCGATAATTCCATTAAAACAAGTCTTTCGTCGGCCGGCAGCCCCGTTTTATGCAGCAAATTGACTTCATTACTTTTAACATCATTCCAGGCTTCTGAAGTGGAGGTGTATCAAAGGCATCGTCTTATCTCCTATATTTTTATTTGCCGATATTTCGGCTCTTTGAATCTCGTACAACCTTCGGATCTGCTATTAATTTTTATTATACCATCTCGAGGGATTATTTAAGACGGCTACGCTTTTCACAGATACAATATTGTTAGAACGCCGTCATGAGCGTCGTACATCAAAAGGCTTTAGAGTTTTCTTTCTAATTCCTCAAGGTAATTAGCAATTTTATCTGTGAATTAATGCTATTTTTTAAAGTGTTTAACCTTTTTGGGTGCGAAGTTCTGTCAAGTTTCTTGTATCAACTTCATATTTCTTCAAAATCTTTCACTAATAATACCATTGGTTTTGAAATAATATGTTACTTAACAAAAAACTAAAAAATAATAATATATTAGTCAATGAAAAATTATTAATTTTCAGCAGTAAAGAAAAACTTCTTGGCCCTGTTCTATATTACTAGCCATACCGTAAAGTATAAAAGTCATGTTATCACAAAATCCAAAATACAGATAAAATCATAATAAAATTACATTATGATCACAAGTTTGCAATAACTATCAATATAGTAACATTATAAAACAATTACGAACTAATCACACAGAAACCGCAAACTTTGGTGATTTAAAGAGATTTAATAGTTTTAGAAGCCATAAATATCTACCGAATAGTCTATTTAAACCCTTTTAATGGTGCAGTTTCAAATAAAAATTTGCTACGGCTAGCAGGGTTCCGTTATAAAATCCGCACTTTCTGGAATCTTAAATACTTATTATGTGTACAATTAAGTTTTGTATTATTATCTATCTATCTATCTATCTATCATCACGCCTTTTATCCCAAGAGGGGTAGGCAGAGACAATCGAATGCCATTTGCTACGATCCTGACATACCTCTTTCGCTTCTTTTATATTCATCATACCTTTCATACATGCTTGGCGATTCTGTGTACTTTTAATATTGCCTTCGATCATTTTTTTTTATATGTTCTATAAAAATACACCTAGGTCGTCCTCTGACAACATTTCCTTTCACTTCTGTCATATAAACCTTTTTAGTCAATCTTTCGCACGTCGCACAAATGTATCCATACTATCAGAGCTGAACATCAAGTCTAAACCACGACTCTCCACTGTGTGCATGAGACGAATTCTGCAATATTTCGGACACATTGCACGAAGAAAGGGCAACAACCTAGAAAAGCTTGTGGTGTTGGGTAGGATGGAGGGAAGAAGACCTCGAGGACGAAGCCCTAAACGATGGTCCGATCAAGTGTCCGAAAACCTGGACACCAGTATTACCACAGCCTTTCATCAGGCAGAGGACCGCAGCCGATGGAAGAAGATAATTGAGGAGAAGCTGATGAGACGGAGTCACGATCCTCCACAGTGAGGGACCGACTGTGGAGAGAGTCAATCTTTCATCCTTCATTCTTTCAACGTGTCCAAAACCAGCGTAAACTACTTTTCTTCATTTTAGTTTTGTAACTTTCACTCTGCATTTTTCTCTAACGACATCGTTCAGGATGCGGTCAATACGTTTTATTATTTCGTATTATTATCGACTCGTATTTATTAAAAAAAATTTGCACCCTTAAAAAGTGTCTTCGTAAACCCCATGATGTTGGGTTAAATCTACCTGCTATGAAAAAAAATCTCATTTCCTTATTCCTACAGCTACTTCTAAAAAATATTTTCATTATATAACTACAAAATTGAATAGCTGTTCACATCTTTGTATGAATTTTCATTAATAGATTGAAAGATGGCTCTGAGTTAGTTTGTGGCACTGAGTCGAACGGACGGTCATGACGAAATTATTATTCAGTTTTTTCAATTGGGCTACGGAACCTTAAAAATGAGGAAGCTATTACTGAACGATGTGTTCTAACGTCTAAGGAGACAGAAACTAACCGAGGAGCAATGTAGCCCATATAACATGTCTAATACGAAGGGACCGATAATTGGATTCATTACCAGTGCTCTGAAATATTGGCATTCATTTATTAACAGTCTGCCGTATTGACGACACTGCGGGACTAGGGTAGCCACATTTTCTATAATTATTAAGATTACACAAAAACTACTTGTCCTATATAATATCAAGCTGGGCCTACATAGAAGTATTTATAATTTTCAAAATAAGTGCGGATAGAAAATTTGAATTTCGATTTTATTGGGTCGAGTAGGTGAAGGTAAAATCACGTGCCGCGATATCTTTTGTTTTCGTTTTGACAGAACGAAGGCCAAAAACGATGGGTCCCTGGAATGTCCGAGCATATTGCTGGGTCAGGTAAAGACAACGGATATTCTTGGGCCGGGCATTCCTTGGCTGGCCATTGATGGAGACTCGTTGTTTTTGACCTTCGTTCGAGTAAAAACGGAAACGAAAGATATCGACTCAAACCTTTGTTGTACATTCTAGTCGTAATTATATTTTTCCAATGGATTCTTTAAAAAATCTAATATTAAGGTAGAGTAGGATTGACTCTCTTGAATTTGACTCTCGTTCTAATTTTAATGAGTAATAATTTTAAATAATTTGAATAACTATGAGAATAATTTAAAGGGTATAGGGCACTTCCTCACTTTTTTATGTTTATCTTGTATGTATGTCTTGTTTTACCTACACCTTTTGTAAATTCTCCTTATAAATAAATGAGATTAATTTAATTTTTTTTATATCCTTAAAATAAAAATAATATGGTAACTACATATTAAGCCGAGATAACTAAGGCCAAATTTCTAAGCCGAATTAATTTCTCTTCAGATAGGTGACGGGTTATCCATCTTATTAATTATTTGGATCTCTTTTAAAGTGAAATAGGAATTCGTTATTGCTCTTTCATCATATTCAGCTTGTAACAAGTGTTGGATAATTAATATTTATGATCTGGCCGTGGCGTGTTGAGCCTTGTTCCTAATTTATAACGGAGCCCTTTTATTTATTGCCTTTGATGTCGTGTAATTGTGAAATATGTCTCTATAACTTGGTAGCTAACTTCTGAAACTTTCTTTTTCGCAAAGGAGCAAGCTCAATTGAGGTATTTTGAGATCGAAATAGTGATGATTGGCCACCCATTTTCAGTCTGGACTCGTTGTGTGCTGTTATCGGTTTCAAAATATCCTGGAAAAACTGGTTAGTTCTGCGTATCATGAGTTCTTAATTTTTATTTAAAAAGTGGAATATATCTATCTATCTAACTAGCATCACGCCTTTTATCCCAAGAGGGGTAGGCAGAGACAATCGAATGTCATTTGTTAGGATCCTGACATACCTTTTTCGCATTTTTTTATATGTTCAATAAAAGTATACCTAGGTCGTCCTCTGCCAGCATTTCCTTTCACTTCAGCCATATAAGCCTTTTTAGTCATAATCAAAGTGGAATAAAATGTCATTCAAATTCAATTTAAATAAATAATTGAAAATAATATAAACATACGAACGAAGCTGTAACTTTGCAGATATTTTTGAACTCCACTTTTTCTTAACTCAATAAAGAATTCTTTATTTTTTACATTTCTCATAACAAAGAAAGATTTTTCCTAGCGATAAAATTCACAAGACTAAACCGAGGACTTACAAGACTCAAAATGGTTTCCGAACCAGTCCTTTATCTGCAGTATATCTCTTTGTATTCAATGGTTTTGTCAAAATAATACGTAAAATTTCTCAATTCTCAAATTGTTTTTATAACATCGTTGTACAAATAATACCTTTTCGTACGATCATAAGAATTTAATGAAATGTAAGTTCGGGCAATGGATATTTATTAAAAAAATAACCACTTTTATTATTTTATCGTTTTGATTGTCGTAGTTACAAGAATGTTTTTTCCATTTCCAAAACTATATTCAGCCGCAGAGCAAAAGTCTTATCCAGCCTATATCTCCATTACATTTATAATTGAAAATTGTATTATATAGAATGTAGGAGGAAATCTCTTAAATTACTGAACCGATTCTAAAAAATATTTCAGGAATAGAAAGCTACGATATCCCTGATTTTTTTTTATTTTTTTTATTTATATTTTATTTAGTTCGAAAATATCCACGGGGGAAGCCGGGGGAAAAGCTAGTTTACAATAAATAGGGTATTTTACACACCATTTAAAAATAACATTTGGTATTTTACGGTTCGCTATTTCTGTCAGAAGATAGAAATACTACCACATAAAAATTCCAAACACGAAAAAAAATGTGTCCTCTGTACACTATATTTTGTAATATTTGATACTGGTTTTCCGTGGAAATATGGCATAAAAATCCGTTGCTCTGCTTTGGCGTGAAAGAAGTACAAACAAAAACACGCATTTATAAAATTAGTAGGAAGAAGGATTAATCATTTAACCAACAATGATTTTAAAAATAGCTCCATAGTAGCACATTAGTTAGATCGATGGATTTGGAAGCGGAGGTCCTGGATTCCTCACTCAAGTCAAAAAAAATTATAGTTATCGTAAGTGTACCATATAAATGCTTGGCTGTGCGACTGCGCTACACGACAACTACGGTATTTGGATACGATTTTAATTTGTCGAGAAAGGTTTATACCTATAGTAGCTAATCAAAAACGATGAGAAGCTGCCACCAGTGCGTTCTCATGAATTAGGTGGACATGCAGCCTAACCTGTAGACATTACTAATTAAAAATAATCATAATACCTAATTGCTTAATTTAATTAAATTCTGTGACACAGAAAAAAATCTACATGAAACTAAGAAGTTAACCTTAGAACAATGCTTATAAGAAAATATTGCGACTTCCCTGAAAACAAAATCAAGATCTAAGTATAGTTCTTTATACATTCTACCAATGAAACTCCTAAGAACAATGCAATCGAATATCAATACAATTTCAATGCACTCAATGTAGTCAACTTGAATAAAGTTAGTACTATAGTAATCCACGGAGGACGGTGTACGGCACGTGAATGTTCTCTTATATACCTTTGCATAATGGTATTGCATAGGGTTCCGTATTTTGCCTTTTGACTACAGTTACTTATTTATTTACAAAAATCAAAAGTGGTATAGCTAGCTAACTATATACAATTTGTTTTGCGGTGGCTCGCTTGCTAGGTTGCCTACCCTTTCTTTGTACCAACTTTAAAATTTATTTACACATTTTTCCGTGATAATAAGTAATAAATAGTATTCAATGTGTCCTTAGAAAAAATATAACTAAATAACGCTCGGACTCCGGAGCGTACTAGAGAGCACATCAATCTTTACACTATACCACTACTTAGAGAAATTTCCCGAAACTCATAACTTACTAATATTAAATATAAAATTCATGGCTATCGCCTTCCAAGAAATGTCTGCCAAGTGCCCCAAAATCTTGTAATAAATATGAAATAAATATTCATTGAACTTAGAAAGGTTTCGTACTTGGTTCTAGATTTAGGGCCCGTGGTTGTTGGCCATCTTTTATCTGTCAAAAATATGGCAAATCTCAATTAATTCTAAAAAATAGTATATTTATAAAACATTTTCAACTCAGCTATTTAGAAGTCTTAATAATGAAAATATGGCTTAATCCAATTTAAAATAATAACTATCAACAATTAGTTGAGAAGTAAGTAAGAAGTAAGATGGCCGACTGCCAAGGACCCTTAATAATAGATATAATATTGCTTATCAATTTTACTACTAAATCTTGTTGATAATATTTTTTTGTAATTGTCATAACACCTGTGTGTACGATTTGACAAATAAAATTCTAATAATTATCATTCTCTTTTTATGACCTGACCAAGGAATATACTACTCTCTGACCTGACTGTGAACTTTGTGCTGACTAACTAACTCACACTCTAGTTAAGAAACAACTTAACAACAGGCATCTTAATTTTACTGTTTAATTTCATAAGATTTATTACCACTTCCAAATTGTTTATGTTTATATGACAACTATGAAGATTTGACTATGTTCCCGCCAGAGACACAAAACATTCTTGAATATTCATAGCTCTCAGAATATTAACTATCAGCGAAACCAACGCCTGTTTACCTCAGTCAAAGTTTATTCTAATTACTTTGAACTTCAAAGTTAAATGGTACCTAACAACCGTATGTTCTACTGCTTGTGTAAGCTCCCTAGAATTTCTATAGCGAAATTAATTTTTGTATCGCGAAAGCAAAGTGCTAGCCAGCGATATCAAAGGGGTTCTGTAATATTTAATTAAGTTTGAAATTTTCGTTTTACGAGTTTTGCATTTCTGCCACTTATGTTGCTCAGTTAGAGTCTACCTATTACAAGTATTCAGAGCGAACGCAGAGAACAAATTATTTGAATCGATGTTGTAGGTACTACACCGTTCATATAAAAATATTGTGACTTCCTCAATTGGTAAACCGACCAAAAAAAATTCTTTTTTTTTAAGAAATTATAAAACAACATGAACTGCAGCTTTGTGGGACGCTCAAAAGTAGAGAGCACGCTCGAATACAATTTCTTTGATCTATTATCACGCCTTGTCATTGACATTACATACATACATTTTCACAAATAACCCTATGTAAGAACTAGGCAATCAGCACACTAGAATCAAAATAAGAACGAAAACCTACCTATACAGAACCTAAAATATGAAATTTTTCTGAAGAAAAAAGTAATTTTCACTTGGCAAGTCATGGCCTTAATGACCGCGCCATTTTTAAAAAAAGCCAAATCAAATACGAGCTGAACAAAGAGAATGATTTTTTTAAAGTAATGGGCGTCTATATTTTAAAATGTATTAGAGCCTCCAAGTATCACATTTTATGAAAATATCTCCGTTTTTTCGGTATAATTAGTACGAGATTCGAGAAGTTAAATACTTTAAGTACACACCATCTATTGGCGAGTCTATCTGCCTAACTTTCGTATTTATAAAATTTTAATAACTTTATTGTACTTATTTATTTATTCCACATTTAGAAGCAATAACAGTGTTATTTCTATAGACTTAATTAATCAGTCATTTCTTTTTTTCGTTCTTCACGCGTACAGGGTCTCCAGCGAAAGACTAAGAGCGTTTGTCCACCGCCGCCCTCACGACGTCAACGAGAACGAGATGACGGCGCCGAGGAAATTTAAATACTACATTTATTCATTAATAGAACTTGTAGAAAGTAAAGAATGTTTGTGGGATAAAACTAAGTATGTGTCCAAAGAAAAAAAATTGCGAAGAAATGCATGGCGCGATATTTGCGTCTTTTTTGAGCCGAACTTTGAGGATATGGACCACAAAATCAACTAATAACTAATAACAATAAACTGACTGAACCACCGAGATCGGCGCTCGGTGGACAAATGATCGCCGTCACGTCATATTGATCTCGCCCAGAAATTTTAATAATCTCGTTGACGTCCCGGTGGCGGTGGACAAACGCCCTTAGTCTTCCTCATTTTGCCAATGATTTTTTGAGGCTATACCTAACTAATTGGTCATATTTATCTACATATAACAATAATAATAGCCGCCCTGCGCGGCTTGTGGCGAGCCATGGGTACGTGACGATACCGTCGAACCCCAGTGCTCCAGAGAGTAGCTTGAGGCAGGCGTCCCTACTGCTAGACCTGAGACTCTCACCCCTGGCTTGCCTTAATCGGCTGTCGTTAAATGGTGGAGTTGTTAGAGTATAATATTATGTATTATGCTCGGGGTGGAAGTGTCTAAAGGCGTAATAACGGGGAAGCTATATGTGAAACCGGTGTCACACTTCTCGACACCCCCAGCCGCTTACACCAATGTTGCCTGTCTTACTGCCGGCAGAAATGCTCAAAAATGGTGGTTGTTTTAGGAGTTAGTAAACGGCGAGTCACCACCTGCCAATTTTACGTTTCATGAGATGAATGATACCGGCAGGTGACCGTAGTCTCAACCAATAAATTTAATAAACATAATCCATTTAACACCTCAAAACAATAGGTTTTAATTTAATTTTATCTCAGCAATGGACTATTGCCTGACGGGGCCTGTCTGTGAGCGCATTGTATTTGATGCATTTAGAGATAGGTCCCGACGGGTGCTAGTCACAACACTTTAGATTAAACACTCTTAAGGGCCTCTACGTGTTGGACCTATGTACCCATACAAGCCTTACAAAGGACCGGGTATTATGCCCGTGAATTTAGAGTTACATAATAATAGTAGACGCTAATATTATGAAAGTGGAAAAGGTCTGTCTGTGGTCTGAAATAGTAAAGAATTTTCTCCAAAAACACACTATTTGAAAGTTATTTCAAAAGTAAAATTTGAATAAAGTAAAAGAAATTGAGGTAATTGAGGTATCTGTAGTGAACTATAAGACTCAAAAGGGAGTTTCACCTGTAAGTAAATATGTATGTAAACAAATCTTGAAAGTCGAATTTAACCTACTTCTAATTTATTGTCGTATCGATTTGAGACTTTGCAAGTGTATGTAATTCGGATGACAATACAATAATTTGGTACCATCGATCTGATCTGATAATGGAGCCAGGTGGTGATTAATTAAACTCTGTAACGAAACGACATAACCTAGTTTGGGCTCGTTTAATTTGTCTTCACAAGGACTATGATTCTATATGATGTCTAGAGTCCTGATGATGGAGCCGGAAGGTTGCCACAGGAACTCTGTAATAACGTTTGATTTGTCTTCACAACTACTTTTTTATGAACTACTAGCGGACCCGGCAGACCTCCTGCCCAAACGTTGGCTTGCCTGCTATTTACTCCTACCACTACCACTCCCACTACCCCTACCCCTACTCCAACCCCTACCACTACCTCTACTTCAACCCCTACCACTACCACTATCCCTACCCCTACTCCAACCCCTACTACTACCTCTACCCCTACTCCAACTCCTACCACTACCGCTACCCCTACCACTACCACTACCGCTGCTCGATTGGAATTAAAACAAATCGATTTGACAGTTCAGTTGAATTTTTGTTTCTGTCATCAATCCGTTCTGAAATAAAAAAAGTCGTTCCATAGAAAATGTATGAGAAAAAGTTTTAAATAATAGATTCGCATTCATAGTTTGTTCAATAGATGGGAACTTAGGCATTTGCTTTGCAGGTTTTAGCATCTCTTTATCCCGAAACAATAATTATGATAGAATTTTCATTACTGGTTAACTTTTCAGAACAATATAAATTAAATTCCTAACCAAAATATTTGTTTTTCATCCGTGAAATTACAATATAAATATTTACCTGTACCTATCTGAGAAATGTAATTGTAAGTCAACGAAACAAATTAAAAACAGCTCCGTCTTTCATTTTGATCTTGTAAAATTATTGTTACATAAATTAAAGATGTTTGCATTTGTCTCAACTAAAGATACTAGGCCATACTCAAAAAATAGAAGCCATATTATTTTCTGGTGTTATATAGTAAATAATCTTTGATTGTCTTTTTAAATAAGTTGGTTGTCTTTTAATAGCCTTAAAAGACGTTATATTGAAAATTTTACATATTAATCTACCTTTTTACATTTGCAGAACTAATAGTCATATTTTTAAACGATTATTTAAAAAAATTACAAATAAGACAAAGTTAGGTACGTACCTAAAAATTGCGCTTGTATTTTTTTTTGTGTGTGGCTAAATGTCGATTGCTCCTGATTTTAATTACTAAGGTGCCTATAGACTTCATGTGAACCGGGTGGCTGCGTGAAGCGCGAGCCGAACAGCATAATATATAGCTAAATATTATAATACAAACTTATTCATTATATTATTTCTAATGATGATGAATATTATGAAAATGTAGACACTTGGAAACGGTACTAAAACAATAATAGTAAAAAAAATAAAATTTATTTTTGCCAAGTTGTCGGTAAATGGATTTCATCAATAGGGGAATCTTCTTCCAGTGTCCACTCGATACATGCCACGTCTGAAAATTATTACTAAAATTAATTTGACATAAAATCTACAACTCTAATTGTGATGCTGCTGTACTTTAAATCCAAATATATTCATTCGTGCTTAAAAGTCGCGATAAAGATGTGCCGCGAGTACAATGATGTAGCTATAAAGTGTGGTAATCAACCGTGCGAGCATGACCGCGTAGAGAAAATCTACAGGGGTTAGACAAAGTTTAAATGGGGTAGACAAAATCTAAAGTGGGTAGACAAAATCTAAAGGGATTAGCCAAAATCTAAAGGGGTTAGACAAAATCTACAAGCGGTAGACAAAATCTAAAGGGATCAGACAAAATCTAAAGGGATTATACAAAATCTAAAGGGCTTAGACAAAATCTACAAGCGGTAGACAAAATCTAAAGGGGGTACACAAAATTTAAAGGGGATACACAAAATCTAAAGGGGGTAGACAAAATCTACAAGCGGTTGCATGACGTACTCAGTTGCATCAATTCGTCTGATCACGTGATCCCTTAAAAGACAAATTATCTAGGGATCACGTGACAAATGTCATAAATAGAAAAACTGACGAAACTAAGGACGTCTGTTTGTAGACTGTAGATTTTGTCTACAGTAGTGAGATTCTTTACACAGGCGTCATGCTCGCATGGAAACTCGACATTTTCAACATCAAGTTCTCTTCTTTTAAAAAGTAATTGAACATTGTTTTGGTTCCTCACTTTAAATAAATCTTTAACTTTTGTTTAACTTCATCTGTGTTTAAATTTGTGAATGTAAGTAGGTATACCTATTAATTTTTGATTAATTTTAAATTTTTGTCATTCTTATATGTTTGAGTTATTCTTGTAAGTATCGTAATGTGTTCTATTTGTATAATAAGTTAATTTGATCATGCTGTACATATATCTCTTAGGAAATACATTTATATTCTAGCTCTAATTTTAATAATTTTAATTAAATGTATTTCTGTTGTGCACGTCTGAATTAAATAAATAAATATAGACTTTATAAAGCGTTAGAGAGCTTACTATTTTAAATGTTACAATGTTTGTTATTTTAGTTCACAGCTACTAAAGCCCTATCTATGTGCAAAATTAATCTAAAAGTTATTGCGAAACTGTGATGAACACAGTTTTATTTACATATTATATTTAGACGGATCATAACAGACAGATATCTGACAGATAACAAAATTGTATCTGTTTTTGCGAAATGTTTTATCGTCTTAAAATTGATAGCTACAACTTACCTATACATTATAGTAAACATTAACACGATAAATCAAGATATTTTAATTTAAATCGATTAATTTTATCGTTCAAGTCCAATGCTCTGCAATTTCCTTATTTATTTCAAACTAGCTTTCTGCCCCTAGCTTGGCCCGACTCTAACTTTTATCCTCTATTATACACCCTTAGGTGGATTTAAAAAAGTAGCCTATGTCCTTCCTTAGGGTTCAAACTTTCTCCATGTGAAATTTTATCAAAATCGGTTAGGTGGTTTAGCCGTGAAAGCGTAACAGACAGACTGACATTTACTTTCGCAATTATAATATTAGTATGGATTAAAGTTTGTTAAAATATTTTTGTAATTGGTCAGGTATTAAATTAGATGATACATATTTTAAAGGTAGTCAAAACATAGTCAAAAAATCTTACCCATTCTTACTGAAGTCACTATTACCCATCTCTAAAATGTCTCCACGACAAGTGTTCAAAGTAATCTGAAGACTATTGCTGCATTGATGTGCAAGGAAATGGTTATGGGCGACGCTGGCTGCAAACAGGTCCCAAGCACGGTTATGGTTGCAGATATTTGTAATACAACCGGGTTGTGAAATACCACCATTAGGGAAGAAATCGGCATGAGCTATTGAAGTTCCTATACCAAGTCCTCCAATGGTGTATCCACCATCAGTATGAATAGCTTCTACATAAACGCCATCGGTTGTTGATAAGCGATCTCTGTTCAGATTCCATAGAGGACCAGCAGGGTCCAGACCTGTAAAGATAATAATCAATAAAATATTGTCTTATCGTAATTCTTAGCTGAATAACCGTCATTGACTGAACTTAGGTACCTAGATTTTAAAAGAATTAACTCCTATTTCGAAATAGCAATAGCAACCTGGGGCAATCTTATCAAAATAGTCAAGAAAACCCTTCAGTAGGTTTCAATGACTGGACTACAAGTACTACAACGGCTTAGTCCTTACTTTTTCAGTACTAAAACTTTTAATATTTGTCGACTCTTTTATAATACATACGAAAAGTGGACCTGTTTGCTTTCCTACTTGTTTTCAGTCTCATAAAACGTTGGGCCCTTCAAGCGAAACGTAAAGAAGCATCTCTACAGGGCCTGGCATAGTGAACCTGACGATTGCGGCTCTCGTTGCAGTAGTTGTCTTCATTCACAGACTCACCACTATTGCTTAATACCAGGCGCTTTTTGTTTTCCCAACAAAATAAATCAGACCGTGAAAAAATATTACGATAATACTAACCAGTAACACGGGCAATATTTCCACCAGCGAATCGTCCTGCATTACCGACTACATGAGCTCCCAAACTGAATCCTATAAGTTGCGTATTCTCAAATCTGCCACCAAATCTGCCCAGGAAGAATAGAAATTCTCCTAAACCACGACCCACTGCTGGCACACCGTTGACCGCAAGTATGTAACTTCCGATAGCCAATGTACTCCAATCCATGACAATAACGTTCCAATCACCAGTCTCCAAAAGGGCTAAAATTAAAAATGTAGCCATATTAATTTTATATTTTACTCCCTACTCTATGCGATCGATATCGATCGGAAGACAATTCTTCTTCAATTTCGCGATGCTGTTTTTGAAGCTATCTAACCTGGTTACTTTTTTTTTGAGATCGAAAGGAGAAGATGTCAGAGATACATAATTAATGTATTGGAGTATTGGAATACCATGCCATTCCTAGTTTATTAAACGTTTATATTAGTTTTTAACCGAACTTCGAAAGAAGGAGAAGGTTCTCAATTCGTCGGAATCTTTTATGTTTTTTTATGTATGTTCCCCGATTAATTTTTGAAGTCGGTACACCTTTTTTTAAAAGGCAATTATTTTAAACAAAATTAATAATTACCAGATGTAATAGTTGGGTTCATCCCAGTTTCCATGTTACTGATCCACCCGTGAACTACAACAGCAGTTGGTAGAGCTGGGTTGTAATTAGACGATCTTACGGAATTTTCGTCATTTAAAACCAACTCTTGAGGTATCTCTGGGTTGCGTCTGAAAAATAGTATGTCGATTAGAGTGAAAAAGACCAAAAGCTAAATTGTTTTCATTATTGCAATTAAATATTTCGAGTTTTTCATAACCTTATGCAGTTTTATAATAAATCAATTAAGTAAATAATAAAATAAAGTATTTTGATCATGAAAAAATGTAAACTTGGTGTTTCGGAAGGCACTTTTTAAAATAATACCAGTAACAACCTTGCCAACTGTCATTATCTTTACTAACCCATACTAGAAGAGATTGTGAGTTTGTTTATTTCTAAGAAATAAATTTGAAAAATACCGGACCGATTTAAAAAAAAAAATATATTTGAGTCTAATCTATCTATTTAGCTACCTAGCAATATTTATAATTAATTATTGTCTTTTCATATTAATAATAAAGCTAGTAATAGTTTGTTTCTTTGTTTGAATGCGCTAATCTCTGGTACCTACTACCGGTTGGATTTGAAAAATTCTTGAGGAAGATAATATAATATATAACATCACACTACGACCCAAAGGAGCGGAGCAGTAACTACAAGTAACAAGTAGTTATAGAATATAATTCAAATACCTGCTAAATAAAAAGTAGCGATTATGCTGCGCGCTTCGACTGGCGAATTCCAAATCCGCTGCACTCAATTGCTCCTCCAAATCTATACTTTGAACATTCCCATCCTCATTTGTATATTGTACGAATCTGGGGTACTCAAAATTGGACGAATCATGTTCGTCCGAAACTGGTACAGCAGTGATGGCAGTAACTGTGGTACAAAAAGATTTTTTTTGTAGAATCTAGATTCAAAAAATTAAGTTCTTTAGTTTCGTCTATGAAGAATCAACTAAGACAGTTTTAAGCTAAGTATTTAAATACATTTCTTTATAACTTAAATTTTGTTGCAGTTAATCCGGTATCTATCTATCTATGAATCATTACGCCTTTTATTCCAAGAGGGGTAAGCAGA
Source organism: Nemapogon koenigi (assembly GCA_963924495.1). Lineage (NCBI taxonomy): Eukaryota > Metazoa > Arthropoda > Insecta > Lepidoptera > Tineidae > Nemapogon > Nemapogon koenigi. Next base: position 6,330,668 of record OZ004644.1, on the reverse strand, counting down.
GACAATCGAATGCCATTTGCTGCGATCCTGACATACCTCTTTCGCTTCTTTTATATTCATCATACATTTCATACATGCTCGGTGATTGTGTGTACTTTTAATATTTCCATTGATAAATAATTTTTTATATGTTCAATAAAAGTACATCTAGGTCGTCCTCTGCCAGCATTTCATTTCACTTCAGTTATATAAACCTGTTTAGTCAATCTTTCATCCTTCATTCTTTCAACGTGTCCAAACTAGCGTAAACTACTTTTCTTCATTTTAGTCACAACAACATCTTTCACTCCGCATTTTTCTCTAACGACATCGTTCCGGATGCGGTCAATACGTTTTATATCCGTAATCCGGTAAAATGGCGATATTATGCTCTACTTATAGGTATAAATAATTCCTATAAGTACAAGAATATGTTGATAGCTTTTCGATATGGTAACTGAGCTGGCTTAGCTATTAGGGTTCCAGATTGTGCTGTGGAATTTACAACTGAAATCCCGAGTGATATTATAAATGCGAAAGTTTGTACTGCCAATAATGTATGTATGTTTGTTACTCAATAAGTGGGCATAGAATAAAGGTGGCCACACATTAGTCCAATATCCGGCGCGTCGCCCTACAGTCCACTGAAAACGACCACAGACTCGTCCAATTCTTGTAACGAATGGTCAGCCTAGATCATCCGGCGGCCGAAATGGGAAATGTGTGGCCTACTTAGGAGAGCGCGCTCGAATATTTTTTCTAAGGGCTTTAGTCAGTCAGAAGCCATCTGATCACCGTATATAATAGGTTCCTGAAACATCTCTTATTTTGGCAATTTTTTCCAAAGTTTTGTGAACCCAGGGAAGTTTTTCGTTTTGCTTAACTGGGCTTTGAGTCTATGGTAAGTATCAATTATTTAAAATTAAAAAAAAAACACTGACCTGCCAGTATCACAACGCACAATAATTTCTGCATTTTAATTCGCGGGTGGCTGATTACATATACATTGAATCACTAATTATTTTCGCAATTTATATTCAAATTAATGATCTGGTAATAATCAATTTATTATCTTTTAATACCCAATCGATCCCCAACCGGATCCCCTAGACATATTTTGATAATTCTCTGCACTAATCTATAATCGCTTATTTGTCAGAGTGCGTACTAGGTATTTGTAGCAACGAACTTTGTTTTTGTTTTTGATATTATTTTCCTTTGTAATTAACATTTGATTATATCTACATGACCTATATAGGTATCTATTCTATTCTATTTTTTATGAAAATAAGTTCCATCAATCAAATAATTTACTAAAGATGAGTACTTACGCATCACAACGAAACCAAAATAGCCTCTAACATAAATTAACTTTTAAAAAAAAGTGTAGGTACCGACTTCAAAAATTTGCACTAAAAAGTAAGAAATAATAAATATTTCGTCGTAGAATTTGAAGACGGTTGGTGCCAAATTAGAAATAACTTCGTAGGTACCTACCCAAATTCACTAATCTAGACAATTTATTAAGAACCTACGATCATCAGTAGGTACATACAGTGCCGGATTAACCACGTAGCAGGAGTAGCAAATGCTACAGGCCCCGCGCCACTATATAGGGGCCCCGCGCCTGGGCGAAGAAAAGGATAACCAGCAACAGTCCACCTTTTGCTAGTTGTCCATACTAAATATAAAATTATTCATAGGGCAAAAAAATAATTAAAAATTTTCAATATAGGAGGGGGGTGTAAGGTTCTTGGGGCCTCTTGACTTGATAACCTTTTGCTACGGGCCCCATACTTGCTTAATCCGGCACTGGGTACATACCTACAAACATAGATAATATTGATTTTTATCTTGGCACCAACAGTCTTCAAATTCTACGACGAAATATTTATTATTTTTCTTACTTTTCAGTGCAAATTTTTGAAGTTGGTACACATTTTTTAAAAGTTGATTTATTTTCCCTTTTATGTGATTAGTGATTACAAGTATCATTACAAATAAATAATCGAAATCGGCTTGGCATTTCATCGAGTTATGACAAAAATTGACTTAGAAATCAATTTTTATTCAAAACTACTAAACCAATTTTCACTAAAAAAGAATGGGACCACACGGAAAGCACCAGTTTTCAAATAAAAAAAGAATCATCCAAATCCGTTCACTTAATCGAAGGTAAAAAAAAACATTTATAAAAAATTCATTAGAATTGAGAACCTCCTCTTTTTTTGAAGTCGGTTAAAATAGCCTCTAAGTAAGTACTACCTATTTAACTATGCCATAGATTCTATGGCATCAGAATCTAAATCCAAGAATAAATAAAATAATTGCATATTTTGAACAAGTGGTGCCATCTGTTGTTGTATTTTTATAACTACAAAGTATAATGTTTGTAAGCTGTGCTTTCACCCAGCTTTCACCACTAAAGTAACAGAAATGCATTTATTTATTTATTGAAAGCAAACAACCTGCCGTTGAACTTAGTAAACACAATTATGATAGCATATTTACTTACGCTAACTTATAAGGAGTGGGATTTCATTGCTTATTATGAAATTAAAAATATATTCTTATACATCTATTTTCATCTTATTTGAGTATCCTAAAGTAGCCCACGCACTGGTCCGTTATCTCACAGATAATTTTCGGTCCGGCCGCCGTATGATCGAGATTGAAGACAGGCCACACATTAGCAATGTCCCACACAGACACACAAGATTTGATTAAACAAAGGCGTGTGGATGTGTAGGTATGTGTGACAGATCGTTCCGGTTATCGAAATCAACTACAAATACAACGATTTGAAAACGGATGGTGGGCCGCGCGATAATTAAGAATTGGACGAGTCTGTGGTCGATTTCAGTGGAACGTATGGCGGCGCGCCGGCGATTGGACGAATGAGTGGGCACCTTTATCCACTAAAATTCACCAAAATTATGTTTCTTGTTAACATCAGTTATCAACGCAAAATCAAAATACTTCTCGTGGAAAATATAAATTACAGGATTTTCCACGAAAAAGGAAATGGGGGCCACATGCTAATAGCTCGAGAAATAATAATTAAATAATAAAAATAATAATCCTTAGCTATCGCTAAAATTGGCTACAAAATTATATGAATGGCGGTTCAACTTTAGACATCCCTCTGTGAATCTTGAACAAAAAGATGAGAAGCTCACGACTTATAATTAAATTGGTGACATAAGAACTCCAGTTTTGCCATTTTGCTACGGAACCCCAAAAATTTTAGGCACCTAATCTAATCTTAATGTATCAGTGACGTCTAGTGGTTAATTATAAGTACACTGCAAACACCACGATAAACTTATTGACTTGATATGCTATCTCTGGAAAGAAAATGCCTTCTATGGATCTTCGAAATAAAAAAAAATTACTGATCAAAAGGACAGAACTACAAACAGCGACGTAGGTAGGTACTCTATGTAGCATGAAATTTATTGTCCTTCCAGCAAATAAATGGACCACAAAGGCGTTTTCCCAGTTCAATATATGTCGATATCGTCACTAAGATATTTCATTTCGTTTGTGGCTGCTTTAGGGGAAGTTGTTCGACGAAGCGCGAAGGAATGGGACATTGTTTTAATCGTTATACTTTATTTGAAACAATTTTGTTTATTTTTCTTTTGCCGCAATTGGGTAATTTGTAGATTAAAGCAGCCTAAATATATGTAGGTAGGTATGTCTCGTCATATTATTTCATACACCGTCCCACAGAACTAACCAAATTGCGTGCAGAGAATTCCGTTCTATCGAAGCGGCGCTTCTGGAACCACAGAAAATCTGGTTTAATAAATAATTGTACATATCTACATCTAAAAATGTATTTTCATAATTTGACTACAAAATTCGTGAGACATTGATTAGCAGGATGTCAGAGATAAAGCTGTAACTGAAAATTTGGGGGTAACAAAAACTTTATTAATACCTACCGAATTTCACTCAATAATTTTTATCAAACATAATTAGGTATGTTTAAAAAATATACACAGCGCGTGATAATACTTGTACCTATTCGTTATTTAAAAATTAGAAAAGGTATAAATCTCGCGAAATATTCATCTAAATAAAAATGTCTTATACACTGCTTCTATAGCATACCTACCACATGATGGGGTACCTATACTTACAAAAAAATATTCTCTAGTGCTATATTAAACTTCTACCTATAGGTATAAAATATAGGTACTAATATTATAAAGAGAAAAGATTTGTATGTTTGTTTTAATGAATAAACCAGTAGAATGCTATATTATCACTGAGTAACATAGGCTATAATTTATATATTTTATACATAATTGTTAACCCGGACGAAGTCGGGGTAAGCCACTAGTAGGTATATATTTTCCTAATTTGACATCCAAAATTTCTGTATATTATCATAAGATACGATCGAAATATCCCTGTAACATACGGACTAACGAACATGACTAACTTATAAAGATTCCCTTTTTCGCTGTTTGATAATGGAACCCTAAAGTAGGCCACACATTGGTCCGGCATCGCACCATTGCGGCCGCCATAGGATCTAGGCGGACCATTTGTTAATTTTGTTATAAGAATTGGACAAATCTGTGGTCAGTTTCGGTGGACAGTACGGCGGCGCGCCGGTGATTGGGTGAATGGATAGGCACCTTTAAAAATACTTTAAGGAAAAAAACTAAATCCTTCGTAACTCGCGGCGATAGTCTCGCCGTGCCATACAAACTCTATAGGCGATAGTATCGCCCTGTGGACATTGGCCCATAGAGTTTGTATGGCACGGCGAGACTATCGCCGCGATTTTCTCGCTCGTGGAGACGGCCCCTTGGTGGAGGGCTTAGTACCGTGTGAAGCTGTCTCAAGCTGTGGAGTTGGCTTGGCCTGGAATGAAGCTAAGGGCACCCTAGGTGGAGCCACTCCTTACTTGGGATTGAGGCGGGATCGGTGGCGTTTGCGCTGCGCTTTCAGTATAGGATCAGCAAGGCATAGTGGAACTGGCCGAGCGCACAGTCGGGCACAGACTACTTACATTATTAGGTACTAGCTAGAGAAACAGTCGGGTTAAATCGGTCTCCGGAGGCGGATAAGGGGGTGTCAGTCATTGCTTTACAGGGTTTGCGCCGCTGTGGCCCGCCGAGCACCGGAGCGACGAAGTACCGTAGGGTTTTAGGCGGTTGACCTATATTATTATACTCTGAGTTCGACGTTCGACATAACCCTGAGGGGATGGGTATCCAGGTACGGGCAGGGGACAGCTGCCCCTCCTAGCAGGGTGTGGGTTGGGCAAGAGAGACCCCAAATAAATCCCCGAAGAGTGCTGTTCTTCGTGTATCATAGCCGGCCCAAAGAGCGCTATCTCAGCGTCTTGCGAGCCCAATATGTCATTGGTAGATTTTAATGACAAATCAAAAAAAACAGCCGAGTTATGGTTTAAACTATGGAAGTATAAGGAAGGGTATAACAAGAGAACCCAGAGAACTAGGCCTTACGGAAGTGCGGAAATATTCTTTCCTGCAACAAAAAACGCAATCCTAATTTCCTTCGCACAGCCTACAACAATTAGTAACATAGAGAAGTCTTTCTCTACACTACGTCTGAAAAATTAAATGTGGCTGAGGTCAACTGTGCTAGGAGAACCGTTTTTTGTACATAGAAAAACGGTAAAGAAAATGGTCATAAAATTAAACGTGAAGTTTTAAATCTGTTTTGTGAAGAACTTCGATTAGGTACTGTAACTATTAGTGTATTTTTTTATAAACTGTTTTTGTAGTAGGCATGCCCAAAGTATGGATATTATTCGTTTTTCCTTGCCTACCAATATACAAAAAACTGGCTACGTACTTGTAATTATATCTAAGTAACTATTCAATATTTCTGCAAATGTCGCACTAACCCTTAGTGCACTTTAAAACCATGTATATTGTAGAAATGTACTTACTTTGAATGAATTGAACAACATAAAAATATATATCTTGCACTTTACCGGTTTTTACAATGGTTTACGCTTTGAGGTTTACGAATGCAATACAAAATTGGCAGTATGATTTAAAATACCCTTCGTTCGAAACTCAGAAGTGATGGCAATAAAATACTTTTTCTTCTTTTATTCGTTCTCTGTGTTCGTTCTCTGTGTGTGTTAGTTCTTATAGATAGTCTGTGGCTCTTCAGTTCTTCACTTCATTGTGACTTGACTACGGCCTAAATAAAACAATGAAGACTTGGCTGTATAGTTAATTATCAACCTTTGCCTATACCAAAAAAACATTGCTCTGTGACTTGCTCCGTCTGTGGTGTGGTGACTTCAATGTCATGTGTCATTCTGTGTCAATCAATTGTCGTTTCATTTCATTCATTCGCGCGCATATTTATTGTTTTTGTGATTACATGCTGATAATTATTTACATAAAGTTATTATTGAAATAGTCTAAGTTGAAATACGTACCTTTAGTAGGTAGGTTTTTAACTATTACTATATTACATTAGTTATACTTATCACTTATTTTCCTTGAAATTTTTATACACCACACCAAACTACAATGGAATCCAAAAAGATTTCATTTGGATTTATGAAAACGAAGAAATCAGATAAACTAGTTGTACAAGAAAAGAAGGAATATATAGATTGCTTAGAAGAAAAATCTATAAAAGTTGTGGGGTAAGTTCCTTGTCATTTTCTAACCTAACTTTTACAATGTACCTATTCATCAAACTGTTATGTTTAAACCAAAGAAATTGTAGTCAAGCGCGCTCATGATTTCAACGGTTAACTATCTACATCTATAACGAATGAACTCTGCATGGATAGACAGTTTTTTTCTAATTTTCATGTTTTACACACTTTCAGTGGTGAAGAAATTGTTGAAAAGGCACCTCTAGTTATTCCTATGAAACAAAACACTCTTATGACAACAGAAAGATTAAAACAAATTGCTGAGGAAGTTGAAGGGGCTATTAAAGAAGAACCTACAGACAACCGTCCCGGGAATGTGGAGGATATGAGAAAACCTGAAAATTTATCATTAGATGAATTGGCTGAAAGGGAACTACTTGAAAATGCAAAGAATGTTGTAAAAGTTGAGGCCCCTATACTTACAGTTCCGATACCAAATTCATCTCTTACTGGAGAGAAAGAGGTATGAAAATTTTCATCCATATGAACCAGTAGAGAGTAGTATATTCCTTGATATGAACTTTTTAAGTATATCTGTATACCTAATTTATTGCTTGTTTTTTCCAGTTCCAAAACTAATGATTCTTCTTTGTTGAATTGTTTATGTTGTTTTGATTGAAGTAACATAGAATACTATTAGAAAGGAGGCAGTAATGCTATCTATCAGTTTATATTGAAACTGGCTTAATCGTTGACCTTACTAAAATGTATTTATTTATATTTTCAGTCAACTTTGGATGATTATGATTCGGTACCCATAACGGAATTTGGTCTGGCCATGTTACGAGGAATGGGTTGGGCACCAGGCAAGGAACAGTTGAGTAGTAGTTTTAATTACTGTAGTGTACATACATACTAAATATCTTGCTAATTACTAAGAAGAAACTCCCAGTGTAGAAATAACTTTGAATACAGTAGACATCATATTTATTTTAAAATAATATAAAGTTGTACAATGTTTTGTATCTCTCTAACAAATTAAATGACATACTTGAAGTTTTATTAGTAAGGGAATATCTTTAATACGTCAAATAATTAACTATTTTAGTGAATTCAATTACAATCCTTACTAGTCCTTACTAATACTATAAATGTGAAAGTTTATTTGTTTGTTTGTTTATCCTTCTTTCACGTCAATACAAAGCAACGAATCGACGTGATTTTTTGCACATGGATAGTTTGAGGGCCAAGGAGTAACATAAGCTAATTTATTACTGGAAATTCTTTGGTATTACAAATATCTCCATAGGGGAAGACAGGACGCTCAGCTAGTAAAGCAGTAGTATGACATCCTTAGATAGTGTATAAAGGGCAGTGTTGTCATAAGTAAATATAAAAACTGTATATTAGCAACTCATGCTCATATACAATGTATGCTACAAATACTACCCTAGTTTTTGATGTTTTATTCATCAAAATCACAATATCATTATTTTAATGTGAGATCTTCATGTCAACACTGACAATCCTTCAAGTCATTACCTATTCTGCTGAGCCCAGTACAGGAAGCGAAATTACTGCACAATTTTTCTCTACCTATAGGCTGGCGGACTACCTGATGAGGTTCAATCATCACTTCAATCCTTACTCAAAAACGTTGAGCAACAATTTTCATTAAGAATAATCTAAATAAATCAGATTTCATTATTATTTCATCACCTTCTGATGATAGTCACCACCAACCAAGCAGGCAGGAAACTTGTTTAGGTGGAAAAGTGGTGACCCAGACCACGAAAAACAACTAAGACAAAGGTGTAGCTTTGATATGAAACATGTATCAGCATTTTAGCAATAGACATAATTGAGGGCATAATAATTGTAAATAACATTGTCTACCTACAACATTCCTTTCCAATAAAACATTTTAAAACTATTGAAGTCTGCCAACAGGATACTTTTTTATATTTCTGATGATTAGACAGTATATGCCTTTCATGGCACTGGACACTAACATTTTCACCATTATCATTCATTAATACTTAGCTCCTAAGTTTTAATACTTGTAAATCTTCCACGTGAATCAAATTACCTAATTGTAACATAAATCTAATGGCAACAAAATCCATTCATTGGTTTTGGAGTGAATAGGGCACAGACAGGCAGACATGGCGATGGACTTTGTTTTATAATATAATCAATATAATAAGAAAATATTGCAATAATCAATCAGCTAACAGGAACATGATACCTGGCCCTCAACCATAAAGCAATATTGCAATTGTCCCACTGTCCACCCAGATCCCAGTGATAATTCAAAATCTTATCTATGAACTAACTTAATAGCTATAGATAGATATTTGAAATTTCAGGAGCAATTACAAGCAACCAGCATTAAGGCCCAAAGGTCTTGGTTTGGGTGCAGATAAAGTAATAAAGGAGAAAAAGGCTAAAACAGAAACCAAGGAAGGTGAACCTGAATTAATTGTTGTCAAGAATGGCTTTGTTAAAATTACCAATGGCAAACACAGTGGATTTTATGGAAAGGTAATAAATCCTTATATTTGTCCATTAGTTATTTTATTTTTAAACATGATATTATTTGATTAATTTAGCTTTATAACCTACCTGCTCCAAATTTCAAGCAGAAACAATGTTGTCCCTTGTCATTTCTCTCTCGACACTTTGTCTTTCAAATATTTTATCCACACATGCATCTCGTCCCTCAGTGGGTTAAACTTACATCCCTTACAAAACATTATTCTATCCGATTACATGTTTTTTATATACAGGTAGACTAAATTTTGTATCAAATATTTCAATAAGATTTTCCCAAAGTAAACCCTCATCTTAGTTCCTAGCGCGAAGGTTAATACATACTATAGCCCATGGAGTAAGTAGCAATTACTATGTTATTTAATAAGAGTCGGGACTGCCATACATTAAAATGAAATCAAATTAGGGCTGAAAGGTACTGCCAACCTAACAACATCATACTGTGGATTGGTATAGACATATTTGCTATCTCTATCATCTGTATATGACGTGAAAGAGATTGCGATACCACGCCATTAATATTGGCTCATTTTTCCTAGCCCAATTTTTTAGTTCTAAGTTGCGCCAGCCTGCTATAGCCTATAATCTTTCTCAAAAATTGGGGTATCAATTGCAAAGCGCCTTCAAACAAACAAACAAACTCTTCAGTTATATTATTAGTATATATTTATTATTATAAATATTGTATCATTGCAGGTGGTAAGCTTAGATGAAGACACGGGGAGAGTGCTAGTGGACCTTCCAATGAAGAAGGAGACAGTGAACTTGGGGGAGTTCATGATGCAGCCGGTCACCAAGTCTGAATTTGATCAGCAATCTAGAGTACTAAGTAAGTTACATTTTTGGCATAAAGTAAAGTGACCGGCCGAAAGTAGTATACTTCGGGATTTAGAAAGAGACTGTAGGGTGTTTTAATGAAATAAATGATGTTAATAATGAAAATAAAATATTAGGGATTTTTAATTGAGGGAGGTACCCGTAACCAAAACCTACCTGCAACCCGGCCGTAGCTATAGTCTCTGCCCCTAAATTTATAAAGAAAATGGGGCGCCTAGGGCAGGTGGTGAGCAGGTGGAAAGCGCTCCGCTACGGGCCGGCCGGACAACTCATCTGTGAGCCTCGGACCTCTAATCTCAAAGCCAGGGTGGAGCTACCTACTAGTGGCTAACAAAGCCTCAGGGCCTAACTGGGGGACAACCCAACTTAAACAAAAAGTTTATAGGACAACACAATTTATTTATCAACACTAACTATCCACTTCACTTCACTTCCAACTCCGAACACAAGTACCGGCGAATAGCCTGGCAGGGCCGCCAAACTCGGGTCCACGCCCGTCTCAACGCATTCGACCAGTGGGTCGGTAGGCCTCGCAGGAGGGCACAGCGTCCCATCCTAGGAGCGGGGCACGCCACGTGCAGCGGCCGCGGCCAAAATACATGGCCCGCACGCCGCAGGTCGAATTTGGGGACCCGCCTCCTCTGTTCCCTCCGTAGGAACACTTCACTGTCCCTGGATCCCCACGGATTCCCAAATGGACATTTGAAATTCACTTTTACAATAAAATATCAAAACCGCGTCCATTCGCTCTTATGGTAGGTAGATCAAAAAAAAAATCCGATTATCAATCTATAAGATTGATAGTCAACGCTCCACTGACTGTCAAAATTGACTCAAATAAAACTTTATAAAAAGTCAGTGGGCGTTGACCTCCTTGGCTTAGGGCCACAACAACAAAAACAATTTATGTAACGGCAAGTGAAGCTTGCAGGTTACAAGACCATCGGCTAAATTCGGTTCTGTAGAGCATCGTCACTGTCATCGTCGTTTGTGCACGTGAGACGACACTACAAAATCGGACCGATCGGATCACGGCCGATTGTCTCTTTCTAAAGCCCGAAGTGTATTACTTTTTGTTTCTAATCGCTGTCTTGGACTATTTTGGACACCAGCTGGGGCTACCATGACTAGTTACAAACTTTTAACCGCGACGCGACACTTTGTCCTGCTTTCTTTGGGACATTATCTCGTTCTAACATTCGTTTCTCTTCTGTCGGTAGACAAAAAGGTCTAGGTCTTAGAATTGAGATTCTATTAAAAAATTCATACATATATACCTATAATAATATGTATTATTGTTTACGAAATATATTAAGTATATCATATTAATATTATCCAAAGTAACCATTTCATTTCTGTACATTTCAGATGCAGATAAATACGAGGAATATAAGAAGACATCAGAGCAATCAATGCAAAAGAAATCTTCGGAACAGGCTCATAAGAGCAGTTCATCAAATCACAAACAGGAGAACAGAAATTTGAGTGAAAATGATGGAGCGAGGCGAGAAAAGGATAGGTATAGAAATGGTAAAAGTGTCAATAGACAAAGTCGTTCCAATAGTGATGATCGTTCAAGAAGAAAAGAGAGAGATAGAGCTCGCAGTAGCTCACAAAATTCTTCTGACTGTGAAAGAAGAAGGCACCGGAAAAGTTCAAAAGTAAGCCGTCGAAGGCATAGTGCTAGCAGTGAAGAGAGAAGTAAAAGAAATTTTAAAAAACATGCTAGCACAGACTCTTTAGAGTCCCTATCTGATTCCGATCAGAAGCACAAAAGCCACCGTAATAGGAAATCTAGTTCAAACGATTCTGATGATTCGCACAATATTAAATCAAAGAAAAATAAAAAACACCTCAGAGACATTGATAAGAAAAGGAAAGGGAAAAAGAAGAAGCGAGACAGAGATCGTTCGCCTAATTATAAGAAACATAGAAAGTAATATTCATATAATAAGTATGTATAGTGTAAATATTAGAATATTTAATAATATTAAATTAAAATAGGTAAATATTGAGGTTAAACTATATAATTTTAGCGTGAAGCTCTTTAAAGCTGTCGATTATTTAATGCGCTGATTCATTGATTTGAGGCATGTTTCGCTTTCTCATCCAAAACTGATATTCTCTGTGAGACACCACCATCCATTCATACTAGGGGTTAACCACAATTTTAAATTTATAATTAAAAGTAATTTGAAGTTCTTATGTATTTTGTCTATATTAAGTTTCAGGTTCGAAGTTTTTAATCTCTTGAGGCTGTGAAACACATTTTTTTTTCCTTACAACGATTTTAATAGAATATTTTGTAGACCTGTGGTTTCCTGTTCGTGTATAAAGTAATACTTTTAATTGTTTTTTTAGTACTAGGGTAATTAGTGATTGATCATATCGTAATAATCCGTAGTCAGTGATTTTATTTTTTTAAATCTTGAAAACAATTTCTAATGTCATTTTCAGACACTTCATATCGAGCTCTTGTCAGGTTATCAGAGGTACCCTTTGTGCCAGTTCTGAATGTCTTTAACTAGGTCTATTGTTTGTGAAGGGAGTTGTTCTGTTTTCTACCGTTATAATTTTCTGCACACTGCTCAATAAATTGTCTTTTATCAGTGGAATAAAATGTCTTTGGGCTTAATGCCAATGTTACCAAAATATGTTCTTGAGTTTTTGTCAAGACGGTACTTGTCGTTTTTCCTGTGACTTTATGTAATGTGTTATTCAAGGTATTCCAAATCGTAAATATTTCTTGTAGCCATCTGCAAAAACCAATTATCAGCACATTTCCAGTAACCAACACATTGTCGCTACATCGACCAAATTGGCAAAGAAAAAAGGGCTATATCCATTAACTAAGTAATTCTTTAAAAAATATTATCTTCAATGGTCGATTTTATCGAAAGGTATATTCTTTAAACCAGTTATCAACAGGGTTATCAACACCGCCTCTCCTGAGTTGCATATGGATTTGTGTTTTTGCAAGTTTATAGGAACGCCAAAAGAAAATCTTTGTTAAAATCTTATTAAAATTATCGTTTATTTTACATTAATCTAACAAAATGAGTGCAGTGCATGCAGTCTTGCAATTTTCGAAACAACCCTTTTCCATTTAGATGTGTTTTTAACTTTCTTCCTTGTATTAGATTTTGAAGAGGATCATGGATCTGTTGTATGTCAACATTATTTCCCACAGTCATGTCCCACATTTGGTAAAAAATATAGTCACATTCATATCTGCAACCATAACCATTCAGAGCGTTCCTTCTGCATTTATAATAGCACTAGCGGGCCCGCCAAACGTTGTCCTGTCCAAACGTTGGCTTGCCTGCTATTTAAAAACCCCTACCCCTATTCCAACTCCTACTACTACCTCTACCCCTACTCCAACCCCTACAACTACCCCTGCTTCTATAATACCTAATTAATCGTATAGAAACGCTGCTCGATTCAAATCAAAACTTGAAGAATTTCTTCTTGCTCATCGAAAATTATCTCGTTGTTGATCTATGCGATAAGCTCGACGATTTCTCATTGCCAACCGAGCCGTTTCACGGGCTGCCTCTCTTTGCTCTTGTGTTTGAGAAGCACGAAGTCGGGCCATACTAACGCGGCGCTCTTCTCGCGCGATTTCTCGTTCTTCAGTGGATTGATTCGTAATGTTACGAAGCCTAATTGCATTACGGCTATGTTTGAAAATATTAGATCTTCGCGGTGAACTAACTGCGATGAACAAACACTTCTCAAAAAACTCACTGATCAAACTGAAAACGGGATGTTTATCGAAATCGAATCGATTGTGTAGTGTGCACTAAGAAATTAATAAATATTTTTTTTGATCGATAGATGCCGACCGATGTAGCTGTAATTGTTAATTTGCAGCGCACGAACTGTCAAACGCAATGAGTGTGAATGAAGCAGACATTTGGCAATTTAAACTTTTCATCAATAAATAGGCCGCACTCTTGAATTTTCGGGTTTTTAATTTTTTCCAACGCCGTCTTCTCATTCTCTTTTCCGTGTTTGATTGAAGCTACATGGTCAATACTTTGCTTATACAGCATTTCACAACCTTTCCAAAATTTGAGGCTGTCAAAAGATTTCGACGTAGTTCCAACCACTCCCCGCATTCGCTTTGCAGTATTGTTCTTTTTTCCATGTGACCTCCGATTTTACTAAGTTTTGCAAGAACGTTTCTTTAGCAACTTTAAAAGTTTCTGAATCCATGTCTGGTTTATTTGCATTTTCGCCATAGTCAAAATATATCTTTTTGGCTATTCATTTCCTGTTCTTTTTTCTCTTGAAAGTTTGTATTCTCTTATTCCTGCTACTTTTTCTTCATAAATTTTTATTCTGGAAAGGGGACTTTCGTTGTGTATAGTTTTCTGAACCGTCGTATGCACTTTACCGGACTTGAATGAAATGACTGCCTCAGCACATCTTGCCTGGTACGAACGTTTGAGAGCGTAATTGATTATTTTCCCTCCCACAAATTTCGCAATCACGCCATTTACCACATGACTGTCAACGTTCTCAATTAAGCTTCGGGCCTTTGCTGCCACGACTGAATTTAAAATGTAATAATATATCCGTGGCCAAATTATTAAGCGCGAAATTACTGAAAATTCTGTTTCGGTTTCTTCACTGCAAATACTTTTATTGCATGTAGCATGGCATCCAAATGCGTGAGTCATAAGACAAAAGACTTAAAAACAGTAAATCATCGCGTTTTTCTTTGATACTTTCCCTCTCGAGAATCTCAAGCTTCTTTTCTATTTCTAAAAGTTGATCATTGTTTTCGGTTCTGTTCATACGAATTTTCTTTCTTTGTGATGTTTGACTATAACTTTGAGAATCTAGCTAGAGTATCTATCACTTGTAGTAATTGCGTCTGAAGTAGAATGGACAACATTTCATTTTTCGTAAGGTACCAAAATTCGAAAACCGTTTGGTGATTACATGCTAGAAAGCTTATTTTTAATTTTTTTTATTTTATATATCCTTTAAATTTCGAGTTATTTTAAAATTACTGAAACATTGAAAACTAAGGATTAATAGGCGCCCTAATCTGTGCTAACCCTCTTATTTAAAAATACTAATGTCTGTTGGCTGAGTTGTTAGTTATTGAACTCAGGTGTTACCTTCTATTAATTTTACCCATTTTTATTCCATTTGAAGCTAAATTAATAATGAGGAAGATGTAAATGAAAATAAATTCTTTTTTTAACCCTAACAAAACTTTAAGTAATTAGAATAATAACTGTGAAAAAATTATGTTTATATCATGTAAACTGAATTTTTTATAAGCAAATCAATTTGGGTACGCGGGAAAACTGATGGCGTCCGCCGATTATGGCTGACACGTCACATCGCCGGGTCGGCGGCGATAGCCATAGCGCAGCAACGACAGTCAGTATTGTGAGTGAAGCGCGCACGCTTTGTGATCACTTTCTTTCATTCCGATACCTTTATTACTATTTAATATAGTCTAGTAAATCGTTTCGGTAGATAGGTATACCAACCAACATGGAACCAGGATTTTCACGCGGGCAATCAAATAATCTTAAGTTCAGAAGAGTAGGTTTTATTCTTTGTAAAGATTATCCGGTTTAGGCGCTTCTCCAGACGGTATTGCTGACGATTGCATAATAGAGATAAAGTGCCTATTGTCTAATAAAAATTTAATAAATTATGTTAAAGATGGTGTTGTGGGACAAAAATATAAAGCACAAATCCAAATGTTTTTTGCAACGAAAGAGAAATGCTTCTTTTGTAATTGCACACGAGGATTTTGAAACTTCCAAAAAAGTTGATATACATGAAGTAACGTATGATAAAGATTATTGCGAGGAGTTAACCAGGAAGTGTGAAAAGTTCTGGAAGGAAAATATATTCATACAACTGCTCTAGAATACACCGATAGTTAACGCATCTTTATTTAATTTGGCGAATATAATAAATATTATTCAAAGACAGTGAAGCTTTTATTGATATTCGTTTTTTATACTAGTTATTGTCACATTGCAGTTTTTGTGATATTTGGATTATTAAAATAAAGTAAATTCAGTTATTGATGATTATAATTATATTAGAAAAAAAAGCAATTTGATGTTTAAAGGTTATTACCATTGCCTAAAAGGAAAGTTAGAAAAAAGGGACTTAGGAGATTTATAATTTATACTACACAGTATAGTATACGGTAATATCCTATCATAAAAATGCAGGAACCGCGTCGCGACAGTCGCTCATATTCATGCGACCTCGGTCGGCTCTCCCCCCGTACTCCACCGCTAGAGCTGAAGTATGGTACCACAGCGCTAAGCTCCGTGTGTGATTAATTTTGCAGTGCTCAGCGACGGCCAATCGAGTTCTCGTATTTTTTTATTTCAACTATAAATAATGAACTTTAACTCATATAAATTTTAGCTATTAATATTAAAAAACGGCGCCACAGGATTTTTTTCAAGCAAAAAAAAATCTTAGCTCCAGAAGGGCGGTGAGGAAAAAAATTTTAGAAAAATACCAGCTATAACATCGCGTAAACGTCAATTTTATACAATTTTAACTATTAAAGATAAATTACGTTTTTGGAACAAAAACAAAAGAAACCGATTTTTTGACCGATATTTCGCATATTACCGATCAATTAATGAAGCGCGCAATACTCGCACATATAACGGCAACTATTAAAGAAAATTTTAAGCCCAGAGACAAATCTAAAAAGCCACGTTTTTGTGATTTATTGGAATTTAAAAAAAATGCTTTTTTTTAGAAAAATCAGATTTTTGCAAAATCTTTTCAATATTTTTCAAATTTGCAAATACGCTCTTTATAGGCTTGTCTAGGGCTACATTTTCACCATTTTACGGTTACATAATTTTTTTTTTCAAAGAGATACGGGCGTTTTAAATTAATGCAATTTTTTACGGTTTTTTTAAAATAAATAATATGTTTTACAATTTATTGACATCGGACCGGGCTAGACCGATCCGAAATAAATAGTTCCACAACTTGTGTATTAAACTTTTTTTAAATAAAGGCTATTTTTTTTAAAACGAAATAAAGTGTTTTTTAACAACTTTGGCCGCCATTTTATATAAGTTCCCCTAATGTCAGTTGTTTTAAAAATAGTGCATTGAATTCTACGGAATATTTCCGATTTTTTACATATATTCGTTTGCTGTATAACGGTTACGAAAAATTTCCATACAGCTCAAAATAGCCAGACTGGCCTATTATGTTTTCTTTTTGACACGCACGGCTCTTTTTCCCAATTCCTTTCCCTTTATTCATCTTAATATTGATCATCCTTTCTTCTGTTTTCATATTTTTTCCAACACGCTTTTCTGTTTTAACTGAATTATTTTTTTCTTAAATTTTTTGATTAACGACGTCATCGTGAGTTATTACTTCGGCCCCTGGTGCAATTTTATGTCTTTTAACTTTTACATTGTTTCCGGCCTTAATGGACATCAAAATCAGCTCTTCAAAGGTGACGTTCCTGTCCTCTAATATGCGGACTCTGTCATTACTTTTTCGAATTGCCAATTCATCAGTAAACAATGTGAAAGGTTCCTGTTAAGAGTCTTTTAAAAGCCGTTTATTTGCCAATGGCGATTGTATAACAGCTTTACGACTTATAGTAGGAATTAAAACCGGCTCATTATGCTCATTTGGATGAGTAGTTTCATAATATTGATCATCGGTGCCATCTCCAGAAGATAAATAATGTTTTGTAATGGTATTAAGCGCTAGCGAGATCAAACTTTGGGGGTCAGTTTTTGAAGGTTCGTCAACAAGGCTTTCTAGCATATTATGGGCATCTTGTACTTTGTACTCCTTGTAACGTTTAAGTTTTAAAACGTTGAACTGATTTTCATGGATTTCGCCAGGATTTAACGGAAATATTCCTGCCTTACGGAATCCGTTCCTCAATATTTGACTCTCAATTTGTGCCCAAATTACTCCAATTAGCCGGGAAAATTCTTTTTTTGGCATTGTGACGCCAACGTTTAATCGCTGCCATTTGACAAGTAATGGATCACAACGGTCCTTGAATGATTTCATGACCGCTATATCAAGAGGTTGTAAAATGTGACATGTATGTGGAGGCAATTTTAATATAGTTATACACGATTTACGTGCCTCTTCGATTATATTTAATCCGATATGTGTCGAATGTCCATCATATATTAATAAAATCGGACGTTGTTCCCCAACTGTAGGCAAGAAGGTTTTTTTAAAGTACATTTCAAAAACGTCTGCCTCCATCCAACCATTCTTTGTAGCAGCGTATGATGTGCCTGGATAACCATCTGGTGATATCCACTCATCCCACACGTTTTTGCCTTTATACACAATAAGTGGTGGCGTTTTCTCCCCTAAAGCATTTGCGCCCAACAACACTGTTGTATTGTCTCTTCCTGGCGAGGCAATAACTCTGGTCGCGGCATGGCCTTTAAGACTGTAGGTTTTTTTTTTGTTTTTTGAGGGTCTTTTGAGAAACTGCTTTCATCCACATTCCAGATAGCGGAAGGTTTGTCAATTATATTTAAGTCTTCTAAAGTATTTTGAAGCAATTCGAAATATGGGAAAACAATGAATGGGTCTACAGCTTTTTTACGCGCGTACTCAACAGCGTGGGGTTTCTTCACTGACAAATTGTGTCTTTGTTTAAATGCTGTAAACCACACCTGACCTGGAATTCCGTTTTTGAAAGGCGTCGATATATTATTTCGCTGTACATATTCGCCGACCATATCTAACGACTTCCTACTCAATCCAAAGCCATACTTTTCCATCGTGTGTAGACACGAAGCTAATTTCTGTTCAACTTCTAAAGTCAGTGTTGTGTTTCTTCCGAGAGATTTTGATTTCCACCTCCTATTGTTAACATGATCCATAATTGTTATGCAAGGAATATTATAAATTTTCGAAGCTTTGTAGCCACTCACTTCTCCATTTTTCACGGCTCGAACGGCTTCATTTAATTTTTCTTTAGAATAAGAAGCTTTCTCTGTTTTTCTCTTATAGTTACTAACCATTATTGCATTTGAAGTTCACTGAAAAATAAAAAAGGTACAAAAATTAAACTAATTACTGATGCTTGCAAAATTTAGAATTAATCTACGTCCAACGAGAGATTACCATTATGACGTTTAAGATGCGAAGTAACTTTGGAATGGCGCTCAAATTACGACAAATAATTTGTAGTATAACGCTCTAACAATAGAAGTGTCATTCTTCATTTCTGGCTGCCCTTTTACAAGGTTATATCGTATGGACGTTCGTGGGACACTTTTGGTTTTTATTTATTTTTTAATTTAGCACGAAATACTAGAAGCAAATACATTAGCAAGTATACAATAACTGTCTATGGTTACATCACTAGTTATGTCAAAATAACAAACGTCGTAATGGTAATCTCTCCTTGGACATAATATAACCCGCGCCAATTGCTAATGCGCGAACAAATCATCTAGTTAGTACAATACGGTCAGTGTTCTTGTACAGATAATAATAAAACTGGATACACATTTGATGAAATGTATTACTTAATATAAAATAATTGTTTTTTGTAAAATTATAGTTGATAAATTTTCATTCTTTCACGTTATTTTTTTCTGACCGTACCTTGACAAACGTCTATTCGACTTACTGTGACAAAGTCCCAGCGCAGTAGCAATTGACGCGAGTAATACTATAAAGTACAGCGAAAAAGGTTGACGATATCTGCTCCGAGATATGACGGACTTTCCTCGTGTGACCTAGACGGTCTTCCCTACTGTTGTATTTTAAAGTTAGAAATTTGCTAAGGTAATAATTATGAAATTACGGCGTTAAACACAAATTCAATACAAGAAACATGTAGAAGAAAAATTAAATTACTTACATAACAAGATTCCACACAAAAATAATGTTATTTTGTATTTTTTTTAAATTTATTTCGGCAATCAAAGCGACTGTTGATGTTACTTCACTCGAACTAAAAGTGTAAAACTGTTTTACCAAACAATATGTCAAGTGCATAGCTATACACAAATGTTTATAAAGCTTTGTATACGGACTTGCCTCGTAGACGGACTTCGAAACTCTGACCTTAATAAAATTGGGTGATTAAAAAAATGAAATGTTATCCATTAGTCTGCACAGAACCTGGATTCTGCAGTTACTCTAATGTTGTGTCGGTTGTTATAGAATAATTATCATCCCGGCGCTCGAGCCGATTTGAGGGGGTGAGGTGCGGTGATATCAGTATGACCGCAGTATTTTTTTTAATATCAGTATTGCATGGAATATTTTTTAAGAATAACATATTGTTATACATATAGACAAAGTTTTTCAGTTTAGATGAATGAATAAAACTGGCCAAGTACGAGTCGGATTCGCACAAGAAGGGTTCCGTACTACTAAACAATATTTATAATGACAAAAAAATTTTTTTTTGAGATGTAACTACAAATTTTCTTTTTTCGGATTTTCCCCTTTATTTGTGCTATAAGACATTGCTTCTTGCCAATTTCATGATTCTAGGTCAACGGGAAGTACCCTATAGCTTTTGATTCCTTGGTCTTGACAGACAGGCGGACAAGGAAGTGATCCTATAAGGGTTCCTTTTGAGGTACGGAACCCTAAAAACATTAAAACAACACAAGAAAAGATAATAGATATATTTTAAAATTCATCAAAATCATAAATTCGTGAAATTGACAAGTCTTCCGATAGGTTTTTTTTTATCTTTAGCCTTATTACACGGTTCTATAGTGGATAACACTGCTTCCTCTTTTAACGATTGTCTCTTGGGTTCTCTAGTAGATATCACAACCTCTTGATTCTTGCGTTCATCAGTATATACTGCGACCTTTTCCAGATTACATTTTCTTCCATACCACGAGTATACCGTGGATTACATATCTCTGGTAAAAGACAGTTCATGTAAAAACGGATAATCTTGGGCAGCATTTTAGTTTCCCAGAATTGTATCTCTTAGATACAATGTGTTACACGTGCATATGCTCATTCGGCCCTGCCCATATGCCAAATAAACAAAATGTCCCTGTACGTAGTTTTCGCTTTCTTATCATAATGCAGAATATTAATTTGGTTTGTTTGAATAGCCGTTGTGAGTCCCAATTTATTCACAGATACAGGTGAAGCCCCCATAAAATCGTAATTTCTATTAACAAAAAGTCCGCAAAATCTTTGTAATCTGCTGTAATGCTTGGTTCTCATTTTCAACGCCATGTGCCACAGACGCTACGTGAGCCAAACTCTTTTTATATAGTACTAGCGACCCGCCCCGGCTCCGCACGGGTGCAATGCTGATACTAAATGGTACCGCCGCAACCGCTATGTCCCTGCATTTTAAATCTGTAATATCTTCGAAAATATTCATTTAAATTACATGCTGTAAAGGGCCATATTGATCTATATTAAATGCACAATGTATTTAAGGTATTTAATTGGATAAGGATTAATGCTGTATTGCTTAAAATAGCTTCGTAAATAAGCCATTATTTCTCGTAAAAAGTAAAGGATAAAAAATGGTTATTGTGGGTTATCTCTAAGAGATAGACATATACCATCACGGACTTTTTTGTAGACCTTTTTAAGGTGTACAATACTGTAGTACATTATTTTGATCTATCTCGTAGGGTGCAGCCAGCGTTTGCAATGTAAGCGGGAAAAATGTAGTTATTTACGACATCACATTAGAAACCTCAAAAATAACAGTATTTCTCCACTATTTAATGGATGTTATTATACATATAAACCTTCCTCTTCAATCACTCTATCTATTAAAAAAACCGCATCAAAATCCGTTGCGTAGTTTGAAAGATTTAAGCATACATAGGGATATAGGGACAGAGAAAGCGACTTTGTTTTATACTATGTAGTGAAGTGATATTCTTTACCAATGGAGAAGCATCTTTTGCGGGTTGTCTATTACAAATGGGTCCAAAATTCAGTGACGATCTTTTTTCTGATTTCTAACCATTCGCTTGAATCCCTTTGTAGACAGTGGACATTTCAATACGGTCCCGATCAGATACAAGGGCCTCTAAATTTTCGAGAAAACTTTGTTTAAATTTCTCCATTTCCTCCACCGTCATACCAGGAGCCGAGCTATTTGGTCCATAGTCATGCTGTAGCTTATTGTTAGCACGAATTTTTCTTATCTTTTAATAAATTTAACAGTAAAAAAATACAGCATCCTGAAAGTTACGCAATTTGAGTTCATGCTCACACAATTCTAAATCACTGGCTAAGCTATTGCTGAAGAGTTGTGTGGCAAGTTTTATATTCATAATAAGATTTTTAAATTGTATATGTTTGAAATAAGTTTTTAAATTATCTAAATCCTCCAGATGGCAGCCTAATTCTTTGGCTGCCGCCAAATTAGAAAAGCATCTGTCAAAAAATAGTGCAACGACAGTAGCACCAATTTCTTCACATTTTATTAGTCCTTTGTTCACCAGAAAACCCGTTAATTAAAAAATAGCCTAATGGCAATTTCCAGCTATCATTTATTGGTACCAACATTAGGCAATACACTTGAGTTGGGATTTCTTCGCAACGTAGGTACTTGCCATTAAAATTTCGTCAACTATCTATTAGAGAAAAAACTAAAGTTTCATAATTCGTTAGTCTTGTCTTTTCTTTTAAAGCTCGAAAAGCTTCTTGCGAAAATTCCATGTTGCCATCCACACTTTGATCTGATTGTCAAAGTAGCAATGTATTTTTTTTATTATGTAGTATCAGTATTCAGTATACCTCTATATGAGCTCAATTCAATAAAACAAAAAGTTTCTTAATAAAGTATTTACTAACATTTATTTAGCAAGATTCAATTTTATTATTCAACATAGTTGCCTTCGAAGGCGATACAGCGATTATAGTGATCTTCCAACTTTACGATACCATTTTTGTAGTAAGATTTGTCTTTAGCCTCAAAATAGGCCTCCGTTTCGGCGATTACTTCTTTATTGGTGCTAAATTTCCTTCCAGCGAGCATTCTCTTGAGGTCTGCGAACAGAAAATAGTCGCTGGGGGCCAGATCTGGAGAATACGGTGTATGAGGAAGCAATTCGTAGCCGACATGGTGTATTGTCTTGATGAAACAACACTTTTTTTTCGCTAAATGCGGCCTTTTTTAGCAATTTCATCCTTCAAACGCTGCAACAACGCTATATAATAATCGCTGTTGATTGTTTTTCCCTTTTCGAGACAATCTATGAAAATTATACCCTGCGCATCCCAAAATACAGACGCCATCACCTTGGCAGCCGACTGTTGCGCTTTTGGCCGCTTTGGATGTGGTTCGCCGGCTGCAGTCCACTCAGCTGACTGCCGATTGGACTCGGGAGTGTAGTGATGTAACCATGTTTCATCCATTGTCACATAACGACGCAAAAATTCAGATTTATTACGGTTTAACATGGCCAAACACTCCTCCGAATCATCAACACGTTGTTGTTTTTGGTCCACTGTGAGCTCGCGCGGCACCCACTTTGCACAGAGCTTCCGCATACCCAAATGTTCATGTAAAATTCATTCATCTGATCGGTAGACATTTTTTCTTTTAGTCCAGTTAATTCCTGGATATCACCTGCAGAAGTCCTTAGACCAGTAACATTGTTTTTATCGAGCGAACCAGCAATAACTAAATGCGACGTCTCTCTAGAATAAATTGCACCATGATCAGACATGACACTGACTCCAACACCAAGATATTAATTTCCAATATGTCTTTAACTTCTACATTCAGGTGCTCAATAGGTCCTCTTCTTGCTTGTTCGAATAATTCCATGTCGCCGTCATTTGAACAATCAGTCAAAGAATTTTCCGTAATTAAACTTTGTCGAGATAATCTTTGGCACCCTGAGGTAGAAGGTTGTTCATCATCATGACTAATTGAATCCACAATAGTTGCGTGTGGATTAGCGGTACTATGAGTCGTCATTGTAGTTGAAGATGGTGCATAATGTTCTTCTCCCCATACTTCTATATTGGTTGGCCAGATACCAGGCGTTAGAAACCCTTTGATAGCGTTGTTGGCAGTGGCACATTTCAGATATGCTGGACTGAACAGTTTGGCTACATCGTATTGATTGATGATCCTTCCTGGATGAGCCTTTTGATATCGATTGATTTCTTGCTCAAAAAAACTTTAAGTGGACCATACACAGCTACATCCAGAGGTTGCAGTTTATTCGATGTATGGGGTGGCAACGATAAGATGATGACATTATTTTGAGTAGCGTATTCAAGAGCTGGATAATACTTGTGGCTTTCGTGGTTATCCAACAGTAATAGGACTTTTTTCTCTGCAGTCGGACGTACTTGGCCGACAAAAAATACTAGCCATTGTAAAAATAATTCTCCATTTATCAATCCCGAGGCTGAACAACTTGCCTGAGTCACTGGAGGAGAACCATCTAACAAGCGGGGTTGCATCCTTTTACGGGCGAAAATCATGAATGATGGTACGAACATTCCAGCAGCATTGCAGCATTGACGTTGCTTCAGGAACTCTGAGAGTAATTTGTGGATTTCGGCTCATAAATCCTGCTAGCCAATCATCACCAGCCTTTTCACTTTTGTGCCAACTTGGCGGGTATGTGAGATTATTCTTTTTTGCGTAAGCGAAAACCATCGCTTTGAAATCTTCTCGGGTTAACCCATAAAACATACTGTCCATCTCTTGCAAATATGTTTGAAGATCGCCTTCTTGTTGATCGTTGAAAACTTTACGAAAACGTCCAAGCTGAGCAGTTGAACTGCCTTTTTTCCAATGCCTATAGAGAGTAGCATAAGGTAAACCATACTTTTTTGCCGTCTTCAAATTCTACGACGAAATATTTATTATTTCTTACTTCTCAGTGCAAATTGAAGTCGGTACACTTTTTTTAAAAGTTAATTTATCTTTGGTTATATTCACCTTCCATTCCTTCTCATTTCTCTTACGCCATCTTGTTAACTTAACTTTTTTTGCTAACACTTTCTGGTGAGTCTCTGGTGATATGATCTGATAAATCTGAAATGGACAGTGTAGTCTCCTTATTCAGTGGCCGATAACAAGGCTGTCTGAGTCATCCTTGGAAAAATCGCTGCCATAGCTGAATGAAGAGTAGTTAACAATGTTTGTATTCCGTTTGTATGTTACTTCCCAGCTCCGTAATAAATTGGAATAATTGTAAATGTTCTGGTAATGCAGTTATTTTTCTTATTATATTGGTGTAAAATTTAGACATGATCTTGTAAATAAGTTAGGTATAGGAAGTTAGGGTAGCCCCGGACACATTTCATTCGGATTCGATGCATGACTCGATAAATTTCATAACATTTTCTTTTTTAAGTAAATTTTTCATCGATATCCTATCATCACCACGACGACGTGGAAAGTCCCCGTTTAGTAAAAATTTTTTTGAAATATTTCGCAGTCTCTGCACACCGACGCCTAGAATATTTGCAAAAGTTTTTTGGCAAACTTGTAGAAGTTTGTAAGGGTGTACGTATGTCCTAATGTAAAACTTTATGTACGATTTGGAGGCAGCACGTTGCCCCACTATATGCCGTCGCCGTACTGGTGTATGAACTTTCATGTATTTTAACATGAAATTGTCTTGATATACTTTACAAGGTTTTGAGTAAAACTTTGGTGAAATTTTCTTGTCTTGTGGGTTCAAAGTGTGGCTTTATGGCTGTTATGTTTGCATGCTCTTATTTTATTTATATTGGGCGGGTTTCACGGATGAATACCTGAAATTAAATTGAATAGTATGTATTAAATAAACGTTCAATCAAGTCCACGGAAAAGAATAATATGTTCTACATAAAAGTATATTTCTTATAGATAGTAGTATTAAGTTATCTGTGCGAAGCCGGGAGGTAGAAATCTATTACATAATACGATATACTTACATATCATTATATCAAATTTAGCCTATATCCAAGGACAATTTGACGCTGCTAATGACAACCATACTTCAAAAGTACATAAGTGAATAAAGGGTATTAAACAATTTATAAATAATATTGCTGAATGCTGGGGCACATAAATTATTATTGATACAATCAGTTTTTTATTTCCACTATTCCTACTAGGAAACGTAGGAGTTTAATCCTAATAGGAGAGTTACGGAGACGTGTTGGGGAATCCAGTTTAATCCCGCCCGTGCTGTGATGGTTGTGATTAGTCAGTGATTAATAGGACATATCACGGCCGGCGGGAGCATTCTACCTACCGATTATCGGCTTATTGTTACTGTGACGTCTATAATACTTGACATTGGCGGAATCATCAAAACCCTGATGGAGCCATTTTGAAAAAAAATGGAAATAGATAATTCTCCGAAAAGTCACATAGGATAAGCGTTTCGTTGTCTTTTAATTCAGTTACACACTTTTGATATTGTCGTTGCTGGTGAATCCATGTGAAATAATGTTCTTTTAAATTTGGCAAGTCATTTTCAAATTTTTTTATTAATGTGCCAATATTTCCAGTCTTTACTAACTTTGCTGTTTTTTAGTGGTTAACCATCTTGTCGTTCTTTTCATAGTAATGATCAATCCTCTCCCATTGACACCATTCCACGTTGAGGTCAATTTGACCGTCGTCTAACAATCTAATGATAATGTGTTACAAGTTTGGCATGTGCCGTACATGCAACGGTAGAATTCAGGTTGCAGCATAATTGTTTTAAAATATCTTTCATAGATTTGTGATTGGTTAACATTCCTTTTTGTTTGCAGTGCGCATAACTTGAGCTCTATATTGCTGTGTTTAATACACAAGCACGTGTCCCTGTTTTTTACATTAGGTGAAAGTACAAAAAAAGGTTTATACTTGTAAAATGTTGAAAAAGAATATTTTCCACCTTCCGATTTATATTTTTGATACAAAATGTATAACGTGTCGGTGAGGTATCGTATCTGTTCCTTTTTTCCCTGAAGTATGACATTCTTTTTTACCTGCCGTGCATCTACTGACGTCATCGCGTGTAAAGTACTTCTCTATTTCTAAGCGACTTCTTTCATTTTTCTCCCTTTTCTTACTTATCCTTATTTTTCCTTTTAATCCCAATAGCCCTGCACAATGTGTTTTCATTTTTGCTGATGCAACATTTTCGTTCTCTATTATACTTTTAAGAACTCTCTTTTGCTCAAATGTGCGACATTTTTCATATGTACCTAGATTTTAAAGAGCTTTCCAATACCTCTCCTCTTATTTGCATTTTAGTTGCACATTCTTGTAGCTGTTTAATTTCTTTGGAAGCCTTAATCAACTGTGCATCATCAACAGGTAAGTTACGATTGGTCTTCAAATTTTGATAATATTCCCAATGTATACCTACTTGGAATTGCATTTGACTGGCACAGGGAAATCAATTTTTTTTTTGCTCACTCCAGGTTGTTTTTTAAATGTAGGTAAATATCGCAAATTTTGACGCCCGAGTTATTTCACTATTGTTTTCTTTGCTGGTAGATAGCCTACAACTCTTGTAGTAGGTTGAAGTTTGGACATGCGGGAACATAACTTAATTATATTGAATTAATAGTCAAAATTGTTTTTTATTTACATGATCAAGGCTAGCCCATTAGAGAAACCCGAGGTACTTCTTTGTCAAAACTAAGGTAGGTACTTAGTTACATTGGTTACATGATCAAACACCCGTCTTCTAGTCCATTACTTGAATCACGGTAGGTACCTATACGAAACGCACCTGACTGGTTTTTTAATTTGTTAAATATAAATTGAAACGTAAAGAAAAACTAATAAATTTCCCGGGATAAAATGTAGCCTAACTCTGCAAAAATAACATCGATCCGTTGCGTTGCGCCGTTTTGGCGTAAATATATCTATGGGTAGGTAGATACTAGTTATAGGATTTCGGGGCTCCGGTACGCTCTGGCTCTGCTCCAACCTTAGGGAGGTCTCTGTTTTCGCTGCGGGTGTGGACAAGCAAGTCTTCCGACTAGTCTGAAAAACCGACCCTCTTTTATAGTCGGTGATTAGTCGGCAGAGAGTCCGACTATTCGGCACTTAAATAGTACAGGAAACGAGAAATAAATGATACTAAACGCCAGTTCTTACTATATGTTCTACTTAGCAAATCAACCACTTTTATAGTCGGTCGTTTTGGGGCCAATTAGTTGGCTAGTCGGTAGAACACTATTTTTAACCGACTTCCAAAAAAAGAATGGGAAGGTTCTCAATTCAGACCGTATGTTTTTTTAATGGTAACTCTACCTTGCTAGTACGTGACAAACAGACATCTTTCATCGAAAAAACCTACAGCCATTCATGATTTCTTTATTTACCATTCTGTGTACTGAACCTAAACTAATTTTATCCCATGTGTATACTTAGCTAAATATAGACATGTTCCTAGGCAAAAGGGGACAGGCTATATCGATTTAACGCCGGGAGAGAGGCTTCTAGGTTTATTAAAGGACCGATACCTGCTGATGCATTCATTTCGCCCCTAATTGGGACGCGGATGCTTCGTCATGCTTGAGTTTTGCTACTTTGTTCATAGAATTTATTCAACTATATCTACCTATTTAAAAATAGGTGAAAATATCGTAAGTATATGTAGGATTATGTTATATCTAGCGACCCGCCCTGACTTCGCATCATGTAGACATTTTTTTTCTAAATATTCCATTAAGAATTTTTCCGGGTTAAAAAGTAGCCTGTCACTCTCCAGACATTCTCGGGCCAGGCATTCCTTGGAGGACCATTGGTGCGGACCCGTCGTTTTTAGCCTGAAATATCTACATATAGGCGCAGCAAAAGCTCCAGGCCTGCCCACCCCAGAATCAATACTTTGTCCATCCTAGCATACTTACTCGAACTTCAGCGCTTCAGCTCATTTCTAACGATACATCATAACCAGCTGGCCTGTCGAGTTACGGTGCATCGGATCCGTTTTTCAGGATATACTTACCTAAACTTGAAGTTTTCACATGGGGTTGTGTAAAACAAAGTTCCCACCGCGTCTGTCTATTTGTCTGTCTGTGACCTTTTCAAGCAAAACTACTGAACGAATTTTGATGCCATTTTCACGAGTAGATAGGTTAATTCACAATTAAGGTTTGCGAGCCTTAAACATGGACCTATCGCGTTTAGGAGCTGAGCAATAACAGTATCTATTACTGAATCAAGTCGAAGAAAAAGTTAACTCTAACCAGTTTTCATAGCGTATATGCTGTCTAATCCGTGAGAGCTAATATATCAAAAATATGTAGGAAATAATTATATAGAATATAATGGTCTACAAAAAAGTCCACGGTACCATATATACATATATCTAATAAATAAGTACCTAGTTATTGCATAGGTATTCAAATTAAATTGTTGTAAACTAATATATTCCAATTTAAGCTTGTTGATGTCAGTGAGTTGACACCTAAGTACCTAATACTTTCAGAAGTGCGGATGCCGAATTTTCTTGCTCTCCGAAGTACGGAAAGGTAAATAAAGCTGTCAAACGCATTGCGACGCTCTTAATTAGATTTTTTACCTTAGATTTGGTCCGAAATACTTAATTTGATACTTGGTAGGTATATTGGGCACGAAGAACTTGTAACCTACCTACCTTAAAATATGTCTTATTATGGTCATGGTCACTTCGCTTTGGTCATTTATAGGCATACCCTTTTAAGACACAAATATATCAAATTTAAGGCTTGGCACCGACCCAAAAACCCTTTACAGTGTTACCACTTAGTTGATTAAATAAAAGCTTTATTTCATTTCTTCTTTAGGTACTCAGCGCTACTTCTTTTGAACTTTTTTTATATTGGAGGAAGAAAATTGTACTAATCCTTTACTTATTTATAAAAAAACTGTCTGTATGTTATTGTAATATGTATGGATGTGGATGAAGCAAGAGAAGTAGGTATATCGAGAGAAGTGGCGCTCCATTCCATACTCTCTGCCTACCCCTTTGGGAAACAGGCGTGAAGGTACTTATGTATGTATGTAAGAATTTTATCCCTCTCTACTCCAAAATGTTTTAACTTGTAAATGTACTTTTAATATTATGATGTTAAATGGATTATTATATGAAGTAATTTCATCCCGGAAAAACGGGACGAGCATATTTGCATATAATATTACACTAATTGTAGACACTTCTTCAACCTGGGCAAAGCCAAGATTATCAAGTTTTTTTGATACTTGTTTCTGTTCATATATTATCAACTTCTCTTTATTTGTTAAATAATGCTAGATATCTAGGTATCCTAATAATAAGCTCTAATCCTATTTACGACAAAGGATCCGTTTAAAAAAAATATAATATTTTTTCGACCCGTATGAAGCTTGGGCGGGTCGCTAGTATAATAATTTTGTTAAAGTTAAAGTAAGCTTAAATTACATATAAAATTATTTTGATTTGAAACAACATTTTCTTCTTCATTAGTTTTCATTTTCATGTTAAAATTTCAAGCTCGACCAAGCATAAATAAAATGCAAATCCATCTGCTATCTAGTAAATTAACTAGAGATAAAATAAATCACATTAAGTTGTATCCTTCAGGAATATTTCTGTTGATGAAATGACCTACTTTTGCAGCATCCATGACCTATCAACAATATACCTGCTACGCATCGCTGCGGTTAGGTATAGTTCACCGGATCTGGTTGACATTTTGACTCGGGGTTGGTTCTAATACCGGAAAACGCATAATCATGTAAGTATGTATGAATGTCATTCTTGAGAATTTTCTTCTAAAACCAACTTATTCTATTTGTTTTTAGGGTTCCGAACATCTCCGATGAAAAAACGGAAGTAATTATAGGATCACTCATGCGTCTGTCTGTCCGTCTGTCACAGCTTATTTTCTTCAAATCTACTAGACGAATAATGTTAAAACTTGGTACCTACATATGTAGAGTTTCATGACCCAAGAAAAAAATAATTATAGAATATGTCATAGATCTAATTTTAATTAGGTGGTTCTCATTACCCAGGCCCAAGGGTATTGAGGGCCGAAATAGAATTTCGAAAAATCTTTTTTTTTTTTTGTTATTCTGTAAGAGTTTTTTATTTTATTTATTTCTAAGTTTTTCTTCATAATTATAAGTTTGTGATAAATATTAGCTCATTATAATTTTTTTGCGAATTTAATTCCTTAAGTGGTGCCAATTCCCACATCGATCTACGAAAATAAGATCATTGTGACAGTTATGATATGTTCTATTTGTTCTCGAAATTTATCAACTTATATTTTGAAAAATACAGTTTGATTCAGATGTCAACAAAGTCACTTATATGACTTTACACGAGCGTCGATCAAATAACTTATTGTGCAATAAAAAAAATCACTAGTCTTCTTGCAATGAAGGTTATAATTAACATAGTATTAAACGAGGAAATTAAAAGAAAACGCGTTGCGTGACTTTTCCAAGCACTTTGACAGCTACGATAGGGATCAAGCTATATTTTACAGAATGGATTCGATTTAGAAAATTATAATATATTTCTATTTTAGATTATTTCTATTCGAAATTACTTTGTTCAAAATGCTTCCTTTCAAGGTTTTGAGTTCACGGAAGAAATTGTTTGAAGTTCAGATCAAAACGAACTTGTGGGCTAATTACTTTTGTTTTCAACATTTAAGTATTTCATCTGACAAAGTAAATAACTCAAGTTTATACAAAATCTTTTTATTAGAGAAGATTTTTATTGGATAGGTCACTATAAGGAATGGAGGGTATAGGTAGAGGTTATCACATTTAACACTTATAGGTTGTAAGATTATATCGAAAGAATTTGCACAAATAATAATTATGACACAAATTTTAAAATTTCATACAATAAAATGCACCCCAAAAATCCTATGTTCTTGGTAAAGTCAGAAACCCCAAGTTTTCTGCTTAATTATTTATGCAAACTCTAACCATGTTCCTATATAATGTCACATCAAGATAATTTAAAATTAAGAACACATAAATTCTATACATTTAGTTACCATTGTATTCAACATATTCAATCTTCTATACAGATCGAAGTTTTCAATACAATAATA
Organism: Nemapogon koenigi; assembly: GCA_963924495.1. Classification (NCBI taxonomy): domain Eukaryota; kingdom Metazoa; phylum Arthropoda; class Insecta; order Lepidoptera; family Tineidae; genus Nemapogon; species Nemapogon koenigi. The sequence continues at coordinate 6,298,654 of OZ004644.1, read as the reverse complement.
CATATAGGTGTTCTTTTTAATTATTACATTTTTACTACCAAAATATTTATATAATCCAATTTTTTAATTTCATACATTTAGAAGGGTATTTTTAATTCACAACACATAGTTATATGATTAGGTAACTATTATAAGAATAAAAAATAATCCAAAAACGTTTAGCTTAATTTTATCAATTTACAAAAAGTTAGGTAGTAATGATCTGATTGTCAAGTTGGTAAAATTTAATTATTGTAGTCCCAAATCCAAATCCTAAACTTTATTACTTTCGCAAAGGCATAGAAAGTCTACCATACAAGCTCTTTCCTTTCCTACATTCCTACAATATTTCTCTCTTTTATCATTCCATATGTAGATAATATCAAATATAGATCATATTCTTAGTTTACTTAATATTACAATATATATATATATATATATACTTAAATAATTTCGAAAGTCTATTACAAAAACTTGTGCGATTTATAAATATTGTTACAAAATAAAATCTTTATAAAATTATTATAGTTTTGTTTTAAAGTAGGTTATTTCAGATTAATGAAATATTTTAAAGGAATCATTTTATGAGTAAAACTGTGTAGAAAACATTACTACAATTTTATATAAAAGTGTAGACAAACATTTTGGTATCTAAGTCACAATTGCATGGAAAGAAAATTGGAAAATTCCTTACAGACTTGACAAGAAGTTTTCTACTTTCTGCCGTACCTACTGCACTGATAGAACTTTTCCTACAGAAATCATTGGGAAGATCATCACATTGATCAAATTAGTCTACAGGAATAAATTCATTCGTATTCTACATACTACGAGGGTACTATTTTAGTCGAAATTTTTCACATTTTTCATATTTTCTAAACTTACACATATTTTTATTGAAAACTTATTAAATATCGCTAATTTTAATACAATGTCTTAATATCTATTAAGCGTCTTTAACAACATTTAACACCATAATAACACCGTTAAGGAAGTTATCTACTATACGACTTTTATTGGAGTGAGGGAAGACAATAAATAGGAAAATGAAAACTTTATTCAGAACTAATATACTCGTACTTAAGGCAGGGTGCAATCACGATATCCCCTGAAAGTGATATTTTTCGACACTCAGTATGAAGAGTCAGGTATCAAATTCATTCTCAAAAAAAAATCGGTGGACAGACAACAATACTATGTAAAATTCTAACCAGATAAATTTTTCAAAAATGTTATGGTTTACGGTAAAAAAAATGCAAAATACCTCTTCGATAAAAGTTTTTCGTCCGTAAGTTCACTATGTTTTACTCAAGAAGTATATAATTTTTTTTTCATAATTAAAAAGCTTTAAAATTTTAAAGATAAATTAATTTCCATTCTCATACAAACAGACGAAACTTTTCAATGTCGCATACATTAGGTATTAATAATTTTATTTTACCTATAGATTTTCTTTCAATAACTTTCTCATTTGAAATTATTATTGAAAGTTTAGGTTTACCAATGCATTCGAAATTTTCCTATAAAAATAACTATAGGATAATCGATATGTTATCTACAAAGCCAATGTCTGATATGGCGTACTTATAATATTTCACTGAAGGAACTTTCATGACTCATTTATAACAAACTTGATGCTTTGGGACTTAGCATGATGAAATATGAAATAAGTATAAACAACAAACTTTGGGAGAGAAAACAGACAGAAAAAAATCTAAATAGGTTTATTTATATTGTTTTAATGTTGTAGTTAATCCTATTTGGAACTGTCATTAAAAACTTGATTTCGTAAAACAATAAATATATTATCAGACACGCCAATAAGAATTTTATAATGTTTGAAATTAAGGACATTTTCTTGGCCTTTGATCTTATTTATAGCATTTCCAAGCTATTTTCAATTTCCTTGTAGTTGACTACTAAATGTTTGTTAAGAGCTGGCACGAACAAATCTTTTCAATCATGAAAAATTCAATTATCGAACTTGCCAGCTTTGAAGTAAGTAGTAGGAATTCTGACTATACTCGGTCATATAACTTTACATTATACAATTTTATTAGTATTTTTTTATATTTTTTACCGATTATATTATTGGGTTAGTATCGTTTCCTATAATTTAAAAATGTTTAAATATTAACGTTTAACAAATGGATTATTGCGAGCGGATGTCCGAGCTGCAGCTGCGGCGGTCTGGGTGCAGTTGCATAATGCGTCGAACATACGAATGACAAAACCTCGCGCTCTGCCTAATCGACGTTTCAGACCTGGAAAGAAAAAAATTGTTAAAATATAGTCGATAGCGTAATAGATAAGGGGGGATGGGGAACCGAATTCAAATAAAATTCGTTCCTTTTTAGTAAGTATGTGTAAACTTCTTCTTTTAAAAATAACATAAGTGATATAATTATAGGCTTGCCACCTGTTCTGTTTAATATGGACAACTGTCAAAAAGTTGATTTGACACTGCTACTCATGTCTTCGACCACACAAAAAGGTATAAAGGCGTGATGATGTGGTTGGTGGTTATGATTATAAAACCGTTTAACCGCGATTTCGGGTCATACTGAAAGTTTCTGGATTCTGATAAATAAGACCAGATATTAGACTTATTCACAATTTATACATTTTTGTATACGCTGAAACCATTGTAAAATTCAGTAGGACCGACTGGAAGGAAGACTTCCTTAGGGACCTCTTCAATGCATGGCTTCGTGGAACGCATTCACCGCCTATTCAGGGCTCGTAAAACGTGTGCCTCTAAGTTTGTATTTTATTTTAGGAAACATAAATAAGCAAGTAGGTACAACAGGTGCAAGGCAAGCTTGTCGCTGCACATTTTAATTTGCTATATTTGACATCAGTCTGTTTGAAAGAATTTTGCAAGAAGCTGCTGGGAGTAAATTGGCAGAAAATATTTTTCCTACAACCATAACACTCCTTTTGCTTGGCCGCAGTCGGGTAAAAAGTTTTGTCAACCCATCTTAGAATTCCCTTTCTTCGTCTTTAGGTATTCAGTCCCGCCCGCATTATAACTCGAGAACTATTCAAATAAACATTCCTAGCAAATAATCGCCTTTGGGATATGAAAATGACAAGTGGGCCGCCTTTTGTCATCCAAATAAAGGAACCACAGAATTTAACCTCAAAGGAGCAATCCGAATACAATATGCTTTTGGAGATATAACTAAATCCTTTTGTGATGGAAATCTCATTTCCATATGTATAGGTACTTGTGTAGATACAGGCACAAATATATACATACAACTAGCTTACGGCCTCGGCTTTGCCCGTGGAAAATTTTGAAATAAAAATATCTTTGGCCCGAGCTTTGGGTTTAGGGGTGCACTAAAGAAGGATTTATCGAAAGTCAATCCCAAGGGGATGAAATGGGGTGTAACCGTTGTATTCCTAATACAACTCATACGAATGCTAGTCCTGTAATATACATTACATATCATATGTAGATATGACCATTATGACGACGTGATTTAATAAATACAAACTTTATCACTCTTATTAATAAACTCGAAGTAGCGACGTATTAACTAAACTGTATTTCGTCTCCGTCTAACAAATATGCAATTCATTATGATAGACGGAGACGAAATACAGTTTAGTTAATACGTCGCTACTTCGAGTTTATTAATAAGAGTGCCTAAGTTTATGCTATAGCAGCTGTTAGAACGTGTTGAAAAAAAAATAGAAAATTATTTTACATTTGATTATACATTTCCAAATATTTCTTCTGCTTCAATTAAAGGGTAGATATAGCAAACTTAGTTACGTAAAGATAGAAAAGAAGAAAAACCAAAAAGTATAATAGACCACCTAAATCTAATCTATAAATACCTACTCACGGCTTTATTCTAGCTAGAGGAACTTTGGTCACAGTTTAGGTAAGTATCTCGTCAAATTATTTATATAGGTATAGGACACAATTGAAGACCGACAATTAATAAAGGTTTTGTACGAGTTGATTAATTAACAAAATGTTGATAAGTAAATGAATTTTTTTTCAGCCATATCTTTTTCAAAAGGCTAATAAATTAGAAGTATAAAAGTCCTCTAGAAATAAATATTTTAGGGGCAATAATTTTACCGACCGTCAGGTTCCACCGATAGGTAAATATTCTCAATATCATAGTAAAAACAGAGCAGTATGTTGATTTCATACAAACTCGTTGATTTGCACTCACACGTCATGCTCTCCCAGTCAGGTCGCATGGCAAACCTACTCTACGAAAAATGCAGTGGAAATGCGGTCTTTACGTAGAATGTGTGATATAAAGCGTATTGACTGCATCCGGATTGATGTCATTTGAGAAGAATGCGGAGTGAAAGATGATGTTGTGACTATAATGATGGAAAAAAAAAATAGTTTACGCTGGTTTGGACACGTTGAAAGAATAAATAATAAAAGATTGACTAAAAAGGTTTATATGGCTGAAGTAAAGGAGATGTTGGCAGAAGACGACCTAGGTGTACTTTGATTTAACATATAAAAAATTGATCGATGGAAATATTAAAAGTACACACAATCGCCGTATGAAAGGTATAATGAATATAAAAGAAGCGAAAAAGGTATGTAAGGATCGTAACAAATGGCATTCTATTGTCTCTGCCTACCCCTCTTAGGATGAAAGGCGTGATAATAGATACTCTATACGATGTCAGTTTAGACGATTTGCATTACCTACAAACGGAAAACTCAAGTGAGAGTGAATGTGTGAGTGCAAATCGGTGAGTTTGTATGAAAAGTACCTAAGAATGACGAAGAAAGGGAAACATGTCAATGCGTTTCAAATAACTTTATATGTTACTAATAAATAGAAATACGGCCAAATTACTTAGTAGACAGTTTAAAGCAAGTTATTCAGAATTTGCGAACTATTCAATTTTGCTGGTTTATACTTATAGGGGAAATGAAATTGTAAGCATGACAGAAGTTGTCAACATTTGAATTTCATGTTCTTTGTTACGTTCTATATTGAAAAAAAAAATGTAAAATGTCCTTTTTCCACTAAAATACATGAAAAATGTTACAACCACCTGAATGGTTGTTTATATTATACTATAACTTTACCTGGCGAGCACTTTAGTCAACTGCCTTTTTTACTGTGACAACATCGATCCCACGGCTATAAAATTGCGAACATAAAATTGCGTATTTTAACAACATTTTCCCAAAAGCAATATTTAACATTGTAAGTAATTGCAAACAATCTCGCCCCTTCGTTTGACATACAACTAAGATACAGTAAAGATAAGCGTGATAACAACCTTCATGTATCCTATGCTAATGAAGTTGCGATAAAGAATTGTAAACAATGAATAAACTACTGTACAGACTGTAGCAATCCTGATAAATGTTTAAAGTGTGTTTGTTTATTTACGTGTTGATTTTGCACAGAGATAGTTGGTTCGAGGCGGAAAATTTAGTGGAAAATAAATACTGAAGGAGCCAATGACATTGAAAAATAAAAACACCAAAGTGTGAATCAGATTCATGCACAGAGAGTTCCAGAAAATTAAAAGATTTGGAAACTGTTGGAAATATCTTTTATATTTTACTACTGTGCCTTGCGGCTGGCTCCTTTGGGTCGTAGCGTGATGTTATATAGCCTATAACCTTCCTCAAGAATTGGGCTACCAAATGCAAAAAAAAAAAACAAATCCGACTAGTTATTTCTGAGATTAACGCAAACAAACAAACAAACTCTTCAGCTTTATTATTAGTACCTACCTATAGATACTTTTAGATTTCTTGTTTTTGATAAAAGAAATTCCTAAATTATTTTCACTGGGAGGAAATAGATGCGGGAAAAGATTTTCTATATATGATACCCATCTCTATCTCAGAAGATTGCTTACTGATTGAGAAAAACTACGGTGATCAGACTGACGGACTGAAAAGTCTTATGAGTTCGATTTGGATGGACGGAATCCTAAAAAGAGGATATGACGAACGAGGCTAAAGATAAATAACAAGATGTCGTAATATTTAAACCCATTAGTATCTGTCTGCCTTAGAAAAAACTCAATCATTCAAAGTCTGTTAGGTTGTCGACTATATTTAACTTTAAAATATATGTAAACAGGTAGGTACTAAGGTATTTTTTTAATGTTGTGTTTTACCTAATCAATTCTTTTTTTTACAATTCAATGCACCTATTGTTATACAAAATAGCTTTCAAATAAATCATACACAAAGAAATCACATCATAAAGTGAAATGAGTTTGTCGCGCACATAATTTAATATCGCGTACCTACTCAAAATGAGGTTATGACTTTTTCCCGAGCATGACACAAAGTAATTTATACCAGCGTCTTTGCATTTTCAGCAAGGACTTTTCACGCAATATTTTCAGTTACCGTCTAATGAAATTCAGTTCAAAAGAGTTGTTGATATGCCATTAAATATAAATGCTGTTTGTTTTGTTTCGTGATGTGTTTTCGTCATGGATTTAGGTACCTAAGTAGGCCTTCGTCTTCACCTGATCTTAGACGGGATTTCACTCAGGAATCAAACCCACTACCCGGGCACTACCACAGCGTTTTCTCAAATGGTAGGTATACAAAATTATAATTTTAGATAGGTATTTCAAATACAAATATTTAGTTAGTTATTTACTCTAAATTTTAGCTACAATTTATGTAATGTTTGTGACAAGTCAATTAGCGCACTCGTTATACGAGTTGGTACGGTCGAACAAATTAATATATGAGCCTCTTAGAGTTAAAATTTATTTTGACAATTTAAAAGCAAAGTCGATTTTCTAATGACCTCGCATTGAGTTACAAATTGAGACATTTTCAGGAGTCAAAACAATGTGATGCAAATTCTATAATATTGTTTGATATGCTACTATAATTAAAACGCACATTTGCGCAAACCAAATGAGCCCAAATTCGATGGGGTTACGTCGTTTCGTTACAGAGTTCCGCTATCCATCTCCTGGCTCCATCATCAGATCATCTCGATGGTACCAAATTATTGTATTGTCATTCGAATTACATACACTTGCAAAGCCTGAAATCAATACTACATTTAGAAGTTGGTTAAATTCGACTTCCAAGATTTGTTTACTGGTTAAACGAATATAAAGCGTGTAAAAATAAACGCTGAAAATAACTTTATCTATCGCTTGATGACCAGTGACCACACCAATGAACACGGCAACGTCGGCAAATCGGCACAATTAACAACCTTTCCTTTCTTCGCATAAGGTTGTCAGCGTTTTTAATACTTTAATATTTTTCAATCCATACCTTTTTAACATTAAAATAGAAATGATATATTTGGCAAAATAAGCAAATATTTTAAAGGACGTCATTAAGGACCAAGTGGGTCAGGAATCAATTAGTTCAACTGTACAATGTACAAAAATCTAGGTTTTCTATTTGCTTGCCTTGTAACTTATTATTGACCTCGCATGCAAACAGAATATTTTATTAGCTAACACATAGATTAGAATTTATATTAGCATTACAATGTAGTATAATATCTTTACGTAATATTGTGATATTGCCTTCATTCAAGGACCTATGTATTAAAAATACAAATAATCCAACCATAGGAACAACAAAATGTTTGATTAGATTTGATAAGGTAATGTTGAGATGGACACAATTTGGTTTTGACTTCTGTACAGGCACGAAAAATATTGCTCTGAAAAATACGTCTAACTAATCACCTGACACCGACTTTAAAAAAACAAAAATCATAAAAATTAATAACAGCATGAAAAATGTTGGAAAGGGAAGGAAATAAATTAAAGTCGATCTGAGTGACGAGGGTGAAATGGTTTAAGGGTTGAAAATAGTTTTTCACTTTTATTAACTAGAAACTAGACCTCTGTTAAATGTATAAGTTGTAGGTAATAAAAAAATCTACAACATTTTTTCACATAACCTCAAATTCTACGTGTGAAGCCGGTGCGGAAAGTTAGTTTTTATTAGACAACATTGTTGGAAAACAATGTATCCGTTTTATTACTACAGACATCCCACAAGTCACAGTGGCGCCCAACGTGCTTAAGAGAAGAGATTGTCACGCCAATAATATATACGTCAAATAAGTATCTTAAATAGTACGAACCAATATGTGAATATAAAGTTGGGAAATTCAATTTCACTACTACAGAAACTCCCACAATTTAACTACTGTTATTTTCAAAATAAGGAGGGGGGGGGTTGTAAATTGCGGACGCCTTAATTTACATCCCTCTGTAATTTTTTATTTATTATATTTTCGAATTTCTACAATATGGTCAAATAAAAAAACTAATTCAGCTAAAAGATTGGGCCCGCGTGGCATAGTGGCAAGAATACTGGCTGCATTTCCTCGCTGTTGTATATATTGTATAGCTATGCTAATTCTCTGGACGAAGAAAGAGCCAGCCTTCTTGTCTTGCGTCTTAGACATTTTTTGCACTCGGCTTCTTTATAGTGTATATAATAGTCCTACGTAAATGTATTACTTACTTACATAATAAATGTAAGACTATTTATTTACATATGTAGGTAGGTACCTACTACCATGTACACCGGTCGGTTATTCGCCCAAACGCAATAATTATTATTACGGTTCCAGGGTACCCAGCGGAAGACCAAGTCTCCCCCGTTTAGCCAATAGTATTTGTGAGGCTATACTAGTTCCAGGAGTGGCCAGTTCTGTTGAGGTATATTTAGATGGAAAAGCCTCTAAAATGGTTTAGTTCCTTACTCGTTGTTGGTACATGGCCGGGATCGGGGATCGAACCCGTGGTCTGCCTAGTTACTACTAGACGTCTTAACCACTCAATATTATGTGGTTAGATAATCTTAATTGTTAAGGAATTAGTTCAGGTAACTATGATATTAATCTTAATTGGATTTGATAGTCTCTATTAATTGTTAATTAAGGACAACGAAGCTGTTAACCATTGAATTATACCTCAATGCTCTTAACTTATATTTTCATCACGTAGTTACATTTTTATAATAATACTAGCTCTCCGCCCCGGGCTTCGCCTGTGAAACCATGCTGACTTTCATTCCCTGTTCGCACACGAAGGGTTCCGTACACTCAATAGTATGCACTAAGAGTAGTATATTCCTTGCACTAAGGTCAGACGAAGTTTGAAGCCCCTGTATGGTAGGGTTGCCAACCCCAAATTTCAAAACAAGGATTAGAAGTTGGAAAAACCAGGACAATTCAGTTTAAAAACAAGACGCAGTAATAGAGATGTCCTGAAAATAGTTTAAGTAATAATAATTTTTTTTTTAATAAAAGTAACTATTCGTTTGAAAAGTAGGTACCTATTCGAAAACTAAGTATATGAGTTGAAAAAAGTTACTAAAATATAAAAAAAACACTTTAGTTTCTAACAAACGAATAAATTCTAGTATTTATTTATTTATTTTTATTATATTTTTCAACCCCACCTATTTCCCACAGTATATGTGGTTGAGTTAACAAATAATTATAAAAGCACTACGCGACAATAGTATAGAGAACAAGACATAAAAGTCTTTGTTTTAAAATAGCGCGGACAGCGCGAACACTCGCGAGCCGTGAGGCCGGCCGTCCATACCGAGAAAAGATCGCAAAAGCGGCGCACGAATTATCAGGTCGCTTTAAAAACCCAGGACGCAGCTTAAAAACTATCCAGGACACTCCAAAAACATGTCCTGGGAAAACTGGACGGTTGGCGACCCTACTGTATGGCGCAGGAACAAATTAGAGAGAGTCCGACTCACACTTGGCCGATTTTTATTATTTGTTGTTTATAGTTATACTAGTTAAACGATTGTATGTATTGCCATTATTAAGATCGAACAAAAACCGCCGAACGAAACACGTTTCTTGTATGAGAACCCCCTATAATTTTTAACCTTATTTTATTTTTATTATCTACTTGTTGTTATAGCGGCCATAGAAATACACACTCTGTGAAAATTTCAAGTGTCTACCTATTACGGTTTAAAAGCCCTGTGACAGTCGGACAGACTGACGGACAGCGGAGCCCCAGTAGGTTTCCGTTGTGGTACCTACTCTTTGGGTACGAACCGGTACGAACCGTATTTTGTATTAAGAGTTTTAAACTATGTTGTTGCTTATATTATTTTTTATTTTACGAAAAAAGTAATTAGTAATTTTTGACGGCATATTAGTTTGCCTGATAACACATGGTAATAATAGGTTATCTACAAAGATAACTAGGGCTTTTGATGTATTCAGATAAAACACAATATTTGAAGTGTTATTTTTTACCTTCGGTTAAGCTTTATTGCACTTTCCGTGGTTTTCTGTAGGTATTTAGAAAAATTAAAAAAAATAAAAATAAAATAAAAAAATTGAATAGATTCATCATAATTCAAGAATGTCATAAATTAAATTATCTAATATTAAATTATCTAATATTTAATTATTTAATAGAACTAGAGATAACTACTTTATTAACCGACTTAATAAAAAGGAGTAGGTTTTTTTAATGTTCGTTACCTCAGAAAATCCGTCATTTATTTGAATAATTCTTTTTTTATTTGAAATGGGATCAATTTTTGTTTTGGTGAAAATTTTACTGTCAGAAAGCTGTATCTTTTGAACTATGACTGCTATACAAATAATAAACATAAAATAAAGTAAAAAATTAAAGTGGGTCCTCATACAAGAAACGTGTTTTATTTGGTGTTTTTTGCTCAATATAATGGCAATACATACAAACGTCTTATTAGTATAACTATAATACATCACAAAAAATAAAATAATAATGGTTCGTATGGAGCGAAAGTAATTCCAGGCGAAAATTGGAAAAGTTTTATCCTAACTAAACAACATTGTAGAACATACAATACAGTACAATTTGTAAGAAAGAAACTACTTTGTTCCACATGGGATAAAACTTCTTTTGTAAAAGGAAACAATAAAATTGTGGCTAGGATATAATTATGGAGGCGCTTCCTCTGGGACGTCCGTTATAAGTCTTAGCTCAAGTTTGCGTCATTTCTAGAACATGACGTATTACTATGAATACCTATGTATCTCCTTTTATTCTACTGCTAAATGCGAAATGTAAGTGGTAAAGTTTAAAAGCAAATAGCAATTTAGAACGCAAGAATACGAACGAAGCGTTAAAATATAAAAGCACTATTTAGGTAGAACTAGGTAGGTATCTACGCTACTTTCTATCTATCTATCTATCATCACGCCTTTTATCCCAAGAGGGGTAGCCAGAGACAATCGAATGCCATGTGTTACGATCCTGACATACCTCTTTCGCTTCTTTTATATTCATCATACCTTTCACACATGCTCGGCGATTGTGTGTACTTTTAATATTGCCATCGATCACTATATTTTTTCCTTTCACTTCGGCCATATTAACCCTTTTTAGTCAATTTAGTTCATTCTTTCAACGTGTCCAAACCAGCGTAAACTACTTTTCTTCATTTTAGTCACAACATCATATTGTACTCCGCATTCTTCTCTAATGACATCGTTCCGGATGCTTCATATCAAACAGAACGCATTTCCACTGCATTTATCTTACTTTCATGCTTCTTATTCCATACCCAAGTCTCATAAGGCCAGTTTTTCTAGACTTTAGTAAACAAACTTTGCATGACTTTTTAAATAATTAAAAAAATTACAAAAAAATATCGCACTTAAAATATCTTGAGAAATGCAAAATTAATCTATATATTATATAAAAATGAAACCCGTTTTCCGTTGTCACGACATAACATGAAAACGGCTTGACCGATTTGGCTGATTTTAGTCTTAAAATATTCCTAGATATCCAGGGAAGGTTTTAAAAGGTGAGACAATTCGAATAATTGCCGAAAAACCCCTAAAAACAGCCCTTTTCTTTTTCCCATAATAACAGAGTCAATTTGAACCTTATTGCTATTCAATAAAGTTCATTTTAAATTAAAAGCACTCATTGTTGTCTATGCAATGTAGATGTGTTCCTAATGTCACCGCACAAAGTTAAAATTCGCGTGCGTGTTGGAGAATCTAATGTCGCGTTCCGACACTCAACAAAAGTGATAATATCGCGAACGCGACCAAATTGAATAGTCACAAAATGTAATTTAAGTAATTTAATAGATCATTAGTAGTACTGATTTTCAGTTTGGTCGGCTTCGCGAAACTTAATTTTGCCTAGGAGTAGGGGTAGGAGTAGGGGTAGGAGTAGAGGTAGGAGTAGGGGTAGGTGTAGTGGTAGGGTAGGGTAGGGTAGGGTAGGGTAGGGTAGGGGTAGGGGTAGGGGTAGGGTAGGGGTAGGGTAGGGGTAGGGTAGGGGTAGGGTAGGGGTAGGGTAGGGGTAGGGTAGTGCAGGCAAGCCAACGTTTGGGCAGGACAACGTCTGCCGAGTTCGCTAGTTAATTAATAAAATTTCTTTACAAAACTACATATTTATACACTGTCTGTCTGGGCTGGATTTGGAGGGTTTTAAAGATAAATAATCAAGACATAGCTATTTGAACCTGTGCAAAATATTTATTAATGGAGTGACTAAGAGTTGAAAAGTGTGATGTAGGAAGGTCACGTACAAGTCTAAACTATGATAAGCTTTATAATGCTTAGTCTAAGAACGACCATGCGTCATGGCCCATATTTCCATATTCCATGAAAACATTTTTTCACTTGAAAATTGTTTATGAAAAAATCCCTTTGCCGCATTTTTAAAGGAGACTTGACTCAAGGAAAATATAAGTAGATTCTACGTCATGTCATGGCTACCAACGCACGCGTTCTGTCGTGATATGATCCGCGCTGTGATAGTTGTGATTAGTAAAGGAATGTTTTATGAAGAGGTAGTCTCAAGGAGTGTTTATAAATAGCCTTCCTAATTAAAATTTTCGTTGTCCTCAATTTAGATGATTAACGGTTCTATTTAAATCGGTTCAGTAGTTTAAGCAACAACAACGCAAACAGCCGAATTTACTTTCGAGTTATTATGTTAGTATTAGCTTGTAACGAAATAACAACGAAACAAATCAAACAACGTAATGTAAGTATATTTTTTCCTTCTTCTTTCTGTAGATACTTACTTACTTACGCCGAACATTTGGCAAGTAAACAAAACAAGAAAGTTTAACGTAAAATCTTTTACAAGAAACAAAGTACTTAGACGAAGCGACAAAGCGTTGAATTTTAAATTAGGACGACTTTATTTCTGACTTAAAACGTTTATGAATTTCAAAGCAGTGAATTTGTTTATCACTTAGTTACGCTGAAACGGCGGAATTCAATTATGAATTTTGGAAAACTCACTTACTACGTACCCGTATTATTATGCGGCACAGTATTAGGCATTGCTTGTATATGTGTATCAGGATTTGAACATTTTCACAGCTGCCCGTCATGTATGCAGAGTGGATGAATTAAATTCTAAATAGGTATTAGGCGATGTAGCAAATTACATTCGATTGATCTACCCCTAATTAGACAAAGAGCGTGATTGACGGTATATAGATGAGAAATTACCTAGTACTGTTCAAAAGATGCGTAAATTATAAAACAGTCGCTGAAAATGCGTCTTCACGGGTATTCTAAAAGACAATGCAAATTGAAGTCATTATTTGTATGCTATTTCAATTTTTATATATATATATTCTTTCTTTACAGGTTGCCTTACAGCTACTGAAACCGTGTTACGGTTCCAGGTACCCAGCGGAAGACCAAGTCTCCCTCTTTTAGCCGATCGTATTTGTGAGGCCATACCTAACGAGTGGCCAGTTCCGTTGAGGTATATATAGATGGGAAAGCCTCTAAGTTTGTCGGATTATGTACATAAGTTTTTAATTAATACCAGGCGTCCAGACGCACCTATTTTCTTTTGATATTTTTTGAATATAAATTTAATTAGTCCTAACTTTAGACGAAGTTTAGGTACCTACGCTGTTTATTTTACTTTTAATTTACGGTTTGCTCCGACAAGAACCGTCTGTTGGTCTATGTTTAGACGTCGTGAAATTAAATCAATCAAACATTTGCTTTGTTCTAGTTAGGTCTTGATCATTCATTAATTAAAGTTAGGTAACGGCATAATTTCAGGTAAGTAAGTACCTACCTAAGCTAGTAAGTACTTAACGTGATAAGAATGTGATTTTATTTTAAGTTTGTTAGGTTGCTTGTTAATCACGTCATAAGAAAGTGGTAGGTACTGTATTACGAGTGTACACAACACACACTGGGTGGAATTTAAATATGGCAAGTGGAAGGCTTTCTCTCAACTTTTACCAAAAGGAAACATTCCTTTATTTTTAAAATAAAGTAAAGATTTTTGAAAAGTTGATAAAATGTGAAAAATACAGGATTTTTATTAAATAATATCTCTAATAAACATTGCAATTTTTGTAAACGTGATGGTGACTGCAGTGTTTCTTGTTTTCAAAATAATTTAAAAAATCTTTTAATACAGTAATTTTAATTAATTTAAAAAATAAGGGAATTTTCCCTTTGAGTAAAATTTACTTTCCCTCCACTGGCCATCTTTAAATTCCACAGTATACCTACTGTATAGGTAAGTACACATAAAATATACTGTACCGATTCGCGTGTTTAAAAATTATATATACCTATTATAATTATTATTTAGTGATTCTTTTTACTCACCTATATCATCGTCTTGGTTTTCCTGTAACAATGTAAAAATGTTTAACTATATATTAATCTTTTTTGACTAAAAACTAAAATCTTATGTTTACAAAATAAATGATTTAATACTATTTCCCTGATTTTAAATATAAACAAAGTTTAATTATATACTTATATAAAAATTACGTACATACCTATTATGTAAAGAAATTGCTGTTCATAGACAAAGGGGGATTAACATAATCATGAAAGAAAATGTAAGAAATATACGTCACGCGATAACTTAAGTAGAAACAATGTAATATTTTATCTAGAAGAAGCATTTTGCTGTACCTACTATAAAAGTTTGCCAAGAATACAATTTATTATGGAAGATTAAAAGATTTAAAATTGTATTTTTTTCTAATTATTTTGTTGTTTGCCCACGCACCTGAAACTATATGTAGATGGGGGAAAAGCGAAGTTGTATGTTTATGCATGCATAAATTAATAAATATATTATTATGTGATTTTCTTTTTTGCTAGGCTAAGCTCACAGCTGCCTATAGTAGCATTCAGCCACATCTACCGCCTATGGCGCTAATATCAACTATCACTTACCCGCCCTATCAAATCCAATAATTTCTTTCCTTAGGAGCATAAATATACATTGATACTTACGAAATGACCCTTTTCTTTTTCATTGTATTTAATTTCTGCTTCTTTCTTTGCTTGTAATATCAGTTGATCTACAAATTCTGATACTTGACGATACTTCTCGGGATCATTTTTAAATTCCGCTATTCTATCCGCTAAAACGAAATCATCGCTTTCCCGCCTCATTTTGTTTTTTTAATTTAGGAGTTTGTTTTTAATTCCAATATTCAAATTCTTTTTTGTACAACACTGAATGTTAAATCAATATTTACACTACAACTAAAATCCGAGACACATATTGTTGTGGCGATGTCCAGTTAGTTAATATAAAGTGTACAAATTGCTTCTTTACGGTTACTTATTTCACTTCCAGTTAATGTTAGTCACATTATTAGTACATCCGGTTGTAGTATGAAGTAATCGCGACTAATACACGTTCAGTACGACGCACAAACAAGCACTGACGAATAACGCTCGGCCCAGCCGCCCGATCGCTCGATCATGCGCTGTAGCTTCAGGGTCTGTCGGAGAGCTAAAAGTCTCCCTAATTTTTCGAAATTTATGTATGTGATTGATTTTTCCATTAGGGAATATGAAATGTGTCGATGATTTGAAATTGGGTAGTGTAGGTACCTACCTACTTATCTAAAATTATTTCTGATAATAATATAAAGAATGTGTGCCAGTGTGCATTCCTGTAAGAACCAAAACTTAATGCAATTTTCTGCTTCGTCTATTTATTAGATGAATTACGGCTATTGTGAGGAATGGCTTATAGGTATACTTAAACTATTACTAAGTAATACATATGAGTATAAGTGGTAGTAAAGTAGTATTACCTTACTATCACATACTACTCAACTCATACAATAATAGTCATAATAGTGATTTTAGTGCCTACTTACATTTTCATGAGTGAACTCAGTATCAGGTACCTACTTACTCAGATGAAATTTTAATGAAGGAATGTGAATTCTTTTACATTCGATTTTGTCATCAACAGAGCTTTTAGAAGCTTTGTTTGTATAGCCTCGATAATGTGATAAGCTAAATAGATTCACGACTTTACGAGAGTACCTACCCAAGTTTAGCAGGTAGTATCCTTCCACTGGGTTATACCACTCATCGTCGACTTTATTATATTTTTGGATCAAAAATAAATACGTTCATAGGTATGAGCAATCATAAATTAAAATAGGTGGGCTGACACGCTTCCAGAAAATATAGGTACTAGTCATGGCATTATCAAGCTCGATTTTGCAGCACGACGTACCTACCTACCTAACTCAAATAAATTTTGAGACACAAATAATACATAAATTACATAAAAACACCAGACGTCCTTCGTTCGTCCAATCCAAAATGGTCGAATATCCTCCTAGGATCTCAATCCCTCCATCCCCTCAGTGCATCCCCTTTTCGCACTCTTTGCATCCATACACACTGCTGCACACGAACGAAAACGTTCAGTGACTCGTTCAGGTCTCGCACAGTGAAACGAACTTCCGGTGTCGGTCTTTCCTTCTTCATACAATAAACGAGACGTGAAAAAGATAGTGGGCGTGATTGACGGAGCTCCTCCGGATGAGCTCTAGTTCTACCTTTGTTCTAACTCAAAGAGTTCTCCCAACAGTCCCCAAAAGTTCCCAACGCAGTTAGTTCATTGCAGCATATTCCTTGGTGCATAGAAAATCGATTTTTAATGGTTTGATATGGCTGAAGCTAGCCTCTTAGCCTTCAATCGAAATGGTTTTACATAAAATATGCCTTTTCCTCGGAAAGAATACTACCAAAAAAATGGTTTTACATAGTTCAAGACATGGCCTCTATTGGCCTCAAATAATGAAGACATGGCAGTATGATTTTACATAGACCTTTGCCTTTTCCTCGCTTTTTCCTCGGAAAGAATTTTACCAAAAAAAGCTGACAATAGCCTTTTTACGCCGACAAACCACTTATTAGTATTATTAACTTATTTAACATATTATAAATAAGATTAGACTTTTAATTTAAAGTTATTCAGAAAGATCAGATTATTTTAGAGAGCACATTAACCGAAAATCTTGGATGTATGTACATAATCAAAGCTACCGATAGAAACTAAAAAAAAAACTGTTATGAATTTTGATTTTCGTTCGCGCTCTCCCGCGGTTTTCTTTTGCATCTGTCATTCGGGCAACAACTCAAAGTTAAAATAAATGTTGTCTTGAACTTTTGCTTTTAGTACTTTTTATAATATTATATTATATAATAAGAATAGTAAATAAGCTTGGAACACAGTAAAATGTCTGAACTGGTTGAAGACTTAACAAATGTGACACCATCAAAAAAGAAATTAGTTCAGGCACGTCTGCCATTTAAGGTTATAAGTGAGCCAGAAACAACTGTCTCCAGAAAAAGAAAATTATCTTCTCATGAAGACAATACTGTGACTAAAATAGGACGAATTAGCAAGGAGAACGAAACAAGTGATATTCCAATTGTGCTCAGCGATGATGAAAATAGTTGTGAACTCGTACAGAAAGACGATAAATTTCTCAATCCTTTCGTTAAAATCGTCGACAATGCACTTAAAAAGAAAGAAGAAAAAGCTAAACTTATTAAGAAAAGGAAGAGTGAGAGGCTGAATAATTCATTGGAAGAAGATTCACTTAATGAAACTGATTTATCAATTAAAGAAGCCGATGACAACAAAAGTTCTTTAGAGGTTATGGATACTACTGATGAAAGTATACTGAATGTGTCAGAGGTGAGTATTGAATACATATTTTCCATAAGATTAGTTTTCCCTCCGAGCTTCCCTTTGGAATTTTTTTATTACTTACTACTTGACATTTATGGTTACTGCTCTGCTCCTTTAGGTCGTAGCGTGATGTTATAAAGCTTATAACCTTCCTCAATAAACAGGCTATTTAATTCAAAAAATATTTTTCTAATAGGACTGGTAGTTTATTAGTGTTTAGTGTGTTCAAACAGATTAACAATATTTTAGGGGTTTCATGAATTTTTATTATCAGTTATTTTGTAAGCAATAAATCTAAAATTGTCTCTGAGCACCAGACTTCTATGTAGTACATACTACATTTAAATTAAATTTATATTGAACCAGATTTCCCAGGCATAGTTGTTATAAAAATATTTAAATGAAAAAACTTTAGATTATGCTGTTAAATCTCAAAAGTTAATATTTGTTGCCTGTCGGCTCTCACCCATATCATCTAATGAAGAAAGTGCTGATCCAAGCAAGCCTTTTAGATACCACCCTCCTCCCTATGCCACTTTTAAAGTTTATTAACATCAGAAATACTTTTCAGTACCTATAAAGTAGATATTTATGACATTAAAGGGTTTACACAGACTTCTTATTACAAAAGATTTATAAACACAAAATAATATGTTATTTAATATGCTTATTTCAGTCTCAAAACAAACTGGGATCTGCAAAGAAAATGGAAAAAGAAGAAAGGGAAAAAAAGAGACAACAAGAAAAAGAAGAGAAGGCTCGTGCCAAACAGGATAAAGAAGATCAGAGGAAAAAAGAGAAGGAGGAAAAAGAAGAGCTGAGACGGAAACAGAAAGAAGAAAAAGAGGAACAAAAACGGAAAGAAAAGGAGGAAAAAGAAAAACAGAAAGAGTTAGAGAAAAGTGAGTAGGAGTGAGAAGTAAGACTTCGGCTCTATCTTCATTATTTAATTATCACTGCTTGGTGCTCTCATCATCCTTTTCAATAGCATATTGGATATTGTTTCTAATAGTGGTTCAAATATATTCCGAAGATGTGCAGCTTTTCTTCTTAGCAAATGTATTGATTGATACACTGTTATGAAATATAATTAAAAAAACCTACATGTTCATTGATTTACACTGCATAGTGTATATAGAAGTTTTTATTTTATATTAAACATTTCAGAGATAAGAGAGGAAAAAGAAGAACAAAAGCGAAAAGAAAAAGAAGAGAAAGAGGAACAAAGACGAAAAGAAAAAGAAGAGAAAGAGGACCAGAGAAGGAAGGAGAAAGAAGCAAAGGAAGACGAAAGACGCAAAAAACAAGAGGCATTAGATCTAGAAAAGCAAGAACAAGAATTAAAAAAGAAAAAAGCTGCAGAGGCCTTTGCCAATTTCTTTGTGAAACAAAAAGTTGAAAAGGATACTCCTACATGCAGCGCAGTGAGCAAAAATGAAGTTTTGTCAAGTTTCACTATAAAACTTGATATGAGATTAGCTCCTACAATCAGATATACATTAACAGAAGATAGGAAAAGTAAATTAGAAACAGATTTGCAACAACAAAATGAACAGAAATTATATTTAGGGAACTTAAAAGAAGGTGCTAAGACTGGACGTTGTGGGAAAACGTGGCCTTTGGAAGATAAGGATGATGATGTTATAATTGTTGGTAAGTTTTAAATTATATTTTCTCTTAACCAAAAACCAAAATATAATCAGCAACATTATTGTCAAATTGAATATTATATTTTGACATGCTTTTTTGCCTATCACAGTCAAATCAAGTTTTAATAGAAATCTTGTCTATGTGTCCTGTGGGGTTAGCATATTAAGGACTGTGACATCTTTCGTCTTGACTCAAACGCGATAAACCTCCGTACAGGGCCAGCCAAGGAATGCACGGATTGTGAATGCTCAACCCTACAATGTCTGGCATAGGATTAGGCATTCTCTATCGATTTTGGCCTTCGAGTTGAAACAAAAGATGTTGCAGTCCTAAATATGTTATCTCCACTATTTATTTGATGTTCTTTATTTTTTATTTTCATTGTAAACTATATCATCTATCATCAATTGTTTGAAAATACAGCATTGTATTGTATCCAATTTCAATGAAATGTAATTTTTTATATTTAATTATTAAATGGTTATTGCTGAGTTTGCAACCATTATACTCATTAAATGAGTATTAAATGAGTAGAATTTAAAGCCGGCAGTAGAGAGAAAGTACCTTAAATATGCTAGCAAATTTTACTCAAAGGAAACATTTTACTAAACCCATGTCCTAGTTAGATTTCATAGTTTTCCTTAATTTTTTTTTTCTTTAAATTTATGTTGTGATGTTTCTTAGAGAGATACCATTCACCTAATCGATTGGATAATAAAAATACTGGTGATTATTTTTCACATTTTATCAAGTTCGATTCCTGCCGAGGCATGTGACTTTTCAACAATCTTTAAATGGAGTTTTACTTTATAAAGGAATGTTTAGTTTGAGTAAAATTTGCTGGCATTCATATTTAATAAGGTACTTTCTCTCCACTGCCTGCCTTTAAATTCCACCTTGAAGGTTATTATTTTTTGCCTAGCACTTTTAATCCAATATAATATTTCTAATTACAGAAGATGAACTACCACCTCTGGAAGGTGTGAACCAATTGATGAATTGTGAAGCAACAGTTATAGAAAAGTTAAGACCAAAATTATTGAGTTTCCATGAAAACAGAAGACCTCCATATTGGGGAACATGGCGGAAAAAGAGTTCTTCTATTAAACCACGGACACCGTTTGGACAAGATGAGGTAGTAATTAAAATAAATTAAAAACTTTTTGTTTTCAGTTTTAAGTTTTTTTAAAGTTTTTTTACTAGCTTTCGGGACCCATACTCAATTTCATCCCCTTCATCACCTCCTTAGAGGGGGAATTAAAAATCATATATATGCCTATGGCCTACCCCAGGGTTCATCAAAATCTCTATTGATTTATATGGATAATTTTCATGGGAAAGTGTAACAGACAGACTGACATTAATTTCGCATTTATATAATATTAGTATGGATTTGCAAAAAGCTTGGCTCCCTACGAAAAACTTAAATAATATAAATTCCAATTTGCAAAATAATAAAGCAAGAGTTTACAGATATTTAAATCTGTTTCAATATACAAATCGGTTAATATGACCAAAAATTAATTCAATTTGTTTCAATATTTTTACAATAAATTGTTATAATTATTATAAAAATTATAAATTGCTAAATTTGTTGGTTTTTTTTTGTTATTTGAAATTTACATTAGAACATGTACTTTTCCTAATCACTCTCAAACTATTTTTATTTTAGAAAATACTTGATTATGAAGTTGACAGTGATGAAGAATGGGAAGAGGAAGAAGGTGAAAGTATAGACGGGAGCAAGGCTGGAAGTGATGACGAAATGAACGAAGCTGACGACTATGACGTTGACAATGAGTTCATGGTACCACACGGATATCTTAGTGATGAGGTAAATTATGATAGATTTACTCTGCGCTGCACACGATAAATTAAATAGATTTAAAAAAGAAAAGATACTAATAAAACAACAAGCTGCATATGATAATCGGCCCTAAATCATGAGTGACAGGCGAATCCTGATTTTCGAGTTAGGGGAAATGATAACTACGGCTCGGATTTGCCTCTACATACGACAAGCGGTCTAAGTTTCTCACTAATATTTCGGTATAAGCGGGGAGTGGTTAAGTCGTCTGGTATAAACTAGGCTGACCAAGGGTTTGATACCGGATACCGGCCATTACCAGTGGGTTTTTTTATAATTAAAAACTTATGTACATAATCTGACAAACCACACTTAGAGGCTTTTCCATCTAAATATACCTCAACAGAACTGCCCACTCGTTAGGTATAGACTCACAACTACCGTCGGCTAAAAGAGGGCGACTTCGGCTTCCGCTGGGTACCCTGGACCCGTAACGGGAGCTGTAAGGCAACCCGTAAAGGAAGAAAAAAAAATATTAAAAAGGTTCTGTACCCTGGATTATGTAAATAATAGTGCAATACTAGACTGTAAACAGTAGCGCTAGCTCAGAATTTCCCCTTGATTTCTGTTTCGGGATTTCACATTGACTTCAGATCAAAATATCAGGTCGTCAGGTCTAATATTGTTTAAAATTACAGGAAGCTACAATGGACGGCGACGATCTCATGTCATTATCACCAGAAGCACAAAAGGCCCGGTTAAAGCATCTCGAAGACGAATTTGAAAATGAAATGAAGAAACCAATGGAGAAAATAAAGCCTAGAATCTATGGCCCTATATGGGAGACCAATGATGGGGGTAAACCTGACAACTGTCCAGATGCTTTATGGGCGTACTTCGGTAAACTGTCAATGATAATGGGCGACGTCACATCACTATTGCAGCCGCCTAAAGAATCTGAGGAAACGGACAAAAAGAAGGTGAGAAGAAAAAAATCACAAGGGGACGTTGACTCTCCAAAAAGTGAAAAGAAAAAGAAATTGAAGGTTGAGGCGAAAGACACCAAAAAAGCGACAAGAATTGAAATAAGACGGACTCCTCAAGACCCTAAGAAGAATCAACCGGCTATCAACAGTTTTCTTAAGAAACTTAACACTTAATCGGATTTTATAATTTCTGTTGTATTAGATTCACTGCCTATGCTCTCCTGTTAATCTGTCGTTTAACAATTTAGTACAATTTGCATTTTTAAGGGAGGATTAAGGTATCAAAATTGGTGCAGTATTTTAATGCTGTTACAAATCTATAGTGAGGCCGTTTTAACAACTGTCAAAAGTAGGTTCTTAAAACTGCCTCAGTATACCTTACATCTGTCTTTGTTTTTCTAACTGTGGCTCTGTTATACCACATACAACACAAACACCTTCAGGACCTTTATACCGGTAGCAGTGTCCACTTTTTGCCAGTTGTCCATATAGAACAAAACATTAGTATGTATGATTATTCCATTATGTTCCAAGAAACTGTCTTAACAAAGGTGTATTCTCAAATAGAAATATTTTTATGCATATCATTTTATTAAGGACGTGTTTGTAGGTGCTGATGAATGCATGGATGAATAGTTTTGTAAATAGTTTTCACAAAATATTTCAGTAAAAATAATGAATCATGTAAATATTATCATATATTATAATCCTGAAAACCGTCTTTTTCTATAAATATTAACCTGATGTAACTGCATGCACAGTGAGTATTTATTCTATCTAAATACATATTTTTAATATAACAAATACTTCTAGTTGAAAACATAACTTATAACCTGACTAGCTTTCCAACCCGGCTGCATCTGCGGTTTTTTTAAATGTGAAAGAATTTGTCCCAAATGATTTCCGGGATAAAAAGCTCTTTACAAAATAGACATATTTTCGCATTTCTAATATAAAAAGGCGGCTTTTGTATAGGCCTTTTACTAAAACTAAGAAAAAAATGTCTTCATTCCTATATAACTTAGGTACTGGCATTCCGCCCCCGAAAATATCTAAATATAAAAATTTGAGCAACCACTAAAAAATATAACTATATTTTTTACTTCATTTCACAAGTCTTTGTTGAATTTTATTGGTATGATTGTATGGTTAATTAGATTATCAAAATTAAATATAATAATGATGGTTACTTAATAGTCTAATGTACCTACACATTTGTTTATAATCTGAATACTTTTAATTTATTTGTATTAAAACTTGTAAAATAATACTTGAAAATTATTATGATTTTGTTTCATTTTTCCTTTAGGTCCTTGACTATTTATCTATCATCACGCCTTTTATCCCAAGAGGGGTAGGCAGAGACAATCGACTATTCGGTCACTTTTATAGTCTTGGGGCCGATTAGTCGGTAGATCACTATACCTACAATCACTCTACCTACCATGTTTGTATTTGGGATTGAGATTAAAAGAGTTGGTATGAATGTAAGAACATTTAAATATCGACTGCTCTAGCTTTTATATAAATTCAACTAATCGATGTAGGTATAATGTGGAATGTGGATGAGCTCAGTAAAGCAAAAAGTAGAAAGTAATACGTAAAATTGAATTTGGCGCCATTATTCATAGTTTTTCGAATGCAAAAGGACTAATATCATACAGCCATTGGACAACATTTCATTTTTTTAATCACCCATTTTTATTACTTTAATTAAAAATATATTAAAAAATAAGTTACACGTATTTTTGTATTTTATTTTTGGTTGAGTTTTTATATTTTTAATTTAATTATGAATTTTTATAAATTCTGAGGACTTATAAACTAAAAACCTTAGCTAGGACTAAAATTAAGAAATATAAACAGTCACCCAAAGAAAGTGACTGATAGTGTCAGTCAAGTCACAGAGTAAACGTTATAGAAATGCAAAGAGTATAATTTACCGTGTTCCAAATAGGTGTTGCCGTAGCCGGAACTCAAATAGCCTACAACATTATTCATAATGTATATAATAATACTAGCTTTTGTCCGCGGTTTCACTCGTAAATATATTTCCTGTGATAGCCCATTCAAAACTAGCAAAACTTCCAAAAAATATTATATAAAAGAAGTATTTTTATAATATTATTTAAAGAATAATTATTAATTTAGCTTCAAATGGAATAAAAATGGGTAAAATTAATAGAAGGCAACACCTGACTTCAATAACTAACAACTCTGCCAACAGACATTAGTATTTTTAAATTAGAGGGTTAGCACAGATTAGGGCACCTATTAATCCTCATTTTTCAATATTTCAGTATTTTTAAAATAACTCGAAAATTAAAGGATATAAAAATAAAAAATAAATGAAAAATAAGCTTTCTAGCATGTAATCTCCAAACGGTTTTCGAATTTTGGTACCTTACGAAAAATGAAATGTTGTCCAAATATTAAAATGAAATCCTACCTCAAAAAAAACTGTAATCTAAAAAATATTAGACAACGCCTATATGCGTATAACCTCTCAAAGGGAATTAATCAATCACTACACGGGGACGTATAATTATCCTCTTTGGCCCTGGTCGGTAGTTTTTGCCTTGAATATGTACCGACAAAATTCAAAAATAGCCAACTTGATCCAACTTCGACTTATAAAGTTTACTTTTTAACCGACATCCAAAAAAAGAAGGTTTTTTTTATGTATCCGCCAGTTGTGGACCGATTTTGATGGTTTCTTTTTTAATCGACAGATAATTCTTTCAGATTGGTCCCATTTTTATCTCATAAAAATTGGTTCATTAGTTTTTCAGAAATTTTGAAAAAACTGACCTTATAAGTAAATTTTTCGTAATATCTCGATGAAATATGTACCGATTTTGACGACTTATTTTTTTTAAGGATATAATAATTTCTCGACATTATTTCACAGTCATATGACGAAAATCGGTTCAGTAATTTTTCAGAAATTCAGTAATTTGTCTCTGTTTACTGCTGAAAATTATATCAGAGAAAAGCCTTAGCAACGGTTGCTATTGACACGAAGTTGTCAATTTTCGTATCGACGGTGGTCTAGCGGCTAAAGGTATGGGGTGCACCGCAGGATGCACATTGAACATGGTTCAAATCCCATCCACCGCAGTATTTTTTTAAATTTTCCATAAATTTTTTTAGTTGCGTTATTATTTGTTTTTCAGGGCAGCAAAATCTATCACTTAAAAGGGAGAAATAAACCTTTTAAAAAAAAAAGTGTACCGACTTCAAAGGTTTGCACTGAAAAGTAAGAAATAATAAAAATTTCGTCGTAGAATTTGAAGACGGTCTAATAAGTTAAATTAGTTTGTAATAATAGGAACAATATTTTAATTTGAATTTTCTTTTATACTTTATCACCAACCCATCATAATAATATAATGAACACTTGCTTGTGTCCAAAAGGTACTCTTTGATATTGTCATACTGTCTGTGTAGTAATATTTAGTCGTTCACGCGTTCACTCACTTACTTTGGTTGCTGTCACATCCCTACAACTTATCTATGGATCGCCGATCGATTTTCTGGCATTGTTTTCTTCTTTTCTTCAGGCAAAAATATTTTTTTGAGATTTTTCTGTGTGCGGTGTTTCCGTGATAGTGTGGTGATATAATTTGATCTTACGAGTTATTGTATTATTTCTTAGTTTACCGTGTAACTAAGGGCTTCTAAATTTAAGGGGAAGTCCTGTATAAATGCCGTGACATCAATATATAACGATGAGTAAAATGTCGAAAAACAAATTAAATCTGACCCTCCCACCTGGGTCGATAGATACCGCCCCGGTGATTACACCGTCAAATATGACTCCAATCAAGTCAGCTACGGCGACAGAGTAAGTTTCACGTGATAGTATACAATATTTGTAAAACAATATTGAAATTTACATTGAACATTATGACAATAGATGACATCTCATTACCCAAATAAACTGAATCACTACAAGTAAATCAAGCAATCCACATAATCATCACCCCTTTTACCCCATGAGGCATGAACATTATGACAATAGATGACATCTCATTACCCAAATAAACTGAATCACTACAAGTAAATCAAGCAATCCACATAATCATCACCCCTTTTACCCCATGAGGCAGACAATTGAATGACGTTTACTAGGATCCTGACATACCCTAACTATTTCATCTTTATGGTATGATGGTATGATACTTCTCGTACATTAACAATGATTGTTTGCATAACTCCTGCCAAAATAAGTAGATACATGGGCAACATCCCTACTGTAGCACTCTATGTGTATCAAATTTGACACAAAATCACTTAAATATAAAATATATATAAAATTTTATTATAAAAGTACTTAAATATATTTTTAATACACATTGCCAACTCTGTCTGTTTGCCTAATGGCAAAGGCCTTGTCCATCTTTTTCCATTTAATTCTATCTCCTGCTAGTCTGGTCCAAGTTTTTCCTGCCATAGCTTTTATCACTACAAACTTTTTTAACAGACGACAAGGTCTTGCTGGAAAATCTAAGACAAGCATAGAAGCTTTGACCGAACGACTTGAGCAGATTGAAATGGATGATACCCAGCGTCGCAGGATTGAGGTGTTTCTTTGTCAGAAGGAAAAGATTGGAGAGCTCAGTGATGATGACTTTGAAAAACTTGGCGAACTAGGTTTGTCTGCATGTTTTTAATAATTGCATATAGGTATTTTATATTGCTGTATTTCATTATACAGAAGGGCATAACAATGTTTTTTGGAACAATTATTATTTTATCTTGATTACCAATACCTGTCTTCTAACTGTGACTGGGAATCACAAAGGGAAGTATTTTTTAAGGTACATTTTAAAGATACTGAAGTACTTGTTCATAGGCAATTTTGTATTTTTAGACATATTTTTTACTTTAAAACAATTTTGTTAAAAAAACATCAAACTTAACAGGTCAAGGCAATGGAGGGGTTGTGATGAAAGTTCGTCATAAATCAACAGGCTTGATCATGGCCCGCAAACTAATACACCTGGAAGTAAAGCCAGTAGTCAAGAAACAAATAATCAGGGAATTAAAAGTGTTGCACGAATGTAATTTTGCCCATATAGTGGGATTCTATGGTGCATTCTACAGCGATGGTGAAATATCCATATGCATGGAATACATGGATGGTGGTTCTTTAGATTTAATCCTTAAGAAGGCTGGCAGGATACCTGAGACTATTTTGGGTAAGTGTATTTCTATTTTCTGTGTACTTTGAGAAAAATATTTATAACCTTGTTAACTAAAATACCGAGTTTTTATAAGAGTTTTATTAAAAATTTTACAATAAAAAGACATGCAAAGTTTTCCAAATAAGACAAGTCGACAAAAATACACTTTAGATTGTAATATCTTACAGAACCCTAACTTTATTTTAGCCTATGTCTATTTGGTTGCTTCATAACAGTTAAATATCTTTCAAAATTGGTACAGTTCTTTGCAAGTTGACTTCTTAGAAACATACTCACACACTATTATAATAATTGATTATTTCTTTAAAATGTGTGATTGAGCGCAGTGCAATTAACTATAATTTTATTTGTTATAGGTACAATAACCTCAGCGGTATTAAAAGGATTAAGTTACTTGAGGGACAAACATGCCATTATGCATAGAGATGTGAAACCATCAAACATATTGGTGAATAGCAATGGGGAAATAAAAATTTGTGATTTTGGTGTGTCTGGGCAGTTGATTGATTCAATGGCCAACTCATTTGTTGGTACCAGGAGTTATATGTCTGTAAGTACAAATTAATTGAGAAAGTTCTATTCTGAAAAAAGTAGAGAAACTGATACTGATTAAAGATCCATTAATTGATTAGACATGTAAAAATACATGTTCTCCAATGGAGCATAACCATCCTAGAAATGTTTTTTTTTCTCTTCAGGGGTTGCCTTACAGCTCCCGAAACTGTGTTACGGTTCCTGGATACCCAGCAAAGACCAAGTCTCCCTCGTTAAGCCAATGGTGTTTGTGAGGCTATACCAAAGAGTGGCCAGTTCTGTTAAGGTATATTTAGATGGAAAAGCCTCTAAGTGTGGTTTGTTGGATTATGTACAGATTAATTAAAAAAGCCATTGGTACATGGCCGGATCCAGGATCAAACCCATGGTCTGCCTAGTTTGTCCAGAGGTTTGTCAATAGTTAATACACAATCAAATATTTTACTAAAAGTTGACTAGGATTTTTCATTTCTAAAACTGTTGGTTAGTCTTGCTGCTTGTCTGTCTGTCCGCAAAAATGACAAAACCTTTAAAAAAATATACAAATTCTGAGAAATTTGTGAGAAAATAGTATTGAATGTTAATAAACTATTTCAGCCGGAACGCCTTCAAGGGACACACTACTCGGTGCAGTCCGATATTTGGTCTCTTGGCCTGTCATTGGTTGAGATGGCCATTGGAATGTATCCCATACCACCACCGGACGCTAAAACGTTGGCCGCCATATTTGGTGGTCAAAATGAAGACCACTCTCCTGGCCAGGTGATTGTGTGTTTTTTTTAATTTTCTGTGACAAGAATTTATCCCAAAGTATTTCCATGATAAAAAGTAACCAATGTCTAATGTAGTAACTGCGCAAAAAAATACGTCGATTTGTTGCTCTGTTTTGAAGTGAAAGAAGGACAATCAAACAAATAAACACACTTTCGTATTTATAATATTAGTCACAGCATTCTGACTGAAGAAGGCTCAAGTTGTAACAATATCAACCTATAAGTGCTATATGCTTTGAAATAAAGTTGAAATTAATTCCATCAAAACATCTCTTTGTGCTGCCATCTTGTTAGTTGAGTACCTACATCATTATATTAAACACTTGGTCGTCCACTGGAACCATAACACGGTTTCGGGAGCTGTAAGGCAACCCATGAAGAAAGAAAAAAAAAGTATGTACTAGCAAATGTTATAAATAACACTTCTTATATTATTATGTTCTTATCATAATATTAATGTGTTGTGTTTGCTGATAATAAATATCTGAATAAATAAATTTATAACAAAACTTCTAGGCACCAAATTCTCCCAGACCGATGGCTATATTTGAGTTGCTGGATTACATCGTGAACGAACCGCCGCCCAAGTTGCCCTCCGGCATATTCACGGACGATTTTAAGGACTTTGTGGACAGGTGCCTTAAGAAGAATCCCGATGAGAGAGCTGATCTGAAAACTTTGATGGTATGTGCCATGCTACTCAGCGATACCCCGACGTAATATTATTAAATCGCCGCAACAAACAAATGAGCCAAATATTAGTATGTGGCACCATACAACAGTTTATCTAATAGTTTTATACTATAGGCTATTTTTCTTAACAAACGAGTAACGAGAATTTACATTGAAATGCTATTGGTCCACCTAAGTACCCTAAATCTATTGTCATACTAACAATGAATTCAATTGAGTCATCGACTTCCTGCGTGTCGCACGTGTTTTCAGTTAGAAACCAGACGAAACTGTGTGAGTCATGGCGGAAAATAGTCCAGCCCCCTTAGATAATGTACGAGCGCTAGTATTTTATTCTCTCGGAACGCTAAATCCTAATATTATATGCAGAAACTTATAACCGAATTATAAAAATTATATGGAAAAGTATGCACAGCCCCATAAGAAGCGTAATTTATTCATTTTAAATAGGTACTTAAATAATAAAAAATCCGAAAAACAACAACCGGGCATAACCTCAAAAAAAATTCTGATTTCAAAATAATCTCAACAGAACTGATCCCACGTTAAAAAAATCATCGGCTAAATGAGAAAGATTTGACCGCTGGGTACCCTGGAGCCTGTAACACGATTCCGGGGAGATGTAGGACACCCGTTAATGTATACAAAAATAGTTTGAGCCAAATAAACAGTGCAGGGGCTGTTAATTTGAACTGTAGGTGACCGGCTATAAGACTCATTTCGATATCAAAATGGAGCTTGATCACAAGAGACATTATGAAGTATGAAAATATTTTAAGCCGTCATTGGGGCGGAACATTATGTGGATTTTGAACAAAGTATATTCGTTGGTCAGTCAGTACATTGTGGAGTCAAGAGGAATATTATATTATACTCTATGGCGTCAAAATGGCTTAGACAATGTACAACTAAGCGAATAGCAAAGAATGTAAATAGATAATTTTAAATGTATGGCACCAACTGAAATACAACCATGTGACCTAACTGTCCTTCACTCTGACGAAACCAAGGAGTTTATATAGTTATTGTATACAAACTCCTTGAAGTATATAAATTCTTTGTAGAAAACGAAGCGTAATTATTATGTCATGTTGTCTTCAGTTAGCGTCTTTTGTGAACACAAAGTTAGCGTCTGCGCTTATATAAGATTCTGCATATAATATTAATGATTTAGCGTTCCGAGAGAATGAATACTAGCGTTCGTACATTGATTGTCTAAGGGGGCTGGTGTACTTTTGGTAATTTATATTTTAGAATCACGAATGGATACGTAAAGCGGACGCAGAGAAGGCGGACATCGCGGGTTGGGTTTGCAAAACGATGGATCTTATGCCGTCCACACCAAACTCTAACGTGTCTCCTTTTTCTTCATAAGCTGCAAGAAGTGCATACTTTCAACAGCGAAAAAGGGTAAGTAATAATTTTACCACAAGCTTCGCCCGTGGAATTTTATATAATGTGACACAAGATGTATGTAGGGTTTTTCGGATAAAAAATAGCCTTTGTCACTTCAGTCTTCGGCCCTTTAAAACAACACGCAAAAAATCACGTTGATCTGTTGATCTGTTTTGACTTGAAATAGTGATAAATAAATAAACAAACCCACTTCGCATTTATAATATTAGTTAAGATAATGAACATAGAACGAGTGTATATAATCAAGCATAGAACATAGCTATCTCGACCAAGTCTCCCTCTTTTAGTCAATGGTATTTGTGAGGCTGTGCCTAACGAGTGGCCAGTTCTGTTGAGGTCTTTGAGTATTTACCAAAGGAGACGTGAAGGATGTAAATGACCGAACAATTTTTTCTGCCACTTTTGGCGGGGGGGAGGTAAACGCCTAGTACTAGCCCCTGTACCACTGTATTTTTCTGTCGTTTTATTGTCGCAACGGATTTTACGTTATATGATGATTATGTTAAAATACAAACATAATAATTATAATTAATGATTGGAAACACTAAGTTTGACGCCCTATATCGCCTTTCCTGTTTAAAACATCACAATTAACTATTTTCCTAGAGCTCTGTCTCGCGACACAAAACGATACCAACGAAATCTAAGGTAACTTACCTGGTCAGTATAACTGGTCAATAGGGGAAAAAATTGGCGAAAAGGGGAGCCCGTCTATGGCCCCTCCATAGGCTTAGTACTCTATGGTTGAGGTATATTTATATGGAAAAGCCTCTAAGTGTGGTTTGTCAGATTATGTACATAAGTTTTCTTCCACCTGTTCTGTCATGTTGACATTGTTACTTACTAAGAGTATTTTGCCACGCCCTAATATATATATACATATAAAGCATATTTTCAATGACAAGTTGGCGAAGCTGGCGCCGCCAAACCAAACGTTTTGAGATACTTAATTAAATGATAAATATAAAAGTATAGGTAACCATACTAAACAAACCTGTTTAAAACACACCTCTTCATATTCTACTACGAAATATCTAATTATTTCTTGCTTTTGCACAATTTTGGAAGTCTGAATACTTTTGTAGTTTATATATGACATTATTTAAGGTATTTTAAAGTTGATATATGTTTCAGGTCAAAACATTTCCCAAGAAACGGGCGACACGATCAGTGAAGACGGAGCTGAAGAATAGCCAATGCCCTCACTCCGACACATAACCTCAACTCTAACACGCCATCCATCGTCCATACAACAACGTAACGCGTACGTATACGAATACGTACTAATTGGTACAGTAGTTTATGCCAATGTGACTTTTGGAAAAAGACTGCTCCTTGGTATATTTTTCAAAATATTACATTGGTGTCGATATGCTGCTACTAAGTTTAAATTGGTAAAGAATTGGTATAATAATAACAAAATTTCTCCAAGATACATGATTTTTATATTGTATTGTTTAAATTAAATTTTAAAGTCTTATGATTTGTGTGGTTAAGTTTTCCAACAAATACTATTAATGTTAAATTTGATATTACTATGCACAGGGTATTATTTTGGTATTAATTATTTGTTAGTTTTATGTGAAGATCATGTATCTTGGGTAGTTGATGTATTGTGCAGGAAAAGAAAGCATGATAAATCACTCAAAATACATTGAAACATATCATGAGAGGTAAATTCAAACCACTAGTTGCCTGGCACTAAAAAATGAATTAATTCTAGAATTGGCTAAATTAAGATATTCGTAGGAATTATTGCGTACACTTTGGGATTTAGAGAAGATCTTAAACGTTTCACACGTCAAAGTGGACTTTGCTCCCTCTTTCCATTCTGTACACTGGCTGTACAAAATTGAGAAAGTCAACAAAGTTTTAACTGAAATTTTTCCATCTCCAAAACGTGCAAGCCAAGGTGTCTGATTATAGGTAAGGGGTAATAACTCATAGTACATTTTGTGGACGAACTGATCAAGGTTTTATTACAAAAAGTAAAGCAACAAACGGAATAAAATGGTCAAGTAGAGTTGATTTCACTAGTCGCATGTCGAGAAGAAAATGTTTGTAGTGTTTTGACATTTTTTTTCTTTGCTAAAAGTATGTAATTCATGTCAGCTGGTCCTCGTAATGATTATTATTTTGTGGTGACTTGGCCTTAGTGTTGTCACCGGGAGAATTGATATATGTAAACGGTCTGTGAAATATGGCTTCATTGCGCGGCCCGTGTACATGTCTCAAATCTCCAATATACACATTGCTATGTAAAATAGAGCGAGTTTTTAGAATACATAAAACACAAAATTATAAAAAAAATTTAGACATGGTGTGTTTTTATTCTTGACGTGATGCACTTGTTATGTTGTTTGGTTTTTGTGTTAATATGCTTTGATATTCGTTAGTCCGCTTCGGCTTTTATCCCCCTTTTTCTCTTAGCACCTAGGTCCCTGTAGATAGAGCAAATGTTCAGTATTTTTTTTTGTAAATAATTCTAGTTTGAAGAAACGTAGATTCTTTTATATCCTTTTCAATTATTAGTTACATATTTAAACCCACTTGTTGCAATTGTTATATTACAAATATGAAATAAGCTTTGAGCCTTCTCCAAAATGTATAAATTTCGAAAAAATCTTGTTGTAATGGAAGTATTTTATTCGTATGTATTTGGCTTTGTAAGTGGTTATCAGGTATTTCTGATTCGAATATTTTCAGCATATGCCGCTGTTTTTTAATATTAGGCCTAAAATGTATAATGAATTATGATCCAAGCGTAAGTTAGCGCCACAAACATTGTTTTTTTTTAATTATACTTATTTAATGAAAATGTGATATTTAGTGTATTTTTTATTTGTTTGAGTTACTTCTGCAGTTTGTGCTATTAATTGTTTATATTTTGTATGAATGCCGACTTTTATAACTAAGCATGTATTTTGCATGTTTATTTTTGCAGTTTCTAGTAGGTATTGAAATTAAATATTACCTATTCAGAAAAATATTAATTTAATACGAATAATTGCTATAGGTTATAATGCTTTCATAATATACCTACTGCTGGTGTAACTTTCAATTAATTGCATTAAAATTATAAAATATTTTTAAGATCTTCATGCATCTTGAATATACTTAGAACAAAATACTTTATGTGACTTGATGGAAAAAATTATTGTAATGTTACTAACCTACTGCAATTTTCATAAAAATATTTAAGTTTATTGCTAGTTTTATCTGAATTTGTTAAATAATTAATTATATTTACCTACTATATTTTAATAAAGACTATGTTAAAAAAGAAACTTCATTGTAAATAAGGAAACATTTCGTTCTATGTGAGATCTTTAAAAAAATATTAATATCCAAAATAATAAATTAACACCAAAATAATTATGTGAATGTAGGTAGTAAGACACTGGTCTATTAAACTGCATAGTAATTAGTGGAATCTTCGAACTGTGTTTAGGTTATGTAAAATAATATAACTGATTTAAATTCATTTAGAAAAGACATGAAAAAACCTTTGACAGAATGGAGGTGTATTTTTGGCTGCCACTGTTTCTTTAACTTCTGTATTAAAGAATCTTGTTGTTGCCGCGGCGAGTTAATTGGTCGCGGCGCAGCTTGAAACCTAAATTTGCATCTTGACGTCATATTTCTAGTCTTATTACCTGTTCTGAGATTCTGTCATTGTATTTAAAATCTAAATAGGGTAAGTACCTAATTATGTATTTTATAGGCATTTCATCAAATCATTTTTATCACTTAAATAATAATGTATTTATTTTCATAATATAAAGTTTTTTTTATATTTTAATTATTATTTTTAGGGATTCAGTTTCAGTAGTTTTTGTAGGCAAGTATATTATTTTCACAACTGACTTAGGTGAGATATGAAAAATGCATTTTTAATTTTTGTAATATTTTTAGATAGATGTATTAGAATTTGCATTATATTATATTTTTTTAGGATTTCTTCTATATAGTATATTAATGTCTATTTTCGAAACACCAACATTTCAACAACATTTTATCTTTACAATAATTTCTAAACTAGTATCGAAATCAAAATTTGTATTGTCTAAAGTATGTATTATTGTTTCTATTACTGTTTTTAGACATTAAATAAATTATAATTATTGATGGTAATTGTCCTTTTTATTTATATTGCTTTTTTCCAATGGTCCTGATAAAATAGTGCAGCAGAAAAAAATTGTAATCATCGCAGAGTTAATACTGAAATTACTACTAATGTTTATTATGCACACTAACTTTAGTACGCTCGACGGAATTAAGTTCTATTTGCACTGAAATTGTGTGCGATTGGTGGACGACATCGTTATTTTATAAAATTTAATATATAATTAATTTATTTACAGAAAAAGGTGACCTTATTAAAAATGTAATCGTTAAAGTATTCAATACAATATTAGTCCATTCATATTTACAAAAAAATCTTAGTCATTACTCAAAATTTGGAGACGGAAAGCACACTTTTATTTCAAAGTTAAATTTTTGTTGATTGTTTTATTTGTAAATAAGTTATTTATTTAAAAAGTAATATATTTTCAGTAAATAAAAAAAAAATCTAAACCTAATGCGAGCGACGTCATCTTAAAGAAACATTTTTGGTACTTATCTACAAATCAAAACAATAGATATTTATTTCGTAGAAACACTTCCCCGCTCGACTCCCCGCGGTCGTCCTAATCGCATAGTATGACATCGTACAGTCTGTACTGTAGAATGGATAGGATAGGATAAGACGACCGCGGGGAGTTGGGCGGGGAAGGGCGAGCGGCCCCACATTTCAGCGAGGTGCAAACGTCTCATAACTTTTGTCCCATACAAATTTCATGCTTCACGACTTATTACGCGATAGTATGTCTTAGTTTCAAAATTTAAATACTGTAACGAATAGGTACTTAAATCGCACAAATAAATACCTAAACACATCAAGGTCGATAGACGTCTCTAGAAACATCCAGAGAGAATCAAGTACAAACGAAAATGGACCGTATGTGCCTAGCCATAGGTACCAAAATCGGGCGCGGTCTGTGTGTAGGTATTTGGCGCCGAGTCGCATCGAGCCGCGTCTACAACTTTGTACAACAATCTCGGCGTTTCTCGAATGTTCGGAGGGCAATATAAACAGAGGATCGTCGCCGGGAGAACACAGTGCGAATCAGAGCGATCAAAGCGAAACAGTGAAGTGGAATAAAGTGCGACTAAGTGTTATTCTATAGTGTTTAATTATTTAACTGTATTTTTGTGGTGTTGAAGTAAAGTTTGTTTATTTAATCGGTATTTTAAATCTCTTCGAACCCTAGCTCGTAACAATACCATTCGAAAGATAAATATGATGAGCTAAAAAAATATATGAATATTATTACATGTTAAGTTTTATGAAGCCCTGAAAGTCGTCAATTTCACGCGTATTTTCAACAGATTTTGCGACTCGAGTTTTCTTAATATATTTACTAAAGTAGGTTCCATTTTTTCGTATTTATCCTATAGATAATTTCACATACTTTATGAAAACATTAACTATAACTTGCTATTTCTAATAGTTTTTGTATAATACTGGAAGAGCATAGGTAAAGTCTGTTTTGTGTATTTTCGCAAGACCGATTTTTTGTGAAATCGTTCTTTCATGTTTTTGGTACGTGAATCTTGGCCTATCTTATCCTATCCTTGGTTATTTTAATTCTTTTTAACAACTTTTTAAAGAGATATCGACAAAATAGGCCGCGCGGTTTACTGAGTTCATTGCGCTAACAAGCTTGCTCTTAACCGGGTTGTACTTATTTCTTATTTGAATTAGTTTTACAATGTCAGTAAGCTAATAATAAAATATAACTTTATAATGAATTTCAAACTGATCTCGACAAAGGAAAACCAAGACAATGGCGTAGTCGAGATGCACTCGGCGTAGCGGGTGGCCGTAGAACATTAAAATGAATTATGCGAAGAGAGATCGTAAAGCGGTTATTGCGGCATTGCCCTCCCTTCATTATAAATGTGCGTAAATATTGTTTCTGAAGAGAACCTTTTGTGGAGACTCATTAAGAAGCCATTAAGAGTTCGGAGTTTCAACATTTGTTGAGAGAATTTTACACTTTTTCTATTCGTCAAGACAATTTTGCCAAAGGCGTACCCTGGCCCTGACTCGAAGCTAAAAATGTAGGTTTAATAAGTAACAAAAATAATAATTAATTTGGTATTTGTTCAGTGAGGTACTTACTTATTTTGAGATTCAAAGGAACCATCCATATTATTAGGTACCTACTTCATGTTTCTTACCATTGATTAGCCCAACTCAGTTACGAATTTTTCAAGTGAAAACTTACGATTTTTTGTAGGGGCTAATGTTATGGATTCGCGACATGTTTTCGACACAAGACCATGGATGGTCCGGCCCGAGTATGCTCGACCCGAGAATGTCCGGGCAGGAATTCGTGTACTGCAATGGCTTCCACGTAGGTATGCCTGGATCGCGCATTTCTAACTGTTAATTCTTCGGTCCGGACACGGATACAATGTGAAATTATTGCTAGATGGCGTTACTGTACGTTATATTTAGTTTTCATTTCTGTCGGCAGTTCCCATGACAGCCTTTGCCTTTTTTATATACAAAAGAATAGAGTTCGCATTAATACTGACATGCCTTTACTAAAAAACTACCCCTAACAGATGTGTACCTACTTTTGACGCCTAAGAGTATAATTTGACAACAAAATTTTATAAAATGTACCTACTGACTAAAATACACTTATTGATGTGTAACATTTTCCCCCTCGCTTTCCTGCAATCTGTGGGAGTGAAAAGTTACGAAAAGCGCGGTGGTAGAGTTGGTCGTCAGATGGTACCTACCCATTTTCCGAGACGTTGGTACTGTCATGTCCTGTCATGAAGGAGAACGCATCAACTGTGCGCTTAACCTACAGTGTTGTGTATAAAGTGTTAATGTTTTCAGGATATATTTGTTAACGTTGCTTATTACCAATTTGAGATGTCAGACTACTGTCAGTATACGACTACTGTAAGGCTCGATCGTTTTCTTTCAAATTCACACTTGTCGCCCCGCATATTCCACCCCATGAACTTCATAATTATGTCTAAAGTCTTAAGTTAGATTCTAGCTATTACAGTACCTGTTAGTGCTATAACAACCATATAATAACCATAGGATCTCCGCCTATCATATACTTAAATTACCTACAATTTGCTAACAATACAAGGATCAAACGTTACAAAATGTATTCAAGGATAAAATTTCAGGAATTAAGTATGTACGAATAAAAGTTTACCTCCACGACACAACGTATCATAATTGCGCTTACATTTTCTACAATAAAAAGTTTATGAGTAAACATTCCAAATGACACGAAGTGGAGAAATTCCAAACTGCTTAAGTAGGTCAATCGATATATATTGTCGCTTCCCTTAACATGGGGAGAGGATTGATGAATGGATCTTGCAAAAAATAATATTTAATGGTGCTTATACCTATACCTAAATTACCAATGGGCGTGATAACGATGTTCGTATCAGATCAGCTGGAATTTTATATAAGTAGGTACTAGTTTTCCGCCCCGTGTAAAATTTTGCGACATAAAATTTATCCCGAAGGAAATAGCCTATAGGTAGGTAGTAGGTTCACCTCAGTCGTGGTGCTCTTGACAGAGCAGTCGTGGTCAATCATGGCGGTCAACAGCGCGAGGCACCGTATATTGTCTCGCCATGGTTAACTTTCGTGGGAAGAGAATAGTGCAGTGGTTTCCCCTTGCCTTCTGCACCAGACATTTTGAGACTATTTAGGTCTTCAGGCTCGTACAGCCTCTTCCAGCCAGTTGCCTAGATAGGTGGATGGTTACACCGCCATTGCTCGGTCGCCAGAGCCTCGTTTGTTGTCAAGCAGAGGGTACCAAGCGTGCAGGTGAGGATGACATTTTTGGGGTCGGATAGATCTTATTTCGTTCTCCTCCTTACCCCCCAGTAGTAGGTACTCGGGGATAATGTACCTAGCTTCCTATTAGTGAAAGAATATTCAGAATTGGATCAGTAGTTTCAGATATTATCTCCTACAACCAAACTTACAAACAAACTTTCCCTCTAATATTAGTGCAGATTTAAATTTTTGGCTCATTAATATTTATCAAAAATTAAACAAATAAGTTTTTTTCGATCGAGGAAACTGCTTTCAATTATTTATTTATTGATATTTTTGTGAAATCGTTCTTTCTCATATTTCTGCTACGTGAATCTTGGCCTATCTTATTTATTTTATCGAATCTGCAGTGTATCCCTCTAACAACTTTTTAAAGAGATGTCGACAAAATAAACCGCGCGGTTTACTGAGTTCATTGCGCTAACAAGCTCGCTCTTTACCTTGTACTTTTTTTACAGATCGAGTAAACTGCTTTCCATTATGTTTTTCGCAAGGTCTACCTAACTATAATATCCCCTAATTCCCAATATAAAGTCTGGGCAGGTCGCACGCGTTTTATATTAGTCCAATACTGGAACGAAATATTTGGTCATGAAGTGAAATAATCTTAAAAAAGTTTATTCTTTCACAGATGGTTATGTACCATTTACTGATGCTTGAAATCATAAATTATAACAAATCGGACCAGTGCGTTAGGAATAATTTAGGTATTTAGAACTTTTACTTATAACTTGGCGTAAAAAATATTAAAGTTGATTATTTCTCCAGAATCATGTTTGTTGCACAATTTACAGCATATTAACGAATTTTATAACAAATTCGCCCAGTGCACATTGTCATAGACAGACTTTTACGTTTTCGAGCCGCAGATTCTAGATAAAAATATTAAAGTTTGAAATATCAACTTATTTTGCTTTTAATGCTTAAAACAAATCCTTATATTAAAATTATAACAAATTGGTCAGTTGCTTTACAAATAAAACGGCCTTGAACTTTTCATACTCATTTAATACGACAGAAATTCCGAAGTTTGTAGAGTTTGTGTAAAAGTCTTTGTAGACACCTAAATAACATATATTATAAAATTATAACAAATTGGTCAATTGCCTTACAAATAAAACGGCCTTAAATTTTTCATACACATTTACTACGACATAAAAATTCCGAAGTGTGTAGAGTTTGTGTATAAGTCTTTGTAGGCACCTAAATAACATATATGTATTATAAAATTATAACAAATTGGTCAATTTTTTTTACAAATAAAATACCTTAATTTTTTCAAACTCATTTAGTACGACATAATAGTTCCGAAGTTTGTGTATAAGTCTTTTTAGACACCTAAATAACTTATTTTATAAAATTGGTCAATTAATTTACAAATAAAACGGTCTTGAATTTTTCAAACTTATTTACTACGACATAATAGTTCCGAAGTTTGTAGAGTTTATATATAAGTCTTTGTAGACACCTAAATAACATATATTATAAAATTATAACAAATTGGTCAATTGCTTTACAAATAAAGCGGCCTTAAAATTTTCGAACTCATTTACTACGACAAAAATTCCGAAGTATGTAGAGTTTGGCCTTTATTCATAACCGTTTGTTAGCAACGTTTTTGTTAAAATGTGTTTTGTTTCTTTCTATTATTAGTAAAGACAGGTTTGTTAGAGAGTGACAAAACATATTTTAACAAAAACGTTGCTAATAAACGTTTATGAATAAAGGCCTTAGTGTATAAGTCTTTGTAGATACCTAAATAACATAATATTATAAAATTATAACGAATTGGTCAATTGCTTTAAGTACAAGTAAAACGGTCTTAAATTTTTTAAACTCATTTACTACGACATAATAAATCCGAAGTTTGTAGAGTTTGTGTATAAGTCTTTGTAGACACCTAAATAATTTATATTATAAAATTATAACAAATTGGTCAATTGATTTACAAATAAAAAGGCCTTGAATTTATCATACTCATTTACTACGACATAGAAATTCCGAAGTTTTATAGAGTTTGTATATAAGTCATTGTAAACACATAAATAAGCTATACTATAAATATATATAACATTTGGCAATTGGTAATAAAATATAATTATATTTAATAGTTAAGCGGTGAACATCTTGATTAATGGTCAGTTGATGACCCGATGGTCTCGCAGTATCACACTTGTCGTGTTTAGGCTGAGTCTACATTGATGCGTGATGCGATCCGCGTCGCATGGGCAAATAAACCAACTAATTATAGCCATGATAATGCTATTGTATTCTACGAGTTTATTTGAATCGCGGATCCAATATTTTGATGGAATTTCTTAATTATACTCGTATATTATTATTAATTGTGTATTTTGTTGGTAAAATAATTGATCATAACATTGTAGAAACTGCCATTAATTTTAATAAAATAATTTTGCCTTGAATATAATAAGTACTTGGGTGCCTATAGAACGTCGTGAATATAGTGTCAAAAATGGAATTCCGTAATATATTTTGAAAAAGTATTTGACACAGAATATAGAATTATTTTCATATTCAAATTCGCCCAGTTGTGATACTGCGACTTCATGTTTCTTTCTTTTCATAGCAGCTGCAATACATATAGTATTTATGTATGCAATTTGGCCGTTTCGATGAAGTTTTAATGAAATTTTGTTGTCGAAAAGTTACTTCTTTTTACACCGGCACTAATAAACGCATATATCGCTTTTTCTTTCACAGTTACAGTCTACAGTAAATTAAATTATAAAAATTTTGTCACAAATTAAACACTGTTCACTTTTCGCCATTTTGCAGTAATAGGACGCCTGTGACACACCGCCGTCAGGAGTTTGTTTGTGTCGAAATGATTTCTTTGTTTACTAATTACCTATTACATCGACTACCTGAGCTGTAATGTGACTAGCGTTGCCATATGGAAATCTTTAAATTAAATACAAATCTACAAAATAGATAGTTTTTAATGCATACTATCACTCTGCCCCTGGCTTCCCCCGTGGATATCTTTGATCAAAATAAAATATAGCCTATATTACTCAAGGATATCGTAGCTTTCTATTCGTGAAATAATTTTTAGAATCGGTTCAGTAGTTTGAGATATTACCCCCTACATCCTAGAGATAAAGTTTGTACCACCTCTTTATTGACACGTATTTGCATGTAAATAGTTGCCAAAATTAGATTATTATACCATTAAAACATGAAAATATAAATTACATCACAAAAATAAAACAATATAGAAGTGCGCACTCACAAATAAATGTGATTTTGAATTTTGTTGGCTTTCTCTGGGCGGGGATTCAAGTCTGTTAGCACCAAAAAAATATGAATTCAATAAAAAAACGTATATGAATTAGCTAAATTTTTCCTGCTTTTATTTTTTATAGCATAGCTAGGCTAAAACTATCGTATATTT
Organism: Nemapogon koenigi; assembly: GCA_963924495.1. NCBI lineage: Eukaryota > Metazoa > Arthropoda > Insecta > Lepidoptera > Tineidae > Nemapogon > Nemapogon koenigi. The sequence goes on along the minus strand of OZ004644.1, from coordinate 6,256,282 downwards.
ACTATAACTACTAAAAAAACTAGCTAAATATGAATTCGAGTTGAATTAATACATTTGCTATTTAGGTACACGATAGTGAAGCATATTTTTAGTTAGTTTAGATAGGTTTGTAGAATTGTCGTCTATTTGTCACAATGATTACCAAGAATTAAGTTATCTGGCATCGCTGGCTGTGACCGCCGCCCGCCGAGTGACACTCAAGTTGCAAGCGGACCTTTTCGCCCTCCTATACTATTATAGGACGGTATTTTACATACATACATACATACCTTCACGCCTGTTTTCCAAAGGGGTAGGCAGAGAGTATAGATCGCGACTTCTCTCGATCTTTGCATACTTCTCTTGATTCATGCACATCCATACATCGTTTCATACATATTGTACGACTATTAGTAGTACTATTTAAAAAATGGTCAAATAGGTACATTTTTTAAATTCGTCTTGGTCGTCCTTTTCTTCTATTACACAATGGTTTTATTCTGTGGTATAAAACAAACTCAGCAGTATTAAAATTTAATTAGAAGTTTAGTTAGGTAGGTAGCACTATAATAGAAAGAAGCGACCAAAAATGCGCATCCCCGACGTACGTGGTAGCCTGTACCTACACGAGTTCCTGTCCGCACATTGTCGGGTCGAACATACTCGGGCCGGGCAATCCATGGTCGGTATTTATGCCAAGAGCATGTTGTGGCTCGAACCCATGAGATTTCCCACTAAAGAAGAAGAAATTTTCACTTTAAAATATAAATAACGTGATGGCTACATAACAAGTATCACAGTGTAGCCAATTACAATAACTATAATAATCAGTTTGTTTATTCGCCTATTTATCGCGGATCACATCGCGCATCATTGTAGACTCAGCCTAAACACGATAAGTGTGCTACTGCTATAGACAATCTGGTGACCATTGACCAAGCTGACCACCGCTTAAATATTTTTTTAAATTACCAATTGCCAAATTTGTTACAATTTTATAATATAGGTTATTTATATGTCTACAATGACTTATACACAAACAAACTCTTTAAACTTCGAAATTTTTATGTCGTATTAAATGAGTATGAAAAATTTAGGCCGTTTTATTTGTAAAGCAATTGACCAAATTGTTATAATTTTATAATATAATTATGTTATTTAGGTGTCTACAAAAAAGTAATACACAAACTCTATACACTTCGGGATTCTTATGTCGTAGTAAATGAGTGCGATAAATTGAAGACTGTGTTAATTGTAAATAAATACACCATGTTGTCATAATTTTAAGGCCGTTTTATTTGTAAGGTAATTGTCCAATTTATTATAATTTTAATCGATGTTATTTAATTGTCTACAAAGACTTATACACAAACTCTACATACTTCGGAATTTTTATGTCGTAATAAATGAGTATGAAAAATTTAAGGCCGTTTTATTTGTAAAGCAATTGACCAATTTGTTATAATTTTATAATATATGTTATTTAGGTGTCTACTAAGACGTATAAACAAACTCTACATACTTCGGAATTTTTATGTAATAATTAACTTTAATATTTTTTACACTCAGTTATGAGTAAAAGTTCTAAATACCTAAATTATTCCTAACGCACTGGACCGATTTGTTATAATTTATGATTTCAAGTATCAGTAAATTGTACATAACCATCTGTGAAAGAATAAACTTTTTTAAGATTATTTCACCTGGAAATCTATTCTTACTGGTCTATATACTAGGTATCTACTGAAGTAATCAGAAATAAACGCTTTAATAACATTAAAATTCGATGGATTATTTATGTACTTTCATCATATCAATGAATTGGAGCCGAAAATCCTTTTGAATCTATACTAATGCATAAAAGCACTATAAAGGATCAGTAAACTCGGGGAATGGACTAGCATTATTGTTATGGGAGCTCTGTTATGGTCGCCGAAATGTCTTTCTGATAACATCTTTTGTCAATATGTACCTATTACGTATTTCTAAATGCTTTTGTGTTTACTCATTGTATTACTCCTAATATAATACCAGAGATCTGGGGGGATGGATTAAAAAAAAGTAGCTCATGTCCTTCTCTAGGGTTCAAGCCGGTAGAGAGTAGTAGGTATATTCCTTGGTTCAAGCTCTCCCGTATCAAATTTTGACAAAATATGTGGGCCACTACTCGGCGGATATCTCCTGAAAATTTTCGGTCTGTCCGCCGGATGATCTACAGATGTCAATCACAATATCTGTGTAATGCGTGTGTATGTGTGTATCTGTCCGGCATCGAAATCGGCCACAGACACGATGATTTGAAAACGGACATGGGACCGTTCGTACATGAGTTGGATGAGTCTGTGACCGATTTCGGTGGACCGGCCGGCGATCGTTTAAATGTATGAGCACCTTAACAGATAGACAGAGATACTTTCGCATTTTGTATGGGTATCAGATCAGAGACCGCCAGATCCAAAAAAACTTTAAAATCGGTCCAGCCGTTTAGGAGAAAGATTCTTCTGTACCTACGTACATACGGTGATGAATCTAAATAAATAAATCACATGCGTTCTCTGCAATTTTACGGCTACTCTATCAATTCTATAAGAAACGTATTTTACCCAACAACACAGAGTTGAAGCTATTTTAAATTTTTGGAAAACTGTAAAATACAATATCCTGGATACTTTTCTATCCGGGAAATAAAAACGGGTTGGAGCATGCAACGATTTCAAGGCAAGCTAAGCCACGTACATACTTAATAGTTTTAATAAAATTATTATAGAGGGACCGGTCCAGTTTCACAGCACTTAAAACAAATAGAAAACTAAATAATAACTTTCATAATTTTTCTTTCAACACTTTGAAAGTAATTTGAGGTCTTACTTCCTTCACTATTTTTGTGATGCCAAAGTTTTGCTCAGGACTTTTTGCAATTTATTTTTCTTTGAAATTAAAACTGCATTACTTCTATATACTACTTTTACGCCTTGAATTCGACCGTGGAAATTTTTGAATATTTTTTTCTATATAGTAGGGTAAGTAATAACGGTTTTAATTATAAAATTTTGCTAGGAACCTTAAGTTTATAAAATAAAACTGTTCATCAGGGTAATGTAGCATTTAAGAATTTTTCAAATCGATTCAGTACTTTTTAACTTTTCCAGTGCTTGACTTCACTTTTAAGGAAATATAGGTAGATAGGTTGACCAATGACTAATCTACTACAAAGTGTTGTGTTCCAATTAATTATTCTAAAAATAGTATTTAAAATAAAATATTCACTTGAAACCCGAACTCCAGGCTTCACTTGGACCAAAAAGCTGAACAAATACTTTTCACACTCGACTGAAGGCTGACGTTAGCATTTTTCCTGAAAGATTATAAATAGATCGATAAGAAGTGTTCTATTCAAAGTGTGTGGTGCCTGCTAAATGTGTACAGCATGGGATACCAACTTTTTCAGCAGCCCAATATTAGAAATATTTATCTTCGGTGAGCCGCGCTACAAAAAATCACTGCGGGCCAATCATAAATTTCGAACCTAAGACATATAGTTATCGCGTAATTTAAGAAGTCGTAAAGCATGTAATTTGTATAGGACAAAAGTTATGAGACGTCTCCTTAAAGAATTCATACGAAACAGATAACAATAAATCAATACGAACGAAGTAGTGACCAAAATCTATTACCTATAATGTAATTTGGTTTGACTCGAGCAAGAGAAATAGGGAGCACTAAGTCCGCACCTAAGGGCAACGGTGTTAATTAATTTATCTTTATTAAGTTACGGCGGATGTTCCATAACTTTTCCTTTATTGTCACAAATTTAATTTGGGCATAGGAGAGTTGTTATTATTAATTCTTGACATTTAGTATAATAAAGGCAAGTCTTGAATTTTTTTTGCCACATTTTTAAAACTGATTGCCCGCTACTTCTTACGCGATGTATTAGGAATACAATTCACCCCCTTTGATGTTGAATAGCCTATAACCTTCCTCAAGAATTGGGCCATCAAATGTAAAAATAATTGTATTAAGGTGCCCACTCATTCGTCCGCCATACGGTCACTGAAATCGACCACAGACTCGTCTAATTCTTGTACGCGCGGCCCACCATTCGTTCTCAAATCGTTGTATTTGTGGTTGATTTCGATTGCCGGAACGATCTGTCATACACACACACATCCATACACGCCTTTGTTTAATCGAATCTTGTGTGTCTGATTGCATGTGATCTAGATCTTGCTAATGTGTGGCCTGTGTTCAATCTCGATCATATGGCGGCCGGACCAAATATTTTAGCTCTAAATTAGGCCTCCTTTAAAAGTTCGTAGTGCTTCCAATTATATATTCTGTGGTGCTGGTACTAACCCTACTAGAACCCTAATAATATTAACTTTCCTTTCCCTTTCTCCCCTTAGGGATGGAAGTTCGAAATATGCCTACAATATAAAATTAGCACTCTGTCCAATTTTCACATTTCTATCCTTAGCGGTTTGGGTTGGGCTGGGCGATGATGATGCGTCAGTTGGGACATTGCCTTATACTATTACTAGTTTTCTGCCCCCGGCTTCGCTCGTGAAAGTTTTCTAACAAAATAAAATATAGCCTTAAGCACTCGGGGATAATGTTGCTTCCTATTAGTGAAAGAATTTTCAGAGTCGAATCTATTTCCACGTTGGTAAAACCGCGGGCAAAAGCTTGTAAATATAAAAGAAATGTATACTTGAGGGATTTTCTATTTTCACAAGAAAAAATATAGTAGGTACTTGGAATGTTGAAAATAAGAAATTGTTAAAGTATCGCTATGCGTCAACTTCAGTTTTCAAAGAACAAGCACAATGATAAATTGGTTCCGGCCTTCCATGTCTCATCTCATCATGATGGATGGCGATGCACTCTATCACGTACCAAAATCTACTTTAAGAATGTTACATTCTGTTTTCTATCTATACTATACTAATAATAAAGTTGAAGAGTTGGTTTGTAAGTTTGAACGCGCTAATCTCTGTCGGATTTTAAATCCTGTGGGGTTAACATACTCAATTTACTTAAGGGTCCTTGCAGTCGGCCATGTTACTTCTGTCAAAAATATGGAAAATCTCAATTAATCCTAGAAAAATTAGTATATTTATACAATATTTTCAACTCAAATTGTTGATAGTTAGTTATTATTTTAAATGGGATTGATTTAAACCGACGTAGTTTTTAAAACAGACATTGCTATTGTGTTTTAGGCCGTGAAGGTGTGTTTTTGTTTGTTTTAGTCCTCACGGATGGTGCGAGAAACTTTTAGATAACCCTATTTCATCTTTTTTTGTGTTCTCAACACGCTTTGGAATTCAAAATAGAAAGAAAATAAGTTAAAAATTTATACATATCTCCCAGCTATCAACCCACATTTCTATTGATGCATCGACTGAATGCAAAACAAAGAACTTCACGCTCTCACATATCTTCACGGCGATATTTCATAATGGTGTTCGTAGTGAATTGGTTATTGTGTTTATGTCTGTATCACGAAGGCCACCCTCGCACCTTTATTAGAAATTGTGTGTTAACTCAGATATTTTCTAAAAGATTTCCTTCTGGTTAACCGACTTAAAAAAATGTGGCCGTCACGGGACGCTCGGCATATGTGAAACATCTACATTGACGCGTTAAATTTATTTAGATCTTGTCGATCCATTGCCCTGTTTTATCGTGAAGGACAAACAAACAAATACCTACACTTTCCCATATTAGTTAGGAAATTACGATATTTAATTACGACCTTATGCACAGGCGCCTTAACATGGCAGATTGAATATTGACGCTTAGTACCTTCTGCTAGACAACAAAGGAGGACACGATAGTAGGAGAATACGGATTTTTGGCAGCGCTATTCTAACGTAATAGTATCGCAACCAAACGATTATCGCGTGCGTTTTGAGCAGAATATGCCCGCTGGCGACCGAGCAATGGCGGTATAACCATACACTTAGCTAGGCAACTGGCTGGAAGAGGGTACAGCGAGACCAAAGACCTAAATAGTCACAAAATGTCTGGTGCACAAATGGGTGCACAAGGCAAGGGGAAACCACTGCACTATTCTTCTCAGGAAAGTTAACCATGGCGAGTCAATACAAGGTGCGTCGCGCTGTGGACCGCCATGATTGACCACGATCACCACGACTAGGAAGACTTTTTCTGTGATAAATATATAATTGCAACAATTAAGTAGCATAGCTGGGTACCCTGGGGCCGGCAACGGTTCCCGGGAGCTGTAAGGCAATCTGTTAAGAAGAATTTTTTAAGTAGCATAATAATATGAATTTAGTTTGTTAATTGAAGTAATTTGTTGTCGATAAAGTTTGCAGCTTTGTTGTTGGAGAGTTCAGGTTACTTAATTGATGAGGTTTAGGTAAATTGTATTCCGTTAATAATTTGACCATGTACTTTAACTAAAATATTTTATGAACTTCGAGTACTCTTGGCTAGTTAATATTTCGAAGAGCTAAACCCAATTAGTTTCATTAACTGTTATGTAATACCTACTTCTAGAAGGACATGATTTCAGTTCTTAAAAGAGCAATATAGATCCACCATACATAACATTTTCTGATATCTTAGCTTAGATGTCATAAGAAATATTACACTTATAAACACAGTACTATGTACCTAGGTTCAATCAGGATTTCTAATGCCAACCTATCATATTAAAGCTCAAATAGATATCTCATTCAAATAGATATGAACCAATCAGATGAAATTAGAACTGACATAGTTTTCATGTCATTTTAAAGTGTCAAGCGTTTTTTTTTTCTAGTGGTCATTGCAATTCTGCTCCTGATAGTACATAAATCGGTCTTGCACAAAGAGGCAGTTGCAGAAAATATTTTTGACCGTAGGTATGTACAAGATATTTCGACTGATTTTCTTTAAAATACGCATGTAAATTCAGATTTTCGTAATAATTTTTCCACGATAAGCCACGATACTTGCGATATAAAATTGTCGTGTAATCTTTTTAGTGCTGGCACTGTATGAAGCGAATAACAGACGGATGACTTGCGCTATTTTACGATTCCGTGTTTTCTTTTTGAGATACGGAACGATTCTACGTCATGTCATGGCGACTAACGCACGCGTCCTGCCTTGACCTGATAGCGAATTCCAGTTTAATCCCGTCCGCATATCACAGTCGGCGGGATCATATATCTTAAATACAGTATACACTATAAAAGCTATACTACTTGACATTGGCAAATCATCGATTAACATTGATGAATCCATAATAAAAGAAGAAGAAGAGATACGGAACCAAAAAAATTGCCAAAAATTCTGTCTGCATAAAATTTATGTCGCGCTGCCCAAAATCAAATCGCAGAATTCACATTCACAGAACCGGGAAGGCAAATATGAGATTTATTCAAATGTACATAACGAGTATTCACGAGTCAAAGCTATTCTACTTGACAAACATATTTAGGTAAACATGTAGTTCGCTCGCGTTTTCTACGTACATGTCAAATTTGGTGATTAACACTTAGAAAAAAATGTAATGAATATAGAGAAAAACTTCTATAGCAAATATACCTAGAGAAGGTGGAACTAAAGAAGGGAAATAGTTCGGCTCATTTGCAGACGGATAGGTGTAGGTAGGTAGGTACTGCATAATGGAAAAATTTAAATAAACGCTTTTTACTGTTTTGAATAGGTGTACAAACTCATTATTTGTTAAGTTTAACTTATGGCAATATTATTATGTTCCAGTCACTAGTCTTTAGTGCGAATTATTTCAGACCTTTTATCTTACATTGGAGAATTCTCGTAGAATAGATTTTTTATCATTCGTCCAATCGCCGTCCGCCGAAATCGACCACAGACTCGTCCAATTCTTGTAACGAACAGTCTTGTATTTGTGGTTGATTTCGATGGCCGGGACGATCTGTCACACACACATGGATGTTTGACAATTTGTTTTATCGAATCTTGTGTGTTTATGTGAGTGAGTAAATAGCATGTGATCTAGATCGTATGATTTACATCGCTAATGTGTGGTCTGTGTTCAATCTCGATCATACGGCTGGCCGGACCGAAAATTTTCGGTGAGATATGCGTGTGCTACTTTAAAGCTAGCCATTTCAAATGTGCTTTAAGTAGTAAAATAAAATGAATTTGCTTATAATACAACTGAAATCCTTTTATTAAAAATGCTGCTCACTATAAAGATTCGGAACCCTAAAAGCGCTAAACTTTGTGGCTTTAGCAATATTTGTAATAAAATCATGTACCTAGTAGACACATTGACATTGTATTCGTGTCTGACAATGTAATATTCGATATTGCGCCAAAAAAATACATTTTCCGATACAAGCGAGGATTCGAGAGCTTACATGTATTATCTATTTCATAAATATATAAACAGCAAAAGAAATACAATATATTAATACTAGCTGTGAACCCAACTTCGCTCGGGACAATTCTATGAATGACAGAGTCTGAAACAATTTACTATACATTTTACAGCACTAGGATAACTGCAAGTTTAGTTAGCAGCCTCATAAATTTTCTTTTTTTTAAATTTCTTTCTTCACAGCCTTACAGCTCCTAAAACCCTGTACCGTCCCAGGATACCCAGTGGCAGATTTGGCCTTCCTCCTCCCTCTTTAGCCGATGGTATTTGTGAATATATACCTAAACGAGTGGCCAGTTCTGTTGAGGTAAATTTAGATGGAAAAGCCTTTAAAGCATACGGTCCACTGAAATCTACCACGGACTCGACCAATTCTTGTGACGAACGGTCCCCCTAGATCATCCGGCGGCTGGAATGGGAAATTTTCGGTGCGATGCCTGACCAATGTGTGGCCTACTTAAGTGTGGTTTATGTACATAAGTTTCTAATTATAAAAAAACCCATTGGTACATTGCCTGCATACTTCTTATCCAAGTGATCATAACTAGATTAATGACTTTTCCTTTTGAATTTGGCATCTTCAAATGACCTTCAAATAACAGTCTGCACTATAGAGGTGCTTTTCACGCTTAGCTAGGAATTCTAGGACTTCTAGGATCCAATAAATACCTACTCGCGAGATACAAAGTTAAAATTTAAATCATCACTTTTTAAATAACATATTTTATGAACTAACGTCTCTAGTATATAGGTCGAGTGTAAAATATAAACAAACTTGATATTCAGGTTTCATCAAGATATTTACGTTAACGGAGCAGCTGTGGCGGGATTTAGCAGGACGTTCAAAAGATTAATTACTTGTTGCGTCAGGAATTTGTCTACAATAAATTTATAAAGGAATATTTGAAATACTTCACAACACCTGTTTCAAAAAATTTGCTTGCACAAAAGTTTTTAGGGTTCCCAACATCTCCGATGAAAAAACGGAAACTCAGGTGTCTCTCTGTCCGTCCGTGTGTTCGTCTGTCACTGCTTATTTTCTCCGAATCTACTGGACGAAAAATGTTGAAACTTGGTTCATATATAGAGTTTAATAACCCAATCACGTAAGTAATCGAATTTCGATTTTGGGGAAAAAATTAAAACGTAAAAAAGTTTTTTTTCAAATGCATCATGTGACATATCAAATAAAAGGGATCGTTATAAGGAATAAAAATTTATAACTTTAAAATGCATGGTTTATATTAAAGAAATCTTTGAGTAGTAAAATTTAGAAAACAAAATGGGTATATAGCGCCTTTCTTATTAGTTTACAGGAAAAAAATTACGGAACCCTCAGCGCGCGAGTCGTATTCGCAACTTGGCGAATTATTTATTTTTAATCGATAGCGTGGGCGGCGGGTGTAACAATATTTTAAAAGAGATTTCTTTCTAAAACGTGTTTTTTACAAGCTTTTCTCTATTTTATTATTGGAAACTGGCAAAATCTAAATTCAGTATTTTTGTTATCTTCATTTATTTAGTAATTTCAATTGCATGAGATAATTTTTTTTTTTTTGTCTTTCTAGGTTGGTCGTATGTCCATTTATATTCCACCATCTTAATTAAAACTGAATGAGGTACCTGGCTGTTACAGAAAAAGCCATTTGAAAGGAATAATCTAAAAGTTATCAGACTCCCCGTTGAAATTACAATCGATAGTAAATTGATCTTAGATATCTTATTACACAGACGGAGCTAAAACAATGTTGTCTCTGAAAAAGGGTAAGCGATGTTATATTCTGTACAACTAGGTAAATACTAAAGTAAGAAAAATTATACTTACGTAAATTTGAAACCCTGACCCAAGATTATGACCAAGATAGTCAAATAGTCAAGTGAAAAGTATACAAGGTGCGTCGGTATTAACTAGACAGACGAGGCTTTTCATCTAAATATACCTCAACAGAACTAGCCACTCGTTAGGATAGCCTCACAAATACCATCGGCTAAACGAGGGAGACTTGGTCTTCCGCTGGGTACCCTGGAACCGTAACACGGTTTCGGGAGCTGTAAGGCAACCCGTAAAGAAAGAAAAAATATACAAAAATAGTAATAGAGATTCTTACTAAATCTTGTCCTCCTGAACTAAATCCTGGCAAATGCAATTATCGCCGCAAATTAAATTAATTTTTGCACAATTTTTCAAAAACTTGTCAAAAAAAAGAAAATTGAAATCTACTTCTATTTTAAATAGCGTTAATGATATCGTTACAAATTCGTTATAAACACACAGAATACATTCTGAGGCCCTTAGTTAAGTTAAGCGGAAGTGTTGGCGCGACAGAACGAGAAGCGTGGAGAGGAAATAAGTTGGAAACCCGGAAACAGGATTGCCGCAGTACGAGTAGTCTACCGACCACTTGGGCAACTATCACTTTGAAAAAAAGAATCAACCTGTATAACATATCTACACCCGCGTTAATAGCGTGATGTTATATAGCCTTCTTCAATTGTTCCAGAGATTAGCGCGTTCAAACAGAAAACTCTCCAGCTTTATTATTAGGACATATCTTGCTTCTGAAGGCATTTGCATTTTTCTGATACTACCTTTTCTATTTAATACGGATAACTCGCTAAGTGTGAACATTATTACCACGTCGTAAATCCTAAAGGTGGCCACACATTCGTCCAATCCCCGGCGCGTCGCCATACGGTCCACTGAAACCGACCACAGACTCGTCCAATTCTTGTAACGAACAGTCCGCCTAGATCATCCGGCGGCCAGAATATGAAACCGATGTGATGCCTACTTTACTCGAAGCACCAATTCTGTGCCAAGTGCTATAATCATTGTTTATGAGGGTGGTATATCTTTATCCCGGTTATTATATACGGTTCAAGAAACAGTAGTCACTACCTTGGGTAACTAGCTAAATGGAGTCGTTGTTACCAGTAATTGTAGCCATGGTGCAAGACTTAATTACATATAAGTAGATGTGATATGATATCTATCTATCTATCATCACGCCTTTCATCCCAGAGGGGTAGGTAGACGCAATCGAATGCCATTTGTTACGATCCTGACATATCGCATTCGCTTCTTTTATATTTATCATACCTTTCATACATGCTCGTCGATTGTGTGTAATTTTAATATTTCCATTGATCAATACATATATTTTTTATATGTTCAATAAAAGTACACCTAGGTCGTCCTCTACCAGCATTTTCTTTCACTTCAGCCATATCAACCTTTTTAGTCAATCTTTCATCATCATTCTTTTAACGTGTCCAAACCAGCGTAAACTACTTTTTTCATTTTAATCACACCATCATCTTCCGCATTCTTCTCTAATGACATCGTTCCGTTCGCGGTCAATACGCTTTATATCACACATTCTACGTAAAGACCGCATTTCCACTGCATTTATTTTACTTTCATGCTTCTTACTCCATACCCAAGTTTCGCTTCCATAAGTAAGTGATGGTACTAAAACAGCATTATGTATGTTCATTTTACTTTTAGTTGTAAGTTGTGTATTCCTGCATACATTGTTTAGTCCACCAAATACCTTGCTTCCCGCTTTCACTCTCCTTTCAATTTCCTTGTCTATCTTTCCACTTCTTGTAACCATACTACCTAAATAAACAAATTCATTCACTTGCTCTAATTTACATCCTTTCACACAAATGTTACACTCCGTCCTTTCAGCATCATGGTATGATAATATTTAAAATATATCCAAACATAGGCAGCAGGTTGTCCTATAAAAGCACGAAAGCAACTTTGCATATGGGAGCCTAATCGAATTGCGTTGTTATCTCAAAATCCTATCAATATTGACTACACGGTCCTACAAATATTTCAGCTCAGTAAACTTTGAGTTATCTATTATGCTAGTAGCATTGGATGTAACATGATTTCTTTATATTATTTGTGTTGGATATTAAACTTTGATAGAATATCGTGGAATAAAGCTTGTGAGCTCAATAGTAAATTTTATATGCGAAAGTTGTAATGTTTATTTATATTATGTTTGTTTGTAGACTTTATTTTAACGGTTTTAACTAGGAACTCTATGGCAGTCTAGAGTCTATTAGGTCAGGATCAGGATCAGAAACTTAATTTAACTCATAGACACTTTTAATCTGCAAAATTGCGGTAATTTTATTTTCAACTTTTAATATTGTTAATTTATTTATGTTTTATGAAGGTTTGTTAGCTAATAATAAACATACTTATTATTAAATATTGTGTTAATTGTTTTATTTATTTAATTAATTGTCTTGCCTATAACCTATAACACTTTTCTCGATGATAGATCAAACGAGAGCAATTTTTTATTATCTCGAGCCTTTATATTAAACCACTCACTGTGCTCAGTAGTCTATATTAGAATCTACTTCGCTGGTTCGTTATTTAAAATCGGCACTCGCAGCAAAAATTACTTGACTTGTTGAACAAATAACTATTCTTTGTCGACTTCAGCTCTTTTTGTCTGAAACTAAAATTGGCATTGGTACTTTCAAGTTCAAGTGTTTACTTTTTTTTTTTTTCAAAACTTCATGTATATATCAATTAGGCTGCCATAGAGCCCCCACTTAAAATAAATTATAACCATAAATAATAACCATGTCATTTATGTAGACTGACTAGACAAACAGGAAACTTGCGGTGTATGTTCGTCTTAGACAACCGGAAACACATGTCCACTACACCATATTTTCGATGTAACTGGGCCAGAGTAAGATTTCTTACATCAATTATTTATTGCAAACGCAGTGATTTAAATCTCTATGAATATTATTTCTCAAATATCTCCCTTATTACTGTATTAAAGTCGATACGCCATTTTGAATGTTATTTTTCCCTCTAATGACGAAAAATAAACAAACAAATCAAAATTAAATGTTTCTTTTAAAATTAGACTACTTTATTTATTTTGTAAAAGACGCCATCTGTTGGAGATCAGTTGAACTAACGGTGCGAAGTTTTCGCACGGGTCATCTTATATTATATTATAATATTAAATATTATGGATATTATCCATAATGTGTGTAATACAATTTTTTCTACTTCCCTTAAATATATCGAAATTAAACAAAAAACTGTGGCCACTGGAATAACCGGCTCGAGAATGTCCAATACTAGAATGCCGAACAAATTGCTGGGAAGGGAAAATACAGTACACGGATTTTACTTGGGAAACGAAAAATGTCGCGGTCCTAAGTAGATATATAGTACATATATAAGTCTAAGTACCAACTACGATCACTGAAAACTTCATCAAAATTTCATTGAGCCGTTTTAGACCCTATTGGGACAGACAGACAAGCAAACAGACAAATAGAAAAAAAAATTAAAAACTGTAATTTATCCCATTTAGATATTTGTATCTATTAATTTACCATCGGAGGGAGACTTGGTCTACGACACAAAACGATCCCAACGTAACCTTTACAACGTAATTTATTACTACGCTAATGATCAGTCTCATGGTGAAATGAGCAGAAAATTGGCGAATGGAGGAGCTCGTCTATGGCCCCTCCTAAGTCTTAGTACCCTATCTTGGGTACACATACTCGTAGCACAGGTTTTCCCTATCTATCTATCAACACGCCTTTTATCCCAAGAGAAGTAGGCAGAGAAAACGAATGCCATTTGCTACGATCCTGACATACTTCTTTCGCTTCTTTTATATTCATCATACATGCTCGTCGATTGTGTGTACTTTTAATATTGCCTGCGATCAATAATTTTTTTATATATTTAATAAAAGTTGGTCCTCTGCCAGCATTTCTTTTCACTTCAGCCATATAAACCTTTTTAGTCAATCTTTGATTCTTCATTCTTTCAACGTGTCAAAACCAGCGTAAACTTTCACTCCCCATTCTTCTCGAAGGTTTTCCCAGTTATCCTAGATTGAGAATATATAACAAATAAGAATATTTTTGTATTATAATAATGTTACTAAAAGCAAAATTCAAAAGTCATTCCATACAAAAAGCAGAAATGGAGTCGGTAAAAAGAAGGAGTAAAATAAATATACAAACCATGCGAGAAAATCTCGCAGAAAAAACCAAGAGCAACATGACGAACTGAAATAAGGATCTACGAGTACGTTTATGAAGCAATAAATGAAAAAGTCATAAAAAATCGCATTTTATGAAATAAAATTTTGTTCTTTAAAAAAATTGTAATTTCAGAATATATCCATATATTATCATAATTTCACATATAAGGCACAAATAATTTTAAATAACTTTTTACTGGCTTTATCCTGCTTTATTTTTATGTTCTGTCTGATCTAACTTTCCAAGTTCAACTTTTTAGCAGTCAGTGCTTCAGAATGCAAACCATAAAAATGTTTTCCTAATTAAGGGTTTATTCTTTGCTTTATTCATATTGACATGAGCCAAAGGGATAGATTATTGTTATTATTTGAATTGTTTTCTGAATCATACTGCTGAAGTTTTATCACTTTGATCTTACCGTACATATGGTCACATTTAGCCCACACGGATAAGATTTGAGGCCAGGACAGAATTTGATCTATAATTATTAATCTGAAGAAAAAAACACAAACAAAACTTCACCTTTCTGTGCCTTCACTTCGCCTTTTTATTGTGTGTGTTACTCTAGCAACAGTGTCCACTTTTAGCCAGTTGCCCATATTAAACAGAAGAGATGGCAAGCCTTTTGCTGCACTTAATTCTTTAACAGATCTAAATCTGTTCTTTTTAGAAGAAATTCTGACGAATGCTTTTCCGCGCCCTCTAAATGACGAAAAGTCGATTAAAGCATGTATTTTTGAGGTTTGAACCCGATTGCATTACCAGCGCTAATCGACTCTCTGAAAGGTCCTTTTTAAAACATATCAGGAAAATAACGTAATTTCTTCAAACTTTGGCTGACATATAACACGTAGGCGATGTGTGACACAGCAAAACTTCCTGACGCCTCCTCAAGCGCGGCTAACCACCCGCACGACCCAGATGACAGCGGTATTGATTCAGTCCCCACAATTTCCAGCGCTTCCTCTAACTAAAAGTGGAATAGTTTAAAAACCGCAACGCCCCCGATTTTGGTTGCTCCAAACTTTGTAGTGTCAATCTCTTCGAACGTTTAAAATTACTGACTAACTAAATGGATCTAAGTGTGATTTTTAAATTGACTTAACTTGTTCTTCTCTATGCTTTCATGTAGGTTTTTTGTGTTTCTAATAGTTTTTGTAATAGGAAAACCTAATATTATGCTATGAAGCAAAATCTTTAGGACAACGGTTGACAAATTTTCGAATGTAAATACAAGTATTTAAGCCAGAAACGCGTGGTCTTACTGCCGGCATCAAGCCCTAATGGAAATTAAGTGGTGTGAATGAAATAAATGTCCCTTGTAAGGGAATGTCCGGGGAACGCGTCCCTTCTCCTTCCAAGGTTCACTTAGACAAAGCGTATTGTTTAATTCTAACAATTATGTCACATTAATTAATTTTATCTACTATTTCAGCTGAATTAATAATTTTTACGACATGAATAAATATGTCTAGTGGCATAAAAAATAGCGAATCCATATATGAACAGTCTTGAGTTTATACAAAAATCGGATAGAAAAAAGCACTTTAAATTTTCCCGAATTTTCCAATTTCTCGGGCAACTTTTCCAATTTTTCTTTTCCTAAAAATCCTTACTCAGAATATTACGAACATTTAACAAAAATAGCCAAATCGGTTCAGCCTTTCCCAATTGATGTGCTTACCAACAAACATCATTAATCATAATTAATAATTTCAGTTTTATTTCAGCAGCAAAATCTCTTTCAGAAAAAAATTCTCAAAGTACTCTATAGTGAAAAAAAACTGTTTTACAATTCATAAAAAGTAGCGGCATTTTATTGTTAGCTTATTTGTTTTTTATCATAGCAGATTGAATATCTCCGATTTTCATATTTTTCATTCATTACTTCGTCAAATTTGCTTAATGCTTCAATGGTATAAATAAAATAAATTACCTCGTTATTTTTATTCAATAGCGTTGCGATGGCTTAGGTACTACAAAATAATAAACGACAGTTTTGGACCGTTGAGAACGATATTAATTTATTACAAACTTGCCATCTGAAGTCAGCTTTTTTATATAAATAAAATCGTGCGCGCATAACGCGTAGAACGAATAGGCGAAAGAACAAAAAACCTTAGCGCATCTACCTATTTAATATATTTTACTAGCGATCCCGCCCGCGGCTTCGCACGGGTATAATATGCGTTTACACAATTTGAATACCTACATAAATACGCTTATAGCTTTACTATAGCCTTTATTTATTTCATTATACACAATTATTTCATGTATCATTTTGCTATAATATCTCTGAAGGATTAGACAGAATACACAATGAAAACGCACTGGAGCAAACTTTTTCTCCGACTTGATTTATTAATACTGTTAATGCTCAGCTCCTAAACATGATAGGTCCACGTTTAATACTTGTAAACCTTCCTCGCGAATCAGCCTATCTAATCGTGAAAACAGCATTAAAATACGTTCAGTACTTTTTGCGTGAAAGGTCACAGACAGACAGACAGACTCGGCGGTGGATTTTGTTTTATAATATTTAAGTGATTTCCTTGAGCCTTGAAAGTTATGATTTTAGTCAGTGATTTGATATTATGGATTAGCATATATATATATATAATAGTTAGCAAATATCCCAGAATAATTGGGCAGGGAGGGGTTTTTTCTATGTTCAGTTTACAGAGGCAGTGCCGTGGACAAAAGATTATTAAAGAGGTACTTTTTACTATTTGTGTTCTCTCATACCTTTCCCTCGACAGAATTGAAAGGGATTTTCATTAATCCTCTTTACGACAGGGTTCCTGTGGACGTACCCTAATAACTGGCACGTATTCAGAAATTATTGCTATTTGGACAGAAAAAATATAATTTTGATCATTGAAGAATCAGAAAAAACATATTTAAAGTTTAGTTTTAGCAGCAATTTTTAAAAGAACATACGTAAAATAAAATTATTTTTTAATAGAATAAATAGAAGCTTTGTTTCGAAAAAAAAATGTGATTACATAAATAAGTATACTAGCGGACCCGGCAGACGTTGTCCTGCCCAAACGTTGGCTTGCCTGCACTACTCCTACCCCTACCCCTACCCATACCCCTACCCCGTCACCTACCCCGTCACCTACCCCGTCACCTACACCTACCCCTACACTTACCCCTATACCTACCCCTACCCCTACCCATACCCCTACCCTACCCCTACCCCGTCACCTACCCCGTCACCTACACCTACCCCTACACTTACCCCTATACCTACCCCTACACCTACCCCTACCCCTACCCTTATCACTTATTAGGGGTATGAAAAATTGATTACGACCGATCGTGGGCCCTACCGAATATACACAAAAAAAAACATATCAATCGGTCAAGCCGTTTCGGAGGAGTATAGCAACTAACTTGTGACACGGTAGTAATAATATATATTTTTTTGATATTACGAAAATAGAATAATTATAAAGGTATTTAATTTTGTAATCGTAATGGAATCCTACCTAAAAGCATCGCATCGCTGGGTTATATTAATGAAATTAAAATTTCATCGGAAGGCCTACCGCGGAGGAAAAATTGTTACATTACATTTTTTATGACGATTTGTGTTGACGGGGGAAAAAGTTTCGGGTTCCAAATTAAAATATGCCCGCATCGAGGGAGATCTCTGATGGTATGAAAATGGTAGAATTGTACACACATATTTTTATTTCTTTTATTTCAATATGTTATAAAAGACTGGCAACCAGGAGGCTTTCCACGAGTTTCTACAATTTAATTTTACAATAATTTGTACATGCGACGCATAATTGAAATTGCAGTAAATACTAACTCTAGGTATATATTATTTCAAATTTTTTGTCGGTACTAAATATCTATATGTATGATACGCCTTTTTGAAAATTATTTATACGAGAAATAAGCAAACAAATCAAAATTGAATGTTTCTTATAAAATTAGATTAATTTAACTTATTATTTTGTGAAAGACGGCATGGCATATATCAGTTGAACTATGACATAAATATTGATAAACGGCTAAAAAGTGCCATCTAACATCAAAACTAATGAACTAAACTAATAAATTACGTAAATGACCGCTAACCTGCGGAATTTTTTGTAGATATAACTTAATTTTACATAACCCTTTCTGATACACCTCTAACTGATTAGTCCTTAATATATAATATCATTTCATCATTGATTATTTGTTATATTGATTTTTATAAATAAATATTTGTTTACCAAAAAATATCTAATATTATAGTGTTAGGGTTTTTTAACTAGTTCCAAGTAGGATGGTAAGACAAACAAAAAGGGTCAAATGCACTATTATGTATTAGTATTTATTCATAATGTCAAAGAACAGCCTGTGATAATTATGATTATGCACTGCTCGTGACAGTACACTCAGTATAGTTGCAAGTAGACACTGTGCTACGAAACTTTGGTTGCGCCTGCATTATGATGATTGCATAGTTCAATGTAGTTATTAACACCTGAAAGCAATTTTAATACCCATTTTTATCATTCTCTACTTTGGTAATGGAACAAAGAAATAATCCTTCCTTCATAAGTTTGAGAGCTTCTACCGCCCTGTTTCTATTTTATGACTTATTTATAGTATTTAAATTGCTGAAATTATGTTTCATTATTTGTCTGTCACATGCTAAGTTTTCAAGTAAACTAACCAAAACAATATTTTTCTATAGGTATGTATTAAACGTTTGAGAAATGTAATACTAAAATTTCATTAGAATTCTATATATAATATAGAATTAGAATCTTAAAATATAGAATAATTATCCCAATAGATAGCGATATATATGTCGTTGAATTAAATAAAAATAAAACTATTAGAATTTGAGTCTTTTATTCCGACAAAACCGACAGAACAAAATAATTTCCCATACAAAACTTTTACACCCCCTTTTTAACCTAAAAAGCTCTTGTACCTGTTTTCCGTATTTATTTTTTTATTTAAAAAATTTCAAGTAAAACATTGATCTCTTATCCTAAGGTGAAGTTTTGGGAAATGCTGAAATACGCTTTTTATTATTTATATCTTAGACTCTAGACTCTACTCTAAAACTTGAAGTATAATATTTTCAATACAAAATTTTGGACCCCATTGCAACCCCTTGGGAAAGATTTTATAAATTTATTTTGAAGATTTTCCTCGATACTGTTTTAGAGTAACTACCTATGCCAAAAGTAAATCTGTCTAGATTTTTTTAATACAAAGTTTGACACCCGATTTCACCCCCTTAGAATGAAAATTTGAATCATGAAAAATTAATCCCTAGTGGATCTCTAACGTAGTATAAGGAATCAACTTTGTTGTATAATTAGCCTTTTTGGTTTCAGGGACTTGCTCTATTTAATGCTCTATACCGGAAAATCCCAAGCATAGTTAGGTATAGTATATATAACGGAAATGTTTTTGTTACAATAAGGGCGGTATTTGATATACCCTATGTCTTACATTATTTGCTTTGATAGGGTTGATTTTACATTGAAACTTGGATAATGATCCACAATTCATGTCTGAATAATATTATATTAATATTTCTCACCATTTATGTCGTAAGTGGGTACAGCCAGCGTTAAAAATATTTAACCATACATACTTAATCCGTATTTTTTCGTAAGAATAAATGAAATTTTGTAAAAAAACACTGTCCGATCGGTCCAAAAGCTGCAGATGTAATTAAAAAATTCCAGTTCCCCTAAATTTTCTTAAAATTGGCAAATTTTGACTTGACAACATACCATCTTCGTATACACCTTGTCGACGCAAAACATGTTGAATAGTTTTATTGAATAATTCGTTGCCGTGGAATACCAAAATACTCGCTTTCTCTGGAATTAAAAATATAAATGTAGGAATTGTTTAGCACTTGCTGTGGTATTTATAAAACCGTGTAGCGACTGTAGGCAACTCGTCAAATTTGGCCATTATTATCAGTGCCACAAGGCAAAAGGGCTGTGAAAATTCAGTTTTTAATATTATTTAATTTATTCGAAGATCAAAGTTTAGTTTAGTAGCAATAAAAAATACGGTACCAGATATTCAACAACTTCTTTATTTTGAGGTTTCTTGATTAGTTTCCAAAAATAGTTAATCTGAAACAGATTTAAATAAATATTTATAATAAATCTATTGTAAATTAGATACTAATAAAGTTTAAAATGGCCTCACAAATACCATCTGAAAGAGGGAGACTTGGTCTTCCGCTGGGTACTCTGGGACCGATAACACTACGGTTTCGGGAGCTGTAAGGAAACCCGTGAAGAAAGAAAAAAATGAGGTAGACTATTTCCGAAGCTAAAACATAATAATATTCGGTGGTGTGGGGTTCATATTACATTCATAGATATTAATTGCATTTTAGAGATAGACACTTTAATTGTATGTATATATTATCTGAATTAGAATAATTAAATTAAGAAACTTACATTAGAGGATTTTCCATCTAAATATACCTCAACAGAAATAGACATTCGTTAGGTAGAGCCTCACGAGGGAAACTTGGTCTTCCGCTGGGTACCCTGGAACCGTAACACGGTTTCGGGAGCTGTAAGGCAACCCATGAAGAAAGAAAATAATAAGAAAAAAATAAACTCACAGTTTTGCTGACATTACCACAATATTTCGATAATATTATTAATTTATAAAATTCCAATACAATCTGCAAACTTGTTGATATTTTTGAATACAGAGATATATTAGCTGTAATGAGATAAGCTACTCCATATGGAGAAAAGAATATCAAAATAAAATTGGTTGTCAATAGGATAATCATTAAACAATTCAATACATCATAACTCGAATGAAAGATTTCTACGATTTCCATATAATTTACGCAAATTTTCTTCATTACAATCAAGTGTGATTTATTTATTTTCATATACATGTTAATAGAAAATGCTAGTTGACGAAATTTCTTTAAAAAGTGTAATATTTTGGAAAATGATATAAACGTTAATATACTAAATAAATCAACTGCATAATTTATATGATTGCCGCTATTGTATAGTAAATCAAAAATAAAAATTACTACGTAAATATATAATCCCAAATTGACGAAACATATTTTTCTTCGCGTTCCAAAATATTCCATATTTATTTCTTTTTTCTTCGTTTGGAGAGCCTCCATCTTTTTAAAATATTCCAAATCTATATACATAGACATTAGAATAGTCGCAATAAAGGCTCCATACACGTAAATAAACAATAATTGATTTAATTTCAGAATTTTAAAGTAGCTATGTTGACTAAAGTATATTCCAATGCTGCTTATTAAAATTAATGCAACGAATATCATCAATTTATTTCTAAAATAGAAAGATACACCATTCACTTCTACTTTGACGCAGTAAAACTGCAAGCCAATTTTGAATATTAATTCTTTGAAATTTATTCCTAATATGGAATTTAATATTTTATTTTGTACCATACTGCCTTGCTTGCTTTTAAATCATGAAAATGACCTTTGTATGGCTTATATCGAGGTTCAAACCATTTGTCACCTAATTGATGGGACTGACTGTAATGGAAGTCAATTAACGAAGTAAAAGGAACATTATTTTATACTGCCTTTCCTCCCCAGCTTCGCCTGTTTTGCTCATATTAACTTTCATCGCCTTCAAGTTCATATAAAAATCCCATACAAAAAGAATTTTGCAATTTTTGGGGCAACTTTTCCAATTTTTATTTCTCTATAAAAACTTTATTCAGACGAATGTTTAAAAAAATTGCCAAATCGGTCTAGCCGTTCTCAAGTGATGTTCTTACCAAAGAACTGCATTTAATTTTTATTTATACAGATAAAGAATAAATTATATAGAACCTATGCATACGGACGAAGCTGTGAGCAATGGCCAGTGATTTATATTGAGGTAAATTTCTTTTGTCAGAAAGTTAGTAAGGTTGTAGGCACTTATTTTTGTTTCGAAATCCTCCTCAATTCGGATATAGAATCAGTAATCCCCTATAATTCACTTTTAAGGTATTCCTCAAGGAAATGTACGAAACTGTGAGTTTTACAGGGATTTGTTGGAGAGCCTTTGAGACTTAAGTTTACTACAGGTAGTTGTATTCTGAAAAATAGGATTGATTTGGATTTACTTTGTTTATAGATGTATAGTTTGGATATTTTTGAAATTTCAATAGACAGCAATTAATATGACCATCATTATAAAATACTAGCTGTCCCTTGCGGTTGCATCGGCGTTAATGGTTACTGCTCCTTTGGGTCATAGCGTGATGTTATATAGTCTATAACCTTCCTCAAGAATTGGGCTATCAAATGCAAAATACATTTTTCAAATCCGACTAGTGGTTTCAGGGATTAACACGTTCAAACAAACAAACATACTCTTCAGCTTTATTTAATTTTAATATTAGATTTTAATGTATAGATTATGTAATTTTTAAATTTTTGCGTAAAATAATAATTTATAATAAATTATATGTTTTAATTTAACCCTCTACTACAAATTATAATTTCGTCAAAATGAAAACTAGAAATGGCTCTCTCTCTTTATCGTCACTTCAATATAATCGATATTTTAGAAATATTTGGAAAGTCGTCGTTAGGCCCGTTCTATTTAAAAGTTTAATAAGTTATATAAATAATACTAGCTTTTCGCCCCGGCTTTGCCCGTGGAGCCTAAATTAACTTAGTTCATACAAAAGACCCATAGAAAAAAAGCACTTTCAGTTTTTCCCGATTTTTCCAATTTTCCGCCCAACTTTTCCAAAAGCAGCCGTTCTCTAGTGATGCTCAGTCATCATGTGGCAATTGATTGGCTTTTTAACGCAAAAAGCAACTAAAATATTACGAAAAGCATTCGAGCAAAGTAGGGAACATTAAGCTAGTATATATAAATAAATATAATGGAAAAATTCTGAGTAGATGGTAATCGTATCTTTTAATGGAGGTTTCCACAATATTCATTTTTATAGACTTGTTTTCTTTAGTTGGAAAATTTTAGGTAAATCGAAAAAAATATATTAAATATATTTTACTGAAACCTGCAGTTACGAAATTCAGTTGCGTACGGGGCTGAAAGGGCTGTACAGTGTAATAAATCCGCTGGACACGTGCACCTTATTACCAGCATGCACTCTAACTAATGGCTTCATTTTCCCACCTTATGTGCCTTATATAATACCTTAATATCTGTGCCTAGGTTTAAACTTAGTTTTTACGGTTATGTACAAGTCTACAGCAAGTACATAACTACTTGTTTATCCGTGTAGACTGTAGACGGTCTGGATAGTTCGTAGTACGTTCAAATATAATAGGACTTTTATGTTTCAGTAGGTACATGAATTTTTAACTTGAAATAAACGTAATATTTCAGTTTCTTGCTTTTTATTTTACCGCTAAAATCAAACTAAATATTGACAAGTGAAAATCATATCACAAACACATTTTCACGGCCTTTTTTTACCTTGGAGTGTGGCCAGAGACACCAGTAACAGTGTCCACTTTTTGCCAGTTGTCCATATTGAACAGAACAGCTGTGGCCAGATGTGTTACTTCTTTAACAGACGTACGACAGACACTTTACGTTCTCTCCGAAGCAAGAGAAGACGATTAAAGCTCGCATTTTTACACGAGTGGGAATTGATCCCGGGACCACCCGGCTATATAGGATAAAATGAAATGTTTTCTTGTTTGATTACATGTTTTTTACTGAATTACTGAATTTAGTTTTAATATTTCGTAACTAAGAATACAGAACAAAACAGAATACACATGCGCACTGAATAGTATAATAGTAGTTTATGATACGGGATCATAATAGGGGTAATTTAAACACAAGCCCGTTCATACACTACTTTATCTCTCCATGCAATAGTACAAAACAAATTGCCCAAGATATTTTTCTTAATTGACAAATTGGCGGCAAACCCGCAAACCGCGGTTACCTACCTACTGCGCATTAGTGCGCATGCGCGTTAACTGTCAAGTGACTCGGACATGCGCGTCTCGATGTTTTCATAGAGTTTAATGTGGCTGTATAAAAAAATCCTCTGCCCTTTCTGCATTTAAAAAAAACAAAACATTACGATATCGTTTTTGTATGAAAAATAAAATTACAGACGCGTGTAAATAAAACATATCATTATGAAGTATAATTCGATTTTGTAATAGACGATATAAGAGTAGATAAAAGTCTTATACTGTATTTTTCATAGATGTAGTATGCTGGCGCTCTAGGAGATTGGTAACGTCGCGATTTGAATGAGACCAAAAAATTAATACATAGTGTGCGTGAGAAATGTGTAATTCTGTGGATTTTTCATTTAGATGATTTACATCCAAGCACTGCACCATACACTACATTAACCATAATTAATAACATCTGCTTAACACTAAATTATACTTTAAAAAAGGATATTTTACAAAAGTAAGCGAAATTACTACTGACGCTAGGCTGTTATAGTATTCAAAAAACGGTCTCGTCTATGTCTTGCTTTAACATACGCATATCTATGCGCTTTCTCTTTTGTATTGCCAATCTAGTAGTGCGCCCGAGCAACTATAGTAAATCTATGGTATTTTTATCAAGAAATACAACAACCGAGTACCTACACTATTTTTAGCTTCAGTTTGCAGAATTTATGCGGATTCTGGTTTATTCTGTATTCTGAGGTTCCTAAATAGTACCGATTATTTTGTGGGTATAAAATATGTTCTATTTTCACTGACTAAAGTTGAACCGATTACTATAGATCGTTTGGGTTTTATTATATTTTTGAAACAAAGACATATAACAACAGAAAATGTTTTCCAATCGTAGTGGGACCCATTTCTGAGAGCAATAGAATGCACGTTTGCAGCAGTCTCCATATAAGTTTCTCACAAAAGGTTGTAAAATTGAATATTGTATTTCTGTCACGCCTCGCTAGAGCGTCGCGCTGTCCAAACCGAATTGTAAATTTCACTTCCAGGTAAACGAAAAGCAAAAACTAAGTACTGCTTTCTTATTTTTTACTATGTCCTGAATTAGTAGGTACTAAGGTAACGCTGGAAAATGGGAACGATCACACTTCACCTGGTGAGGCCAATTTTGTATTACGCACACACAACACGCCATATATTTTTTACATGTTTTCCTACCTACCCTCCGTTTTCATTATAACGGCCCTACAGTGGAGATCGAGGTATACGGTAGCTCCGTGTCGATAAATACGCAACGGTCGAGTCGGGCTATACGCATCCGTCAAGCCGCGGCGCCGCCGCCGGCGCCCACACAAAATAACGCAAACACAAAGACAATAATTGTACTTATATCTGCAAACCCGCGATATCGTTAGTTAAGCTAGTTTATTAAGAAAAGTGTGGTGAAAGAAAAAGCAGCCAACCAACGAACCGAAGTACAGCGACCTATGGATGCAAAAAACATATCGAAGGTAAGGGCTGTTAATTTCCACCATCCAGAAATATAGTTTTCACCTCTCCAGCACGAAAAGAGCGCTTTTGGTGCGTAAAAACTCACAGCAAAATCACTTTTTGCTGCGAGATCACTTTTACTAATTTTATACCTTTTCGAATTAGAAAAAAAATAAACTAGGCGATGGGATAATGGCTTTCAATACGATTGAAATACATTTTCTGTTGTTATTTTAAAAATGTAATAAAGCCCAAACGATCGACAGTAATTGGTCCGACTTAGAAAATATTTTATTCTCACAAAATAATCGGTACTATTTACGAACCTCAAAATACAGAATCAACCAGAATCCGCATACATTCTTCAAACTGAATCTAAAAATAGTACACTAAAATAGTGTATTCGGTTGTTGTATTTCTTGATAAAATTACAGTATAAGAAAAAATTATAAGAACGTAGAATTCAAATCTAGACTACATCGCTAGTTCGTGATTTAAAATAATTTTGCTCACTTGTTGAACAAATAACTATTAAAATCGCCATACATTTGTATGGACCGTTTTTCCACGTAATGATACCGCACAGCACTACACCGTTTTTCAAACCGTAATTTGACTATATTGTCGGTGCCGCTATGTCGTTCCGTTTTTTTGCGGTATATACGGTATATACGATATAGCGACAATACTAAATCTATGGCCTTTTTCCACTATAAACGACAGACTGTGGTGTCGTTGCTGGAATGGTCGGTAGTGGAAAAACGAACGAATGACTGGGGGCTTAGACAATGTACAACTAAACCAATAGAATATAATGTAGAATAGATAACTTTAAATGTATGGGATCGACTGAAATACCACCACGTGACCTAACTAAACTGTCCTTCACTCTGACGAAACAAGGAGTTTATATACTTATTGTATACCATCGATGTAGTATACCAACTCTTTGTAGAAAACGAAGCGTAATTATTATGTAATTTTGTCTTCAATTAGCGTCTTTCATGAACGCAAAGTTAGCGTCTACCCGTACCCTGTTTTTTTCATGTCTGTTTGTATATGCCGTATGTTTCGTTTTTTATGTGTAACTAGCTTATCGCCACGGCTTCGCCTGTGAAGCCCATTTTAACTGTCATTCCTTATTTTGGTATTAAGTCCATACAAAAATCCCATAGAAAAAAGCACTTTCAGTTTTTCCGGAATTTTCAAATTTTTGTTTCCCTAAAAACCTTATTCAAACTATTTACGAACTTTAAAACATATCAAATCGGTCCCGCTACTCACCAACGAATTCAGCATAACATTTTTATTTATAAAGATAGACAATATTTAATAACATAATAAAGATATTAGTGTGAATTAAATTATTTGTTTGTAGGTACTGAACTATTTTCAGGTGCACATGCGATTTTTTTTAAGAAAGCTAGCAATTTTTGTACCTAAAGCCGGAGGGTTGCCTTTGTATCGCATTTCGAAAAATTTCACGGTTGTTACAAAAGTAGAATTTCGAGTGGTGAAGTTTTATAAAAAAAGTTGTAATACAAAAGATGGGAAGTATATAAAAGGTCATTTCGCACAGCCCCAGCTTCACAGAACATAATTTCTAATTTGGCGTCCTACACGCCCGCACGTATCTTACGACACCCCAAGTCTCCACTCCCTATAGAATGTTTATTGGAAAATACCTGCCAACTATACTACAACGTAGAGGTATATTTATTTATTTACAAATGCCAGAGGGCATATATTAATGGCATTTGCCACCAATTTCAAGTTCGTGAATGGTACTAAAATATACTGTACCAAATATAGCATACTAATATATTATCTCATAATAATAGCATGTCAACACGGAGCAATGAATCTAAGTGATATTTTGCATAGAGATAGCTGGAGACCAGGCTACTCGACTGCTACCACTTTTTATTCCGGAATAAATATCACATTTACAAAACAAAAACACACCTTCACGGTCGTTGTACCTTACGGTGTGGTCAGATACACCGTAACAGTGTCCACTTTTTGCCAGTTGTCCATATTGAACAGAACAGGTGGCAAGCCCGTTGCTGCACTTAATAGACCTGGATGTGTGACTTCATATCTGTTATTTTTATAAGAAGTGCGGGACGGCTGGATTTACGTTGCCTCCGAAGCACGAGGAGTCGATTAAAACACATATTCTTAAAGAAAATTGGTCTGGAAAATGGTACAAATTTTCAATCCTTACGAATCCGTGGAGTTGCAGGTCGCTATTACATGTTTTGTCACTTTAAAATCTTTGATCTTTTTTTTTTTCAATATCAACCAATATTTTATATACCTTATAATACACAAAGTACTGTATAACTTTGTACAGAGTTTATTTATGACATGGACTTTACTATTATAAAATAAAATACAATAAAATTATCAAAAGATGTCACTAATGAAGCTAGTATACAGAGACAGCCACGTAAAACTCTGAAACATATCAAATTACATGACAATCGTTTGAGCCGTCAAAAACCTAAGTTTCAAGAGTAGGTACTTGATGAAACCTAAGGTAAACTTTGTATAGAGAATATTGCACAGTATCCAATAGGTTTACGTAACTTGGCAGGCAGATTGTGTACACAAACCTCCTATAGTTTGATTTTAAGACCATACGGGTGATCTTTGTACCTATAGTCAAAGCTTGCCAAATATTGGACTAAACAAGTTATTTGTATGGGAGAATACACACGTACAACTTTTAATGGATCCTTTGCTTACCCATTGCTTTATGCAATTCGTATTTGAGGAACTGTGTATGACAGTTTGATGTTTGTTGAGGATTGAGAGAAATTATTTTTATAGGAGGAAGTAACATTTTGGGAAGATTCTGACATATTTTTTTTCATATTTGGAGATGGTAGAAAAATTGGTGGACCAGGAATCTACTTATTGAATTATTATTATATGAAATAAGGATGAGATGTGGCTGAAGAGTTGAAGAAAAAGGCGTTTCAGAAGAAAATTCAAAGATCAAATCAGTTATATTTTGAAATAATAATTGGCCAAGTTGCGAGTACCTACTACTCGCGCGCTGAGGGTTCCGTATTTTCAGTCAGAATTTTAAGACAGGATTTTCGTTTAGGTTTTCCTGAAAACTATAAGCCCTACATTCCATATTTTTGTAAAATTTTAGACTCACTAGGTTCAGATATAAGAACGCAAATTTTTTGTATATTTTCTTTAATATAATTTAAACTATGCATTTTAAAATTATAAAAATTACGGAAATTTACGGCAAAAAGTGGAATCTGTTACTGGCGTCTCTGGTTACATCGCAAGGTGTAAAGGCCGTGAAGATGTGCTTGTGATGCTCCAACCCTTTTTTCCGAAATGTTAAGATCCAGGACGTTAGAAAGCCTAGGATATTCTCTTTGAGAAATAATTAATAATAATATCTAATAATGAATAATTACTTACTATTAATATAATTTTTTTCTTTCTTCACGTGTTACGGTTCCAGGGTACCCAGCGGAAGACCAAGTCTCCCTCGTGTGTCGATGGTATTTGTGAGGCTATACCTAACGAGTGGCCAGTTCTGTTGAGGTATATTTAGATGGAAAAACCTATAAGCGTGGTGTCTCGGATATGTACATAAGTTTTTAATTAAAAAACCCATTGGTACATGGCCGGGATCCGGGATAGAACCCGTGGTATTACCAGACGTCTTAATCATTGCTTATAAAATAGTTGAAAAGCGCTATATTATATGAGCAACAAGATAATAAATAATTGCCTTTTAAAAAAAAGTGTACCGACTTCAAAAATTATGCACTGAAAACTTTATTTTATTATTTTAGTTTTTTTCGTTCGCTGACTGAAAAGTGTACTTTGAAGTGTATAAAATTTGAACATTTGTCGATTTCTCCAGGATCCCATCATCAGATCAAACAAAAAAAATTTCCAAATCGGTCCAGGCGTCTTCAAGTAATCAGGGAACAAACATATAAAAAACATAAAAGATTTGAGATCCTCCTCCTCCTTTTTTTGAAGTCGGTTAAAAAAGAACGTGTGGCTTATTATAATTAAGAATTAAATATATTAAATTTAAATAAATATGAATTCTTAGAAAAACACCTTAGGTATGCGTAACGAAAATTTTCTCTATTCTGCCTAAGTAAGTTTTACTTTAAAAATAAGTGCTTTTAAGGCCATTATCATAAAAATATAATAGAATAAGAAACTCACGGACAAAGGCATTTAGTATAGAACCCCAAAACATAAATACTTTCACTAATAGAGTACATATATTTACCAAACTGTTTTAGCACTATCTCCTAATGAAACAGGTGCGCCCAAAATGTCTATAGAATTTCAATTTAGCTTAGAGCTTTGAACCTTTATTGAATACCTATAAATGAAGTTCGTCTACAAAATTGAATGAAAATCAAGTTAATTTATAGTTGGATTTTCGATTCGAGATACGAGTCGTTGAATACAGTTTTAACCCACAAACTCAATATGCATCTATCTATCTATCATCACGCCTTTTATCCCAAGAGGGGTAAATAATAATAATAATAAGCCATTTATTCCCAAACAATATTAAATTTAACAATAATTAATTATTACATGAACACACATTTAATTAAAATGTTTCCCTTATAAAATACAATAATAAAATTAATCACTAATAATAATAAAATTAAAACAGATATAATAAGTCGCAAATATAAAATAAATTGTCAAAAGTCCAATATCAAATAATGTAATAATGTGCAATAAATCTTAAAACTAAAGGGTTTGGGACACCCACTGACGGGTGTTTGTCTGTCTCCAGTCAAACGAGTCCAGATATGTCCTACAAACTGAGTGGATTTATTTTGTTTAAAGGGGTATACTTTCCAAGTGGTCCCATGGTCATCAGGTCAGGATCCGATGATGATATCATGGAGAAATCGAGAACTCTTCTTATAGGCACACTTGAAGCGATTTGGGTTTTTTATAGTGACTTGTGCATTTTTCAGTGCATAATTATTGAAGTCGGGACCCTTTTTTTTAAAAGGCAATTATATATTTATCATATATGTGCTCGGCGATTGTGTGTAATTTTAATTCCATCGATCAATAAATTTTTTATATGTTCAATAAAAGTAAACCTAGGCGTCCTCTGCCAGCATTTAGTTTCACTTCAGCCATACAAACTTTTTCGTAAATTTTTCATCCTTCATTGTTTCAACGTGTTTAGTCACAACATCGCTAATGACATCGTTCCGGATGCGGTTAATACTCATATATAAAACATACTCAATATCCAGGCTTTTAAAATATCTAATCCAATGTTTATCTTCGAATATTAAGACATCGAGAAACTGGATTGATTCTGGAAGATGAATTCTCCTGGAAGTTTTACGAGTATTAAACATGGACTATCATGTTTAGAAGCTGAGCTGAGAAAGTTTGCCACTTTTCATTGCGAATAATCTAATCCGTCAGACAAAATGATGTTTAAAGAATTGTGTAGAGTAAAATTATTTACAAAAATGTCGGCAGTAGCATAAATCTATCTCTAATAGATAAATTACAAGTATATTTATGTAGGAATTAAAATAGTTGTAAAGCCATATTGTACCCGTGCGAAGCTGGGGGCGGTGTCGCTAGTTGTAAATAATGTTTTTTTTTCTTTACGGGTTGCCTTTTGCACCTCCCGAAACCGTGTACTGTCCCAGGGTAAGCAGCGGAAGACAAAGTTTTTTTTATTTTTTTTTTTTATTTATTCTCTTAGAAAATTAATCTAAATGTACAATTCAAAATTCCGCCAAACTGCTACACAGTTTGTTAGCGGATATGCTCTCTTATATTGAACAATTTACATTGTCAAATCTACTGCTTAGGTACATAAAAAATACTAAGGTACTTAAATCTATAGTTTACACAAACATATTAGGTACTAAACTTTGAAAACCAAAACACTTAACCTAGCAACTAGCACAAGAAATTTACTTACAGTGAAACAAAATATGTACACAACTACCTACCTAACTACATACTATTTTTAATGAAATGCAACTTCATTTTGTAAGTTAGTATTTCACATATCCTGGTATGTTGCCCAAAGTAATTATTTACATTCAGTTCTTTGTATTTTTTAACCTTCTTACAATTTCTATGGGGTAAGCAGCTTTGTACCGATGGCTGTTTATTTTCCATGTAATTATATTGTTCTAAAATAATTTTATATTTAATTTTATTATTAATCGACATAATGTTGCATATTTTAAATAATTTATTATATTCTTTATTATTTTTATCGTTTAATAGGTATTTTAAGAAACACTTTTGTATATATTTTTTTTGGTCTATGTAAGATACGAATATAAGTCCATAACTGCTTACTCCATAATCAATCGTTGCATATGCTAATGCATAATATATTTTAAACAGTACGCCTCGGCTGACCATTTTATGCAAATAATAGAACCTACCTAGTAAGTCTCCCTCTTTTAGCCGATGGTATTTGTGAACTTAACGAGTGGTTAGTTCTGTTGAGGTATATTTAGATGGAAAAGTTTTTATCTATAAAAACCCAATGGTACATGGCCGGGATCCGGGATCGAACCCGTGGTCTGCCTAGTAAAGATCAGACATTTTATACACTCGGCCACCGACGCACATATACACGCGACGGATAGACAGACAGACAATCATTCTAAAAACAGTTAGTACATAATAGTATTTTTTAACTTAAACTCTATTTAGACAAGTACTAAACTTAGTTAATGCAAAGTTTATCTTGCCATTGAACTTGCAGCTTCAAAGTTATAATTTAACTTTGCAACAAAACTTGCGTTATTCGTCCAGAATACAACTTACTTATATTGAATAAGATTGTACAATTTTGGTTTGAAATGGAAGCATTTGAAGAGCTTTTGGTTGCAAATTGACCACATTTTGAATGCGACTTGAGCGCATATTAGCGGTAGGTTCCGTACCGTCAAATCTACCTCCGGAATAATAAAAATGTAAATACATTAAAATTAAATCCATGGACCACAATTTTTGAGGGAAAATTAAAATACATAATTATAAAAAAAAGTTGGTAAAAATAAAGCTTTTTGTAGGAGTATTTTTTATTTATTTATTAAAGTTAGATACGTTGTTAACGACTTTAAAGCTCATTATGTAACGTGAAATATTCCCTCAAAATCAAGTACACCACTTCATTAAATCTATTAAAAACTTGATAATTGAGGACATAATGTTCAAAGCATCGTGTATGAGAAATGAGAAAGAACACGCGAAATAGATAATTATTTCAGGATAATAGCAATTGGAATTCTATTGTCTTTGCCTACATAACTTAGGATATATGGCGTGATAAAAAGTTATTATAAATACGGGAGGTTCCGGGTTTAATTCCCACTCGTTCCAAAAAAATGCTAAGCACCAATTTTCTTTAAGAAAATGTGCTTTAATCGACTCCTCGTGCTTCGGAGGGCACCATCTAGGTCCATTAAGTGCAGCAACAGGCTTGCCAGCTGTTCTGTTGATTACTGGCAAAAAGTGGACACTGTTACTGGTGTCTCTGGCCAAATTGTAAAGTATAAAGGCCGTGTATGTGTGCGAAAGTTTTTATAATTCTTATTCTAGCACGCGGAAATAACGAACAGATTTTGATGAAATTAGGTATAGGCATCATTTAGGTAATTCATATTAAATGACTAGGTACTTGCCAGATCAAGTCTTGGCGGCACTGTCAATATATTAAATCCACGGGAACGATTTATTTCTTTGTTTCATTACCACGCGAGTGAAACCGCAGGAAAAAGCTAGACCATAAAACTTGAATCAGAGGTTATTTTGTATTGTACAGAACAATATGCAGCCGTTATATCCACATGGCGAGTAGTAAACCGCATTTCGGGAAATGTCAAATGAAAACTGTGAAAATTAAATTTTTTAGCTCGTCAGCGACAGTTATTGCATCGCAAATACACTTGTTTTTGTAAACCGGGTTTAAAATACTCTAGGTATATAGAGTGACCAGTTCTGTTGAGGTGTATTGAGATAGAAAAGCCTCTAAGTATAAAAACCCAATGGCCAATGGTACTTTGATGGTCTCTATATTTACACTCTGTAACTATTACTAGACTGTGGCGAGTAGCGCGGTGCAAAATAACCGTGTACAAAATGAAAATATCTTACGATTACAATCGTTTGACTAAAAGAGGGAGACTTGGTCTTCCGCTGGGTACCCTGGGACAGTAACACGATTCCGGGAGCTGTAAAGCAACTCGTAAAAAAAAAATATTTAAAAATCTTTCTTATTTACACAACACTGAAGCATACATAACAGTTTTAAATTCTTGTCTGTCCCAATGTTTGTCCAGAATAGGCTCCGAAACAGCTTGCCGATGGTATTTGTGAGACTATACCTAACGAGTGGTCAGTTCTGTTGAGGTATATTTAGATGGAAAAGCCTCTAAGTGTGGTTTATCGGATTATGTACATACGTTTTTAATTATAAAAACCCATTGGTACATGACCGGGATGGAACCGTGGTCCACTAGTTAATATCAGTTGTCTAAAATGCCTATACAAATACAAAATGCCTATACAAAGACGCAAAACAATCATAACTAATTAATTAAACATAAGGAAGTGTAGATAACTTGCATTCAAACTTCTGTAATATCTCAACTCCTGAAGTTAAGAGTTAGTTACTGTTAAACTTTACAGTCGCATATACGACTTAAATGTTCTGTCGCATGCATGTTGTTGCATAGTTGCATTCATTTTAAGTCAAAGTTAAGGCATTGTAGCAAAAGTTATCAGATTTTGTAGTTTTGAATTAATTTACAAAGTTGCTATACTAGGCTGTGCTGTGATGTCTTCGCTTGGCTTTGAGAGCTAGACACAGCTTAAGATAGAGTGAAGTGGAATTCCTTGGAGGAGACTTTTACCAAATACATAAGTGATAATTTAAATAGATTTTATAATAAGTAGTACTTATCTCCCAAATTACATTTTTTTTCTTTTTTTTTAAATATTATTTTCGTTTTAACTTAAGGACTGTTGCTCTCGGTCATCTTGTATCTGTCAAAATATGGCAAATCTCAGTTAATCCTGGAAAGGTAAGTTTATTTATACAACATATCCTTAACACACAGTTGATAGTTATTATTTTAAATTGGATTGAGTCATATTTTTATTATTTAGGCTTCTAAATAGCCCTAGTTTCCAAAACGAGCCTTGGTTTTGCATTTTGGAAACTACGGCTCTTACTCTTATGGCTAGAACTCTTAATAATCAAAATATGGCTCCATCCAATTTAAGGAAATGTTGCATAAATAAACTGGATTAACTGAGATTTGCCATATTTTTGACAGCTATAAGATGACATTGACAACCGCCCCTTAATAATTTGATCGGAGTGACTTTTGAAGTATTAGATAATTTTTTATTGTAATTTTGTATGGAATTAAATAAAGCTTTATTATTATTATTATTATGTAACTCTAAATTCACAGGCATAATACCCGGTCCTTTGTAAGGCTTGCATGGGGACATAGGTCCAACACGTAGAGGCCCTTTTAGAGTGTTTAATCTAAAGTGTTGTGACTAGCACCCGTCGGGACCTATCTCTGGTTGCATCAAATACAATGCGCTCACAGACAGGCCCCGTCAGGTGCCTGGACTATTGCTGAGATAAAATTAAATTAAATTCGGGCTATTGTTTTGAGATGTTAAATGGATTGGTTTATCAAGTTTATTGGTTGAGACTACGGTCACCTGCAGATCATATATATCATTCATCTCATGAAACGTAAAATTGGCAGGTGGTGACTCGCCGTTTACTAAATGGGCCTCCTAAAACAACCACCATTTTTAAGCATTTCTGCCGGCAGTAAGACAGGCAACATTGGTGTAAGCGGCTGGGGGTGTCGAGAGGTGTGACACCGGTTTCACATATAGCTTCCCCGTTATTACGCCTTTAGACACTTCCACCCCCGAGCATAATACATAATATTATACTCTAACGACTCCACCCTGGACAACCATTATTATTATTTATTATTATGTAGGATAAACACACGGATAGAATAGACTTTTATGAAAAAAATATTTTTTCCCTGGATAGAATATTACAACGATAATGGAACGTCTCCAAGGTACCATATGATTTTTATTTGTTTATTTGTATAATATAATTATAATGAATATTTAAAAATACATATAAAATTTACGTAAAAATTGTAATGTGCCTAAGATGATATACAATGGTGTGCCAAATATGAGATATTTTTAAATTTTTTATCGACCCGAATCAAAATTTATCGTACTCATAGATACGCGTCCAGTGAATCCAAGCTGTGAATGCTGTTCGCAAAAAAAGAAATGGGGTACCTGAAAGCTGCAAAACAGTTAGGAGTTCCAAAAAAAAATTGTATTTTTGAATTGTGAACACCCTTATTAGCTTAACTGTAATTTTAGCTACAATGTGAAACACCTGTAACAACATTGTCTGTTGTCCATATTGAATAGAACAGCAGCCTAATTGCGTAACTTGAAAGCGATCCAATCACTATAATTTTTTTACAGATACAGATAATAGTCGAATTTAGCCCCGCACTTTTCGAAATGTGTATTTTTGTTAATTGTTCTGCATTGTGCTGCGTTTGTGCCGTACTGTACCGCAAAAATCAGCTCAATATCTCAAACCGTTTTTGAGAAAAAAAATTAAAACGCAGGTGGCAAGCAGGTCCCCCCCGGGGGTGCCCGCCTTGTCGTGGCGGGGGGGCTTAGTAACCGTGGTAGTGCTCGTCACACTATCCACGGTGAAGCTAAGCGGCACCCGAGGTGGAGCCGCTGCGCAGGGGTTCTGTGGATTTGGCAGGGCTCTTCGCGCATGCGGCTGGAGGCGGACGCCGGTGACGCTTGCGCTGCCGGTCGAAGCATGACCCGACTGCACTTTCCATCGCAGTCGGGTCGCCGCGGTCTCCGGTGGCGGTTGAGGGGGAAATCAACCGCTGCTCAACCGGGGACCAAGGTGGAAGGCGCAGCAGTTTGTACTCGCTGCTGCGCCAGCTCTGGGTAAAACCAGAGCGAGATGGGGCCTTACGGCCACCCGGCGGCGGGTCGCGGAAGAATGCTATGGCCCGCCGACTAACCGGCGTGATGGAGTACCGTGGGGTTTTAGTGGGTTAAAGTCCCACATAACCCGTTCCCTCACCCCCGAGGGCGCGGGTATGCATGATGCATTTCCCCACGTAAAAGGTGGCAAGCAGGTGTTGATGACTGTTGATGAAAGAGCCCTTTATCGATAATTAGTATGGTGATAAACTATTCCCAATTTCTCTGTAAATAATCCACCTGTGTGAATGTAATTTAGCATATAATTACTTATTCAATATATTATATAATATTAAGTGAAATAGCCGTTATTTTTTCAATTGGTTTTATTGGTGGTAAAATAAAGGATTATTTTGTCCTTGTTTTCTCTTTCATAATCCATCACAAAGCTCTTAATTTTTGTACAGCGCTGTTATACTACCTATATACATCGCGTTTTTTGTAACTTATAGAAATTTCAAAATAAAAATTATTTGAACCAATGGAAATGGAACATAGTTTTATGTTATACGTCAAATACAAAGAACACATTACTATCAGGAAGAGTTGGTCCCGTTGGACTCGCGGATGATATATTAGTAAAGCTGCACCAACTTCCAGTTCCGGAGAGCTTTCCCTCTTTGGAAACAAAACTTTGCTTTATAGCTTATTCTTGTTCCGGTTTTGTTACATTTTTTTTGAGAATTTTTACGATTTCTAGGTGTATTTTTTTTTGCTTTTTTTTATTTGGTAAAAAAACTTTACAATTTTAAATAATAATTAACATTTAAAATCTATTTTACCATTTGCAGAACTAATAATAATATTTTTTAAATCTTATTTAAAAATTTTTCAATAAAAAGACAAGTCAAAAAAATACACTTAGAATATTAGAGAGCGATTTTAATGAATTAAAAGATAAGAGTAGGTATACGCGGTATAAGTTTGACAATATCAATAACAATACCTATTAGTAAAAGATTATATTGCTGTTAGATAACGATGAAAGTAACAATGTCCACATTTAACCAAAAGAAGTATGGAGGAGGTTCTCGGTTCAATCAAGTTGACTACCTGATTCTGTTCTAAAGGATTTTTTTTCTAATAAATGTGCTGCGACATGCTTGCCACCTATTTTGTTTAATAGGGCATCTCGCTAAATGTGGGCATTGTTTCCAGTAGGTTATCTATGGCAATGCTGCACGAAATAAAGGATTTAAAAATCAATAGATATAGGCCGCTGGACTTTTCTGTATCGATTTTATTTCACGTTGTATTGTGTATTTTTTTTTGTTTGTTTTCAAGTTTATTTTATAATAACTATGAAATATTCACACAATTTCACTACATTAGCATTCAAAACCTCACAACATTTTCAACTTTTCAGTAACGTCCAAGCAAAGTAGTTATGACAAAAAGCTTACCCCCACATCAAGCTGTGAGCCCTCTAAACCACTTTCTCGCGAAATCCTCGGCTTTCAACAATTTGCTTCATCACGCGGAATAATGGTGCGGGCCTTTATCCCGAGAGCTCATGTGTGAATTGAGGGACTTTTCCTTTTTCACACTTCTATAATATCTGCTTATTTGTACTTCGATAAGTTCATGGACATAATATAAGAGAAGTGCGGCTGTCAAACTGCGATATGGGCATCAAAGTTGATAACAAAGAAGATAAATGCTTATTGAGTATTGTCAAATGCAAAAGTGATCTTATCTATACTAATATTACAAAGGGGTTATTTTTGTTTGTAATGAACAAACTCAAAAACTGATTCTAAAAAATCTTTCACGAATAGAAAGCTTGAGTGACATAGGCTATATTTTATATTGTTCGAATATATCCATGGGCAGAGCCGGGGGGGCGGAAAATCTAGTGTTATATATGTTTGTAATTAATTGTCTAGATTAGTGAAATTTAGAGCTAGGTAGTTTCTAATTTGGCACCAACCGTCTTCAAATTCAACGGCGAAACGAAATATTTAATTATTTCTTGCTTTTCAGCGAACAATGTTTAAAGTCGGTATACTTTTTTTAAGTTAATTTATTTTCCCTTTTAATTGATTTTGCTGTTAATAACATCATAATAAAATATCATTACAAAAATAAATTATCAAAATCGTCATACATTTCATTGAGTTTCTGAAACACTACTGAACCAATTTTCACCAAAACAAAAATGGGACCAACCCGACATTTGTAACGTGATCCCTAGGGAATTTGCAATTTAAGGTATCATTATGCCAAATGTCATAAATAGACAAACTGACACTAACAGTAGATTTTGTCTAACCCCTGTACATTTTTTACGCGGTCATGCTTGCAGTGCAGGAGAGATATCTTGTTTAGGTAGCTAGTATTGGTATTTTTTATATATTTTTAAATTGCATGGGATGAAATAGCATCAAGTGCCTTAGCTTTTACATAATTTAATTTTAGTTGTAGGACTAAATAAGCAATATAACACCATCTTCATAATAGAGGTTGAACAGAGATGCCAAAATAAATCAACGATATTATTTAACTTTTTCTAATTTTCCTCCTACTTTGATACGTAAAAACTTTCGCTCCGTCATTACATTGATGCGAAAACTTCCGGACTCAGTCAATCGTACAATTCCAATAACCATTAACAATATTCCTTGTACTTTCATCGTTATCTAACGGCAATATAATCTTTTACTTATAGGTATGTTATTGATATTGTTAAACTTATACCGCGCATATCTATGGATTGGGCTAGAAATTCGAGTTTGATTTTTGTATGAAATGTTTTTGACTTAGTCATTTTGTAGCGGTCAAATATTATAAAAAACCAGCCAAGTGCGAGTCGGACTCACGAAGGGTTCACTCAGGTCAGATGGTCACTGACAATGGAAGTTGTTCGGAACTACGAATAAGGAAATACTCGTAGGTTCGGAAGATAAAGGTGACAAAAAGGTCAATGGAGCGTAGCCAATGTCCAAATAAGACAGAAGACAAGAGTGGTGGACATTGGAACTAGAATTCCGACACTGAAGTGGAGATGGGCAGGACACGATGGTAGATGGACGACAAGAGTTACTGAGTAGAGACCTAGAATGGGCCATAGAAGTGTCGGCAGACCACCAGCGAGATGGAGTGAAGACATCGTGAAGAGAGAGAGGGTAAAGCGTGGAGGAGAACTGCGGAGGATAGGGAGAAGTGGCGCAATGCTGAGAAGGCCTACGTCTAGCAGTGGACGGACACAGGCTGAAGAAGAAGAAGAAGGTCAGCAACAACGCCGAATAAAACACGTTTCTTGTATGGCAACCCCCTTTAGTTTTTAGCCTTATTTTATTTTTTCAAGTATGTTCCTATTACGGTTTAAAAGATACAGCCCTGTGAAGGACGGATGGATGGACGGACAGCGGAGCTTAAGTAATGGGTTTCCGTTGTTACCTTTTGGGTACGGAACCCTAAAAAGAGACATAGTAAAACTTAAAATTAAAACTATAAGTCTAAAATAAATAATTGAGATGTATGCCCACAAGTGATGTTCTAGCACACTTGCTACATTGCCGTGCTGAATGGCTAAGCATATTCCCCAGATAATACTGAATAACTAAAATCCTGAAAGTCTCATACACTGAAAAGTAATTACAAGAATTTATTCTACAGGAATTGTTACCTACCATAAATCAACGTTAATTTGAGCGGAATTCTGCTTCGATTCGTGTTACACCGACTCATTAATAAAGTCCCCGCACCTGGTATTTGTCTTGCCTAACAGCAAACAAAGTATGTAATTAAGCAAAATGTAAACTCAAGCTTTCGCAAACGGATTTGCTTGCTTCTTAGTTTGTAAGAGTAGATATTATAATGTATGTAGTGATTATCTCTTCTAATTCAACTTTCTTCCTTAGATTTCGGTATGTAAAGTAAAAACTAGTACATGTTTAAATAAAAAGGAGAGAAAACAAAAATATTCAAATTAGTTTCTCAAAATAGCTTAATCTTTGAGACAAAAATAAAAAACATACCTTAGAATCTAAGGCCTAGATTTTACTTTACATACCGAATTATTTGAGACAGTTTTTTTAAAGGGTTGTACTAGCCCCTATACCACTGTATTTTTCTGTCGTTTTATTGTCGCAAAGGATTTTACGTAATATGATGATTATGCTAAAATACATACATAATAATTATAAACAATGATTGGAAACACTATGTTCCCGCAAATTAGATATCATAGATCGCCTTTTCCATTTAAAACATCATAATTAACTATTTTTCTAGAGCTCTGTCTTGCGACACAAAACGATACCAACAAAACCTAAGGTAACTTATTACTGCGCACCTGGTCAGTTTAACTGGTCAAAGAGTTTTTTATCCCGGAAATCCTTTGGGCTAATATCCTATGTCACATTTAAAAATAAACCAGCGGTTATTTTAAATGTCATAGATTTTGTAAAATTCTACCCCAGAATATAATACCTAATATAGTACCTACCTACTGTAATTTTCATAAATCATGGATATCCTATAGTTTATGACGACCTAGTTTTCATCAAATATTGGTTGATGATATATCGCACAAACTTCAATGACACATCCAAAGAGAGCATTCACGTAAAGGATGATAAATTACTTACATAGCAATACGAAGCTGTTTTGATAGAAATGATGGGTAAATCCTCTTTGTAGTTGTCCATACAAACAGGATATTTGTGGTTTCGATAATACATAGATTATAAAACTTTTTAAAAAGTATACATACTTCAAAAATTGTTCAATGTAAAGCAAGAAATAATTAATTAAATAATTTGTCGTTGAATTTGAAGTTGGATGGTGCCAAATTAGGCTACAAAAAAAACTCTTATTTATTAGTGTAGAGTATCGTTTCCCAAAGTGGTCTATATGGACCCCCAGGGGTCAATTTCTACTTGCTGAAGGATCCACGTCAGCGAGGACAATGTTTTACGGGGGTCTAGAGAAAATAAAAAAAATCTAGCAAGGGGTCTACGGCGAAAAAACGTTTGGTAACCTCTGGTGTGAAGCTAGTTTCTAATTTGGTACCAACCGTCTTCAAATTCAACGACGAAATATTTTATATAATATTTCCCTTTCAAGTGATATACATTTCATTAAGTTATGACTTACATTTCGTAAAAAATCAGGATTTTGAAAACTTCTGAAAAACTATTGAACCAATTTTTACCAAAATAATATGGTGATGATTAAAAAAGAGAAAAAAACAATTGACGGAGAATTCGGGTAACATATACGACAAAAAACCTATCACTGTACTGTAAGATTTCTGAAGAATATAATTTTTGTAATAGATAACACACTATGTATATAAGTCCTTTATTGCCTGAAACACATGAGCAACCTAGTTCAGGCACCTGTATTTTTTATCTAAGTTTATTATTATGATCTATATTTTCAATAAATATTTTATTATTATTATTTATTTATATTTATCACCGAATTGAAAACCTCCTCCTTGTTTGAATTCGGTTAAAAATGGCGTCGGTAGTTCAAGGCAAGGGCTTGGACTTGGAGGTTCCGTATTAAATTTTTACTCCATTCAAAAAGCTATGCACCAATTTTCTAAAATAATAATTTGGCAACATCCTAGGGCGCCACTAGCCTCAGTTAAAAATTGCTTCATTACTTTGTGTTATAGTGGAAATTGTTATTCATTAATTCAGTATAAAAAGTTCAGTTTAAAAAATTCCGATATGAAATGTAAAAAAATAAAGATTCCAACGAATTGAAAACCTCCTCCTTCTTTTTTGAAGTTCGGTTAATTAATGTTATACAGTGTAGTAACAAGTAAAAAAACTGATCGTTACGTGACGGAAGTGACGTCATACTTAGACATCAACTTATCGCCGTATTATTGCGTACCTACAGTAAAAATTGTAGGTCAAATAATAAGTAGTACTGCGTTCATATGAGAACGGATGCCACATTTATGCCAGAATCATTGAAAATATTTTAGCATTAGTACTTCAATCTACTAGATACTCGTACTTTGGTAGGCACGCAAAGACGGCTACCGCACTTATTTCATTACAAAGTGACAATTGACTAAATGTAGATAATGTTACGAATACCTCTAGTCACACAGCGCAAGAAGGTAATAACAATTCATGTTCCCTTATAATAAAAATAAAATGAATCTACTTCTGAGGAGTTATCTTTAGCAATGTTTTATTTTTCTTGTCATGTAATGTAACCAGTCATTCTCACTTGAAAACCCGACAAAGAAGTGGCTGAGATTGCATGCAGCAGCTTCCAGTGTCGGATTTAGCTGACAAGGAAACATTAAGTTAGTTTTCTACTCACAGATTTACACTTTTGTAAATCGATCTCACTTTACAATCACCGATGACATCAAATGCTAAGCACCAATTTTCTTTAAGAATATATGCCTTAACCGACTGACTCCTTGTGATTCTGATATTTACGTCTGTTAAAGAAGTGACACAACTAGCTCCATTAAGAGCAGCAACAGCCTTGCCACCTGTTCTGTTTAATATGAACAACTGGCAAAAAGTGGACATTGTTACACTGGTCTTTGGCTACATCGCAAGGTATAAAGGCCGTGAACGTGTGTTTGTTTTGTTTTTGATGCCACACAATTCCCGAGTAGGTATTTTTCGGTCCCATAGTAACTATGGAAGTAATATTTTAAAGTCATCTTAATTAATTCAATGATTATCTTTTGGGGCGTCGGCTCCTAACTGAGAAGTCGTGGGTTCGATCCCCACATCCGACCACGTACCAATGGGTTTTTATACTAAAAAAATCTATGTACATTATCCGACAAACCGTACAAAGAGGCTTTTCCATCTACATACCTCAACAGAGCTGGCCACTCGTTAGGTATAGCCTCAAAAAATCTTCGGCTAAGTGAGGA
Organism: Nemapogon koenigi; assembly: GCA_963924495.1. Lineage (NCBI taxonomy): Eukaryota > Metazoa > Arthropoda > Insecta > Lepidoptera > Tineidae > Nemapogon > Nemapogon koenigi. Next base: position 6,212,491 of record OZ004644.1, on the reverse strand, counting down.
AGACTTCGTCTTCCGCTGGGTACCCTGGGGCTGACAACGGTTCCCGGGAGCTGTAAGGCAACCCGTGAAGATTTTATTTTATTTTATGTGGAGCTGGCCACCCGTCAGGTACAGTCTTACAAATTCTATTGGCTAAAGGAGGAAGTCTTTGTATTCTTAAATGAAATATATCATACTTATGGCCGTTTTAATCAAACTTTTAAGCAATTTCTTAATCAAATAGTGGTGAAAACTGCCTAACTTCATGTAACTAAAAACATTATGAAACTACTACTAAAATCTGAATAGATCTAAACATCATTAGCCTAGCGTGTTTTACCTAGATATGGATTTGATATATAGCTGAGAATAACACAATCTGAATTTTCAAATTGCTAAAAAATCTCTCAACTTCTCTACGTACGTAAGTTTCCGCAAACGACTCCCCAATGATACATTATTTACGAGTTTCAAGAATGAGCAGTTAAGAATTTTTATATATATTCTGAGGTGCATTCTTTTGCTTTGTGGTCGTAAGAATGAATGATGCCGGGAGCAAGCGTCTGGCAAGGTGTGAATGAAGATTTACCTTTGCAAATTCTTTGAGAAATTTTTGCTTTTCATTTCAACTTAGATGATTGTACGTGGTAATACTTGTTTCAAGAATATCTTAAATAACGCAATCTTTTAAAGTTCTGTTGCTTCGTCCCAGGAGTGTTATTATACCCGCTTTATGGTTAAGATGAGCGTAAAATTCAACAATAAGCAGGGAATTTATTAAACTTTAACTAAATTTCGTTTAAAATTTTATAAAGTTTCTAATAAATAATACTATAATTATTCGAATATGTAAAATATGTCCTTTGTCGGACAGCGTATATGAGAATATGAATGTTTAGGTGTACTTTTATTAAACACAAGCTTCTGTCCGCGGTTTCACCCGCGTGGTAATATAGCCAAAAATTAATAATCCCATGGCTGTAATTTGCCCCTCTCCCGCCTGCTTTCGCGGCATAAAAAGTAGTATATTTCATTCTCAGATTCCTAAACTACCACTATGCAAAAAATTATGTCGATTTCGTGAAAAACAAAAACAAAATTAATCTATTTGACACAGAATATTATAGGAATTACTACGTGTTGTTTAATTCTAAATTAGTTTTTGGGACACGCCTTTTATACCATGAGGGGTAGGCAGAGACTATCGAATGGAAAAACCTATCCAGTAGATACAAAATTCATGTCAGTATACCTTCCCAAAAAATAATGTTGACCATTGGACATTATTTCAAAAGGTATCATATGATATTATTATATTTGAATTTGGTCTACCTACCTCGCTATAGAATTAACCACGGAGTATGCATGGCGCATTTGCGGTTAGTGTTCAAAACCACATTTTCACATTATCCTTGTATTGTATTTCACCTGTTGTTATATATTTAATTCATACTATACTGAAAAATATTAGCTGATATTTTTTGAGTTCGATTTTTTTAAATAAGCAAATGACACTCACGCTGCTTAACAAATGTTATTGGTTTCATAGTCACTTATATTCTTATTATTCTTTATAGGATCCATTTCTACATGAAAATGTTTAATTAAGGATTTTTTGAGAACTATGTGACTACAGAATCAAGAAAAAACCTTTCATTGTTATTGTGGTTAGTGAAGTGAAGGCTGTTTCATTGGTTACTTGATCCGTGCCCACTCACTCGAAACGTGAGAACGGGTGCCAGTCAAATAGGTGATAGAGCACGGCTGGCTGAATTTCCTGAACTTTTTTTAAATCAATTTTATAGAATACAGAACGGTTTTATTTCATTATCTAATTTGATGAAATGAAGCGAGAAAAGTGTACAAAAATCGAAAGACCCTATATGAGATGGATCGTGAAGGTATTGTATGTCATTTGTTTGCCTAACACTGCCTATAGGTTGCCTATTCATGGCATTGCTTTATTTATTCATGTTTGATTCTATAGTTCAATTCAATTCAATTCAAAATATATTTATTTCGTAGGTACACAAGGCACACTTGAAACAGTCAATTAGAAATACAATACACTTTTGAATTAGCAGATTAACAGTAAAATACAATTTATATAATAAAATGTCTAAATAATATGTCACTAAAATACAATTACAATTAAAAAAAACAAAATTGAAACATAAAATCGATAGTTAAAAATTAATTTATATGCCTATCTAATTATTGAAACGAGACAGCCTGCCAGAACGATCACAAGCTATGCCCACGGATGCTTATCATCCAAGTACTCAGATATCTTATAATAACTTTTGTTAATTAATTTAAGTTTTATTGTAACTTTGAATGCATTAAATGGTAGATTTTGTATGTCAGAGGGGACCTTATTATAAAATTGGATACATAACCCCTTATAGGAATTTTTGATTTTGTGAAGTCGACTATAAGTAAAAGTAAAAATATAGTGAATTCACTCTACCATATAGTATACTCAATTCATTTGGTGCGGGGTCATAGAATATATGCATATACCATATTCACATTATATGATTTGTTTCACTTAAGAAAGTCAGTATCATTATTGATGCATTTTCTCCTTTGACTCTGTATCAGATTCCATGACTCGCTGCCGTGTTTATATGGGAAATAATGAATAGATATTAATTTTTAATTAAAGGGTTAGTACCACCGCTAGTACCATCAATGCCTATCAATGTGTAATTATTGCGATTTTTCAAAGAATTGGAACCGTATCTTATATTTTAGCATTTCATATTTGACGTATTACTAAAGAGCTTTTATATAGGTCAAATAGACGCCACACAATGTGTTGTTTTGTTGTCCTCACATTAAAAACTGTTTTTTTTAAATTAAAAACCACACATGTTGTTAGTAATTCCAATCGGCTTACCTTATTTAAAATTTCCTTAAGAAATAAATAGTATCCGCATCACAAACAAATTTCATGTCACGTTACGGGTGCTTGATGAATGTCTACAGGGAAGAGTGGTCAGTTTTTAATCGCGCTTGTAATATGCAATTTAGTAATTTAACGTGTTTATTTACATCCAAGAGTCGAAGAATAATTATTAAAATATGTAACAAAAATGTTGCAAAATTTATTGAAAGTTTTTTTGATTGATGATGTCCAAACTTTGTGGCCAAAAAATAGAAGGAGCTAGAAACTCATAGAATATTTTTATATTCCGAAAGGATAAAACCTTATAAAAATAAACCGTATATCATATAAGCTTCCTCATATTAGAATAAATTGAGTTTGTACTACATTGGCATTGAATGGAATTACACTTTAGCAAATATTTGCTACAATGTCTGAATATGTAGATTCTGTGAAGGGAAAATTTCATGAAATATGCGACACCCTTGTTTATAGCGTGGTCGGAATTCCGTTTTAGTCACACAGCATTCCCTGAATATTTTTAGGCTTTATGACAACTGTTTTCGACAATAGAATGTAATATAAATTGTATATATATATGAATTGTACTTTATTTTATGAAAGGATATTATGCTTGTCTGTAGAGTCACTATGACCAATTTTAATTCCGTATGAGAAAAAACATCTTTGATCAAAAAAATATACTAAAAATAATAATATTTGCAAGTTGTAAGTTTGAATGTAAGGGGTAATCTAAAACTACTGAACCGATTCTAAGAAAAAGCTACAATATCGGTGAGTGACATATGCTATTTTTTACTGTTTCGGGCGGAATGCTAGTTAGAAAATAAACAAGAGGCACAAGAAATAAAATAAATATAAAAACTATATATACTTATTTTGACCCTGGGGGCACACAATATCGGTTTACAACAATTTTTACTCGTACTAATATAATCTCTGAAACTACTAATCCAATTCTAAAAATTCTTTCACATTATCCCTGGTTGCTATAGGCTATATTTTATTTTGTTCGAAATTATCCACGGGGGAAACCTATATAAATCTATAAAATCGTTCAAAAAAAAAATCTTGACGGGTTACCTTACAGCTCCTGGGAACCCTTGTCGGCCCCAGGGTACCCAGCGGAAGACAAAGTCTTCCTCACTTAGCGGAAGAATTTTTTTTGAGGCTATAATACTTAACGATTGGCCAGCTCTGTTGAGGTATGTAGATGGAAAAGCCTCTTTGTACGGTTTGTCGGATAATTTTCTTCTTCTTCTTTTGATATATGGCAACAGTGCTGACTTTCGTCGCAATTTCTGCCAGTCTCCAGTGTTTAATCTTGTGCAATACTAAGCCGATAAATCGGTAGCTAAGATTATCCCGCCGACTGTGATATGTCTTATTAATCACTGACTAATCACAACCATCACAGCGCGGCCGGGATTAAACCGGATTCCACATCACGCCATGACGAAAACGCGTGCGGTCGGCGCCATGACCGGATGTGGAATCTCGGATTATTTTAATATAAAAATCCATTTGTACACATCCATTTGCACACATGGTCGGTTGTGGGGATCGAAACGACGACGCCTTAAAATCGTTCAGATAATGTAAAATTGCCATTTTTTTGTTTCACTGCAGGTGTCTATAAGTTGCACTATTATATGAGTATACCAAGACATATAAAACCAACCCCTTATGTCTTTAATAAATATTTATAGCTGCCTGCTGGACAAAGGCTCTATAATTATGTTCAATATTTGACCCCAATCAGGCCCGCAAGGCAGACACAATCAGTCAGTCTCGGATCACTGGCCACGACGCGACGCTCCATTTATCACGACTCAACTAACGGCATGCCTTTCCCAAAATATATGACAAAATATTTATATATTCAGCCCCTTTTTATCCTGGGAACTAAGTTATTCAGAATAGAGGCATATTTGACTATTTTGGTTTATCTCCGTGAACAAGGCGGGTGAGATTGACACTGTTTTCCTTTTGGACTTTCTAATAAAAAGAGGTGAAGTAGCTATTTATTTCTCTTTGAAAATATTTATATTCAGTATCTACCGAATGAATCCTGTCTTAACTAAATATTATAAATGCGAAAGTGTGTTTATTTGTTTATTTGTTTGTCCTTCTTTTACGAGAAAACAGGACAACGCATCGACGTGAATTTTTGTGGCCGAGTGGACGGATTCGATCCCGGATCCCGGCCATGTACCAATCATGGGTTTTTTATAATAAAAAACTTATGTACATAATCCGACAAACTACACTTAGAGGCTTTTCCATCTAAATATACCTCAACTATAGGTGCACAAATACCATCGGTTAAAAGAGGGAGACTTGGTCTTCCGCTGGCTTCTCTGGGACTGTAACACGGTTTCGGAAGCTTATAAGGCAACCCGTGAAGAAAGAAATAGTAGATTGTATCACAAGGGAGCAAAATAGTATTTTTACGGCGAGGGCGCTATTTTGAATACAGAGCGGTTTCTAAAGTAGAATCCTAAGCATAGCGAGGTATTCAAAGTACACCGCCCGAGGAAAAAATAATTTTGAGGCCGAGTCATACACTCTTCTTTTCATCCCCCTCTATGAGACAAATAAATAAGAGGCGCTTTTAGGTACAACTCATGAATATATTTATTTGAAGTCGTATTAGTATATTTATTTAATAAGAGTCATACATTCAAATTAATCAAACTTAGGGCTGAAAGGTACTGTCAACCTAACAACATCGTACTATAGATTGGTATAGAAATATTTGCTATCTCTGTCATCTGTATATGGCGTGAAAGAGATGACGATACGCGCCATTAGTATTGGCTAATTTTTCATAGCCCTAATATTTTGTTCTAAGTTACGCCAGTCTGGTAACAACTTTTCAATTATTTCGAATTGTCAACAATCCGTAAACAAAGAGGATGATAAGTAGATTATTTAATTTATCCGGAGCATCGCCCATCTTAGTTCTTACCTGCCAGTCACTTTATTCATTCATATTTGCGTTCAATCTAGTTGGTCGCGGGAACACTATAATGGGGCCCACACACTACACATAATTGTGTGCGTCCTAGCATACACTAACGGTAGACGCAGGAAGATGTGTAATCTGTGGGGGGTTTTATTAGAAACAACATTCATGTTCCAAATTCAAAACTCATTATTGCCCGCTATAAAAGTCTCTTGGAGAAAAGACTCACTTTGCTCGCACTTATTGAGGAACAAAGCGTCGCAAAAAAAATATATGAGATAACTTTAAATACACTAAAACTGTAACAAATTATATAATAATTCCTACCATATTTGGAACTACAGCCGTGATGCTATAGATAGATAGATAAATTCTTGAAAAAATATCATAATCTAGTTTATCATTTTAGCCATTATACTCCACCTGGTATTTGAAGTCAGGACACTTCGTTTTTCATGTGTATATCTTTTCATACGAATAAACATGTATATGTACATTAGTTAAATAGAAGCTTATTCTCAGAATTTATTGTTCCGGATGAAGCATTATCGCCTTCACAGCTCGCAGCACCCGATTCATTTCATTGGAAGCCAGTTATACTAAAATTACATCAATATAATGCTAGAAGCAAACGTAGCTGTATTTTAAATTGAAAATATCGGCATTGCAGGTGTATTGGGTTTGTATTTTTTTTTACTTTTGATATGTTTCTAGACCAGCATTTTTGAGGAGGTCTTGCTACAAAGCTAAACTTAATTATAGACAACTACCTACTTACTTATAAATTATTTACGCAGATATCGTATCAGTTAATCAATAATTAATGCAACAATTCATACCCATATTATAATTTGTTGTGTTTAAACAATCTCTAAAATTATTGTATTGTGAAAAACTAGAAATGACTTAAGGAGACGCCTCATAACTTTTGTCCCATACAAATTACATGCTTCACGATTTCTTAAATTACGCGATAACTTCATTACTTTGAGTATTTACCAAAGGAGACGTGAAGCGTTTAAATCACCGAACAACTTTTTCTGCCACTTTTTGGCGGGGGAGGGAGGTAAACGCCTAGTACTAGCCCCTGTACCACTGTATTTTTTGTCGTTTTATTGTCGCAACGGATTTTACGTTATATGATGATTATGTTAAAATACAAACATAATAATTATAATTAATGATTGGAAACACTAAGTTTGACGCCCTAGATCGCCTTTCCCGTTTAAAACATCACAATTAACTATTTTCCTAGAGCTCTGTCTCGCGACACAAAACGAAACCAACGAAATCTAAGGTAACTTATTACTGCGCACCTGGTCAGTATAACTGGTCAAAGGGGAAAAAATTGGCGAAAGGGGGAGCCCGTCTATGGCCCCTCCATAGGCTTAGTACTCTATGCTTCATTATGTCTTAGTTTAGAAATTTAAATAGCATACGAAAGATAAATATTTTGGCATAGTATGATTTTTTTTAAATATGAATATCATTTACACCTAAGTTTTATGAAACCCTGAAAGTCATCAATTTCACGCGTATTTTCAACCGTATTTACGACTCGATTTCTCTTAATATATTTACTAAAGTACCATTTTATCGTATTTATCCCATAGATAATTTCACATACTTTATGAAAACATATATATAACTTGCTAGTTCTAATAGTTTTTGGATAATACTGGAAGAGCATTATGTCGGTTTTGTGTATTTTCGCAAGACCGATTTCTTCTGAAATCGTTCTTTCTCATGTTTCTGGTACGTGAATCTTGGCCTATCTTATCCTTGGTTATTTTATCGATTCTTTTTGCAGTGTATCTCTCTAACAACTTTTTAAAAGAAATATCAACGAAATAAGCCGCGCGGTTTACTGAGTTCATTGCGCAAACAAGCACCCCTCGGACATCTTCTGATAAATAGTGAAGTCTGATTTAGTAAACTTTTGTGAAGGACAGGCTTATTTCCAACTGTTTTGAAAATATGTGTGGCCACACCGAAACAAATTTCAGGTAGGCACAAATAAGAATTTAGTTAAAAATTTCGCTAACCTACTTTGTCTTCGGACAAAGACATGTCAAACGAAACAATTTTCTGATCTTTTTGAAGAAATGTTGAGCAAAAATGTGTTGTTTTACGAAGTTTATTAAGATTTACTTTGATCTTAAAGTAGGTAAAGTTATCCTTGATGTCCTTAAATTCCTTCCAGAGTGACGCTTCTAATAATATTAATTAACAATTACAGAGATCGGCTTGTTTATTTACTAACACTTGTCACTTAATTAAGAGAGCTGTTAGGTAAATAAATATTTTGTTACCTACATTTATTTACTGTGTCAAATTTAATTAACTTACTAGAAAAACTATACTTTTATTAATTGATTGATAAAAGTATAGTGGCTGATTTTCCACCTATTATTATGTTTTAATGTGAACATCGATTTCGTACAAGGTATGGATTTAAGTATTGTTAGTGTCTTTTGCTATTTATCTATCTATCTATCTTTCATCACGCCTTTTATCCCAAGAGGGGTAGGCAGAGACAATCGAATGCCAGTTACGAATCTGACATACCTCTTTAGCTTCTTTTGTATTCATCATACCTTTCATACATGCTCGGTGATTGTGTGTACTTTTAATATTTCCATCGATCAATACATTTTTTATATGAACAATAAAAGTACACCTAGGTCATCCTCTGCCAGCAATTGCTTTGGCTTTAGCTATATAAATCTTTTTAGTCAATCTTTCATCCTTCAATTTTTCAACTACTTTTCTTCATTTTATTCACAACATCATCTTTCACTCCGCATTATTCTCTAATGACATCGTTCCGGATACGGTCTATATGATTTATATCACACATTCTTCATTAAGAACGCATTTCCACTGCATTTATCTTACTTTCATGCTTCTTATTCCATACTCAAATATCGCTTCCATAAGTAAGTGATGGAACTAAAATAGCATTATGTATAATATGTATATTATTAATTTTATCTTTGGCTACATTTTCTTAAAATTATTTTACTTTTATAGTCACCGAACTCTATAATACTTGTGATATTACCTTTCAGTACCTACTAAGTTTTTTAATATTTTTCTTTCTTCGGATAAAATTAGAACTTTTTAACATTGGGTTATTGGAACTTTATTAATTAAAAAAAATCATTTTACTGCTGTAGTTATGAATAATTTGTGTTTTTATGGGAATATTGTATTTTTCAATATTTTATACCAATATGTATTCACTAATCATATATCTTAGGAAGGATTTGCAGAACCAATCGAGTATTATTTTTTGTTACTGAATACGTGTCAATGACGACTTTTATGAAATGAAAACAAACAAAGTCATACAATTTTTAATTAAGTAATTGCAAAAGTAAATCAACCCGATGTTACCTAAAGAAATTAGTTTCCTTCCTCTGCTAAATGCTAAAATTTCTCTCAAAGTTTAGATGTTAAAATATAACATAGAAGCTGCGGAATTAGACCTCGTTTACCTTGATTAAAGACTAACGTTAAATTACATTATATAATTAGCATACAGCCAGCCTTAACTCACATTTGTATGCTGGGACGAAATACCTAACAATGTATTGTTTGGTAGGAAAGTAACAAAACTTTAAAATACCTTCGTTTATATATTGCTGGGATTTTAATATATGGGGAGTTGGAATGGAAATAGGAAGACCCGGGTTCATTACTCACTTGAGTCAAATATGCTAAGGATCATCAGCTGATGGTGTCTTTTAATAGCCCAATAAGTGGAGCGACAGACTTAAATTGCCACGTAGGCGGGCCACGCATCGTCTTACAAAATCTTCGTTGCACATGTACGTGACTAAGAGTAATCATAAAATTTATTATAAATAGAATATTAATTAAAATGCCATCTTGTGTGATTCGCGGGTACACAAATCACTCAAGAACAAAAACTAAATTAGTGTGGTCTAGCTGCGACGAACCGGTTTTATTAATGAAATATATCACTTATCTAAATTTTTTTTATCGAAGCAAATAATATGTCAAAAATGTAGCATAACCCAGTAAGGCCCCTTAACAGTACTAAAAATAACTTAAACAATATTAGAAATGGTATCCAGGTAATATACAGAAAGATACGCGATAAATAAAGTGCGAGATATATGGAGCCTAATATTCAGTAGCAATCTTAACAACATACAATATATCACCAGACCTGCCTTCATATGTAATATAAAGTGTACTTAGAAGAATTGTGGATACTGATGTATTTTTGGTTTTCTTTCTTCACGGGTTACCTTACAGCTTCTCCCTCTTAGCCGATGATATTTGTGAGGCTATAACTAACGATTGGCCAGTTCTGATGAGGTATATTTAGATGGAAAAGCCTCTAAGTGTGGTTTTCGAATTACATACATAAGTTTTTAATTAAAAAAACCCATTGGTACATGATTATGTACTAACTTATTCTTGATAGGCTATAAAATACTAAATACTAAGTATTGTTATTAGCTTCTGATGCTTTTTAGCCAATGTCTTTCTTTAATAATCATTAACGTAGTCTCTGGCATCACCGCAAGGTATATTTGGTGAATGTTTACTTTATTTTAGATACAATAATCTGTTCGAAAATGTATTACTTAAAAGACACGCTACAAGTTTGCTACGTAATTCGTAGCTTATTATTTGTACCTGGTAATCTAACAAACATAATAATGTAAATAGTGTTATAGCTTTTTTTAAACCCAATGTTGGTAAACAAAAACATGTATTTTATGCAAATGTGTTGAAAATATATTAGTTAGAAAACATGCTACGACTTTGCTACAAAATTCGTAACATAGTGTTTGTGCCTCGTAAACTGACAAACAAAATAATTTAAACCGATTTTGTTTAGATACAATGTAGGATGTCAAATACATAAACAGGTATTTTATAACAAAAACATAGTTTGAAAATGTATTAGTTAGAAATAAGACATGATATGACTTTGCTACGAAATTCGTAGCATGGTCTTTGAACGTCGTAAACTGACAAAAAAATTAAAGCGGTTTTTAGTTGTATATCCAATATATATGCGCCCAAATGCATAATAAACATGTATTATATACAAATGCATAGTCAGAAAAAAATGTATTAGTATGACTTGGCTACGAAATTCGTAGCATAGTATTTGTACCCCGTTAACTAACAAACTAAAACATGTATACCTACCCATTTTGTTTAGACCCAATGTAGGATTCCAAATACAAAAACATGTATTTTATACGAATATATAGTTTGAAAATGTATTAGTTAGAAATAAATTATGATATGACTTTGCTACGGACGTCGTAAACGTTTTAAACCTAAAAAAATATGTATTTTTAAATGCAAAAAAATACTGGGCTTTGAAAGGTTTAGTTTAGTTATTACTATTAGTTAATTGTAGAATGACTAAACCCAGAGGCCAAACCCTGGAAAGCAACGTTTTTATTAATTTAAATAATTAATTGCTAATTTCACAGTTTTTTTTGATGTTCATTACTTAGCTTGTTGAGGTATTTTAAGATGTTTTGTTAGGTAAGTAACAATAAAAATATAATAATATCTACGTAGGTACTAGTCTCGGCAACTCAAACAGAAATGTGACACCATAAATCCCTTGGCGGTGTTTTCAACGTAAAATAATGAATACTGAGCAAACTAATAGGTACTGTGTCGCCTTCAATGTTTCGACATCAAAAGTTTTAAACTATTTAATTTCCATGCTATAAATTGAAAATAATATTTGCGGATGGCGGAAAAACCTAGAGTTAAATATGCAAATTTCATTAAACTCGGTTCAGATGGCTTGCGTATTTCAGTCCAACAGATTGTCAAATGCAGAGACAAAACTCATTTATAAATAGCATAAATGGTTTTATTGGAAATAAATTATTGTATATATTTTTGTAAAGTTTTTATAAATTGTATTTTATATAATAATTTAATATCCTGAATAAAGAAAATTGAAGTATTTGGTGAAATTGATATTTTAATGATAGGACCAGGGTTCGAATTTCAATATATATTACTGAAAATGTTGTTTTGGATCATGAATTTAGAGTATTTTTATGTGTAAAATGATTCATTATATTAAATTTTTTTCAAGAGAAATTTTAATATGATATTTTAAAATGTTCCTATTATTTTGAACCCATTATTTTCATTAAAGATGACAAACATCCATACAGACGTACAGTTTATAAATATCGGTCCCAGGGTACCCAGCGGAAGAACAAGTCTCCCTCTTTTAGCCGATGTAATTTGTGAGGCTCTACCTCACGAGTGGCCAGTTCTGTTGAAGTATATTTAGATGGAAAAGCCTCTAAGTGTGGCCACCGCTGGGTACCCTGGAACCGATAAACACGATTTCGAGAGCTGCTAGGCAACCCGTAAAGAGAGAAATAACAGACTTAGCCCAATATGATTTTTTTTACAAATTCAAGCGGTGATCTTCCGAAAAGAAATGAAAATTAATAGCTTTTCGATTTGTTTCCTTGACATAATAAAATGGGAAGCTTAAAGTAATCAGTCATGGTATAAGACAAAGGTAGAGTTGAAAGAATTTATTTCGTTAAAGTTTTTTTTCCATTTTGGAAGAATGCTTCCCTCGAAAGGCGTATGTCAGAATCGTTTATCATTTCTTGCTTCCCTTAAATTAATGGTACCTAGCTTTCAGAGCAAGATATTAATGATTATTTCGAAATGGATGTTTTCAGTGAATTTACTTAAGCGAATAATTATTTTGTTTATACTCACTCAAGCGACTCATTTCAATATACACATATATGTTTACACTGTTTATACGTAGCCTTATTTTCAGAACAAAAGGAATTATATCATAAGATTTTTTTCGTAAATATGTATTCCACTTTCTCGGCTACATTTATGATTATATTTTTGTAAAAAAAATTAAAAAAACAGTCAAAAAAGGCATAGGCAGTCATGGGGACTGCCGACAGAAGTGAAAACTGTACCTATATAACGTATAATAACGGTATGTAACGAGCACTTCACTATAGATAGTTATCTATAACTATATCATTTATAGTAAGGTGCAGTCCTGTCCAGTTCAGCTAGATGGCTCTGCTATAGCTGTTCGACAGGGTTTGTTCTAAGATAACATAGCATATCAATAGTAAATTATGATACAAGGGTGCTTTGTTGGTCATTACGTACGAGGCGGTATTATCAGCGCGAGTCAATAGGCGAGCGCGATAAGAAAACTGAGTATTTAATGACCAATGCATATGCGTTTCATACGACGTGTTTCAACACACTTGCGAGGAAAAAATAAACTCCATGGAGTTAAATTTACGCACTCTTCGCCACTTGAAGTCGACATTTTTGATGAAAATGTTAACAAAATATATTTATGGAAATGTTTTGTTTTTTCCTGCGTGACAGATAAAGCACGGGTAACTTCGCCAAACAGCCAACAAAGTCGTGCTTAAAAAAAATAAAAACTAGGTATTATGCGGTTAAATTAAGAATGCTTTGTGGACACACATACAATTTGCAATCTTGTACGAATTGAACTTCATTGGGTTATATTATAACTCTTGTGCTGTAATGTAAAGAAAAAAGCACGCTTGTTTAATATATGGGATTATGGATCTAAAAGTGAGGTAATAAGACTCACGTTACGAGCAAGTGTGTTGAAAAGTATATTATAGTATTAAGTATATATTATTTCAAAGAGTATAAAATAATCACTGTGTTTCTAGATCCATAATTAGGACATACTATTACTTTGTAATACTGTTTCAATAAATGCCAAGTTTCTTATTTAGCCGATGAATTTTTGTAACTACCTAACTACCCTTTTTAAGGTATTTTGTATGTATGTAAGGTAAGGTATGCATACAAAAACTAAATGATGTTCGTTGGTAAGCGCATCACTTGATTGGCTATTATTTTAATGTTTGTAATACTAAATAAGGTTTTTAGAGAAAGAAAAATTGGAAATGTTGCCCGGAAAATTCAGGAAAACTGAAAAAACTAAGGACATAATATTTTTTGGATTTTAGTTTCTGTGTGTCATTTGAGCTCGTTCAGAAATTGAAACATTAATTGGCTATTTGAAATGACATTTGTTTTTAAAAATACCCAGGCAAAAATAATTTTATAAATAACTTTTTTTTAAAACGATTGTTATTCGATACAGAGAATAATATTTATTAAATTGTATTTCTCATTAGTTCTATTCCAAGAACTCCAGAGAATAAGAAAACTTGAATGCCTGTCGCTTCAATAGATTCCACTGTTGGCCAAACAAGCCGGTCTCAATTTCACAACAACAGGGTGTCACTTACAAAACTTCTCAAAGGCTTTATATATAATTAAGGCCCAGAGAATAAACTTGAAATGACTCCTTAATGCGTCCCAACATGGAGCAATTTACTAAAACAATATTTGGAAGTCTGTTAAACGTACAAAGGGGATTTCCCGTAACGGCCATTACATGACATTAAAACTTCATGGACCACTAACCTATGCCCTTAAATAGGCCCATGGTTGGATGTACTTCAAACGCCCGAAATCAATTTAAATTGGCTTGTGTTTAAGCGGCGCCCAAAAATATATCTATTTTGTACCAAAAAAATTCTAAACGGTTACCAAAATGGATGAATGGTCACCAAATTACGTTTCCTAAAATATTATGAAATAGATCCATTTTTGGTATTATTGACTGCCATAAAAATATATAGACGCCTTTAAAATACACTTTATACTTAATAAATTTTATACTAACCTAACCTTACTTGGTGAACATTTATCCATTACTTGGTGACCATTTATCCATTTTAGAAACCAAATAAAAGTACAAGGCGTGCGATTTTTCTGATGTTTTTTCTATTATTTTGGATCATAATATGATATACTTTAGGACACTTTTAATAGTGTCAATTATTTTATTTGGAGTTGTTTATTTTATTTGGTGCCTGTAAATTATACCCTAAATGGGTATGAAAATTAAATTCAAATTATTACTTAATCGGTACAATTAAATACACAAAACGGACTTCAGCAATTCGAGTATTGTACAAAAAATATTAGAAATAGCAAGTTCTAGTTAATGGAACGAAATTATTTTTACTCAATTATATAAAAAATAAACATTATATTAAGAGAACTCGAGTCGCAAAGTCGGTTGAAAATATGCGTGATGACTTTGAGAGCTTCATGAAACCTAGGTGTAGCTGATATTGACATATTTTTAATATATTGAGTTTAGATTTTATTTAAAAAAAGTTAATTTACTTACAGAGTAAAATTTTTTACACATATCAATATAAACCTAAAATAAGATTAATAATCAAAAATATTTGGTCCGCGTGGCATGGTGGCAAGAACGCTGGCTGCATTTCCTCGCTGTATAGCTATGCTAATTCTCTGGGCGAAGAAATTTAGATTATTTCATATACTTTAAGGATCCATTAACTAGAACTTGCTATTTTTAATAAGTTTTGTACAATACTTGAATTGCTGAAGTTTTTGTATGGAACATAAGTTATGAGCATAAAGTATTAAGCCTATGGAGCCAGTTAAACTGACCAGATGCGCAGTAATAAGTTATACCTAAGGTTTCGTTGGTATAGTTTTGTGTCGCGAGACAGAGCTCTAGAAAAATAGTTAATTGTGATGTTTTAAATGGGAAAGGCGATCTAGGACGTCAAACTAGGTGTTTCCAATCATTAATTATAATTATTATGTTTGTATTTTAGCATAATCATCATATAACGTAAAAGCCGATGCCACAATATAACGACAGAAAAATACGTGGTACAGGGGCTAGTGTTTACCTCCCCCCCGCCAAAAGTGGCAGAAAAAATTGTTCGGTGATTTACACGCTACACGTCTCCTTTGGTATATATATATATATACTCAAAGGTTATGAGGCGTCTCCTTAACAAATAATTAAACAAATGTCTCATTAAGACAAACACGCTAATGTAAATATAGATACACATATTTCCTGTCACCGGTCCCACATCTAGAAATTCTAAGGTAATTATTAAAAAACTTAGGTCGTTTCTATAACTAAAAGATATTAACTGGAAGCTCATGATGAGGAAATACGGTAAGGCGCTGCAATTAAATAGACAAATGGTCGGAGATGAACAGAACATCTTATAAATATACACTTTAAATTCAGTTTAACGCTGCAAAGCATTAATTTTCAGACCCTTCCTAAGTCTTAAATGTTTTTCCTTTTTCTCTTCGTTTTATCTCATATTTTATCAATTTATTTCTTTGAAGTTAATCGTTGGACTGAGTTTCTTTGACTTAAAATTGGTTATGTCTCCGTTTTTTCTTTGCTTTTAATTTTTACTGAAAGTGATACGATCGGTGATACTTAAATTGGCCAAGAGAGTATTGGAATTAGGGCTCTGAGGGTTGCGTACCGCGTTATATGTATTTTTACTATACTTTTTTTTTTACTGGTTGCCTTACATAAAGAAAGTAGAAGTAGCATGTTAGCATATATGAAAACCGGTTTAACCAATTTTTGTAGTGTGTTGACAATATTCTGAAAAACTAATTTAGTTAAATCTAAAATAAAACGTCGTGTCTCTGACTGACTGACAATCAACTCACAGCTTAAGGATTCGTTGCTGATTGCTCTCAGTCATCTTGTATCTGTCCAAAATATGGCAAATCTTAGTTAATCCTGGAAACGTGAGTTTATTTATACAACATTTCCTTACCACACAATGATAGTTATTATTTGAAATTGGATTGAGCCATATTTTAATTATTTAGGGTTCTAAAGAGCCGTAGTTTTCAATACGAGCAGTGTCTTTGCGTTTTGGAAATTATAGCTATTTAGAACTCTTAATAATGAAAATATGGCTCAAACCAATTTCAAATAATAACTGTCAATTGTGTGGTGAGGAAATGTTGTATAAATAAACTCACGTTTCCAGGATTCACTGAGATTTGCCATATTTTTGACAGATACAAGATGACCTTGACCACCGCCCCTTAAACCAGTCAAGATATAAATATGAAAATTGGAAGGTATTTGTTAGGGAGTGTAAAGGTGCACTAAGTTTCTAAATAGGGCATCTATCTATCTATCTATCTATCATCACGCCTTTCATCCCAAGAGGGGTAGGCAGAGACAATTGAATGCCATTTGTTACGATCCTGACATATCTCTTTCGCTTCTTTTATATTCATCATACCTATCAAACATGCTCGTCGATTGTGTGTAGGTACTTTTAAATTGATCAATATATTTTTTATATGTTCAATAAAAGTACATCTAGGTCGTCCTCTGCCAGCATTTCCTTTCACTTCATCCATATAAACCTTTTTAGTCAATCTTTCATCCTTTATTCTTCCAACGTGTCCAAACTAATAAATGGGGCATAAACGTTTGTTTGGAAAATAGTATTCCTTGCGTATATACAAATACATACATTGTATATCAACTTAAAACTTGGTACAAATACTCTTTAAAACAAATAATAAAACACAATGATGTTTTAGGATTTTTCAATACAACCCATACGAAGAAATGCAACAGGGTGTTGAAATTTGTATGAGGAAAAAATATTTAAAACTTAGCTAGAGAATGTAGGAGGTGACCTAAAAAAGGATTTTTTGAAAAGGGTTGCAAGGGGTGATACTTTTTGCATGGGGAAATTGTTTCGCATTTCAAAGACTTTCACGGAGGACTGGCATATCACGTAGCCATACATTTTCAAACTTCTGACTCACGGGGCAACTACGGAGGTAAAAAAAATCAAAGGAAATCTCTCTGCGTATTTACATAAATTACAACACGTATGAAGTCGCGGGTAACTGCTAGTAGAAAATATTTTTATGTCTTCTTATAACTTGAAATCAAACTTGAGCAGTTTTTATAAATGTCATGAATCAAGTAGAAAGCAGTAAGACATAAAGTTCGTGTAAGCCTTATTTTTGAGAAAAATGTTGGAATATAAAGGCTCGCCTCCATTAACATCGGCGAATCGAGGAGAAAGAAATCAAAGAAATTCGCCTACCTGTCTACACTAATATTATAAAAGCGAAAGCAACTCTGTCCGTCTATTCCGCTTTCACGGCTAAGCCACTGAACCGATTTTGAAAAAATTTGATTCGCAGTAAGCTTGATCCCAAGGGAAGGACATAAGCTACTTTTTTTAAATCTCTCCTTCCCCCCTCCCTATCTATTAGTCGAATCAAATCTCATCGCCGCATCGTTCGCCTGGCGTGCTTAGTTTCGATTCGCTGCATGAACGCGGGGTAGCTTCGACATTATAATGAACATTAATGAAGAACTCTTTATATCTAATATCTTCGAAAAATATTACAAATTTTATGTTATATGATACCGGATTATGGGAAGAAATAGCAGAAATTAAATATTTATGTGCTGGTTGTTAATTTTTATATTTGGAATTATCCATCACATCCTAATTTTTTTTTATTCGACTACGATTCGACTCTCCTGAATTCCACTGTAAATTAAGTACGCTTACCTAACACTGTCAGATAAAAACTGTATATGAATATAAACTCACATATATGTGAGCATAGAAATATTTAACGGGATTAATTAGTAAGGTCATCTTATAACTGACAAAAATATGACAAATCTCAGTTAATCCTGGAAAGGTGAGTTTATTAACTCACCTTTCTAGGATTAGGATATTTTTGACAGATATACAAGATTCCAACGGTCCTTAAATCTACTACCAAAGTATAGATAATTGTACAATGTACATATTGCAATGAAAATAAGTAGCCGTGGTAGTTTCTGAATTTTAAATGCAATTGTCCGACAAGCCACCTCATTACGAACCGTGTCGTGATTTACAGCGACATTTATTTCACCCGGCGAGCGGGGGTAGCTATTACAGGTGTAACACGCAAAGCCCTGAATTCGCTCGCAAAATTGATAAGAAAGAACTTTTTGTTATTTCAGACTGAATGTTTAGTAAAAGTCATTAACTGTTTTGTTTGAAAATGGCACATCTTCTTATAGATACACTTGGTGGAAACTGGATATGGGAGTCCATGAATGGAGGGGATGAACAAGAGTACATAATATAGTTCTATGTTTGTCATCTCTACTATATACTGTTGATAACACAGTGGTTATGCACGAGCCAAGGCAAGAAAACTGTGTTTGGTGAGTACAGATGTTGTCGGTTAATATACTAGATACTCATCATCTAAAATTCTAAATTAACCGGACCGCGATACTACGAGTATTATGTATGTATCAATTGTAGGCATTTTCAACGATGAGCGGTGGTACAACCTCAGGCGAGGACCGACGGCCCCTACCGCTACAAATGAGTACCTAAATGTACCTAACTCATTCGTCAAATCGCCGACGCGCCGCCATACGGTCCACCGAAATCGACCACAGACTCGTCCAATTCTTGTAACGTACGGTCCGCCATCTGTCACACACACACACACACACACACACACGGATGTTTGATAGTTTGTTTAATCGAATCTTGTGTGTCTATGTGAGTGAGTGAATTGCATGTGATCTAAATCGTTTAATTTACATCGCTAACTGTGTTCAATCTCGATCATACGGCGGCCGGACCGAAAATTTTCGGTGAGATACCGGACCAGTGCGTGGGCTTTAGGTATATCCTGAATATCTGCGTCCTTTAAGTAAATCAGTCTTTAAAAAATAAATTCCTCCTTCAGGGCAAAATACAATGGCTCATATGTAAAGTGTTGTAAAAAGAACAGGTGGCAAGCTTGTAGTTGTGCATTTTTAATACGAGAAGTCAATAAAATTACAAGACTTATTACATTTAGAGGCTTTTCATGTATTTATACTTCAACAGAACTTGGTCAGTTGTTAGGTATAGTCTCACAAATACCATCGCCTAAAAGAGGAAGACTTAGTATTCCGCTGGGTACCCTGGAGCCGATACACGCGAAGAAAAAAAATGCTAAGGTTTCAATTGCAAAGGAGCGACAAGATTGCCACCGTTCTGTAATATAGATTTTTAAAAATATTAAATTACAAATAAACCTAGATTAAAACTCGTTAATAATATAAATTGAAGACGATTGAATTCCAACCCAAAGAGATTGAAAACCACAATACAGTTTCAATTAAACAGATGGCTAGAGCAATAGGCGGTATCAAGTTATCAAGCCTACAATAGAATTTGAACGGTTGCGGACTGAATAGATAGCCTTCCATACTTTGGTGATTGAAAATAAACCAATTCAATTAGCAATTATTTAGGCAATGACAAATTTTGGGACATCGCCCTGGTATATACTCGTATATCTAAAGTACACAATAGTCTGAAATGCCTTTGTTTGTTCGATGTTGTATATTGTTTGTGTTTGTGTTTGTGAATATAATATATAATCACGCCTTTTATCCCAAGAGGGGTAGGCAGAGACAATCGAATGCCATTTGTTGCGATCCTGACATACCTCTTTCGCTTCTTTTATATTCATCATACCTTTAATACATGCTCGGCGATTGTGTGTACCTACTTTTAATATTTTCATCGATTAATGCATTTTTTATATGTTCAATAAAGATCGTCTTCTGCCATTTAAATAATTACAATTGAATATATTATTACTTTACTAGCGATACGTTAGCGATAGACTTTATGTTAATCTGAACGACTCAACGGTTTTGGATGCGGTTTTAACTGTCGCTATATGTATTCCTAGAGGTAGGTTTATGGGCATGATAAGAAGGATAAATGCCTAATTTTTTTCTCAAGAATATCTACAGCATCCAGTTGTAATTAATATCATTTACTTAAGGTCTTCAAAACACAAGTAAATATTATTGAATAATGATTGGAATTAGAAACTTGAAACCAAGAAAAGTCTCACAATATCAAAGGAAAAATAAGAAAGTCCTATGCTATGGTGACAGTTTGAGAGGCAATAACTATTATTGACCTGTTTATATTTTTATAGATAAACTAACTTTCTACCCCAACTTCGCCCTTGGAATTTTTTGATTGATTGACGTTGATAGTTTGGTCCTTTGGGTCGTAGCGTGATGTTATAATAAATGGACTATATTTTTTTCAAATCGGACTATAATAGTTCCTGAGATTAGCGCGTTCAAACATACACATTCTTCATCTTTATATATTATAAAATATAAATCGACTCCTCGTGCTTCGGAGGGCACGTAAATTTCGGTCACCAACCCGCCTGCCAAGCGTGGTGACTATGGCAATTCCTCTATTGAAAGAGAATGGTGCGCTAGAGGGAGACCAATGATCCAGCAGTGGATCTTAAAAAGGTTGATAATGATGATAGATACGTGAAGATACCATTGTACCCGGCGTTCTTCACGGAGGGGTATGAGATTTAGTTAAAGTTTATATGAAGAAAACAACATTTAGAATAAGGTGCGTCGGTGGCCGAGTGGATAAGACGTCTGGTGTTAACTAGACAGACCCCGGGTTCGATCCCGGATCCCGGCCAAGAACCAATGGGTTTTTTTAATTAAAAACTTATGTACATAATCCGACAAAGCACACTTAGAGGCTTTTCCATCTAAATATATATCTCAACAGAACTAGCCACTCACAAATACCATAAAACGAGGGAGACTTGGTCTTCCGCTGGGTACCCTGGAACCGTAACACGGTTTAGAATAAAAAATTTAGAATAAAATCAATCCGCAACGATACGTGATATAATACTGAACAAACCAGAATACGCATTGTATAGTATAAAAGTTTCATGTGTCCAAAAATACACGATTTTCCGCACCCTTGCCTTAGAGCTCCCGGGAACCGTTGTCGGCCCCAGGGTACCCAGCGGAAGACAAAGTCTTCCTCACTTAGCCGACGATTTTTTTGACGCTATACCTAACGAGTGGCCAGCTCTGTTGAGGTATGTAGATGGAAAAGCCTCTTTGTACTGTTTGTCGGATAATGTACATAAATTTTTTAGTATAAAAACCCATTGGCACGTGGTCGGATGTGGGGATCGAACCCACGACTTCTCAGTTGCGAGCCGACGTTTTACCCACTCGACTACCGACGCCCCACAATTCTCGATACGATTTACCAATTTTGTTATAATATCTTATTATCAAGAGATAGGATAATATAAAAAAAATCCTGCTGATTTGTTTACATCCCTTCAACAACTAGAAAAAAAGCTGATTATCTTCAAACGGCTCTTGAATCATAGCTAAGAACACTCTTGATCAAGTCATATTTCAAACAAAAAAAAACTAAATCAAAATCGGTTCATCCGTTTAGGAGCTACGATGCCACAGACAGACACACAGATACACAAGTTAAACTTATAACACCCCTCTTTTTGCTTCGGGGGTTAATAAAATAACACCTATCTATGTTCTTATTCATTTCTCTTATTATTGTCTTTCGTCAAGATATACAACAATTTAATATTATAAGACTTTTCCATCTAAATATACCTCAACAGAGCTCGTTGGCCACAAATACTATGGGCTAAAAAGAGGGAAGCTAATTGGTTTAAATTTAAATCAGGTCTCATACTTGAGTGTCATACAGTACTAAACAAGGTATGTAACTATAATAACACCTTAACCATACAATGGGTCAAAGGACATAGCAACTCCCGCGGAAATGACGCGGCGGATGAGCTAGCGAGAGCCGACGCAAGTATGTCTGCAATTGGCCCCGAGCCGCTAGTGCCCCTGCCTAACTCAAACAGAGAACAAAATGCTTGCACGATCTCGAATGGCATAATCTTATGGAATGTAGACAAACCAGGGCAGCTCTACCAACCATAAATACAAAACTCTCACAAAAGATCTTGAAACTAAAAATAACTCAACTAAGATCGGTGACTCAAGCCATCACGCGTCATGGTCCTTTTAACAAACACTTATATCACATTGATATTACAGATAGTCCGTTATGCAGGGCTTGCATGTTGACTGAAGAAACGGCTGCTCAATACTCTTGGAGTGTAAGGGAGTGGCCGTACATAGAGTAAAACACCTCGGCCTTCTTAGAACGCTACTGGAGGCCTGCAACAACATCGGAGGTTTGCTGGTTTTTTTGGAGGAGCTGGGTTGGGAAGAGTGATGTAGTTCCCACCTCACGCAAAATAGGCGCCTTCAGACGTCGAGTTGCGGAGAACGAGCAGATCATCAAATACCAAGGTACCCTGGTACACGGTTTCGGGAACTGTAAGGCAACCCACGAAGAAAGAAAAAATAATTAACATAGCATCAGTTTGAAAAAAATATTTAGATTCTGCTTTATTCTGTCACTAGGAAAATAAATCGGGGCATTCAAGGAACACGCAGCGTTATTATGCACACATAAAATTCGAGAGTTTTGTAAATATACTGTGCTGCATTGAATTCGGCACAAAGTTAAAAAATAACTCAAATATACCTTAGTAAAGTCGATATTGTTGATTTCCACTTTGAAACAGAATGTTTGCCCGGTCTGTTTATCGATGCTGAGTGGACGATGGAATGATCCGATAGATTCGAGCAGTGTGTTAATAGCACATACTCCATGAAGGTATTTGCGATACGAGATTGTTAGATCGGTTATTTTGATTTACTATCATATAATTTATGCATTGTAGCCATACTGGTAACCATGTTCACATTTGGACAATTGTCTATTATTAAAAAGGACAGGAACAAACCTCTAATGACATCGTTCCTGATTAAAATGAAGAAAAGTAGTTTACGCTGGTTTGGACTGGACGCTGGTGAAAGGAAATGCTGGCAGAGGACGACCTAGGTGTACTTTTATTGGACATTAAAAAATATATTCATCGATGACAATATTAAAAGTACATACAATCACCGAGCATGTATGAAAGGTATGATGAATATAAAAGAAGCGAAAGAGGTATGTCAGGATCGTAGCAAATTGCATTGGATAGTCTCTGCCTACCCCTCTTGGGATAAAAGGCGTGATGATAGATAGATAGAATTAAATCACTCTCAAAAATCGCTGTCAAATGCGACGATGTTTTTTTGAAGATTTTGTTTTGGGAAGATTGACGTCAGTGCGGTCATGTCACAAATGTTGGCATTTGAAAGCGAAACTTTAAAATACATGATTTTTAAGTATTAGTTATATTAAAAATAAATCAATAAATATTTTGGTAGGTACTAATGCATGTTTTTAAACACTTCCTAAAAATAGTCAAAATCCCTATTAAAATTATGACAATCAAAAATTCATCAGTGATTGCAGTATCCAAATCCGTTCAATAAGATTTGCGCAGTCATGCTTTCCAAACACATAAAAGACAGGCTAAAGAAATTAAAAGAAAATTGGACTAAAATACGAGACGTGATTTTTCTTTCAGCCAAGTAGTTAATATGTGCCAATCAATACCATTTGGATGGAGGCCAATATTTCAAGGCAAGACATCCTAACCCAATTTCATTTTGAATGGGGCTAGCGTTTCTATTAAGTCTGACACTAAGTAATACTCTGTTATATGGGCCAATAAAGTGGGAAACAGTCAATTTACTAACTGTTGTGAAAACATCGTAAAAAGTAATTACGGAGCTTCTTAATGGATTTGTTCACTTTTATAAGACACTAGCAGTTGCCCGCGACTTCGTACGAGTTGTATTAGGAATAGTGACATAATTCATGCAAAGAGTTTTCCCTTAATTTAATTTTTTACCCCCATAGTTGCTCCGTGAGTCAAAAGTTAGAAAACGTATGGGTATACCTGATATTTCAATCCTCCGTGAAAATCTTTGAAATCAGAATCAATTTCCGGATGCCCCTTTGCATCCCTTTTTCAAAATATTCTTTTTTAGGTCACCTCCTGTGTAATCTAGCTGAGTTATAAATAATTTTCCCCATACATATTTCAACACCCCGTTGTTTTGAAAAATTCTAAATATACCAACATAAATACGATTTTCTATACAAACGTTTACACTCCATTTCACCCCCTTAGGATTTTATTTTCATAATTTTGAATACCATCCCATTTTAATATTTATATCTTTATTAGTTCAGGCTGTGTGTTGATTGTCAGTCAGTCAGCGACACGACAGTTTATACATTTACATATTGGTCAGGCCAATTTTGTAGTACACAATACATACATACAACAAGCCATAAATTTTATACACATTTTCCTACCTACCCTCCGTTCTCCTTATAACGGCCCTTCAGTGTGTGTCAAGTGCCCGGACGGTCGAGATGTTTATCCAACGTCCGCAAGCGAGTCGCGCTATTCGCATCCTTTAAGCCGTCGCGCTGCCCAATCAAATCGCTAACGCAAAGATAATATTGTTTACACGCAAACCCGCTATTTAGTTAGTAAGCTAGGTTAAGAAGAAAAGTGTGGTGCAGAAAGAGACAGCCAAAACATCGAACCTGAACCAGTGACCTATGGATAAAAGAACATCATCAACGACATAGATAACATCTCCAAGGTAAGGGCTGTTAATTTCCTCACTACATATTATTTATCCATTATCACTGCTTGCAGTCCAGACACTAGTAACACTGTCCACATTTAGCGAGTTGAGAGATATCTACTCGAGGCTGAGCCTGAACCTATAAGAATAAAAAAAACGAAACGCGAATAATTAGTAAAAATAATCTTCATTTTGAATGACAGGGCAAATCATTTTATTACAACTGTTGTCCTGAAGACGTTATATCAATTTTCACTGCGACGATTTTTTCTACAGCTCCCGGCTTACATTTGCCATTTCGAATTTATCCTGATTTTTACAATTCTTTGAGATTTGGGGTGACACATCTCTTTCGTATTCCAAGCACGTTTACTTCCCACATCTCCTTTAGACCATGACGATTTCTGTTGAAGATAGAAGGAAAGGTTGACAAAAATTACAACTTAAAAAAGATATAAGGTGACATAATAATATATTAAGTTACGACCGAAACCCCTTATAGTCTCAATTCACATATTTCTGTATGTTAAGATTGTTTTTCTATATGTACTATAACTATCGACTTGAAAGGCATGAACTTTAGAACTATTTTTAAAGGACGGATTTAATGCGAGGGCCATAGATGAATCACGAGCAAGCGAATGATTGTAACGACTGAATCACGAGCGTTGCGAGTGATTCAAGTGTTAGAATCCTGAGCTACGCGAGTGGTTCATGGTCCTCGATATAAATCCGTTTTATTCAAGAGTTGCGTACTATACTTTATACCATGACTACGAGAAAAAAAAGATTTAAGCAAAAATAGACATTTAATGAAGAAAAAAGGAAGGTAACACCCATCTTCGCATTTTCAATCGATTTATTATTAAGTAACATTAAACTTTGTGTTCGAACAACTTACAGTATTTAAAATAGCGCCTATTTACTAATGACAGCAAAGAACACAAAAAGCTAGTTTTTATTCTAATGCTAAACTCCTTGAGTTAAAAACCTAGAGAAGAATGCGGTGTATAAGATGATGTTGTGACTAAAATGAAGAAAAGTAGTTTACGCTGGTTTGGACACGTTGAAAGAATGAAGGATGAAAGATTGACTAAAAAGGTTTATATGGCTGAAGTGAAAGGAAATGCTGGCAGATGACGACTTAGATGTACTTTTATTGAACATATAAAAAATATGTTGATCGATGGAAATATTAAAAGTACACACAATCGCCGAGCATGTATGAAAGGTATGATGAATATAAAAGAAGCAAAAGAGATATGTCAGGATCGTAGCAAATGGCATTAGATTGTCTCTGCCTACCCCTCTTGGGATGAAAGGCGTGATGATAGATAGATAGATAGATAGATAGCTAAACTCCTTGTCGAAAATGTCGACCAATCAAATCTCGAGTAGTTATGTACACAATGAGTTTGTATCTATTATTTTTTGCGCAAGGAGGTTGTGTAGCATTGAGATGGAGGTCAAATATATTGGTGTGTTCTAAATTCAAACACCAAAACAATGATTAAAAGTGGAAATAATAAGCTTTTTAGAGGGTATAAACATGATTCCGAGTTATTTCGAGAGATTAGTCCATATAAAATGCCATATTGTTTCGCACCTGTATCGAGAAGAGAGACATGCATGTTTTACAGGTTTCCCGCTAATGGAAGAATCTTAGCCGGTGAGTCCTGTTGGTAGGTAGGTATATCATTTACACGACCTATATCTTTGATATTTACTTTTAAATCATTGGTATTTACTTTTAAAAAGAATAGTTTGTTTTTACTTAGTGTGACGTCACACTTCTACTTTCTATTGAAATTGCGTGGAAATAGATACAAAAAGACATAATCCCGTGGCTGTAATTTGCCCCTCCCCCGCCCGCATTCGAGGTGTAAATAATATAATATGTCATTCTCTGACCCCTAAACTACCACTATGCAAAAAATCATCTCGGTCCTGTGAAAAACAAATCTATCCCACGGGAACAAGTAGCCTATATGTTCTATTCCAGACTATAATCTATCTCTGTGCCAAATTTCACCCAGATCCGATCAGCCGTTCTGGCGTGATTGAGTAACAAACATACACCCATACAAACTTTCGCGTTTATAATATTAGTGGGATTCATCATTAGCGAACCGTGGGGTAAGCATACTTACGCGACATCTTTAGTTTCTACTCAAAGGCCAAAAACGACGGGTCGGCACTAATAGCCGGCCAAAGTACTATAGATATTGATTAAAATAATGCTGTTGTCGGTTAAATATCTATATATAACCTGTCTAAAAACGAACACACGAAAAAGGGTATTTCCGATAATTTCCCACAATAGGGTAGTCGATTTACCATGAAAAACAAACAAAATCCGTATTTTTCATGGAAATCATTAGATCTGTATTATACCAAGAATTTGCTCATTCTATCCATCTATCACGCCTTTTACTCAAGAAGGGTTGACGATTGTATGTACTTTTCAATCAATATTTGTATATGTGTTCACTAGACCTAGGGCGCTTTTGTTTCTGCCATATAAACCTTTTTAATAAATCTTTGCATTCTTTTTGATGTGATAACATCTATTGGCGAGCTTTGTATGCCGTGACAGCAAACGGCATGCCGTCATGCCTCATCTCTACTTCTTTGTGTGTGCGTGGCGCGTGTACAATATACTTAGTTGCTTCTGTGTGTGAGTATATGTACTTCAATGTTTCTCATATGCCGGGCGTCCCGTGACGGACGCATTTTTTTATAACAAACCATTATGTAGATACCGAATTTATCTCAGTACAAAACATTCAAATGATATGTTTGT
This sequence comes from Nemapogon koenigi, assembly GCA_963924495.1. NCBI lineage: Eukaryota > Metazoa > Arthropoda > Insecta > Lepidoptera > Tineidae > Nemapogon > Nemapogon koenigi. The sequence goes on along the minus strand of OZ004644.1, from coordinate 6,184,431 downwards.
AAGATAAAAGCATAGATTTCGTAAATATGCCCCTAAAAACATAGCCATCGAGTATACTCAACGTTTTGAAAATTTCATGAGTACCACTATGAATTACTCCAATTAAGCTAAATGTATTCAGCCGCAGATACAATTTGTACTAAAAGCAGTTTAGTCTGAAATAATTGAAGCTTTTATAGCATGTTTACTGTGAAAATTAGAAACAATAAAGTTTGAAATGCTTGTTTTAATGATATACAATAGTTAACAAGAATACATTACATTTGGAAGTGTAATAAGAGTTATTATTAACTTTCATTATAGACTTCTAAAATCCACTCTGAAATACCTCTTTCAAAAAACCTCACTGGTTGATTGATTTAATATTTACCAAATATCTTAAATTCATTTAACCATTGCGTGGTATCTGGTTGTGTTTCAAAGCTAAAATAGGGAGTTGACAATTTTTTCGAATAACTTTTAAATTATCGCTATAATAAAATAATTAGAACGTAAATAATCATTTTATAATAAAAAATCCATGTACATTATCCGAAAAACCGTACAAAGAGGCTTTTCCATCTACATACCTCAACAGAGCTGGCCACTCGTTAAGTATAGCATCAAAAAATTTTTGTCTTCAGCTGGGTACCCTGGGGCCGGCAAACGGTTCCTGGGACCTGTAAAGCAACCCGTGAAGATTTTTTTAAATAATCATATTTCTTTTTTTTTTCACACGAAAACCAACAACATTATGGTCACAGATTAGATAAAATAACAAGAAAATAACTTAGTCAGTGACAGATTGACATACGGTTATTATAATATAGTTAGTGGTCTGTGATTATTTATTTGAAATTAAGATGAATGTGACATCACTTCCCGTTTACGGTCACGTGGCCGGAAGTATAGATATTAAAAAAGATAATAAAAAAAGCTGGCAGACATTTCTGGTTTCTAAAACAAGCCTTATGATGATCCCCACATATCTAGAAAGTACGAGAACGCGTCTAAGCCTACTTGAGAACTGACATTACGGTAAAGAATATGTACCCTAAGCCCTCAAACAGCCACTTATGAGATGAATGGAGTGTTATATGACATGACAATGAATAATGTTCCTTTGGCAGGTTTAAATAAATAAGTACATTTTTTTAAATAAGAGTTTAAAAAATATTATTATTGCAAGTGTAAAATAGGTTAAAAGTATTAATAAAAATGTAAAATTGCTTATTTAATGACAACTATAAAAAATACAGTTTAGGTAGTAAAAAAACCGGCCAAATGCGTATGTTCCCTTATCTCGCGTATATATATATTTTTAAACATGGACATATTACATACATATGGATGGATATACCTACCTACCCTAAAAACCAGAGTGAAAGCTCCGAATCTATCAAATTCTCATTACTTTGTACTTATTTGAGTTTTGACGGCCTTAGTCCAGTCCATGTGTAACAATAGGGATGTTGAACCTCCCAAGGGAAATCATAAGACATACAGTCCGTTCGTTATAACTTGGCCCCTACAAAAAATGATTAGGCACTAGAACGACTATATTTTGTTGGTTGCAAGCCGAGTGCTGGGATGGTGTCTACGTGTCAACGGGTGGCATCGCATACAGGTGGAGTACCCCCCACCCGCAGTAAACCTACCCGTTTTCTATTTTAAATCTCAGTTTTAAAAAAATGGCAAAGTACAACTCGCGCGCTTAGGGATCCGTACCATTTTTTCGGTCAGAACTTTAAGACAGACGTTTAAGTTTACCTGTAAACTATAAGAAAGGCCTCAAATTCCCTTTTTTTTATTTTAGACTCGGAGATAAGGGGAGGATGAGGAACGGTCAATCTTCGTATATTTTCTTTAAAAGATATATTTGTATTCCTTTATAACGAGCCATTTATATAAATGTCACAAATTTATATGTCAAATAATGCACTTGAAAAAAAAATTTTCTTTACGTTTAATTTTTCCACAAAATTAAAATTCGATTATTTACGCTATACGTCCGTTATTGGGTCATCAAACTCTATATATAAACCAAGTTTCAATTTTTTTCGTCCAGTAGATTTAGAGAAAATAAGCTGTGACAGACGGACAGACAAACAGACACAAGAGTGATCCTATAAGGGTTTCCGTTTTTTCATTGGAGAGGTACGGAACTTTAAAAAAAGTAAAGTTTGTTACTTATTGCTTTCTAGTTCAGGATAAACCCCAAAATAGTCTATTTTTGGTTTCATTTTTCTTCATAATGAGAACAATCGATGATGATGATGACACAATGATGACAGGGGACAAGTTGTAGTGGGGCTGTACTGTAGTGTTAACTGAATAGTAGATTTTGAATTATAGATTTTTTTCTTTTTTATTTATATTTTCTTTCATCAAAGGTTGCCTTACAGCTCTCGAAACCGTGTTACGGTTCCAGGGTACCCAGCGGAAGATTAAGTCTCACTCGTTTAGGCGATTTAATTACAGATATTTCAGAATATTGAAAATTAAACTAAATAAAAATGCTTAGATGATTTTTAATGTTAAAAAATGTGATTCATAGTAAAAATTGTGACTCTCTGCCTACCCTGATAGGGTTTAGGCATGAGAATACAGTACAATTTACTCGGTATAAAAATAGATCCATAAGATTACGTTATTTATTCCATTTTCCTTCACTACAAAAAAATTCTTAGAAGATTTTCTTTGATCCTTTAATTGAGGTCAGCTATCGTTATTCAAGTTATATTCCGAATTAAAAAAACTCTTGTTCTTTAGTGGAATAATCCAATACTTTCTTTTAAAAAAATTGTCGTAATGAACTGTAATTTATCTCCTTTCATTTATTTAAGGGGTCGAGGTACAAAATTATTCCTAAAAACTTAACATCTTGATGAACTAAAATAAAGTGTGCAAACGGAAACCCTATTAGGTACTTAGGCTCCGTCCGTCAGTCCGTCCGTCCGTCCGACTGTCACAGGGCTGTATCTTTTGAACCGTAATAGCCACTGGTAAACAAAATTTGCATGTCTTTTTTAAATAAATTGTCATTTAAAATTCGTTATACACTGACGAGCAATATAAAAAAGCCACTTGCAAAGCAATATAACATTTTTTTTCATTGTTTAACACATTAAATTAAATTTGTTTTGTTTCCATTTTGTGTTTTTTTAACCGTTATTGAATGTTGCTTTTTACTTCAAAAAACTATCTGGCGTGGTTACGGAAATATTTCATGATAAGTTAGTGGCTTTTTTATATTGTCGTCAGTGTATTAATTGATTCACATGATTATTAATACTTTTAATCTATTTTACATTTGCACTAACTAATACTCATATTTATAAAACTGTTGTTTCAAAATTTATAAAAAAAACACATGCAACGTTTGTTTACCAAATAAGATACGCTAAAAAATGCACTTTACGTTGGCATTGGTCTAATAACGTACCTATTGGAAAATATAAATTGTGATTAAAAAGTGGCAAGAGACAATGGTAACATTGTCCACATTTATCAAGTTCCCAGCATTTATAGGGACTAGAACTGTCATTTTAACAGAAGTTTATATTATTTTTAGAAGAACAGATGACTAAAGAAAAACCTGAATTATGATGATTCAGCAAATCTGTGTTTGAAAAAGATAATTTACAATTATTCTTAGAATATGTACCGCTATTAATGGCTCTCGAATTCATACATATATTTATATAATTAAATTTTAATAAATTCCGTTGAAATTTTGAATGTATAAATAAAAACAGTAATATTATAAGCGTTTAATTAAACCACTGTGATTCAATTTCGTAGTTCAGTGGTTGAGTTTATTTCATGTACCGACATAGCTCTTTATGTTTCCAGTGAACTTATTGAAGCGCATTCGTAGAATTTTATTGTCGTGTCTATTTAAAAGAAAAGTCACTTCTGTTTGGAAAATAAAGAAAATCAGGGAATGAGGCCAAAGTTTGCCGACAAGCAGTGTTTTGATTCTATTGAAGCAGATATGTTCATATTGAATAAATTAACTTTTAAAAAAAAAGTGTACCGACTTCAAAAATTTGCACTGAAAAGTAAGAAATAATAAATATTTCGTCGTAGAATTTGAAGACGGTTGGTGCCAAATTAGGATACAAAGTAATAAACATCTAAGAAGATAAATATCTGCTCAATATTATCTATGTTTGTACTGATGATCGTAGGTTCCTAATGAATTGTCTAGATTAGTGAATTTGGGAAGTAAGTTGTTTTTAATTTGGCACCAACCGTCTTCAAATTCTACGACGAAATATTTATTATTTCTTACTTTTCAGTGCAAATTTTTGAAGTCGGTACACTTTTTTTTTTAAAGTTAATTTATTTTTCCCTTTTAAGTGATTTTGCTGCCCTGAGAGACAAATAATAACGCAAATAAAAAAAAAAATGGAAAAATAAAAAAAAAATCTACTGTGGATGGGATTTGAACCATTTGCATCCTGGGCTGCACCATACCATACCATACCTTTAGCCGTTAGACCACCGTCGATACAAAAATTGACAACTTTGTGTCAATAGCAACCGTTGCTAAGGCTTTTCTCTGATACATAATTTTCAGCCGTAAACAGAGACAAATTACTGAATTTCTGAAAAACTACTAAACCGATTTTCGTCATATGTCTGTGAGATAATGTCGAGAAATTATTATATCCTTAAAAAAATAAGTCTTCAAAATCGGTACATATTTCATCGAGGTACTGATAATTTACTTATATTAAAGTCAGTTTTTTCAAAATTACTGAAAAACTAATAAACCAATATTTATGACATAAAAATGGGACCAATCCGGAAGAATGATCTGTCGATTAAAAAAGAAATTATCAAAATCGGTTTATAAACGACGAAGTTATCCGCGAACACACATAAAAAAAATATATACGGTCGAATTGAGTAACGTCTTTTTTTTTGAAGTCGTTAAAAAGCACATTTTTGAAAATTTCTTTTCGCCTTCTGGAAAAAATCTTAAAATTTTCAATAAATCACTACGAGCACAAAAATATTTTCATAGTGGATGTCTTTCGATTTGCATAGAAAAAATGACAATATTAATAATAGACGTGATATTTGACCAGAATACATTAGTCTACAGCTAATGCGTTTCCTTTTTTACAAAACATGAAAAGAAGAAAATAGTCATTTATCAAAAAATATACCTTTTTGCCTTCACCGGTGCTAACCCTCGGTTTTCTTATTTTACACGTCACGCATCAAAATAATTTATTTTGTATGGTGTCCGACCCGCTGAAAAAGTTGTGGACAGGACGGCCCGTGTCATGCCGTTATGCTAATTATTACGAGTTTGTGCACAAAGGTTTTGAGCTGACCTTAAAACGTAAACATTTGCAATGTAGTTGTTTCAAGGTTTTTAACAATTATATTAATAGTATAATCATGTTAAACCCCATTTATGGAGATTTTACGGCCTCACACTGAGCTAGAATATTTTTGTATTACTATTATTATTGGAAAGAAAATAATGTTAATATTGTGATATATTTGGACTTAAGAGGGTTAACGACTACAGTTTGTGAGTTTTTTTTATGTCCACCTGCATGGACTGCATGTGTTTGTGTGCGTAAATAATGTATTTTCTGTCATTATAGTCGAACTGGACTAACCAATTTTGGTCCCCAGTATGTTAAAGGTCAATTTCAAAATAAAACTCATCGCGCGTTGATTTTAATAGCACTTTTTAAAAATATTTTTAAAAAATATTACAAAAATACTATATTTGTAATTTTAACGCTTAAGTTCTAAAGATGTTATTCTATTTCAATAAATAATTATCATTTAAAATGAAGTGAGGTTTATAGAGAAAATAACAATTTTATGGGCTATAATTTTTACATTTTTTTAATATGATTGTAATTTTAATTTCTGAAGAAAAAACCCAAAATATTAATATATTTATTGATAACTATTTTCCTGAGGATATTTATAGTCTATTAATATTTTTTTATTGTTAGATCGGCAAGTGATTTCAGATATTAGAAGTTTGAAACTTGATGATGAAAGTGAAATTGAGAAAAGCCGTCTCAATTATCTTGTTATAATTCAAAAATTCTTTATTAATTTAAAAGTTTTCTCAGTAAACTTTTTAGATAACAATATTCTCTATAATGTGGCTAAACAACAGGTAATTTCTTCAAGTGCTTCATGGAAATTATACTGTTAAAAAAGTACAGTTTTTGATCCAAAAGTACGATTTACTCTTAAAGGCTCTTAAAACCTGGCTTGAATGTTGAAGCTAATATATTTTTATCAGAGGGCACATAAAGCACTCTTCTAAAAATAAATTTCTTAAATGTTAATTTAAAAAATCTAATTTCGTTTCGATGATGACAACAGTGTCAAATAGCATATATATGAGACAAATTATTAAACACAGTTTAATTTCTATAACTTTATAGCAACTATCACCATCGTAACTAAATTCAACGCAGGATTTTAGGATTACAGAATTTTCGTTTAGGTTTTCTTAAAAACTATATGAGAGGCCCTATTGAAATTTTTTTTTCAAAATTTTAGACTCTGTAGTTTTGAAGATAGAGAGGGGGGGGACGCTCAATTTACGTATATGTTCTTTAATATAATTTAAATTTGCCCACATGATGCACGTGATTTTTTTTTTGTTTTTAATTTTTCCCCCATAATTAACCCCCAAAATCAAAATTCGGTTATTTACGCTATATGTTCGTGATTCGGAGAAAATAAGCTGAGACAGACGGACAGTGATCCTATAAGGATTCAGTTTTCTCATCGGATATAATATACGAAACCCTAAAATTGACAGATCTGGTCCTAACGTGCAGCGATAGGCTTGTCACCTGTATTGTTTAGTGTAAACAAATTGCTAAACGTGAACATTGTACTAGTATCATGTCTCCGGTGTCTCTGACTATGCTGCAAGGTGATGGTGTGTGTGTGTGTAGAAATAAGGAAACTTTTCAATTTATATCTCAAGTTCTAACTAAGTTTTAGTGACAGACCAAGACGGGTCTTTTCGGTAAAGTTTGGACAAATCCAAAAAATCGAATTAGAGCAAACTTCATGTCAATAGTTCAAAAGAAAACTAGCAAAACGAAAAACATGATAAATATTTTTATCTAACAATGTTATTTTTTGGAAATGTTACTGTACAAACAAGGTTATTTAACCAGGAAAGGACGAAATTCAAATGGAGAAGTTCATTCTTTCTGGAAATAAAAATAAACTTGCTGTCAGTGAGCCGAGCAAATTAATTTACGTGGCAACGTAATATAAATATTATGGTATAAAGTAAAGAGAGCATATTTATAAAATAAAAGGGCTCATTACAAATATAAAATGTGAAAATTGGTCAATACTTATCTCCGAAACTACTGAGACTAACATTTTGAAAAAAATAGGGAATATACGGCCTTTCTTATAGTAAAACTATACGAAAACCTTGTCTTAAAGTTCTGACCAAAAAAGTGGTACGGAACCCTCAGCGCGCGAGTCATGTTCGCAACTTGGCAATATTTTAATTTTAAACGGAATCTCGGAGGTATTTCTTCCTGTCACGGTGTCGCACCTGTTCAGCCTAGGTATATATTTAATAATGAAATTAATAAAAATTCCAAAGATCCTTTGCTAAGAATTAAATTCTTCACCGTCTATTTAATCTATTGTTCTCAGGGAAACGAGTGTCTTTTAATGCCTTGAAGTTATTAAATTAAAACAGAATGAAATTGTACAGTCTCGGGTCATTTTCGTTTTATATCTTTAACGTAAAGAAAATTGCTTTGTTTTGTGTCTTTCAGAACTGTTATTCTGTGAAAATATTACTACGTTTTACTTCTTATTAGATCTATAACCATGTAAATAAAAAGTTCATTTCTTCTGATAATAAGAAAGTTACAAGTTTCCATTACCATTTACAAATAGTAAGGTGCTTTGGCAACAATTTATTTAACAACGTTTTTGTGTAGGTCAAAATTTTTTAGACCAAAAAAAAAACACTTTCACACCTTTTATACCATGCGGTGTGGCCAATAATGAAATATTAAGAAAGCAAAACTCTGGTAAGATTTGTCAAAAAATATTTCACTTTCAACCCTTATTTTCATTATTGAAGTCGTTAGTATAAAACAACCATTTTAAACAAGTATTTTATATCTTCTTCTAAGTCCAAGTTCTTTTGACAGAGCAGTCGTGGTCAATCATGGCGGTCCACAGTCCACAGCGCGACGCACCTTGTATTGACTCGCCATGGTTAACATTCTTGGAAAGAATAGTGCACTGGTTTCTCCTTGCCTTCTGCACAAGACATTTAAAGACTATTCAGGTATTCAGGCTCGCTGCAGCCTCTTCCAGCCAGTTGCCTAACTAGGTGCATGGTTATACCGCCATTGCTCGGTCGCCAGAGCCTCGTTTGTTGTCTAGCAGAGGGTACCAAGCTTGCAGGTTAGGATGCCATTTGGGGTCGCATATATCTTATTCCGTTCTCCCCCTTACCCCCTATATACCTATATATATTGGAGAGACTCATGTAAACCCATATTTCAAAAATATAAACTACTGACTGTTCCCTGCCTATATATTTTTGAAACTGCAAAATTTGTAAAAAATTGGGAAACCATTTTAATTTTTTACTTTATTTTATGTATGTAATTTTAAATTGTATAATGCCAGAAATAATGTTAATAAAAGAACAGTTACTCACAAACCATTGGAATTGCCTTCAGCAAAATTAACTGTAGTAACTGTCCATATATGTCAGTTAAGATATATAATGCACTACCAAAATCCATGATAGAACTACCATATAGACCGTTCTGTGCTGCTCTTCATAAGTGGCTAGCAGAGAAATGTTTTTATAGCATTGAAGAATTATTTCATGATGACAAGAGTAAAATTTGTAATTTGACATTTAACCACCTGATCTAATGATTAGCATATTAATTATTGTACCTATTAGTATCAGCTGCTTGTTTTCTTTTCATTTATTTCATGTTTGTAAATTAATATAATGTAATGTAAGTAATTTAATGGTGTTGACTAAATATTATGTAATATGACATTTAATTTATAATGTACTAAAAGAAAGAAATGTAATTGTGTATATTTAAGATTTGACATGATTGATTATAATTATGTCTCTTTTGAAAAAAATTGCATACCAACTATGCTGGTGAAAAAAAAAAAAAAAGTTTATTTTACTGTGAACTATTTTTCTGCAAATAAAGATTTATTATTATTATACCTATTGGTAATCGAATGGAAGACCTGCTAGTGAACATCCGCTAGCAATCCGGTAAGGTAATAAGACAGTTATTAATATTAATTTTATAACCGGTACTTAAGAAAACAAAAAGATTTAGCCTTCATCAGTTTCTTGGTCCTTGATAAGGAAATCACCATAAAACCGGCGTGTTCCGTTCCAAAATTATATAATAAACCCAGTGAGATACATTAAAGCAAAAATTTGTACGAAAATTACATTTGGCCGGTTTTACTTTTGAGGAGAAATTAATAACATAGCATGATTGCTTTTTTTAGGATTCCGTACCCATAGGCTGCAAACGGAAACACAATTTCTAAAGCTCCCGCTGTCCGTCCGTCCGTCACAGAGCTGTATCCTTTGAACCCTAAAAGGTAGACACTTGAAATTTCCACATAGTGTGTATCACTACGGCCGCTATAACATCAAATATTAAACATAAAATAAAGTAAAAAATTAAAATGGTTTCCCATACAAGAAACATGTTTTCTTACTAACCGTCTGTCACAAAGCTGTATCTTTTGAACTGTAATAGGTAGACACTTGAAATTTCCACAGAGTGTGTATTACTATGACCGCTATAACAACAAATAATAAAAATAAAATAAAGTTAAAAATTAACCTCATACAATAAACGTGTTTTATTAGGCGTTTTTCGCAATAATGGCAAAATGTAGATAAAACTGACCAAGTTTGAGTCATACTCGCGCTAATTTGTTCCTGCGCCATACAGGGGCGTCAAACTTGGTCTGACCTTAGTGCATACTATTGAGTGTACGGAATCCTTCGTGTGCGAGTCCGACTCACACTTGGCAGGTTTTCATGTTTCAATTTTAGTAGCAAAATAATAGAGGAATGCCGATAAAAGCTTTCATTTCAATGGTTCTGAAACGTTATTGTATTTTGAAATCTAGTCGCGTTTATATTCGCACGATTGCTGTTTGCACAGGAAATGTAAGCGGGCCTAATAAATGTACTGCAGCTGGCGATGTAACTTTGTTGAATACTAAATATTATACTTTCTACAACCAATTTCTGATTTTTGGTTCTTAGATATTTTTGCCTAGCTTTGTATATTATTTCTCAAAGTTAATGTTTAATATGACATTTTGAAGATTATTTTTCCCTCTAATGACGAAAAATAAACAAACAAATTTGTTTTAATTTAAAACTTATGTAAATAATCCAATGGTACGGTGCGAAGTTTTCGAACAAGTCATCTAGTCACTTTTTATTCGCTATCTTAGTGACTCGAATCTATATTATAAATTGAAGGTTTAAATTTAATTTTTAGGACTGAAAATTTTATTATGTAGGTACCTGCATAATTTATCATTATATTCATAGTGGATTTATTAAATTCGTAATACTATCGTTTGACATATTTTACAACATTTGTCATACGATAAAAGGTTTGTTATTTTACGCCTTGGGGGTAAGACCGACTCGAATGTCGTGACGGAAAACTGCGTCATGCCCCCTCCGCGGCTCTCTACTCCCTTATGTATGCGTGGCGCTTATACTATATACCTCGTTGCTTCTCCGTGTGAGTGTGTTTTCGATGTTTCATATCTGCTGGGCATCCCGTGACGGCTACCTTTTTCTAAAACTGTTTTTTACTGACTTAATCAAACAAATCGCACGAAGTACAACATCATCTTTCAATCCATATCCTTTTCTAACTATATCGTTCTAAATGCAGTTAGTTAATCTTACACCAACAATTCTACATAAATTCATTTCTACTGAATTTATCTTATTTTTCATGCCTCTTAGACGTAAAGTAGAAAAGAACTATGAAAAGGTTCTTGGATTTGGTATTCTCGGGCCGGGCATTCCTTGGTGCGGACCCGTCGTTTTTGGCCTTTTGAGTCGATCGAATTGTACCCGGTTCTGAAGTATGCTAACCCCACAGAGGATTTTCTAAACTTATTGGGACTTATTAAATTATTGTAAGATAATTAATAAAAAGTCCTATGAGATTGTATTTCATATAGGTACAAAGTTGTTATTCACTCTAGATTAAATATATTAATCATCTCTTCTGGTGACAAGAGGGCTGGCTCCTTCCTCGCTCAACGAATCAGCATCGCGATTCAGCGGGGAAATGCAGCCAGTATTCTTGCCACTATTCCACGCGCACCTTTTAATGTTTAGATTAATTTTAAGGTTTTTATATTGTTAGGTGAAATAACTCTACTCTAGATATTGATCGTAACTCTGACTATTTTACATTATGCGGTGATATTTTCCTTTTCCCCTTCTCTATAGTGGGTAATCTACGAACGCTATTATGCAAACGGCCTTCTCGTGACCTGATTTCATAATGTTTTCTCCATTTATCAAATACATCTCAATGTTATGGGTTTTCGACTAATTGAATTAGTTGGAGACAAATCAATAACTTTCGGAGTGGTTTCTTGAGTCTATTATTTACTGGCTTAGCTTAACAAACACATGTTCGCATTTGAATATCTATCTGTCTATCATAACGCCTTTTATCCCAAGAGGGGTAGGCAGAGACTATCGAATGCCATTTGCTACGATCCTGACCTCTTTCGCTTCCTTTTTATTCATCATACTTTTCATAAATGCTCGGCGATTGTGTGTACTTTTAATATTGCCTTCGACCAATATGTTTTTTATATTATCAATAAAAGTACACCTAGTTCGTCCTCTGCCAGCATTTCATTTCACTTCAGCCGTATAAACCTTTTTAGTCAATCTTTCATTCTTCATTCTCTCAACGTGTCCAAACCAGCGTAAACTAATTTTCGTCATTGTAGTCACAACATCATCTTTTACTCCGGATTCTTCTCTAATGACATCGTTCCGGATGCGGTCAATACGCTTTGTATCACACATTCTACGTAAAGACCGCATTTCCACTGCATTTATCTTACTTTCATATTATTAACAATTTATAACCTATTTTAAATTTGCAGAACTAACTAAGTAAACTGTTATTTAAAAAAATTACATTAATAATTGTCTTTAAAAAAAAAGTGTACTGACTTCAAAAATTACGCCCTGAAAAGCTTTCCGAAAGCAAATGCACAAGTCACTATAAAAAAAATACCCAAATCGCTTGAAGTGTGCCTATAAAACTTTAAGAGTTTTCTATTTCTCCAGGATCTTGTCATCAGATCCTGACCTGATGACCATGGGACCACCTGGAAAGTATACCCTTTCAAACAAAAAAAAAATGCAAATCGGTCGGCATCTTCAAGTAATCGGGAAAATAGATTCCGACGAGTTGAGAACCTCCTTCTTCTTTTTTGAAGTCGGTTAAAAAGACATGCAAGGTTAGTTGATCAAATAAGACTAAAAAAACCGGCCAAGTGCGAGTCGAACTCGCGCACGAAGGCTTCCGTACCATTATCTATAAAAACAGCAAAAAAAAAAAAAACGCTCCCTTAAATATTAATTTTATTTTAATTTAATTATTGGTTTTTAAAGTGAATAATATAACTCAATATTCTGTGAATATTTCAAGCGTCTACCTGTTGCCGTTATCAATATCGAGCAAAAACGAGCAAAAAAATCTCATTTGTTGTATGGGAGCCCCCTTAAATATTTATTTTATTATGTTTTTTAGTATTTGTTGTTATAGCGGCAACAGAAATACATCATCTGTGAGAATTTCAACGGTCTAACTATCACGGTTCATGAGATACAGCCTGGTGACAGACGGACGAACAGCAGAGCCTTAGTAATAGGGTTTCCGTTTTTACCCTTTGGGTACCGAACCCTAAAAATGGATTTTTTATTATGTGTTACAAAATATTTAATGAAGAGTGGTTTTCCTAATATCAAGCTCTTATTACGTAATACAATGTAGAGTATATAAGAGGTAGGAGGGTCGCTTCCTATGGACAAGATTTTACGGTTATGACGATATGATGCCCATTTCATTGCTTTCGGGCAGGAATTTATGAAGGACTTTGGCGAAAATATGTGAAGTCGATACGTGTTTGTTGGCACTTAGCTTTTGATGTTTCTTGTCATATACGTGTCGAAGCATATAAAGGAATGTTATTTTGTATTGTGGCAAAAATACCGATAGAATAATGTGTAGCTATTTGGATTATGGATACTGGATTTTGAAGTGAGAACTTTGCGCTCTTTCCGAACAGTAAACGAAACTGAACTGTCACGCTCGCATCGGTGACGCTATGTGGTCATAAGTACACGCACATTTTTGAAGTAAAAACTTCTTTTGCGTTGAGCGATTTTTAGTACTTTTTGGTAGGGGGAAATCTTATGGATTCGCGACATGTTCTCGGTTTGATTTGGTCGGATGGATTGCCCGGTTCGAGTATGCTTGACCCGAGAATCTCCGGGCAGGAATTCGGACATTTTTGGCCGGCAATTCTCGGTAATTGGCGTTCTTATTAAATATTTATAAATTAAAAATCACTGTTATTCATAGTTTTAAGTTTTAATTCCTGTCGGTAGTCCCCATGACTGCATAGACATAAGACAAATCAAACTTAGATACTTTTCAACCTAAATATACCTTAACAGAATAGGCCACTCGTTAGGTACAGCCTCGCAAATACCATCGGCTAAAAGAGGGAGACTTGGTCTTCCGCTGGATACCCTGGGACCAATAACATGGTCCCGGAGCTGTAAGGCAACCGTGAAGAAAAAGAAATCAAATTTCTCACTAGAAATTGGTACAACAAATCTTCGTCATAAATTAGAAGAGACATAGAAAGGTAATGCAAATTGTGCCTAAAATGAAGAAGTTGAATCTGATTTGGACACGTTGAAAGAATGAAGGATGAGAGATTGACTAAAAAGGTTTATATGGCTAAAGTAAAAGGAAATGCTGGTAGAGAACGACCTAGGTGTACTTTTATTAAACATATAAAAAATGTATTGATCGATGAAAATATTAAAAGATGAAAGGTATGATGAATATAAAAGAAGCGAAATTTAAATTAGGATCGTAACAAATGGCATTAGAATGTATCTGCCTACCCCTCTTGGGATAAAAGGCGTGATGATAGATAGAGATACTTCTTTTAAACTATATTGAGCCTTAGAGTATTTATTATCAACTACATAATATAAAGTGCGTATCGGTATATGAACGCACATGAACTAATCCAGAACTTTTTGGCGTACAGTAATCAGTCTCGCTTCAGATATCGCGCTATACAAAGTATCTCGAAAAGTTTAAGTAGCCTCTTATCTATGCAAGTCTCCACATATATGTCGCCGCCAAATTGGGTGGCCATTTCATTAAATGGCGGCATTCAGTTGAATGGCTAAAGGACGCTTAGCCAAATTGTTGAAAGAAATGTTTAACATAAGGGTTAAATGTCGCAGCCTCTTGGTTAAATAAAATTGTGATGTGTATTATTAGGTTGACTATGAGAACGTTAGGTAGCTGGACAATTTTATTAGAATCGGCTGATTTAAGAAAATTATGTTGTTAAAAAGTAGAAAATATATTTAGATATACGTTGAAAATAAAATACCTTGAAACATTAACATTCCTTTGCCTGTTTATTTTATTCATACACTCATTCGTTCGCTCTCTCGCTGCCTCGTTCGCGGAGTCGTTCAGTCAGTCAGTGTGTAAAACCCGTTCGTTGCGGTGAGAGCGCGTGCGATGACTGTAAACCAAATTGTAATGTTCTTCTTTTATAAACTAATAGTACATCACCAAAACTAGTGTTATTATTTCCTGGAAAACCAGGTGGCGCCCACCAATATTGCTATAAATTGTCGCCCAACCAGTGGCACGAACTCAAATACCAAAAGTCTCAGTAAAACGAATATTGCGTCATCTTTTTCTCCGCGCTTTTAAAATGCCGCCAAAACGAACAGCCGGTAAAAATACTCAAAATACCGACGATCAAGCCTCTTCGGACGAAGATGCACCAGTAGTGAACCAAGTGTCTTCACCTGGAACTTCATACATTTCAAAAGAAGAATTCCAGGAGGCCCTCGCCGACTTCCAGCGTTCTCAAATGGAGCTGTGTCGCGAGATGTTGCAACAAGTGTTGTCGGCAAGTGCCGAAAAACGTCTCGTTTCGGCCGATGTTCATACCTACGAAGCATCCCAGGCGCCTGGGCCGGCCGAACTCTCCGCCGCGGTGGGAGCGCCGGCGCCGCTGACGCCGCCCCGTCCTGTCTCCGAGCCCACTCAACTCTACGAGTTTAAAACTAATTTAACAAAATGTACTGCCAGGTATAGTGGCGTCGGTGATGTCGACACATTCATTGACGCAGTTCAAGTGTATAAAGAATGTGCCTCGGTGTCGGACCAAACTGCCTTAAAGGGCCTTCCGATGTTACTAACCGACGATGCCGGCATGTGGTGGCGCGGCATTAAAAACACTACACTTACATGGCAAGAGGCCGTAAGTAACCTGCGCAGCGCTTTCGGTGAGCGAGACCCTCCTCACCGCACCTTTCGGAAAATATTTGAGAGAGAGCAAAAAGAGTCTGAAAACACAGATCGTTATATATCACACACCCGTGCGCTGTTCGCTAAGTTGCCATACAGGCGACCGCTCGATCTAAACATACAACTCGACATGTTGTATGGGCTACTCCATCGCCGTATCCGAAAGCGTGTGCCTCGACAGGACTTTTCGTCGTTCGAGGAGTTAATCAACAAAGCACGCGACGTCGAGGACTCCCTCGCTGAGGCACGCATGAGCCTGTCGTCGTCATCGTCGTGTGCCGTGCTGCCTCGAGAACACAGTCAGGCGTCGCGGCGAGATCAAAGATCGCCGCCGCCGACCGTGTATACGAGTGTTAAGAGGATCGTGTAGCTCAGCGTACGCAGCGAAATAGGTATTTAGAAAATCATATTCTGTCTCAATCGCACTCTTCCCCCGGGCATCAGTGCGACAGAGAGCACTGCAGCTCGTGGGTGTTCGTAGGTATGTTTTTCGTTGAAAATTGCGTTTTGGGCGAAAACGATTTACACCTACTAAACTATAACGAAACCTTATAATTTTGGTGTCAAACGTTTTAGCAGATTATAATCTACGTACGTACGTTTTGCTTTTTTTGAAATTTTGCTTTGTTTCTCAAATACAGACGGTTTATTACCAGCAAGTTATGAACCAAAAAAACCGAGATTTGAGGGGCTTATAACTTTTGACCTATTACGAATTTTGAAAAAAGGAAAAAATACGTACGTAGTTTTTCATTATAACAGTAACATATTACAAAATCGTTAAAATTAATTAATATTTAGGGGTAGTAAAACGTTTTCTCCGTTTGTATGGACATGGACGCGGTACACTACACTCTTAAGGGGCTGATAATCGTCAGCGTCCTTGACGATTTGATGTTTTAAGTCACGCCCTTTTTCCGACCTAGCCTGCGAGAGACTATCATAGTTAGAGAGACCACGCTTTTAGTTGCCGTCTGGCGTCTAATACTAGACTGTATATGATCAGTAATTGTCGTCTGACACAGGACTGCATGTGATTATTTGTCTCCTAATACCATACATACTGTATGGGATTAGTTGTCGTTTAGTAATCTGTCAAAAAATATTTTATAAGATGTTGCTCCGTATTGACGTTAAAAAGGACAAATCAACAAACAAACAATCACTCTTTCACGTTTGTAATATTAGTAAGGAAGTAGGAATAACTACCTATTTACACGCTTGATGATAAAATGATGCTTTTTGCCCCGGCTTTGCTCGTGGAAATGTTTGAAATGTGACAAGCGAGCTCTGATATTTTATTAAAATTCAACATTATACTAGATTTCGACTAATTTTAGGACTCTGAATTCGAATTTGATATCGATTTCGCAATTCAATATGACGACATCTGTCAATTTCGTAAAATTCGACATTATACCAGATTTCGACTAATTTTAGGGTTGTGAATTCGAATTTGACATCGATTTCAAAATCGAATATGACGACATCTGTCAATTTCTTTAAATTCGACATTATACTACATTTCGACTAATTTTAGGGTTCTGAATTCGAATTTGATATCGATTTTACAATTAAATGTAACGACATCTGTAAATTTCTTTAAATTCGACATTGTACTAGATCTCGACTAGTTTTAGGGTTCTGAATTCGAATTTGATATCGACTTCACAATTAAATATGACGACATCTGTCAATTTCTTTAAATTCGACATTATACTAGATTTCGACTATTTTTAGGGTTCTGAATTCGAATATGATATCGATTTCACAATTAAATATGACATCTGTCATTTTCTTTAAATTCGACATGATACTAGATTTCGACTAGTTTTAGGGTTCTAAATTCGAATTTGATATCGATTTCACAATTCAATATGACGACATCTGACAACTTCTTAAAATTCGACACACACATTTCGACTAATTTTAGGGTTCTGAATTCGAATTTGAATTTGATATCAAATTCAAAATTAAATATGACGACATCTGTCAATTTCGTAAAATTCGACATTATACTAGATTTCAACTAATTTTAGGGTTCTGAATTCGAATTTGATATCGATTTTACAATTAAATATAACGACATCTGTAAATTTCTTTAAATTCGACGTTATATTAGATTTCGACTAGTTTTAGGGTTCTGAATTCGAATTTGATATCGATTTCACAATTCAATATGACGACATCTGTCAACTTCTTAAAATTTGACGTTACTTTCAAAGGACATCTGTAATTTTTTTAAATTCGACATTATACTAAATTTCGACGAATTTTAAGGTTTCCTCTAACATTCATAACACATTAATATTGCACAAAATAGTGACTTTCTTTATAATAACAATAATTTCCATATAAATATGTGCTGCTCACATCAAAATTCCATAGTGAATGAATATTTTAAATTACCTGCATTTTATTCAAATCGTAAAAATATAAATCAAAACAAAATAAAATTCGCAACGTATGGGATTCGAATCGGCGACCTCAGCGTTTAGCAGCGCGGTGCCTCCCACCTAGCCACTTCGGCTTGAACTTGTTTAGTCGAAATTTGACATTGCATAGACATGTTAGTATTCACATTTTTAACCCATAACATAATATTCAAATAGTACTTTAATCCAAACATAAATGATGAACAAAATAAAAATATGTACAAATTTAGAAATTGTTAAAACTTAAATATCGTGAACATGTAGGTTGATTGGAGGGAAAATCTTTGTCAACTGTCGGTCTTGCAATTACATTCAGGTCTTGCTGTTGCAATACTATATTTTTATCTCCAATCGGTTCTCTTATTTGAAGCTTTCTGGTGAATCTAGGATCTACATTACCTTAAATTACAATACATTAAATTACATTACATTATTATTATAATATAACGTCAAGGTCAGGAACGTCATCGGTAGATTTAGAAAGAAGGGTAACATTTTCTTGAGTTTCTGCTAGTGACACATTGTTTAACCTGTAATAAAGTTTACAGTTATATGTAAAATTTCAAATTTTTTATAAACATTACACGACAAGTACAGGATGTAAAATAATAACTCCAAAAACAAGTGTGTTGTAAATCTATTAATTCTCAATTTTCGTACGAAGAAACTTACTCTGTCAATGAAAAATCTGACGTTTCAGTTGTTTCACACGTAGTATTTTCGTCCAACTGTTGTTTCTTCCTGATATAATAAAAAAATGTTTAATCACATACACTGTCTAGAAATCTAAAATTTGTCGAAATCTAGTATAATGTCGAATTTTAAGAAAATGACAGATGTAGATATATTGAATTTTGAAATCGATGTCAAATGCGAATTCAGAACCCTAAAATTAGTCCAAATCTAGTATAATGTAGAATTTTAAGAAATTGACAGATGTCGTCATATTGAATTTTGAAATCGATATCAAATTCGAATTCAGAACCCTAAAATTAGGCGAAATCTAGTATAATGTCGAATTTTAAGAAATTGACAGATGTCGTCATATTGAATTTTGAAATCGATATCAAATTCGAATTTAGAACCCTAAAATTTGTCGAAATCTAGTATAATGTCGAATTTTAAGAAATTGACAGATGTCGTGATATTGAATTTTGAAATCGATATCAAATTCTAAATCAGAACCCTAAAACTAGTCGAAATCTAGTATAATGTCGAATTTTAAGAAATTGACAGATGTCGTCATATCGAATTTTGAAATCGATATCAAATTCGAATTTAGAACCCTAAAATTAGTCGAAATCTAGTATAATGTCGAATTTTAAGAAATTGACAGATATCGTCATATTGAATTTTGAAATCGATATCAAATTCGAATTCAGAACCCTAAAATTAGTCGAAATCTAGTATATGTCGAATTTTAAGAAATTGACAGATGTCGTGATATTGAATTTTGAAATCGATATCAAATTCGAATTCAGAACCCTAAAATTAGTCGAAATCTAGTATAATGTCGAATTAAAAATTTTGGCTGACCAGCGGCGTTGCGGCGTTGTCCAACCATGTAGAAGAGGTTCTATAATTCTACTTCTTTTACTTTTTTCACGTTTTGTGGAACAAGGGATTGACGTGATTTTTTGCACAGAGATAGTTGGATATATAGATAATGACATAGGCTACTTTATATCCCAAAAATTCTTCGGGCTTGCCACTCTTTAAATATTTCCACGACGAAGCCGGGGCGAATAGTTAGTATATCGTAATTTTATCATCAAGCTTGGATAATAGGTAGGTATTGTAACTTCCTTACTAATATTACAAATGCGAAAGAGTGTTTGTTTGTTTTTTCAAATCAATACGGAGCAACGGATTGACTTGATTTTTTGCACAGAGATAGTTGGAGATATAAATAATGACATGGGCTACTTTATATCCCAAAAATTCTTCGGGCTTGCCACTATTTAAATATTTCCACGGCGAAGCCGGGGCGAATAGCTAGTAGGAGGGTCTATTATGTAAAACCAATACGTATGTAACATTGTTTATCGTAATTTTATCATCAAGCTTGGATAAAGGGTAGGTATTTTAACTTCCTTACTAGGTAATGTTTCAAATGCAAAATAGTGTTTATTTGTCCTTTTTTTAATTAATCTACGGATTGACTTGATTTTAATGACATATCCCACAAATCCTTCGGGCTTGTCACTTTTCAAATACTTCCACGCGCGAAGCCGGGGCGAAAAGCTAGTCTATCATAAGTTTTCCATCAAGCGTGCGTGGATAAAATATTACAAACGCGAAAGAGTGTTTGTTTGTCCTTTTTATTCAAATCAATACGGAGCAACATGGGAGCAACGGATTGACGTGATATTTGCACAGAGATAATGACATGAGCTAATTTATATTTCGGAAGTCCTTGGGGCTGGCACATTTTAAATTTTTCTACGGGGGAAAAGCTAGTATATCATAATTTTATTTGCCTTGCAATGACTTCTGCAATATGTTTCCCGTACGCATTTTCTATGTAATACCTACCTACCTACTTTGCTGTTTATTAACTTATTTCCAATACTGGAGTTAATTATTTAATATAATTACGCTCACAAAAAGCAACGCTGACTCCTAGACTAAAGTATACAAATAGCAACTTCCTTATGAAAATATTGCCTAATCGCTACGGTAATGTCATTTATGAATAAAGTTTACCATTAATAAATTAAATTTGAGCCAAAAAATACACAAATAATACAAAAACTTCTGAGCGATCGAGTGGTCGCGACCGTCTAGCATCACGATTCAGCTGTCACTGCCGACAAGGCGAGTGTGAATAAAGAAGAGCTAAAGCGTTTCCGCTCAGAGTAGAAATCGTAAGCGCCATTTGACATAATCATTATTTTTTAAATAACTATACAATTTATTTGAATATGCAAATGACAATTATATGGGTAATTGAATATTACAAAAACAAATTAAATGTCATAGTACTAAAATCACTAGTACCGCCGTTTTCTTTTTTTGAAAACTTTCAGAGACCACATTTTGGGATTATTTTCTATCGAGCGAAAATTGTGTAATCGCGTTTTCAGAATGACAATTATATCAATTATATCCTGTAGAATAATATTTTTTTTTTTCAATCTTGGAAATTGTCTTGTTTTTGCTAAAACATTCTTTAAATAATCGTATATAGGTGTTATCTGCCCCTTAAGAGGCCGACCTCACTGGCGACTGTTAAGAGGCCGCCGTTCGCATCACTATCGGAAGTGCAAAGTGTACCTGTGAGTGCGCGTTGGTATACGTATACCGCGAGTGATAATGATGATAATGCGAGGGCGGATCGCCGCCCTAAGCGCAAGTGTTCATATTGCCATTTATTCGGACATACGGTTGATTACTGTAAAAAAATAATGAACTCTAAAGTGACCACCAATGATCCAGTGAACGTCCCTGCCTCTGTTCCCGCGAAGATAGCGTGTTATGGATGTAATGCACCTGGTGTGGTAAGGTCAAACTGTATTACTTGTAATAATAAGGCCAAGGGATCCCACAGTGATGCTTTCCAAGGTTTCTATTCTTTAAACTTTAACTCCCAGGTAAATCTTAGACCTGTGCTTCCTATAAAAATTTTAGGTATAAATGGCACTGCGTTATTAGACACGGCTTCTAAACGCTGTATCGCAGGCCATACCCTGTACAAAGTATTAATTAAGCACGAACAACCCATGAGTGTTGATTCGTGTAACGTTAAGTTTGCCGACGGTCGAGTCGAGACACGTAAAATATTAACTACCAATGTAAATATTGTAATTAGTCATAAAGTCATTAACACTTCCTTTGTTATTTTTCCCGACGCGGATAATAATGAGACCATCTTGGGAGCCGACTTTATAAAAAGTGCCGGTTTTATCTTAAATTTTGCTGACCATCGTTGGAGCTTTGCTGACAGTCCTCACGTTTCATACGATATTAAATACGAACGCGAAAGTGCTAAGGAACTTCCTTGTTGCGCTGCGGACCTTCTTCGTCAGGATGAAGCCACGATGTTATCGGATGATGAAAGGTCACACCTTAACTCCTTAATCGCAGAATTTGAAGATGTGTTTAAACCAAGAGAGTCTCCAACCCCATATGCTACACATGCTATTGACACCGGTGATCATTCTCCTATTTTTGTGCCTCCATACCGTATGCCTCCAGCTAAGAAACAGCTCATAAAGGAGGAGCTCGATAAAATGCTGCGCGACGGAGTGATCGAAGAATGTGAGTCTGCGTGGACATCCCCGGTCGTCCTAATTCCCAAACGTGACGGCAGCGTCCGTTTTTGTGTAGATTATCGCCGCTTAAATGCTGTAACGAGTACCGATAAATATCCGATACCCATAATTGACGAATTGATCCAATCAGCACCGTCAAATATGTTTATGAGCACTGTCGATCTTAAAGCCGGTTATTGGCAAGTAGAAGTAGCCGAAAAAGACCGCGATAAAACTGCATTTATAACCCCCTACGGGACGTATCGCTTCAAGCGCATGCCGTTTGGGCTTAAGAACGCTCCGTCAACTTTCCAAAGATTAATTGATAGATTTAGGGCAGGTCTTAAAGATATGACTGTTCTAGCCTATTTAGATGACATTGTAATTATATCAGATAGTTTCGAGAAGCACATTGCCGATTTACGCGCCGTGTTTGAACGTCTTAAATTCTTTAACTTGTGTGCTAATCGCGATAAATGTATTTTTGCCCGCGATAAAGTTAAATATTTGGGTCATATTATTTCTTGTAAAGGGATCGAACCGGACCCTAGCAAAATAGAGGCTATTCTGAGTATGAAAGAACCTAACACACTCAAGCACCTTAAAACGTTTGTCCACACTTGCTCGTGGTTTCGTAAATTTATCCCCAAGTTCGCCGAGATCGCTAGGCCCCTAACTATGCTTACCAAAAAGGATGTACGTTGGAGCTGGGGGGAGCCTCAATCACATGCGTTCAACGAACTCAAAAATCTATTAGTTTCTGCTCCGATTTTACGTCAAGCTGACTATACCAAGCCTTTCACTCTGCGTACAGACGCCAGTGGCTACGCAGTAGGCGCGGTTCTTCTCCAGGGAGATACAAACGAAGAGACTCCTATTGAGTACGCGAGCCGTTTACTCACTGGACCGGAGCGAAACTATACCACAGCGGAGCGAGAGGCTCTGGCCGTTGTGTGGGCGGTCGAACGTTTCCGGGGTTACCTAGAAGGTGCCAGCCACCGTGATTGTTGCCAGTGATCACCAGAAACTTCAAGGGGATAAAGCAAGGCGCTCCCATGTTCTTTATAAAGTCGGTGACTTAGTTTGGTTGAAATCTCACGTACTTAGTAATGCCCAGAGGGGCTTTTCTTCAAAATTTGTACCAAAGCGTGACGGACCCTATACAATATCGAAAATTTGTAGTCCCACAACCTATTTGGTAGGTTCTTCCGTAGAAACGACAGACGTCTTAGGGAAGTACCACTGTCAGGATCTAACGCCTTACCACGCCAGGGACGATCACGAGTCTGCTCCTCAGCCTGTTATTCCAAAGAGGAAGCGGGGGCGTCCACGCAAATGTTTAGATTCTACTAATCCATGATACATGTTGTATCATAAATTAGGGGGGGAGGATGAAACATTAACATTCCTTTGCCTGTTTATTTTATTCATACACTCATTCGTTCGCTCTCTCGCTGCCTCGTTCGCGGAGTCGTTCAGTCAGTCAGTGTGTAAAACCCGTTCGTTGCGGTGAGAGCGCGTGCGATGACTGTAAACCAAATTGTAATGTTCTTCTTTTATAAACTAATAGTACATCACCAAAACTAGTGTTATTATTTCCTGGAAAACCAGGTGGCGCCCACCAATATTGCTATAACCTCTAATTAAAAAAAAAAAGATAGCGTTATACATGAAATTTTTTATTTGTAAATTTTATATTATATTTGTAATTTAGTATTTAGATATAATAAATTGTAATATATTAAAAAATAAAGTATTTTAAATAAATGTTCTTAAAAGTAACACAAAGGTTGTTCTAGTTATATTTAAAAAATAATTAACATTTTTTATTTTCTCTGACGTAAATCAATTGAAGTAATTTTAAATGACCTTTTGGTTTCAACCAGCCAATACATTGAACGTTAAAATATCATAATTCATTTAAAGAACGGCCTAGCCATTCAATTGAATGCCGCTATTTAATGAAATGCCTAGCCATCCAATCGAGTGACTGTTTTAACCATTTGGCGGCGACATATACATTATTCTTCTTAATGCAATAAAATATGAATGACTTTATAGTGAACACCTTTAATACACTTTGCACTTCGGAACGCGTCAATATACACGCTCTATATATCAAACAGTTTCGGTTACAAATCGTCTATAGATCAATAAGCAATAACCCAGTCAATACGTACCCGAACTATTCAGCATATATTAATTAGCGAAATCCTCTTCGACTATTTAGAAGCCTTACGTCATTAGCATGAATTTAATGGCAGCACTCTCATTACGTCCCCGTTTTCATTCCAATTCGATATCGATTGCTCAGAGCTCTTTATGCATTTTCAATACCGGTCTAGTAGATTTTAAAATTTGATGCGACAAGATACATATCGAAAAATTTCTAAACATTAATCTGTGTCATCGATGGTCTTTGTGCATATGAATTGCAAGTAATTAGATATACTAGGGTACAAAATAGTATCAGTCAGTAATTATTTATCGATCATCACGCATTTTATCTCGTAAGCAAAGACAATCGAATGCTATTTGTTACGATCCTGACATACATCTTTCGCTTCTTATATATTCATCATACCTTTCATACATGCTTGGCGATTGTGTTTACTTTTAATATTGCCATTGATTAATATTTTTTTTATATGTTCAATAAAAGTACACCTAGGTCGTTCTCTGCCAGTTTCCTTTCACTTCAGCCATATAAACCATTTTAGTCCATCTTTCATCCTTCATTCTTTCAATTATTTATTGGCAACATTTTAAAAGTTCTCTTCTCTCTTAGTTCTTTGGCGACAATCTTACCTCTATGCGAGCCGTAATGTAAATAATGACCCGGCAGACGTTATCCTGCCCAAACGTTGGCTTGCCTGCACTACCCCTACCACTAACTTTGGATATTATTCATGCAATTTTGATATTGTTTTTGCGATTAAAAAATGGGGGGGGGGGGGGTAAAAGTAGTAGGGTGAAAAATAGTTTACGACCGATTGTTGGCCCTACAGAATATAAATATAAAATTTCATAAAAACCGGTCAAGCCGTTTCGGAGGAGTATGGCAACTAACTTGTGACACAGAAATTTTATATATTAGATTTATTTTCTGCACACATTCTCCATATAAACTTTAACTATGCCAAATCTCTCCTCGGTGACGCGCGACATGGTTAAAAAAGGGTACAAAAGTTTATCTTTACTTATTTATATATAGATTTTACCGACCTAATTATATCAGTCTAAGCCAGACAGTTATAATATTTGGTTAATTACTTTATAATTTTAAATTGATACAACTGTATGATAAATAGTATATTATGTTCTAGGCTACTTTTAAACATGGTACTTAGAAGACCTCCTCATTCCTCTATGGGTCTACCTAAATTATTTAATACTAGCTTTCCGCCCCAGCTTCCCCTGTGGAGTCCATATTAACGTTCATCACTTGTGGTCGAGTTCATACAAAAATCCTATAGAAAAAGCACTTATTGCCAATTTTTTCAATTTTCCGGACAACTTTTCTTTCCCTAAAAACCTTATTCAGACTATTACGAACATTTATAAATCAATCCAGCCGTTCTTAAGTGATGCGTTTATTAACGAAAAGCATTTAATTTTTATTAATATAGAGATTCAGAGCTCAAATCCTGTTCAGTAAAAATGCATTACGGGGTCCGTTCCTTTTTAAATTTCCTTTTCCTTGCACTGTACTAAAATTTTCAAAATTAACTCACAAAATTTCAGTAGCAAGTGGTTATATTTCACGATGCGTGAAAATGTAGTGGACGCCTCAACGTCACACGCTCGCATATGCAAGTAAATGTTGGGACGTGATTTAAAATAATTGTCCTATTTAAATACAGCGAGTGTTGGTGAGACTGCGAACTGTGTACTAGTTCATAAATTACAGCTCAAAATATATGCAATTTTTATCTGAATGTGTTAAAAATCAAGTTTTGTTAATATAAGTTTACTTTTTTACGACCCAACGCTTCCAAGCTATTTATTGACGGGTGGGTCTCATATATTATAACAACTTTTTGGTATATTTTCATTTTAATAACGTTCAAAAGATATAATAAACATTAGATATAACAGCAGTTGATATAATTTCATTACACATGATATACATTTACTCGAATACTCATTTCGTATAACATTGTTGAATATAACGTTAATTTGATCGAAAATCATTCAATGTGATCTTTTTTAGTAGACATAACGCGGTATATTATGTTAGAAGTCTAAGGCGATACCGAAACATGTAGGTTAGGTTAGGTTAAGTTTTATGCCATTTAAGTGGTATACCAAGCTACTTTATACCAAATGTATGTTATGCTTATAAAAATATATATTTTAAATTTATATCTATAGTTTATTATATCTTCTGATCGTTATACTAAATAAAATTTGAGATTATGTTGTTATGTCTTTTAAATGTTAGAGATGTATTTATATCATGTATTACTTACCCATTATTGACATTTAATCGCTTCTCTTTCCGGTTCCTGTGGGGTTAACATATATTTGCCCGCGACATCTTTCGTTTCGATCGAAAGGCCAAACCGTTATGTCCATACAATGCCGAGCAAATTGCTGGGTGGGGCAAAGACAGTGCACGGAATTTGCCCGCACATTGTAGGGTTGGACCGTCTCGGCCCATGCATTCCGTGGCTGGCTAGTACGGACTCGTCGGTTTAATACAAAACAATTACAATTTATTGTGCATTTACAGTGTTTGTTAGCAATGGAGAATTTATTCGTTATTATATTTACTATCACCTCTATCTAAAAAGGTTTTAAAGGTAAAGTCGAATTGGATTTTTTATTTATGTTTTGATGTACCCAGCAAATAAAGAATTATTTGTATTGTATTAATATTGAGAGTTTATCGTATCTTTTTACTCTTAAAATTCTAAACCAACTGAAATGTATTTAGTACCTACCTATTAGTTTTTAACCGACTTCCAAAAAAAGAAGGAGAAGGTTCTCAATTCGGACGGTATTATTTTTTATTTTTTATTTTTTTTTTTATGTATGTATGTACATCGATAACTCCGCCAATTGTGAACCGATTTTGATGGTTTCTTTTTTAATCGACAGATAATTCTTCCGGATTGGTCCCATTTTTATCTCATAAAAATTGGTTCATTAGTTCTCCAGAAATTTTGAAAAAACTGACTTTATAAGTACATTTTTCTTGATATCTCGATAAAATATGTACCGTTTTTGACAACTTATTTTTTTCAAGACATAATAATTTCTCGACATTATCTCACAGACATATGACGAAAATCGGTTCAGTAGTTTTTCAGAAATTCAGTAATTAAATTCTGTTTACGACTGAAATTATGTATCAGAAAAAGCCTTAGCAACGGTTGCTATTGACACGAAGTTGTCAATTTTCGTGACGATGGTCTAGCGTTTAAATGTAATGGGGTGCATAGGATGCACAAGCACATTACATGGTTCAAATCACATCCACAGGGGTATTTTTTTTAATTTTCCATCAATATTTTTTTAGTTGCGTTATTATTTGTCTCTCAAGGCAGCAAAATCACTTAAAAGGGTAAAATAAACATTTAAAAAAAAAGTGCACCGACTTCAAAAATTTGCACTGAAAAGTAAGAAATAATAAAAAAATTGTCGTAGAATTTGAAGACGGTTGGTGCCAAATTAGAAATAACTTAGTAGGTACCCAAATTCACTAATCTAGATAATTTATTAGGAACCTACGATCATCAGTACAAACATAATATATAATATTGAACAGATATTTATGTTCTTAGGTGATTACTTAATTTTGTATCCTAATTTGACACCAACCGTCTTCAAATTCTACGACATTTTTTTTATTATTTCTTACTTTTCAGTGCAAATTTTTGAAGTCGGTGCACTTTTTTTTAAAAGGTTTATGTAGATTAAATAAATTGGCCGAGCATGTATGAAACGTATGATGAATATAAAGGAAGCGAAAATCGACCACAGACTCGTCCAATTCTTGTTACGAACGGTCCGCCATCCGTTTTCAAATCATTGCATTTGTGGTTGATTTCGATAGGCGGAACGAACTGTCACATACATGCACACTCCTTTGTTTAATCGAATCTTGTGTGTCTGTGTGAGTGAGTGAATTGCATATGATCTAGATCGTATTATTTACATCGCTAATGTGTGGCCTGTGTTCAATCTCGATCATACGGCTGGCCGGACCGAAAATTTTCGGTAAGTTACCGGACCAGTGCGTGGGCTACTTTAGGGATGAAAGGCGTGATGATAGATAGATTGAAATTGATGTAATTCCTTTTAATCTCAAACCATCTAAGCGTACCACTTTATTAAAGTAATATCTCATAGGTACTTATCTTTGAAAGTAAGAAAATCTTAGGTAAGCAAGTATATTAAATATGTCAAAGAGCGTCTTTACCTCTGACATTTATATTTTGAAATTCCCAATGTTTTTATAAATACTTTTTATACCAAAGATGTTTAAAATTCTCTCTCTAGAAATATTTTTGCAAAGAATTCTTCAGTTATCCTTTTTCTTTTATGAATTTATTAATAGATTTTCTTTAAAGAGATTGAGTACGTATATAATAACTTTTTCTAATAAGTTTTTATAAAAAAAAAATGGTCAATTATTTTGCCCTTCTTTCACGTCAAAACAAGCGACGCGATCAACGTGATTTTTAGCACAGATATAGTTGAAGGCCGGAGAGTGAAATATGCTACTTTTTACCGGAAAACCTTTGTTTCAAAAAATCGTTTATTTGTTTCACCAATCCCTAAACGAAACTAGCTTTAAAAATATAATTTTCTCACGATAACACAGATTAAGCAAAATACAGTCAAACTGTTACCAAAAGTTATTAAGAGCGTACCATAAGTAAATCCTCTTGTAATCAGTTTAAGTCAGTGTTTCGTCCTTTCACTACCACAAATTTCCTGTTTCAAACGATAAATCTTTCTGTTTAGCTAACTTTTTAATTGAGTTCGTGAACACAGATAAAACAAGTACTGAATTTTAACTAAAACAATCGTGCCCTCCGAATGTCTTCTTTGTTGCGCTTGTAGTTTCTCATGAAAAATATATGTGTAAGTAAGTTATCCTTAATATTCCGGTACTCTTAAATGTATTTTGATTTATTTTTTAGTCTAGGCTCATTTTTCGGATATTATTATTGTTGATTTAATTTTGCTATCTTCCTTCCAGACGCAAATAAGTAGGTGTCAAAAATCAATATAGGATTTTTAAATACCTATCTCTCTCTCTCTCTCTCTCTCTCTCTCTCTCTCTCTCTCTCTCTCTCTCTCTCTCTCTCTCTCTCTCTCTTATTTTTAACCGACTTCGAAAAAAGAAGGAAATTTCGACCAATTTTTTTTATGTATGTATGAACATCGCATCGATTACTTCGCCAGTTGTGAACCGATTTTGATGATTTCTTTTTTATTCGATAGATAATTCTTCCGGATAGTTAAAAATTGGTTCTATCGTTTTTCAGGAACTTTATAATTTTTTTTATTATTTAACTTTATTATTTAAAATGACTTTATAAATTTTTCTTAATATCTCGATGAAATAATATTATGTACCGATTTTGATGACTTATTTTTTAAGGATATAATAATTTCTCGACATTTGTCGAAATTTATTCAGTAATTTGCCTTTGTTTACGGCTGAAAATAATATATCAGAAAAAAGCCTTAGCAACGGTTGCTATTGACACGAAGTTGTTATTTTTCGTATTGACGGTGGTCTAGCGGTTAAGCGTATGATGCGCAGCGTAAGAAGCACAAGGTTAAATTTTTCCTATCAATTTTTGTTAAAATTATACTTAAATTAAATAATTCTATCTTTGTTAATAATTGGTCTTTTGACACTCAACTAGTTTAATATATTCAATACAATTATAAAACTTAACTAAAATTTTTACACATTTACATATTTAAAAACTATATGTATATTATACAAATAATAAAAAGAATACATCTTCCAGAACCTCTCCCTGTTCCCAAAACACTGGCTGCGTTACCTCGCTGAATGATTAAACTGATCCTTTGAGCGAGGTAAGAGCCAGCCTTTAGGTCACCCGAGGCGTGGACTAGTCTCGTACCTAAATTTTTTATGAATATTTTCATTTCGGCGGACCATGGACCCATTGTTTCAATTAGTTCAACTAACAATAACAAATATAAAATATCCAACCACAATCCACTAATAAACTCAAGTTTTCCTTTACAGACGAAACACTACACCTTATTATTTGAGATCACCGTCACCAAGCGATATCTCACTCACTAACAAGCCGCAAATCCTGTAAATCTTTCTGTAGCTCGTCATATTTCCAACTTAACCCAAATATCTTGATAGCTCTGACACAGAGTGTACAGAGGTTCGACGGAGCCGTAGACAGAGAAAACGTGCGGTAAAGGGTTGGCTTCAGTAGTCAAGTATACTTGAAGTTTTGTTACACGGTGTCCAGAAATATTAGAAATATAGGGTGACATACCACTACCAAAAACTAACTCTAAATATAAAAAAAATAATATTTATGAAATATCTCCCTCAAAGTGAATGTTTCATACGCAATTTTGAAGATTATTTTTCCCTTTAATGACGAAAAATAAACAAACAAATTAAATGTTTCTTTTAAAATGAGACTAATTTATTTATTAATTTTGCAAAAAGACGCCATACTTAGAGACTTTACATCTAAACATAACAGAACTGACCACTCGTTATAAGCCTCCCAAATACCATCTAATCGGCGAAAGAAGGAAGACTGTTCCGCTGGGGTCGTAAGGTAACCCGTGATACTTTTTTTTAAAAGCGTGTGTGTACCTACTTAGGTACACACGTAAGAAGTTATACTTCTTTGACGTGAATATAAAAAGAAAGAAAGAAATATATATTTATTATGTTACGACTCAATATCCGTTACTAACTTCATAGTGTGTTAATCTGTTACTAACTTCATGATGTGTAAAATCATATGCTCAAAATATACTCTGTGGGGTTAGCATTCTTAAATTACTTAAGGCTCCTATATCCATAATTTTTCTAGGACAAACTATTCCCAATTACTCTGTAAATAATCCACCTGTGTCATTGTAATTTAGCATATAGATAGTTATTGAATATATGTAAGTGAATTAGCTGTTATTTTCTCAATGGATTTATTTTGTAAATATGGGTGGTTAAACTTTGCCCCCGTTTTCTCTTTCATAATATATCAAAATAATCCTTTATTTTACTACTCATATTTCCTATTCAATAAAACCAATTGAAAAAATAACGACTATTTCACTTTGATATATTGAATAAGTAACTATATGCTAAATTACAGTGACACAGTTGGATTATTTACAGAGAAATTAGGAATAGTAATATCCCCATACAAATTATGGATATAGGGCCCTTAACAAAACTATATCGTTTCGTGTCAATTCGATATATTTGGAGACGTCAAACCATTTTTTACATTTTGTTTAAAAGATTTTTGACGTTTTCCGTCTCCAAATCGATCGAATCAACACGTATACAAATCTCACATCTGTTTCTCCTAGCGCACCATAAGAAGATATACTTCAAATATGTTTACTTGAGACAAACCTGTCATCCATACACTGTCTAGACAGGTCATCCTACTATTTTGTCATTATACTGTGGCGTTGGTGATGTGAAATATTATCGCAAAGCAAAAACGTGTCCCAGTTCTTTGGTGGCTTGATTAATGACATTGTAGTGTATACTCGGCGCTGAGTAAAGCGAAAAGCGCTATCTTTGCTGACGTATCTCTGGCATCCTTCAGAGTTTTCACAACTCTTTCGATTTCAACCATTTTAAGTTAAAATTTTCTAATGGCCTGTTTCGATTTGAACCATTGAATATACTTATCGAATATATTTAAAAACATTTTTTTCCTAAGGGGAAGTCAGTCATCAAAATTTTTAATATTTTTTTTCAAAAAACCTTATTTACGAAACTGAAAAAAATATATAGTGATTTTAAGGATATGTCAATTCTTTTTATTGTTTTGAAAATATGATTAGAAACATTTTACTATATAGAAAAAAAATCCTAAATACACATCTGAAAACTTTATGTATCAAATTTGATGGCTATAATTTTAATGGTAATTATCTTTTATTGTATTTTTATATGGGTTTCATATTTTGATTTGGACGAATAGGGCAAGCTTCGCGTTTAAAAGAGAACAACTTTAAAATTTGGCTATTCCACGACACATTTTCTGATATCTGAGTAAGACTGTTAAAAATAGACTTGAGATCATCTATGCTTCTATACCTACTAATATTATAAAGAGGTAAAGTAAGTTTGGATGTAGGAGGTAATCTCTGAAAGAACTAATCCAATTCTGAAATTCGGGAGCGGACTTCGAAACTTACTTCGACAGTTCTACGGTTGTACAAAAACTACTGCAAATGAATGGCAAGTATAATTTTGGCCATGTTAAGATAATATGCATATATCTATCTATTATCACGCCTTTTATCACAAGAGGGGTAGGCAGAGACAATCGAATGCCATTTGTTACGATCCTGGCATATCGCTTTCGCTTTTTTATTCATCGTAATTTATACATGCTCGGAGATTGTGTGTACTTTTAATATTGCCATCGATCAATATATTTTTATAATATAAGTATAGATAGTATATGGAAATTTCGTGATAAAAAAGTATGCATATCTAAGCTTATACGTTGCTTAAAGAACGCACCAGCTCCAGCCGACGAGCATCTTCTTCAAGTTCTGTAAAAATGTAAAAATACTTTCTTCATACCATTACGCTCTTTATTAAATTGCTAAGTTTCACTGTGGTCGGCTCAATCCTTTCATGCTATTGCGTGTATTTGCTATACATAAATAATAATCTCCCTCAAAAGCAAAACGAAATATAAATACTGAATTTCAGAAATTTCAACCGCATGCAATATAGGGGATGCAGCTAGCAAGTGTAAGCATTTAATTCCCTCTACGACACAGTGTATTTGAATATTAAATGTTCGCTCGTGCCATTAATGTTCTGTACTCTGTAGAGATGAGACGCTTCCTGTATAACAACTATAGTTAATTATGTTTCCTGTTCTACATTAGCTCATTACCTAGGTAAACACAGAAACAGTAACTTTAATTAATTTCATCTGCTGTTGTGACATTTCTTTGAATAATAATTGCAGTAGTTAGGTATAATGTACAGTTTTCGTAAATGTATACAAATAAAAATAAAAGTAGATGACCCATACTAATACTTTGCACCGTTAGTTCAACTGACCTCCAACAGGTGGCGTCTTTACAAAAAAATAAAATAAATGAAAAGTTTAATAATTTTGATTTGTTTGTTTATTTTTCGTCATTAGAGGGAAAATAATATAACCACTTCTGATGAAGAAAAAGAACCGCCTTGAAAACCAAAATATGCTTTCCGAAAGCAAATTCACAAGTCACTATAAAATAATTACCCAAATCGCTTCAATTGTGCCTATAAAATTTGAAGAGTTCTTGATTTCTCCCAGATCCCATCATCAGATGACCATGGGAACACCTGGAAAGTATACCCTTTCAAACAAAAATCCAAATCGGTCCAGGCTTTTTCAAGTAATCGGGGAACATACAAAAAAGATTCCGACCTGTGATTCCGACGAATTGTAAACCTCATCCTTTATTGAAGATCGATTATAAACTTCAAAACATTAACTTTGATACAGTATTAATGGTTTGATACCGACAAAGAAAATTTGTGAAATAATATATAGAGATATCGTAAAGAGCAGAGAAACTTCTACTCGTGTGAGTCGAATATGTACAGTATTATTCCAGTGCTACGAACGGCGTAGAAGTTCTAATGCTACGATCTGCAAATCAAGTTCGAGGGTCTATTAACCTCGTTTATTAAAGAGAATTAGATGACGATAATATGATTGAAATTCAAAGCACTGTGTAGACCTAACCATTCTAGTGGGGCTCTATAGTGTATATGCCTCGATACTAAAATATTTTTTAAATTTACAACACTTTTACATAAATCCGTCGATAAGAGTACATAAATTATATCCACTCTAATTAAAGGGAAAAACCGGCCAAGTGCGAGTCGGACTCACACTTATAGTTAAACTAGTTAGACGTTTGTATTGAAATTAATTTTTATGTAATAGGGAAGATGACAGGGTAAACAATATATGTATTATTCTATTTAGTCCGACATTTAGATTATCAAAAAATAATGGACACGTATTTTTTCTTTTGTCAATCAAACAAAAAATTACAGAGATAAAGCCCATCAAAGTTTGGGAGTGGGGGCCGGTGACGTCACTTCTAGGTCAAAAGTGTACTCAAATGTGACGTCACGCGGAACTTTAGCGGGCTATATCTTCATATTTTTTTGTTTAATTGACAAAAGAAAAAAAACGTGTCCAATATTTTCTGATAATCTAACTGACGGACTAATTATAATTTTTTAGTCATCATGCCTATTGTATTGTATTGTGTTACGGTCCCAGGGTACCCAGCAGAAGACCAAGTCTCTCTCTTTTAGCCGATGGTATTGGTGAGGATATACATAACGAATGGCCAGTTCTGTTTTATATCTGGTATATTTAGGTAAATAGATATAATGCAACAGCTAGTCATGCATACATCTTGATTCAACGTCTACTAACTTAGCAATATTGCTGCGGATATCATTACAAGGTAGTTATCGAATATAATTTACAACAATGGCATATGAGTTTGCATGCCAAAAGCCCGCCAGGCGCAAAGGTCTGGAATAACTCGTTATTTATTACGCGAGAGAACGCTGTGTCCGCCGTCGGATGTGGAAACTGCTGCACCAATTTAGATTAAACTTTGACGCTGGTTTTGATTTAGTTGTAATACTAAGTTGATTGCTAGGGCTTCTGTGGAAAAAAAAGGTTGTTAAAAAGTAGCACGCAAAATAATAATTTATATGTTGAAATTTTGTCAATCCCGCCAGACGCATTGGTCTGGAATAACTCGTTATTTATAATTACGCGAGAGAACGCTGTGTCCGCCGTCGGATGTGGAAACTGCTGCACCAATTTAGAATAAACTTTGACGCTGGTTTTGATTTAGTTGTAATACTAAGTTAATTGCTAGGGCGTCTGTGGAAAAAAAAAGGTTGTTAAAAAGTAGCACGCAAAAGAATAAATATGTTGAAATTTTGTAAATTTTCTTTACTTCACACTACAAATATGTGTTTTAATGGTTATTATAATATGCAACTAAGTATGAATCTGAAAAAAATGGAACGCAATAGTGATAATATTATAAGGATTTTTTACCTATTGAGGTTGAAATGCCAAACCTAAAAAAGAATTTCGACTTTAAAAATTGTACACTGAAACGCAAGAAATAATAATATAATTTGAAGAAGAAATAAAAATAAATATATAAAATTAAAAATGTGTTTAGTTATACTAATCAGAACCAAATTGCTTCCACTGTGAAAGGAGCTATCTAATTTGGCACCAACCGTTTTCAAATTATACGACGAAATATTTGACTATTTCTTGTTTTTCAGTACACAATTTTTGAATTTTCTTAATTAATTAAATTGAATTAATTTCTTACTTTTTATTCCAGAAAACAGGACGAATGTAAAGTGCCTACTAAATATTTGATAGCAGCAAATTTACTTTTCGTAGGTGCCAAGTATGTTACAGCCACTTTTGGCGGATGAAAAAAAAGTTAAAATTTAGCTCATTATAGTTGCTACAATTTTAAAGTATTCACTCATAAAACTCATTGGAGTTCTACAATTATTATTTTTCAACCTTTACTCTACACCTACGTAGGTACAAGGTTGAAAATTACTGAATATTGTAGCCATATATAGAACGAAAGGATATAGGATTTTTTTGGACAATGGGCAGTTAATTATTAAAGACCCATTTGGTTTTCCGTACGTTTTGACTTGTCTATTTATAAATAACGGTTCACCGAGCTCGTGGGACGTTCATTATCGCTTTTGCTTTTGCTTACTTTGGCAATATGGATTGAATTTAAAACTGTATATATTAAAACTATTCGACATAATTGTGGAAATAAGGGTATTGTCGCATGGTATTGTATTTTTGACATTTGTAAATGTCTAAAAAATATTCCATTGTATCTGAGAAAGTGATTGTACCTAAAGAAAAAGCCAGAGAAATTATACTTACGTACTTGTTGTGTGTGATAAAAAATTTTGCAGTTCGAAGTAATACTTTCTAAGTACTATTATTTCTTCTGTGGTAATACCAAGTTATTAATTGGTATAAACATAAAAAAGTTTAATACAATTTATTATACTTTATGAACATTAAATCCTTTTATGAAAATCATCGTCACCACGTATCCCCCCCGCCACGTCTGTCTGTCTGTGCCCTTTTTACGCAAAAACTACCAAACGTATTTTGTTACGGTTTTCACTATTAGATAGGTTGATCCACTGGGAAGGTTTACGAGCATTTAACTTTAACCTATCATGTTTGGGAGCTGAGCATTAACAGTGTAGTTGAATCAAGTCTGAGAAAAAGTTAGCCCCAGCGAGTTTTCATTGTGTATGCTGTCTAATCCGTTAGAGATACAACAAAATGATATAGGAAAGAATTGTGTACAATAAAATGGTCTACAAAAAAGTTCGCGGTAGCATATCTCTAATAGATATGTAGTTATAAGCGAATTTATTAAGGTATTCAAATTGTTGAAAACCCGTATTGAAGCCGGGGGCGAGGTCGCTAGTAAAATATAATTGACAGTTAGGTAGAGCCATAGTCACACGTCGTTATTAATTAAGTTTCATTTGTTTGAGATACTACCTCTTGCAATTACCGGTAGGTATTTTTATTAATTATTGTAATAGGAACCTAACTAACTATAAATGAATTCAGCCATTTTGGCTATGACTAGACTATACTCTGTTCAATATATGATAATTAACAGCACAAATTGATATATCTAATATAAATCTAATTAGTTTAATATTTTAATATAAATTTTCTTAATTTACATTTAATTCCTAGATCATTTTGTTATATATCTGACGGATTTAGACATCATACGCCATGAAAATGCGCTGGAGATAATTCTTTCCTAAACTTGATTCACTAATACTGTTAATGCTCAGCATTTATTTTCCTCATCAACCTAATGGTGAAAAAAAACTTTACGGGTTGCCTTACAGCTCCCGGGAACCGTTGTCGGCCCCAGGGTACCCAGCGGAAGACAAAGTCTTCCTCACTTGGCCGACGATTTTTTTTGAGGCTGTACCTAACGAGTGGCCAGCTCTATTGAGGTATATAGATGGAAAAGCCTCTTTGTACGGTTTGTCGGATAATGTACATAGAGATTTGGTATTATAAAAAACCCATTGGTTCATGGTCGGATGTGGGGATCGAACCCGCGACTTCTTAGTTGTGAGCCGACGTTTTACCCACTCGACCACCGACGCCCTCTCGTGAAAACCACAACAAAATCCGTTTAGTAGTTTTGCGTAGTTTTTACAGACAGACAGGAAAACACGGCTCCGTGGAGTTGTAGCGATCAGTCAATCCATCATATAATGAACAAAGTATAGTTTTAGGAGTTATAAAATCAAAACTCTCCTTTGCATTCCCGTAGTCGGGTAAATCCATTTCCATATACTCTACTTCTATTATTATGTTAGATTGCAATTATTACAGAGATGAGCAGCGTGTACCAGAAAGCTTGGCATACACGTGGATTTACATAATTAATGCAAATACATAACTTACGTTGTTATAGTATTATGTTCCTGGCTGTATTAGAGCCATAATTTTGAATATATAAAATCCTTTAATCCTTACGTTATATCAAATTAAACTACGTAAACCAAAATTGATGTCTAACATGACATTTTGATGTGTGAACAACTAGCTTTTCACCCCGGATTCGCCCGTGAATTTTTTTTAAATGTTCAATGTCTTACAGTGAAAAAAATTTTTTTGAATAATAAAATCGATGCAGCAGTAATTTTATTGCTTACTTTTTTGTAAACAAACTCACACAACATTGTCTGTTTGTGAAATAGCGGGTGAGGAAGAGAGCAAAACGATTTCTTGTCTCGCACCGTTGGCACTTCTTACCTATTGGTGAAAATTTAAGTTATTAACATATTCCTGGTTTCGCTTGCCCTGTAGACATTCGTCAAGCACGACGTGAAAACCTGACCACTTTTCCATCATTCTTAGGGTTCCGTATTCTAACATTGGACAAATTATTTTTTTATTGGATTAAAAAATAATATTAGGGTGGACCGGTGGACCCAGTTCCAATAGTTATTTGTACATTGTACTGTCATTAAAAAAAATCAAATTACTTATTATAAAATAAAGTCTCCCGCCGCGAAGGATTTTGTTGCAGTTTTCATTATAAATCAACCTGATTCACCGGACCCGTTAAACATGGACCTGTCATGTTCAGTAGCTGAGCATTAACAGTGTAAGTGAACCAAGTCAGGATAAAATTATCCCCAGCGAGTTTTCATGGCGTATGCTGTCTAATCCATCTATACTAATAATATTATAAAGAGAAAAGATTTGTATTTTTGTATGTTTGTGTGTGTGTACGTTTGTAATGAATAAACTCAAAAACTACTGTGCCGATTTCAAAAATTCTTTCACCATTGGAAAGCTACATTCACTCTGAGTGACATAGGCTATATTCTATTTTCAAAAAAATTAGGGATCCTTACTAAAACTCCAATAATGTAACCCAAGGTGTAAAAAAATGACCTAAGAAATTCCTTACATCGCGTGCGTTGCGAAAACGATTGATGATAGAGGTAGTGGTAGTGGTAGAGAGGGTAGGGGCAGGGGGTAGGAGTAGGGGTAGGGGTAGGAGTAGGGGTAGGGTAGGGGTAGGATAGAGGTAGAGGTAGGGGTATAGTGTATATTTTATTTTGTTCGTAAATATCAACGGGCGAAGCCGGGGGCGGAATGCTAGTCATAGATATAACAAAATGATGTAGGAACGAATTGTTAGAATAAAAATATCCATAAAAAAGTCAGCAGTATAGATCTATCTCTAATAGATAAGTAGTTATGAGCATATTTATGTAGGTATACAAGTTGTTGTCAACCCATATTGTACTCATGCGAAGCCGGAGGCCGGGTCGATAGTTTCACTTAAAAAATAACCTGTGTTGTAGGAAAACATTTGCTAAATAAATGAATTTTTCAAACTCATGCATAGACGCTATTGAGTAAAAAAGCCGCGTGCTAGTGACAGAATTATTAAACTGAATTCGTGATTGACATTTGGTATTTGCCTATATTTTTGGATTTCGTTGCCACAAATTTAATATTAGACTAAAACAGTCCATTATAGTGGCTCTGTGGTTATACAGCAAGATAAGATTAAGAATTGGCCTTCCACTGGGTACCCTGGGATCGATAACACGAAGATATTCAGGATGGGAGGCTGTTTCCTTAGAGTAGTCCATGATATTATAACGATGCTTTGTTTTTGCTGCTGGGTACTCTGGACTTGGACAGCTATTTTTGAAAACTAGATGCTGCCAACTAGCTTTGCTTGAATTATTTTGATGTCACTGCTCAGACATGTTGCCAAAATTAAGCAGGTTGTCAGTACTATATTAAATATATAATAATAATAATTGGCTTGGGAGCTCACTTCTTCTGATAAATATTAAAAATAATAGATATTTCTACTTAGGCCAGCGAAAAGCTTGAAATCTGTTATTTTTAATACAGTAGAGTTAGTATACATTGACACTAACGCCAAAAACGAGCGATTAGCACCAATGGCCACCCAATGAATAAATAAATAACAAAAAAGAATGACCAAAAATCCTTGTACTGTCTTTTCCCGACCCAGGAATTTGCTCGGCATTCTAGTGTTGTACATTCTCGGGCCGGGCATTCGTTGATGCTGATCCGTCGTTTTTGGCCTTAGAGTCAATGTACTCTACTGTATTAAACATCTTGTCGCTGGCCTAAGTAGAAATATCTTTTATTTTTAGTATTTATCAGAAGAAGTGAACTCCCGAAGCATGATTAGGTGATTAGTTTGTTTTTATGTAAGTTTTAAAAAATATTCTACAGAACCTTTCTTTCAAATACACACTTGTAGGTCTTTTCAAATAAATTCAGTAAATTCTTATATAATATAACCACAAGAGGAAATATAACGTGTCTACAAAAGGCGAAAATGTCTTGAGTCTGTCAAAAGAAGCGTGAACTGAGTACGTATATGAAGATTTAATTTATTTTATAGGAGCTTTTTTTCATTAATAAAATCCCCTTTTTTGCAATCTTTGATATAAACTAGAAATGCTAACAAATAATGTACTGTATGTGATATGTGAAGTCAAATTTAACAAACTTCTAATTGTCATATCGATTTGAAACTTTGCAAGTGTATGTAATTCGGATGACAATACAATAATTTGGTACCATCATTTGATCTGATCATGGAGCCAGGAGGTGGATCTCTGTAATGATACGACGTGACCCGATCGAGTTTGGACTCATTTGGTTTGCGCAAGTGTTCGTTACTGACAAAAGCTTGTTTTTTGTTTTTTTTTATAAACTACACTGATAATTTAATCAATTTTTATCAATTTTTGTATGGAGACCCTAACAAGTTCCCATACTTCATACCTAATACTTAAATTAATTAATATTTATTATTATTATTAATTAATATACATATCTACTAAGAAAAGAAAAAAAGAAAAACAAAAGAAAAACTAAGAAAAAATACAATTTTCTATTTTACAGGAAAAATCTAGTTGGCTGTAGCGAATTTTCATTTTTCACATTTGCATGTAGGGCATTTTAATTTCACAGCCCATCCACCATAACCAAATCAGTTCATCAAGATATGAATATTTCATTCGAATATCTCATAACTTCAGAGTTTATCCTCTCAATATCTATACTAATACTAGCGGCTTGCCCCGACTTCGCCCAGGGTAACAATTATATACAAACTTCACACTAATGTTTTTAATTTATTTGCGAGTAACGCAATATAACCTTTGATGAGGTTGAAATTTTTTGTATGGGAAAAGTGTTTTTTTTTTGTTTTAGTTTTCTTTTTTTCTAAAACTATCTTCGTTTTATTGCCTTTCAAATAAAACAGTTTGGGGCACATCGGTTAGATGGTTTCAAAGTATATAACGGACATAGGTAGAACCATTTTTTGTGTTTTATATCTATACTAATAATATAAAGAGGAAAGATTTTTTGTTTGTTTGTTTGCAGGCATTGAATAGGCTTCGAAACTACCGGACGGATTTGAAAAAATCTTTCACCGTTGGGAAGCGACTCTCACTATCCCCGGGTGACATTGGGTTATATTATATTTTCAAAAAAATTAGGTATTTCGTGAAGACCAATTTTGTATGACGTAATAAAGCGTCTACATAGTAACATCACCAACCATTGTCATTTTCTTTCTCAGGAGTTACGGGAATTTCTATTTCCACTCGGGTGAAACCGTAGGCAAAAGCTAGTATAGGACTCGTGTTATTTTTGAGAAACGGTGCACATTTTTTCTTATATCGGGGACGCTCTTAATTTCGCTCCCTCGTCTATTATTCGCAATTTGGGATGAATTTTGCACACTTCTGTACAATATTGGTTAGGGGATCGTATCATATTACCCGATACATTAGCTTTATTGATCGAGCTCGTCGTCAATGTACGGGGGCTATAATCACTTTCCACGGCAGCTTAAGCTGTATCCAAAGTTAGGGTAGAAAATGTATTAAAAGTAAATATGATGCAGTTCGGGGTGCCTTGAAAATAAATTGGAACCGAATATTTTGATATTGATATGAAGATGCTGACGTTCATCCAATGCTTAAAATGTTTTATTTAAAAAAAATTTAAATGGAGCAGAAAATACCTGTTACCTATATTAACAAAGGCAACTGAGATATCCGTGAATGGAAATTCAATCCAGAATTCAAACCTGGGACGCCTCTCTTAGAAGAAGGGATACAACCCTTATTGGATAATAAGATGAGACTATTTGCAGATAATTGTACCAAATTGCGCATTCTAAATTCTCATATTGCATATACTATTTTAAAATATTGCCTTTTCGTTCCTAAATTGATGTATATACTACGAGCCAGCCCAATTTGGAAGTTTTCGGCCTCGCTCGAACAAATAGATGCCATTCTAAAAGATACTATGGAAAAAATTATAAATTTGACATTTAATGAAAATTCTTGGACCCAAGCAACATTACCCATTAGACAGGTGGCATCGGCGTGAGAAAAAATTCTAGTGTTGCTCTACCAGTCTTCTTATCCTCAGTACACAGTGTTAAAGAACTTTCTCTAAAAATTTCCAAACTTAGTGAAATGAGCTACGTTTCTGAAGCTATAGAAGCCTGGGAATTAAGTTGTCCTAACGAAGGTGTCCCGAAGGAAATAAATAAACAAAAACTTTGGGACACTCCATTATTACAACTAACACACGTTTGACACAAAATTTAATCAGTGATCACGACCGCGCTCGGCTTCTGGCTTCATCAGAAAAGGAATCTGGCCACTGGTTGGTTACACGCTCTTCCATCTCGAAACGTCGGTACATTTTTGGATAACGAAATTTATAGAATTAGTGTAGGCCTAAGGTTAGGAGCACCAGTATGTTGCGAACATAAATGTCCGTGTGGAAAAGATGTAGATCAATTTGGAACTGACGGACTTTCCTGCATAAAAAGTGCAGGCACGCTTTCTCGCCACAGCTCCCTCAATGATACCATCAAAAGGGCTCTTGCGTCAATAGACCTATAATAGACAATAATCCGGGAAGACGGCAAGAGACCCGATGGAATGACTCTGATTCCCTGGGAGCGAGGTCGGGCCCTTGTATGGGATGCTACGTGCGTGGACACATTAGCCCCGTCTCATCTCAGGGAAACAGCAATCAAAGCGGGAGCTGCGGCGGAAATCGCAGAGTCTAACAAACGGCGCAAATATAGTTCAATTATTGAAAACTACAAATTTGTGCCGTTTGGTGAGAAGCTCTAGGTCCGTGGGGTTCAAATGCCAAAAAAATTATTAAAGATGTATCCCCTCGACTGATCATCTCTTCTGGTGACAAGAGGGCTGGCTCCTTCCTCGCTCAACGAATCAGCATCGCGATTCAGCGGGGAATTGCAGCCAGTATTCTTGCCGCTATTCCACGCGGACCTGGTTTATTTAGATTTGATTTTTGACGATGGTTGTGGATAGGCAGGCTATACCTAGAGAATATTGAAATTATTTCTACTTTATTTTATAACTAGCTGTTCGTCCCGGATTCGACCGTGGGACTCATACTAACCCTATTATTTAAATAAAAAGTAGTCCATGTACTTCCCTAGGGTTCAAGCTTTCTCCTATCAAATTTCATCAAAATCGGTTCAGTGGTTTAGCCGTGAAAGCGTAACGAACAGACAGATAGAGTTACTTTCCCATTTATGATATTATTAGGACTAGTATAGTACTTTTATACATGGATAAAAAGTACTTTTTTACATATTTTTTCTATTATCGTCCAAACTAAAATTGTAATGTATTTTTTAATATAGGTATGTCTGTGTATTATCGAACATCGCGGGCTGGCAGACATATGGTACATTGACCACATGTAGTGAGTTGTTCATATTAAACAGAACAGGTGGCAATCTTATCGCTTTACTTAAACAAACTAGAGATGTCACTTATCTATTATTTTTAAAACAATTGTTGACGCCTCAGCTTTACCTGCCCTCCAAAGTACGAGAGGTCGAATACATAAAGTCCTGAAATTACTGTAAAATTATAGGTGTTTAAAAATAGCTAATCAGGGTCTATAAAGGTGTTATTTTTCAGAAGACTCAGGTTATATTTTGGAAATGGCCTCCGAAAAGATATTTCAAAATGATTTTAATGGCTTATGTCCAAATTTCATTATTCCATACAAAGTTAAATGGAACAATATCGATTTTTGTAACTTCGTAATAAGCGAAACA
The DNA here is from genome assembly GCA_963924495.1 of Nemapogon koenigi. Classification (NCBI taxonomy): domain Eukaryota; kingdom Metazoa; phylum Arthropoda; class Insecta; order Lepidoptera; family Tineidae; genus Nemapogon; species Nemapogon koenigi. The sequence continues at coordinate 6,140,052 of OZ004644.1, read as the reverse complement.
AATTTTAATTGGTCGCGTTGCCAAATCGCATTGGTTTTCCATACACCATCCTTTAGATAGATACATTTTGGTTTTAATTGAAGCTGATATTTCAAACGCGAGATTGGAGTGTTGTATTCAGGGAAAATATAGTCCTGGAGCGAATTCGGTGCAACTATGAAAATTACAATTGCTTTCCGTCGATGAATTTTTTTATACATATAAGTATTTATCGTGAAAGATTTCCTTGATAAAAAGTAGCCTTTTTGGGCCTCAATAATATCTTTTTGGATTCTACGTTATGTCATGGCGACCGAAGCACGCGTTACGTCGTGACATGTTGGGAAATCCGATTTAATACCGCCAGCGCTGTGATAATTGTGATTGGTCTGTGATTAATAAGACATATCACAGTCGGCGGGATCATCTTAGATACCGATTAATCGGCATATATACTGTAAATAAAATATACTGTAAATTAAAAAAAAAGATATATATATATTAAAAAAAATCAAGGACAAATATATTTATGTAAAAACAAATCCGACCTATTGCTCTCTTTTGACGTGACAGAAGGACAAACAAACAAACAAATATTTATATTGTTACTAGCGACCGCGCCCCCGGTTTCGCACGGGTTGACGGGTACAATTTCGGAATAATTAAATTAAATTGTAATACCTACACAAATACGCTTAATACTACTTACCGCGGACTTTTTGTAGATCGTTTTATTACACACGTCTTTCCTACATCATTTTGGACAGTACGCGCAATACTGTTATTGTTCAGTTACTAAACATAAAGATTTGGTGAATCAACTTATATGATCTTGAAAACCGCATCAAAATCCATTCAGTAGTTTTTGCGTGAAATCGGCACAGACAGACAGAGGCGGTCATAGTGATGTGCATTTCACGCCTTAGTCCACCTAGAATCGTGAATAGTGAAATCGTTTAGTAGTTTTCGACTTTAATCTGTTATTCATACAAAAATCACCTGTGTTCTGGATAATAAATACATGGAAGCAGTGTGCTTATAATTAAATAGAATTTCTCTCTTCTATCATAAAAACAAGGCGTTATGGAAGCAGTAAACAAACGTATGTACTTACTAACACCCTGAAGGAAACACCTGCTACATACAGAGATAAAATATTTCGTAATATAACGACACTTCCAAAGAATATTCTTTTCATGATTTTATCTACTTGGATATTTTTGATGCGTAGTTTGTGAGACAAATTTCTTTTTTTACGTTTTTTGTAAGAAATCAGAAACAAATTATAATAAAAACAATTAGTGTACTTAACTACTTTCCTGAACGTTCCTGAAAATTATATTTTGTCTTTCAAATAGGTAACTGTTGAAAATTATTAATTACCTATTAAAATAAATTAGTTAGGTAAGTAGGTAAACTTTTTTTAAATTCCCGAAAATTCTTGAAAAATTGGATGTAGGTATTTTTTTTTAATTCTTCAACTTAATTAATTTAATTAAATTAATTTAGTTAGGTAGCTGGTTTAAAATAGTTGTAATATCAAATATATTAAAAAAAAAATAGTGGTCGTGTTTAGTTTTATTTTATTTTTTTATAAAGTTGTGATTTTAAAAAAGTTATCGAGCAGAAAATTAGGCATCCATTTGCTTTGCTTACCCTTTGGTAAATAGCACATTATACTTATAAACCAAAGATCGTATTCAAATTCGAGGTCGGCTAATAACTTATAAATAATGAAAGAAAAAATCAATAAAAGTAAAAGAAAATTATAAAATAGGAACTTCTTTATTTACATTTTTTTATAAATATACAAAAATTATTAAAAAATACCATGTATTTAATAAAAAGGCACAGGAATCTTGTACGTCGCTTTTCCATCAGAAAATATGAAATTATCAAAATACTTATTAATATTTCATTGAAAATCACATTTGGTCCTTCCTCATTAATTAATTATTAATTCTACTTTTAAGTCTAAATTATTTCACTAAATATGAAATATTAATTAGGTTTGGCTATACTATTAATAGAGAAATATATTCTACCACAGAACAGATAATAATATTAAAATGACATGGCATCTTACTAAAGCTACGAACGGCTGTAGGTTTTTATAAGAAAATGTTATTAGAGATAATTATGCAGCCGCTGCAGCAGGTTCGGTCTAGTGCTAAATTATTTAAATAAGATAAAATAAAAAATGCAGCAATTGTCAAGTCATTTATGTAATTTTTTGTTATATTGTTGCCTTTGGTAGGTACCCTGTGGTAGGTACCCATATCAAGAGGCAAAAATATTTTATCTTATTGTCTGTTCTAAGGTTAAAGTAAAGATTTTTTTTTCAAAAATTTAGTCCACCGGTCAGGTGCCAAGAAATGCTTTTATACTTACCAACAGCATGTAAAATATATAGAGGCATCTATTTCCTAATGATTTTTTTTCCATAGAAAATAAAAAAATACAGTTCATGCGTACACCTCAGTTTCTGAAAAGCTTGTCAAACTTTATTACTAGACTAGTTTACTATTTACGGTTCATACAAAAATCCCATAGAAAAAAGCACTTTTCCCGATTTTCCTTATTCAAACTATCACGAACATTTGCGCAGCATTTAATATTTATTTATATAGATTGGTAATGTAACTACTATCAAAATCCATAAATTTGGACATATTTCATTTTTACTTATCGTGAATCAACTTTTGACAAACCTTTTAGAAACTTGGAGTTAAATGGAGTACTTAATTTATAAGATTTCTCATGTGTTGTGGGAATATATCCTATGTGTATAATTATGCTTCTACTTAGATTAGATATACTTTTTATGCAATTGCATTTCAAAGTTGCTTTAGTCGATGTAATAATAAAATAATTACAACAAGGTACCAAAATTCGATGTCGATAATTTCAATCACTAAAACGTATATTTAATTAATGCAGCATCTAGTGAAAGTACTAGATTATGGGAATGTTGGTTACTAAATTGATATACCTAAGATGAACAAAATGCATTTAATCAAGCCAAGAACCCTGTTCATAATATAAATCTAGGATCAGACTTTGACAATGCTGTCTGTCAATTAGAGCATTTCAAAATTCTCGATTTTGCAATTCATGCTAGAATGTTTCTTGAGAACAGGTTTTTTAAATAATTACGAGCAAAGTCAAACAAGCAGTCCTTCAACAAATTTATAGGATATCGATGTTAATTCTGGGGAATTAGTAATTTTAATTTTAATTTTGGTTTTTATGCTGTTTTTTGTATTATCATGTTCCTAAACTTTGCTCAAAATAAAACTACTAATTTAAATATTTGAGCATCCGTTTTTTTTGTTAAACTCGAGTTATTAAATGTGAATAATTTCATACACACACACCTTTTCTGCATATTTTTTTTTGATACAGAACTTTAGAAAGTTTTAAAGTATGAATGGCTATACATTTTCTCAAAGACCAGAGGCGTGACTTCTTTTCCAAAAGATAAGATTTATTCGCTCGGGACGCCACCCTGAGGCGCAGGCGAAAACATTCTTAGGCTTTGCCTTGATTAAATTTTTATTATACTTTCGCAGAAGAAAACAGTTATTAACATTTCTTCTATAAAAGAAGATTTTTATTACATTTGGGAAGTTTCCTTACTTTCCTTTACAATACCTCAGACTCTCTTTGGTCTAAAAGTTATCAAATTTAATGAGAAAATTTGGACGGACGGAATGCTATCTATAAGTGTCTAATATTGAACAAAATTTAAAATGTATTAAAACTTAATCTTAATTAACGAGAAAAGTTCTTGCAAACATTTTGATGTTTTTTTAATTAGGAAATATACTTCTACAAATAATCTATATACACATACAACCTAGACATAATTAAAAAGAAAATTAACAAAATAGAAGAAAAGTTACTTAAATAATTTAATATTGTGACATTTTGTTTGCAAACTTTGTAATTTTGTCTAAATTGATGTTCGCTGTACGCTTACAGTAACATTTTCTCGTCTTTGGAATTAATAAATCTCTTAAAGCAAGCTAAATTATTAAAGAATTTAATACTAAATTTGTTTGTTAAGAAATATCACAAAAACTCCCTATCATTAGGGAGTTATAATTTTACTTCACTTACAGTTCCTAACTAAAATTACTTACGTTTTGATCAAATAGCTGTAACTACGATCGAAAGTCCAACTGACGCTATAAATGTAGATCGTCGTCAGACTCACTCTCGCTGCTGTCCTGCATCGCCTTAGATAACTCTTGTTGGATTTCAATTGCATTTTGTTGTTTTTCATCAGACGGTAGCTTATTATACGGCACATTAATTTTGGAACCCTCCTTGCCACCGTACGAGTAACAAATGTCACATTTTTTAAATAAATACGCTGTAAAACAATATAACGCGATAAAACTAACAATAAACAATACTATAGATATTGCTGTGTATAAATTATAATGCCAGTTCGCATCGGTTATTTGTGGTAAAATTGAGATTGGGTAGCAGAAGTTTTTAGCTGAATCGTTAGTATCTTTGACCAAAGATGCATCTTCAGGACAAGAAGTGCAATGATGACTTCCCGGGCCGGTGCACAGAGCACACGTGTAGTGGCACGGGAGACAGATACGTGGCGTTTGTGACTCGGAATCTTTTAAAGGTTCCATATCATCAGCTTCCTCTTGAACTTTGTTTGTAAGAATATCTCGTCTTTTCATAACTTTGCCGAGAGAACCCTCGGAGAAGATTGTCAGGTTACGTCTTCTGGAGGCGCGCTGAGTGAGAGTTTCGCTCGGGTAAGTTCCTCCCGGACATTGTGCGTAGCAGCGACCACCGTATAAGTGCAAACCCTTGGCGCATTCTAGTGGAAGAAAGAAACACAAAGGCTTTATAAACCTGTGGTAAAGAGATTCAACCACCACCGACCGTAGCCATCGCCCATGCAGCCCATACACGTAGCTAGAGGAGAAGAAATTTACTGACACTGTCGATACCTTCACAGGAATGAGAGATATGGGAATTTAGGATATTTGATAAAAATGAATCCTGTCACTGATCATTTGTACAAAGTCAAAGAAGTTTCCAAAGTATTTGAAGTATTTTAAACTGAATTTAAATTAAATCATGCAAATAAATTCATGCATGTAATGCAACAATTAGAAAGCAATTTAGTGAAATGGTAGATAATAATGAAAATTAGTAGTTAAGCGAATGAAGCAAAAGCTGCATGCGGATACATAAACAAAATATACAATAACTTTAAAGTTTCAAGTATCTTTTTAAAGCTCCTATATCCATATTTTTTTTAGGATAAACTATTCCCAATTTCTCTGTAAATAATCCACGTGTGTCACTGTAATTTAGCATATAGATACTTATTGAATATATCTAAGTGAAATAGCTGTTATTTTCTCAATTATTTTTTTTGAATAGGAAATATGGGTGGTTAAACTTTGCCCCCGTTTTCTCTTTCATAATATATCACAAAGCTCTTAATTTTTTAAAAGCACTGTTATACCATTACCCTTCAATTAAACGTCTTGGGTTTTTTTGGTAGCTTATTGAAAATTCAAAATTATTATTATTTTATTATTTTTGGTCAATAAAATTTTTTTTTTGAATTTTCAATAAGCTACCAAAAAACGCAAGACGTTTTATTAAAGGGACAATTAAGAGCTTTGTGATAGATTATGAAAGAGAAACAAGAGCAAAATATTCCTTTATTTTTACTACTCATATTTCCTATTCAATAAAACCAATTGAAAAAATAACACTATTTCACTTAGATATATTGAATAAGTAACTTTATGCTAAATTACAGTGACACAGGTGGATTATTTACAGAGAAATTGGAAATATCCCCATACATATTATGGGGATAGGGCCCTTAATAACTTTATAAATATGAACACAAAGATACTAGCAACTTTAGTATTAGTCCGATCAATAAGGATTTTTTGTATGAAGATACAAAGATTCTACTTCATGGACTATTATTATATCAAATCCTTCGTTGATCGGACAATATCGACTAAAACACAAAATATGAACACAATAAAACTATAAACTACACGTCAAAAATACCTCGTACGATAGAATGTATCTAATTTTAATAGCGTATAAATGATCAGAGACAAGACTTTAAAATGAAAATATAATTAATTTTGTAATAAAAGATTGTTTTATTATCCTCCGTTCTGTATATACACATTTAACATTTACATCAATAAATATAAAAGTACATCGTTGGTGGAGATAAATAATGCACAACAAAATATTTAAACCTTTAAATAAAATTACATTTATGATGCATAATTATCTCTCTGTTAAAATAAATAGTTTAAGAACAAAGGAACATTATTTCATAGCCTCTTTTAAAAAAATCATTCATAATTTGTAACAATTTGCAACTGAAAATTTGTTGAAAACCAAAAATTATTATTGCGAATAATTAATTAAATAGTTTGGTATTTTAATTTAATAGGTCCTGTTCCGCAATACGTAATTTTTTAACAGCACACTTTTAAAAAATCCTTTTTAAAGCTATACCTAACAAATTTTGTTCCAAGCCAGTAAGCTGTTGAGGTATTTTGAGATAGAATAGCCTCTTATTAGTATAGATTACAGCTAAAAAAGCTGTATGTTAATTTAGGGTGGACTTTATTGGATATTTTAGATGCAGTTTTAACTGGAAATTGATTTGGATATAATACACATTGTGAAACAGGCCTTAAACCAAGAACAAACTGTAATTTATAATTTTCACGAATGTATTGAAGTAGCAATTTATTTAAAACTATTTTGGGAGCGAATTTGTACATGTTTTAAAATTGATCAATTGCAATAATGTTAAATTTATATGCATTAGGTACAATTTATATACAATAAATGCCTAAACTAGAATGGATTGGCAAACATTTTTCATCACAACCACAATTATGCCATTTACTATTTATATGTAAGTACTTAGGTAATTTATTTATATACATACAAGTTATATCACTTAAGGATAAAGGCCGTATATTTAAGTTTTAAACTAATTTTGATGGATATGTGTGCGAAAACTTATACATTACTATGTCTTATTATGACAGAAAATAATTTAAACTATCTAAATAATTACTCAATAAATATAAACATAATATATGCGTATAATTAACTAAACACACATTATGTATTTGATTACTTGATTCATTTAAGCCTACATATAATTCTATTACAGTTTTTTGGCTGTTTAAAGATATGGTTTGATTATAAATAACAATATAACAATTCTTAAGTGTAAGTTTTGCATCTCAAGTAAGCATTCATTCAAAAATTTACAAATTTCTTTAAACCCCAAACTTCTTAAATGACTGACAATCACAGTACGAGTATATTTGTGTACCTACTTGAGTCAGAAATTCTAAGTTACGGCGTTACGAGAGTTATTTATTTTAAATGTCAAATTTTATTTTAGATTATGTTCCTTAGCATATTCTAAATGCCTAAGTAATCTTATAATAAGTAGTACCTTTGGATCAATTGTAATACTAACAATACTCAACATTACTGAATGAAATACGTATGAGTAAAACAATAATAAAATAAGGATCCGACATTTTAATTTTCTATATTATCAGGATTCATATTTTCTTACGTGTATATACATCTACACTATGGTTACACATTTCATAAATGAAAAATATTTTAAATTATTCAATACCTAAGTCACAATTTTGCCATTGAATTTGCAGTATTTCACAGTAATCACAGTTTAAAAGATTCTTATTTTTTATAGATAATACGACATGTGACTTGATGGAAAGAGTCCATGAATGGGGATTTTTTAAAATGATTCCAAGTTAACAAATATAAAAAAACACTAATTAAGTAAATTAACGCAAATCAAGCTTAATTAACCAATAAAAACTGAGACTCATTTTTGGGTCATTAAAAAGTTTTCTAACTTCATTACGGCCTTCATTCAGTCTCTTTTGAAAATAATGTATTAAAAACTTTTTACGTATTGTAATTGAAACAAAACTTTTTTGACATTCAATGAGCAATTTTCAATGTATATTTTATGTAATTTTTTGTACCTATCTATCTTCATCATCTAATGCATCACGATTTCGTTTGTGGACTATGCTATTCAATTTTCCTTTCTAAACATTGATACTCTCATATCAAGTTAATTTAATCAATCCCAAATTTAGCAAATGTAAAAATAATACATGAATCATATAGTTTTAAGTAGTTAAGTAACTTGTATTAGTTTGCTAAGTACCTACGTTATTGCAATAATTAAAAATATATTGATAAAAACAATAAATAAATATATTTAAGTAACACATATTATTTTATCTCCATTTTAACGTTTTGTCAAATGCATTTCACTGTTTGGTACTTGTAGTGTTTGTATATATAGTATTTTGAGAAGCTCGCACAGTAGTTAAAGCAAATATAAGTCTTTCCCCGCCTGTAGCTGCCACCGACTGATCATTGTCACTCTTTGGACGGTCACTTATCTACCCGTGTACGCGAGACAACATCTACATATCTATACTTAGATATTATATACAAACACTACAGTACGTAAATAAATTTAATAAATTTATTAATTCAGCAAATTGTGAATCTCAAAATTTATTCATATAGACTACCTAATATTACATAATACATTGATACATAGAATGAAAACGAAACATTGGAGGATTCAAATATAATGTATAACAATGGAAAGAATGTTCAAACGTTTAAAATTAAGATGATTTATTTAATGAACAAGGCACTAATTTTATATATAAATTAGATACCGCCCATGATGATAATATTAAATTTTAACTAGATAAGCTATAAATCTTTGTAAACCAAGAGATTGTTCGCAATTGTAAATATGAGCTAAGTAGTAACAAAGACTAAAACAATATGAAGTGTATAAAAATATTCAATAATAAAAGATAACATTTGATTGTACTCATTTGTGAAACGGGTTTAAGCGGCTAATTAAACTAAAATCACAATATCCTTTAATCACCTAAGACCTAGATAAACCCTACATTCTAAGGACGTTTATACCATTTGCAAATTTTCTAATATTTAAAACAAAAGTAGAAAATGCTACTGTGGTAACTATGATTGCACCAAAAGCTGGCACAACTTTTAATGATAGTATATAATCCTTAGACGTAAGGTTTCGATATTACTGTCACTGAGTGCTTGGAGACACACGACTAGCATTTCTTATTATGCATTTTGCTTTTTGACTAATAATATGCCAACATATTTAAAAAACCTTTTAATTTTAATTCCATGTCTCCATGTCACTCCAGACAAATACAAATTTGAATCTAACTTATACCTAAAGTAGATGTTAGTGAACAGTCGACATTCTTATCAAATATAATCAATCTAAAGGAATTTTATCTTTCAATTGATCCGTGAATCCGACAGAATTCGGAGCAATTAAAAAATAAAATTCCTTACAGAAACTAGTGACATATTTGTGTGTTTGAGTTTATTTTAATTATCCTTGTGTTAGAGTATTGTGAGCTAGGCGATCTTGCAATATCACCAATATAAGTTTGTTTAGAGATAACGTTACGCCTTCTACTTAGGCACATATCTCCCACCATGGATAATAAGTAAGGTAGAAAGAGAAGTAGAAACAAACCTAAGCAGTGTAGTGGTGTTTGTGAAGACACAGAGGAACATCCTGAAGATGGCGCTGGACCACGCTGTGATGCTTCTTCTCGAATCTGTACAGAACATTTACGGAATAAGTTTGTAGATTTGTATGCACGCACTAACCACTTAAACTGTAAATAAGGAAGACTTGTCTTCTGCTGGGTAAACTGGAGTTGGCAACGTAGAGCAGTAAGGCATCCATGATTGTAAAGAAACATGTAATGAAGGCGTAATTAGTTATTGGTATAATTAGCAAAGAAACGCTGATACTGGATAATGTAAAAATGATCCGAGTTTCACCAACCATACTGTGTCGCATTAGATAATAAACCGTGGTTAACGGATATTATACCATAGCAATAAAGATTTGGTAATTTTTTACTTGAATCAGTACATAAACAAAAATAAAAGCAAATAATATAAAAAGGTTATATGTGTACATCAATATAGGTCTGCGGAGCTACAAATCCTAAAATCGGCTTAAGGAATAAGAAAACGCAGGAAAAAAGGTACTTTATGTAAGTATTTGCAGGTTAATCGTTTCCCTAAGAAATGTCGTCGGCATGAATGACAAGGGTTCTTTATTGTGTCTAATGCGGCCCCGAGGCGTCTCGATGAATCTAAAAGAGAATTTCTTTCAGCAAAAATCTGGATCTCTTTTGGTACTTATATGTAGGTAGATATTTATCACTTAACCACTTAGGGCAGTCCTTTTTTACAAAGCAAACGCGTCATGTCGAATACATAAAACATTTACAAATACGATGAATATTGAGGTTTAATTTTATTTCTTTGAACCTCATTAAAATGTCGATATGAAACTAATAATAAATACGATAAAAAACTAAAAAAATAGGTATAATATACCGACTTCTAAAATTGTGCACTGAAAATTAAGAAACTACTTGGCTCCCAATTTCACCTGCGATGGTCAGATAACATTGAACAGATCATTATTTTCTAAGATGTTTACTTAATTTTGTATCCTAATTTGGCAACCGTCTTCAAATTCTACAACGAAATATTATCTATTATTTCTTACTTTTCAGTGGACAATTTTAAAAGTCGGTACATACCTTTTTTAAGTTTTATTTTCCCTTCTAACTTTTAAGTTATTTTTGCTGCCCTGAGAAACAAATGATACCGCGAAATAAAAATACTTGGAAATACTTTCTTGGTAGCATAATAAAATGTTGATATTATGTTTTTTATATTCCCTGGACTCACATATTTTAGACTATGTTACGCTAACTTGAGGAGTGGGTTTGCCAAGTTTCAAATAACACCTGTGTTTCTTACAAAAATTGTACATATTTTAGAACTTACAGAATGCGTATCATGCCAAATAAGAGACAGATCATCTTCTATACCATTACGGCGCTCTTCTTCACTGTTATCAGAATTAGTTTCTGGAGGATTGGCCACGCTCCAAGACGTAACTGGTGTATCCACATTTTGTCCTAAGGAATTGTTTGCTATTGAAGTATCTTCGTCGTGCGGTGGTGTTTCTGTGCCGTAGAAAATTAACTCCCACTGAGTTAAGGGACCGGCTGTGGAATATAAATTACTTGTTTTAGCACCTTTTTTATTTATACCGACGAATATTCTCAGAACATATAATAAACTAGAAATTCTAATATGATGTTGTATGTGTTTAGATATTATTTATGACCACGTAATAATACGCTGAATTAAAAACACTTCTAAGACTTAATAATCTAAGCAAATATAAAATGCTGAGATTGCTGAGATATAATAAACGAAGCTGGAAAAAGTATTCTTAATTGATTATTATTTAACATACATTTCTGTTATCATCAAATCGTATTTAGTCAATAGCTACATAAAAGCGATTCTAAAAACTAGAAACGTAAAAAAGTCTTATAGGAAAAATAAATTGCGATGCAGCGAACGATTTGAATAACAAAATAATTTAGTAGGTGGTAAATACATAAATTAACATAACAACAGTCGTTCAACAACAAAGGCGCGTAAATATCCTAAGAGAAGCGAATTGAAACGGTTATTGATGACAGAAAAACTGAATAACATCTCAAACAATAAAACACTAAATTATAATAAAATCATAATTTAAAACAAAAACTTTGTGTTATATCAGAACAAAATAAAGAAAATGCAAACACGACACATGCACAAACAGAATGGAGCGACAAAATATTTTTTGTGCAGGATATCTATTAAGAAAAACGACATCAAAATAAGGGACATGCAATTTCCAAGGTACCGTGTGATTGAAGAGGGGCCGGATATATCCGCTGTATCTTAGGGTACTGTTCGAATAAGCTCGACATTTTACGACCCCTAGCATCAGCCAAAGGGTCCTTAAGATCCCCTCTCAGGTTTAGGCTCAAATCTGGAATGGCTGATGTTGTCGATCTTGGAGTAATTGTACTTGGGGCTGTGGTCGCTGGTCTTCCTTGTTTAGGTTTTTGAGAATTTCGATTGGAATTCTTTGAATTTTTATTCTTTTTCCTTTTGACTAATCCGACGCTGTATGTTGGAACGATAGGGATTGTCTTTCCGCGATCCTTTTTCTTTCCCACTTGAACCATGACAGGGCGAGTTGCGTTGATTTTAGTTCTTACTATTGGGTTTCTGAACGGGATGGGGTCATTTTTCGTGGCAGGACCCGTTGTTCCGTATAGTATGAGGGACCAATCTTGTAATGTTGCTCGACCTATAGCCATGACGTGCGAGTTATAGATAATGATTTATTAGCACTTTGTATGGTATGGAAGCGAGTTTCAAATACTTTCACATATGACTTGGAAATAATTAAATAATATATTTACCCATGTATTTTCCTTCGTTGTAAACTTCAAGTGTCCAGAGTCCAAGTGGTGATTCTCCCCACATATGTACAGACATGAAGGGCCATGAGTTAAATCCGGCTCGTGATGTATCGTGTGGTCTATGAAAATGGAAAATTATTATTCGTTTTATTGAAAATATAGAATTATGCATTCAATTATAATCCAACATAAATGGATGAAATTTATCCTTGACTGACACAAATACATTGGCTAAAAATTAAAATTGATACACAATGGAAATTATCAAATTATTAAACCGACTGTTTACAAAAAAGACATGGTGCAGTCACTCCTATTACATAGTAAAGTTAATTGACTTAGAAAAGATGGCAGATGCAACTAATAATAATATAATATACCTATTCAATATTGGTTTTCACTAGGTATTTTTATAACTAATTAACCAGAACAGTAGCTAAATGTAAAAAACGTTATCACTTTCATGTCTTTCTTTTCTTGTTAATTAGTAAGCATTAATACATTGAAAGACCGTAGTAACTAGCTTGAGGGAACATTAATTTGCAATCAAGAGAGTGCTTCTTAGGAGCAGGTATACGTAACTTCGTTTCAAAGTTCCACCGCAGACTCCGTATGACTACCGCGCTAAATACTAATTCTGTGATTTGATCTTTTACAAACAAGCAGCTAATACAACTGGGAATATCACAATTCCAATTAACAAAGATGAACGATGTTGTTCAACTATATAGGAATGTTATTTTTTAAATCAAAATACTAGGAATACACGCTGGTTGAATATAAGAGAGAAGTACCTATGTAATGATCGAGAAAGTGGTGACGCAATCTCACTGCTATTCACTTTAAATGCACTTCTGAAAATATTACCTACCTATTGCTGTTTAACAAAGCTAAAAGTATAGCGAGACATAAATGTCTTAATTGTACATACAACTGAAATAAATAAATTAAGGCTTCATAAATAATAAAAAACTCAATCCTTACAAACGCCAGGTCTTTATTTGAGGTGTGATAAAATAGAGAAGGCATAAGTCATTATGTCAGGATCTTAGCAAAATACATACGCGTGAAAAACATAACCCTGTCTTTGTTACATATATTATAAAACAAAGTCATCCGCCTCCTCTGTCTGTCTGTCTGTGCCTTTTTTTCTGCAAAATCTATTGAACAAATTTTGTTGCAGCTTTCACTATTAGATAGGTGATTCAGCGGGAAGGTTTAAGAGTTAATTATTTTTAGAAGCTGAGTAATAACAGTATAAGTGAATCAAGTCGGGGAAAAAGTTAGCTCCACCGAGTTTTCATGGCGTATGCTGTCTAATCCGTCAAAGATATAACAAAATTATTTAGGAAATAATTGTGTACAATACAATTATCTATAAAAAGTTCCAATAAATAAGTAGTTATAAGCGTATTTATGTAGGTATTCAAATTGTGTAACCCATAATGCAAAAAAAGCAGTGATGACAGATTGATAAAAGTAATAAGTGATTATGCATTGAAATCAATGTTATTGAACTCACCTAGGTGCTAATAAAATAACTCTAGTCCCGGCAGGCGAAGTTAACTCAATACGTAGATCTCCACGTCTCATAGCAGATAAAGACACCCTCGCTTGTATATGCTCCAAGTAATTCACTCCTGGACATGAGCTTACATCCAACTGCGAACAGAATTACAAACATATTAAGACGTCAATTACTATCGTTGTCTTGGGTGCAAGAACCAATTTGGTATCTATTAAAATTGTAAAAAAAATAAAAACCCGACAAGTGCTAATCGGACTCGCACACGAAGGGTTCCGTACCATTATTTATATAACGGCAAAAAAAAAACACGTTTGTTGTATGGGAGCCCCCGCTTAAATATTAATTTTATTTTAATTTATTTATTTATTTTTAAATTGAATAATATAACTCAATATTCTGTGAATATTTTAAGCGTATACCTGTTGCCGTTATCAATATCGAGCAAAAACGAGCAAAAAAATGACGTTCGTTGTATGGGAACCCCCTTTAATATTTATTTTATTCTATTTTTTAGTATTTGTTGTTATAGCGGCAACAGAAATACATCATCTGTGAAAATTTCAACTATCCAACTATCACGGTTCATGAGATACAGCCTGATGACAGACGGACGGACAGCAGAGCCTAAGTAATAGGATTTCCGTTTTTACCCTTTGGGTACGGAACCCTAAAATATACGGTCGGAATTGAGAACCTTCTCCTTCTTTTTTTCGAAGTCGTTTAAAATATACCAACAAACTTATCAAAGAAGATAATTTTCAAATCAACATCCAAAGCACATAATAATTTTAAAACATTACCTGTAAAGTGACTGAAGACCTCGGTGGGACTGATCTTTGAGGTCGGAGCGCAGCTAGCTCGCATCTTCTTTGAGGTGGTACTGATTTCCATGATCTAGCTAACCGAACCATCCCAGTTGCGTCCAAGAGTCCATATCCAAAAGAATGTGAAACATTACGGCCCACGCCATTGACTTTCCAATCACCACCACTGCTTAGCCGTTCTGGTCTTGCAGTCCTTACAACTGGATTTAAATAATTTTAATTGATTCAAAATTTAAGTAAACAAAACCCTTAGAATAGCGGCAACAATTCTGGCTACATTTTCCAGAATGTGGAAGGTTCAAACTATGAGGCAGTTTTTATCACCAGTGGAGACGATAAGCATGGAGGCGATAATAATACTCTGCCAAGAGTTATGATTTAATAAAACGAGGACCCCTTGCAAAACACTACAACTTTCCAGGCTAGTCTTTATGTCTTTGGATTTGGAATCCCACAGTCCTATAGTTTCTACACCAAAAATTTTAAGATCATGCGGAAAAGTTAGTGGACACTCGATCTGTTTGTTACAAGGCGATAAGTGTACGTTAAGAAATCACAACAACTCGAGTTGAGGTCTTAATCGGTGTTGAGGCAATAAGAGTCCGCCAACCTTAAATGTTCTGTAGGCGTTAGAACACAATTTGTAAGTTTAATTATTATCATTTGCTCACCTATATGCTGCATATCTCTCCAAGTTATGTCTTTATTAGCTTGTAACGCAAGAGCACATATCCCGGCTGCAAGAGGCGCTGATGCCGAAGTACCCGTGTGCCCCGTTGTACAAGAATGATGCAAATCTGTAGTTACCACCTGTTAAAAAAATGTATTTTCTGAAACTTAATTCAACGTCGTCATCCTTCTTTCGCCAATTATATTTTATTGAAGCTACCTAAGGAATAAACTTTTTTTGCAAACATGTTTCCAACGATAACACTTATTTTTGACTGAATCAGAAGCCATCTAAAGGTGGCCACACATTCGTCCAATCCCCGGCCGGTTACCGTACGGTCCACCGAAACCGACCACAGGCTCGTCCAATTCTTATCGCGCGGCCCACCATCCGTTTTCAAATCGTTGTATTTGTGGTTGATTTCGATGACCGGAACGATCTGTCACACACACACACACACACACATCCACACGCCTTTGTTTAATCGAATCTTGTGTGTCTGTGTGGGTGAGTGAATTGCATGTGATCTAGATCGTATGATTTACATTGCTAATGTGTGGCCGGCCTGTCTTCAACCTCGATCATACGGCGGTCGGACCGAAAAATTTCTGTGAGATACCGGAACAGTGTGTGGGCTATAGAGTCACTCAAATGTAAATGTAAACTAATATTTAAACGCGGTGAGTTTTTATTAATTTCTTAACATTATGAAAATATTTCTCTTTTTTATTAAAGCAAACATTAAACGATATGTCTGTTTGTGATGTTAAATTAATATCAATGACTAAGAAGCATAAGCCAATAGATAATCTATTTTAGGTACGGTACATGATATTTAAACATTTTTTGCCTAGAATATAATCTGAAAATGGTGATCTGTTCTATCTCGTAGAAAAACAGTAATTTTGTTCTAAAACCCGTACAAAGTCGTGACCTAAAGCTAGTTTTAACAAAAAATATATACAAAATGTTGAGGCAATAATAATTTCTATAAAAGTACACTGTTCCGGTATGTACACAACAAACACTGTACGTTTCCATAATGAGCTCTATTTGAATAAATGAGCTTTTTCACTCTCCATTATACTGTAGTTGAGATTCCATTATTATTAAAATCGCGGAGGCCTGGACTACTTACCAAAGAAATGTATTTTATTTATTTCTTTATATTATTTAATACTAGCACCCGAGCCTGGCTTTGGTACAATTTAGTTTTACAAAAACATATAATGCTAGTGGCTTTGCCCGGGGTAAAAATTATATACAAAATATAAAATATAGCTTATGTTACTCAGTGATAATATAGCATTCTACTGGTGAAGTATTTTTTTAAATCGGTCCTGTAGTTTTTGAGTTTATTCATTACAAACAAACATACAAATCTTTTCTCTTTATAATATTATTACATTTTTTTTTAATTCTTAAAAAAGACACGCAATTAATATGAATACTATAAAAACATATACAACTTCTTATTCCACAGACTAATTGCTGATATGTGGACTCTCAAGGTTCTTATCTACCCCGCAAGGTATTTTGCTATAAATTAATATTTAAACTTACTTGTTTTTCATTAATAGCACCGCTGCTGTAAGTAGCTGCTAGAGTAGAGCTACACATTTCTGAATACCAAGGCACTTCTCCTCTCTCCGTTGCAGATGATATGGATAGGGTCCATATAGAATTTGTATAACCGTCACAATTGCAGTTGTCATGTTCTCTGCCACCGTTTCCGGATGCCCAAACAAATATGGACCCTTTTCCGTTTCGACCCTGTGTACAAAAGAAAAAATTGTGAAATATGCTGGGTTTTTCAAGTCTTTAAAAAAAATTCATCACGGGTTGCCCAGCTCCCGGGAACCGTTCGTTGCCAGCCCCAGGGCACCCAGCGGAAGACAAAGTCTTCCTCAAGAAGTCGAAGATTTTTTGAGGCTACACCTAATGAGTGGTTAGCTCTGTTGAGGTATGTAGATGGAAATGCCTCTTTTTACGGTTTGTCGGATAATGTACATAGATTTTTTATTATAAAAACTCATTAGTACATGGTCGGATATGGGAATCGAACCCGCGATTTCTCAGTTGTGAGCCGACGTTTTACCGCTAAGTTCAAGGGAGATGCGGATAGCCTAAATGTACAGCTCTCCTTTTCCTTCTCTTTACGTTATATCTTTCTTCTCTCTCATGTAATAATGTGCCTAAACGTGCAATAAATTATTGAATCGCCGCCTAAAGTAGCCCACGCACAGCTGGGTTAGCATATATTTTGACAGCGACATTTTCGGTCTGGCCGCCGTATGATCGAGATTGAAAACCACACATTAGCAATGTAAATCATACGATCTAGATTACATGCAAATCACTCACCCACACAGACACATAAGATACGATTAAACAAAGGCGTGTGGATGTGTGTGTGTGTGTGTGTGTGTGTGTGACAGATCGTTCCGGTTATCGAAATCAACCACAAATACAACGATTTGAAAACGGATGGTGGGCCGCGCGATAAGAATTGGACGAGTCTGTGGTCGGTTTCGGTGGACCGGCCGGGGATCGGACGAATGTGTGGCCACCTTTAGACTTTTCACTTCAATAAAATATTATGACAGGTAGTTGTAATAAAAATTACCATGACGTAGGATTCCACGACACGCCTTGATGGAAAGCGTATGCGCCGCGAAGACGTGTTGGGGAATCCAGTTTAATCCCGTCCGTGCTGTGATGGTTGTGATTAGTCAGTGATTAATAGGACATATCGCGGCCGGCGGGAGCATTCTACCTACCGATTATCGGCTTATTGTTACTGTGACGTCTATAATACTTGACATTGGCGGAATCATCAAAACCCTGATGGAGCCATTTTGAAAAAAAAATAGAATAGAATACCATGACCTAAACATATTCATTTGATTATTTTAAAAGTGTATATATATGCCTGGCAATTGTGAATGCTATGAAAATTATCCTTCTGTCCTTCATCCTTTCAATGTAGTACCTAACTAATCCCATACCTATGATCTATGCTGAGGTCAACCCACTGCTTAGAATACAAACTACACTTAGAATTCCTAGACATCGTCACTTGTGAAGCTATAATCACTCACGTGAAGGAATACGTGACGCTGGTACGAAATGAGGTTCAAAACCAGTCGATAAGTACTTGTAAAAGTAGTAAAAACTTCGCTAGTGTCGAACAAACTTGATAGACTGGAAGACGACACGTATTTTAGTGAGATAGGCAGAGACCATAGAGTAACTTTTTACAGACAGAAATCAGAAACTTAGTACCTCTACCTATGATCGTGAAAATACCTACACCCTATCCTAAACCTAAACATAATTTGTTGTCGTCGCTTTCTAATGAAAGTATTTTTCATTTTCCGCCCTCGGATCCGCCCGTGGATATATTCGAACAATTTAAAATATAGCTTATGTCACTCAAGGATATCGTAGCTTTCTATTGGTGAAAGAATTTTTAGAATCGGTTCAGTTATAGATTTTCCGCCCCCGGCTCCGCCCGTGGATATATATTAGAACAAAATATAATGGTTTTGGAGATATTGTGATGGTTTTTTTAATATGCTAGTTACCAGTGGTATATGAACAAGAAACAGTAAAGTATTTAGTATAAAGAAATCTGTGTGAATGAATTTGCATTATTGCAACTGTAGTCTACTTGGAATCCTTGAAAATAACTTCCTAATACCAAAGTGTTTCAAATTACACCTTATTTTTCAGGAAATAATACATAAATATTCATATTAAGTGTGAAATAGGAATTAAAGTTATGAAAATTCAGCACAGCTGTCGTTAGTTTTCATTTAAACTATTAAAACATAGATTAAGGCAAGCACATGGTTTGTGGAAGTTGAGAGCCATTATGGCAAAGTTTTTGTATGTACGTGTGTCGTGTATAACACATTAATAAGTTGGATTAAGTATTCATATTTGAGATATTTATTTTTTAATTTTTTTTTCTTTCTTCACGGGTTTTATACTTAAGTATTCATATTTGAGAAAAAATATTATTCAAGTTATAAGCTGTTTTTACACATAGCATATTAGAAAAAGAACTACAGTTTTTTTTTTAAATATTTTCTCCTCTTTTAGCTTCAATATTCATCCCTGGCTTTTTTTTATGAATATACATATATTTTTAAGTAATTTTTTTTTAATTTCGCTGCCAGCATTTTCTTTCTGAATTTGTGATTTTTCTTACGGTTTACCAATTAAAAACATTAACCGGTGAAAGACAAAAAGCTTAATGGAAGGTCAGTGTTACATAATTGTTCAATTCCCCAGAAACTGAATTCTGTGGGATAATTTTTTGAAATTTCTGAAGAATATTTTTAAGGACTTGTTCTTAGTGCCGCGCTATTAAGTTCACTTGAAAACTTGAGAGAAGTAAGTTTAAAATGAAGGCTAGCTAAATGAATTCTATTGTTGAAATTCTTTTTCAATGTTAGTTCAAGTATTTAACAGAGAATTTCTTGAGCAAGATTACAAGCTCCAGGTCGTACCAATTCTGTTGAATTAGTTTGAAAATGAATTGTGGCACATTCATAAGTTTTGAACTCAAAGAGAAAAGTAAAGAATAGATGAACACTTGCTTGAAATATGCTCAGTCCGTAATAACCGCGGGGTTCCACCTTCCACTTTTAAGAGACGAGACTATGCTTGGATGAGCTTGGGTGTATGTCATACAGGAAAATATATATATATTATATTATACAACCTAATACAGATTAAACCTTTAATCATGGAAAAAAGACTTAATAAAAATATTAAAGCAAGTTGGTAGAAGTTAAGAGGTATTATGACAAAGTTTTGTAATACTCATATTTGAGAAAAATTGTTATGAATTTTATTGTACTTTAAAAATCCTGAAAGTATCATAACCCTAAATCGATTAGGGGTTAATTTTCAACTTTCGGGTCTACATCAGATTTAATAAATGAGGACCTTACACAGCCGGAAGATGTCATTACAGAAGAATGCGGAGTGAAAGATGATGTTGTGACCAAAATGAAGAAAAGTATTTAACGCTGGTTTGGACACGTTGAAAGAATGAAGGATGAAAGATTGACTAAAAAGGTTTATATTGCTGAAGTGAAAGGAAATGCTGGCAGAGGACGACCTAGGTGTACTTTTATTAAACATATAAAAAATTATTGATCAATGGAAATATTAGAAGAACACACAACCGCCGAGTATGTATGAAAGGTATGATGAATATAAAATATCTAAGTGAAACAGGTATGTCAGGATCGTAACAAATGGCATTCGATTGTCTCTACCTACCCCTCTTGGGATAAAAGGCGTGATGATAGATATATAGATACACAGATACAAAGTCGTTGCCACAAAAACTTACGGGGTAAAAAGCTTGGAAACTCTGATTTAGTCCAATAAAACTTACCTTAGTAACTCCTTCAATAAAAGCTCTAGTAGCTAATTCTCCGGGTCCGTCGACAGTTTTGCCGTCATCATCTGGACCCCACGATGCGCTATAAATGTCGACGTGTTGTGGATTTAAACTTAACGACCGAGCTTCAACCGCATCTGTCACGTCACCGTCCAACATTCGGACACCTGGGGAAAGCAAATTTCTTGAATTCATGTACTATCAACAGCATTAGTGGATATACACTTGAAAAAAAGTTTCGCTAAACACTTTACTGCATTTCCTTATTCATTCAGATTGTATCAGAAGAAAAATAGATACATATTGTTTTCAATACTAATCTTAAGGATCCGCGAGTCTCAGTCATCTTGTATCTGTCAAAAATATGGCAAATCTCAGTTAATCTTGGAAACGTGAGTTTATTTATACAACATTTCCTCACCACACATATTATTTGTTGTTATTGTTCTAAAGAGCCGTAGTTTTCAATACGAGCAGTGCCTTTGCGTTTTGGAAATTATGGCTATTTAGAACTCTTAATAATGAAAATATGGCTCAATCCAATTTAAAATAATAACTATCAACTGTGTGCTGAGGAAATGTTGTATAAATAAACTCACGTTTCCAGGATTAACTGAAATTTGCCATATTTTTGACAGATACAAATGACCTTGACCATCGCCCCTTAAAAATATTATTTATTTATTTTAAATACTCATTTTAAAATTAATAACGTTCCGTCAGTGTCAAATTATGACAATGTAAAAAAAAGTCAGTTGAAATTTAATGTGATTGACTGTGGTTAACAATTTGAATGTCATTGAACTTTTATGTGATTGGTGGCATTAGAAAGGAAACAAAGTGAAAGTTTAATGTACAAGCGAATATAGTCTTTAAGGTGTCCTTCCAATCCTGAACTTGATAGTACATAATTTATATACTAAATTTCGTTTTATTGGAAAACTTTTTTATGTTTATCATCTGTGAAATGATTTTTCCAAAGATTTATTTATTTATTTATTTATATTAGGGAAACAAACAGTATATAAAATAACAAAATTTCAGACATAACATTAATAATACATATTTACCAACAAAGTTTCCACACATTAACTACACAAATAGGTACACAAACACATAACAAAATATATTATAAAAGACATTAGAATCAAACAATAAAAAACAAAACTTAATAATCAAAATAAAAACACCACTCAGCTATCATATGATACATTTAGGGCTTTCTTAAACTTAGGAAGAGTGCTACCGAATATATCGACATTGCTATATCTCTCATTGAATATATTGCATGAGCGGTTGATAAATATATTGCCATGTAATTTGGTTTTACATAATTGTAAACCAAACACCTGCTTAATCTTACTGTTTATACGAGGACATCTGAAATCAATCATATTCAAAAGAGAAGGAGAATCCACTAAATAGTTTATTATTTTATATAGAAATATTAGATCACTTTCGGTTCGGCGCTTCAAAAGAGACGAGCACAGCCTGGAATCCATTGTAAAATCTGGGAATCTATATTCGATATGTTTTACAAACTTTTTTTGTATGGATTCTATCATGTTTATGTAAATCTTATATTGCAAGATATGCATTTTTCACGTAGCATTAACTGAAATCATTCATTATTAAATAAAATCTACTCTATTTGAATGATAGTATCATTGCAGACATAATGGGAATTATTATTTTAATAAAACAAGGTGGTTTGTGGAAAATGGCATTATTTTGTAATTTAGTCGAATTTATCAGGACATGTTCTAAAGGTGACACTGACTTCTTTCTGGTATTTTATTAATTATGCAACATATGAATAAATCAAAACATCAACGAATAATATATTCCAATGTAAAATCAAAAACAAGTCCTGGGGGAGACCTATAGCAGAAGATTTTCTTACTTTTGTTGTGTTACTAGAAGTTACTTATTCATGGCTATGTTTATACGGAAAATGGTTACATAATACTAAACTTACCACCAACTCTAGCACCAAAAGCCACACCTACAGCGCAAAGTGAATTATTGGCGGTAGCAGCCACTTCCCCAGCGCATCTCGTACCATGACGGTTTGAATCGATCATGTCGTATCGTGGCTGAGGATCGGAATCGTGGGAATTCACATCGTACGACGCCATTGGATCCTAAAACATAAATTATTCATTAACCTACGCAGTAAAATCCCCACGATAGCTTAAAAAAATATAGCCTATAGTGGAGGATGTTTACATGTTCAGTTTCTATCTAAAATGTACCTCCTCCACTTTCTATCGTTTGAATTTCTGAAAATTCATCACGGTCATCAGACCATATGGTGTGGCCAAATACACAATTAATAATGTCCACATTTAGCGAGTTGTCCATAAACAAGAGGCTACTTTATTGAACTACAGCTATAACTTTTTTTTTAGTTGGTAGACCGTTGACTTGAAAGCGTCCCGGGTTCAATTCTCACTCGGGGCGAAAATGCATGTGCTCTGTGCTCTAATCAATTTCTCATGCTTCGGAGTGCACTTCTTCTAAAAATAACATATTTATGTCGGTTCAAGAAGTGACGCATCTAGATGCATTGAGTGCAGCAACGGGCTTGCTGCCACCTCAACGCTCTTTATGAATTGTTTTTCATTGCGTCTTCACACGTTATTACGAATAAGCTTTGTGACTCCTACGTCTTTAGAAATTCATATGGAGTGGAAGGAGTAAGAAAATTATATTCATATTATTCGTCACAGGAACAATATAACACATTTCCTTCCATATAAAGGAGTTCTTTGGTAACTTTCTTGCGGCTTCATTTTGGCGAAACAAACATAAATGAGAAAAGCTTTATATTGTATATAAATTACCTACCTACTTGGGTAAATATTCAAAAAAATGTATACTGGATGTAATCTGATTCCTTCGCCATATAGACATAGGAATAACCATAGTTGCTTAGAGAAATAAACCTTATTATATAAAAAAAAGTAGCAACTTCAAAAATTAGGCACTGAAAAGTAAGAAATAATTAATATTTCGTGGTAGAATTTGAAGACGGTTGGTGCCCGTCGCTGCACCCCATATATATAGCTAGACCACCGTCGATACGAAAATTTACAACTTCGAGGCTTTTCTCTGATATATAATTTTCAGCCGTAAACAGAGGCAAATTACTTAACCGATTTTTGTCATATATCTGTGAGATAATGTTAGAACCGGTACACATTTCATCGAGATATCAAGAATTCATTCATCAAATTTCAGAACCAATTTTTATGAGAAAAAAATGGAAAGAATTTTATCTGTCGAATAAAAAAGACGTTCCGAGTCATTTTACATCATGTAATAACTGATATTTTGTATGAATTTTGCAGAAAATCTATATATAAATAAAAAAATGGTGTTCGTTGGTAAGTCGCATCACTTGAGAACGGCTAGAACGGTTTGGTTATTTTTTTTTGTAAAATGTGCGTAATAGTCTGAATAAGGTTTTTAGGGAAATAATAATTGGAAAAGATGTCCGGAAAATTGGAAAATTCGGGGAAAACTGAAATTGCTTATTTTTATGGGATTTTTGTGTGAACTTAAGATTATAATAGAGGATAAAAGTTAATAAGGGCTCCACGGGCGAAAAGCTTAGTTATGAATAAAGAAAACGCAGAGTTAGGCTTAAAACTGGAGGCTCCGTATTCAACCCACAATTGAGGCAATAAAAGCTTTGCAGCTCAAATTTCTTTAAGATTTTCGATTTCTCGTTCATCGGAGGGAAATTAACCGCAATTCTTCTGAAAACACTGTCTCTACGTCGTGATGTATAAGGCCGAGATGGTAAGTTTTTATTTTTAGAAGTTGGAAGCCGTACCATTATTTTTGTTATCACACACACACACCTTCACGGGCCTTATACCTTGCGGTGTGGCCAGACACACCAATAACAGTGTCCACTTTTTGCCAGTTGTCCATATTAAACAGAACAGGTGGCAAGCCCGTAGCTGCAATTAATGGACCTAGATGTGTCACTTCTTTAACAGACGTAAATATCTGTTATTTTAGAAGAAGTGCGGACCGCTTTACGTGCCCTCCGAAGCTGTTATCAAGCCATTTTAATTTAATTTCTGGAACAACCATTTTAGTTCAGACGATTGACCCAAAGGAAACGTAAAACGGATACGAGCTACGATTTTTTTCGGTTAAAAAGAAACGCCTTTGTACAGCTGAAATTCAAGTTGGATAGGATCAGTATTGTAATTTGAAACTCTCTCGAATTTTCCTTTGTTCGTACCATTCTAGTTAGCCTACTGGTTTTATTACGTTTAGGGGAACATTTATATATCTAAGTTGACTGGGAAAAATCTTCCAAAAATTCTGAAAATTTACTCTTTTTCCTACTGACCAGTACGAATAGCATATGTAATGAGGGCAAATGACATAACGAAACGAAATGACATGGCGCGAGCCACTAGGCGAGCGCTATAAGAAAGCTGAGTATGTAATGACCAATGCATACGCGTTTCATACGACGTTTTTCAACACACTTGCGAGGAAAAAAATAAACTTCATGGAGTCAAATTTACGTATTCTTCGCCACTTGAAGTCGACATTTTTAATAATTAACCACAACACGGCGAAAATGTTAACAAATATTTATGGAAATGTTTTGTTTTTTCCCGCATGACAGATAAGGCACGGATAACTTCGCCAAACAGCCTACAAAGTCGTGATTAAAAAATAAAAACTGTATTATGCGGTTAAATTAAGAATACTTTGTGGACACACATACAATTTGCAATCTTGTACGAATTTAACGTCATTGGGTTATATTATAACTCTTGTGCTGTAATATAAAGAAAAAGCACGCGTGTTTAATATATGGGATTGTGAGTCTAAAATTGGCTGTGTGAAGTTGGCACCCCCAAATTCGATTTTTCAGTTTTTTTTCATCAAGTTCGTTTGTCCACCGTTAGTCCACGTTTGTCCACCAAAAATTTTTTTTTGTCCACCTCTCAAAAAAAAGTTATTCAAAAAATAAAAATGCTCCTCCCCCATATCGCCGAACTTGTCCATTTGGGGTCACTTTGGCCGCTACCAGGGGACTCTGTACCACTCAAAGGCCCAGATTACCACTCGCCATCCGGTTGCCTGTCCAACATCGGCTTGACGTGCCATTGCCTTGAATAAACGTTACGAGCAAGTGTGTTGAAAAAAATTTAATCTGCTTTGTTGATTCCCGCAGTATAGGATAGTTAGTTGTTCATATTCTTAAACAAAGTCCCCCGCGTCTGTCTGTGTGTGCCCTTTTCACGCAAAAACTACTGAACGGATTTTGTACCGGTTTTCAATATTAGATAAGTTGATTAACCGGGAAGGTTTACGAGTACATATTAAACATGGATCATGCCGTATATTTTCTATAATACAATTTAAACTATGCATTTTAAAATTATAAAAAAATTATAAGTATTCCTTATAACGAGCCCGTTCATTTGACATGTCACATGATGCACTTGAAACAAGTTTTATTTTTTACGTTTTAATTTTTCCCCCTAAATCGAAAATTTACGCTATAAGTCCGTGAGTGGGTCATGAAACTCTACATTATGTAAGTGCTAAGTTTCAACATTATTCGGATAGACAGACACATGAGTGATCCTATAAGGGTTTCCGTTTTGTGTCGGGGCCAAAGAATTAAGGGCTGAAAATTTGCAGCCAAAAATGGCCAGTAGGTACACATAATTCTGGCCCGGAGATTCTCGGGCCGGGCAATACATCATGGTCTTGTTCCGACATGTCGCGAACACGGGTCGAACAAAAATCGCTCAACATAAGGAAGTTTTCACTGCAAAAACCGAAGCTGGTTATGAAAGTTGACGAAGACAAAAGTAGAACATAGAGAAGTGGTACCTCCAACCACGAAGTCATGGTCACAAGTCGGTTAAGATCAGGACTTCATGGACGGCGACTCCGCCTCTCTATCTGCCATCACGCTCTTCACAGGACACGAAGGCAAAGAGGTATTTTTCGTTTATATTATTCGCATCTCTCATACTTATCGTTATCCATAACATAATACATCCATACAGCCCACATGCTGGCCATTGCTAGCCAATCATTCAGTAAGTCTGAGGTCGTTGTAAGCCATACCTGACCGACCATACGCCAACCGATCAGGCAATTGCCAAGGATGGACCAATTTGAATTTGAGCTTGGTCCAGCATGATGATCCATTGGGGTCATAAAACGTTTGTAAATTATTTGAATTGGATTTAAAAAACTTACATAATTACTAGATAAGTCTGGATGATCAGTTTCTAAGCCATCATCTAATATTGTAACAACTACTCCTCGACCTGTGATACCTTCCCGCCATGCCGGTATCACGTTCATATCCAAACCGCCACCGCGATTCTGAAAAAAATAAACTTTATTAGTAATTAGCCAAGTTAGCCTAGACATAACATTTTCTATAAGATTTTTATATATATATATATATATATATATATATATTATTAAACTAGATTTTGCCCACGACTCCGTTCGCGTAGAATTAGGAACATTGACAAAATTTATTTGGACAAAGAGTGTTGTTCTATTTTTTTTCTTCTTATGGTCTGTGTTACTGAATAGTTTTTGTTTACATAAATTACGTCACTATTCCTAATACGAAGTACGAAGTCGCGGGCAACTGCTATCATAGATATGTATACATAATATACAAAAACCGGCCAAGTGCGAGTCGGACTCGCGCATGAAGGGTTCCGTACCATTATCTATAAAAACGGCAAAAAAAAAAAAAAAAAAAAAAAAAAAAAAAAAAAAAAAAAACCACTTTTGTTGTATGGGAGCACCCTTAAATATTTATTTTATTCTGTATCTGTGAAAATTTCAACTGTCTAAATCACGGTTCATGAGATACAGCCTGGTGACGGACGGACGGACGGACGGACGGACAGCGGAGCCTTAGTAATAGGGTTTCCGTTTTCTTATCCTCTGGGTACGGAACCCTAAAAAACACAAAATATTATAAGTAATTATGCAAGAAGGAAGTCCCGTCCCGCCCAAGATTTACTTATTTTAACAAATTACTAAAAATATAATTTACTGTTTAACTTTTGTATGATTATTACTGGGTTAACTAAAAGTAATTTATGTAACAGATGTAATACTATACCTTTTCACCCATAGAAATATTTTAAATGTGTCATAAGAATTTATTCCGAAGGATTTTCGGGATAAAAAGTAGCTTATGTGACCCTCAGGCTATCCCTGTTGCTCTAATGTGGCGTGAAAGAAGGACAAACAGACAAACATACTTCATTTATAATATTAGTTAGGATAATATTGATCATTGATTGTATAATGCAGTACCTATAATAAGTGCAGGCACGCTTTCTCGCCACAGCTCCCTCAATGATACCATCAAAATGCTTGCGTCAATAGACGTCCCTGCTCTCCTAGAGCCAACGGGAATAATCCGGGAAGACAGCAAGAGACCCGATGGATAGACTCTTGATTCCCTGGGAGCGAGGTCGGGCCCTTGTATGGGATGCTACGTGCGTGGACACATTAGCCCTGTCTCATCTCAGGGAAACAGTAATCAAAGCGGGAGCTGCGGCGGAAATCGCAGAGTCTAACAAACGGCGCAAATATAGTTCAACTATTGAAAACTATAAATTTGTGCCGTTTGGTGTAGAAACTCTAGGTCCGTGGGGTTCAAATGCCAAAAAAAATTAAAGATGTATCCCCTCGACTGATCATCTCTTCTGGTGACAAGAGGGCTGGCTCCTTCCTCGCTCAATGAATCAGCATCGCGATTCAGCGGGGAAATGCAGCCAGTATTCTTGCCACTATTCCACGTTAGTTATTTTTAATCTTTAGATTTTTAAGGTTTTTATATTAATAAATAAAACAAACTAAAAAAATATGATATTGACTTTGAATAAAGGAAATATTAGTTTCATTTACTATTAAAACACAACAATATTATGTTACCAACATACTTAGTTCACTGGAAAGGGAATTTACCTAATTAAATTATCACTTTTTATCTCATTAATACATTATTTATGTTGTGGCTTAAGTAACTCTTAAGATTCATCGGAATTCATTTTGTATTTACAGAACTTAAGTGTATTATAATTAAAATTAATGAACTTAATCTCGTTACCAAGTAATTAAATTTACAAAGTAATATTCTACTACATATACATGCATGGTTAAGCGATACTTTTGGCAATTCTGTTTACAACTGAGAATTCACAGAATTTTATTCAAATAAAATATAATCTGTCTGTGATTTCATACAGAGATACTTGCATATATTTTTTTTTATTTATAAAATGGCAGATTTTTTGAGTGTACCTGCCTATCTAAATGTTTGCCTAGATATGCTCCCAAAGGAAAGAAGTTTTCAACGACTATTGTGGGTATATTTGGGGAGTTACATTATTAGCAATATCGAAGTGCTAGCTAAAAAGAAAGGTTTTTATTTTTGTCAGTCTGTCTGCCCCATGTTTGTCCAGAAAAGGCTGCGAAACGATTGTATTTTTAAAATATTTTGATTCCGATTGAGCGAGACCTGGAATAAAGTAATATATTACTACTGTACTTGTTGCTGCTACTTGATTACCGCCATTTTGGCGCTGCATACGGACGAGTGTCCGTGGAACTAAAACTAATGATGTCCGCAAATCGACATCTGTGATATTTATACGAACTAAACGCATTAATTATATATTTTATCTACTCTTATATCGTAAAGTCTCTATTACAAAATCGAATTATACTTCATAATGATATGTTTTATATACACGCGTCTGTAATATGTCAAACTTCGATGTAATCATGATTGACTGTAATGTATTTCAGTATCGAAGTTTTCATACAAAAACAATATCGTAATGTTTTGTTTTTTTTAAATGCAGAAATATATGTGTGTTAAACTCTATAAAAATATCGGCATGCGCATGTGCGAGTCACTTGACAGTTAACGCGCATGCGCAGTAGGTAACTGCGGTTTGCCGCCAATTTGTCGATTAAGAAATTGGTCAATTATTTAAAATATCTATTGCATGGGATTAGATAAAGTAGTGTATGAACGGACACATAACTTGGAATTAAAACACACAAACAAACACACTACTATTTTGACAGAGACTATATAGGGATTACTACGAGTTGTTTACGTCAAAATTAGTTCTCAGGACATTCAGTGACCTATGGGGGCGCTTTAAATTGACACATCTTATGACCTGTCCAATGGTAATATACCTACAATATTCAGGCCAGTGGTATTTGGACAGCACCAATAAAATATAACGCGCGAACGGGGTATACACGCTAGTCCCCAAATAAATACCAAAGTCTACAGTCTACATCAACCCTGTGAATATTTCAAAGAATGTACTGGAAAATCCGAAAGAAAATTAAACTCATTTCCCTACCGAAGGAACGGGAGAAAACAAAACAAGCGATGATGCTGTAACTTTGCATTATTTATTTCCCGCGAGCTTCTGAAGTCGTGTTTCTTTCCCGTTGATTACAAATTAATAAGGAGTATGAAAAGTTTTACTTCCTTTAAGCTATTGCGTTTTGATTTATTTTCGTGAATTTCAGGTTGGCTCGCTTTGATATAGGTGCATCGTTATTGTGCATAACTTATAAGATTTTATTCATAAACCAACTAATAGCTTTTCGCCCCGACTTTGCCTCTGGAGTAGTTTGGAAATAGATCGGTCGGAAATTCAGTGTTATTTTTTAACCGACTTCCAAAAAAAGAAGGAGAAGGTTCTCAATTCGGACCGTATTTTTTTTTTATGTATGTTTTTTTTTATGTATGTATGTACATCGATAACTCCGCCAATTGTGAACCGATTTTGATGGTTTCTTTTTTAATCGACAGATAATTCTTCCGGATTGGTCCGATTTTTATCTCATAAAAATTGGTTCATTAGTTTTTCAGAAATTTTGAAAAAACTGACTTTATAAGTACATTTTTCTTGATATCTCGATAAAATATGTACCGTTTTTGACAACTTATTTTTTTCAAGACATAATAATTTCTCGACATTATCTCACAGACATATGACGAAAATCGGTTCAGTAGTTTTTCAGAAATTCAGTAATTAATTTTTGTTTACGGCTGAAATTATGTATCAGAAAAAGCCTTAGCAACGGTTGCTATTGACACGAAGTTGTAAATTTTCGTGACGATGGTCTAGCGTTTAAATGTAATGGGCTGCATAATGGCTGCATAGGATGCACAAGCACATTACATGGTTCCAATCACATCCACAGGGGTATTTTTTTTATTTTCCATCAATATTTTTTTAGTTGCGTTATTATTTGTCTCTCAAGGCAGCAAAATCACTTAAAAGGGTAAAATAAACCTTTTAAAAAAAAGTGCACCGACTTCAAAAATTTGCACTGAAAAGTAAGAAATAATAAAAATTTCGTCGTAGAATTTGAAGACGGTTGGTGCCAAATTAGAAATAACTTAGTAGGTACCCAAATTAACTAATCTAGATAATTTATTAGGAACCTACGATCATCAGTACAAACATAATATATAATATTGAACAGATATTTATGTTCTTAGATGTTTACCTACTTAATTTTGTATCCTAATTTGGCACCAACCGTCTTCAAATTCTACGACGAAATTTTTATTATTTCTTACTTTTCAGTGCAAATTTTTGAAGTCGGTGCACTTTTTTTTAAAAGGTTTTTGTATAAAATATATCCTACATTACTCAGGGATAGTGTGAGATTTCTATTAGTTAGAATCGGTTCAGTATTTCCAGGGATTATCACCTACATTACAAATGTAAAAACTTACGGAACCCTTACTTTTTTTTAAATAAAACATCGGTATGTCTATGTAGAAATGATAAAAAAATAAAAAAATAAAATCACATCGGTCTTGTTTTCGAGCTAACAAACTCATGCTCTCTGTTGGAATATTTTAAAATGTGACATTAAAATTTTACTCCGAAGGATTAGCAGGATAAAAAGTCAGCCTATGTCACTCTACGGCCATCTATCTCTGTGCAAAAAAACCGTCCGTGGATAAAGAAATATCACGATGGATTGCCGGTATATGTAATATGTTTTAGGCTCTGTTGTGGTGTGAAAGAAGAACATACAAACAAACAAACACACATTCGCATTTATAATATTAGTTAGTATTTATTAGGGGTAGGGGTAGGGGTAGTGCAGGCAATCCAACGTTTGGGCAGGACAACGTCTGCCGGGTCCGCTAGTATAATCCGACAAACCACACTTAGAAGCTTTTCCATCTAAATATACCTCAACAAAACCGGCCATTCATTAGGTATAGCCTCACAAATACCATCGGCTAAACGAGGGAGACTTGGTCTTCAGCTGAGTACCTTGGAAACGTAACACGGTTTCGGGATCTGAAAGGCAACCCGTGAAGAAAAAAAATAGTTAGGAAGTTAGTATATATAAAGAGCTTACCAAATACCACATATGAGGCCACTTAGGATCGTTTAATTGAAACTTTGTGTCAGCAGATCTTGGCCGTCCTTTTACTCTGGACGGTTTTAGTTCTCTTTTTACACCAGTTTCTCGTTTTGATGCTTGAGGCACTGGTGTTGATGAATACATGTGTTCTGAAAGAAAGATAATCTACTAGTATAAACACATCTTAACATCTTTATACCTTGCGGTGTGGCCAGAGACACCAAGTAACAGTGTCCACTTTTTGACATAATAAACAGAACAGGTAGAAAAAAAAGGTTTGCTGCTCTTAATGGATCTAGGTGTGATATCTGTTATGTTTAGAATAAGTGCGGACGCCGAAGAGCGAGATATCGGTTGAAGCACTTATAGGTTAGTCTGTGTAAATTTTTTGGACCAAAATCACTATACAGCAAACGAAGATATTTAAAAAATCGAATATTTTCCGTAGAATTAAATGTAATATTTTTAAAACAATTGATATTAGGGGGATGGCGGCCAAAGTTGGTGAAAAACAATTTATTTCGTTTTAAAAAAAATGATTTCTTTTAAAAAAGTTTAATACACAAGTTGTGGAACTATTTATTTCGGATCGGTATAGCCCGGTCCGATATCAATAAATTGTAAAATATATTATTTATTTAAAAAAAACCGTAAAATATCGCATTATTTTAAAACATTCGTATCTCTTTGAAAAAAAAAAATTTTTGTAACCGAAAAATGGTGAAAATGTAGCTCTTGACAATTTCCGTTTTTTTTTTACATATTTTCGTTTGCTGTATATTGATTACAAAAAATTTACATAGAGCTCAAAATAGACAGACTGGGCTATTAATGAAAATAGTATTTTTGTCACGAGTTGGATTTGAACCTGGGTCAAGTCCAATGCTCTACAAATTCCTTTTACTTTCATTAATCTATCTCTTTTGCTTCGGAGGGAACGTAGAGACAAGAAACTCGTGTTTTAGCTGCCAGTGCTGCCATGTACTGGCCAACCAAGCAGACAGATAGAGTTACTTTCCCATTTATGATATTAGTATGAATTTGACATTTTAAAACTTGGTCGCCAGTCATATTTTTAAAACAGACCTTCACTAAAACTAATTAGTGAACAGTGTGATCACTGCGCTAGGCTAAGATTTGATGAAAATTACCTGTGGATGTGAATGTAGAATCAGGTAAAAAATCCCTTTTCTTTCTAGACAGAGCTTTCTGTTGTTTCGCCCATTTAACTCTATAGTCCATTTCTAATCGCTCATGACGATCGTGTGCAGGTGTCAGTGACCGACGAGACACCGAATGGTGGTGAAAATGGAAATGGTTCTCGAATATCTGAAACAAAATTATTTTTATTTTAGTTTGTGATAAAACGAATACCTAGTAATTTTGGGAATAGATAAGCTAGTGATCAAGATCCTAAGATTGTTAGATCCCGCAGAAAAAACAACAAAAAAAGGAGTATTGCCACTGTCCGTGCGGAGTGAATGATGATGTTGTGACTACAATTAAGGAAAGTAGTTTACGCTGGTTTAAACATGTTGAAAGAATGAAGGATGAAAGATTGATTTAAAAGGTGTATATGGCTGAAGTGAAAAGAAATGCTGGCAGAGGAATACCTAGGTGTACTTTTATGGAACGTATAAAAATATTGATAAAAAAGTTTACCGGCCCCAGGGTACCCAGTGGAAGACAAAGTCTTCCTCACTTGGCCGAAGATTTTTTGAGGCTATAAACCGCTAATAAGTACTCTGTTGATGGAAAAGCCTCTTTGTACGGTTTGTCGGATAATGTACATATATTTTTTATTATAAAAACCCATTGGTACATGGTCGGACTTCTCAAAAAAATATTAATCTATGGCAATATTAAAAGTACACACAATCGCCGAGCATGTATGAAAAGTATGATGAATATAAAATAAGCGAAAGCCGTCAGGATCGTAGCAAATGGCATTCGATTGTATCTGCCTACCCCTCTTAGGATAAAAGGCGTGATGATAGATAGATAGGTAGATATTTTTTTACAATCCTTATTGACGTTATATTTGTGAAGACTAATTTTCACATTATAGGAACGCCGTAAATCATACTTTGTACTACGCAAGTAGAATTTGATAGCTTTATGATATCGGTAGACATTTTAGGGTAAATTCTATAAATAGAATAACGGACGCATGTTCTACAGAGATATGGGGATTTATTTATATGACACTTGGGTGATTAACTCTCAAACCACTTGACGTAAAGTGGAAATTATGGGATAACGAATTCTTCAGCTATTATGTTAGTATTTATTTTTAAATTACTAGTTAGTTATTATACTTTATGTAATCTATATAAATAAACAATTAAATATTCAGAACGGCTGGGCCAATTTGGATATTTTTAGGGTTTCGTACCCAAAGGGTGCCAACGGATACCCTATTACTAAGGCTCCGCTGTCTGTCTGAACGAGCGTCTGTCACAGGGCTGTATCTTTTGAACCGTAATAGGTAGACACTTGATTTTTTTACAGAGTGTGTATTATTATGGCCGCTATAACAACAAATATTAAAAATAAAATTATGTTAAAAATTAAAATTAAAATTAAGAAATTTGTATTTTGTTTGAATGGCAGTAATGGCAATACATATAATAAACGTATAACTAGTATAATTATAATGCATAGGTACTCTTAAGTAAAACAACAAATAATAAAAAACCGGCCAAGTTTGAGTCGGACCTAGCGCAAATTTTGTAACTAAACTATTTAAAAAAAAATAGTGTTAAATATTGTACGGTGGTAAGGAACCCACTCGGGCGGTTTTTTAACGTTCGTAAAAGTCTGAATAAAGTTTTTAGGGAAAGAAAAATTTGAAAAGTTTCCGGAGAATTGGAAAATTCCGGAAAAACTGAAAGTAATTTTTTTCGAAGGGATTTTTGTTTAAACTCAATACCAACATCCCCTTGAAAGTTAATACTGTCTCCACGAGCGAAGCCGGGGCGGAAAGCTAGTTGGATAATAAATATTTTCTTTTGCCTTGTAAACAAAAATTACTTTTCATTGTTTCCTTCAGAGAAAACGTAAATCCCTTTCAGCTATTCTATGTATAAAACAAAACCAAGAGGCCACAGGCTTCCCTCAGGCGATTTACCTTCTAACATATTTCTTGACTTTACTGTGATGTTCAGACATGTTGGAATAGGTATTAAATCTCACTAATTTTGGAATTCAAAGATGCCTAACTTAGGATCTTCTATCCTCACAGTTTAAAAAACTGAAATACGTCAACAGAACTTAGCCACTTGTTAGATATCCTTAAAATAATGTTCGGGTCTTGCCATTCTGTGGGTATCCTGGAGCCAGTTCACGGTTCCTGAAGTGTATGATGACATACAGTATAAAAATATGCTGAAAATTGGGTTTAGTGAAGGACTCGTCAATACTAAAACAAATTAATTCTTACGAGGCCAGAGCTAAGTGTAAGGTCTATAAAATAGAGCGCGATTAGGTGCTAGCAAATTCATCGGAATTGCCGTTTGCAATTTGAAGTGAGAATTGCCAAGATCTAATCGATATCAGAGAAAATATTTAACACCCAAGTTTCTGCCGTAGGTCGCAGTACTTATCGTGATCAAAGTAAGAATGACGTAGTCAGAAAGGAGATCCCTACATTTGGGCCATTTTTTTTATCTTCGCGAACAGAACCGATAATACCCACAGTTGTTAGATATAAGATATAGAACTAAAAAATCGTGGCCCTGTACTTTTAGCTCTTGAATTAATAGTTTTCAGATTTTGATTTTGAACACCTATTTCAACATTATTTGTTGCTGGCAATAATTATTTACCTGTCACTTTCAACTTGACTGACATTGTTTGACTGATTGTTTTGTTTACCTTTTTTAGTAGGTTGTTTTATTAATTATATTTTATCTATTTATATTGAATAACATAAGAAATAACAAAAACCGACAAAAACAGAAGCTAGCTAGCGAACTGACAGCCTGACTGATTGACTGAACTGGCTGACGACGGCTGACTTAAGTAGATACGTTCCGAAGCGTAAACATTTTATATTAGTGTTTAAAACATTATAAGTAAAAATACGTGTAAAATACGGTCGCTAAAAATATAAGATTAATTTATATTGGTTCTCCCATTTGTGACCTTTATTAATATATATATATTTCATGTCGGCACTCGGTTGGTGCCAGACATTGCCCGACACTAGCCCAACTATGTATGGGAATATGTTGATCTCCTTTATATTTATGTATAAATTCAAAATTAATTTCATAAATTTTTAGGGTTCCGTACTCAAAGGGTGACAAGTTGACAACGGAAACCTTATTACTAAGGCTCCGCTGTCCGTCCGTCCGCCTGTCACAGGGCTTTATCTTTTGAACCGTAATAGGTAGACACAGAGTGTGTACTACTATGGCCGCTATAACATCAAATATAAAAAATAAAATAGAGTTAAAAATTAAAGGGGGACATACAAGAAATGTGTTTTATTCGGCGTTTTTTGCTCGATCTTAATAATGGCATTAATGGCAATACATACAAAGGTCTAACTAGTATAAACAACAACAAAATAATAATAAAAACAGGCCAAGTGTGAGTCGGACTCGCGCCAATTTGTTCCTGCGCCATACAGGGACCTCAAACTTGGTCTGACCTTAGTGCATACATTGAGCGTATACACTTGGCCGGTTTTGCTATCTGAATCATGATACAAAAAATCACTCCTTGATATTGTAAATTAGATACGTGGGCCAGTGGATTTTTGTATAAATAAACTCGAACGTATTCTAAAATCCTAATGTAAAACAAGCATAACGACTCAATTAACGGTGTCAACTGTCCCAACGAACAAAATTCTGAAACATTTTCCGTTTCGTAATCGAGATTGTGAAAATTTCCAGTGTCAAACAACCCCCGTATCCGAGACGGCAGCGTATGGCGGTTGTCATAGCAACGAAAAGCTACCGCTCTCAATACGAGCATACAAATTCCCCAGGTAGTAATAAAGTTGATTTAAACAGGTAGGTCAAACATCCAGGTACATATATATTCAGGAAATATACGATGTAGAAGTTGTCGATACTTTTGTTGGACTTGTTAGGAAGTTTTTAGAATACGGGTTATTCTCTGAGGATGGTCTTTTTGGGGTGGAAAATAATGTATATAATATATATATAAGTTTCTAAACTTCTCAAGTGAGGTAAAAATTAACGTAAGAAGTTTAGCCAAAGCCTTATTACCTTATAGTATATGGTTTCAGCAAAGTTAGAGTAGATAAATTCAACCGAGAAAACTTGCATAAAGACTTTTTTTTTTACGAAAAAAGCATTTTTAAGCATTATTAAAAAGCATTTAAAATGAGACTCTTCTCGGTTGAATTTATCTACTCTACTATTCGGATATATTCATATTTTTTACTATGCATGCCACCTGTGTTAAAATCTGTGAATACTTCTATAAATGTTTATCAAAATTCAATTATCCTGACATATATGCATAAGAATATCGTTATATACACGCACGTCGATTTAAAAGTATATATATACGCCTCTATTCATGTTTTCTCAGATCTCAAACATCTAATGTCAATATATCCAAAACATTATTTTCTCTATTAGAAGAAATTGAATTTCTTTCGAGCCGGATATAGAATCTGAGGAAAAAGGCGGTAAGAAAAATCATACCTTCTTGAGACTCCCCTTCTCTGTTGCCATGGCAATTTCCGGATCTTGAGCTTGCAGGTAGGATAAATAATGCAATACAATTTCATACTAACACACTTCGTCTTAAGGATTTATAAAATTTTTATTACCTCTGTAGCCTATTAGTATATAGTAAATGTATAAATTTCTTGTTTGAGCCCCAGTAAAATAATTTATTAAATTAGAATACGTAATACGTTAATATCTTATTAATTAACTACGTAATCTGTAAATTACCGGGCGAGAGCCGTTCAAGTGTGATTTTTTATCTGCACTTAACTTAGTTAATATGCATATTAATCGCGGAAGACAATGAGCGAAATACTTTTGTCTCGATTTCTCCCCCATAACCTAACCGAACCTAACCTAAGTTAAGTTTATTTAGTTATTTGCCTAATTTTATCGGTTATTTGAGTAGAGTAACATAGGTACTACTTTAATTTTAATAATATACTAGCTACATACTGTATTGATGTTTTAATAACAAATTAAATAAATAATTTAAGAAGTAAAATTCTCACTGTTGGTGTCATCGCAACGAAATTAAATTAAGGATTTCAGGATTTAAATTTGAAATTGAAGTCAAGATAAGAAAATTCCTGATTAAATTTTGATCGTTGGTGTTTTAAAACTCCTGAAAACGTACAGGTTCAGTTTTAATGAAAATATTTGGGACAGTTTCGGAAGAATACTCTTTTAAACAAAATCCAAATCCATTACGCGCGAACAAAATATCGAATTGAAAAGCTTAATTCATAGGCATATTCATACAAAATACTCAACCCGTCAATATTCTGTGTCTAACATTTTCATCCACTTTAATACCCAGAAACATTTATAATAAAACAGATTTAACATAATGGAACACAACCGCGCTGTCAATCCATTGTTACAGTACAAAAGCTTTGCAATAGTTTCAGCGCATTCATAACATCAAAGGCGTCTAGTAATATTTTCTCTGTCCGATACAAAGGGCACACCCTCCATACACCTCTTGAGTAGCGACGACAATGGACCCTTGGAAAATATTTACAGTCAACGGCGGGTAGTAGCATTCGGGCTGCGCAGTGTTGCCAGGTGTACTTTTGATATTTTTGAGATCTGATTTTGGGGTATGAGAAGTTACTATACTGATTTTATAAAATTGCGTATTACAAGATTTCTACATATTTTCGGAATTTTGAAAAATTTGGTAGTGGATTTTTTAGGAAATGAAAAAATCATATTGAGCACATGGAAGTGAAAAGTGGCTACTTTTTTTTAAACAAGGAAGGAAAGCAATACAGTAATTTTTTTTTATAAAAAATAGTAAACTGAAATTGACGAATATTATTTTGAGCAAGATACTTTTGAAATAGCCGAAATTTTCAGTTATCATTAAATATCTATCTATCTATTTTTGATCACGCCTTTTATCTGCTATTTGCTATCTGCATTTGGTACGATCCTGACATACCTACCTCTTTCGCTTCTTTTATATTCATCATACTTTGCATAATTACATGCTCGGCGATTGTGTGTGCTTTTAATATTTCCATCTATTAATACATTTTTATATGTTCAATAAAAGTACACCTAGGTCGTCCTCTGCCAGCATTTTCAGCTTCAGCCATATAAACCTTTTAGTCAATCTTTCATCCTTAATTCTTTCTACGTGTCCTAACCAGCGTAAATTACCTACTGTTCTTCTTTTTAGTCACAACATCATCTTTCACTCCGCCTTCTTCTCTAATGACATCGTTCCGGATGCAGTCAATACGCTTTAATATCACACATTCCATGTAAAGATCGCATTTCCACTGCATTTATCTTACTTTCATGCTTCTTATTCTATACCCAAGTCTGCATAAGTGATGGAACCAAAACATAGCATTATGTATATAAATTTTAGTTTCAGTTCTTAATTGAGTATTTCTGCATACATTCTTTCTTTAGTCCACCAAATACCTTGCTTCCCGCTTTCACTCTCCTTTCCTTTTTTGAGTCCATTTCTCTTGACATTTAAAAAAGGAACTGGCAACACTGGGGCTGCGTTGACATGGCAACCGCCGTATCACCTGATCCCCAACGTTTAGGCTTTTTATGGAAGCAAATTAAATGCGGCCTGTTGTGTTTTCGAAATTCTCTACGAAGAAAATGTTTTAGGTAGAATATTTATAGTGAAAAAACTCAAAAACCCACTCCCATTTTGTGAAATAAAGATGTAAGTACTTTACTTACAAAATGCGATATCGTGCTGCTTTTTAATTTAATATATGGTTTAATTTCTAAGATCCTTACGAAAAAATTCACAGGTCTCATGATCCACATGACCTTCAAAGAGCATTGGAAATGAACTTCGTTTTGACAGTTATCATTCGAAATGAAGATCATCGATACCTCTTATTTTGGTAAAGACACAACCAGTCTAGGGTCAGTGTTTTTCGAATTATGATCTTAAATTCGTCAACTCAAAAAAAAAAAAATTTTTTTTATTTTTAAAAATTTCTTAGGTTTATCTAAAAAATCACCTTCTTAGGACTTTTATTTTTTCAAAAAAACACGACGAATTAGAAATTTTCTACACATCACCCTAAGTTTATATATGTCCGAATATATTTTATTGAACATATAAAAATATGTTGATCGATGGAAATATTAAAAGTACACACAATCATGTATGAAAGGTATGATAAATATAAAAGAAGCAAAAGAGGTATGTCAGGATCGTAACAAATGGCATTCGATTGTCTCTGCCTACCCCTCTTGGGATGAAAGGCGTGATGATAGATAGATAGATAGATAGATAGATAGATATATATGATGAATTTGCCAGTAATAGAGAAAACTCAGATAATAATATAACTAGATTTGCTATAATTAATATTAGTAATTAATTATAGCAGACTGGAAAACAATATGGATTCCCCGTCACGCTGTTCTGAACACGTCCATCAAGCAACTAATCGTGGAATTATTTATATGTAGGTAAGGAATATTAGGTACAATCATAAAATAAAAATATAACGGTAAACAAATAATATCACAATACTTAGGCTGTTTGATAAGTACCCGTTTTCTAAATATATTAATATCACTGGCCGAAAATAAGTATACCACCTTTTTAAGCCATTTTTCAGAGGCGGGAAAATTAAAAAAAAATGGCATTCTTTTGTTTTTTTCTCATTTGACAGCGATTTAGTGAAAGCGTGAACTTAAAATTGTTAAAATTGAGAAAGAACAGTATCGGTCTGTAATTAAATTCTTGTTTTTGGAAGGAAAAACATGTGATGAACTAAAAGTAAGACCTCAAGCGGTTTACCATGAATGTGCTCCTTCTATGACAACCGTCAGATATTGGTATAACGAGTTTAAACGGGGGAGAACAACCGTCTTTGATGAGGATCGCCCAGGCAGGCCAATTGAGGTGACTACAGACGATATGGTTAAGAAAATTGAAAATATCGTTTTAGCCGACCGCCGAATTAAACTTCGAGAAATCGTTGATGCTGTAAACGTTTCAATCGAGAGGGTACAACACATATTAGAAGAAAAATTGGGTATGAGGAAAGTATCGGCGAGGTGGGTGCCGCGTTTACTCACGGAGGAGCAAAAACGGAACTGACTGACTACTTCGGAGCAGTGTTTAGCCGTGTTCAAACGTAACCCGAAGGTTTCTGCGTCGTTTCGTGACCGTGGACGAAACGTGGGTTCACCACTACACCCCGGAAATGAAAGAGCAGTCGAAGCAGTGGATTTTACCCGGTGAACCTGCTCCAAAGGAAGCAAAAACCGTCCCATCGGCTGGAAAGGTCATGGCGACTGTTTTTTTGGGATTCGCAGGGTATTATACATATTGACTACTTAGAAAAGGGAAAAACGATAACAGGGCAGTACTATGCCAATTTATTGGATGAATTTGACGCCGTGTTGAAGGACAAACGACCCCATTTAAAAAAGAAAAAAATACTGTTTCATCACGACAACGCCCCGGCTCATTCGTCGAGAGTTGTGACGGCTAAATTAGCACAGTTACGCTACGAACTATTGCCTCACCCCCCGTATTCTCCAGATTTGGCCCCATGCGATTTCTTTTTGTTTCCCAACCTAAAAAAATGGCTCGGTGGTAAGCGATTTGGATCAAATTACGAAGTCATTGCCGCCACAGAGGCCTATTTAAATTACTTTCCAAAATCATACTTTTTGGATGGTTTATTGAAGCATAGGTGGAACAAATGTATAGAGTTAAAAGGTGACTACGTAGAAAAATAAATGCATATAATATACAAAAAAAATATGTTTTTTTTCCATGAACGGGTACTTATCAAACTCGTACATATTTGTAAAAAACTTATTGTCTAATAGGTTTCACGGTCATGATTTTTGTTCCATACAAATCAGATGTCTCGTTTTTCCAGTATTACGCGATAACAGTATGTGCTAGGCTCGAAATTAAAATTGCTTTTCAAAGATAAATAAGAATATATTTATCTTTAAAAAGCAAATAACATTCTCATGAAAAGAAAATAACCAAAATCAGTTACACCTAAGTTTTATAAAGCCTTACAAATTCTCAATTTCACGCGTATTTCAGCCAAGTTCTAATTTACAATTTTCTTGTCATTAAAAGATATATAATAAGAATACACAAACTAGAATTTGATATTTTTAATAGTTTTTGTAAAAACATAGAAAAGCCGAAGTCCTTTTCGTGTTTTTCGAAATACCGATGTTGAGAAATCTTATTTCTCATTTTTCTGGTACGTGAATATTGGTCTATCTTATCTTATCCTTGGTTACCTTATTGATTTTAATAGTAGTCTATCTCGCTCACTTCTTTCTAAAGAGATATATGGACAAAATAAGCCGCGCGTAAAACTGAGTTTGTTACGCTGTGATGCTTCGCCTTAAAATAACAACAGAAAGTATATATAAATAGTATAGTATATGAACAAGCAACCCGCTCCGGCTTCGCACGGGTAATAAATATGTTTATTAAAAATTCTATTTTCCCGGGGGAATTATATATTTTTTCGGAGTAAAGTTGCTATTTCACATTTAGCGTGAACGAAGGACAAACAAACACAATTTCGCATGATAATATTAGTTAAGATTAGGAATATTAAGATTTAAGATACAGAGATTTTATAGTGCAGTGGTTAGAGCGGACTTGGAACTGCAGAACCCTGGTTCAATCCACAATCGAGCCAAAAATGCTTAGCATCAAAACGCATAGGCAATTTTTCTAAATCCAGGGGGCCTATTCTCACTCTCTATTGGAAAATATCACAAAAATATCTACTTTTGAAAAGAGTTAATTCTTGGTAACGAAAGAGATGGGTGTTGTATGTCAAAAGATATTATAATTACTGTAAAATGTTGAAGACATCTCGCTAAATGTGTACTTTGTTACCAGTGTTTCAAATCAAAATGAAACTCAATAAAGTCAGCTTGATGACTGAACC
The DNA here is from genome assembly GCA_963924495.1 of Nemapogon koenigi. Taxonomy (NCBI): domain Eukaryota; kingdom Metazoa; phylum Arthropoda; class Insecta; order Lepidoptera; family Tineidae; genus Nemapogon; species Nemapogon koenigi. The sequence continues at coordinate 6,096,550 of OZ004644.1, read as the reverse complement.
GAGATATGGGTTCGAACAACCACTGAAATACATCGAGAATAAGATTCGAACAAACTCAATGTAGTGAAAACGTGCGCTATTCTGAAAGGTGAGGCTTTATAGGTGCATTACCACCCCTCACCCTATACTCCCTAAACCCCCTAGACCGGTATCGCAGACGGCGTGGCGTCTCGGTTTTAAACTAAGATATACTTATACTATGTAGGAAGCTAGGTTCAGTAGGGAGACCACATTTTATTAGTTCCTATATAGTACTAAATTTTTTTAACAATTTATCCCGAAAAATTTTCCGGCCCTTCATCTATCTCGGTGCAAAAAATTACGTCGATCGAAAATTACGTTCTGTTTGGATGTGAAAGAAGGACAGTAAAATAAACTATCCGGTTTAAAAATATAGGATATTTTTCAGACAAGTAATGTATTAGAATGCATGTATGAAAATTGATAATCAAGTATAAATACTAATATAAAGAGGTAAAGTTTGTAAGTTTGGATGTAATTTCTCGAACTAGTGAACCGATTCTAAAAAGAAAGCTACGATATCCCCGAGTGACTTAAGCTATATTTTATTATGTTCGAAAATATCCACGTGCAATAAAGTGGAGATATATTTTCCTAAATATACTATTTACACGGTTCCAGAAGCCTTAAAAGACAACCCACGAAGAAAGAAAATGGTGAATAAATATTTATTTCTATGATAATTTAAAAAATGCCTAATGTCTTGCTCCTTCTTTTTAGAGACTGAAGGAAGGAAAGTAAATTTATGGTTACACTAGCCAGTCAACTATGTTTGGTTAAATGAGTCCAATGCATTCTTATCTACAAAACACGTAATAAAGACGTTGGAATTGCTAAAGAAAATTTACTCTGGAATGACTTCTTGTTTCAGAAGTAGTTACAATTTTATTTCTCTACAAAATGTTTATTTTTCATTTCGGGAAAAACGGAAATTCATCAAATCTAACAAATAAATAAAATTGCAGTGTCTGTGATTTCAGTAGGGGTAGGGCAGGCAAGCTAATGTTTGGGCAGAACAACGTCTGCGGGGTCCCCTAGTTATCTATAAAAAAGGCAAAAAAACCACGTTTGTTGTATGGGAGCCCCCCTTAAATATTTGTTTTATTTTAATTTAATTATTTATTTTTAAAGTGAATATATAACAAAATATTCCGTGAATATTTCAAGCGTCTACCTGTTGCCGTTATCAATATCGAGCAAAAACGAACAAAAAAATCACGTTTGTTGTATGGGAGCCCCTTTAAATATTTATTTTATTCTGTTTTTTAGTATTTGTTGTTATAGCGGCAACAGAAATTTTCAACTGTCTAACTATCACGGTTCATGGTGACAGACGGACAGACAGACAGACAGACAGACGGACGGACAGCAGAGTCTTAGTAATATTTTTACCCTTTGGGTACGGAACCCTGAAAAATTGATTTCTTATTTTTTATGATACTGAAGCATAAATAAAAATAAACGTTTCTAATTTTTTTTGTCTGTATGTATGTCCGGTGTTTGTCTAAAATAGTCTCCGGTATGTATTTTAATGAAATTTTCATAGTGAGTATTTAAATTTTAATCCGTTTTTTGTTTCATCTCGATAAATATGTTATATGTGGATGTTTCTAAGGGAAAAGGCGGGCTGGAAAGCTAGTAGGCACCTAATAAGAACAACTAAAGTATATAAATCCTGATATTCAAGCATTATTTTAATTTGATACCTAACCACAGTGTAAAAAATTTATTAAGTTTAAATTATGTTGTAACTAAAATGAAGAAAAGTAGTTTACGCTGGTTTGGACACGTTGAATGAAGGATGAAAGAAAAAAACTAAATTTTATATAGCTGAAGTAAAAGGAAATGCTGCCAGAAGACGACCTAGGTGTACTTTTAATGAACATATAGAAAACTTATTGATCGAAGGCAATATTAAAAGTACACACAGTCGCCGAGCATGTATGAAAGGTATGATGAATATAAAAGAAGCGAAAGAGGTATTTCAGGATCGTAGCAAATGGCATTCGATTGTCTCTGCCTACCTCTTTTGGGATAAAAGGCGTGATGATGATGAATATAAAAGAAGCGAAAGAGGTATTTCAGGATCGTAGCAAATGGCATTCGATTGTCTCTGCCTACCTCTTTTGGGATAAAAGGCGTGATGATAGATAGATAAGTTACTTTATTTTTAGTTCTTACTGATACCTATCATATATAATATGTATTCATATTCCTTTGACAAATTGACATATAGGCATTGATAAATATATATCAATGCCTATATTTACAATGCATTAGGGAAAAACTATAGTACTTTGTTCTTATACTTTAGGTTCGGAATAGGTACTAAAAAATGTTAACTTTACAAACTTTTGCACAAGTCGTGTCAGTTACAAGAAGAGTTGCTAGATGAAACTTTCTAACCGCAAAAATATTTGTCTCTTGAGGATTCATCTTGCGAGCATGGTTACTACTATTTTATTACACTACATAATATATTTTTGCTTACATAATTTAAAACTAGCGACTCGCCCCTGGCTTCACACGGCTACAATATGGGTTAACTACAACAATTTGAATACTTACATAAATCCGCGTACCTAATCTACTGCAGACTTTTTTGTTAATATCTCTAAAGGTATACGCCATGAAAACGCGCTGGAGCTAACTAACTTTTTTTCGATTTGACTAACTAATATTGTTATTGATCAGCTCCTTATCATGATAGGTCCATTTATATTCGCGAACCTTTCTTGTGAATCAACTTAATGAAAACAGCAACAAAATCCGTTTGGTAGATTTTTTCGTGAAAAGGGCACAGACAGAAGAAGATAATATAAAGATAGGAAGAAGACCATATTTCAATATTTTTTATTGCAGCTGTATTCTAGCTTATGACATAGGACATTACGAGACTAAGTTTAAGAGTCATTGATTGACTACGTATCCCTAAAAAGAAAATAAACCAAAAAATATGTATCATTAAACATTTCCTTGAAACTGAAACCGCTCGAAGATAAATCTAAAGCCTCCCAGCAATTTCTTCAGAACATGAAAACAGTAATTTCACATAGAAACCGCCACAAGTCAATGTACCCGCACGATGTCACGACAAATTAACTAGTTTACGGCTCGTCGAACCTATATTAACACCTTCTTAGTTTGTATGTGGTAATAGAACTTTATTTTGAGAACAATTCAGTAATTTCACGAAAAAAAAGCCGTTTTCAGGCTCCAGAAACCGTGTTATGCGTCTAAGGGTACCAGCGGAAGACCAACTCTTCCTCTTTTAGCCGGTGGTATTTGTGAGCCTATACCTAATGAGTGGCCTGCAGTTCTGTTGAAATAATCTTTGTAAGATAAATCAATAGACCTTATGGGCAGACAAAATTCTAAAAACACTTATGTGATGCGTCGCGTAAATATAATATCAATTTTATTTATTTACTAACGAAAGGCCCCCGGCTTCGCACGGGTATAATATGGCTTTTGAATCCCTCTTGGCTAAAAAATAGATAGATTAGAATCCCTACGCAAGCAAATACGTTTATAACTACATCTCTTAGAGATAGCTACTATGAACTTTTTTGTAGATAATATTATTCTATACAATTATTATTTCCTATATCATTTTGTTATATCTCTGACGGCATACGTCATGAAAATACGCTGGGACTAACTTTTCTCCAACTTAATTCACAAATAATGTTAATCCTCAACTCTTAAATACCTATTCAGTGATATAGATTTTCTGTCACTTCAGTACCGCAGATTCGCAGAAAATACTGGTCATCATATGCATCTTATATAAACAGGAGGACATGCTCGAGTTATTAGTACTAATTTAGAACTTATTTAGAGCGGGTAATGTGAAATGGTTAGCGAGTTAGCACAGAACTGTCTGACCATAATACTGTTATGAATGTGACCTGTTCATTTAGCAAGTCGTGATGAAAAGGTACACTCAAGGAAATTATGTACGTACAACCTAAAGGTTAATATCCTAAAGTTTGAAATATCTGCATCAAAGAAAAATTTACGGAAACTGGTAAAATGTCGAGTTTTCATAGTAGATTACTGACCCGAGCAGAAAGTGACTTATTGTTGCACCGAGGGTTATTAGTTTAGTTAGTGCAACAATAAGCCACTCTCAGCGAGGATCGTAATCTGCTTTTCTTTTAAAAACAACAAAAAAAAATTTACTAATCAAAATTTTCTTTAATTATACAAAGCCCGCCAAAACGTTATTTGCGTCGACAATTTTTTTTTTAATGAAAGGCAAAGCCTTAGGCTTAACCTTAATATGACAGCCAAACAGCCTATGTTTTTTCGAGTATTAAATTCGCTCTGAAAATAATAGTGAAATAAAAAGTCACAGTTTTAGCGAGGTTAGCAACCTGCTTTTCCAAATTTACACTGCCAACGTCATGAAAAATTAATAAAAAAGAAATTATTCAATAAAGCAACATGCCCGCCACATCTACCTTAAAAAGTACCTTTATAATAAGTGCCTACAGAAAAAGAACCTAATTTATAAACAAACCCCAGAGCGGGATGTTATGGATTTTCACACAACATTACTGCATTATGTGCAGTAAAGTAGCGCCACTGATAACTATATTGTCAAGTAATGAGGAAAATACTGCGTAGTTGGATGAAAAGTATATTTGACGATATTTCTGTAGATTTTTCTAGATACTTGCAATAAACTGATATTTCCTCACTTTTACTATACTTTTGTCCTGCGAAAACAATGAAACCAGGGTGAGTTTTGGTAGAAATATCTCTACATAGCTTTCATCAATGATAAAAATAACAGGATACTATTCAATATTGTATATTCGTGGTAAAAAAATAATTTCAACAAGTCTCGGAATCTTTTTCAATAATTTTGATTCAAATATTACCAAATTAGCAGAACCCACACCAGAAATTCAGAAAAAATAAACAAACAGAGATAAATTATTAGTAGAAATCACAAGCAAACACTTTAGTTTTTTAGGGTCCAGAACATCTTCAAGGAAAAAACGGAAACCATTACACATGTCACAGCTTATTTTCTCCGAATCTACTGAACGAAAAATGTTGAAACTTGGTTCATTATCTCATGACCCAATCACGGAAGTATAGCGTAAATAATCCAATTTCGATTTTGAGGTTTAATTTTGGTGAATGTAAAAAATGTGACAAATCAAATGAAAGGGCTCGTTATGAAGAATACACATGTTTTTATAATTTTAAAATGCATGGAAATTGACCGTAGCCCCCCCTTATCTCAGAAACTGCTGAGTCTAAAATTTTGAAAACAATAGGGAATATAGGGCCTTTCTTATAGTTTACAGGAAAACCTAAACGAAACTCCTGTCTTAAAGTTCTGACTGAAAAACTGGTACGGAACCCTCTGCGCGCGAGTCGTACTCGCAATTTGGCTAATTATTTTGTACATATTTTTAATTAGAATTTTATTTAGTGCCTAGCCCTATATAAATAGGATTAAGGCGTGATCATGTGTGTACAGTGAGATTCAAAAAGTTTTCAAAACTTTTCTAATATCATTTGAAAGGTGTATTTCGCTGACATGAAAGTTTTAGGTTGTAATACATATTGTATTTACAATATGTTACTTTATTTAAAGGGTAATTTAATCACGCCTGTATACTAGCTTCCCGCCCCGGCTTTGCCCGTGGAAATTTTTCGTTCAGTCGTTTTTCTTCGGTAGATGTAGTTGCAAATATTGCGTTATTGATTAAACATAAAATAATTTTCAAGTTTTATTGTTGCAAACAAAGAAAATCACACTCTGTTTGTTAGGCAGGCAGAGACTATAACTAATTCAAGGTGAAACTTGAAACCTGTATGCTACCTAACGGCTGCCACTGGTCTCAAAATCACAAATCCAGTAGAGGCTCTACCTTTTTAGGGTTCTGTACCCAAAGAGTGACAACGCAAACCCTATTGAGTACTATCCGTTCGTCCGTCTGTCACAGGGCTGTATCATGTCTAACGTAACAGGTAGACACTTGAAGTGTATATTAATATGGCTACTATAACAACGAATAATAAAAATAAAATAAAGTTAAAAATTAAAGGGGGTTCCCATACAAGAAACGTGTTTTATTGGGCGTTTTCTGCTCGATCTTAATAATAGCAATACATACAAACATCTAACTAGTATAACTATAATGCAAACCGGTCAAGTGTGAGTCGGACTCACTGCGCCATACCTACAGGGGCGTCAAACTTGGTCTGACCTTAGTGCATATTGACTATTGAGTCTACGGAACCCTTCGTGTGCGAGTTAGACTAGCACTTGGCCGGTTTTTTATTTATGTATTTTTTCATAATTCAGGCCTTTCTATCGCTCTTGATTTATCAAAGTCAAAAGTATTTACAAAAATAGGTCTGTAAATAAAATTTTAAAGACTGCATAGAAATACGTCTACAAAACGTTCATCATTAAACAGGCACGCCCTAATGACTCCCTAACCTTTTAAAGACACACGTGCATTTTGAACAGACTGTGCCAGGAGTAAAAAGTAGGTGAGCTCTACCTATTTCTACTAGATAAAAATGTTTGAATATTTGTCTTTCATTCTCGCTGAATGGATTTGAATGACATAGGTAAGTTTGAAGTTTGAATATGAAGAAAAGTAGTTTACGCTGGTTTGGACACGTTGAAGAATGAAGGATGAAATATTGACTAAAAAGGTTTATATGGCTGAAGTTAAAGGAAATGCTGGCAGAGTACTTTTATTGAACATATAAAAAATATATTGATCCATGGCAATTTTAAAAGTAGGTACACACAATCGCCGAGCATGTATGGAAGGTATGATGAATATAAAAGAAGCGAAAGAGGTATGTCAGGATCGTAGCAATTGGCATTCGATTGTTTTAGCCTACCCCTGTTGGTACAAAAGGCGTGATGATAGATGGATAGATAGATAGATAGGTATAGAAAGCAGATGCAGTTTTAGTTTAATGAGATCTTTCATCAAGAAACCAATTAATAACATAACGCTGATGAAGATTCGTCTTCTTTTTGAAATAAAACTTAGATGTTATCTAAATCTCAGTTTGAAATATGAATCGCTTGCTGTCTCGGACCGAGATTAATTCGGGAAGTCGTCTTCAAAGAGAACGAACACAATTCGCCAACTTTTTGACAAGTAAAGCGGCGAAAATTACCGTCGCAAACTTTTAGAATGTTACACAAACTTCAAAGCTTTCACAATAAGCGCCAGATGTTTGCTATTCGAGAATCTAGTACCTAATCAAATATGAATTCATATTCCCATCGGATTATACTTTGGGGAACTATCTGCGCGTTCGGATTATTTGTAAGCATATTACCTTATTTTATTATAGAGACAGAAAAATTGTATTTTGTACTGCAAGAAATATACTCATTTATGTTTTTAAACATCAGGATGCCTTAAAACTCCATGGAACCATGTTACCAGCTCAGTGGTACCAAGCGGAAGAAATTTTTAGTCATTTAGCCAATGGTGGTCTGTGGTCAGTTCTTTTGGAGTGTTTCAAGATTGAAATGCCTTATATTTTTTTTATTAAAGTTTATCAGAAGCTTTTATTTTAAACTTCATCTTGTCATTTGTAGGCCTTGAAAGAATAATATTGCTGTTAGGGTAAAAAGAGAAAAACTGCATAACACACAAAAACACATGGTTTTTAATAAGGCTGGCTTCCCAGAGGAAGCGAGGAAGCTGGATGGTGAGCGAAGAAAAAAAAACACGATTGCGAGGCTGGGGAAATAAAGAAATCCTATTGGTGGATTATTTATCAGGAAGTAAAAATATCAATAAATAATTAGCATTTTTAAAAGTGAATAGAAGTGAAAGCGGGTTAGTAGGTATTAAGGGTAGAAAATCTGCGGGGATTTCTTAGTTCATAATAAATATTTTATGTTCACAGGTAAAAACGCTAGAGCATCAGCTAATGGATATCGACCAGGTTGTTCTAGTCGGTAAATATTAAAACACCTGCAGCTAGTATCAGAGTTTATTGAACATTCAACTTACGTGCCATTGGGAACTGCGAGCACTATGCAAATCAAAACCACAAAATAATGTTTGCAAAGTTTTTACAGTTTAGCTGACTTGAATTTTGCTATTATTGTATATTTGTAAGTTCCCGCTATGAAAATTGCAGATTTAAAAACCTAATTTCCAATAAATCTTGATGTCTTGAGGTCCTATGAAGCTTTTTCGACCATTTTGGGATGGATGTCCCATATGTATGTGTGTATTTGGGGGTGTTCACATGTTAATATTTTTGTCAAATACCTCGATCGTCCAGCATAACTCGTAAACTATTCAATCAAAAAGACAAATCTCGATATACTCTTTCAGTCACCGAAAAACGTTTAAATCGGTGTTGTAACATTTTGTCTTATACTTAACCAATTGATTTATTTAGTTATTTAATATCTGTAATGAGAGTTTGTCTGTCTGTCATAGGCGTTTCTCTTTGAAGCAAATCCAGTCGTGATAAGCAGTAAAAAAAATGTTTAGAAAAAATCGTGTGGGGTTAATATAAAAGAAGTTGAAGTATGAATTCAAAAATGTATGTAGGTCTATTACGAAACAATATTACGAGTAAATCTCCAAAAAGTATCGGTCGGATAAACATAAAAAAAGATTGCTATAATGTTTTTTTTTGTTTTGTACAAGAAAGCTCTACGATGGACTACGATAACAAGATAATAAATTGACTTATAAAAATACTTTCTTATGTAAAACAAGTTATTGCGCAAGTACCTACTTATATAATTTGTTTTTTTGACAAGCAATCAACCACAGACTACCGGAATTTTTAAATGGCGTAGGTAGCATATATCCTTCAAAGCTTTTAATATTTCAGTAAATTTTATGAAACATGAAGAACCGTCAGAGGAGACTCCTATTATTCAATTCATACAGCTTTTTTCTTCTTCACGGCTCCCGAAACCGTTATCGGTCCCAGGGTACCCAGCGGAAGATCAAGTCTTCCTCTTTTAGCCGATGGTATTTATGAGCCTTTACCTAACGAGTGGCCAGTTCTGTTGAGTTATATTTAGATGGAAAAGCCTCTTATAGTGGTTTGTTGGATTATGTACATAAGTTTTTAATTAGAAAAACATTAATAAAAACCCATTGGCATTGACTAGAAGTTTGTAGGTTTTGGAGATTGAGGGTATTGTGGCTGTTGTGTCTGTTGCAAAGGATGTTTTTAAATATGTTTTCTTTTTTTTCTCATTTAAGGCTTTGAGTATTTACCAAAGGAGACGTGAGGGTGTAAATGACTGAACAATTTTTTCTGCCACTTTTGGCGGGGGGGGAGGTAAACGCCTAGTACTAGCCCCTGTACCACTGTATTTTTCTGTCGTTTTATTGTCGCAACGGATTTTACGTTATATGATGATTATGTTAAAATACAAACATAATAATTATAATTAATGATTGGAAACACTAAGTTTGACGCCCTAGATCGCCTTTCCCGTTTAAAACATCACAATTAACTATTTTCTTAGAGCTCTGTCTCGCGACACAAAACGATACCAACGAAATCTAAGGTAACTTATTACTGCGCACCTGGTCAGTATAACTGGTCAAAGGGGAAAAAATTGGCGAAAGGGGGAGCCCGTCTATGGCCCCTCCATAGGCTTAGTACTCTATGCATTTAAGGTGTGATTGTGTTTGTTTAGGTAAGTATGTTATGTGTGTAGGTAGTTGGTAAGTTATTATGTGCATAAAGTGTACAAGTATGTTTGTTGCAATATAGGTTCTGACCTAGTGTAACACCGCAGGAGCTCAAAATAATAATTTTTTAAATGTTTTATGTAAATAAAGTTTTATTATTTATTATATTTATTTATTATTGGTACACGGCCGGGATCGAACCATAGCTTTTACTATGTCACAACACCTTGCGCAGTGGAGTAGCCAATGACATATTCCAATTACAATTTTTATTTACGGGTTGTCCATATGAAACTGAACAGGGTCTAGCTAGACGGAGGAGTAAGAAGTGCGGGCGCTGACTTAAGATGCCCTCTGTGCTTAGTTGTTTTTGGCTCAAGTGAGTATTTGAGCGCGTGGTCTCTAAACATAAAACAAAAATAGTAAACAAATAGCCTCCAAGTGGTTGACTTAAATATGTTACAGAGAATAATATATGATTCGCTGATCCCTTTCCAATAGAGGTAATAAAGGGGAGTGGTGAACAATTTTTTCCCTGTAATCCGTTTGGTGAGGGACGTCCGTGGGGACTGGCGGACTTCCAACCAAGTATCGACCGTTTCCGCTCTCGGCAATGCTGAGATCTTTTAATTACGTTTGCCTTAAATTTTTACCTTACATTTTTTTTTATATACCAGCGACTAGGGGCGAGTCTATTAGTAAAGGCAACCATTTATAAGAGTCGTCCAACGTCTTCATTTGATATCGAAGCCTAGGAATTGATTTTAATTAGCTAATTTAAATGAGTTAACATTATCCGGCTCGAAGGACCATAGAGTGGAGGCAATAACACGCAAATGACCTATATCAAAGATGTACCAGTTGCCCGCGACTTCGTACGTGTTGTATTAGGAATATAACGTTTACACCCCATTTCACCCCATTAGGGGTTGATATTTGAAAAATCCTTTCTTACTGCACCTCTACACTGCCTAAGAAATAAACCTTCCAATTTTCATATTTATATCTTCAGTGGTTTAGGCTGTACGTTGATTGTTAGTCAGTCAGAGAGTTTTAACTCAACTCGACTTGCTGCGATATCTATACTTCCATTACTCACAATTGTAGTAGACAAAATAAAACACTATTTAGTTGAGTTCCTAATTACCTATTTCACATATTCCACCTACCTATTCCACAATTCCAACTAATATCGTGGAATATCGATAACGCTTAGCCATTAGAGTACTAAGACTAAGGAGATACCATAGACGGGCTCCCCTCTCCGCCAATTTTCTGGTAATTTGACCACAAGACACCATTAGGATACTAATAAGTTAGGTACTTTAGGTTTCGTTGATATCGTTTTGTGTTGCTATAGAAAAATATTTTATTGTGTTGTTTTTAAATGCGACCTTAGGAAGTTTTTGCGGGAAAATAGTGTCTCCTATCATTATTTACAATTATTATGTTTGTATTTAAGCATAATCTCCATATAACATACAGTGGTACGGGGGTTAGTACTAGGCATCTACCTCTCCCCCTCCAAAGTGGCAGAAAAAAATATTCTGTGATTTACTGCTTCACTGTTCACACCTCCATTGGTATATCTATATATATAAAAATGAAACCCGTTTTCCGTTGTCACGACATAACATGAAAACGGCTTGACCGATTTGGCTGATTTTAGTCTTAAAATATTCCTAGATATCCAGGGAAGGTTTTAAAGGTGAGACAATTCGAATAATTGCCGAAAAACCCCTAAAAACAGCCCTTTTCTTTTTCCCATAATAACAGAGTCAATTTGAACCTTATTGCTATTCAATAAAGTTCATCTTTATATATATAAAAATGAAACCCGTTTTCCGTTGTCACGACATAACATGAAAACGGCTGAACCGATTTAGCTGAAAATTGGCAGGGAGGTAGTTTAGAGCCAGGAGAAGGACATAGGATAGTGGTAGGGGTTGGAGTAGGGGTAGTTAAAATTATAAATTTTAATTGTGAATATATGGCGTCATCTTGAGTTTTACATGTGTACTAAAATGTATTTGCAAACGTCAATAGATGGCGCTGTATTATACTTTCTACCACGGAAATGTGTTAATTCCAGAGTCGGTAGGCCAGGTAGGTTAGTTAGGTTATTTTATTATTATTTGGGGTTAGGGCTATTTCAGTCTTATACAGAGCTGTATCACTGCAGCCAAAATAGGCTTATGTAGTTAGGTTATTTATAACTCAAGAACGGCTGAACCGATTTAGCTGAAAATTGGCAGGGAGGTAGTTTAGAGCCAGGAGAAGGACATATGATAGTAGTGGTTGGAGTAGGGGTAGGGGTAGGGGTAGGGGTAGGAGTAGTTGTTTTCCACGGACGAAGGAATGTAAATAGCAGGCAAGCCAACGTTTGGGCAGGACAACGTCTGCCGAGTCCACTAGTACTATAATAATATTCAAAGCGCATAGCATACTATCTGTCAAATTACTCCAATAGATTAAATATTTGGCGCTTATTTTATCTGAACTTTTATCTTTGTTTTTAATATTAGCATATATTGATTAATTAATAAAGCGATCAGACACTTTGTTTAAAGTACTAAAATGGACAAAGTAACGGCGTTAAAACAAAATTAACGTCATAACATTAACTCGTCGCCCGTAAAAGTCGATTTTAGAGCTGCAATAATCGAAAACGTGCAATAGCAAAATTTTACGAGCAAACGTTGAAAACGAACGTTTTAGCTTGGTTCCGTTTGGTGCTAGCAAATACGCTTTGGCTAAGTTCCAAGATCGACCGAAGCGCAGCCTTTGAGTCTGCATCGCGCACGAATTGTAATGTGGTTATTTCGTTCCCATAGTATTCTTACAGAGATGAGTTTTTTCCTTTTATTTAGAGTAGATTGTGAAGTTTAGAGGTTGAATTTATCAACCTACCAAAAACGCTGGGTTTGCTTTCATAGTTCTTGTGGAAATTTAAAAAGTTTTGAAAAAATATTCAAAAAAAGTAATTGATAACTAGTTGACTTGAAACCCAGGAATTCCCAGTTTCCAAAGTGCTAAAAATAATAAGCACCTATTTTCTTCTAGAATATGTGCTTTGATCTGCTTTGATCAACTCGGAGGGCACGCAAAGCTTCTAAAAATATCAGATATTTATGTATGTTAAAGAAATGAAACATCAAGGTCCATTAAGTGCAGCAATTTTCTGTTCAATATGGACAACTGGCAAAAAGTGGACTCTGATACTGGTATCTCTGGCCACACAGCCGTTACAAGCCGTGAAGATTTGTGTTTGTGTCATTTCACTGAATTAAATTTAGATATTTCATATATATATATATACATAATTACGCTACACATTGAAGGGGGAATAGCAAATTCTTCGTCATTTCTATGGAAAATCAGTAGGTATTTGTGCCCATCAAATGATTTTGATATAATCCTTCATTTATAAACTTCAATATAACTTAAAATACCTACCTAAGTTGTAAAATAACCATTGAGTTAGAAATTTAAACCTTCTAAGCCCGACTACAAGAATGAAGAATGAAAAATCTACGAAAAAGTGAACGGAAATACTGGCAGAGAACAACCTAGTTGTACTTTTGTTTAACATATAAAAAAATATCGAATATGAAAGGTATGATGAATATAAAAGAAGAGAAAAAGATTAACAAATGGTTTTCGATTGCCTATGTCTCTTGGGATAAAAGGTATGATAGACCTGCATTTTTTTCAAACCGTGTATTGTCTCTTGGGATAAAAGGTATGATAGACCTGCATTTTTTTCAAACCGTGTATATTTTTTTCAAACCGTGTATTGGTCCTAGGGTGCCCAACGAAAGACCAAGTCTCTCTCTTTTAGCCGATGGTATTTGTGAGGCTGTACCTGACAAGTGGCCAGTTCTGTTCCTATTTAGATGGAAAAGCCTCGAAGTGCGGTTTGAACATAAGTTTTTAATTATAAAAAACCCATTGGTAATTTATTTAACACGTTATTTTGCTCCCACGTTAATCGTTACTGCTCCGCTTCTTTGTGTCGTAGCGTGATGTTATATAGCCTAAAACCTTCCTCAATGCAAAAAATATATTTTCAAATCCGACTGGTAAAAGTTTTAGTTCCAGAGATTAGCGCGTTCAAACAAAAAAACTCTTCAGCTTTATAATTAGTACTAGCGGCTTGTCATGACTTCGCCCGGTGTAACAATCCATAACAATTCAATTGATGAGGTCGAAAATTTTTGTATGGGAAAGTTTTAAAATTAGTTTTCTTTTTTTTCATAATTGCCTTTCAAATAAAAACGGTTTGGGGCACATCGATTGGATGGTTTCAAAGTCTATAACGGACATAGGTGGAAACATTTTTGTGTTTTTTATATTATATAGATAGATTATTTATTTACATACTTTGATATAGAGATAGGTGTAGGTGCGGGCAGAAATGATGCTTATATCTTTAACCCCATTTCAACACGAGCAGAGCCACCATACATTGTAATAATAATGCAGAAACAAAGACCTTGATATGCATAGTTAGTGGTTCCATTTATAAATCGTTTAGCTGCATCGCGTTATGTCGTAGATAAAAGTTGACATAGAACAAACGGGCACTGATAAAGCTATGTCCGCATTGAACATGCAATTTAACTCGCCTACATATATTTGTACAGCAATTAAATATTAAATTAAATATGGGCTGTTTTAAAATTACGAATTGTATTAAATACTAGTTTTTCGTTCAGGTTTCGCCCGTGGACTTTTTTGAATATATCTATCTATCATCACGCCTTTTATCCCAAGAGGAGTAGCCCTTGTGCTCCTTTTATATTCATCATACATACTTTTAATATTTTTATCGTTCAATACGTTTTTTATATATTCAATAAAAGTACACCTAGGTCGTCCTCTGCCAGCATTTCCTTTCACTTAAGCCGTATAAACCGTTTAAGTCAATCTTCCATTCTTCATTCTTTCAAATTTTTTAAATGTGATAATATTCCTATTTTTCCCCGTTAGGTTGTCAGTTGCAAATATTGCAATATCTCTCGGAACCCTAACTTTTTTTTGATAAAAAATACTAGTAGCCTAAGTAGCCTATACTAGCCGACTTTACTGTGTTATTATATATACTAATATTATAAATAGCTAAGTTTTTAAGTTTAGATGTAAATCTATTTGGATGGTAATTTAGAAAGAAAGAAAGAAATAAAATCTCTGAAACTACTTGAATCAAACTCCGTTACTTTATATCTAATTCTATTAAATTTTCTTAGGACGTCCAATCGAAAAAAACCAGCGAGCGCACTTTTTTGAATACACTTAATAAAACGGGGAGCTGACCTTCGAGCCATCACTACATTTTGGAAATGAGCGCTTACCTTCGGTAACTATACTAATCCCACAAATTAGAGTATTTTGACATAACATACTGAACCGATTCTGAATATGTTTCCACTAATAGGAAGCTACATTATCCCTGAGTGCCAGAATTATAAATAGCAGATCTGCGAAATTTGAACGTAATTTGACAGGATAAGAGACTGCTAATATGTCACTGTATGGTACCATACTAAATGAGGTATGGCAGTGTTAAGGCCTGAATATTTTATGGTACGCCCCCTAAAAGAAAATATAAAAGCCCGTGTTAAGTTAGATCGAACTGTAGGTATTGAGCGGTTGCAATAACACTGTCGGTTGGGGTAGAGGCAAACTAAGTGACCCGGAAACCTCTGTATTACGTCCACTGAATATTTCATTACTAGGGAAGGCCTTACCTAACATGGGCATGCAGACGTGGAAACATTATTTATATGCATTTATCGGCCGCATTCGAATATTTTTTAGTTTGGATGTAATATGAAAAATCAACCAAGTGCAAGTCCGTCTAAACCTAACTAAATGCGAAAGTATTGTTTTATTGTCTTCCTTTCTTTTCAACCTACTGCAAAAAAGAAGGAGGTTCTCAATTCTGTTGTAAATTTTTAAATGCTTGTACGGCGAAGCGTTGAATTTGAAGACTATTTCACTAATCTCTCTTAAAAATAAATCAACTTTTTAAAAAAGTTTATCTACTTCACATGCTCATTGAAAAGCAAGAAATAATTCTATATTTCGTTTTGTCGTATTTAAATGCCGGTTGATGCCAAATTAGGCTACAAAATTTAAATAAATTCTGAAGAAGATCAGTTCAATGTTAATGTTTCTTGTAATTGTAGACAATTGTAGAAATAGTTAGTTTTTTAGCATTTTCTTGAGTATTGAGGTTTTAACAGGTGCAAAATATATTAAAACCATAGAATTATTTCTTTTAGCAATAAAAAATTAGGAAAGAGGAAAATATTTACAAATTTATTTCATTTCTTTGTAAACTAATGCCTGGAACTTTATTTTTCTTGATAATTTCATAGAGCGGCTATTACTATAAACTATTTCCAATGTTTGGCGAATTCCTTGGCCATAAGTCAAAAACTAAAGCAATTTCAAAGTAAATTAAACTCTAGGTATCCCTCATTCACACGGTATATAACGCAGAAAAGAATCGATTTCCTAACTTACAAATACCTATTGATAATCTGTATAAATAGCCTCGCAAAAACTCGAAAATGATTTTGATGAAATTTTGAGTGGGTTCCTGGATGGTTCAGATTCATAATTAAACCTGGTAGGTGGCGCTGCAATCGGGTTCTAGGAATATGTTTTTTCATACGGCCGAAACCGGGGGCGAACAGCTAGTTTCATATACCTAAATATAATATTTCTGAAATAATTTCTCAGGGAAAACAACATGTAATTTTCGATAGTAAACTCATTTCCTGCAATTTTATTATTCTGACATTCTCAAGAGGATTTCCCGGAAATGGGTTCGAAATTAAATACCTTGACAAAAAATACCCTGACTAGCATAACCACAGAACATTATAAATAACATAGAAGTAGCAAGTGTGCGTTCCCGCAGTGTGATTAACAAATATGCGCTGATGATTTCCGAACATCATCAGAATTTCACGTCTGTGAAGTTGGCATACAAAGTTTCGGGAAAAATTAAAATAAATTTTTTTCTGAGTAGCTTTTGAATAGTTCTAGAGTTCCTGAAAAGGAGAAAAAAAGTTCCAAACGTTTAGACCCTAATAATTAATTTTGAAAATTAGGGGTGCCAACTTCATGCAGCATACAAAGTGTCGTAAAAACGAAAAACAAAAATTATTCTGAGTAGCTTACGAATAGTTCTAGAGTTCCTGAAAAGGAGAGAAAAAGTTCCGAAGATTTCGACTGAAAAAAAAAATTTTTCAAAATTCTATATGGAAAAATAAAGTATAGCGAAAATCGAAAATAAAAATTGTTCTCGGTAGCTTAAGGCCGATTTAGACGTTACGAGTGTTTAGTAGAGTGCGTAGGTGGCACTCGAATGCCAGTGCATTAGTAGGTTTCCAGTGACGTTTATACTTCTTCCAGTAGATTGCCATTTTGTAGGCCAAAACACACATAACTCTCCTTGTCAACTTGTGCAAGTTACTAAAACTGACCGTTTAGACTACAGCGAGTAGCGAGTCAGGAGCGCGCGGGGGGTTGAGCGGGCGCGGGAGGGTGTCACTTGAAACAAAAATAAAAAGCGATTCTATTTGATTCTAGTTGAAAGGCGAGTGGAACGTACTAGTACGAGTACTGGAAACTACCGTTTACATGTTTCAACTAATGTACTATCCTAACGCACTCTACTAACCACTAGAACCGTCTAAATCGGCCTTTACGAATAGTTCTAGAGTTCCTGAAAAGGAGAGAAAAAGTTCCGAAAATTTCGACTGAAAAAAATAATTCAAAATTCACTATGGAAAAATGAAGTATCGCGAAAATCGAAAATAAAAATTGTTCTGAGTAGCTTACGAATAGTTCTAGAGTTCCTGAAAAGGAGAGAAAAAGTTCCGAAAATTTCAAAATTCTTTACTATGGAAAAATGAAGTATCGCGAAAATCGAAAATAAAAATTGTTCTGAGTAGCTTACGAATAGTTCTAGAGTTCCTAAAAAGGAGAGAAAAAGTTCCGAAAATTGGTACTGAAAAAAATAATTTAAAAATTCTTTACCTACTATGGAAAAATGAAGTATCGCGAAAATCGAAAATAAAAATTGTTCTGAGTAGCTTACGAATAGTCCTAGAGTTCCTGAAAAGGAGAGAAAATGTTCCGAAAATTTCGACTTAATAAATTTTTTTTTTCAAAATTCTATATGGAAAAATGAAGTATCGCGAAAATCAAAAATAAAAATTGTTCTGAGTAGCTTACGAATAGTTCTAGAGTTCCTGAAAAGGAGAGAAAGAGTTCCAAAGATTTCGACGGAAAAAAAAAATTTTTTTCAACATTCTTTAAGGAAAATATAGAATTTTGAAAAATTTTTTTATGGAAAAATGAAGTATCGCGATATGGCAAAAATTTTATAACTCTTAGGTCTTGATGGACTAGGCTTTTCCCCGGCGTTGCCTGTGTAAATAGGTAACTTTATACCTACTTAATTTTTGATAGACTACCCTAAGTCTCGGCTAAATAACTTGTTTTATCATTTATTTTCCATAAAACGTACACAGATAATACAAATAAAATACAATTGACATCATCATCATCATCCATCCACCTTTTAAGATCCACTGCTGGATCATGGTCTCCCTCTAGCGCACCATTTTAGTGGGGCTCTTTGAGAGGAATTGCCATAGTCACCACGCTTAACAGGCGGGTTGGTGACCGGACGTCGTCTTTACGTGCCCTCCGAAACACGGGGAGTCTATTTAAGCACATATTCTTAAAGAAAATTTTTGCTTAGCATTTTGGCAGCGAGTAGGAATCGAACCCGGGACCTCCGGTTTCAAGTCCACCGTCCTACCATTTAGGACTACCTAAAATACAATTGACATACAAATAAAATTTACCTACTTACACAGGCAAAGCTGGTAAAAGAGGCTTGCCCATCAAAATATAATATTTTTTTCAGGAACTCTAGAACTAAGCTACTCAGAACAATTTTATTTTCGATTTTCGCGATACTACATTTTTCCATATAGAAT
This sequence comes from Nemapogon koenigi, assembly GCA_963924495.1. NCBI lineage: Eukaryota > Metazoa > Arthropoda > Insecta > Lepidoptera > Tineidae > Nemapogon > Nemapogon koenigi. The sequence goes on along the minus strand of OZ004644.1, from coordinate 6,077,823 downwards.
TTTGAAAAAAAAAATTCAGTCGAAATCTTCGGAACTTTTTCTCTCCTTTTCAGGAACTCTAGAACTATTCGTAAGCTACTCAGAACAATTTTTATTTTTCGTTTTTACGACACTTTGTATGCTGCGTGAAGTTGGCACCCCTAATTTTCAAAATTAATTATTAGGGTCTAAACGTTTGGAACTTTTTTTCTCCTTTTCAGGAGTTCTAGAACTATTCAAAAGCTACTTAGAACAATTTTTATTTTTATTTTTCCCGAAACTTTGTATGCCAACTTCACAGACGTCAGAATTTCCCCTATACCCAAAAAAATATATTTAAAAAAAATTGTGCTATATTTCAGTGTAGAAATGATACCGCACAAATAATTTGTCTAAAGATAGCATAATATTATTTAACTAGACTAGTTTTTCACAATATTGCCATCACGTAAACATTTAGTTACACCGGTTGTCATATGCTACTTCTATTTTCTTTATAATATTCTGTGAGTAAAACAAAACTTTGGAGAAAACAATTTTATTTTATGCATACCTTTATGTAGACACTATGATAATATATATGGGACCGTAAGCCCCTCAAGCTATAATTAATTTTCAAAAGGGTAAGAGTCCCCCAGCGGACCTTAAGGGGCTAGGTACTGGAACGGTAATTCCCCCAAGTACCTACCTCCAAAAACCGCAGTCTACATGCATCGGTAGAATTTCTTGGTCATGTTATAAAATATTTCATGAAATCTTTCGTCTCTTATAAGGAAATATGTACCCGTTATTCCTCTCTCGGCTTCAGTAGGTACCTATACTCAACATAGTCGCAACGGATTTAAATAAAAATTGGTACACAGGTAGTGTCTTCTAGAGGCTCCGCTCTTGTAAATATAGTGCCTACATATAAATAGGCCGTTCCATGGTTGTAATAGATATGAAATTTCTCTAGGTCCTATCTATCTATCATCACGCCTTTTATCCCAAGATCCTGACATACCTTTCATACATGCTCAGCGATTGTGTGTACTTTTAATATTTCCATCGATCAATACATTTTTTATATGTTCAATAAAAGTCGTCCTCTGCCAGCATTTCCTGTCACTTCAGCCATATAAACCTTGCCCACCCATTTGTCCAATCACCGGCGCGCCACCGTACGGTCCACCGAAACCGATAGCAGACTCGTCCAATTTTGGTAACAAACGGTCCGCCTAAATTATACGGCGGCCGAATTGGGAAATTTTCGGTGCGATGCCGGACCAATGTGTGACCTACTTAAGTGTCTAGGTCCTTGAAGTTCCCCCCATCCCCATGACTGATCATCTCCTCTGTTAACATGAGGTCTGGTTCCTTCCTCGCTGAACGAATCAGCATCACGATTCAGCGAGGAAATGCAGCCAGTATTCTTGCAACAATTCCACGTGCATCACGGACATGGTTTATTTAGTTATTTTTAATGTTTATATTTAATTTAAAGGTTTTTTATATTATTGTGTGTAAATAATTGTAGTAAATTGAATTTTTAAGCATTATTGTTTAGAAAACTGTGGTACGAAACATTGTAAGAATTCAGTTTATAACAAAGATTTTATCTCAATACATTTGAAATCCTCCGAGACGCTACAGTGTGCCAAATTACAATCAACTTCAAATGAACCAAATTATACAGGTGGACTCAAAATTATCTGAGTGATGAAAATACTTATTATATTAGTATGTTACGGCCGCGTCATTAAATCACAGCAGCAATGTGTTAGTGTTTATTAGTGAATGGCGAAAATTAATCACATACATTTTGTAGAGTTTTGCCCTTAGTTTTTTTTACGATTAGCTCTGTTGAGGTTGTTTTCAGATTCGATAGACCGAGATGAGCATCGAACCCGTAGGATCCACGAGTGCATCACTTGCGCAACTTTTGGGTATTTGGGTATTAAACGTAGAGAAATAATTATATTACAGAGCGTTTGTATTGTCGCGTCTCGAATTATTTATTTATTTTTTCGAAGGTGATGTTATGAATATTATGAAAAAATTGAGACGTTTGGAAGTGATGGTGATCTTTAAGGTTCTACTATACCTATAATATTACCTACCTACTCTATTATTAGTATTAATTCATCAAATATTTTGCTGAACTTGGGGTTCGAACCAGGTATTTCAAATTAATAACAAAAATAAAAGCACACTGTATAATGAATATAGAATTTCCACAGAGACACCGAGTACTTTTATTTCATTTGCCCCTCTATCAGCTGTGGATTGAATTCCTTTATCCAATTTGGCAAGACACAGAGTTGCTCTTTGCCCGCTTTCATCAGAAAATTACGCGTTTTTTTTCCAGACTGTCTTTTTATTTATATCTAAGTACCAATGCCAGCCGTAATTTATAAAGAGAAGTGATGGAGTTCAAGAAATCAAAAGCAATCTTTCGGGTTTGATACCCACCTCGGCCTTGTCCAATGAGTTTAGTACATTTTGACATTTCAAAATAGTATCTACGTTAACAGAGCCTCTATAATATTGTGGACTAAATGAGGAAGACTTGTCCACCCGCTGAGTAACTGGATTACACGTGTCCAGGATTCCCATAGGAAAACATAAATACTTCTCATTTATCCCATTTTAATGAGGCTACCAAACAAATTAGCAGACTTTGAGGCCTCTTACACACGTGATCATCACCCATCCTTAGTCTGACTCTTTTTTTATACGTCTTAACAGCTGTTACAGTCTCACCATCACAAAGGCACTAACCGCTTCATATTTTTCTATAATTGACTAATTTTCTGAAATTTTCAAAAAATACCTTTACTATACAAAATGTGATCATAATGTTGAAAAAAATCCTTCTAAAATTTCAGAAAGCTTGTTACTGAGAAAACTGCCATTACATACAGGCAGACAAACAAACACCGAAGTCTCACCTTGTTTAGATCTATTTACCACCAAATTCTGAAAATGCCCAAGATTTACAACTAGCATTACCCACAAGTGGTGTTAAATATTTCAGCTTGCTGTTAATTACCTGGAACAATAAAATTACAGAATTAGCATGCGGAGCGCAGAGAAAATAAATGTGTGAAATTATACATTTAAATCAACAGTGTAAAAATATTTCATAATATAGAAGTTATGAAAATTAGATTGTAATGCGTTTACAGCGGCTCTACCTGCGTAAAAGTAATATCATGAGAATTAATTAACGAAATCGGTTAATTCTTTTCTTTGCGACAATATAATTTATCTTGTGTAGTATTCTCATATTTCTTGTACAAGTATCAAATTAAAAAAAAAACTACTTGTAGTTGTGAACAAATTACTTTTACAATAAAATATGGAATCCCAAAAAGTTACGTTTTATACATGTCTATTTCATAGAAATATGTTCTGAACAGATTTCCAGCTATATTGGTACACAATGATAGCGTCATTTAGTTTTTAGGGTCCCGTATCAAAGGGTGCAAACGGAAACCCTATTACTTAAGGCTCCGCTGTCCGCCCATCCGTTCGTCCTGTCACAGGGCTGTACCGTAATAGGTAAATTTTTTTTCACAAATGGTGAATTACTATTGCCGCTATAACAACATAATATAATAAAAACGTGTTTCTTTTTGGCGTTTATTGCTCGATCTTAATAATGGCAATACATACAAATGTCTAACTAGTATATAACTATAATGCACACTCTTAAGTAAAATAAATTTACTTTTAAAAAAAGTGTACCGTCTTCAAAAATTTGCACTGAAAAGTAAGAAATAATAAATATTTCGTCGTAGAATTTGAAGACGGTTGGTGCCAAATTAGGATACAAAGTAATAAACATCTAAGAAGATAAAGATCTGTTCAATATTATCTATGTTTGTACTGATGATCGTAGGTTCCTAATGAATTGTCTAGATTTGTGAATTTGGGAACTTAGTTATTTCTAATTTGGCACCAACCGTCTTCAAATTCTACGACGAAATATTTATTATTTCTTACTTTTCAGTGCAAATTTTTGAAGTCGGTACACTTTTTTTTAAAAGTTAATTTATTTTTCCCTTTTAAGTGATTTTGCTGTCCTGAGAGACAAATAATAACGCAAATAAAAAAAAATATGGAAAAAAAACTGCTGTGGATAGGATTTGAACCATTTGCATCCTGAGCTGCACCATACCATACCATACCTTTAGCCGTTAGACCACCGTCGATACAAAAATTGACAACTTTGTGTCAATAGCAACCGTTGCTAAGGCTTTTCTCTGATACATAATTTTCAGCCGAAAACAAAGACAAATTACTGAATTTCTGAAAAACTACTAAACCGATTTTCGTCATTAAGTCTGTAAGATAATGTCGAAAAATTATTATATCCTTAAAAAAATAAGTCGTCAAAATGGGTACATATTTCATATTAAGAAAAATGTACTTATAAAGTCAGTTTTTTCAAAATTTCTAAAAAACTACTCAACCAATTTTCACTAAAAAAATGGGACCACCTGTGAAGTATACACTTTCAAACAAAAAAAAAATTTCCAAATCGGTCCAGGCGTCTTCAAGTAATCGGGGAACATACATAAAAAAATTAAACCTCCTCCTTCTGTTTTGAAGTTCGGTTAATAACAAATAATAAAAACCGGCCAAGTGTGAGTTGGTCGCTAATTTGTTTCTGCGCCGTACAGGGGCGTCACACTTGGTCTGACCTTAGTGCATACTATTGATATGAGTGTACGGAACCCTTCGTGTGCGAGTCCGACTAGCACTTGGCCGGTTTTTTAACAGATTTGCCTATTTCCACCCTTGAGAGATCTGCCTACGTTTTTGTAGGCGTTGCAGGGCGTGTGGGAGATTCTTCAATCTGGAAAGCCTCTAAAAATAAGTACAAAGCTGAAATTATACGAAAACCTGTGTGTTTTCATAATTGTTTTTCAAGTGTTTCTTTTCAAACGCGCAGTGTGAGTTTATCGTTACTTTGATTCGATATTTGTCTTTTACAATCAATTACATTATATTACTTGCAAAAGCACTCATTTTAGCAAGTCGTTGTCTCTGAATATCAAATAAATTAATATCCATAAAAGAAACTACAAGAATAAAGAAGAAATTTCTCGTTATAAACCACTCTTACGTAGCAAGCAATCAGGAAACTTACGCCATGAAACTAGAAGACTTTGAAAGGGTATTAAGATTTAAAAGTCCAACGGTCCAATGGCAGAGGTTATTAACAAACTTGCGACCGATGGCAAACGGTGATCAAACTTTGAAATTGTCGAGTGGCACTCACTCACTTTAAATGCAACGCTAAAGTGCCCATGCAAGCGGAAATAACTTTAGCGTTTTGCGATACGATTTATACACGGTCATGCTAAAATCAAGCGGTTATTATTTCAATGGAGATGCACGTGAAAATATACACGTATGTGGCAGTTCCATTATGTAATATTTCTGTGAGTAGTTAACAAACCTACTGGGATTTTTTTGTATCAAAATAGACGTGGAAAATAAAGTAACGCATAGATATATTATTTGGTTAACTTATATTTTTGAGCGTTCTGAAAATGGCTCCATATTTGAGCAACGCGTGTGACTTCTATATAAATAATAATTAAATGCTATCTATCTATCTATCATCACGCCTTTTATCCAAAGAGGAGTAGGCAGAGACAGTCGAATGCCATTTGTTACGATCCTGACATATCTCTTTCGCTTCTTTTATATTTATCATATCTTTCATACATGCTCGGCGATAGTGTGTGTACCTACTTTTAATATCGCCTTCAATCAATAAAAAAATTATATGTTCAATTAAAGTACACCTACGTCGTCCTCTGCCAGCATTTCCTTTCACTTCAGCCATAAACCTTTTTAGTCAATCTTTTATCCTTCATTCTTTCAACGTGTCCAAACTAGTGTAAACTACTTTTCTTCATTGTCACAATATCATCTTTCACTCCGTATTTTTCTCTAATGACATCGTTCCGGATGCGGTCAATTACATTTTACATCACACATTCTACGTAAAGACCGCATTTCCACTTACTTTCATGCTTCTTCCATACCCAAGTCTCGCTTCCATAAGTAAGTGATGGAACTAAATAAATGATGTTCGTTGGTAAGCGGCGAGGTGAGTCGTACTAGGTAAATCTCGTACTCAGTATAGCCAGTACGAGCCTACATATACGACAAAATACCTGTTCCAAAATACTTGAGAGTATTTCGTACTATGCTCCGAGTCTATAATGAGTATTGGAATATTCAGTGAGATTAGAGTAATTTGAGTGTCTAGGTCTTAGGATATAGTTTAAGTATCTATATACAAATAGAATTCAAATATTATTTATTATAAACACTTTTATATTTATAAGCAAATTTTATATTATTGTTTTATTATTAAAAATTATATTTAATTTTAGTTCAATAGTTTAAGTTTTTACTTTATTATCAATACTCAATCAAAACAAATGTAGTAAATGTATACAAAATAAATTATAAATATTTTTAAAATACTGGTAAAAATCTAGCCTTTTATTTGTGGTGTTAAATTAGGTTTTTTTTATATGTTTAGGTTTAATATTAGGCTGAATGGTTAAGTTTGTTTGGTATCAGTTTTAAAAAAGAAGATGACGTTTTGGTTTGGTAGAGAAAGATATTGTCTAAACCTAAATGTTATTATTATTGCTCCGTAATCCCACAACTTTATTGTTCTCTTCCGGGTTTAAATTATCTTGTGATACTATATAAAATTTTTTTACATTTTCTTTAATTATTTCCTTTTTGTCACATAAATCATTCTGACAATATTCACTTTCAGGTCTCCTTTATGCGAGAAAGCAGAGATCCGGATCAGGCAGTCAAGATCGCGGACGCTGGACGCGTATCAATAGGACTAGGTATGTGAGTACGAGTCTCTGCGATACTTCCAAATATGTACTCGATACTCACAAGTACGTCAATCTGGGATCAAGTATTTACGAGTACGACTTCGTACCTATAACACGTACCTGTTCCAGTAAATACGTCTCATCTCTAGTAAGCGCATCACTTGAGAACGGCTGAATCGGTTTGGCAATTTGTTTTAAATATTGTAGTTAACTGAAAGTGCGTTTTTCTATGGGATTTTTGTATTCAAGACTATAATAGTAGAGGAAAGTTAACCACGGGCGAAAGCGGGGCCGGATAGCTAATCTTTAATAAAAGTGGTATCTATGCATATTTTCAATTATTTTATACAGCAGAGTCGCGTCACCGGCTCAAAGGATTATAGACCACTAGCTTTCCGCCCCGGCTTCACTCGTGAAAACTTTTAAAATTAAGCCATACTGCAACAGCCAACGTCGTCATATTTAATGATTTTTAAAAAGTAAATTTCATTTAATCATTTTTATACCAAAATCTCAGTTGTTTTTTTTAATTTTCAAAAGAGTATTTCTTTCTGGGCCTCCCTGTATCATTCTCTATGCCTACCAAAACACAAAATGTAGGTTTACATCTCACATTTCCGACAAAAAAAAATATATATTCAATTGCAAAGCCAAGCGTCTCACAAATAAAAAATCTAAGGTTAAAAGTGATTTCATATCCTTTACGTGACTAACATTATGTGCTACCTAAGTGTAAGGTTGATCAACTGGTCGGAAGCATTGGACAACTTCCACTAGAATGCAAAGTAGCCAAATGGGAAAACTTAAATAGACGACTAACAAACTACGTGATAGCATGAACTGAGTTAACAAAGTGAAAATCTACTTCAGATAGGTATCTAATTACCTATACAAAGATTTGTTCATTATTAGAATTTGAAATCATATGACTATTATGACACTACACTTTTGACTGTGACCTCCATTCATATCCAATGGATTGCGAGTCACATGATGTGTTATCTATAAAATAATACTCTGCACCGTTAGTTCAACTGAAGAATAGTCTAATTTTAAAAGAAACATTTAATTTTGATTTGTTTGTTTATTTTTCGTCATTAGAGGGAAAAATAATCTTCAAAATGGCGTATCAAACATTAAAAGTATTAAGGGAGATATTTGATACCGACAAAAAACACCTTTTAGAAATAATATAATTATGGAGATTCCCATTACTGGGAATTAAGACTGCTATATCACACCCATGGACGTAAAAAAGGAGAGGACGGATCGTCGCTAAGACAAAAGTGAAGCAACCAAGTTATGCCAGTTTCATTGTGAATACGAGCCTCACGCACACATTCTCATTCGGTTATGCTGATCATAGCGGCATTAAGAAAATAAAAAACAATGCCGTCTTGTGTAGTAAAATTATGCAAAAACAACTCCATTACTCATAAAAAATCTCAAGGAATCACATTTCATAGGTAAGTTAGTAATTTACTACTTATTCTAAAATTTAAAGATAAATAAAATCGGTAGCACACATGCACGCTTGGTGCTTCACGTTTGTCTTAGCGGCGATCCGTCCTCTACTTTTTTACGTCCATGATCACACCCTTTGGTCTTACCGCAGTCAAGTACAAATAAAAATCAATTGCCACATATATGACGGGGCATCACTTGGGAACTGCTCGACCGATTTGGCTGTTTTAGGGTTCCGTACCCAAAGGGTAAAAAAAATGAAACCCTATTACTAAGGCTCTGCTGTCCGTCGTCTGTCACCAGGTTGTATCTCATTAACCGTTATAGTTAGATAGTTGAATAGTTCTGTTGCCGCTATAGCAAAAAAAACTAAAAAACTGAAGAAATATTTAAGGGGGCTCCCATACAACAAAGTGATTTTTTTGCTCGTTTTTGCTCGATATTAATAACGGCAACAGGTAGACGCTTGAAATATTATTTTTAAATTGTGTTCGTAATTGTCAGTACAAGGTTTTTATGGAAAGAAAAATTGGAAAAGTTACACTAAAAATTGGAAAAAACGGGAAAAACTGAAAGTGCTTTTTTCTAAGGGATTTTTGTATGAACTAGCGGAAAGCTAGTAAGAATAATGACTGCCCAAATCAAAGAAAACTTATGGACATTTCGATCTCAAAATACCTCAACATAGCTGACCACTCTGTTAGCTATCGTCAAAAAATATCACAAACTAAACTTTGTACAATAATCTAAAATTCCAAGACACCATTCAATTTATTCATGTATAGATTGAAAGGTTTTAATCAGAAAGTAAGGACTTTCACTGCACTTTGCAGCTCTAAAATTGGGTCGAGGCTGAACACTGCATAATTAATAGTAGCTGACAGCTTTTCCCGGCAGCTTAAAGCAGAACCCGGTAACGAAACCATAGTTTGATCAATCGGGTAATCTTGTGTCCCGGAAATTTAATATTAAATGAGCAAGCGAAACTGTTAAACTTTGTCATACAGCGACTGCTACGTTATTATGTCTTCTAACTTGATTTATATTTGAATTTATGTATGAATATCGCGACGGATTTATTAACCGACAACCATGCCTTAACACAGTATAAACATAATGCAGTAGAATGACGAGTTGGGATTTTTTTTATAAATAAACAAAGGAAATAGAGAAGCCACAGTACACATATTTTGGCGTCAATTTTTTTATTGGTGTAGTTTTGATACCGTTTTGTATACAAAAAATCTTAACTCAATGATGACGTTACTGAGTTACTGTGGCCACCTTCCGGCTCCATCATCAGGACGCTGGATATCATCTAGAACCAGAGCACTTGTGAGGATAAATCAAACGAGCCCAAACTCTCCCAATCCACCTCCTGGCACCATCATTAGATCAGATCGTTGGTACTAAATTTTTGTATTGTCATCCAAATTATGTACTCTTGCAAAGTCTCAAATCGATACGACAATTAGAAGTTGGTTAAATTCGACTTCAAAGATTTGTTTACATACATACATGGTTAGTTAATTAGTTACAGGTAAAGCTAATATGAATCGTGTAATTAACTGTGAGTGTATTGTGGCAGCACTGGCAACTCTTCAAAGCATTCCTTTCTTGCTGCGGCCAGTTCAAGACCCTGCGGTTTTCAGTTTTGTCAATTCTCTGTATATCTAAATGTATTCTTACACAACTCCACGCTCCCTTCCAAAGCCCAAATGCAAAAGTGCTTTTTTGTTTCTTAGTTTGTCCTTCATTTACGCCACAACAGAAAAACGGGTCAACGTGATTTTTTGCACAGGTACGCCTATGCTGGATGATCTAGGGCTCCTGAGAGTGACATAGGCTACCTTTTATCCCGGAAATCTGGATATATTTTTATGTCACATTTAAAAAAATCCACGGGCAGACCGGGCCGTTGGAGGGCCGTAACATATTATGTTAACTTATCCCAGAAATTTCAGCATTTCATTTCACATTTCAAAATTTTCAGCGGGCTTTGCTCACTTTGATTAGGAGAATAAAATTGGCTATCAAAACACGGCTGCGTTGGTATATACACGTGATGAGAAGGCCCGAAGACCACATGGCCCGGAAAGTGCTGAATATTGAGTCAGGACCGAGACGCCGCGGCAGACCCCGACTCTCATGGCTTTCAGCAATAGATAATGATAATAATTACTCTATTTTTAGTATTGCCTACTAGAACCTTTTAGATGATATTTCATAGGTTTTAAATATTTTGTCATGGAGCTAAAATACAGGTTAAATTAAAGATATTTGTTTCGTTGCCCATAACACAGGTACATTTAGAGCTAAATATATTCTATGACAAGTATTCGGTAACAGACGAATAAAAAAATGAAAATACATTTACTAGCGCCCCGGTTAATGCAATTTCCAAGTTTGGATTTGCGGATTTAAAATTAGCATGTGACAGCGGCGGGAAAAGATGCGGTTTCAGGCTTGCTCGTGAAGCGTGACGTGCCCAACTAGGTCAGATTGTACTGGGTTGCATAATTACTTACTGCGCGCCTACAAACTTAATTTAGATGATCTTCTGTAGGAAAATTATTTCTGAAAACTACTTATTTAGTTTCTTTTGGCTTAGGTGTTGCATCACAGTGTAAAGAACTCAGTGAAACGCGCGATGTATTTTTTCCATACCTCTTTAGAAAGATTTGAGCGAAATGCACTGGGAGGAGAATCGATGAGATAAGATAGGCGAAAACTCATGTACTATGGCAGGAACATGAGACAGAAGATTTTACAACAAAAGCGGTCTTGCAAAAATACACGAAACGGGCTTTAATATTAAAATTAACAAATTCACTCACACATCCCTGAGTTTAGTCTTATGTGACACAACCTGTAGTATGCTTTTAATGTTACAAAACTTTCCACGAGATGTTTTCTTAAATAAATATTAGCTTATACAAAGTGTACTTTAAAATAAAACCAAAGTTAGTAGCATCTGTTGTTATTTCAGATATTTTTAAATGGAGTCTACAGCCTACATCCTAAACAAACAAGAGAAACGAAAAGAGCAATTGAATATTAAAAAGACAACCTTTCACATTTCCTCTTTCAAGTGTTTGTAAGCTTAATGTAATGAAAGATGAATTTGCTGATGTTTTCATTTTAATCAAATTTACTTTTGGTGTTTCAGGTGAAATTATGCTGATACGAAAATTAATTCGTTTCCCAAAATCCTCAATAATATAGATAATCTATTTTCTCATTTTAACGACAGTGTTCTTGCCATATGGGGATTGGATTTTTTTTTATTTCTTTACGGGAAGACGTGTTATCGGTCCCAGGACTCCCAGGATACCCAGCGGAAGACCAAGTCTCACTCTTTTATCCGATGGTTTTTTGAGGCTAAACGAGTGGCCAATTCTGCTGAGGCATATTTAGATGGAAAAGCCTCAAAGTGTTTTTTTATCGACGCGTATATTTTGATTGAAAATATGCAGGCTATTTGTGGAATAATAACTATCGTCAACGAAAAATTACAGAAAAATGATCACAATATTTGTGCCAAAATTAACTTGTTATCATAACAAGAAAAAATATGACAAACATTAAATATTTCGAAATTGATTTCCCGACAGTTTGCAGAGTAGACGATATTTACGAGGGCGCCTTGTACACAGGATATAAGAGGCACATTAAAATGAGAACATGTGTTATATTAAAAGCGTCGTATCCTTAATCTCGATCTTACCGCCGGCGTTGAAATATCTCCGAAATCCAATAATGTTTAAATTGCACATCCCGAGACCCCCACGCAATGTAAGGAACGCTGTTTAAGGCTGCCATTACTGTACTTATAGAATGCAGGCACAATATTTGTCTTTGTTTTTGTCTAGCATAACTTTTATTGACCATAAACATTGACCATTATGTTAATTTATTTTAAAAACAAAAGTAAATGAATAAATAAATTAAATGTTGTTAAATTATGTTTATGGCAGCTTTATTGTAGGGGTTCTTGCACATACAAACATTTATTTTCTTTCCAAGGCGACGATTTTGTGTTCACGAAACAATATTAAGGCTATAAAGAACGAAATAGAGGGGTTGGTCTTGAGAAGAAAGCAGACACCGAAATGAAAAACTTACCCCTGCATGTTGCAAGTTAGGTGGAATTTTTCTTTAATTTAATGGGCTTTGTGGGGTTGTTTCTTACTAATGATATATTATAGACTTGAAAAAATTGAGAAAGAAAAATAATATTGCATTATTTATGCTCATAAAAAAAGACAAACAAATACACTTCGCATTTACTTCGAATGACTATACCTACAATAATTTGGTACCACCGATCTGGTCTGATCTTGGAGCGAGGAGGTGGATAGTTGAACTCGATAACGAAACGACGTAACCCCATCGAGTTTGATTTGTCTTCACAAATACTCTGATCCTAGATGATGTTCAAAGTCCTGATAATGGAGCCGGAACTCAGTAACGAAACGACGTAACCCCATCGAGTTTGAGCAAGTGTGCGTTACTGACAAAAGCGTGTTTTTTAGTTCTTTATAAACTAGGTACTAAATACTTCCTTCTCTCGACCATGTTTTGAATTCTTTACGACACATCTCAAACACCTTGTCAACACTTAATTAAATTTCATAATGTGTTTTGGCGAATTACTTATATAATTATAATACATATAAAAAAATTAAGCCAAGACTGAAGGTGACTAAATATTTTGTTACTATAGTTACATGGAATATGCTACACTTGGGTCAAAGTAAATAAGACCTCACAAAAGCTAAACTTGGCTTAATTTTCTTACATGATTTTTTTATTCTTCACGGGTTGCTTTCCAGCTCCAGGGAACCGTTGCTGGCCCCAGGGTAACCAGTGGAAGACAAAGTCTTCCTCATTTAGCCAATGATTTTTGAGGCTATACCTAACGAGTGGCCAGCTCTGTGGAAAAGCCTCTTTGTACGGTTTGTCGGATAATGTACATAGATTTTTATTATAAAAAAACCCATTGGTACATGGTCGGATCTAGGAATCGAACCCGCGACTTTTCAGTTACGTACTTTTTATTTAATAATGTCTTCATAGGCATCGCTGAATTTCACACCTAAGGGGGTGAAAAGGGGTGTAAACGTTATATTCCTAATACAACACGAAGTCGCAGGCAACTGACAGTGATAATATATTTTGTCCTCTATTTTACCTAGTTAAAATATTATAAATATAATTGTATGTAAATATTACAAATGACTGGTATATGGGAATATTTCACGGTTCGTATGGCAACACCGCTGTCATTTCGGTCAACGCACTGCAGATGTGTATTTATACATTAGGTACTAAGACTTACATATATTTTTCGCGCAATAATATTATCAATATGAATAAACCAAGTGCAGATTGACGCAAGGGTTCCGTAAAATGGTTTTAAATGTGGTTTTTTTTGCTTGTGGTATGTTTAAAGTTTTTCTTGGTGCCTTTCAAAATCCCAGATAAAAGATAATACTTGTTTTTTACAGGACTATGAAGATCGTAAAAGCCAGTCTTGATGGATAGACAGACAGACGGTCAACAAATTAATTTTCTGAAGAGTTTGTTTGTTTGAACGCCTTAATATCTGTATTTGAAAAAACTATTTGCATTTGATAGCCCAATTCTTGAGGAAGGTTATAATCGGCAATTATAACATCACGCTACGACCCAAAGGGGCGGAGCAGTCACTATTTAACGACGGTGCTGACACAACTAATGTATGTATAATTGGCAATTTTTTTAACGAAAATTCAAAATACCCATGTTGTCAGAGGTTAAAGTCCAGGGTTGAGTGATTTAATCAAGATTTAAATCACTTGATTTTTATAAATCTTTGATTTTAATCAAAATCGTAAAGACGAAGAAAATTTCATGAAAGTATACCTACCTACTCTTTATCACTTCAATAAATAATAATTATCACAAATAATCACTAACAAACACAGTAGATTCTTCTGGTTTTAATTAAATAACATATAATAAATATTATAAAACTCCTGTTAGAGATCTCAACTTTAACGCAACAGTACAATATTTTAATTTGAATCCCCTTTATGTCATATTTTAAGTAATAAAGTTAGTCCAATTTTACCGAAAAATCAATTGTGACTTTGTGTGAAGATAGTATCACTTTGTCCCTTTTTTAAATATTTCAGCGTTTCCATAATAATAATTCACATCCTACTATGCATTATATATATAATGTACCCAGCTCGCACACTATGAAAAATTCAAAAAAAAATCACTGTGATTTGATTAAAATTACAAAAAACATGTTTTTTCCAACCTGGGTTACACTGACAATAACAAAATTATTGGCATTTTAGAAATGCATGGGATTTGGACATAAATAAAGCTGCTACCGATAGAAAGCGGAAAATACGATCGTGACCATAGAAGATTATAGATCAATTACTCAAAGATAACAGATATAAACAGAGCCAAAAAAATTTCTTATTTTTAAATTGTCTTAAAATCACTTATTGTTCACATCGTAATCGCTTGTAGGTTCTTTATAAGTTGATGCGAAAATCTAATCCATAATTTGTATGGGGATATTACTATTCCCAATTTCTCTGTAAATAATACACCTGTGTCACTGTAATTTAGCATATATTTACTTATTCAATATATCTAAGTGAAATAGTCGTTATTTTTTCAATTGGTTTTATTAAATAGGAAATATGGGTGGTGAAATAAAGGTTTTCTTCAGTAACGTCACTAATTCACAAGCCGTTCATATTCTTAAAAAAAATAAAATATCTTTATTTTGTATATTTGCTAATTTGCTATTACAAACCAAACAACTGGCAAAAAGTGGACACTGTTACTGGTGTTTCTTGCAAAGTGTACAAACCAAAAACGTATTTAGAAAATGCTACAAACTGATATCAAACACATTTTACTATTTCTGTTATTTGAAAAAAAACCATAGGCAGTCATAAATAACATGGTTTTTAATTTATAAGTAGGTATATAACGTATAATAACGCCATCAAGCTCGCGCTTAAAGAAGTTTTCAATTTAAAAAACCGGACCGAGAATTGCCGGAAATGCGCAGCCAAAAATGCCCGACCAAAGCATACATGGAAGCCAGTACACGAATTCCTGCCCGGACATTCTCGGGCCGGGCAATCCACGGTCAGCATTTCTGCCGAGAGCATGTCGCGCGAATCCATAAGATTTCCCCCTAAAAGAAGTTTTCACTTCAAAAACATTATATATTTGTTTCAGATGATGCAGAAATAATCAGATGCAGAAAAAAGAGAAAGATAATATTGTGTGGGTATTATTTTCACACAGGTACTCTAGTGCAAAATATATCTCGAAAAATATGTATGAAAGATACCCTGAAATACGAGGAGATCGACATGCGAGTTACAAAAATGTGCCGTGAAAGTCTTTATTTCCGGTCAAGTGACGGGCTATCGGAAGCGCTTACTGAATGTACCAAACTTCGTTGAAAATTCTATTTTGCCACTGAAAAGAGTGTTTTCTTTCATTTTCCCTTTTTTTCGTGTCATTTTGTGTGTCTTTTTAAACTTGACCTGGTAATCCAATCTTGAATAGCCCTAACAAGCCATGGCAGATAAGTTTAACGAAAATACAATATTTTTTGTCATTACTGTCATTCAGTTGATATTATGACATTATTATTTATTTTTATCATGTATAACGCGATATCTTTCTTTTCGACTCGAAGGCCAAAAACGACGGGTCTGGCTGGCTGGGCATTCCTTATCTGGCCATTGGTGTGGACCCGTTGTTTTTGGCTTTGGCGTCAAAACGAAAGATGTCGCTGTCTTAAGTAGGTAAGCTAACCCACCCGGTCAGAAGAACTTTTAAGAAGGTTAACAGTATTTATATTGTTATTGGGCACATTTAAATCCTCCCAAGTGATGATAAGAGTCTGATGATGGAGTCGGAGGAACTCCTCAATTGATAACAGCACCCATTTTGTTTTTGGATTTTTAACAGTGTTTGTTTATTATTACTTAAAATTTGTTTTGTTTGTTTCCAAGGGGTATATGTACATAGATTCTTAATTTGGCCATGTTATTAATTACGAATTAGGCCAAAGTTGGGTTAAGGTCATTTTATTTGCAAAATCTTTCTAGAGTTTCTTTTTAATTTTGTATATACGGTAGACGCAAAGTAATTATAAAAGAAGTTAAATGTTTCTACTAATTAGGACAGGTGACGGGTTTTATTAAGGCCCCAAAGAAATGGGCTCTTTTCATCCCTCCCGTCCTCTTATTTCCACCAAGGGACGAACCCTCAGTAAATTAAAATGTAGCGGCACACGGTTTACGTAAACAAAATGTAAATTTTACAGCAACTAGTTAGCAATTCGTACCAAGTATATGTCGCAGGAAAATTGTGAAACCAGTTAATTTATACTAATCCTAGGGAAATGTATTTATGCTACGGATTATTGTCAATTGCTTCCTGTTTCTCTTAGTTTCATATTTTTGTAATAGAAATGTTGAAATTGATAAAACTGTAGTGTCACTGACTGACTGACAATCAACGCACATACTGAAGAAATAAACATGAAAATTGGAAGGTATATTTCTTAGCGGGTGTAGACTGTAGAGGTGCACTAAGAAAGGATTTCTGGAAAAGCAACCCCTAAGGGATTGAAATGGGGTGTAAACGTTATTCTTAATACAACGCGTACTTTTATTGAACACAAGCTTCTGTACGCGGTTTCACCCGCGTGGAAATAGATCCAAAAAGAAATAATCCCGTTGCTGTAATTTCCCCCTCCCCTGCCCGCTTTCGCGGCAGGTATATATAGGTATAAAAAGTAGTATATGTAATTCTCTGACCCTTAAACTACTACTATGCAAATAATCATGTCGATCCCGTGAAAAACAAAAACAAATCTATCCCACGCGAACCATACATTTTCCGGGATAAAAAGTAGCCTATGTGCTATTCCAGACTATAATCTATCTCTGTGCCAAATTTCATTGAGATCCGTTCAGCCGTTCTGGCGTGATTGAGTAACAAACATATATACATACATACAAACTTTCGCGTTTATAAATAGATGGGATTATTTCTCCTCTTCCTCTCTATTTATTCATAATTTCATTCATAATATTTCGTATAGAAGAACATTCTAAATAAGTCGTGTAAATGGAAAATGTAGGTATTTCTTTGTAATTAATTTTATTTGTAACGATTTCTTGGATATTGCCTTTTAAAATTCAAAAAGCATTACCTCCCTTTACAATGCTTGAAGAAAAAAGCGATTATTCTTAGATAATTGTAGGATTCTCATTAAGAGCAGGCTGTAATAAAATCTACTACGATTACAGAGGATAGCAGTCCAATAGTCTCTTATTACCGCTTAGAGACATTGGAAACCGAGTTAACGAAATCGATTCGGTCCAGAGAAAGAAGTAACTACCTATCTACTTCATTGTAAAACATTGCCACGGTTCTTCTCGTTTTATTTTACCTTGCAAAATACTGTAGTCAAATAAATTACGTCTAGAACCAATCTCACAAATAATTATTACAATCAGTATTATGTACATACTAGATTTTGCCCAAGGTTATGCTCGTAATTATTTTGATATATGAACTTTGCCATGTGGGCAATTTTTTTAATCCTTGCAATCTTTATGGACAGTCTAAACCACTGAAGATATAAATATGAAAATTGAAAGGTATATTTTTTTTAGTGCATAAAGGATTTTTCGAAAATCAACCCCTAACGGGGTGAAATAAGTTGTAAACGTTGTATTCTTAATATAAGGCGTACGAAATCACGGGCAACTGCTAGTAAATTTTATAAATAAAATACAATGATCGCTGAAAGTTTCATCAAAATGTAAATTTATAAAGGTTCACACGGGTAGATAATTTTTTTATCAAATATTTCAATAACAACTTTTCCAGCAGTAAAATTAGTGATGTCCTAATGCGTTACATTTTATTTTTGCTCAACATTTTGTATTGTTTTATAAACATACCCAAACTATATTGAATGTACCAATTAACATAAAGCATTTGTGTAAAGTACTACTGTACATGTATTTAATATTTGGCTAAATTCAATATCGGAGCTAAAGAGCACGTCGCTTCACTATTGTAAAGAAAAAAACAGTTTTTTGTCCATGGTTTAATATTATAATTGACAATAATTATGGAACTTCATAGGCGAGCTTACGTCAAAAGTAAAATATTTTTACTTGTATATTTTTAATAATGAATAGCTGCAAAAGATATATAGGGCAAACTGCAACCGTAGCAAGTGGCAATTTCTCGACACTTCACCTGAGCGAGATATTTTTCCACCGCCTCTTCAGAGATACGAGTGTCGTTAGTTAAATGGCTGTCACTACGAGCAATGGACCTACGTTTTCCCAAAATAATTTCTCAAACTTTCAACTGGTGATAGTTTATGCGTCCTTGGTACAGTGCTGTCAAACTTTGGTCATTGTTACCAACTATTTGTATAGTTTGCTTATCACTTGTGGCCAAACATGACGAATTCTTGATAGAAATGGGTACGCGTACCTATGTGAAACTTTCATAAATTAGGCTGTTAAAACTAAATGACAGAAGAAGTATGCCAGTAAGATTAATGATCTGTGTAATATATTATAGAGAAATGATGATGTACGGGAAATGTGTGGAGTGACTGATAGTGTTGTACTTATATAAAATTAAAAGGGGAATGCTGAGATTTGATTTGGACATGTTGAACGAATTTGTGAAGAAAGAATTATATAGGTAAAGCTGTCATTTACCGAAATAACCGACAAGGAAAGGACGACCAAGACGAACTTTCATTAATCAAATATCTGATGTCTTTAAAAGAGTTTAAATACGTAGTACTAAAAATAGACGTGCATGTATGAAACGATGTACGGGTGTGGATGAAGCAAGAGAAGTATGCAAAAAACCGAGAGAAGTGGAGCTCCATACTCTCTGTCTAACCCTTTGGGAAACAGGCGTGAAGGTATGTCTGTATGTAAAACTAAATCTGCCAAACAACATTTTACGTAGAGTTACGTTTGGTTAGAATTTTACTTGTTCTTAATTCTTAAAATAGATATTGTATTTTAGGAAACAGTCTATTTTCAGTTTGACATTTTAAAACTTTGATACTTTTTACAGTGTTCTCAAACGCTTTTTCACTGTAAAGGGAAAAGGTTTTCGTTGTATCTTTTGTGAATACCACAATTTCTTTTTTGGGTGAGAATTGTTAAAGTTGAAATTATATTAAAACTTTCAATGTCGCACAATTCAAATGAAACTTGACAAGTGTTTGTTCATAATATATTATTCGAAAGTGATATCTAAATTACGAAACTTTCAGCGATTATGTAGGTATGTAAAGATTACAAGATCAGTATCACTATCAGTATCCCGCCGCGTATGTGACCTTTTCACGCAAAAACTACTGAACGGATTTTGATGGGCTTTTCACTAAACCATAGGTTGATTCACCGGGAAAGTTTTTGAGTATTAAACATGGACCTATCATGTATAGGAGCTGAGCATTAACAAAAAAAGCGAATCAAGTCGGGGAAAAAACGAAAAGTTAGCCTCAACAAGTTTTCATGGCGTTTGCTGTCTAATCCGTCAGAGATATAATAAAATGATTTATGTAGAATAAAATGATCTACAAAATAGTTATTAGTATAGCACATATCAATCTCTAATAGATAAATAGGTATATATTTATGTACGTATCAAATTCTTGTAAGCCCACATTGTACCCGTGGAGTCGCTAATAAATAATAAGACTCGAAATATTTTTTTATTTCATTAATTTTATTATTTACATGTATATCTCATTTGTTAAATTGTTTTGGTAATAATAGGAATAACTTATGTTATTATATACATAATCCGACAACCTCAACAAAACTGGCCACTCGTTAGGTATAGCCTCACAAATACCAACGACTAAACGAGGGAGACTTGGTCTTTAGGTGGGTACCCTGGAACCGTAACACGTTTTCGGGAGCTGTAAGGAAACACGTGAAGAAAATAAAATACAATATTATGTACAAAATTGTTGGTAGCATTTAGTACATTTAACTTTTAACTTAGGTACTTTTAAAGAAAACTTTTAAAACATTGACTCGACAGTCGACACCTAAAGTAGACTAATTACAGTGTACGGAAACAATCAAGTACTGTGTCTAACTTTACCGTCGAGGATACAAACTTCCTGAAGATAAAACTTGTATGGGACAGTATGGACTTTACTGGAATAATAAACAACCGTAGAACTTTTCGAGTTAACTTTCTTTAATAAGTGTTAACTGACATGGAAGTTACATTCCTACTTCATCAAGTCCCGCGGGTCGACAACTATAATCAAAGAGTCACCGCCAATTTATTTTCATGTTTTTCCTCGGTATTCGACGAATTTGGGAAAGGAAATTGAAGAAAAGCAAAATACGAAACCAATGATTGGGGTTCGTACGTAAAGGCTTGGACAAAAAATATATTTATTTCTAGATTTACAGAAAAAACTTTTTGGAAATCAGGTGAAATTTTAAACAAAAACTGCACTCTGTCGTTTATAGCCAGAAAGTGATATATTTTTTAATAAATATCAAATATATCAAAAACACTAAATAATTTTAATAAAACACATATTTACCGATTCTTTGAAAATCATCAAGGCTAAATAAACAACCACTTATCAAACTTGTTGAACAAATTACCTCTTATTTAATTAACGAGGAAGAGTTCGTTTAATTTTAGAGTTCAATTATCATTTTATGATCTAAAATCCTTTTTTCGTCGTATTATATGTGATATTTTATTTTCAGCTAGCTTCCTACCCCCGCCATTGACTGAGAAAATTTCCTAATTTGAAATATTAAATGTAAATATTTTTTTAAATTATTATATTAGACTCAGTAGTTTCAGAAATTCCCTCAAAGGGTTGTGGGCTACGAAATAATAAAATAAATAAGTATTTATTTCAATTTACAGTGTTAAATTAATTACACAGCTAATCAGAATCAACTGATTTTTATTTATTTATTCAAATTATAATTCTAGTATTTTTTTTTCATTCACCAAAACAAATTATTTATTTCGAATCTCTGCTATATGATATGGGTATTTGAATAAACAAAATTTGATTTCACAAGTAAGATGCTTTCGTCAGTTGAGAGTTGTTCAAGTTTTGTACGATTTGATTGAATTAATTTCCGAATTACATGGCTCTTTGTTGTTTTAAATTGAATTTCTCGGTACATTTTTCCTATTTTCAAAGGTAACCTAATATTGTATTTTTGTAAGATTTTTACGTATCAAAGAATAAAAATAGTAATTACGTATAATCAATGCAATATTATTACTTATCAGAACAAAAAGTCCAGAAAATCAAAATTCAATTAAGTAAATTAGATTTTTGGTCCATAACAGATATTATTTAGACACATGCGAACTCAGGCCTATCGCCAGTATAAAGTAAAATACTTCTGTTAATTGTCAGTTAATTTATTTCAAACTTCTTGCTTCCCTTTCCCTCATGAATTTCCCACCACAAACAAACGACCCACATTTTCAAAATTAGCAAAACTATTTATAGACGTTCGATCGTTTGAGCCAAATTTAATTTCCGCCTCTGCGGGTTAATAATGATAAAACACGAGACCCTTTCAACGGGACCTCGAGTCCAGGATCAAAATGTCAATGATATCGCATTACAAGTAGCCCATACAATTTATTGCCTTAATTAACCACATCCCGACACATCCACAGGTCGAATTAATACGCGTCATGTCTCGAATTGGCTTAAATTATCAACAATCATGCTTGTTGACAAATTACAGGAATTATGCTGCGGTACACTATTGCTCGCGGATTTGCATGCAATTTATTGTTCGAGGGTACAAAGGTACAGTTTCGGCTGAAAGGGTTTGGATAAAACAACGATAAATACTCTAGATATGCATATATGATACTGAATGTCAGATCTTCATAGAAGTTTTTTTACTTTTAACATATTTCACTTTATTCGACTGCACCTAATACTTCTATAGACATTTACTTCTAAAAGTATTCATATAAATGTAGAGCCATTGGCCAGATCCATGATGGATCTCTTGATATTTTTGGTATGGGGAAATCTGATGGATTCGCGACTTGTGTTCGCGACATGGTTTCGCAACAAGACAATGGATTGTCCGGCCCGAGTATGCTAGACCCGAGAATGTCCTGGCAGGAATTCGTGTAAGTACAAGGTTTCCACGTATGCCTGGGTCGGACATTTTTGGCTGTACATCTCTGGCCGGCAATTCTCCGTCAGAATCAAGGTTTTTTAATAAAAAACGTTTAGACGCGCGCTAGATGGCGTTATTATATGTTATATACTTATAAATTAAAAACCACTATTATTCATAGTTTTAAGTTTTCACTTCTGTCGGCAGTACCTACCCATGACTGTCTATGCCTTTTTCTCAACAGCACTATTATATAGGCACGCCCCTAATTGTGGACATTGTTATTTAGTATCTCTGGCCATAGTATAAAATTCGTAAAATATTTATTCAAGTAAACAGTATTGTATTTCATTTTAATTGTACTAAAGACCTTGAACTTGTCCGCTATAATCTCACTCACTTTCCTTGAATAGAAAACAAAGGTAAACAAGTAGATTTCCCGGAAAATTACAACACAATGAACCAGGTCCGGTCCGTAACGTGAACAATAGGTAAGGAAATATCATGCAGGTATCTGAGCCAAGGGCGCAGTGTCCTGTCAATGAAAATGCAATAAATTTACAAAAGCTAGACCTCATTCTGTAAGGTCAATATATTGGCACGCGATAACGATTGATAGCAGAATGAAGGACATCAGACAAATAAATAAAGATATATAGACAGATCAAGTACATAAAAAGTCTTGTTTTGATGCTTGAATATTTGTATTTGTTTTTTGTTTGTCTGAGCGTATCTAAATTTTAATTAAATCCTTAAAAAAATTAGTAACTACACAGTTTAGGAATCGGCGTGCATTTATCATGGATTCAAAAGAAGCTAAATGTTCTGGAAAATAGATTCAAACCTGTCATCGGCCATAATTTTTATAATATAAAAAACCTATATTATGTGTTCTAATAATCCTTTCGATGTCATTTTCAAATTTAGGTACCCTCAAAAAATATCAGTAGACAAAATGAGAAAAGCTTGTCTTCTGCTTGTTCCCCTGGGGCCAGTAACATTGGTTAATTAAGTGCAGCGACACTGGGTTCAGGCAATTTTATAGTTCACTAGCGACCCCACCCCCGGTTTACAATTAATTACCTATGTAAATACGCTTATAACTACTTACTTATGTATTACAGATCGATATAGGCCAAAACCTTCCAAAAGATCAAATAAGTCAAAAATCAATGAATAAAAAAATAAAAACAACATATAATATCAGATCTCTCTCCTTATTTGAGCGACTAAATGGAATTAAAATTGAGGAATATGAAAATTTCATTCTTTGCTGGCTTTACAGGCAAGCTTTTGGAGGAGGCCTTTACCTGTAGAAGGGTTTCTTACAATTAACTATTGCACTAAAAATAAAAATGTGTACAAAAAATACTGTATAATAAAACTAATATTAGATGATAATTTAACACTTAAATAAACTATAATTTACTAACGATCAACGAGGAAATGCAGCCAGCCTTCTGGGTACACTTCCAATGTCTGGGGACCTGGGACAAATTTTTTATTTATAAATTTAGTTTTAGATTTTATAATTGTATTAAGTCTATTTTAAGGTTTTTATATTATATTCTTTTTTTATGTAATTAATTATTATTGTATGTATCTATAATGAATAAATATATATTTACTAACACAATTTTTTTAAAACACTGTATATTTGTAAGAAAATTAAAGGCTTTTTTATTTTTATTTTTATTTATAGGTCTACTGCCGCAAACTTTATTGTAGATTATTTTATTTTGTTATATTATGTCTAACAGATTAGACAGCATACGCCATGAAAATTAACTTTTACCCCAAGTTGATTCACTTATACTAATAATGCTCAGCTCCTAAAAATGATAGGTCCATGTTTAATACTCGTAAACCTTCCCGGTGGATCAACCTATCTAATAGTGAAAACCGCTATAAAATCCGTTCATTAGTTTTTGCGTCACGGTCTCAGATAGTCAGACACGCGGCGACGGACTTTTTCTGAGAAGTGGCCGTAAAATACAGACATACAACAGATCACCAAACATAAAGATTTCTGACGCAACCCTAAAAGTTGTTAATTCGAGACTCAAACTAAATTCAGCAGTTTCATAAACTTGCTAGTTGATTTTCAGAATCAAAAGCTGGTGCTAATGTCATCCGATTTTAGACCGTCCCAGACAGAATTCAGAATAGATTTGAATTAAAATTCAGATCGTATTGAGTTCTACGTTACCATTAAGTCGGGCGCACACAGAAGCTATATCTATACTAATATTATAAAGAGGTAAAGTTTGTATGTTTGGATGAAGGGGGTAATCTCTCAAATTACTGAAACGATTCTGAAAATTCTTTCACGAATAGAAAGCTACGATATCCTTATTTTATTTTGTTCGAAAATATCCACGGGCGAAGCCGGGGGCGGAAAGCTATAATATATACATTACATCCCGCCCGGGATATACATTTCTAGATGTAAATTGTATAGCAATATATTAACAGACTTCAAAAAAAGGAGGAGATTCACAGTTCGACAATTTTTTTGATGTTACGCTATTTCTCCGCCAATTTTTAACCGATTTTGATCATTTATTTTTTAATCAACAGAGAATTCTTTCAGATTTAATTAATTTTCTTCCAGCTTAAACATTTGTACGACCGCAATTTTATTACATACTTTCGGCGCTGTTTTTGATGAAGTAAATAGGTACTTTCCGAGCAGTTTAGCGAATATGTGAAGGCTTGTTTGTTTATTTATTTGTCCTTCTTATTTATGTTAGAACAGAGCAACGAACCGAAATCCTTCAAGATAAATGCTTATGAGACATTTAACAAAATGTGTGTGTACTATTGTACGCGTGTTAGAAGTTATACTTTTTTGCATAATACAAATAACTTTATTTAACACGCAAATAATTAATGGAAATAAAATTGCGTGATCATAAATACGGTTGATTTTGTTGAATCTGAATACAATAAAATTAAATAATGAAATTTTAAAAATGGCTTATTATAATTGAGAATTAAATATAGGTATAGTTGTCTAATAAAAAATAGGCTTGCATCGTGTAATCTCGGCAACTTCATATTGTCGATTTCACTCTCAATTTTTTTTCTTATCGAGCCTATAGAAGTATATAACTTCAAAAATCCACGGCCGAAGCTCTATAGTTGGATGGCCTGATAGTGACACGATAGTGGCCTGATAGTGGCCTGATAGTGGCTAACTTTTTATCCCCAAAATCCTTAGGGATTTTCCACGGGCGAATCTAGAATTTAATATATATTATAGCTCGTCTGCGCCCAGCTTTAGTCACTAGTCAAGTTTGTGATTGGATATGAACGGTCGGTCGGTCGTCCAGATTGTAAACCTGAAAGTCATTAGAGTGTTCATTAATTATTCCTCAAACTTCGAAGTCGGATAACAAAAACTTTTTAGCTTACTTATCAGATATTTTAATTAATTATGGAAAAATATTGAAAAAAAATTATAAACAGTGATATTGTTATCGGTGTCATAACTTAAATGTTGCTAATTTTCATTTACTTCTTAACAAAATTAAAAAAAATACAATTTCTGGTAACGCCTAGAACCTAGAAGAGCAATCCTATGCATTTTGAACCTATGTTTCTATTCTATGTAATCTGTTCTGAGACATATTAGTCATGTTACATACTACTATTATACAGAGGTTTTGTAAGTTTGAATGTGGGTAATCTCTTAAACTACAGAACCGATTCAAAAAATTATTTCACGAATAGAAAGCTAGCGATATCCCTGAGTGACATACGTCATATTTTATTTTGTTCAAAAATATCCACGGGCGAAGCCGGGGGCGGAAAGCTAGTATAAAATATTCTTAGACGAAAAACGAAAATTAAAGTGACATTTATATATTCAAATTACTACCTAAGTAGGTCTTTAGAAACACCTTTAGTTTTAGACCTTAAAACGATAATTACTTAATATTTCTAGAAGCAATAATTGTGTGGCCATGTTAAACAGAACAGGTGGCAAGTCTGTTGCTGCACTTATTGGAATGGATGTGTCGCTTTTCAACAGACATAATGTTATATTTAGAAGAATTGCCCTCCGAAGCACGTGAAATCGATTTAAGCACATATTATTAAAGACATATGGTGCATTTTCGGCATGAGTGGGATTTTAACCTGGGTCCCCCGGATTTCAAGTCCAACTACTATTTAGATATTAATGACATAAAACCATGTGCCTACTGGAAAATTTACATAGTTGACATTCTCATTAACCTGGTTCATATTTCTCCGAGCCTTTATACTTGATATCTCATTGTATCACACATTTCGAGGACATTTCCTTTGAAATACAAGAACTCAAGTGTAGCTATTAAAATCTATACTGACAATGTTGAGAGTACCACTCGTCTTAGTACTTCGATCACTTGTTAGGCTTTGTCTTTTGGAGGAGAGAAGCTTAAGTGATTATATTCTCTTACATCATACTGGCGAGATTAAGTAAAACCTCTGTATATGGCGGAAAAGATGATTAATGAGGTTTCAGCAAATGTGTTGGTACTGTATTTGATATTTTTCAGAGATATAAAAGAAATATGCTGAAAAACTTCAGCGAAAATTAGTACAGATAAAAAAATATTGAGAGTTTTTTATAATATAAATGGATAATACAAGTTTAAATCGGTTCGTTAATGGATATGAATATGGACCCCCAGGCCCAGGTGTCGAAAAAATTGGAAGCACATGACATAATATAGTATTGTGAAAATTCAATGGCAGGCAGGGCGTCTAAGGAGAACTTAAAAAATCAGCAGGGGTCCAAACAATTTGGAAACCTCAATATATCACTACCGCACGGCTTCGAATGCTGCTATACTATAGGTACTTATTTTTAACCGACTTCAAAAAAAGAGGAGGTTCTCAATTCGGTTTTTTTTATGTTTGTTTTGTTTTTTAATTAAAAGAGAAAATAAATTTACTTTTTTTAATAGTATACCGACTTCTAACATTGTTCACTGAAAATAAAGCAAAATTTAAATATTTTTCACCGTTGAATATAAATTTTAAAAAAATCATCCACAGTTTTACCCCAATTTCATTCAAATAAGACTTGCTCATTCAAAAATTAATTGGAAGAACCAGGGTAAACCCAACAAATACATTCTAAACATCCTCATTAAAGGATAATTACCAACTGGCAATGCTGTTATATTTGCCAAACCTTTCTTTCATTCACAGTGTCCGATGATTCAAATATCATAAAAAAGCAAACTAGCGATTAAAAGCTCGTAGTTTGTGCAGACGAGAGCTTGAAACCGGTTCAGTGGGCGTCATTCAAGCAAGGACATACGGAACTTCTGCCAATATACAGTAAAAGTGTAACAAGTGACATTCATTAACTATGTTGATTGCCTTCAAAGTGCTTTGTTCCTACATTCCAAATGGCAGAGAAGAAAGGACAACTCCTTGATCTATGTGTACATTTGTTTGTCTTCATATAAAATTCTCCCTAATATATGTTTTGCCCCCAAAAAGGCAATGTTTTCTAACTTCACCCCATAAAAATTTAAGAATTAGAATTTTATAAAAAAAAATTTACGTACTAAAACTCAAGTACCTACCAACCTAGGTAATTAAATAAACACTTGAATAAAATAGCACTTCTAAACGACGAAATGTCCCGCCCCCAATAATTTTATTTTGACTCTAGTTCAATGTTCAAACGGCCTAAAGAATTTAAATGAAAATTGGAATATACAGTTGAGTTTTACTCAGCCAAATATTATAGGGAATAAAGAAAACAGCCGTATACCTATTACCTTCATATGACAATTGCATACACGCTTAGGCTTACCTGAAATTAAAAAAAAAACATTCATAAAACAATTATCATAAAGTTAATTAAATGACATATTTAGGTAATAGATATTATAAATAAAAAATCGCCCCTACTTACACAAGTTCTAATCACAACTAATAATATAAATACGAAACTGTGTTTGTTTGTCATTATTTCACGTCAAAACAGAGGAACGGATAGACGTGATTTTTTTGCACAGAGATAGTTTGAGG
The DNA here is from genome assembly GCA_963924495.1 of Nemapogon koenigi. NCBI lineage: Eukaryota > Metazoa > Arthropoda > Insecta > Lepidoptera > Tineidae > Nemapogon > Nemapogon koenigi. The sequence goes on along the minus strand of OZ004644.1, from coordinate 6,049,238 downwards.
TGACATAGGCTACTTTTCATCCCCGAAACCCTTCAGGGTATATATTCCTTTTTCGCGTTTCAAAAATTTCCAGCTTGTGGAATTACCAGGTTGCTAATAAAAACCGACAGACACAAATCTCATTGTATATATTTTATTAAACCCCGACTCAAAAAGAGGGGTCTTATAGGTTTAACGTATCTGTATATATGTGTGTCGTTTGTGGCATTGTAGCTTCTAAACGGATGAACCGATTTTAATTTCGTTTTTTTGTTTGAAAGGTGACTTGATCGAGAGTGTTCTTAGCTATAATTTAAAAAAATCTGTTCAGCCGTTTAAAGATCATCAGCTCTTTTCTAGTCGTTGAAGGAATATGACCAGTTTACTGGTTTGATCGATTCGAAATTTAGTAGCCTGTGACTTCAATGATATTACAACAACATGGTAACCTTGACCTGATGCTGCTGCATCATCTGAAAGCAGCCAGATACCCAACTCCTCACCAACTCCGGGCTTTTTTTATTTTCAAGCCAGGATTCGAAGCTTGTAGCGTCAACTAAAGTTCAGAGTGAATTCATTCGGAATAGCACGAACTCCCATTATTACTATAATTTTGTAGACGAGCAATTGTTCACAATACGTAGATAATGGTGCATTCACCGAGCGCAGGGAACAAAACAATTAGACCGTGAGGTTATATTAAAATATATAGCAAGCACAATGCGGAATGCAGTGTCGCCATTCTGTATCCCTATTAATATAAATGCGAATGTAAGTTTGTTTGTTACGCTTTCACGCAAAAACTACTTAACCGATCATCATGAAACTTTGCACATATATTCTTGGAGGTATTAGAAGTAACATAGGATACTTTTTATTATCACGGCATGACGACGGGAACGGAGTGGGCAGAGGTGAACATGACAAAAGCTATGTATGAAGTGTATATGTTTGCCAACATTTTGAAATTAGAAGTCGTGGGAAACAGCTATTTCTAATATGTTTATACTAGCTATCCACCCCGGCTTCGCGTGTGGACAATATTAACTGAAACGGCTCGACCGATTTTCGTGAATTTTAGTGTGCATATCCGTTAGGGTTGAGAATCGGACAACATATATTTTTCATCCCCCTTAATGTTAAGGGTGGTCTACCCCTATTTTTTTTTTATAGGTAGGGTAGGGGTAAGGGTAGGAGTAGGGGTAGGGGTCGGGGTAGGGGTAGGGGTAGGGGTAGGGGTAGGGGTAGGGGTAGGGGTAGGGGTAGGGGTAGGGGTAGGGGTAGGGGTAGGGGTAGGGGTAGGGGTAGGGGTAGGGGTAGGGGTAGGGGTAGGGGTAGGGGTAGGGGTAGGGGTAGGGGTAGGGGTAGGGGTAGGGGTAGGGGTAGGGGTAGGGGTAGGGGTAGGGGTAGGGGTAGGGGTAGGGGTAGGGGTAGGGGTAGGGGTAGGGGTAGGGGTAGTGCGGGCAAGTCAACGTTTGGGCAGGACAATGTCTGCCGGGTCCGCTAGTAAGTTATAATTACAGATAACATATGGAAAAATAGTTAGTTGTAAAAATCAGAGTTAACGACAAGTAAAATCTAGCCTGGCAACTTAAAACAAAAACCAATAAGACATGGAAATACGTTCTTCAAGCTGAATTGAAAATAGTCTGTCATCGTTACTGTTTATGGGCCACACTGACGACATGTGGACATCTTTGCCGTTTTTCTATATGTATTTGTATAGCCATAATAAATAAATACTAGGATAAAGCAAGTATAGTCTTAAAATTCGTAGCTAGCTCCCTTCAATTTCAGGCATTATACACGTGTTGGTAAAGTAAACGGATTTTTTCCGATGTTATCGAATTCGGAAAATATATATACCTACAGACATTCTGGGAATTGGGAAAAGAAAGTTATAATTTAGTTAGACTTGTTATAATCATATCAATCAATAGTTAGAACGGAATAAACCTCTAGAGTATGCCCATGATTGATCAAATAATTATTAATTAACCAATTGGCAAATACGACTCGCGCGCTTTTTTTAAAATTTTAGACTAAGGCCATTAGTCATAAACGTATTTTAGCAACGTTTTATGTTAAAATGTGTTTTGTTTCTTTCTATTATTAGTAAAGACAGGTTTGTTAGAGAGTGACAAACATATTTTAACTAAAACGCTTCTAAAATGTGTTTATGAATATGGCCATAAGTACTTTCGGAGATATGAGGGGGACGGTAAACTTTCGTATTTAAACTATCAATTTCAAAATTAAAAAAAAAATACTTATTTGTATTTTGTACGAGCCCTTTCATTTGATATTTACATGAAGCACTTGAAAAAAGTGATTGGGTCATGAAATTCTATATAATTATGTACCAAGTTTCAAAATATTTTGTCCAGTAGTTTCTGAGAAAATAAGCTGTGACAGACGGATTATGGCCTAAATAAAATGATTCCTTACAAGTTATTTAGCCTCCACCATAGGATGAAGCTAATATGTCGAAGCCATGAACGCTCGTGTAATCACAATATAACTATCAGTATCAAAAGCTGTATGGAGAGAATAAAGCTGGGTCAAATCGTCTCAATAGATTTTCCGAAACTTCTACTAGCCAGTCTAAGTACTACGTAATTGGAAATAAATCTGGTGAGATTTAAAAGATTTCTTATCAATTACCGATTGTTCTCAGAAATACAACCAAGAAGGCATGTTGCACTAAAAAGTGTAAAGTAATTTGTTTTCAGTAATTATAAGCTGATCAGGAACATTTTCAACATTTTTGTATAAAGTAAACCACCAAGAAAAAGAAGAATAAGAAGAAAGCTTCACGGGTTGCTTTACAGCTCCCGGGAACCGTTGCCGACCCCAGGGTACCCAGCGGAAGACAAAGCCTTCCTCATTTAGCCGAAGATTTTTTTTAAGGCTATACCTATCGAGTGGCCAGCTTTGTTAAGGTATGAAGATGGAAAAGCCTCTTTGTACGGTTTGTCGGATAATGTACATAGGTTTTTCATTGGGTACATGGTCGGATGTGGGGATCAAACCCGCGACTTCTCAGTTGTGTTGTGAGCCGACGTCTTACCCACTCGACCATTTACTTGACTTTAACATTTTGATGGGATCCTCTCGAATTCTCGATTAGCCCTGGAAGTTGATGTGCTACCATACATATTTTAAACTAATTATTTTATATTAATTGAAGAACAATAAGATAAAATTGTTACGACCTTTATAGAAATTTTATTTTATTGTCAGTTGTTGGTTGTTGAGTCATAAAGTGATAAGATTTTGACGAGGTTTTAGATAATAAATAAAATAACAATTTATATATAGAATATAGGTACATGATAATGATACCTGTCATTGTTTGAGAATAATTAAAAAATCTGCCGAGTGCAAAAATATTCTTAAAATGGATATTTGGATAACTGTAATAAATAATTTTCCTTAAATCTACAAAATCTTCTATCAATGAGAAATATTTTAAATTATTTAAATAATATTGGAAATCGTTCTATATTAATAATTGAATGACAATTCAATAAGTGCGCATTTAAATGGCTGTAATTGAAGAATAATATTGCAAACGTTTGAGTTTATACAAACAAAGTTTCATCTTATAATACCTTATTTTCGTACCTATACGACACGACTTATTCATTACAAAATATTTGTTTAGTTAACTACTGTGCAAATGGCATTTTTTATTTAAAGTAAATGGTAATGACATTTTGCAATCATAAGGTGTCCTCTGACAACAAAAATATCTTTTACATAGGCAACATATTGTATAAACGTAATATTTCGCATTATTATATCGCTTTTATTAAAGACTTATGTACATAATCCGTCAAACCACAATTACAGGGTTTTTCATCTAAATATACCTCAATAGAACTGGCCACTCGTTAGGTATATAGCCTCACAAATACCATCGGCTTAACGAGGGAGACTTGGTCTTCCGCTGGGTACCCTGGAACCGTTACACGTAAGTTGTAAGGCAACCCGTGAAAAAAGGAAAAATGCCATTTGCTACGATCCTGACATACCTCTTTCGCTTCTTTTATATTCATCTTTATACATACTCATACATACTTTCATACATGCTCGGCGATTTTAATATTGGCTCAATCATTATATTTTTTATATGTTTCACAAAAATACACCTAGGTAATTAATTGAAGTAAGTAATTATTTATCTAAAGCCGAGAAAAACGTCCCACATGACGCATCACTTCTTTCAAAATGTCTTCCATCACTCCAGTTTTTAATCCCATTACTCCGAATGGCAATTCTCCAAGTTAAGCTTAATTTAATGTTAGCCATAATAAATATCTTCCTATTTCACCAAATTCAGAAAATCCCAGACGGCTGAAAATGTTTTAGCGATTTGATAAATCAGCGAGATGAGGAAAGCTTTTTAAATAAAAAACTTTTTTCAATAGAAAACCATTAGGGATTTTCATTTCTCTTATCAATATCGATGCGATACGAATTTTTATTTCGGTTACCTAATCACTATAAATCCCTCTGGAGCTGTGGTACTACTTTATTTAATAATTAAATCAAAAATTGTGTTAGTAGTGACTCTGTGGCTGTGAGACCGATAACAGCGATTAAATAGCATATAAGTAAAAGGATGTGTGACCACTTGGGCTAAGAACCAAAAACGAATATACGCTAAATGAAGATGAATTTTAATGCTTATCGCGGACACCGTGGGTTTAAAAATGTCTTCAGGTAAATTAACTAAAGTGGTAAAATATTAAAAATAAAATAATTACCTAATCCCATATTATTGTTCTCATTACTGAATGACAAATGTAGCGGCGAACAAGTTTGGATGAATAATATTATATAAGTATTATATGATGCTGAAGTTTAGCCGACCGATTTGTAAGAAATAAAAAAAATGTGGGTAAGATGTGGGTTTTATGGACGCAGATCTGTTCATATTGAAGAAATCTAGATACTTACCACATTTTTTTAAATATTTTTCTCGCCTTCAAAAATAAAATATGACTAAAAATTCAGAAACATCGAGAAAATCGCTCGAAATGTTTACCCCAAATTACTACGATCTCATAAATGATCCAATTATTGTTTAATTGACGCAGGTCTATTCGAAATGAAGAAATCTACACTGACGAGCAATATAAAAAAGGCACTTGCAAAGCAATATAAAATTTGTTTTGTTTCCATTGGGTGTTTTATACACTTGAATGTTGCTTTTTACTTCAAAAAGCTATATCTGGCGTGGTTTCGGAAATATTTCATGAAAAGTTAATGGCTTTTTTATATTGCTCGTCAGTGTAGATTTCTACCGTATTTTTTGTTTTTTTTATTTGCTTTCAGAAAAAAGTTATGACTGAAATAGAAGAACGGGAAATTATAGAAGAACGGGAAATTCTATATTTTAGTATCTACTGATATAAAAATAGTAAAGTTTTGAAATATATATATATATTTATATAGAAATATAGAAAGAATATATAAAATACCGCCCATCAAAAAGTTCCAGTTCCGTTAATGTTATCTACAGTTTCCGCAATCTATAAAAAGCCAGTGTCAAAGAAGCAAGAAATATGAATTTCCGCTTCCCGAAGAGCTAGTATCGGTCGAACATCTATATAGCCCGATATATGGGGCTCGATAAAAGGCTTTGGACTCTTACAATCTCTGATTTATTGTTGAAATATCTAAAGGTAAGGAAGAAGATATCACAGCAATAGACAGTACCTTTTATTAGTTGAAGCAAAAAAGTAACTAATACTTGCCTCTCCCAAAGTCCCAGCCCACTTTTTAAAGTGAAAAGTACCATATAAATATTGATAAACGATTTAAATCTCTGTATCAAACAGCCCTTCTATAACATGATTTCATTATAATTTTTTTTTTATCTTCACAGGTTGCCTTACAGCTTCCGAAACCGTGTTACGGTCCCAGGGTACCCAGCCGAAGACCATGAGTCTCCCTCGATCAGCCGATGGTATTTATGAGGCTATATACATAACGAGTAGCAAGTTATGTTAAGAGTTTGTCGAAATATGTACATAAGTTTTTAATTAAAAACCCCATTGGTACATGGCCGGGATTTCGGATTGAAAATAAATTGAAATATTTAAACTTTGAATATAGTAAAAGTGACTTTAAAAGTATTCACTTAAAAGCACAAAAGGTGACAAATTAGAAACTTAGCTACGAATCCTAATTTAGATAATTACAAAGTAAACATTTCTTAGAAATTGAGACATTGACCTACCCGAGTTTCCAACCCCAATTCGAGCAAAATATGGAAGTTTGTGTACAAAGCGAAAAAAAGTTCATTCCAAGATAATATTTTCCCTGAGATTAAAACGAAAATACATTACTCAAATGGTAACGAATTTAAACGTAATTGATTTAGATATCGCAGACATGACAAAATTCCGTCGCCGTGTGCGTCCCGATATGAAATGTAAACTCACGGTTTTTCAATTAATATGGAAATTACACTCATTTTCCCATAAAATTGCTCCGATCCGTGTCAACAATTTTGATATAATACCTAACTGTAACATGAAACGTATCATATTACCGTTAATATACATATTTAACAATTTTTACATTACAGCTAGACTAGAATCGATTTATCTCAAAATATCCTAGCGAGACTTACAGCAGTAGTCAATGATGTGTAACATCTAAAGATCCTGATATAATCGAATATTCAAATAATTCTAATCGTTTGAATATTCGAATTTCTTCCTTTTACATTTCAGGAAATTACTCAATTACCTACACAACAAAATACTACAATACACTTCTTCTGAAAAAGATAGAGGCTAAGATTCATGTCACGCCTTGGTGAATAACGCACGCGCCTGCCGAGACGTGATGGGGAATCTTTAATCCTGTCCGTCCTTAGTCGACGACTAATAAGACATATCACTGTCGGCGGGTTTATCTTAAATACCAGTCGGTGTTAAATACTGATTAATCGGCTATAAACACTATAAAGGCTATAAATACTTGACATTGGCAAATCACCGATGAACATTGGTGGAGCCATAATAAAGGAAGAAGATATATTTCTACTTGCCAAATGTTGACATCGTTACCACTGCCTTTTGCCACCCCGCAAGCCTGCCTACTCCATTGCAAAAAGTATGAGTAGTTATACGAATTTAAATTCAAAATGTCAAACACATCAAATAGTAGTTTGCCACGCTCTATGCATGTCCGTAATTCATGTGATGTCAGTAGCACACAGTTTCGATCGAATCTTGTAATACCTTCCCTTTGTACCAGGAAACAGATTTGATGGAATTCGACGTAATGGGTGACAAAGCGAAAACTCAAAGCGGTACGAAAATGGCATACTAAGCCTATTTAGATTTTGTCAGCTGAATACTTTTTCTGGTTTGAATTATCATTTTATAACACAATGTCAATCATACTAGCTTTTGCCCGTAATTATAATTCCATGGCTGTAATAAGAGTATAAAAATATACATACTAAATACCAAAATAGATCAAGCTAAAATAGACCAAGTTTTTCCTATTTTTTTTGAACAACAAACATCCAAACTATATTATTTAAAATTTTAGTAGGAAGGATTATTTTTATTTCATTTTATTAATCATATTTTCCATATGAGAAATACTACCTTTCATGGTAGAAATCTCTCTATTTATATAAATAATTGTGCTTCGATTTACAGGATGATTGTCTACTTTCTCACTAATACAACTTTTAAAACCTACGTCTGAACTTATGAAAATATTACATATTTTTCGCTGTCGTATATAGATAGGTGATTTCACGTCAAGTTTAGTGAGGTACCCAGGCCTTTGAAACAAGAGATGCTATCTGCAATAATGGTAGGTTGCCATGCACGCCAGAACATTCACAATGCCAGTGTGTCATTTGAAAGTAACAAAGTAACAATGCTATTTAAACAATTTAGGTCCCCTAACTAAACTGTATCAGATATTATGAAATCTACAACAGTGTGTATAAAATTATAATGTAAAGGAATTGCATAGTTTAAGAGCTCTCTTGGTCGCGTAACCTACTAAAAAACGCACGTGTTCAAAAATTTTGCATCTCTTTCATCCAATATCCGAGCGAAAGAAATAAACAAAATCGGTACAATAAAATACACAAAATGGACTTCAGCAATTCAAGTATTGTCCAAAAACGATTAGAAATAGCAAGTTTTAGTTAATGGATCCATAAAGTATGTGAAATTATTTTTACTCGATATGTAAAAAAAATACATTAGTAAATATATTTAAAAAAACTCGAGTCACAAAGTCAGTTGAAAATATGCGTGAAATTGATAACTTTCAGGGCTTCATGAAACCTAGGTGTAGCTGATATTGACATATTTGTACATATTGAGTATACATAATTTCAAATACATTAAGGATACATTAACAAGAACTTGCTATTTTTAATAAGTTTTGTACAATACTTGAATTGCTGAAGTCCGTTTTTGGATGAGACAAAAGTTATGAAGCGTCTCCATAAGACATACTTTCACATCACAAAATATCCCCCGCCGCGTCTGTTGTCTGACTTTACACGACTACCTGAACGGATTTTGTTACCGGTATCTATCTGCAATAATAAATCCATATATGTATACGTGTGAAGCCGGGGGCGAGTCGCTAGTAATTAATATATGCAAGCCTTTATGCACTTTCACTAAATTGAGACTCGGATATTTATCATTGTCATAATATATCTAGAACTTGCTTGCAACATCAGCTCGATGATACCAAATTATTGTATTGTCATCCGAATTAAAACTTGCAAAATTTCGAATCGATATGACAATTTAAACTTCTTCGAATCGACTTAATATAAAAGTGTACCGACTTCAAAAATTATGCACTGAAAAGTGTGCTTTTCGAAAGTAAAAAAAATACCGAAATCGCTTCAAGTATGCCTATAAAATTTGAAGATTTTTCGATTTCTCCAGAATCCCATCATCAGATCCTGACCTGATAACCATGGGACCACCTGGAAAGAATAGGTACACTTTCAAAATTAAAAAAAATCCAAATCGGTCCTAGCGTCTTTAAGTAATCGGGGAACTAAACATACATAAAATAAAAGATTCCGACGAATTAAGAACCTCCTTCATATTTTTGACGTCAGTTAAAAAGCGTGTCAATATTAGGATAGTGAACATAATCTAATTTCTAAATATTGATAATATTTAAAATTATATTTTATGGTCTATACCTCATGACAGACTGAAAGTAAAATCAAAATACGGTCCGGTACATTACGACGATTATCCCCAAAGTTCTATTTCAGTGTAAATTGATCTTGAAAGCAAAATTTTCAGGCCTTTGGTTATAGCCACGTTATACCTAGCGTCAGTTACTTAAAAAATGTCATAACTTCAAGACGAATTGGGAATAGCTTAACTGTGAGAAATAGAACGGTCAAACGATATTCCTCGAGCGTCCCCCCAATAAAAGTTTCTCCTCCGCTCGATGCCACTACTTTGAAAATTCCGTTCCTTGTTATTTGTCAAAGTTCGAAAGAACATAAGACTTCTTTATAATTAACTTTGAAATTGTTTACGCGGTTCTTTGATATTGAAAGTCTATGAAATTGCAATTTTATACTTCTCAACTCTCTGACAGACTGATTTATACCGTTTCTATATAAATATTTTTAACATTCATTGTGTGGTGATATTGAGGTAGGAATTTTTATTCTTTAATTTCTGGAAAATCCGACAAACTGTACCAAGAACTGAACACTCGTAGGCAGCCTAAGTAACGTCATCGGCTAAAGTATTCTCTTTCGCTGGGCAAGTATTTAAATGTTTGAAATTGAAATTCCAGAGTAATTAAGATTGATTCTTACTTGCTAATTGACACAGACACTTTAAAGGTATACGAATTGTTAACCGAACTTCAAAAGAAGGTGGAGGTTCTCAATTCGTTGGAATCTATATTTTTTTTATGTATTATATGTTCCCCGATTACTTTTTTATTTTTTTTTTTGTTTGAAAGGGTATACTTCACAGGTGGTCCCATAGTCATCAGGTCAGGATCTGATGATGGGACCCGGAGAAATCGAGAACTCTTCAAATTTTATAGGTACATTTGAAGCGATTTGGGTATTTTTTTTATTTTGTTTGAAAGGGTATACTTACCAGGTGGTCCCATGGTCATCTCAGGATCTGATGATGGGACCCGGAGAAATCGAGAACTCTTCAAATTTTATAGGTACACTTGAAGCGATTTGGGTAATTTTTTTAGTCACTTGTGCATTTGCTTTCGGAAAGCACACTTTTCAGTGCATAACTTTTGAAGTCGGTACACTTTTTTTTAAAAGCCAAATTATTTTTGGAATCAATTTGGTTCAGTCTGGTTCTATATTTAAAGTTGCACTTTCTCTCTTTTTCGTAATAATACAAAATTAAATTCATTCAGAGCAACATGCGCTCGTTGCATTTGCCAAACTTTAAACCTAGTTGGCATGTGACCAACCTTTTGTATCCCAAGAACACGTATCAAGAAATGCACGGTTAAATGCTGCATAAGTTTCGTCTTACTTTGGAATGTTCTTGAAAAATCTTTCAATTTTAATATAACTGGTAGAATAGAACAGAAATATTTTTCAGGAAAATAAGTTTTTTTTTGAATTTTTGTTAACTCTCAGTGCCGTATTCGCACTTGCACGGTTTTCAAGTAGATTAAAAACTCATTTAAAAGCCAAGCAATAAAAAGTGGTTAGATAAATATTCTTGAAAGTTTTCTAATATATCTTACCACTGTTCATCGATAAAAATCTACGAAAGTGTGCAAGAAGCGAGATTGAGTCTTAGATAGATTTATTGAGACAAACTGTAGAAGTTCGTGTCCAAAAAAAGGATTACATGAGTACAGAAGGCTTTTCCTTTCTGTATTATCTTTATGGTGGTCCAGATAAGGATCTTGTGTGTAAAGCAATATAGCCAAGTCAAATTCTAACCCAGAAAAACAAATTACTTTGAAATATAAATCATCTGGTAAAAGCTCATTTAATATAGGAATTATCCCTACGAAGAATTTAATGTTATCATAAAGTGGATTTTTTTCTTCACGGTTGCCTTATACAGCTCCCGAAACCGTGTTACAGTCTCAGGGTACCCAGCGGAAGACCAAATCTCTCTTTTAGCCGATGGTATTTGTGAGACTATACCTAACGAGTGACCAGTTCAGTTGAGGTATATTTAGTTGGAAAAGCCTCTAAGGGTCGTTTGTCGGATTATGTACCTACATTAGTTTTTATTTATAAAATACCCCTTGCTACATAGCCGGGATCCGGGATCGAACCCACGGTATGCCTAGTTAATACTAGACGTCTCGGCCACCGACGCACCTAGTGGATACTTTGAATCGAGAAATGCATCTGTTAATGCTAAATTATCGGATAAATTAATTTACTACCCCTTTCTAATGTAACAGGAGCAGCTTACCGGCACCACTCTCCAATAGACGGCAATTTTTAGGGTTCCGTACCCAAAGAGTGACATCGGAATCCCCATTACTACTATGGTCGCAATAACAACTGGTGGGAAAATATAGAAAGGATGCACACAGTCTTGGCGGTCACTGACGTTTTCGTGCAGTTTTCCACAATAGTGACTTTGACTGGCGTTTTTTGTTCTATTTTAATAATGCCATAACATAAAAACGTCTAACTAGTATAACTACAATGCATCAGATAATAAAAACCGGTCAAGTGTAAGTCGCATTCGCGTTAAGAGGCTACCTTCATATTAAATCATATTTTTCAAATCGTTTTTGAGTGAAACCTAAAGCTCTTACAAATACAGAAAAAATTACATGTTATAATTAATCATATTTCATATTAATCTGTTAATCGTATAACATGTTTTAAGAAACTTTGCTCGATAGAAAAAAATTGCAAAGTAGCCTCTGAAAATAGTCTCCTTTCCAAATTTCTCATTAGTACATGAAATATTGTTTATTAAATTAAGTATAAATTTGTATCATCTATTACTAAAGTAAGATGTTAATTTAGATTTTCAAGAAAGCTACTTCTTTAATTTAAATAAATTATTTTTGATTTGTCACTTAGGACGTTTGTTCCAAGCACCTTCGCCTCTTCTCTTTTGTTTCTATTCAATGCGATAGAGAGAGATTCAGCGGAGAGACCAATCGATCACGTAGCGCTAAGGTAGCGCTAGAGTATCGTATGCAGCTAGGCCACGCCCCTCAAACTATGATTTTATTTGAATGTATCGTCTTAATTTGTTCCTGCGCTATACAGGAGCGTCAAATTTGGTCTGACTCTTAGTACATACTATTGAGTGTACGGAACCCTTTTTTTCATGCTACAATAATTTGTTTTAGCCAATTTAGGCGTGTAAAACAGAAAGGTTATGATGATGGTTGAAATTGAAATATATCATTATTATATAATACTAAGATACCTTATCTGAAAGACATGACATATAAATTAACTCCTAAATTAGTTTCTAAAACTGCTAAGGTAAGTTCCAACGTCTGCAATTTCAATCTTATGACAAAGTTTGAATCTCTGTGTAAACGCAATAGAAACTTCCCTGTATTGAAACCGGAATCCAATTGGTAATTCTGTACCACAATTGTTAGTTACACTACGTCCCATTGCAGTTTCACTGAAATGGTCATATTTTCAGGAAAAACTAAGTGAGTGGATTATCTCTAAATTCTATTTTTTAGATTGTTAAGGTAATATTATACATAGAAAAGATGAAGAATTAATTTTTATCATAATTTACTTTCTTTTAAAAAAAAAACTTCTTTAGGCGCGTTGAGCGATTTTTGGGAATGGAAAATCTTATTAAATGACGACCATGGAATTCATGTACTGGCTTCCACGTATGCCTTGGTCGAACATTTTTGGCTGCGCTTTTGGACCAAGATTTTTTTACCTACTATCGTTTTCGCCGCTACATTATACACTTATAAATTAAAAACCAGTTTTAAGTTTTCACTTCTGTTGGCTGTTCCCATGACTGCCTATGCCTATTTTTTTATTTACATAAGGGGGAAGAAGCCGTCCCTCACCCATCTTGTCACCAGACTCACTTCCGTCTCGTGACAGTCGCTTTTTGTATATAGACTCATTAAAAACCGTCATATTCATTTTTCAAATAGCATTAAGTTGCGATACTTCGGTATTATTCCTATTTCAATCTTTGTTCCTTTAACTAAGCATTTCCTCTAATCGTCCTTTCGCAATGTAGTGCGCAGTCTACGAAGCATATCCTAGCTCAATGGCTTTACAATAGAGATGGAACTATAATTTTGTTGTTTAGCTGAGTAGGTTTTGAAATTCAGTAAGAAATATAATTATCAAGACGGACCACGGTTTGATCCCGGCAATGAACCAATGAGTTTTTTATAATTAAAAACTTATGTACATAATCCGACAAACTACACTTAGAGGCTTTTCCATCTAAATATACCTCAACAATGCCTCAACAGAACTGGCCACTCACAAATACCATCGACTAAAAGAAGAAGACCCTGAGACCGGCAACACGGTTTCGAGAGCTGTAAAGGCAACCCGCGAAGAAAAAAATTTTTTTTATGTAGAGTTATCAACTGAACAGTGAAATACTAGATATTCTGAAAAGCAAAAAATAATTAAATATTTCTTTTCGCCGTTGAATTTGAACACGGTTGGTGCTACGAGTAGGGTTGGTGCCAAATTAGAAACTACCTAGCTCTAAATTTCACTAATCTAGACAATTACCTAATTACAAATATAAGAATCTTTTTTTAATTTTATAGCCTAATTTGGCACCAACTGACTTCAAACTCAACGAAGAATAGAAATATTTAATTATTTCTTGCTTTTCAGTGAACAATGTTAAAAGTCGGTAAGTAATAGTAAGTAAATGCAAACTATATAGTTTAAAAAATGTAAAAAAAATATCATACATTCTGTGCGGAACGTTTGATACGCGAACCTGACACGCACTTGACCAGTTTTGTTCTATAAATAAATATATAATAACCGTTAAGAATTTCACATTTCCAAAAATAGTTTTACTTAAAACTTCGAGCATTCTTTTTCTCTTTGTGACCTAATATATGACAAATTCCTTTTCGTTTCGCAACACCGGCGACGAATTTCCGCCCAGATATGCATTACGTGCATTTCAATGAATAACAGTCTTCATAAAATTCTTCGATTACTGTTATAAAAACAAAGTGTTATTTTAAGGGTCGATACTACCTGTCATTGCTTCGCATAAACATTATTTTGCTGGGATTCCACGACACGCCTTGGTGGATAGCACACGCTCCCGCGGAGACGTGTTGGGGAATCCAGTTTAATCCCGCCCGCGCTGCGATGGTTGTGATTAATCAGTGATTAATAAGACATATCGCGGTCGGCGGGATTATCATACATACCGATTTATTGGCTATAATCACCGTAAACGGCTATACTTCTTGACATTGGCGAAATCACCGATTAATATTGGTGGAACCGCCATATTGAAAAAAAGAAGAAGATTATTTTGCTGTATCGACAATACACACTATAATAGAGGATATAATAATGTCATATGGACCCGCGATTCCTTCCTTCTCGATAGAAAAAAAAATCCAAATTTACCTTTAAAATTCCAAATAAACCGCATCGTACTAAGGAGTGGTACACAACATCACACAATTTTGAATAACTAAACTTGCGTTTATATGGTTTGTATTGTTAATAATCTACAATAAAAGTTGGACCTGCTTTTTACGATTTTAAGACAATCCGCGCATTATTTGTCCTGCACCGAACGGCTGAGACGAAGGAACTAAAATTAACTTTATATAATTAACAACTAAGTCCAAACTCGTTTGCGCGACTTTTTTGACAACTAATCGACTTTTAATAGAGAAAATGTAGAAATGAAACAAACTTCAGTAAAAAACGCCAGTTCCTATCGTATACATTTCTTCCATTTTTAAATTTCTTTATGTAACTTGCTGATTGCCCGCTACTTCGTGCTCGTTGTATTAGGAATACAATTCACCCCCTTGGGTAGGTAGCGTGATGTTAAATAGCCTTCCCCAAGAATTGGACTAACAAATGCAAAAATATTTTTTTAAATTGGTCCTGTTTTTTTATATATTTGATTTATTCTGTTTGAAATTTGAGTGACATTTGATACAAGATCCAGGAAAGCCAGGACTGGTCAGAAGCTATTATTGGCTGATATTCTGAAAAATTCCAACACTATTGCAATAATTTCAATTACAATAATTGCTGTTTTTAAGCAATGCAATCCTTATCCAATAGTGCCTGATTTGGTTATTCTGAAAGAGCTATTGCCTTGTTGTCGCAAAATCCCAAGCGCCAACTTCACGCCATTGCATTATTTTGTTTATAATTATATTAATGGCTTGGATGCTAGTCTTTTTAGCCAACTCTTTAGTTTATTATGCTGTGAAAGGGACAAGTTTTTATACCTGAGTAAACAAAAAGCCACAGGTACGACGTAACAAAGAGGAATTGATACTAGCTTTTGCCTGCGGTGTCACCAGCATGGAAATAGAACAAAATAAAAGAAGTAATCCCTTGTCCTCTTTTCTGAGATAAAAATGCGTATGTTTTAATCCAGGACATAAATTATTTATCCTCCAATTTTCATCAAAATCCATTGTTTTTTTTAAATTAGTTATTTTCTATAAGTATTAATTTTTATGCGAATATGTATTAATATATTTTTGTGTGAAAAAATGTTAGTACCTATTTTATATATTATTCTTCTTATAATTAATTTTAAATATTTGAATATGTGTATTTAGCTTAATTCTTCTCTAAAGTATTTATATTAAAACTAAGCTGCATATTATTGGGCCATATTAAATATAAAATCTTAAAGTTTATACAAAATTGCAATGAATGCAATGCACAAAACGCTGTTGTCAAAAATTCCAATAATTGAAATAAAATTCCAATTGATAATTCCAATAGAGTCCCACTGAGAATAACAATCTGTCAAAAATTACAACTGACGCCATGTTGATTGCAATAATTCCAAACGTCAATCGATTGGAATTATTACAGAATAGCACAGATTGTTTTCCTATTTAAGTTTAAATTAAAATTTTAAAAAGGCATTCTATTGTCTCTGCCTACCCCTCTTAGGATAAAAACCGTGATGATAGATAAATAGATACTTATTTAAACACATAAGACACGACCAAAAATATTTAAAATAATAAGTAGATTGTATCAGGCCATCCGTTTTGGTTTGGTAAGCAAGAGCATGAACATTGAATAATTTTGCATACCGTAGCAGTCCTTGAAAAGTTTATCAACCGAAAGTTATTGAACTAGTAGAAAAAATAGGAATGCGACAAATTGTCCAATAGAAAAAATAATATAACCATTATTTAACATCCAAAAACGAAGAGAAACCAAAACGTAGTGGACCAAGTCGGGTCTCATCTTTATCTTTTTCGGTAAATCTCATGTCTGTTTCAGCAGAAACTTTTCAATTTTATGACTCGGTTAGAATAAGTTCATTACTTGTCACTTTGTTCATCATTAATCCTTACTTTGGTTGGAGTTAAAATTTTCAGCTATTCTTAGAATAATTTAAGTGATTAGGACTTTTAGATGAGATGTTCAGTATTAGCTATTTGATACTACAAAATCAGATAATCCAATTTAAATAATAATAAGATTTCTCACTATACATAGAGACATTTTCCTCTGAATTACTTTTCCCCGTTACATATTTCCCAATGATACGACTTATAGGTATATAATCAACAACTGGTTTGTCCCACTAATATCATATATTTTTTGCTAGAATCCTGACATACCTCTTTCGCCTCTTTTATTTTCAACATACCTTTCTTACATGCTCGGTACTTGTTAACATTACCTTCGATCAATACATTATTAAATTTTCAATCAAAGTACACACAGGTCGTCTTCTGCCAGCATTTTCTTTCACTTCTGCCATATAAACCTTTTTAGTCAATCTTTCAACGTGTGGACACTACAACTACTTTTCATTTTAGTCACAATACCATGTTTTACGCCGCATTCTTCTCTAATGACATCGTTCTTGATACGGTTACTTTTTACAGACCGCATTTCCATTTCTTTAATCTTACTTTTATGCTTCTTGTTCCATACCGTTTTGCTTCCATACGTTCCTGATGCAAACAGCATTATTAATTAATTAAAGTTTTAGTTGTAAGTTGCCCACCCAGTACAACCCACATTACCAACTAATATAAATATTTTAAATGTGATAACAATTTATAATTTTGAATTGTGCCTGATTAGAGCTTGCAAGCTCACGATGCACAGTGCACCTACCGCTGTTATCGCATACTGCTCTATAATAATAAATAATACTATTTGCGGTTGCGACAAATCGCTGTTTAAACTCTTTCGAACTGTTTACTGCCATCATAAAAGTGGTAGATTTAGTGCGAGTTTAACGCGATCTATTCCCGGCATCGTGTGGAACATGTGGTTACAAAATACTGGCAGTTTACTCGCTGTTTAACTCGACTGCTTGTTTTGATTCTGTGCCGGGTTTAGACAGCGTTTAATTGATATTGATTGATCATTGTTAAATTAATGTTTCGAAATTTAGTGTGGAGATTTGCCGTTTGGCGTTTTTAAACATCGATGTATTTAAACTTTATATAGGACAGAGAATATTAGATTCCACGTCATATTGCGGTTCTTGGCGGATGTGTCAGGGCAGTATTATATGGATTTTTTATATCGTAGTATATTTTTAAGGGATGACCGATCAATCGGCAACATAACTTTTATAACTTGTATATCCTCTACATTGATAAAATAATTCAAATGTCTCTAGTAAATCTATACTACTAATAAAGCTGAAGAGTTTGTTTGTTTGAACGCGTTAATCTCTAGAACTACCAGTCGGATTTGAAAAAATATTTTTGCATTTGATAGCCCAATTCTTGAGGAAGGTTATATAACATCACGCTACGACCTAAAGGAGCAGAGCAGTAACCATTAACGCGGGTGCAACCGCAAGGCACAGCTAGTAAAATATAAAGCTCATACGAACGACTTTTTTTTAATGTATTAACTCTGCCAGTTGTAAACTGATTTTGATGATTTTGTTCGACAGATAATTCTTCCGGATTGGTCCAATTTTATTCTCATAAAAATTGGTTCACTAGTTTTTCAGTAATTTTGAAAAAAAAAACACTTTATAACTAAATGTTTCTTAATATCTCGATGAAATTTGTACCGGTTTTGACGACTTATTTTTTTAAGGAAATAATAATTTCTTAACATTATCTCACATACTTATGAGAACCGATTTGTTCAGGAGTTTTTCAGAAATTCAGTAATTGATAGACATATTTGGATCGTTTGTTTCGATTCTATCATTAGAAACCTAAGTCGCCAATATTGATTCTTATGCCGCAGAGTTATGGATATAAGCCAATGCTGTTTTTTTTATACGATATATTAATAATGAATACAATTTGCGTCCAGTGTCAAACATTAAAAAAATCATCTTTAGTTCTTGATCAAGTCATAGATTGCATATATCGTCACGAAACCATCACCACCCTTTAACAATAAAGCAATCTTTCAACTAAGTAACCCAGTAAACGTTGCCAAGAATGTGTTAACAGCATCTTCACTGAAACCATCCGGAAATGTTATGAATATTCCATCAAAGCTATTTCTGATACTATAAACTTTGTAATTGGTAACCTTAAAATACCTCAAAAGAGCTTGCCACTTGTTAGGGACACTGGGTGCTTTAAAGGAGGACAAAATGATTTAGTGATCGTTGATAATTATGTCACCTTAACAAGTTAGCGCTAATTTAGCCCTCCTTTGTAATAGTTAGTTTAGTAGTAGAGCTTCTGTTATGTTGAAGTATTCGAGCATAATAATTATTGTAGCTTCAAAAAAATATAATTGGCTATGGCTAAGGAAGGATGAAGTTTTCCCGCTAGGTACCCTGGGGGCGGTAACACGGGCTTCAAGATGGTTTTTTTATGTTCATTGTAGTTTTTTCACGTTTCGCTTGAAGGACTCAAGGTTATGTGAGGTTGTTGATGCGTCGCATTCGCATCTTGAACTTTTTAAAAGCTAAGTAAGTAGTAGGTAAATATTTTTATACATATAAAATAAATGAAGGTAGGTATTTTATTAGATACTAGCTGTCCGCCCCGGACTACTACAAACATTTAAAAAAATTGCCAAATCTCAAGTGACGCGCTTGTCAACGAACAGCATTAGGTTATGTTTTATTTATCGAAAAAAACTTTGACAAAACCAAAAAAGCAAAACATTCATAAAAACCATCGGCTAAAAGAATAATAATAAAATCAAAGTCATATTAGGTTTTCCTGGAATCTAGCAAAATCTATACAAATAAACAAGTGTAATACTGTAATACCTAAGTAGATATTATGCCATTAACACGATACTGATGCAAGTGGATCGATTCAATTCGATTCGGTCTCGCATTCCGATTATTTCCGATGTACTGAGAGACTATGACGCCGTGGAGCAATTCCAATACATGGGCACAGACATCGTAACAGGGGCGACAGCCACTGAAGCAAGACGGAAATCAGGCGTCATATTGATATCGCAAAAACTGCGATGAGCCAGCTGAATAAAATTTGGAAAGACATAAACACCTCAAAGCGCACTCGTCTTTTCCATCTTCCTTTATGACTCGGAAGCGTGGACCCTTAAACCTGGTGACTAACAGGAATGCGATTGCACGTCGCACATATGTGTCCATACTGTCAGAGCTGAACATCAGGTCTAAGCCACGACTCTCCCACTGTGCCCATGAGACGAGTTCTGCAGTATTTCGGATATATTACACAAAGAGAGGGCAACAACTTGGAAAAGCTTGCGGTGATGGGCAGGGTGGAGAGAGCTCCACGAAGCTCCAAACGACGGTCCGATCAAGTGTCCGAAAACCTGGACCCACCTATTACCACAGCCCTTCAACAGGCAGAGGATCGCAGCCGATGGAGGAAGATAATTGACGAGAAGCTGATAAGTCGGAGTCACGATCCTTAGGGGGATCCACGTGGGGCTGACTGTGGTAGGTCTGCATAAACGACAGATTTTTTGTCTGCTTGTCTGTCCCAAGACTTGTCTAGAATAGACTCCGAAACGGCTGGTTCATGAAACTTTCAAAGATCATAGTAGGTATTAAGATTTAGAATATACTTGTTGTTTCATGTGTTTAGTTTCGGCTTCGGCCAAAATGGGCCGAGACGTTTTGGACGAAGCCGAAGTTTTAGCAAGCATATTATTTGTAAATGTCATTATTTTTGAGAAGTTGCAAGGTAATTTTAATAATCTCTATAAGTATTTTATTTACAGTCAACATAAAGCTTTAATTTAAAAGTTTTTTAAATCATTATATTATTCACTTTTAGCCCATCTTGAACTGAATTTCTTAGGGTTTTTAGGCCTTGGCTTCGGCCGAAGGTTGTAGCGATAGCCGATTAATCGACTTCGGCTTCGGCCAAAAATCGACCCTTAGTCGGACACTAGTTATCTTAAAGGGTTCTGTAGATAAATAGAAAATGTATTGCTCATATAAATGTTATGGGTGAGTTATTAGCAAAAATATCAATATCAACTCTGTTAGATACAAAATTCATTCAGCCGTTACGGACCTTGAGTTTTTTGGACAATTAGTCTTAGACAGACAGACAACAATTCTAAAAACATTTATTTATGCTTATTTAAACTAATTAAAATTTTGGATAGGCAGTTACATATTGAAATTACAAAAAGTCACCTCGATTTAATTTATTTGTTTGATATTTTTTATTTGTATCATAACTATCTGTATTTGGTCTGGGGTTCACGTTAGCAACACTGTTACAGACGTTACAAAAAAAAAGTTGTGGACAAATTCAAAATTCATGGGACATAATTGTTTTATTCTGCGTCGGTGCCCGAGTGGTTAAGGCGACGGGTTCGATCCCGGATTACGGCCATGTATCAATGGGTTTTCTAATTAAAAACTTACGACACTTAAAGGCTTTTGCATCAAAATATACCTCAACAGAACTTGCCACTCGTTAGGTATAGCCTCAAAAATACCATCGGCTAAACGAGGGAGACTTGGTCTACCGCTGGGTGAAGAATTAAATATTTTTTTAATTATTTTAGTGCAAAATAGTTTTCATCTCTTTTGAACAGGCTTTTCAATTATTTATTTATCTCTCAGGTGTCGCTAGCAGTACACACCTAAAATTTGTTTAAAATATAAAATGGAGTTTCATGTCAAGAAAATGCTTGTGTAATACTAAAAAACTCTTTAGCTATAATAGAAAGAAATAAATGAAGTCGCTGACAAGCGTTTTCTTTTTACTTTTTAAGGACACTCAACAACAATGCCGACAATAAAAATAAATTTACTGACTCGTAAAAGAGGGACCGATCAAAAGATCCAGACGAGGTGGGTCGACATAATGTCATACAAAAAGAATAAAAAGCTTATCCCATGGATAACAACATCGTTCATCATTTTTGAACAATATCTTTGACCAAAAATATTGATATAATTTTCTACTGGGTCAATCTCATATAATTTTGCTCGAGAAGTCTTATAGATAGATATTTAAAGCATTTTCTAAACAGACAGATAGACAAATAAATTTCCGGGATAAAAATGTGCTCTGTCACCCTCCGGCCTTCAAATCTCTTCAATCTCTGTGCCAAAAACCACGTCGATCCGTTTGCTCTTTATTGACGCGAAAGAAGAACAATCATTTATAATATATTAGCTGCGCCTTGCTGTTGCACCCGCGTTTATGGCAACTGCTCAGCTCCTTTGGGTGATGTTAATAACTTTCCTCAAGAATTTGGCTATCAAATGCAAAAATAATTTTTCATATCCGATTAGTAGTTCCAGAGATTAGCGTGTTCAAACAAACAAACTCTTCAGCTTTATTATTAGTAGGTATACACTTACACTCTTATTAATAAACTCGAATTAGCGACGTATTAACTAAACTGTATTTCGTCTCCGTCTAACAAATCTATAATGATAGACGGAGACGAAATACAGTTTAGTTAGTACGTCGCTAATTCGAGTTTATTAATAAGAGTGTAACAGATTATTATAGTCTTTGATAAAATAAAAAATATAGATGCGTTTCATCAAAAAATTCGGTTCGTCGCAGCTAGACCACACTAATTTAGTTTTTGTTTTTGCGAAACACATAAGATTATGGCATATTAATTAATATTAAACGTCTATAAATTTATGATTTCACTCAGTGGTGTACGTGTGCAACAACAGTGTTGATGAATGCGACTGACAATCTATGAGACCGTGGACTCGTAAATTAGTGTGACACTAAAAGTGATGGTCATTGGAGTGGTGGTAATTTCATTTGTAGTATTGGGTATATTAGCTTGGGACTAAACCAATGTGTTTGTATATAATATATCAGAAATGTTTATTCATAGAGATCGTTTCATGAAGAACAAAATATGCAAAATTGATATACGTACTTATTAAACAAAATTACCTCAATGTGAAGCAAATATATGTATGAAATCAGCTTACCTGTAAACAAACAAATTCATATTAATTTCTTGTGAATCAAATGAAAATAAGTTTGAGGAAAATATCTTAAAAATATAATAATTGTGGGAAATAGGAACATATGTTGTCTAACTGTTCACGCCGAAAATATTTTATTAAGGCAAGATCCGTTGAGGTATTTTGAACTGTCATATAATGTTTGTTACGGGTTGAACGGATTTAAAAGATTTAAATTCTGAAACTGCATAGCGTTTAAAGTAGTTTTTCATAATGTCGAGATGAAGTAAACTTCAGATTGTGAGTATAAATAGCAAAAAGCACCTGATAACTAAAAGTTTCATCAAAACTCCTTTGGTTTTTTAATTAAAAACTTATGTACATAATCCGACAAACAACACTTAGAGGCTTTTCCATCTAAATCTCTCAACAAAATTGACCGCTTGTTAGGTTTAGCCTCACAAATACCATCGGCTAAACGAGGGAGACTTGGTCTTCCGCTGGGTACCCTGGAAACGTATCACGGTTTCGGGAGCTGTAAGGCAACCGGTGAAGAAAAAAAAACTATTTCAGCAGTTTCAGTGTGTGTTTTAGAAAAATATCCAAACAGACACAAAATCTAAGATCTTTTTTACTTGTATAAATTTATATTTTGTTTTCTATAAAGATATAATCGAAATACATTTTGTACATACAAAATACTTATTATGTAGGTATTATGGAAATGTATGAACATTTGTAGGTCACTGACTCACACGATGAATATGGTAATACCGTCACACTGCGCAGCCTTTGGACAGGTGTAAATAAAGCTTTTATCAAAATTCAGAGCGATACAATGCTGCTTTTAGACAATATTTAGACTTGTCAATATTAATTCGAGCAGCATTGGATATGCAATCGCATACGTAATATGTATGGATTGAATGACTTGTTTATTGTAGGTGGCAGATCCGTATTCAGAAACCGTCTGAATTTTTATTAGGTTCATTTTGTTTTTGGTTTTCCGGGAACAAGTGGAGTGCGTCACTAGTCAGCTTTGATTTCATAAAGGAAACTTTACGTTTGTGTGTTATTGGAACCAAGTTTCCAAGTATTTTTACAAAATCACAACTTATGATATCTTTCATTAAGTTCGGAGAACTACATATATTTAATATATTATTATTTCATTATTTTCACAAAAATAATTTATTTTACCGAAATATTGTTCTCAATTTCAAATTATCTTTCTCTGTGAGTGACTCTTTGTATCCTTTATATACGCAACCGGGAACAGGTGGGTCAGTGATTTCCACTTGTGCTTAAGTAAGCATGAATTTAACCAGTCCCTCTTTCTACAAAGAAGGTCTTGAACATAAAAAGATCTCAAAGACTGTATTTTTATTTTATTTTTCGTCCACCGGGCCATGTTATATGGACCACTGGACCACGGTGTGTCATCTCCCATTTCGTTGTATTGTAAAGTTTATAAAAACAGCAACTGAGGGGGCGGGTATCCAAGACTAGGATTTCCTCATGTAAAAAAAAGGTAGGTTATAAATACATAAATATAGATCGAGCAAAAACTTTATTTTATTTTTATTATTTATTGTTAGGTTATAATAGGTATATATTGCCATAGTAATACACACTCTGTGAAAATTTCAAGCGTCTACCAATTACGGTTCAAAAGAAACAGCCCTGTGACAGACGGACGGACGGACAGACGGACAGCGGAGCCTTATGGGTTTCCGTTTGCATCCTTTGAGTACGGAACCCTAACAAAATCCCCCGCCACATCTAAAGCAAAAACTACTGAACGGATTTTGTTGCGGTTTTCACTATTAAATTCACTGACGGTGGTTGATTCACCGGCAATGACCTATCATATTTAGTAGCTGAGCATTAACAGTATAAGTGAATGAAGTCGAAAAAAAAATTGTGTATGCTGTATTATCCGTATATAAGAAAATGATGTAGGAAAGAATTGTGTAGAATAAAATGATGTACAATAAATCTTCAGGTTAAAGTTGATTTGTTCATCAACTTGTCAATTGTACTCGGAAAGTGCCACTACGACCAAACTGCATTAAAAGTAAACGGACTATTTTTAAATGTAATTAAAATAAATCTGATAAATGGGAAACAAGACAAGATGAGACATATGATGATCTCTAAGTTTCAATTTGAACTATTATAGATATATAAATGCGCCGATCCTAAGAAAAATTTATTGACGAAAAGGTTCACTGTGCTGGGCATATCTTGGGGGAAGAGGCGAAGGATGAGACTTTTATCCAATAATTTGCCAACTTTAAAAAAAAGTGTACCGACTTCAAAAATTATGCACTGAAAAGTGCGCTTTCCGAAAGCAAATGCGCAAGTCACTATAAAAAAAATACCCAAATCGCTTCAAGTGTGCCTATAAAATTTGAAGAGTTCTCGATTTATCCAGGATCCCGTCATCAGATCTTGACCTGATGACCATGGGACCACCTGGAAAGTATACCCTTATAAAAAAATCCAAATCGGTCCAGACGTCTTCAAGTAATCGGGGAACATACATAAGATTGCGACGAATTGAGAACCTTCTCCTCCTTTCTTTTTTGAAGTCGGTTAAAAACGTCCATAAAAGCATATACCTATCTATTATTAATAGATAAGAAGTAATAAGCGTATTTGTGTGGTTATTGAAATTTTTATTTAACCCGTTCGAAGTCACTAGGTCACTAGTTACGAGAAAGGTTAAAATGTCACAAAGTTAAGTTCCAGAATAATAGCAATCTCATAGGGAGAGATTTAGTTTTGGGGACACGTAGCTGATAGTCTAGACACGTTTTAAATAAAGGTCACCAACTGTATAATAAACATATTGATCGGAATAGCCTTTCTGAGAAATGATAAGGGAATATCTCAAAATGTTATCTCTATGGAAGTAAATTATGCCGCTCTATACCTACTTCTTCATAAAATGTTGTACTGATCATTGCACCAAGACATGCAGTTGCTAATACAGATCACTGATCAATCGCTATCCGT
This sequence comes from Nemapogon koenigi, assembly GCA_963924495.1. Taxonomy (NCBI): domain Eukaryota; kingdom Metazoa; phylum Arthropoda; class Insecta; order Lepidoptera; family Tineidae; genus Nemapogon; species Nemapogon koenigi. The sequence continues at coordinate 6,023,682 of OZ004644.1, read as the reverse complement.
GTTCAGAGACATTGGTAACAATGTGCACATCTAGCGAGTCACCCATATCATGCAGAATAGATGCCTATTTATTTCAAGAAATTTGGAGTTTAAAAGTAAACAATTTTTTGTCTATGTTTGAAATTTTGTGCTATGGATTTTATTAATAATTTCGTCAAGGGGTACGGTAGACTTGATTCAAACGCATACCAAATTTTTAAGAAAAAGATTGTTAGGAACATATATCAGCAAAATTTGTATAATCGCGTATTTTCAATAATTAATCCAAATGTATATTTTCAATGTGACAGTAACGTTTGTTTGAGCCATGAATTGCATTATATTTTTTGTATTATTAAAAAAAGTTCGTTTGTTTGAGCCATGAACTTTATAACTCAGGATAACTCCAAAGTCAGGTAGTTTTATATAATTAACCAATTCAAAACCTAAATAATACAGTAAAATTAAATTGCTATTTAAAAAAACATAGACCATATTACCATAGATTAGCATACCTACTACGAAAAGTGTTATTAATTAGTCACTTTGTTGTTTTGTTTTGTCAAAAAAAATTTAAAACGTAACACCCCTAAGATTTTGTAAGACGAGAGGCGGGCCACGCATCGTCTTTTAAAATCTTAGGAACACCCCGAGCGAAACCGGGTTTGTATCTAGTACCTAAATAAATAAATCCACAGACAATATCTCTCTCACTTTCTGGGATTGCGTACATCCAGAGTTCATTACAGTCAGACGGACAGACAACCATCATCAGACATCATCACCAACCTATTAAGATCCACTGCTGGATCATGGTCTCCCTCTAGCGCACCATTTTAGTGGTTCAGTCACCACGCTTGGCAGCGAGTAGGAATCGAACCCGGGACCTCCGGTTTCAAGTCCACCGTCCTACCAATTAGGCTATCGACAACCATAATACCTACATAATGTACACCAGAAATAGCCCAAATCCTAGCTACATATTGTCTAAATATTTCCACAAGAACTATTCATAATTCAGAATTAAATTTTGCTGAAATAATGTAAGACAACCCACAAACAAACACCCACACACATGTTCTCTAAATTAATATATATTTTTGTTGTTTATTGTGCTCACTGCTTAGATGAAACCAACAATTGAACTGATGTTTGTTGAAGTTAAAGGTTATCTTATCAGTAACTACAGAAGCGTCTGTTGTTGACAATCTAATTGAATATACATAACCATTATGAGTATAAATTTACTAACCTACCACTATAGTATTATATGCAAAACCTAATAACACAGGCAGGGTGAAGATCGTAATTTGGGTCCAAAGCAACAATGGCCAACATTAAATTTTTAAAAGCCCGTTTTTATTGTTTTAATAGCCAGCGTGGTACGGTCTCTTGTCGAGTACCAGAAAACATCAATAACTGGAAATCTAGCAGAATAGGCACTGCGCGCGATCACACGCGAGATGATACGCAGATACTTGCGCATTTCCACCGTGGAAGAGTTCATTGTTCGACTGGCGCAACATAATTATGTACTTACGCGCCGATAACATAGAGCACAAACGGCTTCGCGGTATAGCCCCCGCATACCAAAGGCCGACGGACGGACGGCTGCCGCTTGAGCTGCTGAACCCTGTAGTTGAGTCCCCAGTAGGGGGATTAACTGGTTTCCAATTACGCGGTTAACCTTAGGCCACCTTGATGCGCCACAAAGCAGTCACTGGGAGGGAGGTGTTTGCCTGCTGGCGCTAAGAGGTATTCCTCGGTGCCTCCCGGAAGGCACCGGATAAAAAGATAAGAGTAATACTTTTTAAATGTAGCATAGTAAAAGTCTCAGGTAAAACTAATCCGCATTAATCCTATAGTTTTCGAATTTTGGTAAAATGAAATGTTGTACGTTGTCCTGATTTGTCTATTTCCATGGGCATTAGATCCCTCAGCCACAAATTAAGTAAAACTACGGTAGTTATTTCTTCTGTGGTAAAACATAACTACGAGCAGCGAAAGAGTTAAAATTATTCTAACTTGAATTGGAATTTATTTTCGAATACAAAAAGTTGAAGATGTGTATGTAAGCCAAAAACAATTTGTATTGATATGAGGGCGGTGGGCAATGGAGCAGGTAAAATATTTGTTTTTGCAATACCCCAAAACCTGAGAGTAATTTGTGTTCACAAAAAACTATCTGGCACTGCCTTTGGTTCAGACAGGTAGAATTCACTTAAAACAATTTTACATGTTAAATGGTTATATATATTATATAAACCATATTATTTATAACAGCTTTGTATATTATTAACTCTAATGCACGTCTGTATGCATTCATTACAACCTGCAATATTGAAATGATAATAATATAAGGTATTGAAATGTTTTCTAACTAATTTTGACTTGGGAGTTGTGTAGGTATCCAATATCCATCATACATGTCACGTGACACATACCTGCAACCTCTTTGCATTGTTACATTGACACTTCCTTCACATAATATGCAACATGCAACACAATATTTATTGAGATTTTATTTGAAGTGGAAACTTTTTAAGCGATTTTTGGTAGGGGCAATTCTAATGGATTCGCGACATGCTCTCGTCGGCACAAATGGGTTGCCCAGCCCGAGTATGCTCGACCCGAGAATCTCCGGGTAGGAATTCGTGTACTGGCTTCCACGTATGCCTGGGTCTGACATTTTTAGCTGCGCATTTCTGGCAGGCAATTCTCGAATTTCTTGAATTGAAAATTTCTTTATAGCGCGCGCGCTTGATTATTTTTCAATTCATAGTTTTAAGTTTTCACTTCTGTCGCCTATGCCTCTTTTCTACTATACTATTAATTGAATGAATTTTTGCTCTTTTTTTATAGAGAAAGATTATAAGATAAAATTATATATGAATGCAGCTGCACATCGTATTGCAATAACCCCAATAAAAAGTATCAGAGGCAGGGGAATAATATCAGAGTCTCCATACAAAATAATATGTAGTTATTACGTGAATCGCGCGAAGTCTCGACCAATCTCGTCATTATGAATGTTTAGCAACGCCCGCGCGACCCGACTCAAAATGTTATCAGTTTACGTCGTACATTACCTACAAGAAGATAAGGACCACTTAGGGACATCCTGCCAGTTTAAATGACATTTTATACGCAAAAACTCGGAAAATGACTCACTGTAGAAACGCTTGTGAATCCCCTTGGAGTGACTTTATTTACATGTTTTAACGCGGTGTTTGTTTTCGGGGATTTAAGTGTCTATCTGTGATTTGAAAATTAATAAGTGTGGAATAATATTTAAGTATGTACTAGCAAAGACGGATAGGATAGGATGAACAGGTCAATCAATTTAAAAAATGCGCAGCCAAAATGCTCGGAGATTCTCGTGTCGAGCATACTCGAGCCGGGCAATCCATGGTCGACATTTGTGCCGAAAGCATGTCGCGAATCCATAAGATTTCCCCCTACCAAAAATCGCTTTGACTTCAACTTCAAACTACAAACAAACAAACACATTTTCGCATGGATAAGTTAGGAATTCTTTCATCGTACCTAATGCCAATTTCACGTTCGGTATTATACCTAATGGAAAATATTTCTTTATCGATATGCTATAGGCAAATGTCGATTTGGGAGCGCATCACGATTTGCAAACCGCTATATTGTGCACAGTTGCAGACCAATATTGGTCAAATCTATCATTCTTTCATGGTATAACAGCTTATTGAATTTGAATAAATAAAATATACAGTTTATTTCTCTCACGTTTCATTAATCACACAATATTATAAAACAAAGTCCCCGCCGCGCCTGTTTGTCTAAACGGATTTTGTTGCGGTTTACACTATTAGATAGGCTAATTCACCGGCAAGGTTTACGACTATTATACATGGACCTACCATGTCTAAGAGCTAAACATTAACACTCTTATTAATAAACTCGAAGTAGCGACGTAGTAACTAAACTGTGTTTCGTCTCCGTCTATCATAATGAATGGGTCTCCTACATTATCTCTAAAATGTTTTTATATAATTTTAGAATATATAATGTACATAAGATATAAAATTACATTCTATAATTATTCATTTGCTATTTTTTTTTTAAACCTAAAATCGATTTCTCTAATTTTTAAAATCACTATTATTAAAATATATAAAATTAAATTCTATAATTATTTATTTGCTATAATTTTTCTTTTGTCTAAAATCGACATCCGTAATTTTCAAAATGACTATTATCAAAATATATAAAATTACATTCAATAATTATTTATTTGCTATAATTTTTCTTTTGTCTAAAATCGACATCCGTAATTTTCAAAATCACTATTATCAAAATAATAAAATGATCGAATTTATAATTTGCTATAATTTTCGTTTTATCTAAAATTGTGTTCCGGCGGTCTGCTCTGCAGCAGTAGAGAGCGCGAGACCCAGGGAACTGACTATCAAGATAGGGTAGGTAGGTAGACTGGGAAACTGGGAGACTATTGAAACTGCACGATGTAACTTCAATCTAGCCCGGGCGGCCACTGGACGGCTGAGCTCTTCTTGGTTGCTGAGAGGTCCTCTTGTCGCGAGATCTTGACGCAGACTGACGATCGCTCCGTTTGCTCGCCATTATATAGCGGGCAGCGCACGGAACGTCGCCGCGACAACAAGAACCTCCCACGCGGTCAACGTCAACCAATCAGAGCACAGTTCGCTCAGTGAAACACAACGGGTATAGAATCGTTTATTATTATTTTAAACAAACATACATGAGTTTACCACCATTTCGGAAATTATATCTGTGGAGAAGAAATGGCAAGAAACTCCACAGATTTAAATACAAACAAGTCTTATAAATATTATATTAAATACAGGGTTATAAACACATAAGTCTCGTTGAGCTGTACACGATAATCCAAATATAAATAATGTAAACATATGTATGTAACATCATTAGGCTTTACATATTAATCCGAACATGAGTAATATATATGCATCAATCATTACTATATCTCTTTGACGCTTTTACCCTTCTATTAGGTGAACCCGAGGTTGTAAGGCTCGGTTCGAGTGATCTCAAACTATTTCACGACGAAAGACTCACATCAACAAATATGAGCGTGTCCTCTAAACTCCGAATATGAGTTTGGGAGGCTCCCTTGTGGAACTCTCCTGCCAAGAGGACGTGGCTTCTATCAAACTCCGAATATGAGTTATATATATGCATCAATCATTACTATATCCCTTTGACGCTTTTACCCTTCTATTAGGTGAAACCGAGGTTGTAAGGCTCGGTTCGAGTGATCTCAAACTATTTCACGACGAAAGACTCACATCAACAAATATGAGTGTGTCCTCTAAACTCCGAATATGAGTTTGGGAGGCTCCCTTGTGGAACTCTCCTGCCAAGAGGACGTGGCTTCTATCAAACTCCGAATATGAGTTTGGCAAACTCCGATTATGAGTTTGACTGCTCCCTTTGCACCTACATGTCTCGAGGACATGATTTCCATCAAACTCCGAATATGAGTTTGGAGGTTCCCCATTTGGAACCCTCATGCCAAAGGTCATGGTCTTCTTCAAACTCCGAATATGAGTTTGGCAAACTCCGAATATGAGTTTGTAAAGCTCCTTCGGGCGGGGCGTTCCCGAAGGAGGCGAACAAGTCAAGTCAGTCGTTCCCTGGTGGAACCTTCACGCCACAAGGACATGGTAACCATCAAACTCCGATTATGAGTTTGGAGAGCTCCTCCGGGTGGTGCGTTCCCGAAGGAGGCGAACACGTCGATAGTCAAGTAGTCATAAGTTTATCCTTGGGAGTTGATCAGGCCCTCAAGAATAGTCAAGTAGTGTTAAATACTATTTCACATCAATATACATTATTTTAGGGACATAGTCCCTAACGATAGCATGGTCGAACGAACCCTTCGACCGCCTCGTGGTAAGCGAGGCAAGTTTACACATGTGTAATTCCGATTAATAACATTAGGTACAAATGGCAAGTTAGTTGCCGTTCCAATCTGTAAACAAGTTATACAGTACAATATTCCGAATCAATTTTCGTCTGAAGCTATACCTTTTCAGAGGAAATACGAATCTATGCCAGTCGCTGCAACAATCTCTCCGTCTTAGACAGACAACGGGTATTGGTCAGCGGATGCCTTTCGAGCCTACGGGTTGACATAGCTCGCGGTGCGAGCTTGCCTTGGGGGTCTACCCCCGCCCTCGCGCAACGCAGTGCACTCGCTCACTTAGGCCTATGTCTAAACTCTATATTGATAGTCTATGTTTCACTATTTTAAGCACTGGCACTATGAGACATTAATTCACTGATTCATTTTCGAATTCTATTTCACTTTCACGGTCACTGATCACTTCGTCGCGAACAAATTGTTTTCTATAATTTTCAAGATATCTAAATTATCAAAAGTTACACCATTTAATTATCTAATGATTAATTTGCTATATTTTTTGTCCAGTTTATTTGCGAAATATTTATTAATATATATAAAATCTTCCTTTCTTAATATATATAGTATATATATAGGTATCATATCCGTTATCAACAAGTGATGGTTGTTTAAGTAGTAATGAGTTTCTGGCGCTTCGCCGTCCGCTGCCGCGGAACGCTCGCTTCGCTCGCTCGGCTCGCGCTCTGTTTTAGCTTTATTCAAACCACGCTCGTCGCTTCGCTCCTCGCTAACCTATTTTTTTATTTACAAATTAGGGGAATAGGAATGGAAAATTACTGCAAAAGGTTATGATTAACAAAATCGACTGTAAATTTTAATAATAGTACTTATTTAAATTGATTTCATTATAGAAAATTATTTTTTATGATTATATATTTGTAAATGTAAATAGAATGAAGTTATACGTTTAAAAATATAGTGAGTAGGTACATCCATTAGAGCAAATGATATTATAGATTAATAAATTTATAGAAAATGAATTTATATATTTAGAAAATTATAATAACTGCAATTATAGAAAAGTAGCCATTAGTGCAATTAAAATTAGAGATTATAAAAATTATAAGACTTGAGATTATATATTTTCAAAATTACAGTAACAGCAATTATAGAAAAGTAGCCATTAGTGCAATTGAAAATAGACATTATAAAAATTATAGGACTTGAAATTATAGATTTTGAAAATTATGGCAACTGCAATTATAGAAAACAATACGTTATAGAATTTAATATTATAGATTTAAAAAATTATATTAAACACATTTATAGATTTTTAAAATTACAGGATCTAAATTTATAGAAAATGAATATTTATAGCAACTACAATTATAGCTTCTGAAATTTTTTTTTTTTTTTGGAGCATTTGAGAGGATACCATAATGAATTGCAGATTTGTTAGACGGAGACGAAATACAGTTTAGTTACTACGTCGCTACTTCGAGTTTATTAATAAGAGTGTAACAGTATAAGTGATTCAAGTCAGGGAAAAACTGTCTAATCCGTAAGAGATATATAACAAAATGATGTAGGAAAGAATTATGTATAGTAGAATTATCAACAAAAAAGTCTGCGGTAGCATATGTCTATCTCTAATAGATAAGTAGTTATAAGCGAATTTAAGTAGGTATGCAAATTGTACTTATTATAATGTGGCACTAATATATTAAGACCAGGTGAGAGCTGGTGGCTAAATTAGGAGAAAAGCCTGTATTTCAGCTCATCAGTCCGGAGTCAGGAGTCATTCATATTTGCTATATAACCTAATCATCAGAATATTCAGAATCACCATACATCACGAGAACTCATAAATAAGTTGTGTCTAGTCGACAGTATTTATTTACACAAGACAAAGAAAATACAATTAAATATTTCAAACAATGATAAAATATTTTTTGTACCGTCCCAAAACAACACTTACCAGACAAGTTTGTGGAGTAAATAAACACTGCGATTTAGATGGTACAGCCGTACAGCCAAGTATTTCTTTCCAAGGACCTCGTTTGAGACTCACAAGGCTCTACGAAGGCTTTTCAAAGGCTAGTACGTCCTTATACGAGAACACTCGACATCACTTCGTTACTGTGCTGTAGAAACATGTCAACGGAATATAGACGGGTTTTATTATAATTTGCCTAGATGTGAACGCTGAAAACCTACTTAGTATTCAGTTTAATCTGAGAATATTAATTACTAGCTTTTGCCCGCGACTTCGTTCCCGTAGAATTAGGAATAATGACGTATTTATGTATATACGCAGAGATATACCTACATTTTATCTTTTATATACCCCCGTAAATTCCCCGTGAGTCAGAAGTTCAAAAAAGTATAAATTCGGTACCTACCTAATTAATATTATCTTCCCAGTCTCGTAAAAATATTTCCCCATGCCCAATTTAACATAAAAAATCATTTCGTGTTTTATTATTTGTTTTGAAGAATATTTGTACTAAGTTTCAAGTTCATACACGAAGGTAATACGATTTCCCTATACAAAGTTCTACACCCCGTTGCACCCCCTCCTTAAGAGTTGTTTTTAAAAATCCAAAAATATGTATTATATTATTTGTTTTGAAGAATATTTTAACCAAGTTTCAAGTTGATTCACGCAGGATATAAGATTTTACATACAAACGTTAGGGGTTGAATATCGAAATGTCCTTCCTTATTCCTTGTCTACACAATAAAGGGAACCTCTGTGCAAAATTTCATCTTCCTATGTCCAAGGTTTTGGGCTGGGCGTTGATGAGTCAGTGAATAGGAACTTCTCTTTATATATATATATACTTAGAGCGCATTTAACACACACACACACCATCACGACCTTAGTAATTTTTAGCCAGGTACCCATCTATACTAATAATAAAGCTTAATTTGCTTTGAACGCGCTAATCTCTGGAACCACTAGTCGGATTTGAAAAAATATTTTTGCATTTGATAGCCCTGATTTGATTCTTAAGGAAGGCTATATAACATCACACTGCGATCCAAAGGGGCGGAGCAGTAACTATTAATAGGTGCAACCCGCATCCGGAACGATGTCATTAGAGAAAAAGATGATGTTGTGACTAAAATGAAGAATATTAGTTTACGCTGGTTTGAACACGTTGAAAGAATGAAAGTTTGACTAAAAAGTTTATATGGCTAAACTGAAAGGAAATGCTGGCAGAGGACGACCTAGGTGTACGTTTATTGAACATATAAAATATGTATTGATCGGTGGAAATATTAAAAGTACACACAATCGCCGAGCATGTAGGTATGAAAGGTATGATGAACATAAAAGAAGCGAAAGAGGTATGTCAGGATCGTAACAAATGGTATTCGATTGTCTCTGCCTACCCCTCTTGGGATGAAAGGCGTGATGACAGATAGATAGATAGATAGATAGCAACCGCACTCGCAAGGTACATCTTGTATTAAATAAAACAGAAGTCTGCCTGCTTTGTGTGTCCTCAAAAGCATGAGAAGTCGATTAAACCACAAGTATTTTTAGTGCTTAGCATTTTTGGCACGACCCCCTTGTTTAAGTAGGTATTAATATACGTAATTAAATAACTTGGAATAAATGCGGATGTTTTTTTAGCATACCTACCAAAAAAAAATCTGCGAGCGAATCCGGAGGCGGAAAGCTAGTTTGCAAGTTTAAATCATGTTTGAAATTTCTCTAAAACATTAAATGTGAATCACTCCGTGCAAAATTTTATGTAGCGTGTAAAGGGTAGCTACGCTTTTTTTCAAAAACAATCAAAAATGTTATGTACTTTTAAGTAGCATTAAATTAAACAATACCGTCTTACTCATATATTTCCATGCAAAAATCAAAGTAAGAATCGAGAATTTGTCATTATTAAAATTTTGTGTAATAACGGTTTTCTGCTCGAATATTTGTAGATATAGGTATAAATTGTAAGTAAATTGAACACAAGTGAAGCTGAAGTGAAAGGAAATGCTAGCAGAGGACGCCTTAGGTGTACTTTTATTGAACATATAAAAAATGTATTGATCGATGGAAATATTAAAAGTACACACAATCGCCGAGAATGCGTATGAAAGGTACGATGAATATAAAAGAAGCGAAAGAGGTATGTCAGAATCGTAACAAATGGCATTCGTTGTCTATGCCTACCCCTCTTGGGATGAAAGGCGTGATGATAGATAGATAGATGAACACAATTAATAGGCTAACAGAAACACCTGTACATCACGAAGCCACCAAATCTCAATAATGTCTCCGAGTTTGCAACACCCCAAACTAATTACTAAACTGTAGTAAACCAATAGGCACCTACCTGCTCAATAATTATACCCTTTAATTACCAGCAAACATCACTCTGTGTACCTAAATACATACTAACTTTCCGCCCACGGCTTTGCCCGTATGAAAAAATTCTAGAACCCGATTGCAGCGCCACCCACCGGGTCCAATTGTGAATCTAAACCATCCAGGGAATAAACATATCATATAAAAATGTCATCAAAATCGGTCCAGCCATTTAGGAGGAGTTCAGTGACACGTACAGAAGAATTATATAATTCAAAACTAGCTGTGCCTTGCGGTTAATATAGTTACTGCTCCGCCCCTTTGGGTCATAGTGTGATGTTATATAAGGCTACACTTTGTTCATTATCTTATGGTAACTATGACTGAAAAATTATAAATGGAAAAATATATTCAAAATATGATTAATATGAGTACAAAACGAATTTAACTAATTAGATATAGGCGTAATAAATCAATCAATATTGAAATAAAAATCTTTAGATTTGTGTTGTTTAAATACCTATCAGAAGTTCATTTTTGTTACCTGTCACGCATATCATCTTATGTTGAACAGAGTATAGCATCTGAGTTGATTTGACTATACAATGAATGATATAAAAATAAGCCAAAAGCAATAATTTTAAATCTGAGTATTATTTTTTAGAAATATTTAGAATAAGAACTATTAGGTCTTTTGTTTGTAAAGGTGGCCACACATTCGTCCAATCCCCGGCGCGTCGCCGTACCATCCACCGAAACCGACCACAGACTCGTCCAATTCTTGTAACGAAGGGTCCGCCTAGATCATCCGGCGGCCGGAATGGAAAATTTTCGGCCTACTTTATGATTGATTTTCCTGCTATCACGTGGGCCATTATATGTATTATTTCAGAAATAAGATAGACTTTATTAAATTAAATAGAATTAGTTTTCCTACTTACCTAATCATTATAAAATGTATCAATTATTTATATGGTCAACTTTCTCAGGTCTATGTCAATAAGAAAACAATTTGGAAGTGCAAGAGTTGACTTTATTTGGCAGAAAGGTGAAGCCTTTCTGCAAGTCTTGTGCAACGGGGAACTTTGAAAACCTCTATACGTGATCTAATCCAATCAAAATTTTATACCACGACGACCGCGTCACGTCGCATTGTTTCTGAGAAAATCTATGACACATGAACAGACACGCGTATGATCTTATATGGGTTCCATTTATTTCAATGAAATTACGGAATCCTAAGAATGCACGTCGGCATTTATTACTAAAATCAATTTGTTTAGAAATTATACGTGTGAAAAATTTTTATTAGAGCTGATACAGGCAGTTCATTGTTGGTCGAACAACGGAACCTCAATTTGGAGCCGTCAATATCCGAAATATTGGAATTTGACTCATCATGGTTTATGGTCCATTTTCTAGGAAACCACTGCTCCGATTTACAAGATTTATATGTGTGGCAAGACTGGCAAGATGAATTTCTAATTTGCCACAAACCGATTCCAAATACATCTTTGTACCTACCTACAGCTACCTACAGATATAGTCCGTGCCAAATAAGTTATTTATTTTAAATTACTTTGTTAGTATTTTCAGGGCTTCGAAAACCTGAATGTCATAAATTTAATGCGTATTTTCAACCGAATTTGCGACTTGAGTGCTCTTAATTATATTTACTACATGTACCATTTTCTCGTATTTGTCCTATATACAATTTCACATACTCTATGAAAACGCTATCTTCAACTTGCTATTTCTAATAGTTTTTGTATAATACTATATGTCCGTTTCGTGTATTTTCGTGAAATCGTTCTTTCTCACGTTTCTGGTACGTGAATCTTGGCTTATCTTATATTATCCTTGGTTATTTTATAGATTATTTTTGCAGTGTATCTCTCTAACAACTTTTTAAAGAGATATCGACAAAATTACGCTGCGCGGTTTACTGAGTTCATTGCGCTAACAAGCTTGCTCTTAATAGGATAAAACACTTATTATACAGATATTCCAATTAGTAGTAAACTTTAAATATTGTACTTATACTCTAAATGATCATTTAAATTGTCACAAATCCCTTTGTCACAACACATTTTAAAATTTAAAATTTAGACTCTAGGTTCATGGGGGCCGAGTGCCAAAAATTTTTATAAAGATATAACACCAAAAATTGTCGTCGCTACGGGTGACAAGAGGGCTGGCTGTTTCTTCGCCCAGAGAATTAGCATAGCTATACAGCGAGGAAATGCAGCCAGCGTTCTTGCCACCATGCCACGCGGACCAAATATTTTTGATTATTAATATTATTTTAGGTTTATATTGTTATGTGTAAAAAATTTTAATGTAATAAAACAAATACATGTGCCAATCCTTTTAATAATATAAGGCTTTTGTGACCTGCAACATATATCAAACGCGTGCAATATGGCTTATAGTATTTAGGCCATATGAAATTAACAAGAGTACTAAGTTATCCATCATGTAATCAGATTACGTACACAAACCAACTATCTCATTTTTATAAAATTATGTAAGAAACAAAATAACGTGACGTAAAGTTATTCCCGCAGTCCAATTATTGAAAACTACAAATTTTAGAAACTAAGCCCGTGGGGTTCAATCAAATGCCAAAAAGTTTATTAAAGATATATCCCCTCGACTGATCACATCTTCTGATGACAAGAAGGCTGGCTCCTTCCTCGCTCAACGAATCAGCATCGCGATTCCGCGGGGAAATGCAGCTAGTATTCTTGCCACTATTCCCCGCGGGCTTGATTTATTTAGTTATTTTTATAATGTTTAGATTAGATTTAAGGTATTTATATTGTTATGTGTATTAATTTAAAATTATTTGACAAATATGTTAGACAGGATCGTGAAGATTCCTAGTCTCTGCCTACCCTTATACTCAGGCGAGAACTTTATACAATAAATGATTGCGCAATATTTGAACTAGCACGTAGTAGATAGGTACATATAGTTTATTCTTGAGTCTTGTGACCCGTTAACCCTGTATTGATAAGATCCACTGTCTTTATTGCAAGACGAAACAAACACCAATAGAAAATAGAAAAGCTACAGACCGCCCCCGGACAAAAGTATTGGCTTATTTGTCTTCGTATACGAATGGAAAATTTCTTAACCCTAGCAATTTAAATAAAAAAATACTGTCAAGTGCGAGTAGGACTCGTGCCGTGAGAGGGTCCCATAATATGTTTTACATTTGCATCCGTAAAAAAAGTAAAAAAGAATGGATATCACAATATTGGTTTAAATAACAATTTGAATACCTACATATATATCATATATATACGCTTATAACTACTTATCTATTAGAGATAGATATATGGTACTGTAGACCTTTTGTAGATAATTTTATTCTACACAATTATTTCCTACATAATTTTGTTACATACAACATAAAAATTAGCTGGGCTCACTTTTTTCCTGACTTGATTCACTTATACTGTTAATGCTCAGCTCCTAACTATGATAGGTCCATATTTAAAACTCGTAAACCTTCCCGGTGAATCAAGCTATCTAATAGCAACAAAATCCGTTCAGTACTTTTGCGTGAAAAGGTTACAGACAGACAGACGTGGCGGGGGACTGATGATAGTTATAGTGATTTTGAAAATTTATTATGCAAAAAGACCTCCCTTCGTGCCTTACTACTGGATACTAAGTGGGTATTAACTACTCTGGGACAGGCTATCCATGAAGATAAAGTCATCGACTGGCCCGAAACGATATAAAATGGTGCATCGGTAACCAGCTGAAAACAAACGCCACATACAACAAACAAACACATATTCACGGCCTTTATACCTTGTGGTGTGACCAGCATAGAGTACTAAGCCTATGGAGGGGCCATAGACGGGCTCCCCCTTTCGCCAATTTTTTCCCCTTTGACCAGTTATACTGACCAGGTGCGCAGTAATAAGTTACCTTAGATTTCGTTGGTATCGTTTTGTGTCGCGAGACAGAGCTCTAAGAAAATAGTTAATTGTGATGTTTTAAACGGGAAAGGCGATCTAGGGCGTCAAACTTAGTGTTTAAAATCATTAATTTAATTATTATGTTTGTATTTTAACATAATCATCATATAACGTAAAATCCGTTGCGATAATAAAACGACAGAAAAATACAGTGGTGCAGGGGCTAGTACTAGGCGTTTACCTCCCCCAAAAGTGGCAGAAAAAAATATTCGGTGATTTACAGTCTTCACGTCTCCTTTGGTAAATACTCAAAGGTGACCAGAGACCAGTAACAGTGTCTACTTTTTGCCAGTTGAACAAGTAGCAAGCTTGTTGCATAACTTTAGACTTTAAAGGATTGTTGACGGAAAACGTTTTTTAACTACATATTTGCTAATTTTAACGAAACTTTAGTATGTTATTGGCATAGTGAAAAACTACGTCCATTTTCTTTTTTTTTAAACTCGTAATAGCTCAAAAGTTAGACACCTCATCTTAGCAAATAGTAAACAATTTCTGCGCGGTAAACACCTTCATCTTTAACTTTTGGCAGCTCTGCCGTATGTGAGTTTTAGAAGAAATGCAGACCTTGAAGCCGGAAGAACATTAATGCTTAGTAGCATTTTAGCACGAAAGAGAATTGAACCCGGCTCCCCCAAAGTTCTTGACTGTATTCTCTACATGTAATAGTATAGGTAAGTAGAGTCAGGTTAACTAATTAGATCGCTTAGTAAATGAAGTTCCGCCTCTATGACTTCGGAAAATTAATTAACTACAGTTTCCAAGACATAAAGCTTGCCTCTGTCACGGGCACTTGTCGGCGTGTGTTCATGAAGTTATATTTTGATACTTTGCTTCTATGTACTATACTATGTATTCTAACGACAGGTAAGAACAGCTTTTAGGGAATCACATGATGGGATTTTGACAGCGGCATAATCACCAAATTCGGTATGTTAAGTAAAAACTGAGGTAACGTTTGGGGGCAATGAGATGTAATTTATTCGTCTGCTTTGAAAATTTATTATAAAAAAAACTACTTACTGCATAGACAACAAAAATATTAAAGTTTCTTAAAAATATAAAAATCATACCTTTTAAGGTTTCTTAGAAAAGAACAAGACGCAAGAAAATCGTGCTAGCACCATGGGTTTCAAAAAGTTGTGAAAATAAATAATTACAGTTCTTAGCTAGCGATCAAGCAAAATTATATTATTAGGAAATCGTGACATTTTTGGTGCTGAATCTGGATTCAGTGTAGCTAAAATATCTTGGTCTGTCAGCGCTGAGTGGTTGCATTATCATGATATAGCTTTTGAAAGCTTCTTGCGTTATTGTGACCAAAAAACCAGGTAAATGGCTGAATTATTGTTTATTATGGAGTGTTTTAGCACAACTCGGTTATGCTCCAGGCCGAAATCAACCGGGCACTATTATGGCCCCCAGGTTACACAGATGAAGCGGTCACCCATCCTTCAGTCTCACCTTGTGTAATTAATTTGTCTCACAGTAATTAAAAATGTTGGATTGCTTTATACACGTGTCTAGCACGGTGTGACGTAGAATTCACAATGTTATTTTTCTCGCTGTTTGTATAGTGTAGTTTATTTCTTTATTAATTGATGGACAACGTAACTTCACGCTTGCTTCTCATAACTTATGGTAGGCAGAGAGACGATGCAAATCCTCTTTTGAACCACTTTTTTTTAAATAACTAATAGGAAGTGAAAAATTGTTTCAATACTAGGTAGAAACTGTTTATGAATTTTTTTATTGCCGGGGAGTGAGAATTTTTCCGGGGATAAAATGTAGCCTATTTGTCACTGTCCGGTTTTCCAACTATCTCTATGCTAAAAATCACGTCGATCCATTGCTCCTGTTTGTCGTGAAAGACAAATAAACACAATTTCGCATTTATAATCTCTACATATTATTTTTCAAATGTGTTTTTAGGGTTCCGTACCCAAAGGGTAAAAAACGGAAACCCTATTCCTAAGACTCCGCTGTCCGTCCGTCTGTCTGTCGGTCTGTCTGTCACCAGGCTGTATCTCATGAACCGTGATAGTTAGACAGTTGAAATTTTCACAGATGATGTATTTCTGTTGCCGCTATAACAACAAATACTAAAAAAACAGAATAAAATTAATATTTAAGGGGGCTCCTATACAACAAACGTGATTTTTTTGCCGTTTTTATAGATAATGGTACGTTCGCGAGTCCGACTCGCAATTGGCCGGTTTTATTGTCGGTATTAAATTAATGTTTGATACGCCATTTTGAAGATTGTTATTCCCTCTAATGACGAAAAATTAATAAACAAATCAAAATTAAATGGTTTTTTTTAATTAGTCTAATTTAATGACGAAAAATTAATAAACAATTCAAAATTAAATGGTTTTTTTTAATTAGTCTAATTTTTTTATTTTATAAAAGACGCTATCTTCCGTATTCGCACAGGTCATCTAGTATTTGTTATTATAAGCTAGATGCCAAAAGCACCCAAGGAATTTATTATATTATTAGAGAAAATTCATGTCTTTCAAGCTTTTAGCTTAGTACCTGCATATCTCTCTTTTACTGTCATTGCCGCCGCGAATTACCGCCGGATTTACAAAGTTAGTTACTGGCTGAGCAAACATTTACTGCAACTTGTGAGCTTAAAGTTACTAGTTAGTACTTTGCTTCAATATACGAATATAGTAAGATGTCTGATATCTTTATTGTGTTTTACAATTGTAGGACATATGTACCTACTCAAAAATCAACCAGATGCGTTTTTCAGGTAGAGTCACTTGTGCAATGATAGGTAAAAAAAACGGCTTCAACTAATTGACTAATTGATTGATTGATTGATTCACTTGAGTTAATTTTTTTTTTAAATTTCCCAAAACTTCTGAACCGATATTCATGAGAAATTTTTGGGACCATGTCGGATAAATGCTTATCATCCAAATTCAATGGAAAAAATAGACATTAGGTAGGTACTACAATTATCAATCGAATTAAAAAGCTCCCTCCTTTTTAAAAATATAGGTATAACAAAAAAATTTAAATGTTAAAGATAAGAAAGATAAATATTACAAAATTGTTTCTATGAAATATAGTCTCAATAGCAAGAAAACCCACCTGAACCTTTGACAAGTTACAAAAATAATGTAAAAATATCTTATGAAACATAAGAATTTACTAAGAATTTCATTCACTTTTCAGCAAAAAAATCCTTGAAATTCGTGCGGGAACGAAATTATAAATTTCTGTTTGAAAATATGCCGACTTCTATGTCTTGGGATGTAACAATTTTCTATTCTATTATATTTTTTGTGTTATGGCTCCATCAGGGTGTTGATGTTTCCGCCAATGTCAAGTAGGTATTATAGTATCAATATGTTTTTTTTTTTTTTTTTTAATCTTTATTTATTTTGGAGTTTTTATCCGTTGGATATGTCAACTCCAGCAAACCAAAACAATATATACATAACTAACAATACATTATAATCAAGCAGGAGTCACTTACGTTGTAGACTGTGAAATTGTGACCAAGTTGCACAGAGCTATTGCCATTTCCGATGTAGGATCTGTCAATATACTCTGAAGTAAACCTACCTTCGTCTTATCTAATCGGTACTTTATCATAAATGACTCCCTCTCTTGCTGGTTCCTGGCACACTCCATCAGCAAGTGGTACACGTCCTCCAACTGACCACATACTACACAATTAGGTGAATCTGTCTTTCTCATTAGATGTGCAAAACTTCTCGAAATCGGTAGCTAAGACGTTGCCGCCGACTGTGATATGTCTTATTAATCACAGACTAATGACAACATTACATTACAAGAATTACTGAAAAACAATGAAGTTAAAACAGGTATTAAAAAGAAAGTATACGAAACCTCTGTTTTACCATGCCTGACTTATGCATGTCAGACATGGGCGTTGAGAAAGATACGAACGGATAGAAAATGGAAGGAAGTCTGGGTACAAAATAAGAACCAAAACCAAATTACTAGATGCCAAGGAAAGAACAAGACGATTAAAATGGAACTGGGCAGGACATATTTGCTGACTCGAAAACTCTAGATGGACAAAGAAGATCACCGAGTGGATCCCACGCGACGGAAAAAGGATACAAGGAGGGCAGAGAAAACGATGGAGAGATATATTTATGAAAAGAGTTGGAACATATTGGATGACCAAAGCAAGGGATAGAGAAGAATGGAGAAGAGGCAACTTCTACAGAAATTTTATTTAATTAGTGTTTAGTGCTTAATATATTATAGTTTAGTTTAGGTAACATTTAGATTTAGATTGTAATAATTTAGTAATTTATATTGTAATGTATATACATCTGTACTAGAATAAAGGTTTTTTTATTTACTTTATTTATTTTTAATGCCGACATTCACAACTTCACAGCGCGGACGGGATTAAACTGGATCATAACACGACGGAATGCATGCGTTGGTCGCGGTGACATGACGTAGAATCAAGATAATAAAAGGACAGATGGCACTTGTACTCCGATATAAAACATTTGCACTGCACTAAAGTGTGTTTGTTTGTTTTCCCTGTATTCACGTCAAAAGGAGCTGTTACTTCTGTTGACAGACGTGATTTTTTTACAATGTACATCGCTAGTATTTTATTCTCTCGGAACGCTAAATCCTAATATTATATGCAGAAACTTATAACCTTAATTTATTCATTTTAACTACTTAAATAATAAAAAATCCGAAAAACAACAACTTTTTTTCTCAGCGTTATCTACAGGGTATGGGCAGACGTATATCTTGAATTTTTTTAGGTTATGTCAAAAATCGTTCAAATAAAGGTTGTAGATTTTTTAAGTTCCTACAACTTTTATATTTAACTTTTTTCGATAGGAGGTTGACTTTTCTCAATAATCGTGAAAAACCGCGTTTCACCCTTAAAAACACACATTTCGCACCCCCACCCGTCTTCCTGTCATGTGTGGCGGTCCAATCGTTTTTTCCCTGTTTATGTATAATTTATCCTAAATTTTCTCGCCATCCGTATACTTATTGCTAGAAAAATTTTTTTTCTCAAAAATTATCGGCACTGGTCTATTAATTATATTAGTTTCACCTGTAATAAATCTTGGAAGTCGAATTTAACCAACTTCTAATTGACGTATCGATTTGGCGCTTTGCAAGTGTATGTAATTCGAATGACAATACAATAATTTGGTACATCGATGTGATCTGATGACGGAGGCAGATGATCGAGTTTGGGCTCATTTGGTTTACGCAAGACGTGTTTTTTAGTTTTTTTAAACTATAATTTTATAAATAGATTGCAAATGAATAAATAATTCTCAAAATATATCTCATAACAGTTTTTAATAGAGTTCCTCAAAGTTTAGTTCTAAGCGTTTCGTTTGTGGAAGTTATAAAACTTATAAAACATGACTGTCTTGTTGAGATATTCTCGTAATTCAAGCCCACAGCGACCGTTTGACATCTACTTAATTTGTAAATAAACAAATTTCAAAGAAAAATTGAAGAACTTTTAGTTGTCAAAAAAACCTACTAACTTATCTTTAACAATTAAATAAGCAAAACCTCAGCAATTCAAAATAAAAAAATAATTGGCCAAGTTGCGAGTACGACTCGCGCACTGAGGGGTCTGTAACCTACCATTTTTCGGCCAGAACTTTAAGAGAGGATTTTGGTTTAGGTTTTCCTGTAAACTATAAGAAAGGTCTGTTCCCTATTATTTCAAAATTTTTGACTCAGTAGTTTCGGAGATAAGAGGGGGGGGGGCGGTAAATTTTCTTAACTATGCATTTAAAAATATTAAAAAATATATATTTGCCTTTCTTTCATTTTTGATAGGTATGTCATAATTATAGCACTAGAAAAAAAAATTTTTTACGTTTTAAATTTTCCTCCAGAACAAACCACTAAAAACAAAATTTTATTATTTACGCTATACACTTGATTTGGTCATGATACTCTATATGTGTACCAAGTTTCAACTTTTTGCGTCAAGTAGTTTCGGAGAAAATAAAATCTATGACAGACACAAGAGTGATCCTATAAATAAGGGTTTCCGTTTTTTCATCGTAGATGTACGGAAACCTAAAAACGGTCAAGTGTGTGTCGAACTGTCGAAAACACTTTAACTTCTAATAGGTTTTTTTAGGTTGTTGATTAAGTTTGTCAATAAACTTGCAGGAAATGGCAAATATGGAACTCTACCTTATTTCTCTCCACTTGATTTGCCCGCATGAAGCATGAAGGAAGTACAAAAGTTTAATGTAAAAAAACCTTTTTCTTTGTAACGATTTTAGTATACGGAACCTTCAAAATATCATATTACAATCCACAAAAAAACATATTTATTAAGTCTGCGGGCAGCCAGGTAGCTTTTATATTCGCCGATAACAAGAAAAACAATTAACGATGTACCACACACCGATATAAACTATCAAACATAAAGATAAAAATACAGATATACAAACAAGATAAAGTAATACAAAAGGAACTCAGCAGGCGATTTAATCCGATTATAATAAAATATACATTTTCAAAACATGAAACAGAACAAAGTGGAACCAATGGCAGTCTCAGCTCAGATTTAATAAACTTTCAGGTGTTGATAAGGTTTTCACCGTTAGATAAGTTGATTCACGAGGAAGGTTTACGAGTATAAAATATGGACATATCATGTTTAGGAGCTGAGCAATAATAGTATTAGTGAATAAAGTCGGGGGGAAAGTTAGCTCCAGCGCGTTTTCATGACGTATG
Organism: Nemapogon koenigi; assembly: GCA_963924495.1. Taxonomy (NCBI): domain Eukaryota; kingdom Metazoa; phylum Arthropoda; class Insecta; order Lepidoptera; family Tineidae; genus Nemapogon; species Nemapogon koenigi. Next base: position 6,002,744 of record OZ004644.1, on the reverse strand, counting down.
CTGTCTAATCCGTCAGAGATATAACAAAATGATGTAGTAAGGAAATGTGTGGAATAAAGTGATCTACAAAAAAGTCTGCGGTAGCATATAACTAACTCTAATAGATAAGTAGTAATAAGCATATTTGTGTGCGTATTACAATTTTTATAAACCGATATTGTACCCGTGCGAAGCCGGGGCCGGGGTCGCTAGTTTCATGATATTTTTGAGTTTTTATTGCTTTTCATACATTGTACATTTCTAGTTGAGGATTATTCTATACTGATCATCTCTTCTGGTGACAAGAGGGCTGGCTCCTTCCTCGCTCAACGAATCAGCATCGCGATTCAGCGGGGAAATGCAGCCAGTATTCTTGCCACTACTCCACGAGAACCTGGTTTATTTAGTTACTTTTAATGTTTAGATTTTTAGATAGATTTAAGGTATTTATATTGTTATGTAAATTAAAAATTAATTAATAAAAAAAATCTATGTTTATTTCTAAGTAACTATTATATTTTGTTATATTTTTTCTTTTTTCACGGGGTTGCCTTACAGCTCCCGAAACCGTGTTACAGTTCCAGGGTACCCAGCGGAAGACCAAGTCTCCCTAGTTTTTCCCTTTCAATTTTATTTATGATAAATATTAGATACTTGTGCTTTGGAGGGCACTAAAGCCGTTCACATGTCTTCTGAAAATAATAATTCAAAAGCGACTGCAACTAGCCACCTGATCTGTCTGTTAATATGGACGTTCTACGTTCTAAATGTGCATATTTTACCAAATAATTATCTTCACTCTGCAAAGAAGTCGTGGATAATTCGTTGTATTTATAATCAACTTACAAATACAATAAAATAATGATTTCAAAAAAACCGAAGTCGGCCCTGAATGAAGACAAGATAAGGGGATATTGCTATTATTATGTAATATAACATAAAAAAAGATAAACTCGACCGTCATTAGTGAGTCGGGATCAACTTTTTTAAACCACTTCCAATCATGTTGTTTATTTTAACCAGTTCTCAATTAGGGGTCCACAAAAAATAAAAACATGAATTCCTTCGTTCGCCCTGAGCTTAATTGAAATGAGTTTAAAACCACAAGATGAATGTAAGAAAGCATGACTGGATCCAATTTAAATCTGTTTAACCACGACAAAAATATTTGTTTATTTACTAGTTTTCTGTTCCCGGTTTTAGCGGTGAACTAAATTAGTCTCAGACGACTTCATTATTTGTCCCACAGCGAAAGCCAGTGTTGCATAATATTGCCCATTCAAACTTTGGCCCCCTTTGAATTGAACCCCATTGAGACCTTTTTTTAGCCAAAACATTTGTTAGCTCCGATTGACATTCAGCTGTTTCGGCTCGGCGATAATGAACCTGTTTAGATTGTCCCATTTGTTTAAAGAATCTTTTGCGCTTCGGAGGGCATGCAAATGGTCCTTCGTCGCACAACTTTGTCACGCATAGTAAGAGCAACAGGCTAGATTGGACCTTATTACCAAGGCATAAAAGCCGTGAATATTGCGTATTTTCCTATCTAAGTGTTCAATTATAGGGCATGTTAAGCATTAATTAATTTTAGCATTGCTCTAAACAAAAGTCAACAATGCCTTTTGTCTTCTCCATTATTCACCACCGACATTTCGTATTAAAGCAAAATGTACTCAAAGTCACCTTTACGAGACGAAAGCCCTTTAATGTTAGCACTAATTCAACTCCTGTTCAAGATTGTACCGATACCTCCCCATTTAGAGTCGAAATCCCGACTCCCGAATAGAAACTCGTTTGCATAATATAAGACAAGGCCTAGTATCGAGTCTAAACGCAAATAAATGGTTCCCTCAAGTTAAGACGACAATTTCTCGGGTCAACGGAGCTAGATAAATTTGAAGCCAACCCTTTCTGAATACAAAATCTGCCATTTTCTTTTTTACTCTCAATACATAATAAAGGCGAAATCTATGTGATCGATCTGGATCGTTTTGGAAATGTCCAACCGAAAAGAAATTCCAAAACAAACACAAAACCAATCCACTATTTTAGGGTGTGCCTTTAACTAACTGCCCAACTGCGTTGATATATTATAAACCTAATAAATACTTTGTATAATAAAATATAGTTGCGGTAGATTTGAATTGCCTGTTTTTTCATCTAATCTTATTTAATTTTAAAATATCCTTAAGTACGGGTTTTTATAATAAAAAAATTTAAGTACCGTTATTATTGGACAAACCACACTTAAGAGGCTTTTCCATTTAAAATATGCCTCAACAGAACTGGTCACTCGATAGGTATTTCATATACTTCACTAATAACATCGGCTAAGACTAAGACTTGGTCTTCCGCTGGGTAGGTACCCTGGGACCGTAACACGGTTTCGAGGCTGTAAGGGAACCGTTAACAGAAAAAATCTCATTCCCTGGTTTGAATATAGGTATTTAAGTATTAAACCAGAATATATAGACAGACTATTTCATTCATCTTCACAAGTGAATTTTCACTGAAATTACAAAACTAGCGCAACAAAAATTATTTGTTTTGCTCTTTCTCAAAACAATCATACGAACGGAAAACATCAAATTTTAAACATTTCAAAACAAAAAGCGATCGAAAAACAATAATAAGAAATGGAGCAGTCGAAGCGCTTTTAGCATAATGGAAGCATGAATTGACATTACAAGAATAACTTTGGTATTTTAATTTTAAAACTAGTTATAACTGGTTAGTCTGATATGAGAATAACTATGTAGTTACAATAATCCACCGCCGCAGGATAGGTTAAATATGATAGCTATATCACAGAACATTATAAAATACTATAGCAAGTGAGCGTCCCGCATAAAATAGTCAAAGAGTTGAAGGCCAATTTCCTGACAGGTATCTAAAGCTTCTGTTTCAATGATCTCCCGAAACTTCCCCAGGGGGTATGTAGGGTATCCTAGGGCACCCTGAAGTGTAGTTAGTTTTTTACAAGTCCGGTAAGTCAAAATCAAAATTCTAATTTCAGCGTCAAATTCAAAATTTTTTCAAATTGCAATTTTGATTTATTTTCCTGTCAACTGTCGTAAGATGAAAAATTCTGCTTTTCCATTTTTTCAGTATTCGATACATATACGTATTAGCAAAAATCAGTAATAGCAAATCGCAAATAGCAAAATAGCAAAATCAAAAGTATTTCACATATTTTCAAAATTTTGACGAATGTTCGTTAGATAAAGAAAGCTTTAAAAAACTAACTACACGTATCATGGTGCCCTAGGATACCCTACATACCCATGAGGAATACTTAGAGGGTATAGAGGATCGCTAAGAAAGGATCTTTCGAAAATCAAACCCTAAGGTGGTGAAATGGGGTGTAAACATTGTATTCCTAATATAATGCGTACGTATATCAAAAAGTAGATATATGTATAAACTGTAATATTTTTTAAATTACTTTCAAATTCGCAACCCAAGTTAGAATTGGCAAGTATTAGATTACGTAACCTATTTGCAGTCTGCGATTTCCTCTCTGCGAGCACAAAGTACTTCCTAACAACAATCAATAAAATGCAAAGAAGTCTTGCCAATTTGAGGTTCCCGCTTTATCGTTTTATTTTCTTTCCTCCGAGGTAAAAGTTTCAGCTAAGTAAGCAAGAAAATTTACAGGGTCCTAGAAAAGTAATGGTTCCTACTATAGTTTATGTAGAATTTTTATTCGTTACATTCCTGAAATATTTTTGAAAAAAGGCAAAGTAAAATCACCCGAAATCAATCAAGCATAGAGGAAAGTAGCGAATGGAAATGTTTGGTCTCTGCCTATTCCAAAAGTATTTTAAATAAATGTGATGTAGAATTTTCATTAGTTTTCGATTAATTAGAAATAAATCAAGCATAAAAGGTATATGTAGAGGAAAGTAGTGAATAGAACTGTTTGATATCTGTATACCCCAGTATTCCTTGAACATGTGATAATATATCATTTCTATTTTCATGAAAAGCAAATATTTCTGGGTTCTGTTTTACTGTTTGAATTAAAAAATATTTTCTCTCTCTAACACTTCATCTACACTAACTTTAGTTTGGATGGAGGGGGTAATCTCTCAAACTACTGAACCGATTCTAAAAATATTTCATGAATAGAAAGCTACGATATCCCTGAGGCTATATTTTATTTTGTTCAAAAAGCCGGGGACCGAAAGCTAGTCTACCATATTTAAAGACCCTCACCACGTATTGATTGATTCCAATAAAACCATCCGGTCATTCATTTCCTGGGTTTGGGAATAAATTGATTGGCCACAATCACTTTTGAAGTACAAACAAAACACAAAGTAAAATCTCTGCCTTTAATAAAATACCCGATATAAAATATCCACAAAGACCCTAAGTAAATTTTGGGAATATTGCTAGAGCGGCGAGCTTCTTTCAACCTCGATTAAGTATAATGAAAACTTTAATTGAACAGCACTCCAACCACAGTTCATTAACAGTAAAGTAAATAAACTCAAGTCAAATATAAGTAACTTTCCATCACGGCATTTATTGCGGCGTGACCAGATACCAGAACAATTATTATAAAACTCTATATCTCAAACCACTACGATTATATGTACAAAGTCATACAATGTTTCATCTCCCTCTATCACATTGGTTGACAGTTTTGTTAGAGAGAGACTATTACGCCATTAGGTATATAACTTTATACGTTTATTAGGAGGTACCTAAGTATTTCCAGAGGAAGTACAGACGTCAGCATTATTTGTTTTCCGAATTACGAAGTCGAAGTATTAAAAATAAAGGTAAAGAATTTTTTTAAAACAAGGTTATAATCGATAAAATGAACTAAAAAGTTAAAAATATTTTTTCTACATTTTATAACCTTTAGATAAAGTGTCAAGATTTTGACAGCAGGAGAGAAAAAGGGTGTGTAACACGTTTTTATTTTGAAAACTAAGGTTACTAAACTGAAAAGATTATAAAATGTAGGATATGGCTTAAAAAACTTATTTTTAAGTTTATAGTTAATTATTATCAACTAACTCATTTCCATTCAAATATTGTTTATAAGTAAAAGAAATAGCCTGTATATAATGGTATGTTTCCGACAATGAATAATTTATTATTATTTTCCGCACTACACTATGCTGCCTCAGTGACGACCGCCGAGCACCGCAAAATATAAAGAAGAAAACAGTAGATTCAAGAAAAATCTTGAATTTTGAAGCGATCTCTGATTTCTGAAAGTTAATCTCTTATAATATAACTAATATCGGATTAATGTTGACAAATTTGACGTTACAAAATTTTTAAGCAAATCAGAGGTCGCTTTCAAAACTTAGTCTTCTTTTGATATATTATGGCAACAGTGCTGACTTTCGTCGCAATTCTGCCAGTCTCCAGTGTTTAATCTTGTGCAATAGTAAGCCGATAAATCGGTAGCTAAGATTATCCCGCCGACAGTGATATGTCTTATTAATCAATGACTAATCACAACCATCACAGCGCGGCCGGGATTAAACCGGATTCCACATCACGCCATGACGAAAACGCGTGCGTTCGGTGCCATGACCGGATGTGGAATCCCAAAACTTTGTCAGTATATTTGGCAGGCCAACGTTCAAACGCTGTCAAATTCGCTACACATCTGACAGTAGAATAGTAAAATATCAGCTTTTGAGCAGAGTAAATTCCAAAAGTTCATTAACTCCGGACATCACAAAGAAGTACATTTCGCGGTCCAGTGCCGACGCCGACCTATTCTTAATTCCCTTATCCACATATTACACTTGGGACCTCAGTTGAGTCAAAGCAATTGGTTTAGCCGAGACGAACCGTCGGCAGTGTGTTTGTGGCCTGTCTTAGATAAAGCTGGATTCATACAAAGGCGTTTCTGTTCTCCTCTGTTTGTAATTTCCTATTAAGGCGAGGATGTCCGTATGTTGTAGCTTGTGGATGAATAATTCGTTATATTGGCAGAGTGTTGTGGCAAGAATGCTGAGAAAAAATGTGCTTTAATCGACTCTGTCTGTTAAATAAGTGACGGATTCTACGTCATGTCATGACATGATGGGGAATCCCGTTTAATAGTTGTGATTAGTCTGTGATTAATATGACATATCACAGTCGACGGGATCATCTTAGATGCCGTTTAATCGGCATAATATACTATATTTGACATTGGCAAATCATCTATTAACATTGGTGGAGCCATAATAAAAGAAGAAGTGACACAAATCTGTAGGTCCATTAAGTGCAGCAACAGGCTTGCCACCTGTTCTGTTTAATATGGACTATTGAAATAAAGTGGACAGTGTTTTACTAGCTTTTTAAACGAAGCTTTTATCGCCGCATTTGGGAATTTTAAGAAGCAAATCTGATGGATGGATAACCAATAAATATTCGAATGCAGACTTTCCTACCATGGTTAATTCATTTTTTTTTAATTTATAGTATTATTGAGTATTTTTTGTTTGTATATTTTTCCAAGTTGATACCGGAATATATGGCCTTAAACTCCTTTCATCCACCCCTAGACAACTAGGGTGGCATTTAAGCTAGCGACGATTGCTCGCACAAAAGGCCGTTCGCTGTTTCTACAGGCTATCGACTGCAGTAGATCGGAAAGAAAACGGAATTTCATTTTCTAATTTGGATCGCTATTCAAAAATGAACCACGTTTTAGTTTCCCGCAATCAATCTTTTGTGTTGTCTACATTCAGTATAGATTAAAATGACTAGACAGAAAGATTTCGGGGTTATTATGAATGAATGAAACATATGGCACTATAGTACAAATCTGTCTAAAATTATTACCTACCTATTATCAACTCAAGATTTTTACCAAGTTGTCGCCTAGTTGAAAACACAATACAACGTCGTTGTCTACTTGCATTATAGTGCCAACTAAATGATAGAGAAGAAATATTTTGGTGAGAAGAATTAAAGAAATGGTTGGATATACCTTGACTAAAACCACTTTAAACAGGAGATTTAATTATTCTTCGTGATAGCCTATCTATCTATCTATAATCACGAATTTTATCCCAAGAGGGGTAGACAGTGAGACAATCGAATGCCATTTGTTACGATCCTGACATACCTCTTTCGCTTATTTTATATTCATAATACCTTTCATACATGCTCGGCGATTGTGTGTACTTTTAATATATCAATCGATCAATACATGTTTTATATGTTCAACAAAAGTACACCTAGGTCGTCTTCTGCCAGCATTTCCTTTCACTTCAACCATATAAACGTTAGTCAATCTTTCATCCTTCATTATTTCAATGTGTCCAACATCATCTTTCACTCCGCATTTTTCTCTAATGACATCGTGACGGATGTGGTCAATACGCTTTATATCACACATTCTACGTAAATGCTTAGTGATAGCTAAATGCTGTAAAGTGCAGCGATGCTCATTCTACCTGTTTAATATGGGCGAAGTGTGGACATTGTTCCCAACATCTCTGGCCACACCTCAACTCATGGAAGCCTAAATAGCAAGTGTATTAAAATACTTACAAATAGTAACGTCCCACTAAACTGTCAAGTTAATTTCCTAATACCTTGTCGAATAGCGACAGATATTTTCACAACCAATTGTGCAACAGACCCTAAAAGTCATAAATAAGGCTACTAAGTAGTTTTCTATGAGCCGTCAGTAAATAATGATTTCAGTAAAATAAACAGGAACTCACAGTGGGCGTTCACACCTATTTATTTAAAGGGACACATGAAGATTTCATCTTCTTATGGATAGCTATTTTCGTAAGAGGGGAACGCGATATGAAGCGAGATGTCGCCGACACTACGAACTGCGTTTAGATTAAAAGAAGCTGAGACCAAAATAAAGTAAACATTTTAAACCGCTTTTTATCTACATTATTTTGTGAATGATGCATGTTTAACTAGGTAGTTAAATAATGCGATCACAAATAATGCTTTGAGTTAATAAAATAGAGTAAGTAGGTAGGTATTTACATAAATATTATTTCGCAAAGGTGTTTTTTTGTCGGCATCAAACTGTATCAAATGTACCTGTAGTTAATGTTTGATACGCCATTTTGAAGATTATTTTTCCCTTGGCGAAAAATAAATATAAACAAATCAAAATTAAATGTTTCTTTTAAAATTAGACTAAAATATTTTTTTATAAAAGACTCCATCTGTTGGAGATCAGTTGAACTAACGGTGTGAAGTATTCGCACGGGTCGTCTAGTACTCTATATTACCGATGTCAAATAATTCAGGTGTAAAAAATAATACATCTTGTAGGTAAGCAGGTACCTACTTTAATGTTAGTCTACTTTACAAAACTGCGTAGTTTCACAGACGAATTGAGTATAGGTATACCTACCTCTACTCGATACTTTGATATCGGACTAAAATATCGAATAGCTGTAGTAGGTAATAGAAGGTTTATTACATTTTCTTATAGCTAATATAGCCAAAAAATATTATAGGCATTTGTGCTCGTTGACAAATTTATAACATGACCTAAAATGGTGGTTTTACACTTGTGATATTACACTTACATCTCATCGGTAATGTTCAAAAATAAAAAATAATTATATTGTTATGTATCCATATAGTTATACAATTCCAGAATATAAAGGTAAAGTAGAAATTAATAGCAGCTGGAAAATAAAATAAAATGCGTTCTGCGCATAGGTCAAGTTATAATCCGCGACCTATACCCACATAAAGGCGGAAATTGTAAATAAATAAATACATATAACCAAGTTCGTAAAGAAGAAATTTATAGCAATCAATCCACCTAACGGCCTTGATAAATACCTACTTATACACAGTTTATTTCAATTGTACAATTTCTGTAAACTTCCTTCCAATGATTCACGACCTCAAGCAAACAATGCCATTAAGGTGTTTAGCACAAGGTTCTGTACTAAATAATAATATATATATTACGAAACTTGAGAAAAATAATCTCAGGAACTTACCTACCAGTCCTATTTATTATAGGCTATTTGTCATTGGTGATTTGCCAATGTCAAGTATTATAGCCTTTATAGTGTTTATAGCCGATAAATCGGTATTTAAGATGATACCGCCGACCGTGATATGTCTTATTTAGTCGTCGACTAATCACAACCATCACAGCACGGACATGATTTTACTGGATTCCCCATCACGTCTCGGTGGGCGCGTGCGTCATTCACAAACGTCAACCAATCAAAAATTTCACGGGCGAAGCCGAACAACTGATTAGTTTTAAATAAGCAAAATATTAAAAAACAATTACGCGGGCCGACACTTAATTATAAATTACCTAATAACCTCAGGGTTACCAACAGGGAATTTCAAATTTCCCACAATTCCCCAAACGATTTTGATATTTTCAGCTATAATTAGAACAGACAGACGTGTCATTATAAAGTTCCTTTTAGAAGTAAGAAATTGTCGACCTAAAATGAGATCGACAAAACCAAAGTGAAAAGCTCCAAGCCCGTGTAAAATACAATGTATTTCAATAGATGTTTAGATATACTGGGTGTTCAGTCTTCGTAGAACATTGTGTCAACTTTGAACTCAAAGTAGAGGAAGTCTCCTAACTTGTATTCAACTTCTACAGTACCCTATTACTTGAAAATTCAATATTAAACTGTGCTAACGCATAGTTTAAAGAGCCACTAGGTGTACACTGCCTTGTTCTGGGATAGTTGTGTATATATCTAATTAAAATCTGAATGAGAAGTATGTGACTGTCAGATCAAGGTGTCAGATTTTAGTATAACGTATGTTTATATATAATTTCAAAGATTAATTTATTTTAAGGAACTAATTTGAATATTTTTGTTTTTTATCCAGTTTGCACTTTTGTTATAATACATTTTTAAACTATTGCCGACAGACAATGACCCGAATGATGACGTCATCATTTTGGTAAAGTATCGTGTCTGTCCCGTCGTACTACTCGTGTGTGATAAAAGTTGTATCACGTGCCCTTAACGTGCCCCGTGGTACAAATGAGTTGAGAAATGGGGCAGAATGGACTCAATAAATGGTTTTAAGAATTTAGCCATAACATAATTTTGTCTGCAGACATGATAACAAAAGCACAGAAAAATAAGTAAAACAAGTACACACATCACACACATTAATGTGTTTATCTTTCTTTTAACCTTATTGCATTGTAAACATATAATAAAGTCCACAATGATAAAAAAGTGTGAGTATAAATAATTTTGACTCTTACTATACAAATGGTTAAAATATTCTAATTCTGATCCAATTCTTAATTAAAAATATTTGGAATTCTTAGTCTGCATGAAAAACGACATCTGCACATTTTCCACATAGATTTTAAAATAGAGCGCAAAAAATAAACATTGTGAAAACAAATTTTAGTCGTACAACTATAATAACAAAATATTTTAACTTTCTCCGTATTTAATGCACGTTGTGTTAGTTTGGTGCCAACAAAAATAGAATAAATGTTTAAAGTGAGACATACTTAGAAGTTGTGTTTTAGGTCATACAATGAGTTGCCAACTAACAAATAAATAAACACATTCATCGCACAATATTCTTCCGATACTTCCGAGCATGCGGCTTAAAAGTCATCATAGGATTACCAGATATTTTTATTGGTCTGACAGTATTGAACATAATCATTACATAATATATGCAATAACCACGAACTTGTATTATTATTTTGTTCCAACCACAAAATTATTAATTACTAGACTTTTTGCCCCCGGCTCCGCCCGTGATATATCCACGAACAATATAAAATAAATAGCCTATGTCACTCAGGGACATCGTTGCTTTATATTAGTGAAATATTGTTTTTAAATCGGTTCAGTAGTTTTTGAGTTTATTAATTACAAACAAACATACAAAAAATCAAATTGTAGCGCTTTCGTTATAACATTATTGGTATAGTATGATTGATATGTAGGACAACCGAAAATGTTGGTAAACCTACATGAAATTAGAAAACTCTTTTACGAAAAATAATTCGTAGACCACATTTAAGAATATTTACTCACCTCTCCAAGGTTGACAAATCCATGGTCCCTCGCCACAGCATCCGCAGCCTCAACACCTCCAGGTACATGCACTGCCCACGTAGCAGTATAATGACTATGTGCACACTTTAAAATCACCAGAAAAACCACCAGCCACGAAACAAAGGCAGCGAGCGAAGCCGCCATCACATCGAATCACTCACCGTCTAGTACTTGTCAGCATGGCACACTCACTTCAGTAATAACGGTATTTTATCAGAACACGATATCGAGGGAACGATACTTATTGTTAACTTGATTACATTGATCGCTTACTTACACTGAAGACTTAACCTGCTTTAAGATGGCGTTTAATGGATGCTATTTTTTAATTGAAGGTAGGGTAATAACTACCTACCTACAAACTTATTTAAAAAAAAAGTTACAATTTAAACAATATTCTGAGGAGGAAGACGTTTAATTAACAATACAACATTAATTACAATCGGAAGAACTACGTATTTGCTACAACAATTTCGTTGGATACTCGTATAATGTTGCCAACCTTCGAAAAAAGTGGGTCAAGTACACAAGGCCGTAGCTAGGGCCACTCAATATTGGTCGATCTCTTAATATATAAAGAAAAATTGTAATTTATCACGTTTTTGCACCTTTTAGCTGTATTCCTTGTATATCGACGTTCATGAATGTTATTCTAATGTATTCTATGTGCTAACTTTATCTAAATGTTATCATAATAATTCGTACACAATGTGTAGGTTAGATAGTTTATGTTAGATAATGAAGGAGTTTCAAAAGTCACGAACCGTTATCATATCGATCAGTTTTCAACCACAGGGCCTCTTTAGCCAACATGGCTGCTTGGTGAAGCAACCCCTACTCTTTCTCAGTACAGTACGGTTTATGAATCCTATTATGCCTGTGGAAGTAGGATAAACTACTGTGTAAAAAAGAGTCGAATCACTAGTTTAAATTCCAATCCTTATACTGTTCTGTAACATTTATTTATTCGGTAGAATTGACTTACACCTACACTTATTTCTCAAGGATTTCCAGGCGATAACCTATATTGATAGTTACTGGGTTTGGCAGCCTAGATAATAACAAAATAAATACTGAATATCTACCTAATAAATAAATATCAATTCAGGGTTGCCAAAACTACCTTTTTAAAATTTTGACCCTACAAAATATCAGTTGTCTAATTAGAATTTAGCTCCTACAATATAATCAAAATATACAATATAAATAGTTATATTTATTGTTTAGTAGCTTTCCCACCAATATTTATTTTAATTTGATAATTAAGGGTCATAATAATATATTCATAATTTGTATGGGGGATAAACTATTCCAATTTCTCTGTAAATAATCCGCCTGTGTCCCTTTAATTTAGCATATAGTTACCTATTCAATATAGGTAGGTATCTAAGTTAAATAGCCGTAATTTTTTCAATTGGTTTTATTGAATAGGAAATATGGGTGGTAGAGTAAAGGATTATTTTGCCCCTGTTTTCTCTTTCATAATGGGGAAGACCAGTAGATTTGACATAAGCAGCTAGGCTTTTATATTTCTATTTATATTGCGATAAATTATGAGTCGGCGAAGCATTGATAGTGAGAAATTAAACATTGTATATACTTATATATATATATATATATATATATAGTAATACATTTCCTTGCATAAATGTAGGTATTAGGTACTTATTCAAACTAGCGTGCTTGTAACTGGAAATAAAAACCGGTATTTATACATAATTATAAACGAATTTTATATTTACTACAATGTCAGGTTTGGGCATTTATGAACAATAAGTCGGTATACAGTGGATAAGTTTTAACGAAACAAATAATTAAATAAAAACAGATAATAAGAACAAATAAAAAATATAGGGCGGCGGCAAACCAATCACAACTGTTTACATTTACACTATCAATTATTTATTAAATGACAGCATAATAATATCTGCCTACCTACAAATAACTCAATTTGCATAAATATTTAGAAATCTTTGGCCAGTGGAAATATGAAGAGAAAATCTCAAATTATATTTTTTTTTTGCTATGAATTCTAAATTGTGCATAGAAAACAGCTGATTTTTTGTAATAAAAAAAATAATGTCAAATTTTTTGAAGGTTCAATTACAAAACCTTCACTGAGAAGAAATCGTTTCCTCGGAAAGAATTTTACCAAAAAAAAAATGAGAAGAAATCGATCTTTGTCATGTTTTCACTTACCCTACTTAATTTTCGCACTCTTTTTATTAAATCAGCTGTTCGCTGAAAATTGGATCATTCGCAGATTGCGTGGTTAGCTACTTCCTATAGTACTTGAACCCACAGTAAATAGCGGATGTTTATAGGAATCCAGTGGCAAGGACCAAGACTCCACAGCACTTAAACAATAGTCTGTAGCCGGCTCTGCGAGCGCTCGATGTGACGACCATTCACCTCTTACACCAGAATCATTGTTTAAATTGTAATACAAAATATATTATACTAATGTAAATATAGAATTAAAACGTACAATTTAACTACATTAAACACAAAGTAGCACAGAGTTCTGTTGTATTCATTATTTTCGCACGACACGAGTGTTAAACAGTGCGTGTTCAGAAAACCTGAAATACACCCGTCACGACCGCGCACGTTATGCTGACTGGTTTTCTCTCCGCCGCTGTAGCGCGATTGGACCGACCGCCGGATCTCTTAAAGTTGCCAACTTCAAAATTTTGCCCCAAAATCTGGTAAAAATTGTTTTATTGTAACTGAAAATTATATGAAAAAATAATTTTAGACCTAGTATAGTACATTTTTCACTAATAACTGGGGAAGTACCTACGTATGGATGGACCGACAGGGTATTCGTCAACTTAGGGTTCCATAACATATTTTCAACCGAACTTCAAAAGAAGGAATCTTTATGTTTTTTTTTGTTCCCCGATTACTTGAAGACGCCTGGACCGATTTGAAATTTTTTTTTTGTTTGAAAGGGTATACTTCCCAGGTCAGGATCTGATGATGGGATCCTAGAGAAATCGAGAACTCTTAAAATTTTATAGGCACACTTGAATCGATTTGGGTATTTTTTGTAGTGACTTGTGCATTTGCTTTCGGAAAACACACTTTTGAGTGCATAATTTTTGTTTTTTTTTAAATGCAATTATTATACGTATCTTCTTTTATTGTGGCTCCACCAATTGCCAATGTCAAGTATTATATATGCCGATTAATCGATATCTAAGATGATCCCGCCGACTGTGATATGTCTTATTAATCACACACAACTATCATAGCGCAGACGGGATTAAACTGGATTCCCCGTCATGTCACGACAGAACGCGTGCGTTGGTCGCCATGACATGACGTAGAATCTACTATTAGGACTTAAAAACTACATATTATGGCTTATTAAATCTTGAAAAATACTGAAAATGAAACTAAGAAACTTGATAACATGTTTTTTTATCACATGTTTAGAATTTAAAAGTTCATTATCTCGCATAATATTCACCTTTACCTGCTGAATAAAATGGTTTTTAAAGATATGTTCAATGGGCGCGTAAATTTTTCAGTTCTATGTTAGAGAATATTATAAACTAGCATTCCGCCCACCGGCTTCTGATTATCCTGAAAGAATTCCGGAATAAAAAGTTAGCCTATGTCGCTATAACCGGCCCTCCAACTATATCTGCGCAAAAATTATCGCCCCGGTGTCGCCCGTGGAATTTTTTAAATGTCTTAGTCCGGTCGCACACCGAAGACACACGCCACATTTTATAGCCCATTATCATATCACTGGCGCAACATTTGTTTGTAGCATTCAATTTGTTATAGGCAAATGTGTCTTCGGTGTGCGGCCGGACTTACAAGAATGTATCCCAAAGGATTTCCTTAATAAAAGCCTATGTCACTCTCATGCCTTCCAGTTATCCCTGTGCATAAAACCACCTCGCTCCGTTGCTCTGTTGTGCCCTGATTGGCAGTCAAACATTTAAACATTTTCTCATTTATACTAATATATACTAATAGTATAGGATAGGATGTGAAACTTTTGAATGTTTGACAGTCAATCACGCAAAAAGTACATAGGTCATGGTATATCTGTGTGCAGAATTCCATACAAATCTATACATAATAGTAGGTACTTTTTGCGTGATTGACTGTCAAACATTCAAACATAATGTAACATAGGCTACATTTTATCCCGGAAAAATGGGGGACGGGAATATCAGGTTGCCATACATTTTAGAACTTTGACTAACGTGGCAACTACGGGGGTAAAAAATAAAATTAAGGGAAACTTTTTGCGTATTTACATAAATTACGACACTATTCTTAATACAACGCGTACGTAGTCGCGGGCAACTGCTAATTAGTACATATTGTGTAATCTCAACTTGTATAGATACTTATAAGAAGGGCCTATTCCTTTTTATATGTGTTTAGTTATAGTTAGATCATACATAGGTTGGTGAGAATAATTTAAATGGTAGGGCACTTCCTCACTTTATGCTTATCTTGTGTATGTCTTGTTTTACACTTTTTGTAAATTCTTCTTAAGGGGCCGCCTCGTGATTTTTGTCCCATACAAATCAGATGTTTCGTTTTTCCAGTTTTACGCGATAACTGTAAGTGCTAGGATCGAAATAAAAATTGCTTTTTAAAGATAAATAAATTTTAAAGTTTCTCATGGAAAGAAAATAACCAAAATCAGTTACACCTAAGTTTTATGAAGCCTTGAAAATCTTTTTATAAAAAAGTTCTCTTAATATATTTACTAATTTTAAATTTTCTCGACATTAAAAGATAGATAATTTCACATACTTTAAGAATACACTAACTAGAATTTGATAATTCTAATAGTTTTTGTAAAAACATAGAAAAGCCGAAGTCCTTTTCGTGTTTTTCAAAATACCGATTTTGTTGAGAAATCCTGCTTTCTCATATTTCTGGTATCTGAATATTGATCTATCTTATCTTATGCTTGGTTACCTTATCGATTTTAATAGTAGTCCATCCTGCTCACATTTTTCTAAAGAGATATGGACAAAATAAGCCGCGCGTAAAACTGAGTTCGTTGCGCTGTGATGCGTCGACTTAATAAATAATTGTATGACATTTCATATAAGAAACCTTCCACCTGAAAAAATCTCTATCTATCAGCTGAATATTCTTTTCAGTTTCGTGACATTGATTCGTTAGTTGTATACATGTAGTTATATACATACGTCATAAGTCATAAATGGCTAGCCAAACCATCTATGTGGATTTACACTGAAAACATTCACCAAATTAATGTAATTTTGGCACCAAAACATAACATACGTGGGTGTCTTGAACTATTTCAGTCTAGGTTAGAAAAATAAATAAAAAATATTTTATAACTAGTTTCATCTACGTATAACCTACTAATATTATAAAGAGGTAAAATTTGATTATTTGTTTGTCATGAATAAACTCAAAACTACTGTACCGATTCTAAAAAATATTTAACTAATAGAAAGCTACGATATCCCTGAGTGACATAGGCTATATTTTTATATTGTTCCAATATATCCACGGGCGAAAATAATGAATAAACTCAAAAACTACTGAACTGATTCTAAAAGTTATTTCACTAATAGTTAGACGCGGTTCCAATGTAAAAGGTAAAGTTAGGTACAGCAATTTCCCTGAAATTAAGGGTCGAAAAAGTGCACTTTTTGGGCGCCATTTGGTTCAATTTTTATTATTATTTTGCTAAATTAAGTATAATGACACTAGTAAACATCATTTTTAGACTAATATTATAAAGAGGAAAGATTAGTATTTTTGTGTTTGTATACGTGTATGTTTGTAATGAATAAACTCAAAAACTACTGTGCCGATTTCAAAAATTCTTTCACCATTGGAAAGCTACATTCACCCTGAGTGACATAGGCTATATTATATTTTCAAAAAAATTTGGGATCCAAGCAAGCCTATTAATGTGTCACTTATAGAATAAGTGAGAAGTGCAGACGCTTTACGTGCCCTCCGAAAGAAAATTGCTGCTTAGCATTTTTTTTAACGAGAAAGCAAAGTTCAATTTTCAATAATTTTTACGTCCGAAGTATTATCCAATAGTTTTCTTTTTTGTTATAATAATTGTAGACATATTCGTAGTGATTATGACATAATTTCTTAAAACTAAGTTATTTACACGGTTCCAAAGTTACAACAATTTCCCTGAAAAACGAGGTCCATAAAATTAAAAATTTAATTTGGCCGCCATTTTCATCCACTTATTGTTATTATTAGATATTATTTTGTTATTATTTTGTTAATTTATTATAAACTTTGTTAAAGTTGTATTAACTATCGATCGGGGCCAATGACGTTGTCAGTTGTCACGTAAAAACATCCATACTTACATATTAATATTATAACGGTAACTCTAACTAACTAAACGGTAACTAATATTATAACAAAGTAACTCTGTCTGTCTGTTACACTTTCACGGCTAAACCACTGAACCGATTTTGATGAAATTTGGCTCAGAGTAATATTGAACCCTAAGGAACCTACTTTTATATAATCCACACCCCTAAGGGGGTAAAATAGGAAATTAAAATAGAATTAGAATGGGCCCCACGGGTAAACGCCTAGTATAAAATTAATATCGAATATTTTGGGCACTCCAAGCTTCCAATATGCTCAAAAAAATTATTTCAATAAAAAACTTAACTAATTTCAACTAATGGAAGCAGTTTGGAGGGAGGTCATGGTCCGTTGTTCCCTTTAGCGATTTTTTGCACATCCGTAAAATCTTGTAAACTGATAACTGATACTAGTAAGTCTTCAAATCCAACTATACTTTACAAGTCCAACTGTGATTTCGCTTGCAACACATTTCCAATAGACCTCAATCCTCAACTGGATTTTTAAATAATTTGACAGTTAGACAATTTAGTACTAAATATTTAAGTATAGTAGGTACTTATCACAGAACTTTAGTAGGTATAAAGGATCTGTGGACCTATTTTGTAATTTAAACATTATGGTAATTTAATTTATAAGAGTTCTACGAATGTTTTCGATATTTCAAAGAGTTTCAAGATATAAAATTATTTATTTATTTTACAATAAACCCTTGTAAATATGTATAATTTAATTTTTTTTTTAAATTTTGCCTTTCTTTTGCGGAATCAGGGTATAAAAAATGGTCTGGCCTTAATGCATATCCATCAAGACATTGTTCCAAAGATGAACGCTGGAGAAATACTGGATCTGGAAATCTTCAGCAGTTAGAAAACTATCATTCATATAGTTATTTTTGTATGTCATTGATAAGAATGAATCCCAAAGACATAGTGCAAATGCTATCGGACTCCTTCCGGTCTGATCTTTGTGCTTATCCCAGAAATAAATCCTGGACAATGATACAATACCTACAGATCGCGTAAATCTTCTTGTCGTTTGCGTGAAGTTAGTAAGAAGTAGGTAAATGTAAATGCTTCACAACATTATAATTGCTTGTTGGCACTTCATGATGGCCACATTGTTTTTTTCCGTTATTTTTAATATTTTAGAATCTAAAATCATATTACCCAGACATACGTGTATCCATGTACCTAGGTACTAAATTCATGCAAACATCCATGCATATTTTTCTGTAATTCTGTATTACCTACCTAAATCCGAGTCAGTTTTTGTTTGTATTAGCTTGCGCTAATTTTCTAGAGAAAATAATAGGGGTATATGCAAGCAAATGAAATGGGAAAATAAATTATGAATGAAACCCTTTTTTGTCCGAACTTTACTGTAGGATTTTTGTTTTCAAGAGCGGCAGGGCTCAATGAATAACTAAACATTAACGTGTTATTTACGGCATTGCCAAAAAACACTGAACAGTATTAGGTAAACATGAGGCATGATTTTGTGAGAAAAATAAAGTTTCCCGCGTGTGGGTCGAATACATTATTAAGGGAACAACTTATATCAAATAGGTAACAGTTAAGTTTGCGGAAAATCATTTTATTTCTATGTTCTGCCTCGACCGATTTAGATTTAGGTATTGGAAAACACGACGATTTCATAAAGGTATTAATATTTATTTGTTAGGGATAGATTTATGCCACCGCTGACATTTTTGTAGATAATTTTAATCTACACAATTTATATTCTACATCGTTTTGTTATATCTCTAACGGATTAGACAGCATGAAAACTCGCTGGGGCTATCTTTTCCCCGACTTGATTCACTTTACTGTTAATGCTCAGCTTCAGATACCGGTGAATCAACCGGTGAAAACCGTATTAAAATCCGTTCAGTAGTTATTGCGTGAAAAGTTTACAGACATGACAAACGCGGCGCAGGGTTGTTTTATAATGTGTAGTGATAGTGATAAGTATAAATAAGTAGGTAGCAACATTTGTTCTATTCTATGATCTATCTATATGAACAGGCTTTTGGTGCGAAGATCTAAAGCATTCTATGAATAGAAAGCTCGTTCTATAAAATAGATTATAAATAGAATATTTTTAAATTGATTTGAGAAATGTATAGGCTGCGCTGGATTTACACTATAGGGGATAGTTCGGAGAGAAAGAAAAAAAGATTTTTCGAGTTACCTATCGAAAATGCTTTAAAAATACGATTGTGTTGAAAACATTTACACATTTAACGTTTACATGAATCTAACCTGTAAATAATTATGCTTTTGTTGAGCATAAAAAATTATATCTAGTCGCAGAACTAGTAATAAATTTAGGAGAATTCATTCCTTTTAATAATATTAAAAATAGGCTGTCATTTTTCACGGTGCCCCAGAGCGGCACTAAGGGTAGGTAAATCCGGCACTGTGTAGGTATGTATAGAATAGGTACTTAGCTACATAACACCTACTTAATAATAGCATGCAAGAACTGCAAAGTCTGGTTGTACTTTTGAACGAGTAATGCAAGAAGAAATTAATGATAATAAATAATTCGAATTCAAAAATGCTAGTGTTTGTAAGGTGATGAAACTGATGAAAGGGCTGATTGTAACATTTTGTGTGAACGGTTGTAAATTAGAGCAAGTGAGCGAATAAATTTGTTTATTTAGGTAGGTAGTAGGAATGGTAGTAGGTGTATTTTAAAAGAAGTGGAAAGATAGACAAGGAAATTGAAAGGAGAGTGCAGGCTTTGGTGGACTACATACATTAGTATGCAGAAATACACAACTTACAACTAAAAGTAGGTATAATTAATATAGGTAGGTACACTAGGTACCTACTTCATGCTGTTTTAGTTCCATCACTTACGTACGGAAGCGAGACTTGGGTATGGAATAGGAAGCATGAAAGTAAGATAAATGCAGTGGACATGCCGTCTTTACGTTGAATGTGTCATGTAGGCGTATTAACCGCATTAGTAACGATGTCATTAGAGAAATGCGGCATGAAAAATGATGTTATGACTAAAATGAAGAAAAGTAGTTTATGCTGGTTTGGACACGTTAAAAGAATAAAGGATGAAAAATTTACTAAAGGCAATGTTAAAAGGCGTACCTATGTAAAGCAATGCAAGGTATGATGAATATAAAGAAAATGAAAGAAGTAGATATCTCAGAAATACTCAGAATCATAGCAAATGGCATTCGATTGTCTCTGCCCAACCCTCTTCGGATAAAAGACGTTATAATAGATAGATAAATTAGAATAAAACAAGTGGGAATGCGCCTTTAAATAAGTTCATGTCCTCTTTCGATTAACTAACTGATGACAGGCGCATCTCATCATAGATAGAAAGATAAATACAGTGGTGGCAAAATACTACATTTGTACACATTAAAACTGAAGATTTCTCCAAAATTATCAAAATTACACTAAATTCCTATAATTTTAAAAAATAAACTTTTAGCATTATCGAAACGCATCTGACAGTTTCTTATAATAGTTTATTGCAGTGACCCACAGATGGCGCTGCACTTTACTGTTTTATCAACAAAATGCACCAATCAGAAAGAGATTAGTGTCCTTTTCTGGGACGTCATACGTCATACATGGTTCCACGTTGGAAGTTTGACCGGAGAAATGTCACTTTTAAATGTCACTTTTTAATTTCATTTCATTGTTCTATTTTCTGTAGAGGATTTATCAGATTCTTGAAAGCGTATCAAAGATAAACAAATATATTTACTTGTGAAGCGTTGAACCTTTAGAAAAACGTTGTAGTATGTTTGTGCATTCATTGTATGGGTTTAATTTGAATTAGTGAAGTGTTTATACCTACCATGTTTAGCCATGGCTTACTTTGGACAAGATAGTGACGATGTAAATATTCTTGATTATTTCTCTAATCATGAACCAGGATCAATTGATATAAGCTATAAAAGCAGCAAAATGGATAGCTTTCAACACGACGGACTATTGGTATGTACATGAATCTTATTAGAATTAAGTCAAAGCAAAATATGGCAAAAGAAAGTGTTTCTTAAACATGTAACCTCTAACCGTGAAGTTAATTAATTTAGTCAGTTATTGTTAATTACCGTAGACGTCTGTCTCCAAAGACATCTTCTGAAGTAATAATAAAATAAGTGATTGCCTCAACGCTCGCTCAACAACTTTCGTGGCCAACTCCCCCTTTTACCGTTACCTGACGGCGACGGTCATTTCGTTCGAAGATTCGACGTGGCTTACTCAGCTATCATACAATTATAATAAAATAAATTGATTAATAATCACTATCATTAGTAAATTAGTGTAATTTCCAAGATTACACAAATAAACAGTTTTGTGTGGTTTACTATTCAAAAAGGCGCGCCGCAATCAACACGTAAACACAGTCGGCTCTTTGCCACCGCGGCACCATGCGGTCGCTATCGTTTCCATATGCCTCCTAAATATTATCTAGTGCATACATGATATAATGGTATAAATAAAACTTTGAACATAACTTCAGTGATTTGTTATCCCGGACAGATTTGTGTTAGAAATAGTGCATAAACAGTGAGGATTTCTGTTATTTAGTGAGTGTATAAACTCTGATGTTATTTTTCAGTAGTCCTGATATTTAATATAAATGCAAGTATAGTGTAATCCGTCAATATGGATAGAAAGCTGGACTTGATGTCTTTGCTTGAGGTAACTATTAGATATTATAACTAATATCTCGATGATGTAACTTTATAACTTTGATCTGTTTTGGTATCAAAAAGTGGAACTAACCACAGTTATAAAACAACATAAATGATACTCACCTATTATTATTTCTACTGTAACAATATTATATTCCTTGATAAGTTTATTACCTTACTTTTTGATATATTTACTGAAAATATTGTAGGTACTTTTACTTACAAATTGTTGAAATCAAGTTTTGTTTAAAAATTTTCCTCTCACCTAGTGAAAGCATGCTTCAGTTACTTTTTAATTAAAAAGTAAAAGTAACTGGTGAAATGAAATAAGTTTCAATGTTGTTGCTGGAATTTTACAAATAATAGTTGGTACTTGAAAGTCTTTTGTTTAGATAAAAGTGATGCAAATCTTTTGTCCTGATTGTGAAATTATAATGATGCAATATTTTCTAACAAATGTAACAACACTGTGACTTTTCATTTATTTATTCCTTTTATGTGTAAATAAATAAATAAACATTTTAAACCTATTTTACAAAAATACATGCAGTTTGTTTACAAAAAAAAACCACAAACTTTTTTATTATATGACCACATTCCTTATCTTCACAAATTGTAGAGAAATGCAATAGTACCTACCTAATTCTCACATAACATGTATATGACATGAACAAAGTTGAGAAAATACTACCTAGGTTAGTACATATTATTAAAATAAAAGAAGCCTTCACTGGGAACATTTTAAAACACTTAAAAAAATCAAAATGTAAACATTCTTATTGCATATAAAATTGTGTAATTACTGCTTGTAAAATTGTGGAATTGCGTATTCATGGATAAGGTAATAAAACTCATGAAACATCATTATTACAATGGGTTAATTCAGAATTTTCCATAATTTCAATAATATAAATAACCACTTCTGATGAAGAAAAAAAAACAGCCTTCAAAACCAAAACAAATGCACAAGTCACTATAAAAAATACCCAAAACACTTCAAGTGTGCCTATAAAATTTGAAGAGTTCTTGATTTCTCCAGGATCCCATCATCAGATCCTGACCTGATGACCATGGTAAAAAAAATTTGGAATTGGTCCAGCCATTTTCAAGTAATCGGGGAACATACACATAAATTTTGTTTTCTGCAGTTTTTTAATTTGTTGATAATTTTTCTAGAATGACCCCTGGCAGGGTTCAGATGACTTGTTGGAGAACATCTTCTCATTGGAGCAGGGATCTCTCAACTTCCTCGAGGAGTCCCTGCCAGAATTCAACTTGAATGTGGACAGCATACCTCAACCTCCGGATGTGCCCGGCAGTTCGAGTTCTGATAGTGGACTGTCCAGTGATCCAGCTGAATTGTGAGTGCAATACTTCTAATAATTAATGTAATAAGATTGTGTCCGCAATAATAATAATCCATACTAATATTATAATTGTGAAAGTAACTTTATCTGTCTGCTAAACCACTGAATCAATGAAAGTTGATATGGCGAAAGCTTGAACCCTAGAGAAAGACATAAGCTACTTTTTTTAAATCAACTTAAATCCCATAAATAATAGGGGATAAAAGTTGCCATGGGCCCCATGGGCGAAGCTCGTGGCTGACAGCTAATACTTTTGTAAGGCTTCTTGAATTCTCATGCTTCGGGTCTGCACTTTTTCTAAAAATAAACAGTCTATTAAGTGCAGCAACAAACTTGCCACCTATTCTCTTTAATATGGACAAATGAAAAAAGGGAACACTGTTACTGGAGATGTGTGTTTGTTTATCGTCTTCTTCTTTTATTGTGGCGCCACAAAACGACGGAACGCGTGTAACATACTAAAATTTCGATAAAATTATATAATATTTAGGGGTGATGATTATGCTACAACTCCTGTGCGAAGACCCTTAGTGCTTTAATTGTAGCCATTTTCTTTAATTTTTAATAACTTCACAGGGTATCTGTATTTTTTTAATTTTCAAGCTATCAAATACCTTGTCACTAGGTCCTAGGGCATAGATAGGGCTTGCTCTTGGATGAATTCAGTTTTACTATAAATATGAATTACTAGCATTCCGCCCCCGGCTTCGCCCGTGGATATTTGCGAACAAAATAAAATATACCCTACAGCACTCATAGATAATGGCTTGCCTGCACTACCCTTACCCCTACCCCGATCCCTACCCCTACCCCTACCGCTAGCCCTGTCCCTGCCCCTACCCCTACCCCACCCCTACCCCACCCCTACCCCACCCCTACCCCTACCCCTACCCCTACCCCTACCCTGTTTCCCACGATTTCGTACGTGTCTATTTCAGAATGTTGGCAAACATGCACTTCGTACATAGCTTTTGTCATGTTCACCTCTGCCCACCCCGTTCCCGTCGTCATGCCGTGATGGTATATAGCCTATGTCACTCACGAAGAATGGAGTTTTCTAATGGTGAAAGAATTTTTAAAATCGGCCCAGTAGTTTCTGAGCCTATTCATTACAAACAAACTTACAAATTTTTCCTCTTTATAATATTAGTATAGATAGATTTCACTTTTCTACAATTTGCATGTGGCAGCTCATCAACAGATGGTGTCAATACTGAAAACTATTATGAATATGATAAATATTTAATCTTCTTAGTCCCGTGCTCTTGACAGAGCAGTTGTGGTCTATCATGGCGTTCCACAGTGTGATGCACCTTGTATTGGCTCGCCATGGTTAATTTTCTTGGGAAGAATAGTGCAGTGGTTTCCCCTTGCTTTCTGCACCAGACATTTTGCTCGGTCGCCAGAGCCTCGTTAGTTGTCTAGCAGAGGGTACCAAGCGTGCAGGTGAGGATCTCCCCCTTATACTTAATTTCATAGATTGTCGCATATACTCATTAGGGAGTATTCCCTTTTACTCTGAGTCGTTGGATTGTGTAAAGCCACTTCTATATCCCTATTACCATATAATATGCCTGCCACACTATACTCGCGCTGCAATCAATTTGTGCTCCTGTAAATGAATAAATCCTAGTCATCTATTCAATGTTATAACTATGAACCATCCTTAGTCTGATTCTGCTTAAGGGTCCTATACTGGGAATTTGTATGGAGATATTACTATTCCCAATTTCTCTGTAAATACTCCACCTGTGTCACTGTAATTAGCATATAGTTACTTATTCAATATATCTAAGTGAATTATTTTTTAATTGGTTTTATTTAATAGGAAATATGGGTGGTAGAATAAAGGATTATTCTGCCCCTTCTGTATCTTTCATAATCTATCACAAAACTCTAAATTTTTTTTAAAGCGCTCTTATACCATTATTCTTCAATTATATATATCGCTTTTTTTTGTAGCTTATTAAAAAATAAAAAATTATGATTTTTTAATTTGGCAAAAATAATAAAATAATTATTATTTTAAATTTTCAATAAGCTACCGAAAATTCGACATATATAATTGAAGGGTAATGGTTTAACAGCGCTTTTAAAAAAAAAGAGACATCAGGGGCAAAGTTAAACTACCCATATTTCCTATTCAATAAAACCCATTGAAAAAATAAGAGCTATTTCACTTAGATATATTCAATAAGTAACTATATGCTAAATTACAGTGATACAGGTGGATTATTTACAGAGAAATTGGGAATAGTTTATCCCAGAAAAATTCCCAATATAGGACCCTTAACCACTATTATTATCTCAGAAATGTTTATATAGCCTTCATTCATTTTACAAATTGCAATGACAACTTTCTTGTAAAGGTTTAGTCATTTCTTCTCAGAATAGCAGCCTTTCACTTGCTATCTTATCATGTTGTGCAAAAAAAAATGTGTGATGCACATTTAGGAATTTTTAACTTGAAAGTCTTGGGTTCTAAATAGTTTTTTGTATGACTTTTATCCCCTATTGTACCTGGTTAGGGGCGTAGATTTAAAAAAAGTATCCTATGGGTTCAAGCTTTCTTCTGTCAAATTTCATCAAAATCGGTTCAGTGGTTTAGCCGTGAAAGCGTAACAGACCGACAGACAGAGTTACTTTCGCATTTATAATATTAGTATGGATTGTCGATTCTGGAGACTCTGAGGTGCTTTGCTGACATTCTAGGTAATAAAAAAGGAATCATGAAAGTCAATTCACAATTTATGGGAGATACATAAAAAATATAGCATTCACAAATTGTTTAGTACAAATATTTTACTCAGTCTAGAATTGAAACCCAGGGCTTTGCTTTGTATACACTAATCGCTAAGCTAAAGATGTTGTCAATGACCTTCTTTTAACCTGTTTATTCATTATGACATTATTGTTTAAGTAAATTATACTACGTGTTGAAATTGTTTTATAAGCAGTGTAATATTCAATAAATTTTTTGTCCACAAATTGTTTTACAAGCAATTTTGTAACTAGATCAATGCTTTTTTAGCAAAATTTAAAAGTAAAACGAAATGGCTGCTATGCGGATTTTGCTCAAGTTCTGAAATTTGTTGCATCATACCCAGCACTGGTGATTCATACTTAGAGATACAATATTTCCTTAACAAACATGAGTATTATAAGAGACTTCCCCGTCATATTGAGAGTTACTGAAATATTAAAAACGATGTGGCCATTAAGAGACACACACAAAGTAACAGTGTCCACATTAGCTAGTTTAAAAAACTAAAAATTAATGCTCTCTGAAACATGCTATTTTTAGCCTTTCTGGAGCAACCTGGGACTTCAATTTCAGGTAAGTAATTTCAGAATTCGTTTAAAAAAATGCGATAGATCTGAATTTGCATTTTATATCGGGAAAACGATTATTATTATTATTAAATCTGTAAATAATTGTCTATCTATCTATCATCACGCATTTCATACCAAAAGGGGTAGGCAGAGACAATGGAATGTGCCATTACATCCTGACATTATCTCTTTCGCTTCTTTTATATTCATTATACCTTTCATACATGCTCGGCGATTGTGTACTTTTAATATTTCCATAATTATATTTTTAAAAGGAACGAATTCTTCAAATCGGTTCAGTAACTTTTGACAAACTCGCACTATTTTATTATAACACTAACTGTGCCTTGCGGTTGCACCCGCGGTAATTGTTACTGATCCACTCCTTTGGGTCATAGCGTGATGTTATATATAGCCTATAACCTTCCTCAAAAATTGGGCTATCAAATGCAAAAATATTTTTTCAATTCCGACTGGTAGTTCCAGAGATTAGCGTGTTCAAACAAACAAAATCTTCAGCTTTACTATTATTTTATATAGCCTATAACCTCCAAAATTATGCTATCAAATGCAAAAATATTTTTTCAATTCCGACTGGTAGTTTCAGAGATTAGCGTGTTCAAACAAACAAAATCTTCAGCTTTACTATTATTTTATATAGCCTATAACCTTCAAAATTGGGCTATCAAATGCAAAAATATTTTTTCAATTCCGACTGGTAGTTCCAGAGATTAGCGTGTTCAAACAAACAAAATCTTCAGCTTTACTATTATTTTATATAGCCTATAACCTTCAAAATTGGGCTATCAAATGCAAAAATATTTTTTCAATTCCGACTGGTAGTTCCAGAGATTAGCGTGTTCAAACAAACAAAATCTTCAGCTTTACTATTATTTTATATAGCCTATAACCTTCAAAATTGGGCTATCAAATGCAAAAATATTTTTTCAATTCCGACTGGTAGTTCCAGAGATTAGCGTGTTCAAACAAACAAACTCTTCAGCTTTATTATTATCTTATAGCCTATAACATTCCTCAAAAATTGGGCTAGCAAATGCAAAATATTTTATGTAGTTTTTCAAATCAGACTGGTACCTAGTTTCAGAGATTAGCGCATTCAAACAAACAAACTGAAGTTTATTATTAGTATACATATATTTGTAATTGAATACCTTATAGATTTATACGGAAAGCGGTGGAAGCCGTGGACATAAGATAGTTTACCCGTAAAATGTATGTCGCGCACGTAGATCGAATAAGACGATAAATACAGGTTGCTACAGTTCAAATAACATTATCTGTGACATTCATATAACTTTTCTGATATTCTTAGTAGGTACGTTTACCCATGTTTTCCGCACTGAATGCTGTTTAAATAATCACTTTGATAATATTGCCTATCTCTAAATTGTGCCTATTGAAATTGTGTCACAACTTTCTCAGGAGAATAGTTTTGAGAATGTTTGAAGTGGAAACTTAAAAAAGTTTTTTGGTAGAGGGAAACCTTATGGATTTGCGACGCGACATGCTCTCGGTACAAAGGCCGACCATGGATTGCCCGGCCCGAGTTCCTGTACTGCAATGGGTTATACGTATGCCTGGGTCGGGAATTTTTGGCTGCGCATTTCTGGCCAGCAATTCTCGGTCCTTTTTTTTAATTGAGCGCGCTAGATTTTGAACTGAAAACTTTATTCATAGTGGATCCGTATGAAAACTGTACTAAGAGACTTTTTCATCTCAAAAAGAAATGAAATGAAATGAAATGTTTATTTATTTGTCAGAATATGGCATAAGTAGGAACTCAATAAATATTTTAATTTATGTCACTTTACTCGTTAGGTAGCCTCAAAGATGTCATCTGCTAACTATAGACGTCCTGTGTGAAAATGTAAATAATAAGGATTACATGTAAATATATATTTACAGCGACTTCGAGCAGCAACTGTCCCCATTCCTCATACAAAACTCGTGCGAGGATGGTTCGATGCAGGAGTCCAGCTGTCCAGCTGTCCAAGATGTGGTCCTCCAGGATTGCAGTCAGAGCAGCAGCTCTAACAGCGAGACTGAGGAACCGTTCAATATGCTGGACTTTGAGCAGAATGTCGTGCCGGGCTTCATTAACCATGATACATTCCAGAGTCCTGGTAAGTTGGTTTTTTTATTAGTTGCCTTACGACTTTCGGAACTGTGTTCCCGGCGCCCGGGTACTCGGCTGAAGACAAAGGCTTCCTCTTTTAGCCGATGGTATTTTTGTGAGGCTATAACCTAACGAGTGGCCAGTTCTGTTGAGGTATATTTAAATGGAAAATCCTATGTGGTGTGTAATAAGTTTTTATTTACTTATTTAAAAATCACATTGGTCCCTTGCAAAGTAATTCTTTCAGTTTCGTCTACGTGCATTTTCAGGTTTTACAGGAACGCAACAAATACCGACGTTGGAAATTCCACTTTTTTATGATTCTTCTAGGCGCATGTAAAAAATTAATCCTTTAACAACTCCAAAAAAAAAACCTAATTTTTCGGGAAAAGGTACGGTTAAATAGAATTACATGTAAATTGGTCTAGTATTTTTGTTCTTCGGTTACCTTGCAAATACATAGTTATTCTGTAAATGATTCACATGGCAGCTGTGTATATTTAATAATTTTCAAGGAATTTTAATGTTTCTATAGGTTTATGTAACGCTGCCGGCGATAACAATACTGCGCGACCTCTTTGTGTTGATAAGATAGTGTGTTTTCATGATGTTTACATATATACATTGTATAATACATATATTTGCTATGCAGACTTTTTATAAATGTCTTAATTTTGATGTTTTCCTCTAATATTCGCCCGTGGAGCCTATATTATGGTCTCGAGTTCATACAAAAATCCCATAGAAATAGGGCACTTTCAGTTTTTCCCGAATTTTCCAATTTTTATTTCTCTAAAAACCTGATTCGGACTATTACGAACATTTAAAAAAAATACCAAATCTGTCCAGCCGTTCTCAAACTGGCTTTCCGCCCCCGGCTTCGCTTTTCGAACAAAATAAAACTATTTTTACTTTGAACTTCACTTTATTATCTATCTATACTAATATTATAAAGAGGAAATATTAGTTTTTTTGTTTGGAAGTGAAAAAAATATTTCACCTGTAGAACGCTATATTATCGCTGAATAACATATGCTATCTAATATTATATAAAAATGTATATTTGTTTGTTTGTTTATGCGACTGAAAAACTATAATGAATAAACTCAAAAACTATTGGACCGATTTTAAAAAATATTTTTGCATTTCATAGCCCAATTCTTGGGTAAGGTTATAGGCTATTTAGAATCACGCACATATACCCAAGGGGGGTGAGTTGTATTCCTAATACAGCGCGTACGAAGTAGCGGGCAATAATTAAGGGAAGAGAGATAAATAGGCTACTTTTTATCCCGAAATAAGCTAGATTCTCCAATGAATAATTTTACGCATCTTCCCGTGGGTAGGTAATATGTATAGATCGATAATGCAAATATGTATATAGAATTGATGCGTCTCTCTGTGATATTGAAATTAAATTTTAAAATGTCTATACTAAATTCTACTATCGGCTCCTAAGCGGCTAAAATTAATTTGTATGAAACTCTCAACTATCTGCTATTTTTATCATATTATGATTTTGCTATCTGTATCTATCTATCATCACGTCTTTTATTTTAGGCAGAAATCGAATGCCATTTGTTACGATCCTGACATACCTCTGTCGCTTCTTTTATATTCATCATACCTTTCGATTGTGTGTACTTTTAACATTGCCTTCGATCAATAAATATTTATATGTTCAATAAAAATACACCTAGGTCTTCTGCCAGCATTTCCTTTCACTTCTGTCATATAAACCTTTTAATCACAACATCATCTTTCACTCCGCATTCTTCTCTAATGGCATCGTTCCGGATTTCTTAAGAGTTGTATGATTTTAAAAATAAAATGAAATTTGCATTTTTTTTGTCCCTGGCGCCAGTTATCATATCTATGTGATTACTGATGTTATAGATACCAGTTTATTATTTCTATACTTTGCCCTAAATGCGGAAGTTTCTAACATTTTAGATATAAATAAGGTAAGGGTATTGCAGTAGTTTTCCGCCCCCGCCTTCGCCCGTGGATAATTACACTCGGGGTTAATGTAGCTTCCTATTAGTGGAAGAATTTTCAGAATCGGATCAATAGTTTCAGAACCCCCTACATCCGAACTTACAAACTTATAATAGTATAGATTATTTTACTTGTTAATCATAATCACCTTTGTGGATGCCCTTAGCCTCTCTCGTGTGTACCATATCATCTGACCTCAATAGTTACATTTGTATCAGTAAATACATAAAATAATTATGTATATTGTTATTGCAATTATAGCCTTGGCTGTTTAGGTCTTAGGAAAGAAAACATAGAAATAATACTTCTTATAGTTCTATAGTAACTGTCTTTCCGCCCCGGGTTTCCGTGGGGTCCATAATAACTTTCATCCCCTATTATAGCCCATTAGGGGGTGGATTACAAAAAAGTAGCCTGTGATCTTCCTTGGGTTCAAGCTTCCTCCATAAAAACTCCTTATCTAGAAGTATCACCGACAAAATTAACATCTACTTCATATGGGTTTTGCATATTAACTAAATTCCAAAAATGTTGATAACGATTACAGTTAGAAACGTGGTGAAAACGATTAAAACTGTTAAAGTGTGGAAAAAACAATTCTACGATTTTCTGCAAAATATCTTTTTCATTAAACCTAAAAACAAGAACTATTTTCCACGCATTTATCGATAGTTACCAAAATAGGTAAGAGGAGTGTTTGCCGCTTTGTTATATACTTTTGTGATCAGCAACCACGAAAGCATGGACAATAATGGTTTCGTAGCTGCAGCAAAATTTTGTATGTTACCATGTGCCATGTAAGATAGGTACATTTCGAATCGTATTAGTACCTAATCTAGTGCCACAAACAATTTAAACCACCAGACCGAGCCCTGAGTTACTTATTCTGTTTCAGGCAAAGTCAACCGAAAACGCCGCCTTTCCCATACGCCGCTATTGGCGCCGCCTAAAGTACAAAAACCTACTTTGAAGGTCACCAGCTCCGGGCCGGGCGTCATCAAGCCCCAATTCACCGTCAAATCTCAACCGCACAAGCCCGTAAAACTCACCAATATTCAACTGATTAATCCGCAAACTAAAGTATACTCGAAGCCAGTGGAAACGCCGCAGAGGAAAGTCATCCGCGTCTCTCCTATGGCTGGTAATCCTCGGTCCATTCTCCTGCCAGTAACGATAAAAGATATGAAAGATTTGAAGTCCATCAAGATTATTAATGCTGCCGATTTGAAGAACGCTTCCAATATTAAGTTTGCCGCTGCTAATTTGTTGACGCAGAGCAAGCTGCAGGATTTCAAGGTGGAGTCCACCACGAAAGTTGAATACGACTACGAAGTCAGCAATGGAGGTAATTGTGGTGAGTTTCTTATTAAGCATGCTTGTAATCCCTACTCCGATCCCTAAAAACCGTTCAGCTCTTGCGTCTTGATTTTCACTTGAAATAATGCCCGCGCTTAAATAGTGAATATCGTGTTTTTTTGGGAATAAATTTTTAAAAACTTACGGTCGTCGTTTTTCATCATCATCATCATCATCATGTATCTATCATCACGCCTTTTATCCCAAGATGGGTAGGCAGAGACAATCGAATGTCATTTGCTACGATCCTGACATATCTCTTTCGCTTTTATATTTATCATACCTTTCATGCATGCTCGGCGATTGTGTGTGCTTTTAATATTGCCATCGATCAATACATTTTTTATATAAATAAAAGTACACCTTTTTAGTAGGGGTGTGCGAACAGCGTTCTAATGGAATCGAATAGAATATTAATATTCGATTTTTCGAATTATTCGAAATTTGACGAATAATTCGAAAAAAACGAATAATTCGAAAATGTTCGAATAATTCGCGAAGTATCGAAATATCACTGGATTTTCTATTGTTTTCAATTTAAATTCCATCACAACATGTATCAAAATATTTTACTTGCGAATAATATACTTTTTAATTTAAAATTAATTACACGGAGAAAACAATTGCTCAATTTTAATATATATTATGTTCATTTCTGTCAGTAACATAAAAAATCTAGATAATATGATATTGGCAAGAGATCTTTTCAATTCTCGAGTTTTTTTAATCATATTCTTAATTTTTTTGTTCAAGAAAAAAAAATTAACTTAATTCATTTTATTCACTTTCAAAAAAACTATACTAATTGTTCTATTTGTGTAATCATCGTTTAAATAAAATGTATATTAATTGTTAATTTCAAATTTGAATATCGAACATAACAAACCCTAAATTTAAAATACTCAAAAATTCGCGATTAATATAACAATTCAATTTCGAAATTTTTCGATTAATTCGATTTTTTCGAATTATTCGGGAACTTTCGAATAATTCGCACACCCCTACTTTTTAGTAAATCTTTCATCCTTTATTCTTTCAACGTGTTCAAACTACTTTTCTTCATTTTAGTCACAACATAATCTTTCACTCCGTAGTCTTTTAATGGTATGACTAATATCGCATTGACATTTTTGTTTATATATTTTGTCCCACAAACATTATGTTTTTATCTTCTACTTTCATTATTATGTATTTGTATTCAACGATAGGACAGCCAACTGCCATCATTATTTAAAGTAGATTCTAAATCGGGAGGGCATGCGTGAATTTCCGTAGTATGTATTAGCATTCATTTTCTTGTACATTGACCCTAGCATTGACAAAGTTTGAGTTTAGGGAAAACCGGTTTTCAATATATACTTGTAGATTAGATAGTTTCTTATAAAATGTCTCTTGTTATTTTACAGTTTTTATTTATGTATATTCATGCCTGTATCACAGTGGGGTGGGCTTAAATGAGTCGCGTTTATGACAATGATCTTTTTTAGGGATAAAACTATGTCACTAACTTGCCCTCCAAGTATCTCTGCAAAAAACATTACGATACATTGCTCTGTTTCGACGTAAAAGGGCAAATAAACAAACACTTAGGATCCGTGGCTCTCAGTCAACTTGTATCTGTCAAAAATATGGCAAATCTCAGTTAATCTTGGAAACGTGACTTTATTTATACAACATTTCCTCACCACACATTGATAGTTATTATTTGAAATTGGATTGGGCCATATTTTTATTATTTAGGGTTCTAAAGAGCCGTAGTTTTCAATACGAGCAGTGTCTTTGCGTTTTGGAAATTATGGCTATTTAGAACTCTTAATAATGAAGATATGGCTCAATCCAATTTAAAATAATAACTATCAACTGTGTGCTGAGGAAATGTTGTATAAATAAACCCACGTTTTCAGGATTAACTGAGATTTGCCATATTTTTGACAGATACAAGATGACCTTGACCACCGCCCCGCCCCTTAAGTCGTATTTTTGCATTTGATAGCCAAATTCTTGAAGAAGGCTATATAACACCACGCTACGACTCAAAGGGGCGGAGCAGTACCTAGTAACGCGGTTGCAACTGCAAGGCACACCTAGTATATCTAATATATTAGTTAGAATATTTCGTGGTGATTTCCAGTATTAGTCACAACAAGGACATTTCTTAATTCCCAGCATCAAACTTAAAGGATTGTTCAAATAGTTATTTCCTTTTGTTAAAAACGTTTCATCATCACGACATTTATACCATGCGGCATGGTCAAAGATACTGGTAACAAGGTCCACATTTAGTGAGTTGCCCATATTAAACGGGACATGTGGCAAGCCTATCGCTGCACTTAAGAGTTGTCAGTATTTATTATTTTTAGAAGTGCGGAAGTGAATCATACCCACCTACCCTCCGAAACACGAGAAGTCGATAGCACGCACACGAGTGAGTCTTGAATCTGGATTTGCTAGTTTCAAATACAAACGCACTACCAATTGCGCCAATTTATCAAACTCCAGACTATTCGTGAATTCGTGACAGCAAAATATATTCATTATTTTATTTCCAGATGATTCTGGCACCGACCACAGCGACGACGAGGAAATGGACCAAAACAACATGAAGAACAGAAGCGGTGGGTACCCCAGGTTGGTACTGACCGCTGAAGAGAGACGGCTGCTATCCAAGGAGGGTATAACCTTGCCATCGAGCTACCCCCTCACCAAACATGAAGAAAGGGAATTGAAACGCATTCGCAGGAAGATCAGGAATAAGATCTCCGCTCAGGACTCCAGGAAGAGGAAGAAGGAATACGTTGACGGGCTTGAAGACAGGTAACTGTTTTTTAACTAGATATTGCCTACGGACGTGGCAAATACTTAAGTGAAATTAGGTTGGTTTTTGAGTTACAATTCTGTAGTATTAATAATTAATTTAATGCATCTCTATGATGAATGATTTTGTTGCGCTTTTTACTATTAGATGGGTTAATTCTCCGGGAAGGTTTACGAGTATTAAACATGGACCTATCATGTTTAAGAGCTGAGCAATGACAGTTTAAGTGAATCAAGCCGGGGGGAATGAATTGTGTAGAATAAAATGATCTACAAAAAGTCCGCAGTAGCATATACATATCTATCTCTAATAGATAAGTATATATGTGTATTATAAGCGTATTTATGTAGGTATTCTAATTGTTGTAAACCCATATCTCGTGAAATGTTCTAAATTTAAATGATGATGAAACCCGCATTGGAATCTATATATATAAAAATCAATTAACATTTCTTTGTCTCGCTAAAACTCGAGATCGGCTGAACCGATTTGGCTAATTCTTTTTTTGTTTTGTTCGTTACAACACAGGGGTGGTTTAAAAGAAAAAAAAGTTGGTAAAACCCTAAAGTTCAGCTGAAAAATCAAAAAGTAGTTTTGTATGGGAATCGCAGGAGTAGAATTGTAGGAGTAGAGGTAGGGGTAGGGGTAGGGGTAGGAGTAGGGGTAGGGTAGGGTAGGGGTAGTGCAGACAAGCCAACGTTTGGGCAGGACAACGTCTGCCGGGTCCGCTAGTCTACTTATAAGTTATAAGCGAATACACAGAAGAACGCAGATTACTACTTTGTTTTATACTTCAACTAGCATTCCGCCCCCGGCTTCGCCCGTGGATATTTACGAACAAAATAAAATATACCCACCCCTACCCAATTCCCCCACCCCTACCCCTACCCTCTACCACTACCTCTATATCATCAATAGTTTTCGCAGCGCACGCGATGTAAGGAATTTCTTAGGTAATTTTTTTACACCTTGGGTTACATTATTGGAGTTTTAGTAAGGATACCTAATTTTTTTGAAATTGAATGTAGCTTTCAAATGGTGAAAGAATTTTTGAAATCGGCACAGTAGTTTTTGAGTTTATTCATTACAAACATACACACACACAAAAATACAAATCTTTCCTCTTTATAATATTAGTATAGATTATTATTAGGGAGTTCTCGGAACTTGAATGTTTGTGAGCGATTCCTAGTTCAAGTGTGTGTATAAATCTAAATCCGTTCAACCGTTACGGTGATATATCAGATTTCAATATCTATTAAATTTTTGTTTTCAGGGTCAAACAATGCACAGTGGACAATCAAACGTTAATTAAGAGAATCAAATTGCTACAATCACAAAATCATACGCTCTCGGCACAACTCAAACGTTTGCAGGTAATTTATAAGTATTTACATAATGTATTCAGGAATATTATTTAAGTTTCAGACAACATATCTATAATTAAATAGATACATCTTCAGATATATCATTCGTACACATCAGATATGATGCAATACAAATCTGATGTCTCTTAACTATGTGGATTTGTATTCCAGATTGAGTTAAATTCATGCTTTGTTTTGGTACAAAAAATAATGTATTTATCTTCTTACAGAATGTGCTAACCAGCCCCAACACAAGCGGCACTAAGGGTGCCCAGCCGGCAACCTGTCTGCTGGTGTTGCTGCTGTCAGTCGCGTTAGTCGCGTTGCCGTCATTCCACGATGAGCCGCCGAAGGCCCCGCCCGTGACTACCACACCATCTGGGGGCACTACCACGGCGCTGCGACGTGCACTGCTGTCGGTTACCAACAGTAAGTTAAATATTTTTAGAAGGAGTTTGTCGATCAATACATACGAGTACTTCTCTATTTGTGCAGCATATCTACTAGACTAGCAACTTCTTTATTTGTTTCAAAATATTATAACGTAACAAAAAAGCAGGAAATAATTTTGGCAATTTTAAGATATTATCAGTATGTTAAAGTTAAAATTGAATTCAAAGAAGTACCTAAGAGTTGAATTCTGAAATTATAGTAAACTAGATACAAACCCGTTCTTTACGTTTTATTTATTTTTTGGACAAAACAAAACACAACAAATTACAAAGTGACTTATGACACTTTTCGTAGTAGGTATGGTAATATGGTCTATGTTTTTTTAATAGCAATTTTAATATTACTTAGGTAATTACATATATAAAACGACCTGACTTTGGAGTTGTCCTGAGTTCATGGCTCAAACAAACGTTACTGTCACATTTAAAATTGATTCACATTGTCACATTAAAGAATATATTTGGACTTATTTATTGAAACTACGGGATTATACGAATTTTGCTGATATAATATGTTCCTAACTCAGAATTGATTAAATTTTTTTCTTAACAATTTAGTATGCGTTTGAATCAAGTCTACCGTACCCCTATACAAAATTATTAATATAGATGATTGTAACGTTTATTTTAGAAGTCCACCAAGTATCAAGGACATACACTGAATACTTGTTTGAGTAAGTGAACGATAACCAACTCGGATTTTCATAATTCTAATTTTTCACAATTATTTTTTCAGAGTTGTCCCGTGACGAGACAGTGATCAACGACGGAGAGTTCAACATGGACGATCTGCTCACGATCAACATTAGACCACGCGTACACACCCACATCGACCACGACTACCAAGTCATCAAAAACTCTGACCCTAAGAAAGTACTACCCGACGGATACCTCGACCTCCCCATTGACGACGATTGGCCTACGAACCACAAAAAACGCATGAAATACGACTTCGACTACGACGAAGGCAGAGATTACCTCCCGCCAATTGTCAAGGAAGAAAACTATCAAAACTTCTACAAGGTGAACTCTAAACTCGACACGTATACGGACAATCTGCAACTCATGATCGATAAGAAATTTGACGCCGAACTACTGAAAAACACTCTCCTCACTGCCGGAAGGAAGTTGGGAGAATACCTGGATTTGATGCCCCCTATACCGGTCAATAATGAAGATTTAGTCATCGAGGAAGTACAAGATTTTGAAGACAGAAATGCAACAGAAATACAATCGTTTGTCGTTAACGGCTCTACTAGTATATAAACTACATGTTGTATCATCATAATATAATAATTAGATAATTCTAAATGAAACGTAAATTTTATTATTAAGTTATTTGCAAATCCCATTTGGCAAATTATTTACTGTTACTACAAAACTATTTTGTTAATTTAACTTTTTAATTATTTTTATGACATTATCGTTTAAGTATAGTGAGATTGAGTTAACTATAATTGTCTCTTAGGATAAGTTATTAAGAGAATCACATTTAGTGTTACTGCTTATTTGTAAGACGTACACCGGTGAATATTGTTTAATTTAATTATAATTTTGTAAGGACTTTCGCA
Source organism: Nemapogon koenigi (assembly GCA_963924495.1). Taxonomy (NCBI): domain Eukaryota; kingdom Metazoa; phylum Arthropoda; class Insecta; order Lepidoptera; family Tineidae; genus Nemapogon; species Nemapogon koenigi. The sequence continues at coordinate 5,964,292 of OZ004644.1, read as the reverse complement.
TTACATAGTGCAATTATCAACTTTAAAAGAATTTTATGAATATTCCATGGAATTTAATATATTTTATTGTTAAATCATAGTTTTACCTATTATAAAATTTTATGTATATTAGCTTTCTTCGTTGGTTAACGATATGGATGTTAAAATGAACATATAATAATAAGAATAAAGATATTAAAGGTGAGTACTATTTTTTATTTCTACTTGTATAAATATTTCCAGTAAAGAAAATCTAGGAAATAAAGCCGTTCCAAACGCACTTTTACATCTACCGAGATTGAAATTCCAAACCAAAAGTCAATATGGACTAGGGCAAGAGAAAAGTTTGCCTGGGCTGCAGCAGACTGAGCTTTTGGCTGAAATGTCCTGAAACAAAGATATTCAATAACATTTGTTACAGAGGTTTTTTAACCCAGACATCACATATAAAAATACCTACATGACATGGCGATTAGTAATATAAATATTTCAGTTTAAAATTATTCTTATTGAAGTTTAAGCCAAAATCAATTCGTCCCTTATATTTTTATATTGTGGTGGTTGAGTGAAGTTTAGCCTCGATACGTTCACGCATCGCCGACATACAAGTGTGGTCCGTATTGAGTCAATATCAATATTATCGGAAACAAGAGCCGGTTCTAAGGGTAGCCACACATTCGTCCAATTCTTGCAACGATGGTCTGCCTAGATCATCCGACAGCCTGTTAACGCAATTCAGACCACTCTGCTAAAATTTGTCATTGCGCAGGCATTTGCGGCTAACTTCAAAGACGCAACATAAAATTGTGGTTTACTAAAAGAGGATACACAAAATTAAAACAAATTTCTTATATAAGCTTTATTTAATTATGAGTTAACTGTTAACAAATAGTTTCGTATTTTGAACAGGTTGTGACCTTAACTGAATACATGTCAAATTGCCATACGCAAATATTACAATACAACTTACACAAAATAAACACTGAGAACTGGTTCTATGAATATTATTTATATTTATACTTACAATAAGAATTCAATTCAGTTTCAAAGCATCATTTTAATATAATACATTAACTAGCTCGAAATATCTCCTCGACTGAGACAACATCTTTACTTAGTAAGCGAAACTTTTAAAATAATATTTAAATTACCTACAGCGATCACTCCACCGCTCCACGGACCGGCTCGCGACGTTAAGACTTGTGGAATATTGGTAAGAAGTGCACTAACGGTCAATCCTCACTGTACAAAACAGAAGCTTTACCTAGCCAATATTATGTATCATTTAGTCTCAAGTATTCATGAATAACAACTCACCAAGACGTTGCCTAATTCATAATAACCATCAAAATCAGCAATAATTTCAATACATAATAATATTAATTTTTTAAATTTATCTATAGGTTTTTTCTAAAAATATGAAAACGACACAACAACGTATCAAGTTATACAAAAGTCCAGCACTTTCAAGACTACACACTCGACTAAGATTAAAACATTAACACAATCATTACCAATTATTTTATTCTAAAAACCAATTATGTACACTGGAAATACTGACGAAAACAAACAATTTTTATTATATAAGCAGTATAAGTTAACAACAAGTGATTGTGTTAATATTTTATGAAGACTTATCACACCTCGTCGCCCGAGGAGAAATTAGGTACACTCTTGTTCCCTCTGACCTCATTATACCATAAAGCTGTCTCGCACTATACAAGCCTTCCCCACACGTGCCACCCTAAACAACCCGCGCCTCTCTAAAACAGGTAAATATGAGACGCGCAGATCTCAATCTTTTATAGAAACAGGTGACACGAACAATAAATACCGTCACACATTTCCAAACTCGAATGTCCTCCGACAAATTGATTTTTCCTACAAATGTTATTATTTGGTTGAAACTACATCGCGAACTAGTTGACAAACCGACGGATACAAATACATATCACGGAATGACAGCAGTCAAGCAGTCACGGCTCTCAACACTCAACAATCGAAACTCACACCTTATAATATCTTGTCATAAGATTAAAATAGTTTCAAATTGACGTTCGCCCAAAAGTATCATTATCCCTTTTGTACATTGTGAAATGTTCCAATCAGTCTTGTAGATGAAGCCGGACTTAGCCGACATCTTAGACTCTAGGATTGAGCCGACTGAAACTTTTACAACATTCCTCTAAATTCTACAGTTATTATTTTTATTGCACGCTAGCAATGCCAACTTCACTCCAATCTTCAATTTAACTTATTGGAAACTGATTATATTTAAACTGTATTTAAAAATATATAATTTAAGATATTAAAAATGACTAAACATGTCTCGTATTGCATTTAATCACCTTCAAGTTAGCGCTCATTCATTACAACCTATGTAATTAAATACTTAAATAAAATTTAGGTAAGTATGGTAGGAACACTGAACAGAACCAATAAAAACGATTGAACTGAGATGTTAACTAAAATACAAATACAATATGTGATCTAGAAGTTTGCAGACTTAATACAAACTTAAAATATAACTTTCAACAGTTACTAAATATCATGTAAAAAGTACTTGTCACAACCTTTGATACGAAGATTACGAAGTAATTAAAATACTCATACATTATTGAAAAGTTCCTTGTTCTCTTTACCTACTATATAATGAAAATAAGTACATGTATAGGTAATTTGGTCATAAAACATAACTTCCATACTATGTTGTATTAAATCTGCAAAATTCTAGACTCGGATAAAGGCAACTGGAGACACGCGAACTTAATTAAAAATAAGTCACAAATATGCACTACATTATGGTAATTCCTCGTTTAACGGAAACTAAACGGGACTAAATGAATCATAGAAAATGTAAAAAAAAAGATCACTTGCTAATAAAATTGAAGCGATATAATATCTATGTAATATATATTTATCTACAGAATTCACAATTAGATCTTTGTAATGTATTAAAACAACAGCCACGTACCAGAGACACGAAAACTTGAGTGAGTTCAATTGGATCTAATAAAATTACGACTTTTTAAATACTTACTATAAATATTGTTTCATAAATTATTTTTACGCTAAATTTAGTTTTCGTTTTGATACGTGACTGATGATTTAGGTCAATTGTTCATAGAGGAATGGACACTAAAGGTCAACGTCCATCAAGGGAGAGATGAAACCTTATAGTATCCGAAAAAGATTAGTCAATTTTACGAATCTTTCAGAAACTATGGGTAAATGACTGATACGATAAAAATGCTAAAACATTTTAAATATGTATGAGTTGGCTTTCTTTTATCGTATTATTCGCTTGGTCTTCCTCCGTAAATGGTTGTTGACCCTAATGGTCGACTGACAAATCTCAGTACTCTATAAAATTAACACTCAAGTGTTACAAAGCCCTGTGACATGACAATCTAAACAGTGAATGTATAGTTACAATAAAATAATACAAATCTCACGTTTCTCACAATGATTCCCGAATAATTAAATATTTTTAAAATTATTAATATAAAATGAAATATGTGTGAAAATTAAAATAATTCACTACGGACGGGAACACAAAAACTTTGCTTTGCCATCCGCATCTGACCAACATTTGTTTGTCTTTGGTTTTTTTATCATAAGAAATTAACTATACATATTGAAAGAATGATCATTCTTATCAATCAAAATGATATACAAAATGTAAAATAGTTCAAATAGCCTAGATATGTAAAAATGACAATTCTCAATAATAAACTAACCCTATAGTAAAGGTAGTTCAACAGCTCGATACAATAAATTTTGTCTCCCTCTAACAAATCTGTAATTCTGTATGATAGAGAAGGAGAAAACATATTATAACTAAACAGTTGTTCAACTACGTTTCATAGTAAGGCTTTAGAAAAAAAAAATGTACTTCAGTTGTATATAAAATATTGCAAATGAGTTTGTGTACAATGTGAAAACCCGACCACATAACATATATCTTAGTAATGATGAAGGCACTGTTATTAAAAATAATTATAATTCATTAATTACATCAGAATCCTTGTAAATAATATTTGAACCTCATTTATACCGGTTAGAATATCTGGCACGAAATCTGTTAAATAATGACGTAAGTATATAATTTAATTTAAATCACAGGTATTTTCATAAGTTCGTATTAAACTAAATAAATAACCGGAACGGAGATCAGAAATTAAACAATAAGTGGTATTTCAACCGCATTATTTTCCTCAAGCCATGGTTCATTTTCTGCCGCGTACTGATGTTGCGGATAAATCTCATTCGCTGCTATTCAGATCGTAATTAAGCTCTTTTAGGTGTCCTTAATTAAAAAAAAATCTATCTAAATAGTACCAATTTTATTTATAAATATTATTATTACATGTAATTTAGAGTACGTTTTATTATTGCAAAAAACGTGACATTATTTTGGGAGCCAAGTTAAATATTGTCCATTCATTCCAATAACAATAACTTCGTGGTCGGTGAATATGATTGTGTTTTAGAAGTGTAGAATGCTTGAAAATTTTAAATATTTAAGTGAGTTTATCTGTAAAGCGCCCTGGAGACGATCAAACAGGATTGAATCAAGCAAATTAATAGTAGCAGCGAATGCTTGATGCGTCGTTCACAAAAGCTACGTGCTTGAAGCTGGCTTGAGGCGATTTTATTATACTTTTCTTTTGCTTGACGTTTTTCAACAAAAATATTAAATGTTTGGAAATCGGCACTTGATAATCTCTGAGGCACTTAAAAGCGTTAAAATTCCGATTTAACGAATGAAAAAGGGTTTTAACTTTTTAAGAAATATAAATTTTGATTGACAATTAAAGCTATGAGCTAATTTAAAGACTTAACTTTTACCCTCAAAAACAGCCGGAGAAAATATAAACAAAGCTTGATATGATTTACGTTGGCAGGTCAGAAAAATTATGTAATGGAAGTTTGTGTTGACATTTTGATTTTAAGACTGGAAACCTTAAAATATTTGTTAAATATTAAAAAGAAATATCCAGTTTCATGGTCAAATAAAACCTTTTGCTCTAGAAAAATGTGAAAAATCTTCGCAATCACCTAGAGTTTGCAGCATTTCGTTTATATTAAAACTGCCATGAAAAGTGAGAAAGTCAAATTTCCATTACATAAACTAAGAAATAACGCTTATTCTTAGTACAGATAAGACTAAAAATGTGACACATTATTAGTTCGCAGCGGCAACGTGCTACATACCTACTAACCAAAATATGCTACATGTAAAAAAAACTGTAAATTTGTGTCAATGTAAAAACGGACAGTAGAACGAACTTATTGATTGGCCCACTCAAGCCATGGTACAAAATGAAATTGATTTATTTTTGCGTTCAAACAACCAAAATCACATGTGTGACAGTGGTCGTAGTTAATAGGACTAATTAGTAGATAGTTATCATATATTATAATACAAAGTCTCCCGTCGCGTCTGTCTGTCTGTGTTTGTGTACAATCCACAACATTTCAAAATTTTAACACCCTAATTTTATTAGCCTATATGAAAGTAGATGAAAAATTAAGGTACCCGTATTTTTTGCTTTTCTAAAATTTTAATTTTTACACTGTTAAATTAATTTTTAAATATTGGATTTTTAGAAAAAGTCGATAACGGCTTAATATATCAGTGTCTATGCGTATTCTGTATTAAAAGAAATGACATGAGCTATGTGCGTTCGTACGTTTCATTCGTTCAATAGCTCGTTCATGGTTCGTTTGTTTCATTCATTATTGTTTATTTTTGAGTTTATTGATTTAAAATTAAATTTTTATTCACTTTCATTAACGAAGATGGGTACGCACGTAAATTAGGTCCTCTTGTATCCTGTTTTGTTCCTACATCTACAACTAATACTTTTTATTGCCAGGTACCTTTTGAGGCAGAGAGTATAGTAGCTTTGAGTCGTAATCCTTACACTGTGTAGTTTTTTCAAAATAGCTCCTAAACTACTGAATAAAATAAAATAAAAATATGTGTATCGTGTTAAGCAAAAGAAGATCTCCAAACGGATTTTTAATTTTGGTACCTAACGAATTAACTACTGCTGTGTATACGATTAAATGTACGAAAAATATGTGTAAAATAAAACAATCTACAAAAAAGCCTGCGCTAGCATATATCTATCTTCAATAGATAAGTAGAAATAAGCGTATTTATAATAAAATCTACATGTAGGTATTTAAATTGTTGTAAAATTGTTATTTTTAGTCTAGAATCCGTTTTAACTGACACGACCAAACATAAATCACCAAGCTTGTTTTCTACTGTTATCACTTATTTCCCCGGCACATTTTTCAGGGTTCCGTAGTTAATGATATGGTCAGATGCGGAAGGCGGTGTGCACACCTAGCGACGGTTGGCCGCGTGTCACGTAGACTTTCCCACGCGTCACTTGCCCGCCCGCGCGGCGCACTTCTTCTTTTTACGTTTGAAAAAGCAACAGCACCTGGAATAGACAGATTGCCTGCATGAACGATTTACGACGTCTGTACGTGCACTGTTTTGTTCGGGACACTGTTAAATATGTTAAGAAAATATAGAAAATTAATTAAAATTTCAACTAATATAAATACCAAAGTGGTTGTTTGTCCTTATTACTCGTCAAATCAGAGGGTAAAGGTCCAGATTATCTAATCCTGAGCTTTTCGTGTTTTGACGACTTTATTAAATTGCTGCACTGTTTTATTACATACTTTAACCATTTTGAAGTCTCCGTAAGGTACCACTTTTCGCCGGTGTTCACTAGTTTATAAGAAAATTGACATTGAAAAACTTAACCTCAAAATCTGAAATTGAGATTTTCGTGTTTTAAAATAAAATATAAGGTTTCCAGCGCTTCGGCGGCCGCTCCCGCGGCACCGCTCGCTCGCCTTGTTTTTCTACCATCCGAACCACGCTCGTCGCTGTGCTCCTCGCTAACCTATTTTGTGGAGTAAAAAAATTTCGATCGTGTCTGAAGACTTTTCACCGACCTGGCGGTCACGGGAGGGGTTTTCGGGATTGGTGTCCTGGACGAAAGTTGCTCCTTGTGACGCCTTTCATCCTATGGCATCATAAAAAATGGGTGTTATATGGAGTAAAAAAATCGATTGAATTTTTTTTCAAAATCATGAAAACTCCAACCTTAATTTTGCAAAAACCTGTGACCTCCTGCAAAAACTTATACCTTACCGAGACTTGAAAATAGTTAAAGTATGCAATAAAGCAGTGCAGTAATTGAATAAAGTCGAAAAAACACGAAAATCTCAGGATTAGATAATCTGGACCTTTACCAATCAGAGCAACGAATTGACGTGTTTCTGAGAAATCCTTCGGCATAAATTATTATTTAACCTTCCACGAGCAAAGTAGAGGCGGAAAGCTAGTAAACAATGAATAACTGTTTCATATTTAGTTTGCTAAATAATGACACATCTAGGTTCATTAAGGGAAGCAACAGGCTTACCACCTGTTCTGTTTAATATGGACAACTAGCAAAAAATGGGCAAATTTACTGGTGTCTTTGACCACACCGCAAGGTATGACGTCCAGTCCCAATGTTTGTCCAGAATAGACTTAGCTGCATGAATCTTGCTGAAACTATCGCGGACCTTAGAGCTAGTCTGAATGCGGCAGCGTCAAATCTTCAGTTATGTCGTTTGAAAACTAGTTAAATGGTATAATCCAGTTTAATCTGCTTTTTGTTACGGTTCCAGGGTACCCAGCGGAAGACTGTCTCCCTCGTTTAGCCGATGGTATTTGTGAGGCTATACCTAACGAATGGCTAGTTCTGTTGAGGTATATTTAGATGAAAAAGTGTGGTTTGCCGGATTATGTCGCTATTTTAGGTCCAGTTATATTCTCAAAAAAATTAAAAACAAAAATAAGAAATAAAAAGACTGATAATAATAAAAGTAAAATAAAGAAAAAAAAACAAAATAAAAAAAACGAAATCATACAGTTGCAACACTGACTTGGTGTCGTCGACCACATCGACCTCATGATGTTGTTGAGTTATGGGCGTGTTGCTGTGACCGGCTGTCGGGTCATCCGCTCCTAGCTCGCCGTTCGTAGAGCTTACGACCTGAAACAATTTATTGGACGGTTTAAAAATGATCTAGATACTGTGGGACTAGTCGCTGCATCTTTAATGTGCCTTTTTTTGTAGGCGAATTGATATTTTAACTTTAACCATTTTATTAGAGTGAATTATAATAAATTATGATTTCACCTGCAACTCTGTCAAATAAACCCCATGAGTTCATTTCATAATAGATAGTCGTATACACTCTTATTAATAAACTCGAATTAGCGACGTATTAACTAAACTGTATTTCGTCACCCTCTATCAAATCTGCAATTCATTAGGGGACATCCATTAATTACGCGAGCTCAAAATGGGGGGGGGGGGGGGTCCAGTAAAATCTCATCATATCTCACTTAAACGGAGGGGGGTATAATTAAAATCTCACGTCAACTTTAAAGAAATATACATTGCTATATTTTTTTTTCTTCACTTCAAATGTCCCATTTTACCTGCTCAAACATCTCATGATTAAAAACATTTATTTTAAGAGTAAGCAAAAAAGTAAAAAAAATAAACATTTAGAGTTTTTAAAAGAAAAAAAAAGGTATAGACAATACCGATTTTATAAAAATCGTAAGTAAGTCTACGATAAAAATTAATGTAGTTTTTTAACAACTGTAGCAGAAATCTCATGTATGGGGGAGGGGGGTCCCACTAAATCTCACTCAATCTCACCAAGGGGGAGGGAGTCTAAATTTAACGAAAAATTGCTCACGTAATTAATGGATGCCCCCTTATGATAGACGGAGACAAAATACAGTTTAGTTAATACATCGCTAATACGAGTTTATTAATAAGAGTGCTAGTGTTTATACAATGATTAACCAACTTGGATAAGAAATACGCACTTTATTTAAACACTAGCGCTTCCCGTCCTGGCTTCGTCCCAACATCGTAACATCATCACGCCTTTTATCCCAAGAGGGGTAGGCAGAGACAATCGAATGTCATTTGCTACGGTCCTGACATACCTTATTCGCTTCTTTTATATTCATCATACCTTTCATACATGCTCGGCAATTGTGTGTACTTTTAATATTGCTTAATACGGAACTTTATTCTAATAAAACATAGACTATGTCCACATTGTCCACCTGGAATAATATAGTTAGTTTTATAGCAGTAAAATATTTAATAGGTCCTGTAGTTTTCGAGTTTACTTCTTACAAATAAAATTATAATAATATTAAATCACACTAGCGACCCGCCCCGGCTTCGCCCGTGGTATTTTATTATCATTGCTGACTCAATACCATTAGCACAATTAGTCGAATAAGATACATTGACATTATTGGTTACTGCTCGGCTCCCAGAATTCCTCGTAAATCAATATTGAAATAGTGAATACCGAAGCAAAATCGGTCCAGTAGTTTTTAGTCTATAAAGCACCAACATCCATTTTTATATATAACTAGCGACCCGGGTTTATAAAAAATTAACTACCCAGACAAATACGCTAATTACTACTTATCTATTAAAGATAGATATATATGCTACCGCGGACTTTTTTGTAGATCATTTTATTCTACATAATTCTTTCCTATATGTTACATCACTGACGAATTAGACAGCATACGCCATGAAAACTAGCTGGAGCTAACTTTTTCCCACGACTTGATTCACTTATACTGTTAATGCTCAGCTCCTAAACACCATAGGTCCATGTTTAATACTCGTAAACCTTACCGATGAATCAACCTATCTAATGATGAAAACCGCATCAAAATCCGTTCAGCAGTTTTTGCGTGAAAGGTCAGACAGACGCGGCGGGGGACTTTGTTTTATAATCTGTGGTAAGATTAAATGTTTGTGTTAAATTGCAAGTATAGTTAAGTCATAGTTTATTATTTAACTTTTCACATTCATCAACATTATGACATATTTTATTTATTATCATATTTTTTTTATATTCGAATCATGCTCATTCATATGCATTTGTTAATCCCATAATAAGGATCAAATTACCTAATAATAATAACATTCACATAATTAAATGCATTTACATCTTCATATTATTTCGGCAACCCTGACTCAAAATTCACAAGCAATTTTCTTCAAAAACGCTTTCAAAGATTTATCTGCAAGCGTCAAAATCTGCACACACTTTCAAATGTGGCATTATAAATATTGAGACGCGTTTTGTTGAGCCCAACATGAGTTAACTATGTATTAGAATTAATAAAATGGCTTCTAGAGAATATAAAATTAAAATATAGTATATTAAATTAAAATTAAAATATGTTTCTAACGATATTAAATTGTGCGAAAATGTGTTTGTTTGTTGAGGGCCGGACGATGTTTCAAATTCAAAATTAGGGGATTATTATGGAGCCATTGCAATAGCGAATATAAAATGAACTAAAACATATATTAAAACTCATGGTAGACCATCTAATTAAAGCGTTGCAGCACATACAAATATTAAGCATAGTTATTATAGCTTTACAAGACAACAATGTTGAAACCGTATTTCAAAATCCATCACAAATTTTATATAATATATTAAATATTAAATAAAATAAATAATTAACTTAAAAAGGCTATGTAAGAATTTGTTCTACGATCCTGATATTTCCTAAATTTGTAAATATTACAAATAAGAATTCTAGATTGATGAAGTGATTATTTAGGCATCATGTATGACGAATAATATTATAACATCAGCTGACATATGACTTCGCCGCGGTTGCAGACAGGGTAGGGAAGTATAAAATTTTTGACATATCAGAATATATCGCTAAACAGATTTATAAATAAATATAAAAGGTAAATCATTCATAAACATATTTGAACGTCATGATATATTCTGTCAATTAAAATGTTAAGAGGGAGACAAAATATTATTTCTTTCACTTTGTAGAAATACGGTTTCCCAAGTAATTAGAATGAAGATACATGCAATATTCACACGTTTCTCATTAAAATTGTCGTCTAACAAAATACACTGACCATTGACACGGATCCGGGAAATTTCACATATCGAAAATGATTATTCTTCAAGCGCTAAAAACAAACACCAATGAACATTCATAAATATGTCTTCATAGAAAAAAACCAAACTTTGTATTTCGTTATTCTCCCGGGACGAAATTACTAAGCCAATTTACATGAACCTTCAACAATTTCGGCCACGTACATTATTCTACTGATTAAAAACTGCATCTAGTATCCCTTTCCAAAAAAATAAAAGAGATGAAATAATTGACGGATCTTTTTTTTTAATTTGAGGGGAAGCCTACTAAATTACGAGTCTATCTTCTGAAATTCTAAAATACGAAAATTCTTATAGAATGGTAGATCACTGTTTTTTTAAATAAGGCCATAACATAAACATATTTTATGACTCCACTAAATTAAATAAATAATGAGAAACAGCTTTATATATGTACCAGCTAACTACTATCAATTACATGCTCAAATATCATGATATTGGGTTGTGAATAATAATTGTGCTTTTGTGAACATAACCCATACAAAAATAAATAGCTGACTTTCTGAGATTTATGTCTAAATATAATATACTAGCGACTCGCCCCGGCTTTGCCCGTGGAATTTTAAGGTCACATGCTCACCCAATCCGGTTGACACAATTCGCCTAATAATGAACATTAGACATGGTTACTGCTCCACTCCCAAATAGCGCAATGTTTTTTGCACATAAACCTTGTCATATCAAAGTCGGTCCAGTAGTCTTTGACTCAAGATACACTTCACACTTATCAATATTTCAAACACCCTATTGTGGTTCATTGATATAGATTGATTAGGTAGATATTTACAAAAACAACATATAATATATTCTATGCTTGTATTTTTTTTACTTTTAAAACTTTGTAAAGATTATAACGAAACTTATATTATATGGGTATTATTTTCTGCCGCGTACTGTGCTACTGATTGTCAATTTCAATTGAGATCTTAGGGATTTGAAATTTATGATTTCAGAGTCTCCATCTTCGGGCAAGCAATCTTGGGTAAGCCGATCGAGAATGTGTGACATAAAGATAAATCGATAGATTAATCGAGTTACCTCTAGACGTCAATAATTTCAATCCGAATCAGAAAACCCTGAGTTTAATTTCGTTGCGATGGCGGCAGTAGCGACAATTTTATTGAAATTGAATCGTCATCGCAACGAAATTAAATTCAGGATTTTAGGATTTGAAATTGAAATCAAGAGGCCGATCGAGCAGGTCTTAACATCTTAACATCCTACACTAACGAATCTTAATTAATGACTGTAACATAATGTTGAACATATACCTGTACAGATCCGTGCCTGTCTGCGGGTGTGAGATGTCCAGCAGTAAGCGGTGTAGCTTTTCCGCTGTGTGGCCAATTGCCAGTATTAGCCGTACCGCCAGTACCGCTGTCCTTAACTGCCCCCTGGAAAATGTTCATTCAACTCATGGTTATTTTTTTTAATTCATGGTTGGCATATAGATCAGCCTCATAGAAGTGATTGTTAGATTTTTGTCTACTGTAAACCGTGCTATGGAAACTTAAATAATGATCCACTTTGATATTGTGTAAATTCAAATACGTCGATACAATGTTACTTCATTTGAAAAAATAACAATTGTTTGATATCCCAGAGTGTCCACCTTCATTATATTCTATAAAATAATAATAAATCTGAATTGTTTGTTTGTTTGAACGCGCTAATCTCTGGAACTACCAGTCGGATTTGAAATTTTTTTTGTATTTGATAACCAGATTCTTGAGAAAGGTTATAGGCTATATAACATCACGTTACGACCCAAAGGGGCGGAGCAGTAACTATTAACGCGGGTTTAACCGCAAGGCACAGCCAGTATACTAAAAAATATCAAGTGACCTAAGCTGCGGTATAAGGTTACATCACATTGGTCTTTCTATCAATTAATGTAATGGGACTGGGGAAATATTGTAATATAAAAATTGTGACAATTGTAAAATTTTAATAGAAAATGTTTTTATTCGTATTTAAAACATAAGTTACATGATAAAAAGCAAACTAGAACAAACAAAATAAATCGTGTATAAACAAACACACAGAAATGAACTGAAAACAGATGTTTCTTGTAAACTGAAGAATATTATTGACAATAATGAAGTTTTTAAAACATATTGGGGAAATCCACCCAAAACCATCGCCAAGCATTCGATAGTAATATTCATAAAATAATGTGTGCAATCTAAATGAAATGACTTAATTAAAAATGGGAAAAAGTCAAGGACCGTTTGTAAGGCGAGGAGCAGACGAACAGGATGTCATGATACTATAATTAAAAATAAACTATTTACTTTCATTGTAACGAAATTAGAAAATATTTTTGAATGGAAGTGACAAACAATAGTACATAATATAACCCTTTGTTTGGCACAATCTTTAGCCGGCTATATTGATAACACAGTAATGATGCACGAGACAAAGCAAGTGGACTGACTGTTTAGTAAGTACAGATGTTCGACTCTGGGTATGTGAATGACGGTTAGCTATATTATAAAGAGGTAAAGATTGTAAGTTTGGATGTAGAGGGAAAACTACTAAAACTAAAGAACTGATTCTAAAAATTATTTCACTAAAAGGACTCAGTATTTTATTTTGTTCGAAAATACTCACGGGCGAAGACGGGGCGATAAGCTAGTAAGATACTCATTGTATGAACTGAATCGCGATGTCGGTCCTATGGTCGTAAATATTTCTCAAACAATATTGTATTACAATGAATGTTAGACAATGATTCTACTCTGTTTTCAAACAGGATATAAGCAAGCAAGCAAGAAAAACGTGTACAAAATGTCAATTACGAAACTTTACATCGTTCGGATAATATATGAAGCGAATAGGGGCTTTAAACGGGGCCAACTAGCAACACTGGATGATTTCAAAACAAAGCAAACCTCTCGAGATAAAAGTGCAGCTTCATCGTCTTCTATCAAACCAATCATATATTCACACAAATCATCCTGTACCAACAATTTAAAAAAATGTAAATGAATACATAAATTATATAAAAATAATGTTTGGGCGATCGTCTCGTACCAAACTCTCAATACATGGCGGAAGTTTCGCATTTATTGGTTTTATTTTTTACGTGAAAGTTACTCTACGAATTTTTACAAGTGCAGGGGATTTCTAATATTGTTTCTTTTTTATAAGTAACATTAAATATATGAAAACTAATAAAAATGTGAATGTTGTTCATACCAGACATTAACATATATCTACTTCACAAGTACAACAATATTATATATTAGAGAAGTCTTGTATGTATTGGAACTAGGTTCGACACAATCCCCTTGATTTAGTTTAGCCGCGTATTTTTAAACTATTTTAAATTACTTGAAATATTGGTGATATTTTCGTCATTTCACCAGTTTTGAGAACCCTAGATGTCTAAGTTTGCTAAAATTTTATTTCAAAACGCGATAAAAATAATTAAAAACGGTGTTTACCTTATGGAAGGTTTGATGTCTGTCGCGATTTGGTGATACAACAATCTCGTGACCTGTCTGGATGGATCCCACCGGAGTTGACTGAAAATTATAGTACAAAGAAATTTAAATATGAACATACAAACTACACAAATAATAATAAAAAAAATGTCTTAAAGTATAACAATAATGAAAATCATAAGTCATGCAAAAATGATGAAATCAAACATAAACTATGTTCAGACGGCTGGTGATAATATAAAATATAGATCTTGATATGAAATCTTGCATATTTATTTGTGAAGTTATAAATTATGCCCGATATTCTTTATAAATAAAATATATACAATAGTAAGCGTGTGTATGGTCCTTAGAAAGTATGTGGCATTTAAGGTGCGGGATATAATATTTCATATTATCGTTAGATGTCTGAAGCAGTCTTAAAAAAGCTGTATGTGTATATGTAAAATTAATTGATTTTCCTGTTTTTCTCAGCCATGGTCCACAAGGCCCCCCCTTTTTTTGGCATACAACCCCAAATCGACAACTATGTATAAATATTGTAGAGTAGAAGCAAAATTTGTTAGAATCGTGGCACCTTTAGGTTTTGTCTTCCTCAATAGTATTTATGATATGATTATGATGAATGTATTACATAAAAGTACACACAAACTAACCTTATCAGATTTAGTTTTAACGATATTTGAAGGCGGTGCGTTCCTCAATATTCTCATGACATGAATGTTCACCGGCTTCAACCAAATTGTTAGTAAGCGACAAAGCATGCAACATGCAAAACATCCCAAATAAATATGAAATACAGTAACTTTTTAACATAAATTTTCTATACTACACACAAACAAAGATAATAGTTTCAATATTTATTATTAAATAAATTATTATAATAATCTATATAGAATTTTAAAACAAGGAATCGTTAAGTTATATCAATATTTCATATTTAACCAGTTTATTATACAAATATAACTGTATTATTACAAAAAAATCCATAACAATTGATAATTTTAAGCAATTTGCAAATAATAGATCTCAAAGATGAGTCCAGTATTAATAATAACATATTAAAACCTAATAAAAAACAATATAAATTAAAATTCATAGACTATGTATTAAGATTATTAAAATCAATATGAAAACTATGAAGCTTCAATTTACTGGATAAAACAGGAAATTATACTATTTTAATGTAATTTAGCAAGTGTGTAGTAAGCAGTGAGCAGCTTAATTCAACTACATTAATTATATTTTGGCAAGTCCGGTATTATTTAAAATTATACTTTTTACAATATTTTTAACAGCCTCTCAACGAATATATTATCATTTAAAATATATATATAGAATCATGTGCTAAATACAATTCTTAAAATAAGTTAATATTTTGGATAACTAATTTTCTAATTAAACTAAAATTTCTAACTACTAGAAAGTTCTTTGAGTCCCTTGAACAAAATAATTAAATAAATAGGCCAAAAAACGTTTAAGTAATAAAATTTAGGTTGTTTTAAGCGTCACGTATTCTCTGAAAAGATAGTAAGTATAAAGGGGCTAGCACGAGTTTCTTGCGTTATCTTATCGAAAAGTATCGTATCAACAGTTACTATCGCCACCGTCCCAAACTTTTATATAGATGTTTTTTCGTTCGTCGGTTAACCATAGTATTCGAAATACGTTAATTTTCTGCTCAACTTATTTGGCGAGAGTTATACGACACGATGGCGATATAATATCGCAAGAAACTTTCGCAAAACCATCTGTACTAGGTAGAGAATAATAAACTTATTGCGACATTCGTGCACGAGTGACAGAGACGGCGCTCTACAAAACTTCGGAGTCTGTAGAGCACCGTCTCTGTCACGAAGTGTATAATTTTTAGCTGAGCACTGTACACCATAAGGACAAAGCAAGGAAAATAGCAATATTAGTTAAAAAAAAAAGTACACAAGACATAAATGATCCCCACTGTGATTGACACTAATGTGTAACAAGTTAATTTACACTCCAATCGGCAGAACACATTTCGTCAATTCACATAATCAACGATGTTCATTATGCTGTTTTCAATATCCTAATCAAAGACCAAATAATTAATTATAATGGTAATTGAAACCATATTCTTTAAAAAGGTTATTGAAAACTTATTAGTATCTAAAGCCAGAATTTCTTATGCATCCCAATTCTTACTGTCTACGACAATTTGACTGCGCCCCGGTTGTTATAGCAAATGAAACTGTTAAATTTCTATAGGAGAAACATTGACGCAAGAATCGTGTTTTAGGCAACATAAAAATGGATGCGACAATAACACACTATGAGGAAAGTAAACCGCGTACAGTGTTCGCCAAATAACTTTGCATGTAAAACGGTATGTATGACAAATATCACAGGTTTTTTTAAATGATGTATCTATCACACATAGCACGAATCGAAAGTTCGTTATCGATCAGAACTACATTGATTCCAATTGATTTCGTAATAGGAATAATAATGAAATATTTATAAAGATTTAAAAATTGTCATCTATACCGTCTAGCATCCGGGTGTATTTTGCTCTAATCCGTGCGCACAGTCACATCTCACACCGGCCCCGTTGTTTGGCGACTACAGTACCGGACAGTGTTTCTATTGCAGCGTTTATACTATTTCTATGGCACGAGTTTCTTGAATTATCTTTATCGAGTACTTTTTCTGTTAAATTCTATGATAACCGGTATTTAAAAATAATCTATACAAAAGTTTTGAGACTATGACTATACGATAACGCAAGAAACTCGTGCCAGACCATCTGCACTCGGCCGAAAATAATACACTTAGCGATTCGAGCTTCGACGCTCTACAAACCTTCGAAGCTAAGCACTATTATCGGCCGAGTACTGTACAGTTACACCATAAGCAAGGAATCGAGTAGCCAAGACACTAACGATCCCCTTTAGCGATCGACACTAATGTGTAACGTGTAAATTTGAGATTTTCACGAGACGGACGTGTTTACCATTGTCTTGCCGGTCCAGTCGAACTCGCCGTCGTCGACGTAGCCGCGCCTCTCGAACAAGTCGCGGAACATGCGCCGCAGCTGGTCGTAGTCGGGCGTCTCGAAGAAGTCCAGCCGCCGCACGTAGCGGAGGTACGTAGCTAACTCCTCGGGGTGGCCCTCGCAGAGCACCTACAATTGGTGAGGAGTGATGTTGTTTATATTAAAAATTATTGATCATTGCTACAGTGTGATTCAGGCGTGGGCATTCTAGATCCATATTCATTAATATTTTCAAGTTTGACTGTGCGTTTGTGTACGCTAATCTCCAAAATTGCTGAACCCATTTGGATGTGGTTTGCTTCAGTGGCGTATTGAGAGTGAAGATGTGAGTTTAATTTACATTGGTTGACAAATAAAAGGATAGGTCAATTTTATTTTATCAGTAAGTTGCGTAGATGATATGTTTGCGTGTATGAAATCGCGGACAACGCAGTTGGTTTACAATATTACCTCAATAGGCGTCGCCCGCTTGGTGTCACCGATTTTTTGGTATCTTTCTTTGAGTGTATCAGCTTTTAAACCCTGCCAGGGTAAGGAACCACGTAAAAAATACATAAACATATGCCCGAGAGCTTCTAGGTCGTCGCGTCTAGATTGTTCTGAAAAAAAAAATTTTTTATTACCCATACAATAAATAAAGGACAGCACAAATTTCAAAAATGGAATTTTTAGTTTCTGGTGTTGTGAGGAAGCGAAAACTATGGTTTTTTTCTAAAAATTACTCATCTAAGGACATCTAAAATAACTTTATATCAAAATTTTCCAACCCACAATAGGGTGTAGTAGGATGAAAAACTAGGTACAGTCTCCTATGACTCCAAAAATATATTACAAGTTTTTAATATTAAGCATTTACCTTTTCCTAAATGTGTATTTATTGACATGTATCTCGCGGTTCCAGTCAGTGACTTATGCTCCCGGTATGGAATATGTTTGTTTGTCTCTAAGTCTATATATTCTTTGGCCAAACCAAAATCTGAAAACAATGAATTAAATTGTAAATTATCCACATCCACTACATTATTGCGTTACATCAACAAAAGTGGAGTTTTTTTTTATTTAAAGGGCAAGCAAAAATGTTAGGAGCATCGCCTGGTACAAGGAACTATAAGCGTGAGAATTAACTAATTGTCTCTGAATTAATAGTGGATGTCAATTGGACATAAAATAACTTTGTCTCTCGTTGATCCATGATAAAAATAAGTTACAATTACAAGTCGACAACGATCAGATTTTTCAGATTTCAGACGATTTGAAAATATATTTCTAATGACATATTCGTACGCACCATGGTCGTTATTTCTGTTTAATTTTTAATCTCAGAAGGCACAAGGATGATTCTGCCAATGTATAACTCAAATAACTCTATAATATATAACGCTATATCAACCAATACATACCGAGGAAAAAAAGGTATAGGCAGTGAAAACTTAAAACTATAAGTAATAAAGTTTCCACTTCAAAATAACGACTCTAGGGCGAGCTTAAAGATTTCAATTTAAAAAAATCTCGGTCCAGATCAAGAATTGCCGGCCAGAAATGTTCAGCCAAAAATGCCCGACACAGGCATACGTGAGATTCTCGGACCGAATACATGGTCGGCATTTGTGCCGAGAGCATGTCGCGAACCCATAAGATTTCCCTCTGTCAAATATCGCTCAACGCGCCTAAAGAAGTTTTCACTTCAAAAAAAAATTCTCGTCACTGGCCCAAATACTTTCGTAAAGGGTCTCAATGGTGGATTTATTTTAAACTAAAATATACTTTCTTTAACGAACTTACCAATGATGTGAATGATTTTCTCACGTTTAGTTGCAGTTCTACCTATTAAAAAATTCTCTGGTTTTACATCACGATATATAAGATGTCTTGTATGAACATACTCGATACGATGCAACTGAAACAGATGAACAGAAATATTATACCTACACTAATTACTAGCTGTGTTTTGCGGTTGAACCCGCATTAATAGTTACTGCTCCGTCCCTTTAGGTCGTAGCGTGATGTTATATAGCCTAAAACCTTCCTAAAGAATTGAGCTATTAAATGCAAAATCCAATTTTTCAAATCCAACTGGTAGTTCTTGAGATTAGGGCGTTCAAACAAACAAACTCTTCACCTTTATTATTAAAATAATATGGAAAATTTTCAATGAATTTCAGCAAAACAAGATATAGGTATGCACAAGTAGAGGCCCTTTGCCTCTGCCTACTGTAGTGGGAATCAAGCGTGTGCGACGTGCGTATATTTTGAAGTGCATAAAATACAGACTGGGCTAAATTGAGGTTCGAAATCTTTAGTAAATTATCTTTCAAATTAATATAGTTAAAATTGCCTTAGATAAATAAACTAGGTAAATATCTAATAAATACATTTACATTAACTAACTAAAGATCTGTTTCACAATGTGTAGATAAATTCCAATCGTAATTTAGTCAAAATTTATGTATTGGATAAACTATCTGCACATTGCGAAACGCCTACAGACTACCAAATAATACATACCAGCTGCATTGCGATCATTAACACAGTCTTTAGAGAGAAACGACGGCCGCACAAGTCAAAGAGATCCTCCAAGGAAGGCCCCAAGAGCTCCATAACCAAGGCGTTGTATTTACCACATGGCCCGAAATAGTATACCTCCGGAATGCCTTCTGCGGACGAAGGGGCTGCCAGGATTCAACGGACAGGAAGAGTAAGGTGGGAAAAATTGGGAATAACAGGTAAATTAGTACTTACTTACACAAACACCGGTCGTTTAACTGAGCAATCACTCTCTCGGACCTCATAAAACTACAAAACCGCACCGTATCCGATATTTAATATACATTTTTGGTTTTAAAACATTTGAAAAGATCTCCGAGAGTATTGCTAAGTTAACACACATAGAAAAAAATACTTAAAAAATAGGCTAGCGTCTCGCTTAACAACACTCATGACCATGGTGTCATTGAATATCGGTTACCGTGCAGTGGCCCACTAACTACGGGCAAATACTATTATAAGAAGTACTAATACGTGCAACTCTTGACGGTTTTGGCGCCATCTGGTGGGTGGATACGATAGTTTTTAGACATTCTAAAATTGCAGTGAACTAGCTGTTGATAATTAAATTATTTTAGCGGTATCAATAACCTCATCTTTAAACATTTTACTATAAGCCGCCGCCACTGTTTTGTAACCATTAGTAAAAGGAAGCAAAAAAAGGGCTTGATTATAAATGCGAAACTATGTTTGCTTATTTGTCCTTCTTTCACATAAAAACATATCAACCTATCGTTAAATGGAGCTAGATGGCGCCAGCATAGCAAGCCGCACGTATCAGTACTTCTCGCACATGTATTTGCTACGGTACTGGCCTTGCCGACTCACAAGTTGCATGGCGATCATTAATACAGTCTTGAGCCTGAACCGCCGGCCGCAATGCACAAACAGGTCCTCAAGCGAGGGTCCTAATAACTCCATGACCATGGCGTTGTAGCGGCCGCCGCATGTACCCAAGTAGTACACCTTTGGTATGCCTTCTGAGCGACAATATTGAGTCATTGAACCACAGAAAATTATAAAGAATATAAATAGAAGTATGATCGCCTATTTATATGAAAACCGGTAAACCAAATTTTTGCAGAAATCATATATATGAAGCAACGCATGACATGTGTGTGGTTACGTGGGAACGCCCACTTACTATACCTATACTTCTTTATAATGTTCTGTGCATTGAATATTATTTCATTACTAAACGATTCGTGAATGCCAACTAGCTAATTTGTTAGTCGTGTCACGAATATCTACTACTTAAAGATTAACATTTTTTTTTATTAGAAATAATGATGTGAATATGACAGTTTAAATCTCACAACAGATAAAATCGACGATAGGTTTAGGTTAGGATCCGGTAAAAAAATCGATCAAAAACAAATGTTTGCAACAGTAAATTTCGTTTTCACAAACACACCTTCACCACCAGTAACAGTGTCCGCATTTTGCCAGTTGTCCATATTAAACAGAACAGGTGGCAAACCTGTTGCTGCAGCCTGCACCTAATGAACCTAGATGTGTTATTTCTTTAACAGACGTAAATATCCGTTATTTTTAGAAGAATTTTCGATTTCTGTCATAATATCTGTTCTGAGAGTTTAATGTTTTTTACTCATTCACGCTGTAACGACTGAACGTATTTGAATTAAAATCTGTACAGATATAGAATAAATCCTGGATTAACTAAGTGACGGTTCATCCCGGAAAAAAATTACAAGGGAGACTTTATATATCAGCCAGTCATAATCTACTACAATCAAGACAATCATCATATCTGATTATTTTATAGGTAAAGTATTCAATAGATAAGAATAATTATTGTGTTGATTTTTTTATTCATTGGTATTTATTGAATATTTAAACTAATTTTAATTGTTTAATTTTATTGTTCTCCCAAAGATATTAGGGAAAAATTATGTGCATAAGTACAAAAATAACATTATGCATAAGATAAGGTAATTATGTGTTTAACATTGCCTAATTAGTTCTAACTGTTCATTATAGATATTTAAAAATATTTATAACACAAAAATTTGACTTCCTATTATTGTTTTTACATTTAAATAATTCCGTATCTACAGTTACCAATCAAATTAAATATGCTAATATGTCTTTATGATGGTTGTCCACCAGTGCTGTGTGGGTAAAGAAGAGCGGCGAGCGAGGAAAAATCCACTATAAAAATTGCTATTTTTTTGGCAAAATTAAACAATATTTTTGGGGGATTTTTCCTAGCTTCCTCGCACAGTTCTAGTGGACGCTAGCTTTAATTTCGGACCCATTTCAGATACAGTTCTTAGAAAATGTTCTATTTATTAGATGATAATTAGAGAATATCAACACTATTGAGGTCCAAATGTAAAGCCCTTGATACACAATATTAAGTGGCATAATAATTATAAATTTTCTTACCATGTGTCCCTAATAACTTGTAAAACCGATATTCTAGATGAAGTTGAGGAGCCTTCGACTTCATAGGCTCCATCTTTATCGCTACATGTTCATTGTTGTAGAGGTTTTTTCCTGAAAATTAAAAATAGAACGTATTAAAAAATGTTTTATAAGGTTGAGTATTTCTGCTAAGGCTTCATCAACTGTAACAATAATTTGTTTACAATGTTTTCATTACATAACAGTTACAATACAAATAACGCACCATTACAGATTTGATAGTGGTGACAATGTCCGCATCTAGCGAGTTTCCCATATTTAATAGGACAAGTGACAGGCCTGTCGCTGCACTGTAATTTCTAACTAGAAGTGTCAGTACATAGAATATTAATGTATTTCATCAAAATTATTTAATGGAAACAGCAGTTATGCAACCTGGTTGACTCGTAAAATACCAACAGACAAAAGTTCCATATTCTATTAAATGCGAAAGTTTAGATATTTGTTTCAACACGACGGCTTAAAGCTACGAATTTATTTAACAGGCGAAAAAAGGCATTATTTAAAGTAAAAAATTTACAGCCAACGTCATGTAAAATAGTATTATCATTATAATGTATCAGTTATCTATGAACAATCGTCAGATAAAAATATTACGAATGATATGGGCAGCCATGTGATTTTAGATTTTACTCTAACATGATCTATGAACAGAGGTAACTGAGCATGACATTTTCTCATTGTGTGAGAGTGTTTGTCTACCTCCCCCCACCACCCCAGCACTTTATTTTGGATAATTTAAATTTTTTAAGACAGCTAAACAGAGTATTACTGAAATGCAAGTATTACATAGATAGCATACTTAAATTTTATCAAATTTTAAATTTTCTAGAAGATAGGTATATTCACACAAAATTTAAACGGGCGAAATCCAGTATCCGGCCTGCTAAGAACTGGGTATCCCCAGCAGGAGACAATGTTATAGTTTGACTAATCACGAAAGCACTAGACAAATCTGTCAGTAAGAAATGTAAAAGATCCTAGGTTCTTAGGTGCTAATCACTGAAATTCTTGACTTGTGAACATCCATCCATGAAGCTAATTGTGGTGGCGAGCGCAAAGCTAAATTTAGCAAATATTCTGAATTATCTATCTATTATCACGCAATATCGCAGAAGGAATAGGCAGACAATAGAATGTAATTTGCCACGATCCCAATTCCGGACACCTCCTCCATATTTATCATCCCCTTTTCGAACATTGCGACCAACAAATTTTTAATGTCTTTAAAGAAGCCTTATGCTGCCATTTCTTTAAAATATGGTCTTTAATATGAAACTGTGAGAGAGAGAGAAGTCTGGCGTCTGTGCAAATCCATATATCTCTTTTTTTTGCTTCGGTTCAATGGTTCGGAGGGC
Source organism: Nemapogon koenigi (assembly GCA_963924495.1). Lineage (NCBI taxonomy): Eukaryota > Metazoa > Arthropoda > Insecta > Lepidoptera > Tineidae > Nemapogon > Nemapogon koenigi. The sequence continues at coordinate 5,940,410 of OZ004644.1, read as the reverse complement.
ACGTAACAGCACTTCTTATAAAAAAAAACAGATATTTACGTCTGTTAAAGAAAGACATCTAGGTCCATTAAGTGCAGCAACTGGATTGCCACCTCTTTTATATATATATTTGTTCCTTTCGCCGTCGAGACGAGACGATGGGCCCTTGGGCCAAGACGGCTAAAACTTTTACCCGCAGCCTCAGCAAGACTCTCCGTCTGGCCACTGGAGACCCTCTGAGCAAGGAGTACTTTGTACAGAGGATCAGCGTGGCTATACAATGAGGGAAAGGGAACGCGGCAAGCGTACTCGGCATCCTGAGCGCATTGTCTAGACATTACTGATAATATAAATGTAATTAAAACAATTATATAATTAAAGTTTTACACTGTGTTAAAAAAAAATCCCAAGTGTAACAACAAACAACAAAAAAAATTAGCTAATATTTATTGCCACCTCTTCTGTTCAATGTGGACAACTAACAAAAAGTGGACACTGTTGCCGGTGTCTCTGGCCACACCACAAGATATAAAGGCTGTGAAGTTGTGTTATGTTGTTTTTTGGCATAACCTTGCCTACATATTGGTGCCATCAAAATGAAACTAATTGAAACTAATGAATTGGAATTGGCCCTCAGAAATATTTATCTCATTAGTTGGATGTAAAAACTTTGTATTTCTTGATTGAAATATTTACGGTTGCGTAGATTAATTAATTAGTCAATGTTAGATTTAAGATTACACATTTATTTTGCCTAGACTTTTTAGACGTTGAATATCAAAACAAACTTACGTTTTAATAATATTAGTATTTACATACGACCGCCCCGTGCACGACCTTGTCAAACATTTCGAGCTGAGAAAACAATGCTGTGTTCAATAAAAGTTCGACTCGTAATACGTGGAAAACTGCACAAATTTAAGTATTACCTACATATAGTATTGCAATTAAAAAGTAGGTACTTATTTAATATTAATTTCGCGTACTAAATAAATTAATTAAAACGAAATGTCAAAACATTTTTTCTGATATTTTAAATAACTTTACTCTATCTATCATCACGCATTTTATCCCAAGAGGGGTAGTCAGAGACAATAGAATATAATTTGCTTCTTTTATATTCATCATACCTTACATACATGCTCGGAAATTGTGTGCCTAGTTTTAGTATTGCCTTCGATCAATATATTTATAAATGTTCAATAAAAGTACACTTAGGTCGTCCTCTGCCAGCATTTCCTTTCACTTAAGCCATATAAACCTTTTTGGTCAATCTTTCATCCTTCATTCTTTCAACGTGTCCAAACGAACGTCTAAACTCTACTTTGTATTGTACTTTATTTATGATTGCGATATGTTCGTCAACTATCATGAATGGCAAAAATAATAATCTAAACACCACGATTGATTAAAATATTTGATTAGAATTCAAATATTTATTTGTAATTTATTTTTCATATTAGAAAATGTAATAAGCACACATAAATTTTCAATTGGCTATTTATTTTCTACCAATGTACAAAGACATGATTATTATATGGCGTACCTGGCGGCCCGCCCAGGCTTCGCACGAGTAGAAAAGTAACTTTAAGATATATTCCCGGGATAATGAGAGCCTATTGTCATCTCTCCATGCAGAAAAACCGGCCAAGTGCGAGTCGGACTCGCACACGAAGGGTTCCGTACACTCAATAGTATGCACTAAGGTCAGTCCAAGTTTGACGCCCCTGTATGGAGCAGGAACAAATTAGCGCGATATCGCCGGTTTTTATTATTTGTTGTTTTACTAGTTACTGGTTAGACGTTTGTAAGTATTGCCATTATTAAGATCGAGCAACAAACGCCGAAAAGAACACGTTACTTGTATGAGGACCCCCTTTAATTTTTACTTTATTTTATTTTTATTAGCTACTATAGTAATACACACTTGTAGTGTCTACCTTTTTCGGTTCAAAAGATACAGCCCTGTGACAGACGGACGGACAGCGGAGTCTCGGTAATAGGGTTTCCGTTTGCACCCTTTGGGTACGGAACCCTAAAAACGTCTATTCATTGTTCTGTTTTGATATACTAAAATATAGCTTGATCCCTGTGACAAATGTCAAAGTGCAAGTCGACGCTTTTACTTTTAGTTTACTCGCAAGAAAACTAGTAATATTTGATATTGCACAATAAGTTATTTGATCTAGGTATAAGGTATCAAGTTATATTTTAAGACTAGGAGCTATAGAGAATGTGTCTAACCACTTCCCAAATGTTTTCAGCACGCCAAACTAAAACGCGGTGAAAGGAGGCGCTAAAGAGATCATACATCTGGGAAATCTTTAAATAAATTGTATATTAAAACAATAACTGTTAACACAACCACAGCAGCTTCCCCGGCGTCGCGTGTTTCATAACAAAATTGATCTCTTGAAACCGCTATTGCATCGCCTACACGTCTTTTTAGCTATAGAACAAGTCACGTTTCGAGTGCTTATTAAATATTTGAATTCCGTGAGGGAATTTCCTGCAATTACATTTTCACACTGGGGTGAATATTTTCCCTATAAGAAACATTAATGTTTTCGCCTCAGAAACTAGAAATGCTAAATATTGCTGAGTTTCGCTTACAATATTTTTTGTTTAGAGCTTTCATTTCTAAAACGATTATTAAAAACAACAACGTTCGATGATTTCTAATTGGTGTCATTCTACGATTGATCCACACCTTAGCAATAGTTTCAAAAAATCATTGTTTCCATGACATAATTTCTATATTAATTTTTCTAATCTTCATTTTGACAAAATATGATTAGAAAATTCGTACATAGACTGTGCTCCTATAACAGTCGAACCTGGAACTGCCTCGTGGGTATAAGGTCTCTAACCATTAGGCTAAACATATTTACATCAAACCTAGCTGGATAATGATGATGATAATGATGAAAGCTTCATGGGTTGCCTTACAGCTCCCGGGAACCATTGTCGGCCCCAGGGTACCCAGCGGAAGAAAGTCACCCTCAGTCAGCCGATGATTTTTTGAAGATATAATTAACGATTGGCCAGAGCTCTGTTGAGGTATGTAGATGGAAAAGCTTGTTTGTCGGATAATGTACAGATTTTTTATTATAAAAACCCATTGGTACATGGTCGTATATGGGGATCGACCACTGGACCACGGACTTCCTAGCTGGAAACGAAATATACAGGTACCTAAATCCGTTTCGATGTGTTTTTATTAACAAAACGCATACCTTCTCATTTATACCGACTAATATTAATATTATATATGCGAAAGTGTGTGACATAGGTTACTATTTATCCGGGAAATCTATCGGGACAAATTTTAGTCTAATTTCAAAAATGACCACCCGGGCGAAGTCGGCGCGGAAATCTATAGTAATATGTATTATAAGTAGGGATATTTGTTAAGTCTGGGCGGCACACGTGCGCACATAAACATCATAACGCCACTTCCAATGACGCACCGATCCGAATCCAATTCCCAGTTCACCTCGCAGCCATATAATCTTCAGACAGAATTTGTCAACACAATACGAAACCTTACAGGACTTCGCCTACTGTGGCTAGGTAACGGTCAAGGTAACAAACATAAACCAGATTTTAGCAGGTGTTCACATGGCGATGTGTTGTATTTTTACACTTGTATGTAACTAAGTAGGTATGTAAACAAATCTAGGGAGTCGATTTTATGTTACATGTAATTCGGATGACAATATTGGCAATAGTACAATAATTTAGTATAACCATGGAGCTGTTCTGATCATGGAGCCAGGTGGTTAATGGAATTCTCTTCAATGGCTAGTTACTGACAAAAGCGGGTTTTGTACTTTTTTAGGGTTCCGTACCTAAAGGGTGCCAACGGAAACCCTATTACTAAGGCTCCGCTGTTTGTCCGTCCGTCTGTCACAGGGCTGTATCTTTTGAACCGCAATAGGTAGACACTTGAACTTTTCACAGAGTGTGTATTACTATAAAAATTAAAGGGGGTGCCCATACAAGAAACGTGTATTTTTCGGCTTTTTTGCTCGATCTTAATAATGTCAATACATACAAACGTCTATTAAGTATAATGCAAGTAAAACAACAAATAATAAAAACCGAACTTTTCACAGAGTGTGTATTACTATAAAAATTAAAGGGGGTGCCCATACAAGAAACGTGTATTTTTCGGCTTTTTTGCTCGATCTTAATAATGTCAATACATACAAACGTCTATAAGTATAATGCAAGTAAAACAACAAATAATAAAAACCGGCCAAGTGTGAGTCGGACTAGCGATAACTTTTTTACTAAACTATTTTTATTGTATTGGTAATACGGAACCCTTTAGAGAATATGGTGTGTTCTGCTAGGTACTCTGGCAACCGGTGACACGGTTCCCGGGAGCCCAAAGGCACCCATCTTGATTACGTGTATGACGTGTGAACTGTGAGTCAGAACTCTCAGAGATACAATAATAAAAAATATTAATTAATGGATATATTGATTTAGTTTATTTGTGTACTTTATATGGCTTCACTCAGCTTTGAAGGTACAAAAATGGTCACAATATAAATAAGTTCGTAACATCTTGCTTTTTCTTTTGGCTATTGAATATTGGCCTCTCATCTCAATAATAATTCATTTTACCATAAAAAATACACAAAAGATTTTAAAATTCACTGAAATATAATTTCCAATTGCCAATTAATTGCTGTCGCGCACCCATCAGCATCCGCCTCGCCAAACGATATGGTGGAAAATGAAAATCACATTGTCTTTGACTCTACCTATAAATAATTGATGCAACCAACATTTTTACACGTTTAGTTTGCAAGTATCGCTTAAATTCACCGATGCATCATTTCCGCTTTACATAAGCCTGCTTGGACTATTTAATAAAATATTGTAATAATAAAAAATCCTTAATAGTTTACAATGTAAATAGCGATTGCGTAGGCGGGGCATCGAACCCGGTGTTCACAACGTCCGAACCGTTAACGTCAATCGCGTGAAGATAATAAAGAATACAACTAAGTTAATTAATTATTAATTAATGTGCAATAAAATTATACGGACTAAAGTACAAAGTGACTGTCTGTTCTCTGTTCCGAGTTCCGATAGATAATATTAATTTTATTGCAGACTTCAAAAAAAAGGTGGTTCTCAATTCAGAGTTGTTTTTTTTTTAATTACCTTTAGGAACGATGCACTAAAAGAAATATGGGGTTACCTATAGTGAATCGCCATTATTTCCTTTGCTTTCGTTAATTGTATTTTAGTAAGAAAAATCTACAATAATTTAGCAATTTAATGCAGATGTAGTCATTCAGACTATGAAATCATTGCACATATAAGATCCTATTCAAAGATTACGGGTGTCCAATCAAGCGTACGATTGAAATATTTTCTCGAGTAAAAATTTAAGGACGGGCTTGGGTATAAGCAAACCGATGACTCACGCGCTATTATGTTAGAAATCTTTAGTTTAACGGACACTCGGCGTAGTCTGCACTGGGTTGACTCATTGACACACAAGTTAGAAGTGATTATATGATCATACATTGACTTTTAATGACGTTAATGAAGCAATAATCAGTCGGTTAAGATGTACTAAACAATGTGACCGAACACGTATTTTTGTCTGAGGAAGCTTTTAATAATGCTACAGTTATACGACATGTTTAGCCTATATTAATATTAATATCAAATATTTATATAAAAAAGGCATAGGCGGCAGTCATGGGGACTGCCGACAGAAGTGAAAACTCTATGAATAAGTAACAGTGGTTTTTAATTTAGAAGTAAATAACGTATAATAACGCCCATCAAGCGCGCAAGTAGGGCAGCAATCCATGGTCGGCATTTGTACCGAGAGCATGTCGCGAATCCATAAGATTTCCTCCTATCAAAATCGTTAAACGCGACTAAAGAAGTTTTCACTTCAAAAATCATGGACACTAATATGGACATCATGGATGCACCTAATTTATCTGATGTCTTAGTCCGGTATCTACGCATATCACAAGGTATATCCTAGTTTGGGGATTAACTTCACATACATAGTAATTTGTCCTTATTTCACATCAAAACAGAGCAATGGATCGACATGATTTTTTTGCACAGTAATAGATAGTTGGAGGGCTGGAGAGTGAAATGTAATTTATATCCCGGGAAATATGTCATTCCCTTAGGGCAGATTGATAGTTATTTATTCCTTTACTAATTCCAATAAAATATTTGCATAAAAATGCAGGTTGTTTATTTATTACCTTTGGACAAAAGCTGGGCATCGAATTCGGGACGTCCTGTGATACGAATAATAAACCCTTTCAGTCGTAGGTTATCAAATTTACGAAACTCTAAAATAAACATAATTTACACAGAAATTCATGCTGTAATTACGCAAATAATACGAGCCAGTCACAGGTAGTTATTATGACTCGACAAAACAAACACAATTTTTCAGTAAACTAGATATGTAACAATTTGTTCCGCGCTACTTTTAATCAGACAATGGACTTCTGACGGGCGGTTTTTAATTGTGTTATCGTAAAATTCTATCTGTTTAGGCACCTTGTTTGATGCCTGTATCTTGGGTCAATTGTATAAAAATAATTTCTACATAGGTGCCTACAAATTTGCTCCAATGTATCTGAAGGTACCTTTCGATCCTCCCGCATTTATATAAGCTAGTTATATATATCCATGGAAGATGGGCATCAAGGGTTACTGAGTATAGACCTAGAATGGGACATATAAGTGTCAGCAGACCACCAGCTAGATGGAGTGACGACATCGTAATGAGAGTGAAGCAGAACTGCTGAGGATAGGGAGAAGTGGCGCAATGCTGAGAAGGCCAACGTCCGTCCAGCAGTGGACAGACACAGGCTGAAGAAGATCATACACATACGTACATATCCTTGGTATAGATAAATTATTTTAAGAGGCATTTAGTTGTAATTTCTCATGGAAATCGGTACAATAGAAAAATCTTTATTAGCATAGAAATAGAACATTTATTGGCAGCCGTGTACAAAATTAGACTGGCATGTCGATTTTTGTCTACGGAAATAAAGTGGGCTGTTAACATTTTAACTGGAGTTTTCTTTTGTTCCCATCGTTTTGGTCGGAATCCTAAAATTTAACTTTTGGTGAGGCTGCGGTGCCTAACTGACTGGCTGTATATATATATATATATATATTTATTAATTAGAGTGCAAATTGATTATTATACTTAGCCCGAAAATGTGCGAAAAAAAATACTTGACCGTACTATTTGTACAATTCCCAAGCGGGAGGAGCAGCGGGCAAAACAAAAGTTCTGCGTGGCGTACAAGATCGTTTAAAAATATTTTTCAGTCTATATCCGGCGACATGTGCACTTGTGCAGCTACGGTTTAAGCGAAAACAATCATGCAAGGTAACGAACACTGTTTGGCAACATCAAAACATCCATAGATTGGGTATTGACTAGAATTCAATTTAATACAGTAATTTTATTATTTTAATACTTATCCGGCTTCATTTAATATAATCTACCAATTAAGTATTATGAAGTTAAATTACAGTCTCGTCTTCCACTAGGTAGACACCCTAGGAACGAAACGGGTGCTACTGACCGACGAGGTGATGCCTTGGATTGGAAAACCTCATTCATAAAATTGAGCCACATCCGTGAAGTGTTTTTTTTATATTTAGAATCCCAATCCCAACACGATTGCATTGATCGAGTGCTGTCATTGCCTAGTCATGATTTCGTCCGTAGAGGCACAGCGGAATAATAGTGAGCGTTACAAATTGACGACAGGTTTGGTTTTAGTGGATATATAGCGGTCCACTGATCCTACTAACGAAATATTTAGACCCCAATCCAAGATTCATTTAGAAATTAGAAAGCATTGATATAGTTTGGGGGCTAGCAGATCCGAGCAATTATGACACAGACAGACACAGACTAAGGCCTTTATTCATAAACGTTTATTAGCAACGTTTTTGTTAAAATATGTTTTGTCACTCTCTAACAAACCTGTCTTTACTAATAATAGAAAGAAACAAAAACACATTTTAACAAAAACGTTGCTAATGAACGTTTATGAATAAAGGCCATAGGCTTTAAACATATAACTCACCTCTTATAATCTAATTATTATTATTTTTAACCAATTAAAAAATCATAAAATATTTTTTATTTAGAATTTTCTATAATTGTATATCTTATGGTAACAATGTCGATATTTAGTGAGTTGCCCATTAATGCCCATATAATCATAACAGGTGGCAACAATTTGAAACAATGCAGAGGTTGACTAGTATTTTTATAATTGACGTGTTATAATTTAAACTTGTAATGACATTTTATTCTCAATATTTATTAGGCTTATTAATATTATGGCAGATAAAGGCAATGTTTGTTTGGTGACATAATATTTCCAAGGAGACGACACTGATCTAATTATGTGCACACAATACAGTACCTACATAGAGAGATGATTTTAAACTGATATAGAAGCGATCGCTGTTCATATCTTAAACGAAAGTTTTAGGATGGAATTGATTTACCTAATTGGTGAAATATGCCGAGGATTGTCTATTTTTCACGGGCGAAGTCGCGCGTGGGCAGATATATCAAGAAATTGTATGAAAATTGCTGGCAAAACTACAAGCCATTTTGGTTGAGGTAGTTTGAGGCCACCTCCGTGAGCTAGCTATAACTTAACCGCTGTTAACGGTCTCACAACCCAGAGCGACTAAGGACCGCTAGTTTATTAAACATATTTAGCAGAGAGCAGAAACGCGCTTAGGTATAACTGTAAAAAACGGCTAATTGCATTCACCTGCACAAATTCATACAGACAGGTCTACCTAAACTTTCATTGTTAAAAACACTCGCCTTTCGCACGGTTGACACGGTACAGCGTGCGCGCGATTCGCACTGAATATTTTAGTATAATTCTAGTTAGAGCATTACTATTAGTAACATTCTGACGCCGTATGTCAGGCTGGATCTCTTCTTTTTTTTTAATGGAAGACGAGCAAATGACTATACCACCGCCTTGTATTAAGCAAAAGTGGCGAGTCTATGAGTGAAAGCAACTACTGCTACGAGAATCGCAATCGTCAAATTCACTAGTCGGCCTGTAGAGATGCCTTTTCACGCTGCAGCGCTTGAAGGGGACTAGGTTTTATGAGGCTGGGAACACGAAGGAAGGTAGACCATTAAACTTCTCTATAGCACGACATAATAAAGGAGTCGGCGTTCGGTCTGTTTGAATTAAAAGACAGCTTCTGGAGGTTTACTACTCTTGACTCCAATTCCAACTTAATGTTTAATACACGTATTTCACCCTACCTACTTACATACCAGCAATTTGATTTGCTACTCGATTTCAAGAAAATTGTCGCCATCGCAACGAAATTAAATTGGAGATTACGTATTACGGTCCCAGGATACTCAACGGAAGACGAAGTCTTCCTCGTTAAGCCGATGGCATTTGCGAGGCTATACCTGACGAGTGGGCAGAGGCCAGTTCTGTTGAGGTATATTTTAGATGGAAAAGCCTCTAAGTATGATTTTTGCATTATAATTAAGTTTTTTAAAAAACCCATTGGTACATGGCCGTGGTCCGCCTAGTTAATACCAGACGTTTTAACTACTCGGCCACCGACGCACCTCTTTTTTATTATTTTGAAACTTAAATTTAATTCAAGAGTAACATCCACACGCTCCGGCCGACTGCACGGCGGTCTACACAGTCCTGTAATTTACCATACTACGAGAAATCCGTTCGGTCGGATTCCACCAGGTCGCTTGCACAGGTGGCCGGACCTCTCAAAGTATGGAAAGTTGCAGGACAGGGTCTCGGACGTCCGTCTGTTAAGCCGTAACACAAGAAACTTTTACTAGCCAGGAGGTCAGGAGACCAGCCTTGCCAAATACTTTTGCCTATGGATCTGATATAAAGTTCGTGGTAGACGTTAAATAAACAGATATCGCAAGCTCACCTAGCCTCAGCTCCCCAAAGTTGCCACAGCCGATCTTCTTGCCCACCCTGAAGTTGGGCCCCACCATGAGCACGCCCGAGGACGACGTGACCGAGTGCCGTGAGGTGTGCATCGCGCTGCTGCCGACACCGCGCCCGCCCACCGTGCCCGCGCCGCCGCCCACGCTGAAACAAGGGATCAGTTTATATACAAAATAATAGAGATCGGCTAACACTGACATCCCCTTACTAAAACTACACCTAATAAGGTGTATATTTGAGGCCACGCCAACATGTTCTAAATCCACCCCCTTCGCCCCGATGACTGCATAAAACATTTTAATACTTCATGTCTATTCGTTATTCGTTTTTTTGTTATTTCTATTTCTTGAATATACTTATTGCTAGTTCTTAACAACTACAATGCAAGATTGTCCATACATTGAGATAGAGAAACATGTTCTAAGGAACCATGTCGTAAATATAAATGTACTATATTGCTTTGTGACGAGAGACAAGAGCTCTACAAAAAATATTTGTGAAAGCAACCTAGTTAGGACGAATATTCTAATTTAGGGGGAACCTGGTGGGGCCAGCCAAGGAATGCTCGGCCCGAGAATATCCAACACTAAAGTGTATTTTTTTACTTGTCTTATTTGGTATAACAAACTTTGCATGTCTTTTTAAATTAAGTTGTGATTTAAAATTCTTAAAAGACGTTAAATATTAACAATTTTACATAATAAGTAATTAACACTTTTAACCTATTTTACATTTTGCAAAACTAACTATTAATAATATTTTATAAACTCTTATTTAAAAATTTTACAATAACAAGACATTCAAAGTTTACCAAATAAGACAAGCTAAAAAAATACACTATAGAATGCCGAGCAAATTGCTGGGTCGGGCAAAGACAGTACACGAATTTGCCCGGACATTGTAGGGTTAAAAATCCTCCGACCGTGCATTGTCGCTTTTGGCCTTCGAGTCGAAACGAAAGATGTCGCGGTCCTAAGTATGCTAACCCGACAATATAAACGACAGAAAAATACAGTGGTATGGTATGGGTCTTGTTGATTTAGTAATGTACCTACGTGTTTACCTCCCCCACCACTTTTGACATTTCCTGTCTATTTAAATGCTCTTAGTGTTAACAAGGTTCATAATGATACTCTGTATCAAAGACAAATAATTTGGGGTGTGCGAATAGCGTTCGAATAGAATCCATCCATTCGAATTTTCGACAATGGTCGAATAATTCGCGAGTAATTCGAATAATAAGCGAAGTATCGAAATATCACTGGATTTTCTATTGTTTTCAATTTACACATGCAATGTTTAAAATTCTCGAAATATATTTATCTTTATTAATAATTATTCTTAATTTTTTTGTTCAAGAAATAAAAATTAACTTAGTCATTTTATTCTCTTTCAAAAAAACTATAGGTACTAATTGTTCTATTTGTGTAATCATATTTCATCGTTTAAATAAAATGTATATTAATTGTTAATTTCATATTTGAATATCAAACATAACAAACCCTAAATTTAAAATACTCAAAAATTCGCGAATAATTTAGAAATAAATTCAAATATTAATATTCGATTCGGAACGAATAATTCGTAAGTTCGAATTATTCGCACACCCTTCGTTTTAAGCTATTAAAGTAAAAAATTATGAAATGCGGGGGCTAGAGTGAAGTTGGCCCCCGGAAATGTTTTTTGGCTAAAACTTTTTTTTTATTAGGTGGTCAAAAAAACTAATTGGTGGTCAAACATGGTCAATAAATGGTCAAACGATTCCAACAATTTGATTTTGAAAAATCGAAAAATGTGGGGCCAACTTTGCACACCTTACAAATAATACTAACTTGGAAATCAAACCCTGGACCGCTTGGTTAGGAGTTAGGGATGACTAACAACTAAGCTAAACCTTTATAAAATAACATTATTCCAAAGTAAAGAAACATACAATTGCATCTTTTAGATATGTTAGCATTGTCAGTCAGTTGAGTGAAAGGTGAGGAAGCATTTGATAACAAAGTAAAAGGTTAACTTGATGCATGCAACACTATAGACCAATAAATTGTAGGTTATGTGACCAATATATACACTAGCTACTGACCATGGCTCCACTTCCATTTTTAGTGGCCTGCAAATTTTTTAACATACATATTTGATTTTTTTATTAATATTTAATTTGTCTCTCTATATAGATTATAGACACAAAATGTAAAAAAAAATACTGGCCATTAATTGTATTGCTCTACATGCCATACAATGTCATCGTATATCATGACGTGTCCCATAAGTAATTAAAATAATATTTATTTAATAATTGAACATAAGTTTCATGAGTTAAGTGTTCAATACACTAACCACAAAGATTTGTTAGATGAAGACAAAACATTGTATAATTTAATTTAATTGTAACCTTTATTTACTAACAACAGTCAACAATACATAATTTTGGCATCTGTGTAAGTCAACATTGTCAGAATTCCATGAGAAAATAGGTGCACATTTTGTTAAAATTCCACATTTCCTATATGGTTAACATAACTCTTAGTGTGCCCAGTGCATAAAGCAGCTTTGTGATTCATGCCGCTGTTAATGGCATTGAGTTAAAAAGTGAAAGTAAGTAACTGCAACCAATTGTTGTGTTCAGTTATGATGATTGACAAAAATAGCACTTTTTTTGGTATAACTAGATCTTTTTCTAACACCAGTTTTAATTATTAAATGGACTCAGAAGTATTCAATTTATTAGCATAAAATCTTTGTTTAACTTCAGAATATTAAACTCTTCTAGTAATAAATATAATACAATGAAATCAGTGATATTTAAATGCATTGTAAAAATGAAAACATGATGTAAAATTACTCACAACTTCCTATGCATGACTGTTCCTTTTTACATGATAAACACAAAATAATTAACAAATATTTCCACAAATAAACAATACATTATTTGATAGTAAAACCCCATTCACTTGTCAAATTTGTCACATAATCTGAGCAACACCTACTAGATTTCGGCGAAAAAGCATTATTTTTAATAATAAGTAAAACGAAAAACATTTTAAATAACATAATCTCAGTGTGTTTACATAATTATTTGGCTTGTTCAGTAATGACCCACAATCTATAACAAATTATGAATACAGAATGATAAGTTCAAGTTTTTGTAATGTTATCTTAGTCAGATACCTAGCTCCATGTTTACTACTTAACTATAAATAAATGATTGAAGACTATGTAGTCAAATATATTTCCACTAATTTATTTTACCTTGACTTCGTTAAGCTACCAAGGAAATTGTTAATAACTAGGTACATAATTTAATTTGTCATTTGTAAGTAACTACATAATTAGAGTACCTACCTAAACACTAATCAAGTACTTAGTAAATCATTTATTTGCAGAAAATGTGTGATACCTATATTGTGCTAAAAATATGCTGAGTAGATTACATGAAGAAGATTTTTCATGCCATTTTCATTATGTGAATCCTAATCCTAACTAATATTAAAAATGAAAAAGTATTTTTCTACATTTGTTTGTCCTTCTTTCACCTCAATACGTGTCAATAAAGAGCAACATATTGATTTATTTTTTGCACAGACACAGTTATTAAAGTCACTGCCATCAGGTGAATTTCATTTTGAGTCTTAGTTTAGGTATTTTTAGATTCACAGTCATGTTATTGTTCTCACTAGGTAAATAGGCAAGTATCCTGATCACCATTAGTCTAATACCTACAATATTACCTAGCCTAAGAGTATTATTGCATACTCAGTTTCAGAGGTACCCACTGACCATTCTCAATGTTACACCCTGGATTCAAACAGGGGCTTTAATTTAAAATATTTTTACAGCTGCTGTGGCGAGACATTTTTGGATCCATTCTGTAAATTATCATAATATTTGATGAAAAGAAGTCTGAGATAATAATCCTGTGACATACCAATGGATGGGGAGTAATGGACAGGAGCATAGTAAACTAAATAGTAAATCAACTGCCAAAACCATGTTATGATCCCAGGGTACCCAGCGAAAGACCAAGTCCCACTTTTTTGGTTGATGGTACTTGTGAGGCTATACCTAACCAGTGGCCAGTTCTGTTGAGGTATATTTAGATGGAAAACCCTCTAAGATTGATAAATAATTATCATGACTAATAGTTAGTAATGAAATTATTTCATATCCATTCATAGCACAATTATGAAAACAAAAAACTATGATCATCATAGACAGGAATATTTTCATATTCATGCCCATTGTGTTGTGCTTGTGAGATAATATTTTCATATAATACACACATGTAAACTAATGTAGTTTTATTATCTCAGGCAGAAATAAATAAAGTGATTTTGATCTAGTATTTTAGATATCTCCATTTTTACTTTTTCTGTTATCTGATATGTACAACCATAAAATATAACTAGGCATTCAACTCTAATTCTAAATTAACTGAAATACTGACCGAAAAATAAATGAAATTAATTAAAATACCTCAAGGAATTGGTACCATGGGACCAGGAGATAAAAAAAAATCACATAGGTAGATAAGTAATTTCTATTTTGAATTGGCTCTCTATTACAATATTCTATAATTATCTCTATTGAAACAATCTTTATAGACCACAGATCCGAGACAACCTGGCATCTGGATGGACTACCTAGTGAAAAACTAAAATCAATGATAAATTTGAAGTCTTGATTATTTAATTTTGTTGATATGAAAATGTTTGCAATATGGATACAAGAATTTCTGGGTATAAAAGAGGTGTGAATAAGGTAGAATTAAGTTTATTTTTCCCTGACTTGATTCACTAATGCTCTCAACTCCTAGACATGATAGGCCCGGCCCATGTTTAATACTTGTAAGCATTCCACTTGAATAATTTTATCTAATTGTGAAAACCGCAACAAAATCTATACAGTAGTTTCAAGAGTGAATCAGACAAACAGACAAACATTGTGGGTGCTATTGTTTTATAACTTTGTACTGATAGATAGCAGTAACTCACGTGGATGTCCGTTTGTCGTCGCTCTGGCGCTCCTTGTCCTTGGCTCCGGCTTTATTCATACTCCCAGGTGTGGGTACAGGTAGACTCGCTCGCGCTATACTAGCTAGACCCCGCGTCTTGGTCCGCGACGTCGCGGCCCATCTCACACATTAGCTCCTATACTCTCCATACCATCGTTCACAACACTTCCACTTTATATTTTACTATTTTTATTTCAATTTACTTTTTTCTACACTGTACACTGCACTGTTGTCAATTTACCTCAGAATCATTTTGTACATTGCATTTAAATCTGTCAATTGAAGTTTCTGTTTGGTTATGAACTAAAATTTTGTTATATGAGCTAGAGATCTAACAGAGGAATTGAATAAACGGTAAGTAAAGAACAAACGCTATGAATCAGCCTTACAAACCACCTATCAATCACTGCTTGTTCATTGAACACAGGGGGCAATGTTCTCTTTGCAAAGATAGGGGACAGAAGCAAAATTAATGCAATTTGTAGATTTTAATGGAGCTGAGGTGCAAGACCTGAAACTATAATTATTATATTTAGTGCAAGGTGCATCTATTGAAGAAACTAGGTCATATGTAAACAAATTATGAGAAGATGAGTCTTACGAAACAATGCATAAAATATATACGGGCCAAGAACTATGACCAAGGTATGAACTGCTTCTCAGCTGCGGTGTCCAAGGTTAGGGCAGCCTTTATGACCAGCAGCCTACCGCAGACCGGATTGCACCATTCAGATATAAAACATATTAAATATTTTAGTGGGCTGACCGTTACGCATGGGAATCACACGGCTGATGTTTGTCTAGAATACTAGTAAAGGAAGCGTCGTTGTAAACGTCGCGGAAACATCAAGCAGACATTTGTCTCGATAAAAAGTTTAGGTTTTGTAATGGCCACCAACGTTACAGTTTAATTGATCCTGTTATTCTCAAACCTATTGATGCCCCTTAATCACAAACAATACAGTAAAATAGACAATAAAAACAACAACTAAATGTATAAATTACCAATTAACAAGAAAATTTCTTAGTTAGAAAATATGAAACTCAAAGAACAGTCACTGAATCGCCATTCGGCGCATGCGCAAACTTGCTCGTTCTTTTCGTTATAATAATTTCAACGCTTGTAAACAGGAATTTTTATCCAACATATTTTATATAATTTTAATTATCTGATATATTATTATTATTTATAGCTGAGGTATTATTTATATCACTTTGTTTAGTATTTACCTATATTTTATTTAGCCTAAATTTTATATTTATAATCCTTTCAGTTGATCAGTCAGTGTGAGTCAGTGGGTCACTTTATAGTAGCGGGTTGCTAGATGGAAAATCGATAGATAATTTTCATATTTACCTTTTTGTACTTTTATCCATAGATTACATAGATTAGTATAATGTACGAAATTATATTTATTGAATTAAATCTCTTTGATACAAACAAAACTAACAAGATATTAATATACAAGATATAAGTAATTTGTAAGTTCTACTAAAGGATCTACTAGACTAGGTATTTTAAAGTTAGTATACCATTTTGTCGAAGAAAAATAACCAAGAAAAACTTTTTTCAACGAGTTCATTGTTTGTTTTTTAATTTTTAGTTCAGCAATTTTTTCATATGGTCACCTCATAGTTAATTCCAGGTTAATTCCTTAAAAATTATTGGTTGACTTTGGTATATAGTTATGAAATATCTGCCAATCAGTGTTAATTAAATATGGCGCTATTTACAAATATAATATTTCCTTGCACCCAATAATATTGTTTGGTATATTATTATTGGCACAAACTTCATTAAATAAAGTTTCTAACCCTTGAAATGACGAAACATAACCTAAATTGCAGTGTTCTATTTTTGTAACCATTACCATTATCATAATGAGTGTAAATTGTAAAGTAAATTAATACACACGTAAAATACCGAAATTAGATAGTACCTATTGAACGTTTATGTACTTTGTGTGAATTTGTATTACCGATAGGTAGCTAGAAGCTGTTGCAAGATTTCCTCATTCCCAAGAAATACTAAGGTAGGTAGACCGTGGCCATAATATAGTAGAACAACGTACTCAGTAGAAAATGAAATTATCATTTTAGTTAAGTACCTATGTATGTAATGGCACACCTACCTATCACAGCCGAGCGAGTTGAGTCAATCAAACAGTACTCCAAAGAGATTGTAGTCGAGCGGAGTATTCTTATTCTGAGCAGTCACATAGGTAACACCTACTCATTTTAGCATCTGGTTTTTTGAAATTTGTTCTTTTATACGTCGCAACTGCGACCTGCGAACGTGTCTTGTACGTCATTTACGTGTATTGTGCTACGAGTGTAGGTATTGTTTTACCTATACGGATGCCGTAAACTGCTGCAACTTTGCCAATCAGATACAAAACTTTGATAGGAGCTTGAACTTTCCGTTCTTTAATTTTACCACAAATCTATGAGTATATGGGGAGAACTGTCATTATTTTCAGCACCACCTCATGATACCTATTACTACTTTTTGAGTAAACTCTGTAGAAAACTTGTGGTGAAACGTGACGATAGTTTTTGGCACTATATATAGTCCAATTTTGCACATTAATTTCGGATTACTTATTTACGAAATATATCCTCGTAGGCAATTTTGCAGACCTTTGATAAAACTTTGCCTGAACTTTCGACTGGTAATTGTTTTATTTTATTTTTTATTATGCAAGGCCAGATCCTTAACTTGCAATGTAACAGCTGGTCACAAGACATATTAATAAATATGTTGAGAAATATTCCGGAAAAACGTACCTACCAGGTTTAGTTCTAAAATAGAACATAACTTGAAGGTAATGTAGGTATAGCTAGCAGAGCAGCACAACTGGGGATTATGGCAGCCTAGTTTTCTATAAGATATATATATATATATATATATATAGGTATATACCTACCTAGTTTTTTAATATTTGTAGATATCTTTGTACTTAATTGTGTGCTTCAGCCACAGAATAAGAACTATTATAGTCTTCAGTTCTTTTTTTTTCTGAAACTAAAACAATAATATGGTAGGTAGTTATTCAGCAAATTCAGATTTATTTTGTTTAAGTTTCTGACCACGAGCATAAAGGCGCCGACCAAAAGGGCAACTCTTGCACAGTCTTGATTTTCCCGTCATATATAGTAGTCTGTGGTCTTGATCTTAGTAGCTTCGCCACGTACGTGTGTACTTACACATACACATTCATAGTCATACCTACGAAACCTACCAGAACATTATAAAGAACATAGAAGTAGAAAGTGGGCGTTACATATGCACTGTAACGTAATTGTTTTCCGTACATTTCCCAAAAAATAATAATACCTACATTATGTGCTATATTTCAGTGCAGAAATAATAACCGCACAAATAATATATCTACCTACTTATTTTTAGACTAGATTTTCACAATATTATCATCACAGTTCGAAATATTGGTTACACCGTTTTCATATAAATGCCTAGGTATGCTGACATGCTACTTCTCCTTTCTTTATAATGTTCTGTGGAACCTACGTTGATTTTTTTTACTAGCTGCAGAATGATTTTTAGTGCATGGGCAGTTTTCTAGTACTACCATAACCATAGGTAATAGAATAAGTTAATAAATAGGTAGGTAGGTACCTACTAGAACTCGTTTATTGCAAAGCTTTTTATTTCGCCTCTGCTGTTCCTGTGGAAATTTTTGTAATGTCAAAAAAGAAGAACCCTGACAACAATTTGAATACCTACATAATTACGCTTATAACACTTATATATTATTTGTAGATCATTTTATTCTACACAATTCTTTGCTACATCATCTTGATATATCTCTGACAGATTAGACAGCATACGCCATGAACACTCGCTGGGGCTAACCTTTTCCCCGACTGGATTCATTTATACTGTTAATGCTCAGCTCCTAAACATGATAGGTTTATGTTTAATACTCTTAAACCTTCCCGGTGAATCAATCTATCTAATAGTGGAAACCGCAACAAAATTCGTTCTGTAGTTTTTGCGTGAAAAGGTCACAGACAGACGGACAGACAGACGCGGTGGGGCACTTTGTTTTATAATTACATAGAGTACTAAGCCTATGGAGGGGCCATAGACGGGCTCCCCCCTTTCGCCAATTTTTTGCCCTTTGACCAGTTAAACTGACCAGGTGCGCAGTAATAAGTTACCTTAGATTTCGTTGGTATCGTTTTGTGTCGCGAGACAGAGCTCTGGGAAAATAGTAAATTGTGATGTTTTAAATGGGAAAGGTGATCTAGGACGTCAAACTTGCGGGAACAATAGTGTTTCCAATCATTAATTATAATTATTTTGTTTGTATTTTAACATAATCATCATATATCGTAAAATCCGTTGCGACAATAAAACGACAAAAAAATACAGTAGTACAGGGGCTAGTACTAGACGTTTACCCCACCCCCCCACCAAACGTGGCAAAAAAAATTTTTTCGGTGATTTCGTATAATTATTATTGTAATGATGATAGTGATGTAGTGATGATAAATATTGCTAATATATAAATATCTTGGTTTGGTATCTATCTAAACAAATTTTCTTTCTTACTCCCTAGGTATGTGATCACAAGGAAATAACTGAAATAATTTGGCTTCATAACCGGAAGAGACTTGGGTATGGAATAAGAAGCATGAAAGTAAAATAAATGCAGTCTTTACGTAGAATGTGTGATATAAAAAGCGTATTGGCCTGTCGGGTGTGGGGTAGCCAGGCCGGGTAGGTATGTAGGTATAGCAGGAAAACTCGTAGTAAACTTTCACCATTCGTTTATTGGTCGAATTAACAAGGAAGGAACAAGCAGCAAAAGAACAACCAGTAAAAGCATCCGTAAGGAGCCAAGGAGAAGGAGCCGTAAGGAGCAAGGAGAAAGGAACCATCAAAGGAGCGCACTGTAATAAAAATGAACTACACATTACTACAGGGCGTTAAGCTATTGAAGTAACACAATACAAAGTATGATAAAAATACTTACAATACTTATTTGCGCTCCTTTTATATAAACATAGATATTAGTTCTTGAATACTGATTCAATACATTTTATATAGTTATTTACTTAGTTGATAAAATAGAAATATAATAAATTTTATAATTGGCAGAGTACTGCCTAAGTCAACAGTTTGTGAAGGAATGAGTAAAATTTTAATTTAGGTTCCACACATCGGATATTTGAAAATAACATACAATGTTCTATTGAATTAAAATGAACAATATCGTGTTCTAAAATCAAAATAAATGCTATTTATGATGGCCAGCTTGTAAGCGGCCAGGAAAATAAGGTCGTATCATCACAATACCGGGGTTCCCCCGAAAAAATCCTGTCCTTAATGAAGGATTTTATTCAAAGAATTAATAAAATAAAGTTTGATGATGAGACTTATATAAAAATACTAATGAATGAAATGAAAAGATACATTTACAAGTTTTATTATAAATAAAACTAATTATTTTACAAGAGAAACGATTTCCACAATCACACAAATCACAAACATTCATCTTCATTTAATCTGTTTAATCTGTTATTAGTAAGTACAGTAAACTCATTTATAATATAGAGTAATTCCCATTTAATAAGGAATGACTCAAAAACGTTCTCGAATTTAGTAAGGGCTTAGTTATACAGTTACCATCCGCTGTTTTAAGTTTATTTATATATAATACAATAGACGAAGGCTTGTTTAAAGAGTCGCAATCCGCTCATACGAACACCCATGGGAAATACATCCACAGATATAATAAGTAGTAATAATAGACGAAGGCTTTTTTAACGAGTCGCAATCCGCTCTAAAAGACACCCATGAATACCCTGATATTCATAGATATAATAATAATAAACGAATGTTTATTTAAAGAGCCGTAATTTGCTCTAATAAACACCCATGGAAATACATCCACAGATATTAGATATAATATTTATAATAGACGAAGGCTTTTTTAAAGAGTCGCAATCCGCTCTAAATAATTACAAGTATTTACAATAAATGAAATGATGAGAATGAAATAAGGAAAATAGTAATTATTAATCATGGTTATATATCCAACCTATAATTTGCAAATATGTAAAAGTTTTAGTTGCTTATTTAAAATTATGTTTACAACCAAATTATGAAATTGAAATAAATTTAACCTCCCTTGTAACCATAAGGTTATAAATACAATTTAATAAATTGTAAATAAAATAAAGAAAAATATAAAATAATATAGATATAAAAAATTCCTTGGTTTAAGTAAGTGTAACTCCTCCATATTGAAAGAGAAAAAAATATTTATGAAATAAAATCAACGCATGCGTTAAGGTATGCGCTAACTCAAACTATCCACGAGCAAAGCCAGTGAAAAGTTAATAATATAAGTATATGAAATAAAATAATATTTGAATTTAAATCAACATGACTACCCCTTGTTGTAATAAGAGCGTAATCATATGTCTATGAAATAGACTTCATAGTAAATAACAATTGAAAATTAAAAGAAAATCGAACGTCGTCGATTCAAAATTTAAAAAATTGTCAATGACAAAGAAATTATATAGGATACATTTGAAAATCGAATATTCCAATGCAATATTGCCGAGCAAAACAAATTGTGTAAAACCAGTGAGTTATAGGTACTAGAGAAGACGCTACCCATCACTCCTATGTTCCATTCAATTGCGGCGATCGCGCCGCACTTAACACAGTCGCTTGCTAGCTGTTGAGCAGTTATACGCTAGTGATTGTTTTTAATCGAAAAAATTTGAAAGTCATACAATATGCCGTGGTGTGTGTTGAAATATTGCACTAATAATTCAAGGAATACGGCGAAGTGTAAAGGAATAACTTTCCACCGTTAAGTAACTAGGTATAATCATTTTAAAATTAAATACGAACATAAAATTTATCAGACGCATGTTGTGTCATTCGACATAGACTAAAAACATTCAGAAGTGAAAATAGGTAGAATTGGTTGACGTTCCCGTATATAGCGGAAAATAATGCAATATATTTTCTACGCAGATATTATTGTTTGTGTAATGTGTTATCTACACTTGTCTTCTACACTAATATTATAAAGAGAAAAGATTTTTCTATTTTTGTCTGTAATGATGAACTCAATACTACTGGACCGATTTTAAATGTTTTTCACCAGAATGTATTATTATCGCTGAGTAACGGAGGCAATATTTTATACTAGCGGCTTGCCCCGACATCGCCCGGGGTAACAATTGTATCCACTAGTAAGAAACTACTGGACCAATTTAAAAAATTATTTCTCCAGTAGAATGCTATAATATCACTGAATAAAATAGATATGTTTTATATGATATATAATTGTTACCCCGGACGAATTCGAGGCAAACTGCTAGTTTGTAATAAAATAGTTATTGAAATTTGTGGTATTTTGTCTATTGAAGGTTTCCACGCCCTAGCCAAGATACAAGAGAAAGATGGATAAAATTTGTCCAAAACAACCGCAGTGAAGAGACCTGGTTACCATCCAAACATAGTTATATAATATGTTCATTGCATTTTTATTACATTATTAAATACATAACAAAAGCAGAAAAGAACATTTTATCCAGTAAGAAGTATTTACATCTTTAGTTCATTCTTTTAATCAACCGAGCACTTTGAATCACCGAATACATTTGATACGGGCTATAATTAACAAATATACAACAATTCGCTTGAAACATGAAGCTAAAACTGATCAGAATATTAATTATTACTTATTAATAAGAGTGAAATTGTTTAAGGGCTTGTAACTAAATCATAACAGTCACCATTTCACCACGCTCTCTTCTTATGAAAATATTGCTTATACTCAATATGCTGAAGAACTCAAGTTACAACAAAAACAACTTGCCTCGACTTTGCCGGGGTAACTATCATATACAATAGGAAATATAAAATATAGCCTATGCTATTCAGTATACATTATATGATAGGTTGAAACTGTATTAGGCTTAGTTATTATATTAGTTAGCTTTTTTAATGAGTCGTTCTTAGTCTGTAAGTTTCCTTAAATACAATAAATAGCGTTCTACAGGTGAAAGAACTGTTAGAATCGGTCCAGTAGTTTTTTACTTGGGGATATAAATGTTACCCCGGGCGAAGTCGGGGCAAGCCGCTAGGTATTATAAAATTAAACTTATGTTACTCAATATATATAATATATATATTTAGAAATATTTTTTTAAATCAGTCCAGTAGTTTTGATTTTATTCATTACAAACAAAAATACAAATCTTGTACAAATGAGCTTGTTAGGTATGTCCTTTCTGTAAGCGTAGTTAGTCTATATTAAGCATGTTGTTGTAGTACGTTGAACGAAATGCGTAAGCGCCATGAAATTCACGGCGCTTTCGACCTTTTGGTCGCGAGAAAACTACATCCTAGAAGCGATCTAGCGCTGTGTGTTTATACCGTTTGGTTACTCGACTAGCGACTAACAAGCGCTTCAGCGAACTTAAGTTTTATTTTTTATAGAAATGAAGCATGCCTTTTGTCTATTATAGCTCCTCTAGTACCTATATCTCAATGTGTAAAACAAAGAAAAATCAAGTGAGTTCAAATTCTGATATCGAGGTGCTTTTATATGTATCATAATTTATTTGAAATTTATTATTATATATTAAATTTATTCTCGGAAATATTTTAATATTTTAATTGCCTTACTTATGTAAACTGTAGGTGTGATATTAGAAATCATTAAAATAAGAATGGACAAATTGTTTTGGATATTTTAAAAATGTATTAAAAAAAATCACAATTAATGAAATTTTTGAATTAAATAATATTTATTTATGTATTATTTTATGGAATCACGATAGACTTTTAGAATAAAAATAGAATTTTTAGCAATTATAAGAAAAATTAATATATATTATTTTTCTTGAAAAAATTACGACTATAAAAAGAACCTTTTTCTATTAAGAGATATTGAATTGACGGGATATGATAATGGAAATTAAATTAATATCATTTACGGTATAAGTTTAAGTTATGGGAAGTAATCTATAGATTTCAAATATATATGATGAAAATCTCACATACAACCATACATTCAATGTGAATATATAATCTGAATTTACGAAATTAATAAGTGAATTTAGTGTAAAATTATTCAAGAATACTGCCTTTGAAAAAAAAAAATATCCTCTTCAATAATGGAATCTGACCAAGATCATCAGACTTGTCAACCTCGAAGGTTTGCCGACATAACCTTGATTCAGAACCATAATCTCCAAGAAATATTCTACTGAATTTAAATAGAATTACGTTATATATTAAGATTATATAGACATTACATATCCTGAAATAAAAGTTTGTATTAAAATAAATATTATGTTCTCTTACTTCGTTATTCTTTCTTCTTTATTCCTTCTTCCTGCAGCATTTTAATCACGTTTGGGCGCCATTGTCGGGTTGTGGGGTAGCCAGGCCGGGTAGGTATCGCAGGAAAACTCGTAGTAAACTTTCACCATTCGTTTATTGGTCGAATTAACAAGGAAGGAACAAGCAGCAAAAGAACAACCAGTAAAAACATCCGTAAGGAGCCAAGGAGCCGTCAAAGGAGAAAGGAACCATCAAAGGAGCGCAAATACTTATTTGCGCTCCTTTTATATAAACATAGATATAAGTTCTTGAATATTGATTCAATACATTTTATATAGTTATTTACTTAGTTGATAAAATAGAAATATAATAAATTTTATAATTGGCAGAGTACTGCCTAAGTCAACAGTTTGTGAAGGAATGAGTAAAATTTTAATTTAGGTTCCACACATCGGATATTTGAAAATAACATACAATGTTCTATTGAATTAAAATGAACAATATCGTGTTCTAAAATCAAAATAAATGCTATTTATGATGGCCAGCTTGTAAGCGGCCAGGAAAATAAGGTCGTATCATCACAGGCCGCATCCGGAACGATGTCATTATAGAATAATGCGGAGTGAAAGATGATGTTGTGACTAAAATGAAGAAAAATAGTTTACGCTGGTTTGGACACCAGTGGCTGAAGTGAAAAGAAATGCTGGCAGAGGACGACCCTAGGTGTACTTTTATTAAACATATAAAAATGTATTGATCGATGGAAATATTAAAAGTACCTACACACAATCGCCGAGCATGTATGAAAGGTATGATGAATATAAAAGAAGCGAAAGAGGTGTCAGGATCGTAACAAATGACATTCGATTGTCTCTGCCTACACCTCTTGGGATAAAAGGCGTCATGATAGATGGAACAGTGAAAGATTTGTTTACTTCAAAATTGACCCTGTGACCACTTGAAGGTAGCAACAGTGTAAATTCTATATAATATTATGAAAAGTCCAAGTTCAATAGTATCAAGGATAAGCTAATACGTATCAGCAACCGGTTATTAACTGGACGTGTGGGTACATAAACAAACGTCATGCATATAAAGTATTTAAATTAAAACACTATTATGTCTCCATACTTACAGTTGTTATAAATAAACCAATGACATTTGGTCGTGTTATTTACGACTGTATGATATTTATTAAAAATATAGATAGCGTTGTCTCGCAGTTTTCCTCACAAACACTTGCGATAGGAAGGCACAGTTTGTATGCGCAAGCGGCGATAGTTTGACGTGTTTTGTGTTATTTTTTTTATATTCTGACACACTTTGCGCCCAAAACGAGCACAAACGTGCCCAAATTAATAAAAGTGAGTACCTACTTACATATTTAATTTTACTTTGTTTCATATTCCTAAACTTTTTAGTAGCTTTGTTTGAAATTTGTTGAATCACCGCCGGAAAGGTGTGTTGCCATTGTTATGATTATTAATTTCCCTTTTAGACTGTGAGAAGTAAAAACGTTAAACTACTGTCGGCTAACTTATACAGGAATTTAATTCCTTTGTTCGATATTTAAATTAAATTATTAACAAACTAGCTTTTCGTTCGGCTTTATTAACCCGTACATAGGTACCTATTAACATACTATCTTGAGTTCATATATACAAAAATCCCAAAACAAAGGCACTTTCAGTTTTTCCCGAATTTTCCGGGCAACATTTCCAATTTTTCTTTCCCTAAAACACTTGATTCGGTCGATGAACTTTAAAGACAAAACCAAATCGGTATAGCCGTTCTCAAGTAAATATGTTGACAATTTTCGATGTTTGTTTATTGTTATCATTTATTTTAGTTCAATTAATTAAGTATTCTTTAATGAAATGCATGATATGTATACCATTGTATCTACCTAACTGTTATCTCTATGTAAGTACGAGTGTACTAATGAAAAATAATAAAATTATTATTAATTTTTTTCAATGATCACAAAATTTTGCTTATATCGGTTCTAATAGAAATATGGGTATAGGTAGGTACATACAGAATTATTGTTAGTTGTCCTAATAATATAGGGCTTAATGGATTTGGATGACATTGTGTTAGATTAGATAACGCACACACTAGAATGATTTGTGTTATGGCTATAGATACCAAAGGCGAGCGACATCCCATCATCCCATAAAGCACGACAGATCGAACCCGGGACCGCCGCTTCGTTGATAGGGTTCATTGGAAGATGTCTAAGATAAATGCACACGACGTTCTGCTCCATAAACATTTTCTTATCACGATTCAGTTTAATTTCCAATAATTAACTAGCTATAATCTGTATATTACTATGAACAAGATAACCTAGCAATAATGTACCTAGCCTATACACTCACTTGCTATAAAACTAAAAAAAATACTTTTTGATCTTAAAATACCTCAACATAAAAAAAGAGGAAGACTTTTCCCTGGGTACCCCATGTCCCAGAGCCAGAAAAAACTTCAGTGACTCACTGTAGGCACCTACATGATGACTGTAACTTAGCAGTTGAATAATTAATATCAAAGTAACAATGAAATGTTGACAATGGCCACATAGCATGACGTGAAAAACATGTGGTAGGAAAAACAATTAAATATGTACTTAGGTAGGTAGGTAAGGTATATAACTATTAATAATTTCGTTGAAGGATACGATACCAAAGACTTTATTGAATCTATTACAATTTACGTTTCTGGCCCGACTTCGCCCGTGGAGCCCATATTAACTTTCATCCCCTATGGTCTTGAGTTCATAAAAAAACCCTAAAGAAAAACGTACCTACTTTCAGTTTTTCCGGGCAACTTTTGCAATTTTTCTTTCCCTAAAAACCTTATTCAGACTATTACGATCATTGAAAAAATAAAAGGCTTGTGTTTAAGCGGCGCCCAAAAATGTATCTATTTTGTACCAAAAAAATTCTAAACGGTTACCAAAATGGATGAATGGTCACCAAATTACGTTTCCTAAAATATTATGAAATAGATCCATTTTTGGTATTATTGACTGCCATAAAAATATATAGACGCCTTTAAAATACACTTTATACTTAATAAATTTTATACTAACCTAACCTAACCTACCTACCTTACTTGGTGACCATTTATCCATTACTTGGTGACCATTTATCCATTTTAGAAACCAAATAAAATATTAGTACAAGGCGTGCGATTTTTCTGATGTTTTTTCTATTATTTTGGATCATAATATGATATACTTTAGGACACTTTTAATAGTGTCAATTATTTTATTTGGAGTTGTTTATTTTATTTGGTGCCTAAGCTTAGAGTCTTAAAAATATTTTTGGTGTCCGCGTAAATTATACCCAAAATAAAATAGCCAAATCGGTCTAGCAACTCTCAAGTGATGCGCTTATCAACAAACAGCATTTATTTTTTATTTAAAGTAATCCAATTTACAACATCGCAAATCTCGGATTTAGTTTTCATTAAAACTTCACAAAAAATTACATACAATACCTGGATACATTTTTTGTATAATATTTTATTTACATAATTATATCTACATATGAATGTATGTTTTGAACCGTAATAGGTACGAGGGCTGTTTGATAAGTAGGTACCCGTTTATGGAAAAAAAACATTTTTTTTGTATATATGCATTTATTTTTCTACGTAGTCACCTTTTAACTCTGGAGCAGGTTCATCCGGTAAAATCCACTGCTTCGACTGCTCTTTCATTTCCGGGGTGTAGTGGTCAACCCACGTTTCGTCCACGGTCACGAAACGACGCAGAAACTCCTTCGGGTTACGTTTGAACACGGCTAAACACTGCTCCGAAGTAGTCAGTCGGTTCCGTTTTTGCTCCTCCGTGAGTAAACGCGGCACCCACCTCGCCGATACTTACTCATACCCAATTTTTCTTCTAATATGTGTTGTACCCTCTCGATTGAAACGTTTACAGTATCAACGATTTCTCGAAGTTTAATTCGGCGGTCGGCTAAAACGATATTTTCAATTTTCTTAACCATATCGTCTGTAGTCACCTCAATTGGCCGGCCTGGGCGATCCTCATCAAAGACGGTTGTTCTCCCCCGTTTAAACTCGTTATATCACATATTTTTCCTTCCAAAAACAAGAATCTAATTACAGACCAATACTGTTCTTTCTCCATTTTAACAATTTTAAGTTCACGCTTTCACTAAATCGCTGTCAAATGAGAAAAAACAAAAGAATGCCATTTTTTTTTAATTTTCCCGCCTCTGAAAAATGGCTTAAAAAGGTGGTATACTTATTTTCGGCCAGTGATATTAATATATTTAGAAAACGGGTACTTATCAAACAGCCTAGGTAGACACTCGAAATTTTCACACAGGGTTCATTAATTACTAAAGCCGCTATAATAATTAATAAAAATAAAATAAAGGTAAAAATTTTAGGGGGTCCCGGCCGGTTTTTATGTTTAGGTACGTACCCAAAGGTTGACAACAGCTGTCACAGGCCTGTATCTTTTGAACCGTAATACGTATACACTTGATATTTTGACAGAGTGTGTATTACTATAGACACCATAACAACAAATAACAAAAATAAAATAAATTTAAAAATTAATACACAATAAACTAGTTTTATTCGAAGTTTTTTGTTTGATCTTAGTAATGGCAAGAATGGCAATACATACAAACGTCTAACTAGTAAAAGTAACTATAATGCAGACTCTTAAGTAAAACAACAAATAATAAAAAAATGGCCAAGTGTGAGTCGGACTTGCACTAATTTGTTCCTGCGCCATACAGGGGCGTCAAACTTGGTCTGACCTTGTACTTGGCCGATTTTTTTTAAATTTATCTAATAGCAATGGTACTGTATTTTTAAGGTAGTTTGTAATAGCAATTGAAATATTGTCTCGAGCGAAGCCTCATTTGCAGCTAGTGTGTCATACAGCATCTATGATTCATTACTAGCTTTCCCCCCGGCTTAGCCCGTAGATAATTATTTTCGAAAAAATATTTAGCATATCGTAGCTTTCTATTTGTAAAATAATTTTTAGAATCGGTTCCGTAGTTTGAGAGATTACCCCCTACATCCATAGATAGATTAATTCTTATGGTCATATATTAAGACCTCTGTATTTTGAAAATATTTTCCCGTTTCAAGTAGGTAGGTTCCTAGTGGTTATTAGTAACTGACTCACAAAGTTAATGGGGCCGCGTTCGAATCTCAATTAGATACTTAGCAACTTATTTCTAAATAGGTATCTACTTGTTCTATCTGTATCAAAATATCATTGTTGACCTGCTTTATCCTAGTTTGGGGTTACTTATCAGGCAGACGCGTTGCAAATAAAAATAAAAGAATGTATATACCAACTTCATTTATCGTAATTTTTTTAGGGTATTGCGTGTGTAATTGCTATATGTATAATTATCAAATTTTAAACAGTTTGATTTATGAAACCTACCTATTTATTCATTTGAACCTAATTTAAATTATATTTTTTAACCAAACTTCAAAAGAAGGAGGAGGTTCTCAATTCGTCGGAATCTTTTTTTTTATGTATGCTCCCCGATTACTTGAAGACGCCTGGACCGAATTTGAATTTTTTTTTTGTTTGAAAGGGTATACTTTTTAGGTGGTCCCATTGTCATCAGGTTAGGTTCTGATGATGGGATCCTGGAGAAATCAAGAACTCTTTAAATTTTATAGGCACACTTGAAGCAATTTGGGAAAAAATTCAGATTTAGTAACTTTATAATTTAATTTTATGCACATAATTTATAACACAAATTATACCTACTTTGGGCCAACATTAGCACACCCTATGTCATTGGCACACAGAAACTCGAAGTGTGATATAAATAACATACCTACTAAAACTACAACTATTAAAGAAATAAACAAACGTCCGAATGAAAATTGAGAAAACGTCACGACCACAAAACCTGTTTTCACGACAAGTAGGTACGTCACGGAAAACCAATGTCGTGATCTCAGACCGAATAAAAAATATTTTTGTTTGACCTGGGTCATGACGTGGTACCTATTTTTTAATTAATGGAAAATAACATATTTCTTAAAATATCAAACGGCAGCCTAATTGCGTAACTTTGATAGTGATCCAATCACTATCATTTTTTTACAGATAAAGGTCGAATTTAGCCCCGCACTTTTCGAAATGTATATTTTCGTTAATTGTGCTACATTGTGCTGCGTTTGTGCCGTACTTTGCCGCAAAAATTAGCTCAATATCTCAAATAGTTTTTGAGAAAAAAAATAAAAACAATTAAAAACGTGAAATTTTCGTTTTTATTTTTTTTTCTCAAAAACGGTTTGAGATATTGAGCTATTTTTTGCGGCACAGTACGGCACAAACGCAGCACAATGTAGCACAATTAACGAAAATATACATTTCGAAAAGTGCGGGGCTAAATTCGACCTTTATCTGTAAAAAAATGATAGTGATTGGATCGCTTTCAAGTTACGCAATTAGGCTGCAGGTCTATCTATTCTGTTACATTGTTTACAAGTAAGTATGCATTTTCCTCAAAGTCCTGCGTTGGTTGTTATTGTCAGCCTTGATTTTTTTTTATTTTGAGCCGAGTTGGAAAGTCCACCAACCAAGTGGCAATGAAGTCAACGAATGTCGAATAATAAGGTTTCTTACTGGATAAAACAAATTTGTAATGAAGCTGAAAGATAAAAACCTTTTGTCTCAGAGGCAGAGGTAATCGATGCATCGTTTAAGATAAATATGAATTCTTTGACGAATCTCAACAACATGTCACAACAATTTTTAGCCCAGGTAAGCAGGTTCAAATCCCAAACAAGCATAATATGCAAATGGATGTTATTAATTATTTTTCAACACACTTGCTCGTAAAGTGAGTCTTATTACCTCACTTTTAGACCCATAATCCCATATATTAAACACGCGTGCTTTTTTCTTTACATTACAGCACAAGTGTTATAATATAACCCAATGAAGTTAAATTCGTACAAAATTGCAAATTGTATGTGTGTCCACAAAGCATTCTTAATTTGACCGCATAATACAATTTTTATTTTTTAACTGTTTGGCGAACTTACCCGTGCTTTATCTGTCACCTGACTCACGTTACGAGCAAGTACATATGTTGAAAAACGTCGTATGAAACGCGTGTGCATTGGTCATTATTAGATATTCAGCTTTCTTATCGCGCTCGTGCGTAATGACCAACATAGCACTTGTATCATAATGTACTATTTTTCTTTTGTCACGGGTTGCCTGAAGGCTCCCAAACGAGTGGTTGAGGTGTATTTAGATGGAAAATTAATAAAAAATCTCTATGATTTGCCTTTACACAGCATCTTTCGGGATCAACATAATGCATATATAGAAAAATGTCCACGTTAAAAGCGTTTTATAAAGTGGTTCTCTTTACTCATTTAAAAAGCTGATAATTTCACCAAAATTCATCTAATCGGTTTCATTTTGAAATTACATACCCTACCCCGCTCCGCTCAATTCAGTGATCATGAAATAAATAGATATCTAGGATTTACCTTAATCAAGTCTCAGATTACCATACAATACCTATTACATCTATACTCGTAATGTAGACACTAGATAATGAAACAAAGGACAAGGATATTGAGCATTGTGTTGAATATACGTTTGAACACGTTTCCTAGGTCAATGTAACACCTAGATGTAAATTGTAAACACAGTTAATTGTCTAAGAACTTAGTTAGATATAATAAGCCTCAGTCACACAACAATGGATTTACCTTGGATATTGAAACATTGTTGTACAATTTTGCACTTTATTGTATACCTTCGTTTAGTATTAAAATTCCTGAAAATAATAACAAATAACATAGAATAAGGTATTTAATATGTTGTCAGTAATTTCGTAATTATTACAGATACGTAATTAAGACGAGGTTAAATGTTTCAAAATTATCTTTTACTTTTAATATCCAATAAATAAAATCTGTGAAGTGCTTCGGAAGCCAGCGTTGAAATAAAAAAAGGATACTTATAGCATGGCTAAGTAAATAAGTAGGTACTTACCTTGTTTACAACATTTGGCTTGCGTGCAGATGGAAATTCTACTAATTGACATCACCTAAGTATAGTTCATCAAGATTAGGCCCAGTCATTGTGATGGACATTATCAAGCCTTTATTACACATTAAAAAAAACAGGGGTCAAGCGCGATTTAGGTTTATCGCGACGAGGGTTCTGTCAACTCTTTCATTATTATTTAAGTACATTTTATTAATAGTACATTTTATTTTTCATGAATAAAAATAGCAATTTAACATATTTAACTTTATTTATCAATAAAATATCAAAAGGCAATCCGTGAAGAAGAAAAAAGTATAAAATGTTAAATCATTTTCATATTACATTTAATTCATGATACTTTATCATACTGTAAAGTTTCATTGACTGAGGATTTAGTGCGGGGGTCAACTGCTTCCTTTCCTAGACTATTACTCTAATCACAGTAGGATATCCCAACAAAAATATCTCTCATTTATCATTATCTCTGTTTTCATTATAGTATTTTCACGGAAGCCTTTTTCTATTTTTAACCGATTCCAAAAAAAAGGAGGAGGAGGTTCTCAATTCGTCGGATTTTTTTTATGTATGTTCCCCGATTACTTGAAGACGCCTGGACCGATTTGGAAAAATTGTTTGAAATGGTGTGCTTTCCAAGTGGTCCCATAATGATCAGGTCAGGATCTGATGATGGGATCCTGGAGAAATCGAGAACTCTTCAAATTTGATAGGCACACTTGAAGCGATTTGGATATTTTTTTTTATAGTGACATGTGCATTTGAGACATATCCTTCCAATTAAATTGAAAAATATATTATTCGATCCCGGATTCCGTTTGGGTTTTTTTATAATTAAAAACTTATGTAGGTAGGTACATAATCAACAAGTAGTTTGTCGTATGATAAGTTTTTTTAGAGGTTTTCCATATAAATATACCTCGTATACCTGAATAGAACTAGGCACTCGTTAGGCATAGCCTCACAAATACCATCGGCTAAAAGAGGGAGACATGGTACCCACGGTTTCGGAAGCTGAGACAACCCGGGAAGAAAAAGAAATTATGATCTGGCCAAAAAGTGATTTGTTCTCATTTAAATCTGCTGTTTCCGTCGTCGCCCTTCCGTTTATTAAACTGTAACCTTCACACACAACTCACATTAAATATGAGTATTGAGTATATTCATTTTCACGAATAGAACGGATATTCGTTTATTCTTCTTCTTATTTTATAATCGCTCCATCAATGTTAATCGATGATTTGCCAATGTCAAGTATTATGGACGTCACAGTAACAATAGCCGATAAATCGGTAGCTAGGATGTTCCCGCCGACTGTGATTAATCACAACTATCACAGCGCGGACGGGATTAAACTGGATTCCTTCTCGGTGGGTCTATTTGTTTATTTACTAGCGTTTACTTGCAGCTTTGCTTGCGTTTTTCAGAATGTATCTTAGGTTCACAAAACTTCATCATCCGTTATAGCGTAATTAATATTCCTGTACATTAAATTTACCCACAAAAGCGTGCCTTAGGGTTCCTAAGAACCATGATACTGACCCCCAGTTGGAAACGGTACCTACATACATCATTGATGATTTTAGAATGAAAGGCTTCTTAGTACAAATCGGTAACCCATCCTTAGTCTGTCCTTGTTCATCTAAACTTTAGCATTTAATAAAATATTCAAAGATTTATTCAGTACCATAGCAAAGAGACTTTTGCAAATAACTAAAATTATTGGAAGGAAGTTTTTTAAATATCTTTTGTTCAAATTGTATTGCTTCAACGCCCTCGTCCTTAAATTAATTTGTCAATGGAAGGTCAACTTATTTGACTCGCAGTTCACCCAAATAAACACCTTGACCGTCTCATTCGTGTCTACGAAAATTGAATTATCGAAACGAAACTACGAAAATAAACGAAAGTTCAACAAAATTTAATTAAATAAAAAAGAATGAAATCGACGTCAAATTACTTGCATCTTCCAGTCAAATCACGCTTTTGTCTGAAATAGGTAGAGATAGATTATTTACGTTTCTTAAAAACTATTTTTTTTTTAATTTTTTTTTAATTATTTTTAGGCAAAATAAATGTAATTTTATTAATGATCTCCCATAGCCATCCAGGCGTGTCACAATGTCGTGCTGATAATTTTTCTTCTGCTATTATTATGGCTCCACCAACGTTCATCGGTGATTTGCCAATGTCAAGTACTATAGCCGTTATAGTGTTTATAGCCGATTAATCGGTATTTAAGATGATACCGCCGACCGTGATATGCCCTAAATCACTGACTAATCACAACTATCACAGCGCGGACGGGATTAAACTGGATTCCCCATCACGACTCGGCGGGCTCGTGCGTTATTCACCAAGGCGTTTCATAAAAATTGGTTCAGTGGTTCAGCCGTGAAAGCATAGCAGACAGACAGAGTTACTTTCGCGTTTATAATAATACTATATTTTCCGCCCCCGGCTCCGCCCGTGGATAACGGATATCGGTCCAGTAATTTTTGAATTTATTCATTACAAACAAACATACAAAAAATCTAAATTTTCCTGTTTATAATATTAGTAGGTACTTATGGATAGTATGGATTTATCGATTAGGTATATATTTATCGATTGTTGTATCCATCGATTAAAATTTGTTTAAATTTTAATCGTTAGATAAGAAAAGTCTATTTATAAAATACCAATATCAAAACGATATCAAAATTAATTGAAGGGAACTACATATATGAAATACTGTATCATGCATATAATATAATCTTTATTGTTTCAGAGTTATAATGGGAGATGAAAATGTTGAGAAAAAGATCGCGACCATCAGAGATTGGTTGAATACGCAGGGACACTTACCACAGGATTTAGGTGAGTCCCGGCCATTTATAATTAAAAACTTATGTACATAATCCGACAGACCACACTTAGAGGATTTTCCATTTAAATATACCTCAACAGAACTGGCCACTTGTTAGGTATAGCCTCACAAATACCATCGGCTAAAAAAGGGTGACTTGGTCTTCCGCTGGGTACCCTGGGACCGATAACACGTGTTCGGAAGCTGTAGTGCAAACCTGTGAAAAAGAAAAAAAATGCAAATTGTCCGTCATCCAAATGCGGTGTCGTTACTTGGAAAAACGGTCCATTTACCGCAGCAGCACCTGTGTAATATTACACGAACCATTTGGAGCTACTTTTGACCCTTTCATAACTCAAAAACTATTTAACATAAACACACCAATTTGGTTTATATTTGAGACACCCTAGATATAAACTAGTACCAATTTTTTTATAAACAGAGCTTAAACGGTTATTTAGATATTAACGATCAAAAATCGTCATTTTCATCACTGACTGACCTATAGATCAAAACTCTAACCCAGTTCCAGATGACCTAGAAAGTTAAAATTTGGCATCCAGATAGGTAATTTTGTGTAAAACAGTGAATTTATAAAATTCGAAATTTTTTCGCTGGGGCTAACTTTTCCCCGACTTAATGCTCAGCTCTTAAACATGATAGGTCCATGTTTAATACTCGTAAGCCTTCCAGGTGAATAAACCTATCTAATAACGGAGGGGCAGGACTTGTTTTATAATATACATGTAGTGATAGTGAAAATAGATAGATAGAACATTTTTAACCTATTTTACATTTGCAGAACTAATAATAATATTGTTTAAACTCTTATTTAAAAAATTACAATAAAAAGACATGCTTTGTTTACCAAATAAGACAAGTCAAAGAAATACACTTTACACTGCGGTGTCGTTACTGTAATCGTCGGTAGTGTAAATACGAACGAACGACAGGCCGTGTGCCGTATGTTATTTGTTTTGTAACCGTAAATCGTATCGTGTCGTACGTTGTGGAAACCTTATTAATTTTTCACAATTTTCTTCCCTTTTTTTCAGAGGACAGACACTTAAGGAGGTTCCTGCACAGTTGTTACTACGATATTGAAAAGACCAAGTCATGTATAGAATTGTTCTTTACGATCAGAACTTCGTTACCGGAACTACTGAAAAAGAGGGATCCAGCGTCAAAAGATATTCAGAAATATTTAGAAATTGTGTACGTATCAAAATTTTCTTAGTTCTAAGTCTCGAAAATAATGTTAGAAAAAGCATAATATTATTATTTAGAGATCATAAAACGCATCTATGTAACTGATCATCTGTTGCTCCGTTTTGGCATGAAATAAGGACAGATTCTACGTCATGTCATGGCGACCAACGCACGCGTTCCGTCGTGACATGATGTGGAATCGAATTTAATCCCGTCCGTGCTGTGATAGTTGTGATTAATAAGACATATTACAGTCGGCGGTATCATCTTAGATACCGATTAATTGGCATTATGTACCTACTATAAAAGCTATAATACTTGACATTGGCAAATCATCGATTAACATTGATGAAACCACAACAAAAGAAAAAGATGAAGAATAATAATTGTTTATGTAAATAATTTCTTGTTACAGAAACTTAGCCTGCATAAAGTTATCGGGTAACAGGAACCTTTGGATATGGCAATTAAACGATCCAGGAATGGAAAAATATGACTACTTTCAAGATGCAAGGGTATTTTTCTTAGCCGGTGATACATGGTTACTGGAAAATGATTTTATGGAAGAATCTGATATAGCGCTAATGGACGTGAAGGATATTAGCATGAAGTTTATAAAGAAATTCAATGTGTCAATTGCTAGAAAGATATCTAAATATCAGGAGGTAAGACAGTTTAAAAAAGAAACATTCATTGCTTACTCCCTTTCCTTATATAAGCGTGATGTTAAATTTAATTAGACAATTAATTTGACATAATAACTAGATTCAGTCAGATATTGAAGTGTTTTTCAAACTTCGACGATAGTTCGTATCATTCATGATATCATCCGCCAGGCTTTTGTCAGCAGCAATGTGCCAGCCATTTTAGAACCAAATGGTTTGACACGTGATGATGGTATGATACTTGCACCATGAAAGATGGGACGGTCATTAGAGATGCTACATGTGTGTAGATACTCTCGCACCGTCTCATCTTCCATAATATGGAAGAATAATGTACATACAGCGTTAAAAGTTACAATGCTTGAGGCGTTTGGCGAGGACCTGGAGCACAATATCTGTTCAAAGAAATTAGTAAACGATTAATAATAAGCTCACATGACCAACGGGCTGGCTCTTATTTCGGTCAAATGTAGCCAGTCTGTTGGGGACTCTCCCAGTATACAGCGATTTACATGTTTTTTTTAATTTGTATTAATATACATTTGTGTTTTACTATATACAAAATGTAACTTAGTTCAATCTATAATAACACTGGGGTAGGTATAAACTATCTAATAATGGAGCTTTGTCTACATCATTAATTTGAAAAAATATTTATGGATGCCTGAAAAAACATCTATCAATTTTATTAATCATAAGTCAATTATTATAGGTCACTATAACAAAATTGGCCTAAGGATATATTTAATTTACTTGATAAATAAAATATTGACATAAACTTGCATGAGTATAAGGAAATTGGTACCATGTCAACGACAAAACTGACTGCGGATCGACTGCCGTGTACGCTCCAGCGCAAATAAGTTTCATTGCACACCTCTCAAAATAAATTTTAATTTGACTGCTAAACGTTTCCTCCGAGTTGATTTTTAATGTGCGGATCTGCAAGAGATTTTAGACGTTATGCGAGTTGTTGTTTACATATTTTTTCGTGAAAGATATGCCTTAATATAGTGTGAAATATTTTAACGTTCACTTATTCCTTTATTTCAGGACGCAATGCCAATCAGGTTGAAACAAATCCACATAATTAATGCACCCTCCATAATAGACAAGATCTACGGATTAATGAGGCCTTTTATGAAACAGGAACAAGCTGATAAGGTGTGTGCCTCAAATATTCAACATTTTTAGGTACCTTGGTACTTTGGGTCCAGTAACAATAAATACCTACTAAAGAAACCTTACAAGGATACAAATCCTTTTAATTTTTTTATTAATTTTAGCTAATGATATTATTTTATTAGATATTCAAAATATTTTTTCTATATTTTAGATAAAGTTTCACAAGCCGAATTCCGACACTCTCTATAAATACATCAGTAAAGAAGAATTGCCAGCAGACTATGGTGGAAATGGCCCCAAATTGTCAGAACTTATGGGGAATGTCGTACAAGAAATGATGAAGCACAGGTATTTATGAAATTCCTGTAAAATGTATAGCATTCAGCAAGTTTTAAAATACAGATTGAATATTTTTTCAAAATTCAAAAATTCAAAATTATTAATTACATTTACAAGTAGTTTTTACAAGTGATGGCACTCTTCTGTTAAGTGAAGAACACCTGTATTAGGAGAGACCCGCTCTTCCACGGTACTAGGTACTAGACATAATACATTTGTAAAATAAAAATAGTTATGCAATAAGTAAGTAAACAAAACAAATATGAAACACACATAATATATCAGAATCACACAACAAGATAACAGATACTCATAAATAAATACTAATAAATATCTGAGGGCCTATAAAAAAATAAAAAAAAACTTTTGAGCGTAAAGTAATTTTTCAATTTCTTCATAATCGAATGTCCTCAGCCACACACTTAAGTAATTTTAGTTTTAGTTTACTTTCGCATATTTTTTTAATCCATACCATACTTAATATTAAAAATGCGAAAGTAACTCTGTCTGTCTATTACGTTTTCACGGTTGAATCACTAAACCGATTTTGATGAAATTGAATTCAGCTACTTTGTTAAATTCACTCCTAAGGGAGTATAATAAGGGATGAATGAAGGTATGAACCCCACGGGCGAATCCGGGCCGGAAAGCTAGTTTAAATATAACAAACTAGCGAACCGATTCACTCCGCCGTAGAAAAGTTGTTTATGAAGAATTTAATTTTCCCGGGGAATGAGGTTTTCTGGCATATAAAGTTAGCCTATGTCACACTTTGACCATCCAGCTATTTCTGTGCAAAAAATCACATCGAACCGTTGCTCCGTTTTGACGTGAAAGAAGGACAAACGAACTATCGCATTTATAATATTAGATACTCGTACATGGATAAACCGTCCTCATCCTGACTTTTGAAATCCACTCTTTTCTCCAAACATTAGAAATATCTATAAAAATGTTCTCTCTTCGCTCGTCTCAAGCAAATACAGAGATATGAATAATATTTTTTATAATTTTTTTTCTCAAACTGTTCACCTAAGTTACAAGAACTGTTTGATATTTTTCTTTCCTCAGCTAAATAATCAGAGCGATGTTTGGTAGTGAAAAATCTTATGGGTTTCTGCTCTCTGGTATCTTATATAGGTACCTCTGGTATAGCAGCGCCGGGCCGGGCTGACCCTACTATCAATGACAGATACATTTATATGAGAAATGCTGGCTAGATATTATACGTTATATACAGTTTTCACTCCAGTCAGCAGTCCCCATGACTGCCTGCCTATGCCTTTTATTCTCTAATACAAAACTATTTTTACAGGGACTTCTTTCTAAATGATAACGCTTGGACAATAGATGAGAGCAAACGGCCCAAAAACAGCAAGAGCAAAAATGGAAACAATATTGGATCGTTCAGAACTTTATCTATTGATTAATAAATGTATATCTTCCCAAATTGTAACTAAGCTGTTAGGTATACCAAGCAGGATATTTTATGTTTTCTATACATATTTTTTGTTATATTTTAATTTGTAATTTTTATAGCAATATTTTGTCCGCGTGAAAATGGTTCATCACCACTTCTCGTCCAGGTTAAGTATATCGTACGTATCAGACATCCTACTCCGTTAGTCCTTACTCTGTGATTCCAGAATTTCACACTTATATAATAATTATAAGATTTAGAGATATTTTATGAGATTTTTTAGAGATTTATTTAATTTAGAGTTCAAAATGTAAAATATACCTACCTACTTATTTTTGTAATATTGATTATTGAAATAGAGCTTGTATACATGTGCTTAGTCCCATCATAAGTTATAGGCATTTAAAAAAAACTTTAGATCTCAAAGAGACTGTTTGAAGAGTTTTCCTTACTTATTTGCAACTATATTTCTATGAAAATAGTAATTAGGAATACAATGTTTACATCCCATTTCAACCCCTTAAGATTTGATTTTCGAATCTTTTCTTAGTGGATGCCCTAAAGAATTTTCCAATTTCCATATTTATATGTTCAGTGATTTAGGCTGTTCGTTGATTGACAATCAGTCAGCGACACGACAATATATTTAGATATTTTGTGTAATGTGTATTTTCTATATTTTTGTATAAGTTGGTCCTATTTTTCGTATATGCACTGATCAGGATTATCATAATTTGACAATTTGTTAGTTTGTAATATTTGTGTGTATTTGTCAGCTATATTGATTCCGAATTTATCGTGGGTATTATAAAATATTAGGTGGATATTTTTTTTATAACGATTGATGGAAGCCGAGGAATCAATGTGACCGTGTGTACCAATTTTTGTTCCTTTTGCACATTCCAATAAAAAATAATAAAATTATAAGAAACAAAATAAAAAATATATTCTTTTATTACAATTTGTTTTATTTGAAAATAGCTTTTAGCCCCAGATATTTTAGAACATGACAAGAATTTATTTCTCCGTCCCTTTATTATAATTATCTATGAGCAAAAAAGCTGTTTTGACTTGAAAGAAGTACCTACCTCCTACGGGTAAACTAACAAATACACTTTCGGAATTATAATAGCAATAATTCTACTCGTAAGTACGATTTTGCATGATCTACTCGTATAAAGAGCGAATGCGAATTTTGTGAGTTTATATGTCTGTGGAGGGAAGAGGGTAATCTCCGGAACCACTTTTTTTTTCTTCAAAAATTTCAAAAATTATGTCACCATTTGAAAGATTACTCCAGATGAACAAATTATATAACTAGGTGCAAATTAGCTATAGTTATGATGATTCGTCAAGCAAGCCGGAAAAAAAGCTTCCACGGCGTGCGCTGGGTCAATGCTTAAAGTCTCACGAAATTAATGTATGGCTGAATTGTTCTAAATAAAAAGTCCGCGACGGCATAATATCATAAGGATAAATCACAGTTACCATTTTTTTCTTTTTAAATTTAGATCAAAAATAATAAATTATTTAGGTACAAAGCTGTTTTAACCGATATGGTAGTGTTAGTCTATATCCACATAAATTTCGTTATTATCTTAGGTATTTCATTTAGAACATATTTGCCCTTTACACTATGTAATATATTCTATCTCTACCTATCTATCATCACGCCTTTCATCCCAAGAGGGGTAGGCAGAGACAATCGAATGCCATTTGTTACGATACTGAGATCTTTCGCTTGTTTTATATTCATTATACCTTTCATACATGCTCGGTGACTGTGTGTACTTTTAATATTTACATTGTTTATATGTTCAATAAAAATACTCCTAGGTCGTCCTCTGCCAGCATATCCTTTCACTTCAGTCATGTAAAACTTTTCATCCTTCATTCTTTCAACGTGTCCAAACCAGCGTAAACTACTTTTCTTCATTATAGTCACAGCATCATCTTTCACTCCGCATTCTTCTCTAATGACATCGTTCCGGATGCGGTCGATACGCTTTATATCACACATTCTACGTAAAGACCGCATTTCTACTGCATTTATTTTACGTTCATGTTTCTTACTTCATACCCAAGTCTCGCTTCCAGTAAGTGATGGAACTAAAACAGCATTATTGTATATTAATTTTACTTTTAGTTGTAAGTTGTGTATTTCTCCATACATTGTTTAGGCCATCAAATACCTTGCTTCCCGCTTTCACTCTTCTTTCAATTCCTTGTCTATCTTTCCACTTCTTGTAAACATACTTACTACCTAAATAAACAAATTCATTCACTTGCTCTAATTTACATTCTTTCACATAATATAAATTAATATCTTAGGAGTTATCGCAAATTAAAAAGTCTAGCGCGACAGAATACTTTATAAGTAAAGAGGTACATAAGTATTTATTCGTCGTATTAAGTCGAAAATATCCACTGGCGAAGCCGGAGGTGGAAACCGAGTAAATAATAAAGAAGTTCAGCTATTTGCCAGCGGCTGCTGATGGCACTTGTTTTTCGAGCAAAGTACGGTTCCCCAGATTCTTAAAAATAAAATTTTTCTGTTACTTACAGACTTAAATTACTACAGTCCTTCATCTGGTTTTATAAGATAAAGACGTACTTATATTCATAACAGTATGTATTGATTTTATAATTTATATTATTGATAGACTTTGTCTTCTACTGGGTACCCTGGGGCCCGGCCGGGAACGGAGCTGTATATATAGTAATTATTGCTAGAAATTGCAACCCGCCCGCGCCTTCAGGATAGACAATTATCTACAATTTTATTATTTTTAATATTTTTAGACTTTATTTTTAACTAATTTATGAATAAACATTCGTTTTATTGAATTGATCACGGATATTGAAAGATCAAATAAATAATTAGTAATAAACAGGTTCTAAAAATTTTTATTTTAGAGCAGAGATTTGACACACTGAATTCAATAGAAGAATTTTATTCCAGATGAAGCCAAAAGAAAACCAATACATTGAAGCGATTAAAAAATGGCTGAACAAGGAGGAATATCTACCTAATTTTAGTAAGTTATATAGATAGGTATCTAAATTAAGTGAAATTTGTCCTTCCTACACTGAATTTATACTTATATACTTACCTATATATATTATACTATATATCTATCATCACGCCTTTTATCACAAGAGGGGTAGGCAGAGACAATCGAGTAACAAATGGCATTCGATTGTCTCTGTTTACCCTCTTGGGATGAAAGGCGTGATGATAGATAGATAGATTATTTGCCTACTTTTTAGGTTTAAATGGATGACCTAGGCGTACTTTTATTGAACATATAAAAAATGTATTGATCGAAGGCAATATTAAAAGTACCTACACATAATCACCGAGCATGTATGAAAGGTATGATGAATATAAAATAAGCGAAAAAGTTTTGTTAGGATCGTAGCAAATGGCATTTGATTGTATCTGCCTACCCCTCTTGGGATAGATAGATATTAGACCCATAAATAGACAAAGGGGCGAGCCGCTTCCATTGTGCGATATGTGCGGCGGCACACAGGCACCAAATACTCAGGGGCGCCATGGCTAAACTCTAGGCCACACATATCAGCAAGACAACGAACCATAAAGAGGCGAGGCTTTGCACACAGGCGCCACGCTGGGCATGGTCGTCGCGCCCCTGGATAGATCGCATATAAGCAAAATCTACCAACTGAATTTTGAA
This sequence comes from Nemapogon koenigi, assembly GCA_963924495.1. Lineage (NCBI taxonomy): Eukaryota > Metazoa > Arthropoda > Insecta > Lepidoptera > Tineidae > Nemapogon > Nemapogon koenigi. The sequence goes on along the minus strand of OZ004644.1, from coordinate 5,896,707 downwards.
AGTGATCTACGAATAGTCCAAAAGTACGTGAAAATGTATGAGTGTATTATTATTTTCACATTTCGCATGAAGATCCTATACCTGATCATGATACTTCTATTTTCAGAAACATCGCCTCCTTAAAGACCCCTACAAATCACGAAATTATGCTCTTCCAAATAAATGATCCAGGTCTTGAGAAGTTCGTATTCAATGACGTTGTGAAAGCGTTCAGCATACTCGGAGACTGTTGGTTCAATGAGAATGATGTCCTACCAGAAGAACACATAGTTGTTTGGGACGCGAAGTGTATTACAATAAAACTTTTGTCAAAAGTAAATCTGAGGTTTTTAAAGACATTTGTCGATTATTTAGTGGTGAGTAACTTTACTATACTTATTAGAAATTATTACAGAACCCATATTTGTATGGAATCACCTTCTTTTGTTTGTTTGTTTTCTTGTTTTGTTTGTCTTTTTTGACGTTAAAACAGAGCAACGTATCGACGTGATTTTTTTGCACAGAGATAGTTGGAGGGCCGAAGAAGGCAACTTTTTATCCTGGAAAGTCTTCCAGATAAATTCTTATGTCACATTTGCAAAGATCTCCACGGACTATATTTTTTATTAAGTAATTTAGATATACTTTCTTACAGGAGGCCACACCAGTACGACTGCTGCAGTTTCACATTATCAACTGCCCAACAGTTATAGATAAAATATTTTCACTTGTAAAACCAATGTTACCAGCTGAAATAAGTAAACTTGTAAGTTTCTATAGAATAAGGTAGAGTGCGTTTCCCGAAAGATTTCCGTGAAATTTCAATAGATCTAAAAGTTTTTGAAAATGGTACAACATTATATTATCGTTTCTACATTTCGACGAAGGGAACTGTTTCGTTAAACGCATTCTTGTATAAAATAAGTTCAACTGAAATGTATATGTAGCGTTGGCGCTGCGCTCCATACGATTTGTAATGCGAGAAGATCTATAAGTCCATCTAATAAAAATAATATTAATTTTTATAACCTTTTTTTTTTATTTTCAGCCTAGATTTCACGCAAACGTTGAAGGTTTGTACAAATATGTGGATAGAAAATCCTTGCCGGTAGAATACGGTGGTGAGGGGCAAAGTATGTTAAGTTGAGAAAAATAAGTAAGTATGAGTCTAACAGTAGACGTGTCTTTTTAACCGACTTCCAAAAAAAATCTTCCGGATTGGTTCCATTTTTTTTAATAGAAATTGGTTCATTAGTTTTTCAGAACTATTTGATAAAACTGAGTTTAAAAGTCAATTTTTCTTAATATCTCGATGAAATATGTACCGATTTTAACAACTTATTTTTTTAATGATATATGACGAAAATCGGTTCAGTAGTTTTTCATAATTTAATTAGTAATTTGCCTCTGTTCAGATTAATGAATTTGGGAACTAAGTTGTTTCTAATTTGGCACCAACCGTCTTCAAATTCTACGACGAAATATTTATTATTTCTTACTTTTCAGTGCAATTTTTTTGAAGTCGGTACACTTTTTTTTAAAAGGTTTATAATACACTAACATATTATAAAACAAAGTCCCCTGCCGCGTCTGTCTGTCCTTTTTACGCAAAAGCTACTAAACGGATTTTGTTGCGGTTCAACATGGACTTATCATGTTTTGGAGCTGAGAATTAACAGTATAAGTGAATCAAGTCGGGGGAAAAGTTAGCCCCAGTGAGTTTTCATGGCGTATGCTGTCTAATCCGTCAGAGATATCTGCGTATTTGTTTAGGTAATCAAATTGTTGTGAACCTATACCTATTGTACCCGTGCGAAACCGGGGCGGGGCCTCTAGTATAAATCTATATAAAACTAAAAAGTTTGTTTGTTTGTTTGAACGCGCTAATCTCTTTCGGATTTAAAAAACTCTTTTTGAATTTATATAAATAAGCGATATAACATCGAGCGTAACAGTACGACCCAAAGGAGCGTAACAGTAAAATGTTTTTCATTATAATTCCGGGTTTTGTCACTTAAGCAAGCTAAATGTGGACATTGTTACCACGCTAGGTATAAAGGCCGTAAATGGTGCGTGTTTAAAAAAGGATAAAAAAGGGGATGAGTTTGATTCCTATTGTCTATCAGTGGCACCTGGCACCGTAGCTCCCAAACGAATGCGGATTTTTGTTTGAAGTCCGGTAAGCAGTTTACAAGATATTCAGATTTCATCAAAGATATTTTTTGTTTAAGTTATTATTTAATTAAATATTATTTATTATTAAACTTATTAGGTATTTAAAATTTCAGGAACATTTACTTAAGTGATACCTTTTGGAAAGCTGACCTGAAGAAGAGACCTAAGGACACAAACTGTACAAGTATGAGTCACATGAACGGATCTTACAAGAAGTTGGATATTGATTTAACTTTTATTAAAATTTTATTTTGACTATGTTAATATATGGGAAGATTCCCAGTGAATCGTGAGGAATATAGATATTTAGATAGTGATGTTATTTCTTGAATTTCCTTACTTCTGACATTTTTTATTGTATAATATATGTGTATTCTTTTTTTTTATATATGTGACATAGTATTAAACAGATTAAGACTTGGCCTGCGAGCTGTAAATTTTTTCTGTGTTCTTAAACAAATAAATAAATAGAAAATTACAGTAAATTATGTAATATGCCCTTGACTTTTATACCATGTAGGTAATATTAAAAGTGAATATGCAACTAAGTGTGTACATGTAAAATTTTTGGAAATAAATAATTAATTTTGAATATAATATATCTATTATTCTGATAGTAGCTACCTACCTAATGAAATAAAAATAAATAAAATGGTCGCAAATGAAGGATGAAAGATTGACTAAAAAAGTTTATATGGCTAAAGTGAAAGGAAATGCTGGCAGAGGACGGCCTAGGTGTACTTTAATTGAATATTAGCATTCCGCCCCCGGCGTCGCCCGTGGATATTTACGAACAAAAGAAAATATACCCTATACCTACCCCTACCCTTATCCCTACCTCTACCCTACCCCCACCCCTACCTCTGCCCCTACTTCTACTCCTACCCCCTACCCCTACTTCTACTCCTACCCCCTACCACTACTCTACAGCGCACGCGATGTAAGGAATATCTTAGGTCATTTTTTTACACCTTGGGTTACATTATTGGAGTTTTAGTAAGGATCCCTATTTTTTTTAAATAGAATATAGCCTATGTCACTCAGGGTGAATGTAGTTTTCCAATGGTGAGAGAATGTTTGAAATCGGCATAGTAGTTTTTGAGTTTATTCATTACAAACATACACACAAAAATACAAATCTTTCCTCTTTATAATATTAGTATAGATATAAAAAATGTATTGATCGAGGGAAATATTAAAAGTACACACAATCTCCGAGTATGTATGAAAGGTATGATGAATATAAAAGAAGCGAAAGAGGTATGTCAGGATCGTAACAAATGGTAATTGAATGTCTCTGCCTACCTCTCTTGGGATAAAAGGCGTGATGTAGATAGATAGAGATAAAAATACCCAGTGAGCAAAGTCACCATTGAAATAATTTTTTATTAATGAGAACTTACCTAAAATTTACTGAACCTACATATAAACACTTTTAAGTAAATTGCTCATATTTTTTTGAATCGCAAACGGTGTGACTTTGGAAGTAAGTTAATAAATAAAATATACAATAATAAATAATATATTCAATAGTATATATACACATTATAAAAATAATATCTCTTCAAGAGTCCCTCCCTGTGGCATGATTTCCAAAACACTGGCTGCGTTACCTCGCTGAATGGTTAAACTGATTATTTGAGCGAGGTAAGAGAGGTAAGACTTGTACCTAAATTTTTCATGTTTTTTAGGGTTTCATACATCCGATGAAAAAACGGAACCCTTATTGATCACTCTTGTGTCTGTCTGTCCGTCTGTCACAGCTTATTTCATCCTAATCTACTGGACTAAAATGTTAAAAATCTGTTTGTTTGACATGAGTTTGATGAGACAATATTTTTTTAATAATTTAAAAGTGCATAGTTTAAATTATATTAAAGAAAATATATGATAAACCATTTAAAAAAAAGTGCACCGACTTCAAAAATTTGCACTGAAAAGTAAGAAATAAGAAATATTTCGTCGTAGAATTTGAAGACGATTGGTGCCAAATTAGGATACAAAACTAAGTAAATATCTAAGAAGATAAAGATCTGTTCAATATTATCTATGTTTGTATTAGTGATGATCGTAGGTTCTTAATGAATTGTCTAGATTAATGAATTTGGAAACTAAGTTATTTCTAATTTGGCACCAACCGTCTTCAAATTCTACGACGAAATATTTCTTATTTCTTACTTTTCAGTGCAAATTTTTGAAGTCGGTGCACTTTTTTTTAAAAGGTTTATTTTACCCTTTTAAGTGATTTTGCTGCCTTGAGAGACAAATAATAACGCACCTAAAAAAATATTGATGAAAAATTAAAAAAAAAACCGCTGTGGATGTGATTTGAACCATGTGCTTGTGCATCCTGCGCTGCACCCCATACCTTTAACCGTTAGACCACCGTCAATAGCAACCGTTGCTAAGGCTTTTTCTGATACAAAATTTTCAGCCGTAAACAGAAATTAATTACTGAATTTCTGAAAAACTACTGAACCGATTTTCGTCATATGTCTGTGAGATAATGTCGAGAAATTATTATGTCTTAAAAAAAAATAAGTCGTCAAAATCGGTACATATTTTATCGAGATATCAAGAAAAATGTACTAATAAAGTCAGTTTTTTCAATATTTCTCAAAAACTAATGAACCAATTTTTATGAGATATAAATGGGACCAATCCGGAAGAATTATCTGTCGATTAAAAAAGAAACCATCAAAATCGGTTCACAACTGGCGGAGTTATCGATGTACATACATACATAAAAAAAATAAAAAAAATACGGTCCGAATTGAGAACCTTCTCCTTCTTTTTTTGGAAGTCGGTTAAAAATTGAGAGTTCCTTCTTATCTCGAAAACTACTGAGTCTAAAATTTTGAAAAAAAAGAAAAAAAATTGGCCACACTCATAGTTTACAGGATAACCTAAACGAAAAATCTGCTTAAAATTTTCAACTTGGGATCATTCATCATCATCATCATCAACCAAATTTTTTTTTAAGATCCACTGCTGGATCATGGTCTTCCTCTAGCGCGCCATTTTAGTGGTGCTCATTGAGAGGAATTGCCGTAGTCACCACAAAATTGGTGCTTAGCATTTTGGCAGCGAGTAGGATTCGAACCCGGGACCTCCGGTTTCAAGTCCACCGTCCTACCAATTAGGCTATCGACTACGTTGGGATGGTACGTGTTTATTTATTTATTTATTTATTTATTTATATATATTTGGGAAACAAACAGTTATATCAAATAACAAATTTCAGACACAACATTAATTATACATATTAACCAACAAGGTTTCCACACATTAATTACATAAATAGGCACACAACACATTATAAAATACAGAATAAAACACAGAATAAAATACATGAGAATCAAGAAATCAAAACCAAACTCAACAAACAATAGAAACCACTCGGCTATCACAGGTTAAGCTCACTCAGGGCTTTCTTACACTTAGGAAGAGTGCTACCAAACATATCCACCCCACTAAATCTCTCATTGTATACATTGCAAGTACGGTTAATGAGTATGTTGGCATGCAATTTCGTTTTACATAATTGTATACCAAATACCTGCCTGATCTTGCATGCTGTTGATACGTGTTAAAAAGAAAATAATTCAGAATCAACAATATCAACAAGGAGATATTAAAAAAAAAATTTTCAAGTGGAACCATACAAGTAAATGAAGACAAAACTGTGAGTTACCTTCCACACGGGAAAAAAATTATATTACTAGTATCAAGAGTACAATTCTCATCAAAACAGTACGGAATCCTCTCCACGCGAGTTCGACTCGCTCTTGGCCAATTTTTTTTATTTCAGCAAACCATTGTTATTAAGTAAATTGTGTGCGGAATTAACCATTAAAAAATCTATCATTTTAAACATTGTCGTAGGAAGGAAGGAATATTATTAATACAGCTGCTAGTACCCAAAGAGTAGGTACCTTTTTATCTAGTACCTCAACAGGTTTGAGAAGACAAGGACGTAAACATTTTGTCGTGTGCTTCTTATAATTTGTTACTGAATAACAACCGTATGTATTGTTTTTATTACATTCTTAAATTGATTTATCAAACCCCTTTATGATACTGGAACGAAGATACGCAATATACTTTGCGATATGTATTTACTTATCTATTATCTATCTATCTATCATCACGCCTTTTATCCCAAGAGGGGTAGGCAGATGCTACGATCCTGCCATACCGCTTTCGCTTCTTTTATATTCATCAAACCTTTCATACATGCTCGGCGATTGTGTGTACTTTTAATATTTCCATCGATCAATACATTTTTATATGTTCAATAAAAGTACACCTGGTCGTCCTCTGCCACCATTTCCTTTCACTTCTGCTATATAACACTTTTTAGTCAATCTTTCATTCTTCATTTTTAACCAGCGTACAATGTCAAGATTTATTATATTTTTGTTCATGCCAGCCAATAAAAGGTAAAGGAGGAAAAAATAACTACAAAAAAACCAGTTACAACTCCGTACACATATTTTTTTGACTTGTCTTAATATTTGGTAAACAAACTTTGCATTTCTTTTAGTTTAATAAGTAAAATAGTAAAATTTTTAAATAAGAGTTTATAAAATATTATTATTAGTTCTGCAAATGTAAAGTAGGTTAAAAATTAATTATGATGTAAAATTGTTAATATAACGTCTTTTAAGAATTTTAAATGACAACTTATAAAAAAATGACATGCAAAGTTTGTTTACTAAATAAGACAAGTCACAAAGAACACACTTTAGATAGTACTTATTTATTAAGGCGTTTAGTGTCGCCAAAGACCTTGACCATACAAACGGTCACCGAGCGCTGTCCCCGAAACACCTTCGAAATTGACATATTTCGATATTAATTAAAGGAAAATGTTAATTCATTTAGATATAGTTTGTTGTGTTTAAAGCACAACGTGTTATTAATTTATTTTTAGGAATGTAAATATTTCCAAACGTCATAGCCCTTTAAGAGCAGAATACGAATAAAGCCAAAAAACACCATTCCATTATTATTATTTTAAATATTGAAGTTTTGCTCTTACAATAAATATTTTTTAGGATTTATTGTACCTGAATTGATATAATTATTTAATAATAATTTAATTGATAGATAAGATCCTAGCGGCGGGCTCCAAGTACTTTCGTGCAGGTCAAATAGTAGGTAATACGCGGTTTGTCCTAAAATCGTTAAAAGTACCTACTTAAGTCCTATTTTAATAAAATTGTATTATAAGTTGAAACTATTAAACTTAAGTTAAATTTTATTATTCAAAATTGTGTGATGTTGTGTGCAGTGCTTACGTAATGCCAGCGGTTTATTTGTAATTTTAGAGGTAATTTTGTTTTTTTTTTTCTATCGAGAAAACATCAAGGAATCGCGCTTTTTGTCCATATGTACATGATGTACCATTACAGTATTGTCGATAAAGCAAATGTTTATGCTAAGCAATGTTAGATCGAGTATCGACCCTTAACAATAAAAGTACAATACCTACGCAATAACAAAATAATTTTATAAAAGTATATCCCCTCAAAAATACCTCCCTGCGTCATAGTTCCCATAACGCTGGCAGCATTAGGTACTTGTCATGGTACATATTAGATATCATACAAAACCTTTCAGCTGTTGCGCTTTGGAAAAGTTCACAGATTTTTTACAATAAGCTGACGTTATCATATTATAAATAAGCTGTATACTTTTCGTGTCTATACTTTGAAATTTAAAAGTATTTAAAAAAATATTCAATTAAGATTCTTCTTAATATTTTCAGGACCTTTTTTGTGTGTAAAAAGTAACTAAAGAGCTGTGCCGTTTTAGAGAAATTTTGCAAATTATGACGAAAATATGTAGTCTTTGGAGATCATGTACTATTTTTTTTTCAATTAGAATGATCTATTGGATCGTTATGTATAATTCCGTATTTTTTCATCACGGATTGAGTGAAAAGTTCTTTCCATATTTTGACTTAAATTTCGAATAATTTAGCGATTTTACCCCTGTTAAAGCCTTAAGTAAAACAAGAAATAATAAAAACTCGGGCTCATACTAATTATTATATAAACTAAACTATTTGAAAAAAATGTAGTTTTAAATATTGTACGCTGGTACCGAGTCCGACTCGCATTTGGCCGGTTTTAGTTTGCATGTTCTCTTTGCTTAACTATATGTAATAAAAACAGGTTTTTGTATGGAAGGGCTCTTTGACTCAGACTATACGTGAGATTCGAACGTGAGTCGTGATTTAATATTGAATTGCTATTTAAATTTACAGATGTCTCTGGAACAGAGTCAAGATATAGAAACAATTAGGAAATGGCTGAACAAGGAAGAATATCTACCAAACTTTAGTAAGTTTATTTAACCTAGTATCTATCCCTTATAAGGAAGGAGATTACGTGGTAACTGACATAATAATTTGTTCCCTGGCATGAACAGTAAAGTGAAATCTGACCTGTGTTTTTGTTATCGTCTTAATTTAACAGGAAGGATCGAAAGGAGTGAATCAAGTCGGGGGGAAAATTTGCTACACGCGCGTTTTCGTAGGATATGCTTTCTATACAGTTCACTATAAAACAATTGAAACCACGTAAGAAATTTAACTAAGTGATAAGAAATTAAATGATCTAATTACAAAAAAGTCAGCGGTAACATAATCTATTTTTTATATAATATTTAATAAATAAAATTAATTGTACAACTTATTGATTGATAGTACTAATCATCGAGTTAATATATATCTATCATCACGCCTTTTATCCCAAGAGGGGTAAGCAGAGACAATCGAATATCATTTGCTATACGATCCTTACACACCTCTTTCGCGTCTTTTATATTCGTCATACTTTTCATACATGCTTGGTGATTGTTAGTACTTTTAATATTGCCATCGACCAATATATTTTTATATGTTCAATAAAAGTACATCTAGGTCGTCCTCTGCCAGCATTTCCTTTCACTCAGCCATTAGTCAATCTTTCATCCTTCATTATATACCTACGTGTCCAAACAAGCATAAAATACTTTTCTTCATTTTAGTCAGAACATCATCTTTCACTCCGCATTCTTCTCTAATGACATCGTTCCGGATACGATCAATTTTATATCACACTTTTTACTTAAAGAACGCATTTCCACTGCATTTATCTTACTTTCATGCTTCTTATTCCATACCCAAGTCTCGCTTCTTATTCCATAATTAATATTAATATTGAATTGCTATTTATAAAGTACTAATAACTTGGAAAATTATAATTTTAGATGACTTGATGCTCCAAAAGTTTCTACACAGTTGCTATAGCAGTCTTGAGAAATCAAAAAAATGTATCGATAAGTTCTGTACACTACGAAGTCAAATGGAAGAAATAATGACAAAGAAAGATCTTTCGTCACCTTCCTTGAAGACAGCGTTTTCTATTATGTAAGTACGTTTTGCTAATTTTAAGTTTAATCTATATACAAGCCTACCTATTATCTATCTATCATCACGCCTATAATTAATAATTTCGTTTAGGGGTACGGTAGACTTGATTCAAACGCACCTACCAAATTGTTAAGAAAAAAATTTTAATCAATTCTGGGTTAGGAACATATATCCGCAAAATTCGTATAATCCCGTAATTTCAATAAATAAGTCCAAATTAATGTAATCATTAATGCTGTCAGAAGCAATTTCTTTTTTTTTTTTTTTTATTGATTGGCAATTGTAGAAGCAATTTCAAATGTGACAGTAACGTTTGTTTGAGCCATGAATTGCGTTTTATTTTTGTAATATTAAAAAAAGTTCCAATATTATTTTTAAACGTCAAATTCAAACAAGATAACAAACAGCCAGTATTTCAATATGTCCAGTGTTGCCAAAGGAGATATTACTTCTACTATTAGGACATCTTGATACATTCATACCTTCTATTTAGGCCATCGATGATTTAGGCATTTTAGGCAAAAAACATCAAAATTGCTTTTTTCTAATATAATTATAATCATCAATAACTGAATTTACTTTATTTTAATGATCCAAATATCACAAAAACTGCAACGTGACAAACACCCCGAGCGACGCCGAGTTTATAATCTAGTATATATAGTATATATTATATATATTAATATAATATTTTAATTTAGTTTTAGACACTGTTTGTTTTATCTCGATAATAAAAAACTAACTAACGAAAAAGCCGTAGATCTCAATAATATTTAATATTTTTGACAAATCTATATCTATACTAAAGCTGAAGCTTTTGTTTGAACGCGCTAATCTCTGGAACTACCAGTCGGATTTGAAAAAATATTTTTGCATTTGATAGCCCAATTCTTAAAGAAGGTTACAAGCTATATAACATCACGCTACGACCCATAGGAGTGGAGCAGTAACCATATACTTCAACTTATCATACATTTCCACGGGTGAAGCCGGGGTGGAAAGCATGCATGTAGACATTTCGCTTACTTGATTATTTCTAAATTTCAGAAAGACCGCCACATACAAATCCCCTTCAAATCAAGAGATATTGGTCTACCAAATAAACGATCCAGATCTCGAGAAATTCTCATTTTATAACGTGTTGAAAGCATTTTCTATATTCGGTGACTGTTGGATGAATGAGAATGATGTTCTACCAGAAGAACATATAGTGATATTGGACATGAATTGTATTACACTGAAAATTGTGCCAAAAGTAAATTTAATGTTTTTAAAGACATTTTTCACTTATTTACTGGTGAGTAAGAATTTTATTACAGAAGGACTTATCCATTATAAGGTTAAATAAATTCACAACATTTCTTTAAATACACATTAGCGGTAAAATCTCTAAATTGTGAAAATATCAAAAGAACTAACTATTAACTCAATCTGTGATAAAAAAATACGTATAGATACATAACGAGCTCTTTAGTTAGTTTTTAAACACAAAAAACGTCTTAAAAATTCTGATATTCGTAGTTGAAAGTTTTGTTTATAGTCCGCATTTTATTCGTGAATTGTTTCACCTAAATTGAAGATTATCCGCGCGTGCCGGCTCCGTCGCTCTATAATCCCGACTGTTTTCTATACAAAATATAGAGGTCAAATCGTCAAGGTAATTGGCAGATGTTTGCTAAAAGAGGTGGCAAGTAATTAGTATAACAACTGCACTTCATGGACGTGGATATCTCACTTCTTTAAAAAACATAAGTATCATTTTTAGAAATAGTGCGGACGCCAGCTTCACGTTCCCTCCGAAGGACATTAAATATATTTCTCATAAAACATGTTACAGGAAGCCACACCAGTACGACTGAAGCAGCTTCATTTGATCAACTGCCCAACAGTTATGGATAAAATATTTGCTCTTGTAAAACCAATGTTACCAGCTGAAATATGTAAACTTGTAAGTTCACAACTATTTTCTCTTATATCATTTAGTCTAATTATTCCAGTATCAATATTAGTTCAGGCATAGAATATTCAGCTATTTTAGAATAGACTGCGGAAGTGATGATCTCACATTGGGTAAATACAAATATTTAAATTTTGATTCAGAGTTATTTCGAGAGATTAGTTATAAAAATATTGTTTCGCACCTGGGTGTCATGTCTCGAGAAGAGAGACTTGCAGGTTTTACAGGTTTGGTTTGGTAATGGAAAAATCTTAGCCGGTGAGTCCTGTCCAAAGGGTAAAAACGGAAACTCTATTACTAAAGACTTCGCTGTCCGTCCGTCTGTCACCCAGGATGTATCTCATGAACCGTGATAGTTAGACAATTTTTACAGATGATGTATTTCTGTTACCGCTATAACAACAAATACTAAAAAACAGAATAAAATAAATATTTAAGGGGCTCCCACACAACAAACGTGATTTTTTATTTTTTTATTTTTTTTGCCTTTTTTATACGGAACCCTTCGTGCGCGAGTCGGACTCGCACTTGGCCGGTTTTTTATATTTACCTTTAAATCCTTGGTATTTACTTTTAATTTTATAATTTGTTTCCACGGTCTATATAGGTTTTTGAGATGTAAAAATTATTACTTACATGAAAAATACTTCTGGCGCTGAAAGAACTGAAACTTAAATTCTTCATTTCTTCATCTTGAAACGCGATCCAACTATTTTTACTAGATTAAAAATTTTCTAGATTGGTAAGTAGCAGATTTTTAAAACAGATTATTTCTTGGCGCCAGGTCTAGTTCGTAGTATGTTCGTATTCTATAGACTCAAAAACTACTGGACTGATTTGAAACATTATTTTTGCATCTTATATACTATTTGGTTATAGACTATTTAACATCACGCTGCCTACCGGCGGGTGATACAACGCGTACGAAGTAGCAGGCAATCTGCTAGTGGATAATACTATTTAAATGCCCACATTTTATATTTCCAGTTTAAGTTTCACACAGGCATTGATGGCTTATACAAATATGTAGACAGGAAAACCTTACCGGTTGAATATGGCGGCGAGGGGCAAAGTATACCAGAACAAAATATGCAATGGCATCAGAAGATCGAGGAAAATAAGTAAGTCTATTATTTTGTACTTACTCCTAAAGACATAGATACAAAAAATTAATTCCCGTTTAGGTTCCCTTCTTCATCTCGTTTTACGGGATGAAAGTAACATGTTTCTGTCCACCAGGATATAATCTGTTACAAAGTCATGAGACAATAATTTTCATCTTATCTAAAAGTAATATAAAAATATTTACTTTAAGGATCAAAAAAACGTGTGATGAAAATGGGAACGCCTCTTGATTTTTGTCCCATACAAATCAGTTCCAGTATTACGCGATAACTGTATCGTGCTAGGCTCGAAATTAAAATTGCTTTTCGTTTCTCATGAAAAGAAAATAAAAAAAATCAATTTTCTCGACATTAAAAGATAGATAATTTCACATACTTTAAGAATACACTAACTAGAATTTGATAATTTTAATATAGTACGTGAATATTGGTCTATCTTAACTTAGCCTTGGTAAAATTATCGATTTTAATAGTAGTCTATCTCGACCACTTCATTCTAAAGAGATATGGACAAAATAAGCCGCGCGTACAACTGAGTTCGTTGCGCTGTGATGCTGTAAATCGATCTATTTTAATTTACAATAAAGTAATTCATTATATTGAAAAAAGCTGACTAACGTTTCTCTGGCCACATGAAAAGGTTAGTTTTTAACCCTACTTTTCATATGAATTTACACTTTTGATGGAAATTTTCAGGAACATTTACCTAAGTGATACCTTGTGGAAAGCTGACCTGAAGAAGAGACCTAAAGACACAAACTGTACAAGTATGAGTCACATGAACGGATCTTTCAAGAAGTTGGATATTGATTAAACTTTTAATATATTTTATTATAAAATGCCAAGATCCTGAAAATTTTACGTTTCTATTTACATGCATATCTATGTCAGCAATTACATTGTAGTATTTAGGGTTCACTACCCAATTTTCAATTAATAAGAGGCAGACAGCCAGGTCATATTTTCAAATTGCAAAATATTGTTTGTTTAATATAAATTTGCAATGGCCAAGTGGTATTTCTAATAATATAATAAATTGTTATGACTGAATTCCATCAAGTTATGCAGAAAACAATAAATCAAGATGAATAAATAAAAATAAAAACAATTTGTATATAACTGTATACCTACATATGTAAAAAACATATATTTTCTCGAGATTTTTAATTTATTACCAACTAACTTTCCGCCTCCTTATATTAACTTAGTTCATACAAAAATCCCATAGAACAAAGCACTTTCAGTTTTTCCAGATTTTTCCAAGTTATGTGGCAATTGATTTTTATTTATATATACTAACAATAAATCTAAAGAGTTTGTTTGTTTGTTTGTTTGAACGCGCTAATCTCTGGAACTACCAACAGATTTGAATAATTATTTTTGCATTTGATAGCCCAATTCTTGAGGACGAATAGGCTATATAACATCACGCTACGACCCAAAGGAGCGGAGCAGTACTTATCCATTAACGCAGGTGCAATCGCAAAGTACAGTATTTAGGTACCTCTAATAACGCTGCAAGTGTGCAACTAGTAAAATGTTTGGAAATAAAATTAAGTATATTGAATCTCTTTGAAATGAAATAAAATTTGGTATGGGTATTTTTATTTTATTTATTTATTTTTATTTTATTTTATTTATCACAAAACAGTCATTACATGCAAATTACAATGAACTTAAAATGAAAATAGATAAGACCTACATGTGACGATAATTACAATAAATGTACCTACAAGGTACGGAAACGTACAATTTTTCACAAACCGTATACTTATGAATAATTTATATCAGCAAGTAAATACAAAATACAAAATACAAAAACAATCAAAGCAAGCAACCAAATCAAACAAAACCAAACAAAACAAATCAACTAAATTTATCGAACTTCAAATCAGGGATGGGGTCGGTCATTAATGTCTGGGACAATCAGGGTCAACCCATACTTATACAAGAAAATCTTCATAGATCAGATTTTATTTTCTGCATAACTTGATAGAATTCAGTCGTGAGCGTATAAGTAACAAATATAGGTACCTAAGTTAAAAATACGTGCATGTAATTAGGAGCAGAATGCAAAATGTATGTCAGATAAAGATAACGGCACGTCCTGAATTTCACTGGTTCTGTTTCCAAGTTTACTTTTGACAGAATATTTTATTATCATTTCACTTATTAATTGGATGCTAAACATGTTAAGTTATTGACGATACGCAGCTTACAATGGTATCTACAGAATTCCTTTGCGACTTTCACGTGGCTAAGAAGCTTTGCTTTGATCTGGAGACGTCAAGCATGCTTGATTCACTCACGTAAACTGCTTGAATAAAGCTACTGATCGTACAAGTAGGTGCAGCGATACTTGACGAGCTGTCAAATCAAGCAAACTACAAACTTGATACCTGTTTGATCTCAATTTAAATTTGCATGACGCAGAAATACAAAGTCACGCATCATTCGGGATTCAAGCCACATTCATACCCTCATCATACCTAAAATACCATGGCTTCCGAAATCTTTATTAAAAGCCCCCAGAATCCTGGAAACACCAAAGACATCCTCAATTAGCTAATGCTCCTTAAGGTCAAACTAATAGACCTTACTAATAGAAAATATCTGAAAGGAGCATTAGCTAATTGAGGATGTCTTTGGTCACAAAGCCCAGATAATATGACTGGTTCAGCATCGTCTTTTCAGGATGAGATCGACTTATCTATATCTATTTTTCATTTTTTGTTTATAATTAATAAACTCAAAAACTACCAAACCGATTCTAAAAATTCTTTCACTAATAGAAAGCTACGATATCCCTGAGTGATATAGGCTATATTTTATATTGTTCGAATATACTCATGGGCGGAGCCGGGGGCGGAAAGTCTATCTAAAATAAAGACGTTATTATCTTTTGCGTGTTGAATTCGGTATGGTATGCATGTACCTAGGTAGTTTTAAATCAACATATCATTGTTATGCTAATTTCGTTACATAACCTAAAAATATTTAACAAAATTAGTTAACTTGAAACCAGTTGTTTCCTTCGACTGACAAAAATTATGAAACATCATGACGCATTTTTCGACGACTCAATTTAAACTTAACTTCTGTCACACCCACTCTATACATTCCTGTGTTCTATAGGTCGATTAACAAGAGCTGGCACGTTGAATGTTTGAATTTATAAGTTCTTATTTCGTTCGTTCTTATTCATTTTTCTTATATTGTCTTTTTATCAAGAACTTTCCGTCCCAGGCTCCGCCCGTGGATATATTCGAACAATATAAAATATAGCGCATGTCACTCAGGGATATCGTAGCTGTCTATTAGTGAAAGAATTTTTAGAATCGGTACAAAAAAAATTACCACTTTATAAAAATAATTAGTCATAGTAAATATAGATACAACAACCGAGTACACTATTTTATTGTACTATTTTTAGCCACAGTTTGAAGAATTTAGCGGATTCTGGTTTATTCTGTGTTCTGAGGATTTTTTTTTTCATATATTATATGAGAAAGTTTTTGTTTACGCCAGCTCTTATAAACCGACCTATATGGTCAATGGTAGGTAACCGATCTTTACTATTTTAAGAGTAAATGTACCATAAAGATAATAAATTCAGTCATGGCCATTTATATTTCAATTACTCGTTTCCATTATTGCTTTTCACAACATTTTTGATAAATATTTTGAAACATAAAATTGTAACTACCTACTTATTATAAGTTTGTGTTTGTTTATTTGTTTGTCCAATACGGAGTAACTGCGTAATTTTTTGCATTGAGATAGCTAGAGGGCCCGAGAGTTTCTTATTCCTCAGGAAACTGGGTTTTTTGATAATCAAAGCCGGAGTGTTCTACAGAAATCCTTATAGACCAGTTGGATGCTGTAAAAGCTCAGTGTAAACTGGATGCACCTGACGTAACGCTAAAAAAATTTTTTTTTGGATTCTTTGTACGATAGAGAATATAGATCCGTGGGTTGCGCCCCCTCGAAGGTACCCGCTTCATTGTTCAAATCAACAAAATATGATTTCTATATGAAAAATGCGTATTTTTTTTTTACGTTTGCACGAATAATTTGGAATCTGAGGGTTTTAGGCCAAAATCTCATTAGACAAAAGTTGTTCGCAATAAAAAAATACACAAGATATGTGGGTTTTAATACCCCGTTTTTTCAATTAACCATGTTGAAATGGCTATTGTTTATAAAAAAAATCGAAGAAATGCAAGAAATTTCTCAAATTTTTTAAAGTTATTAATAATCATCTTAGCTTAACGAAACTTTAGCTTACGTTTTCCTGGGGGGTCTATTCATCGATTCCATATGCTAGAACATTCATTTTAATTTTTTGGGATTTTTAATTTGTTCAAATCAACAAAATATGATTTTTATATGAAAAATGCGTATTTTTTTACATTTGCACGAATAACTTGGAATCTGAGGGTTTTATGCCAAAATCATATTAGACAAAAGTTATTCGCAATAAAAAAATACACGTGGGTTTTAATACTCCGTTTTTTCAATTAACCATGTTGAAATGGCTATTGTCTATAAAAAAAATCGAAGAAATGCAAGAAATTTCTCGAATTTTTTAAAGTTATTAATAATCATCTTAGCTTAACGAAACTTTAGCTTACGTTACCTCAATATATCATAAGTAATCCATAAAATTTTCAGGGCGATCGCTCATGCGATTTTATAACCTATTTTATGGCTTACTTATGATGATGGCTTACTTATTAAACAAAAGCCGCATGAGCGATCGCCCTCAAAATTTTATGGCTTACTTATGATATATTGAGGTAACTTAAGCTAAAGTTTCGTTAAGCTAAGATGATTATTAATAACTTTAAAAATTCGAGAATTTTTCGATTTTTTTTATAAAGAATAGCCATTTCAACATGGTTAATTGAAAAAAACGGGGTATTAAAACCCACATATATTGTGTATTTTTTTATTGCGAACAACTTTTGTCTATTGAGATTTTGGCCTAAAACCCTCAGATTCCAAGTTATTCGTGCAAACGTAAAAAAAATACGCATTTTTCATATAAAAATAATATTTTGTTGATTTGAACAAATTGAAAATCCCAAAAAAATTAAAATGAATATTCTAGCACCTGGAATCGATGAATAGACAGCCCCCAGGAACCTCTCAAATTTTTTTTGGCAAATAAAAAATTTTTTTTAGGCGTCCAGCTATTTTGTAACTAAGAGTACTCATTCATGCACTGCCATCTTCTTATAACAATTAAACAAAAGCCGCATGAGCGATCGCCCTGAAAATTTTATGGCTTACTTATGATATATTGAGGTAACTTAAGCTAAAGTTTCGTTAAGCTAAGATGATTATTAATAACTTTAAAAAATTCGAGAAATTTCTTGCATTTCTTCGATATTTTTTATAAACAATAGCCATTTCAACATGGTTAATTGAAAAAAACGGGGTATTAAAACCCACATATCTTGTGTATTTTTTTATTGCGAACAACTTTTGTCTAATGAGATTTTGGCCTAAAACCCTCAGATTCCAAGTTATTCGTGCAAACGTAAAAAAAAATACGCATTTTTCATTATAAAAATCATATTTTGTTGATTTGAACAATGAAGCGGGTACCTTCGAGGGGGCGCAACCCACGGATCTATATTCTATATCGTACAAAGAATCTGAAAAAAATTTTTTTAGCGTTACGTCACGTGCATCCACTCTGAAACAGCATCCGACTGGTCTATTATAATAATTCAACAGGCACAAGGCACGCTACGATCCACACAGCTCTTTCGCCTCATCAGGCCTGTCTTACTTCGCAAATTTTCACGAAATTTACCTCTCCACTCTCACCTCTGCACTGCCCACTCAGTGGGAAAAATGTATGGCCAGAAACAAAACATGCCGATTACGTAATTGAAGTGAGCAAAGTGAGCCTTAAATGAATGCAATGAGACTCATATTGGCTTGTGAGTAACTATCCCATGGTTTTATTTAATTTTTATTCGAATTTCAAATAAATGTACTAAAGAGAAACTTCTGTAGGTATATGTTGTTAGAATATTGTTTCTTTTTAACCGACTTAAAAAAAAGGAGGAGGTCTCAATTAGTCGGAATCTTTCTTTTTTCCCCGATTATTTGAAGACGCCTGGACGGATTTCGATTTTTTTTTGTTTGAAAGGGTATATTATTTCCAGGTCAGGATCTGATGATGGGATCGTGGAGTTCTCGACTCTTCAAATTTTATAGGCACACTTGAAGCCTTTGGGTTTTTTATAGTGACTTGGGAATTTGCTTTCAGAAAGCACATTTTGGGTTTGAAAGCGGTTTTTTTTCTTCATCAGAAGTGGTTATTATATTACAAAGAAATTGCATTCGACTGAGATTAAAATCCATACCATACCTACTTATAATTCTAGTTCTCAAAAATTGAGAATAGGCTAAAACTTATGCAACTAGTGGTCCCTACGATCCTAATAAACACTAGCACATTGCCGCGGAAAATTGATTATACAATTATTTTTCACAAATGTCTCGTCAGTAAGTAAATTATATATTTTTGAGATGAGTGGCTGTTGAGATATCTTAAGATCAAAAAGCCTCTTGTCGAATTTGTTAAAAAAAATCTTATTGTACATGGCTGCGGTAGCGACCGAACCCGGATAAGTAAAGAAGGTATATCTAGTAAAAGTTGTCATAAAGTATTTACTTTTTATTAAAAAAAACGACTACCTACCTAAGTACTTGTTCAGTGATCAATCGCTTGAATGATTTTAGTGGGTACCGTTGTATTCAAGGTGAGGTCACAACAACGCAATTTTAAAATAATTTTGCAATTATCTTACGTAAACTAGAAATAAATCTGTAAAAAATAAAACCGGTTAAATACGAGTCAGGCTCGCACACGAAGGGTTCCATACAACCCACTAAGGTCAGACCAAGTTTGACCCCCTGTATGGCGCAGGAACAAATTAATGCGCGTCCGACTCACACTTAGCCGGTTAGTATTTGTACATTACCTGGTAAAATTTTACAAAACCAACGCATGACTTATGTTACTATAATTTTTTTTTTTGATACATTATTAATTTTGGAAACGAATTAGAGTAAAATTTTTTGTCGGAACACAATGATTCTTGAAAAAAAAAAATCATAAATAATTAAATAGAAATCGCTATATCAGCTGCCATTTTGCCGGAAACCGAAACTGATTTTTTAAGAAAATACAATTAACCAACTTAACAAAATTATTTTTATTTTTTTTTTAATTAATCGCATTTACCGATGTTACGAGTCGAGTCTAATTTTACTCGGGTGTTAAAATTACACATAGGTTAGCGAGGAGCGTAGCGACGAGCGTGGTTGGTATTGTGACAATATAAAGCGCAAGCCGAGCGAGCGGAGCGAGCGGTGCCGCGGTAGCGGCCGGCGCAGCGCCATTCTAGAAACATCATAGTAACTGTAATACTTTATGAGAGTAATATTTATGAGGTGGCGCTGCGCCGTACTATTACTCTATTACTCTCATGAAGTATTACAGTTACTATTTTGTGATGTTCTAGAATGGCGCTGCGCCGGCCGCTGCCGCGGCACGGCTCGCTCGGCTTGCGCTTTACATTGTCACAATACAAACCACGCTCGTCGCTAGGCTCCTCGCTAACCTATGTGTAATTTTAACACCCGAGTAAAATTCGACTCGACTCGTAAGATCGATAAATGCGATTAATTAAAAAATAATAAAAATAATTTTGTTAAGTTGGTTAATTGTATTTTCTTAAAAATCAGTTTCGGTTTCCGGCAAAATGGCGGCTGATATAGCGATTTCTATTTATTTATTTAAGATTTTTTTTAAAGAATCTTTGTGTTCCGACAACAAATTTTAGTCTAGTTTGTCTTGTAAATGCATAATGCGTCTATTAAACCTAAATTTAGTAACATATGCCATGCGTTGGTTTTGTAAAATTTTACCCATTACAAGCGCCTAAAAAACACTTTTCTTGTATGGCGACCCCCTCTAATTTTTTACTTTATTTTATTTTTATTATTTGTTGTTAAAGCGACCATTAGCTATTACACACTCTATGAACATTTCAAGTATTTACCTATTACGGTTAAAAAGATAGCACTGTGAATGGCTGACGGACGGACAAATGGACAGCGGAGGTTTCCGTTGTCGTCCTTTGGGTACGGAACCATAAATATTAAATAATTTTCACGATATTTTAACAGTTTTATAGTATATCACCTTGAACTCGAAAAACAGATCTCCGAGATTTAGAATAGGTAACTAGTTAAATAATAGTTATCACATAAATTATTATTAGATTTTCAAGTTAGACTGTTTTATTGCATGTGTCGGATATCATTTGCCCACTTTATCTATGTGAAAAATGGGAATTCAAATTGCGTGGTGGCCGAGTGTAGGCAGACCACGGGTTCGATCCCGGGTCCCGGCCATGTACCAATGGGTTTTTTAATTTAAAACATATGTACATGATCCGACAAACCACACGGCTTTTCCATCTAAATATGCCTTAACAGAACTGGCCACTTGTTAGGTATAGCCTCACAAAATACCATCGGCTAAACGAGGTGGGTACCCTGGAACCTTAACACGGTTTAAATTAAATCTATTTAAACCGGTCTACTTTAATAAACGGTTAGAATGTAATTCAAAACCAACAAAAAATATTTATAATAATAATTATTAAATAACTTGTCTTGTTCCATTTAAAAATTATTGACAATCATCATTAAAAACACAATGTCCATGGAATATGTTGCAAGGCTGCAATTGATATTCGTCGACATGAATTGCTTGTGATTTTAAATTGTGGGTCTACCGTCAAACTAGTTTTTAAAACCTTTAAATTATAAATACGGATCAAATCAAATTAAAAAGTTGAATATTATAGTGGAGGGCGCAGGAATAGAATTTAATGTTATTATTAAAAAAAATCTAGTTACTTACTAGCAGTATATAATTATGGTATGTAACTTAATTTTATATTTATATTTTCCATGTTAACATGGTCCAACCAGTCACAGATACAAAAATAAGTGTTTGAAGTGAAAACTTGGGCGATTTTTGGTAAAGGGAATTTTACGGATTCGCGACCTGTGTTCACGACAAGTTTTCGGCACAATACCATGGATTGTCCGGCCCGAGTATCATTTGTACTGGCTTCCAATTGCTGAGAATACTCGGCCCGAAAATGTCCGGGCAGGAATTCGTGTACTGGCTTCCGTCCGGGAAAGAATTTGTATTCTGGCTTCCAATTGCTGAGAATGCTCGACCCGACAATGTCAGGGCAGGAATTTGTGTACTGGCTTCCAATTGCTGAGAATGCTGAGCCCGAGAATGTCCGAGCAAGAATTCGTATTCTGGCTTCCAATTGCTGAGAATGCTCGGCTCGACAATGTCCGGGCAGGAATTCGTGTACCTACTGGCTTCCGTCCGGGAAAGAATTCATATTCTGGCTTCCATTTGCTAAGAATACTCGGCCCGAGAATGCCGGAAAAGAATTCGTATTCTCGCTTCCAATTGCTGAGAATGCTCGGCCCGACAATGTCCGGGCAGGAATTCGTGTACCTACTGGCTTCCGTCCGGGAAAGAATTCGTATTCTGGCTTCCATTTGCTGAGAATGCTCAGCCCGAGAATGCCGGAAAAGAATTCGTATTCTGGCTTCCATTTGCTGAGAATGCTGGGTGCGAGAATGCCGGAAAAGAATTCGTATTCTGGCTTCCAATTCCTGAGAATGCTCGGCCCGAGAATGCCGGAAAAGAATTCGTATTCTGGCTTCCATTTGCTGAGAATGCTCGGCCCGAGAATGCCGGAAAAGAATTCGTATTCTGGCTTCCAATTGCTGAGAATGCTCGGCCCGAGAATGCCGGAAAAGAATTCATATTCTGGCTTCCAATTGCTGAGAATGCTGAGCCCGAGAATATCCGGACAGGAATTCGTGTATTCTTAGGTATGTTTATAATGCAGACGAAACTTGACGGTTTCAGAAAGTTAGGTTTACCACAATATGAATTATCACTATGACAGTACAAAACATTTTATAGTAGTTTATGAAACTTAAGTGCTTAATTAAATAGGGTATATAATAGTATCAAAAACGAGTGTTTTATTACTTAGTTATGTGCAGTTTCATACGCTTCATTATCTAAACTCATGCAATAGGTAGGTAAATAAAAGAATCAAAGTTAAAATAAAATAATTTATTATAATATTTATTCAAATTTTGAATATTGCTGAACTTGAATAATTGGGAAAAATCAGTAGTCTAGCGCTGTGTCCACGCGCATGTGCTTTAGCGAGCTAGCATTAAAATTGAATTGCAATCTGGTCGAGTAAGAATATTTTTTAAAGTATGACTTTGTTGAGTAACCTATACTTTAAATAACTTTGGTTTTTTATAAACTTTATTTTACATTATCAGATAAAATAATTTTGATTACAATACAATACAATACAATACAATACAATATATCAACACAAACACATCTTCACGGCTTTTTACCTTGCAGGGTAGCCAGAGACCCCCAGTAACTGTAATAAACAGTGTACACTTTTTACCAGTTGTCCATATTGAACAGAACAGGTGGTAGGCCTGTTACTGCATTTAATGGACTTAGATATGTCACTTCTTTAACAGACGTAAATATCTATTATTTTTAGATGGACTATATACCTTCCAAAGCACGTTATAATTGGTGCTCAGTATTTTTGGCAAGTGGTATCGACTCATTGAATATTCTACTGTAAATAAATATACATACAGAACCTCTGTGCATATAAATAATATAACTTGTCATGTTCTCGGACGTAGCGGTCTTGACCAAGGCTCTCAGTTGTTCGTGGTTGTTCCGACCCAAACTTGTTTCGATATTAAAATAAAAGTATTATACGTCAGTGTGCAATCTCAGTTGGTGGAAGTAAGGTGTTGACTTATAAACGTGTAAAGACGAAAGGTTCGTGTGAATTTAATTTCAAATTTTTACTTGCTTGACCTGCATTTTCAGAAGAATCCTTTAATTCAGTTTTATCCATTGACGCTAAGAAAAAAAATTTGGTTTTATCTGACATTTTGCAGACAAAATAGTTTGGAGTATTTTTTTTATTAAAAATACAGTTTAAAAGAAAAAAAATCAAATTGATATAGGTAGGTAGTATGAAGAGTCAATTAATGTCCGCCACTGGTGTCTATAGTTTAGCTTAAAGAATTGGTTCGTGTGATTAATATTTTTTATTTTGCGGATACGGCGAGTTCATGAATGTCTGCGATATAGGACGCTATAAAAGCCTAAAGAAGTACTTATTTTGTTAAATTCAAGGTCCCGGTTTCAACTCGTGCCTAAAATGCTAAGCACCAATTTTCTTCTAAAAATAACCGATATTTATACATCTAGGTCCATTAAGTGCAGCAACGGGCTTGCCACCTGTTCTGTTTAATATGGACGACTGGCAAAAAGTGGACACTGTTACCGGTGTCTCTGGCCACACCGCAAGGTATAAAGGCCGTGAAGGTGTGTGTGTGTGTTTTTTTGTTTCCTTTTTTTTATATAATTAGAGACAGCATAGATTTCATGAAGAATTTTAAGGTGCCAACTAATTCAGGATATAGTAATATTAGTATCTCAAGATGTAAACTGTCAGTCAGTTATATATTAGTAAACAATTTCAAGTATGAAACCTTGGAAAAGTAATCGGCGTTACGTTTATAAGATTTTATTTTATTTCCTGTCTTCATTGCATCTGCTAATGAAAACAGGAATGTTTGCAAATTTTGTTTGACTTCCTATATAATCTTGCCAATAAATAGGCTTGCTTATATCGCGAGGTATAATAAAGTAGGGTAAGGTCGTGTAAGTTGTACCGTCTCAGGGAAATTATAATTAAGTATAACTCATGTATTACAAAATAAACAACTTCTGATATACATATTAAAGGAACTCTATTTATTTGGTTATATTTAGGTATTACCTACAACACTTAAAAGTAAATAAAACATCACGTATTAGCAAATTAATAAAATTCATGCCTAAGTCGTACTTCGAAACATAAAAAAAAATTGAATTATAATTTTAATAATAATAATAAAATAAATAGGATTATCCCCCCGGAAGCGAGGTAAATACCCAAACTACCGGTGGTTAGGGCTGCAGAGAGAGGAACTTCCTCACAATACGGGCCGTGCTGAGGAGTACTGCCTTCTGGATCTGGCCCTTGACCCAACCGCCAATTTCAAGGTTCCTAAGGTGACGGTCAAAACTCTTAGCAAAAAGACCATTGACCGTCACTACTATCGGTACAATGATCGCCGACTTCACATCCCACATGTCGACAATCTCGTGGGCCAAGTCAAGATATTTTGATTGTTTATCTTTCTCGGCTTTCACAAGATTGTCGTCATGTGGAATAGTGACATCGATTATCATTGCAAGGCGCGCTGATCGATCTACCAACACAATATCAGGCTTATTGGCAACAATAGTTCTGTCTGTGATGATAGATCGATCCCAGTAGAGCGTGGCATGACCATTTTCAAGAACTGGTTCAGGCACATACATGTAATACGGTACTTCCGTGACTACAAGGTTGTATCGCAAAGCAAGTTGTTGGTGTATAATCCTGGCTACTTGGTTGTGCCTGTGCAAGTACTCGCCGTTGGCAAGACTAGAACAACCGGAAATAACATGTCTGATTGACTCTCCAGGACGGTGGCATGCTCGACAGATGTCAGCCGTGCCGTCCTTAATTATGTATTTCCGGTAGTTATTTGTCTTGATAACTTCGTCCATAATTGCACAGGTAAAACCTTCGGTTTCTCCAAAGAGATCACCGAAGCGTAGCCAGGACACGGAAGTCAAAAGGTCTACATCAGAACCATGAAGAGCCTTGTAGAACCTTCCGTGTAACTCCTTGCTCTGCCATACCTCCTTGCGGTCATTGGTATTCAGTATTACTGGTTTGTGCCAGTTCTCTTTAGCCAAGGATAACGGGGTAAAGCCCTTGTCTACCTTGACCACATCTCCATGCATCACTCCCTCATTGTTGAGAAAATATTCTCTGAGACTGTATACCTCACGATTGTGGAGAGTCTTAGTGTTAAGAAGGCCACGACCTCCACATTTCCGTGGGATGTACAGTCTCATTACAGATGAGCGTGGGTGATGCATACGATATGCGGTCAATAGTGTCCGAACTCGTCTATCCAGGGCGTCCAGTTCAGTTTGAGTCCACTTGAGTATGCCAAAGGAATACAATAAGACAGGTATGACCCAACCATTAAAGGCACGCACTTTATTTCCGCCTGATAAAAGACTCTTCAGTACTTTTTTCAGGCGGCCATAGAAGCGTTCCTTCAAAGATTGTTTCATGTCTGTCTCATTGATTGCTATTGCCTGTGACATACCCAAATACTTGTAGGTTTCGTTTTCAGAGAGTGAATCAAGTTTTACAGAATCTGTGAGTTGTGTACTCTCAGATTCCGTTATCACTCCTCGCTTTACATGTATGATCGCACATTTGTCCAAACCAAACTCCATACTGATAGATTTACTAAAGTTTTCTCAAAGAAGCTCAAAGTCACGACAACATCTGACAATCATATTATATTTACTTTTGTATTTTATTTTAATTTAACTATTTTCTAAGCCTTTTCTACAATAAATATTAATAAAAATCAAAGTACAATACATATACAATAAACTACAGATATTATCAATTATAAAATATACATAACGAAAGTTTTTACCCGATTTTTACCCGATGACATAACCAACATGTCATAACAAATCAAAAAAATCAATAGTAAGAAAGTACAATGGAAACAATATTGCAATATGATAACAAGATCGAGAGCTGCACTAAGCGCACAACCAACACCTTCGGGATCGTCGCTGGGAGCTAATGGCTCTGTGGTCTACGTGCAGGAAGTGGTGGCGCCAACACAAATACCGCCGGCAGACCCCGAACCTGCAAGTACCGCTGAGTCGTCGAGCTCCAGCGACGAGTTTTTCTCCCCACTAACATCACCAAACAACAGACGTCGGAGAAGAAAGCCCCAGCCCCCGGCACGCATAGGACCCGCAAGACGTCATGATGCCTTGCAAAAGGTCCCTGCTACCGGTGGTGCAGTGCGCCGCATGAAATGGACTAATAAAATAAATGAGAATGTCATGCGAGCGTACTATGCGGCTACAGAGGGAGGAACTAACCTCACTGCGTACCGTCTACGGATGCTTCCTCTGTTTCAGACACTGGAACCAACTGTCAATGTTTCGGTCCAACGACTATCGGATCAAGTGCGGGCAATCCAACGCTGTCACATGCTGGATGAGCCCGTACTGGAGAGGCTGCGCGCAGAATTACGAATTAACTGCATCATCCCTGTCCCGTCACAGCCTGCGGTAAGCAGACTAACATCACGTCCTACTACACCGCAGACTGATGATGTAGACATGGATAACGCGGTTATAACAGTAAGTAGCCAGTATAATGAGCAATTGAGGAGCGTTTTGGAGGATGTGATTTTGGAGTATCGAACGACACCGCCCTTACTTAGGCCGCGTTTGCCACGTTTGCCTATGCACAAAAAAAACATAAACATTGTGAGTGCCCTAGATTCACTATTATCAAACTATTTTGATAATAGTGAAAACCTCGCCGACACGCATTCGATCCTGTACTGCGCCGCGGTTACGGCTTGCCGTGTAGCAGGAGTCAAGTTTTTCAATGAAGCTACACGACCGAAACCTACCGTACCCGCGTGGCAGAGCAGGATCCAGAGGCGAATTGACGAGGCTAGGGTACTCATAGGTAAGCTAACCTGCTTCAGGAACGGAAACACTCGTCCGCGAGTGATGCGTTTTGTGCAGCGAGCCTTCTCGGGGTTTGACATCAGACCCCGGGAATATATATCTCGAGTCACAGAACGTATCGACTTCCTGAAGCAGAAAATTTGTGCATGGGCAAACCGCATTCGCAGGTACAAGTTGCGAGTGGATCGATACGTCCAGAATCACATATTTCAAAACGATCAAAGGCAGGTTTATAGAGACTGGGAACAATCCAAACAGAGTGTAACTGAGGGGAGTGTACCCGATGTTGAAACCACGAATACTTTCTGGCAAAACATCTGGTCGGCTCCCGTCAGTCACACCGAGGACTCTTGGATGGGGGATGTTGAGCGGGCCTGTGAGTCAGTGCCAGAGATGGGGTCTGTCATTATTGACCCCATCGATGTAGTTTGTGCGGTCCGTCCTATGGCAAATTGGAAGTCTCCAGGGCCCGACGGACTACACAACTATTGGCTAAAATGGATACGCAGCTCACACGCTCGCTTAGCTTCCCAATTCCAAGAAGCCATTGAGTTTGGATCGATCCCAGAATTTATGACTACAGGCATTACCCGTCTGCTTTTTAAGTCCGGTAGTACCACGGATCCTAAGAACTATAGACCCATAACATGCTTGCCTACCATCTACAAGCTCCTTACATCCATTTTGAGAATCAAAATTGGTTGCCATATAGATACCAATTCAATCATGTCTGCTTCTCAGAATGGATGTAGGGCTGGGTCCCGTGGTACTAAAGAACTTCTCCTCATTGACATGACCATTAGCCAACAAGTTCGACGTA
Organism: Nemapogon koenigi; assembly: GCA_963924495.1. NCBI lineage: Eukaryota > Metazoa > Arthropoda > Insecta > Lepidoptera > Tineidae > Nemapogon > Nemapogon koenigi. The sequence continues at coordinate 5,868,414 of OZ004644.1, read as the reverse complement.
ACCGAAAGAATCTATCGGCATGCTGGATAGATTACAAAAAAGCGTATGACTCTGTACCACATACCTGGCTCATGAGGGTGCTGGAGTTGTATAAAATCGATACAACTCTACGCACCTTCCTGAGCTCATGTATGGGGCACTGGAAAACAGTCCTTATCTATCCAGGATGTCGAAGAGCTTTCGGTGACGACGAACTAATCAGGATTAAACGGGGTATATTCCAAGGCGATAGTTTGAGTCCATTGTGGTTCTGCTTGGCCCTAAACCCACTCAGCACACTGCTAGGGGTTTCAGGGCTAGGCTACCGTTTGCGGAGAGAGAGTCAAGTTATATCGCACTTACTTTACATGGATGATTTGAAGTTATTTGCCCAAAACAAATCACAACTGATAGATTTACTAAGGATAACTGAAAACTTTAGTAAATCTATCAGTATGGAGTTTGGTTTGGACAAATGTGCGATCATACATGTAAAGCGAGGAGTGATAACGGAATCTGAGAGTACACAACTCACAGATTCTGTAAAACTTGATTCACTCTCTGAAAACGAAACCTACAAGTATTTGGGTATGTCACAGGCAATAGCAATCAATGAGACAGACATGAAACAATCTTTGAAGGAACGCTTCTATGGCCGCCTGAAAAAAGTACTGAAGAGTCTTTTATCAGGCGGAAATAAAGTGCGTGCCTTTAATGGTTGGGTCATGCCTATCTTATTGTATTCCTTTGGCATACTCAAGTGGACTCAAACTGAACTGGACGCCCTGGACAGACGAGTTAGGACACTATTGACCACATATCGTATGCACCACCCACGCTCATCTGTAATGAGATTGTACATCCCACGGAAATGTGGAGGTCGTGGCTTTCTCAACGCTAAGACTCTCCACAATCGTGAGGTATACAGTCTCAGAGAATATTTTCTCAACAGTGAGGGGGTGATGCATGGAAATGTGGTCAAGGTAGACAAGGGCTTTACCCCGTTATCCTTGGCTAAAGAGAACTGGCACAAACCTGTAGTACTGAGTACCAATGACCGCAAGGAGGTATGGCAGAGCAAGGAGTTACACGGAAGGTTCTACAAGGCTCTTCATGGTTCTGATGTAGACCTTTTGACTTCCGTGTCCTGGCTACGCTTCGGTGATCTCTTTGGAGAAACCGAAGGTTTTACCTGTGCAATTATGGACGAAGTTGTCAAGACGAATAACTACCGGAAATACATAATTAAGGACGGCACGGCTGACATCTGTCGAGCATGCCACCGTCCTGGAGAGTCAATCAGACATGTTATTTCCGGTTGTTCTAGTCTTGCCAACGGCGAGTACTTGCACAGGCACAACCAAGTAGCCAGGATTATACACCAACAACTTGCTTTGCGATACAACCTTGTAGTCACGGAAGTACCGTATTACATGTATGTGCCTGAACCAGTTCTTGAAAATGGTCATGCCACGCTCTACTGGGATCGATCTATCATCACAGACAGAACTATTGTTGCCAATAAGCCTGATATTGTGTTGGTAGATCGATCAGCGCGCCTTGCAATGATAATCGATGTCACTATTCCACATGACGATAATCTTGTGAAAGCCGAGAAAGATAAACAATCAAAATATCTTGACTTGGCCCACGAGATTGTCGACATGTGGGATGTGAAGTCGGCGATCATTGTACCGATAGTAGTGACGGTCAATGGTCTTTTTGCTAAGAGTTTTGACCGTCACCTTAGGAACCTTGAAATTGGCGGTTGGGTCAAGGGCCAGATCCAGAAGGCAGTACTCCTCAGCACGGCCCGTATTGTGAGGAAGTTCCTCTCTCTGCAGCCCTAACCACCGGTAGTTTGGGTATTTACCTCGCTTCCGGGGGATAATCCTTTTTTTATATTTTTATATATTTTTGTTTTTTTTATATACCCCTAAATATGTAAAAATATAATAGAAAGAAAGAAATGAAATAAAGAGAATAATAATAATAACATATTTAAATATTTCCTTTCTCTTTATACACTATTGCCTCTTGCTTAGCAGTTTAAAACTGAAAATAAAAAAGTACCTGTACGGCTTAGGAAAACCTATGTGGTAAGAAATTACAAAACCTAGTCACAAAAATTGTATTATCTTTAGCATACAGAGTTTAATAGATTATTAACATATCTAAAAACCATCTAGAAATAAATATTCTTGTAGTATAAGAACCACTGTCAAATTAATCCAAAATAATGTAATGTAAAAATGCTTATTTTCTAATATTCTAATATTTCTGGAGCGAGAAGTCAAATAACTTATGCAAGACAAAAAGGCATTACGTTAAAAAATTAGTATCTACTTTATTTATGCCACTTGGAACCATGGGTGCTAAAATAACGATGCGGTACGATTTAAGAACCGATACGAATAACGCAACCTTCCCCTAATATATATATCAATTTATCTATCTATATATATCATCACGCCTGATATCCCAAGAGCGGTATTCAGAGACAATCGAATGCCATTTGTTACGATCCTGACATACCTCTTTCACTTATTTTTTATTCATCCTACCTTTCATACATGCTCGGCGATTGTGTGTACTTTTAATATTTCCATCGATCAATATATTTTTTATATGTTCAATAAAATTATACGTAGGTCGTCCTCTGCCAGCATTTCCTTTCATTTCAGCCATACAAACCTTTTTAGTCAATCTTTCATCCTTCATTCTTTCAGACGATAGTTACGATTTTTTAATGGGTCTAGCTTTCCGCCCCCGACTTCGCCCCTGGATAATTTCGATCAAAATAAAATATAGCCTATTGGCCATGCTACATATTTATAATATACTTTTTTTATAATTTGTTTTGAAAATATAGCCCATTTTAAGAAACTAATTTCGATATTTTTGTTTTTTATCCATTGCGTCTATTTTTAATATATTTTACAAATTTTACCCGCGAAAAGTAAACGTGACGTCACATGAATTTAGAACAGGATTATAATCTTGGCCACTACACATAAAAAGTGACAGTCAATCAAATTAACGTCAAGCAAACGTCAGTCAAGGTCGACTAACCTAAAAATTACTCTTGTTTATATACTCGTGTTTATATTTATTTAAATTGAATAGTTTTTTACAATGGCAAGTAAATAGTGTTTCATCCCGTCATGTCCTAATAACAAAGAAAATAATTACACGTAAAATATAATTTATAAAGATGTCATTCAAAGATTGACGATTGCCCTTTTTTGTAGGCAAAGGTATCATTTTTTCATACTGCTTAAGATGACGTCATACATCGGTCAAATTAAGGTTATTGTTTGTTATTGAATATCTTAAAAAGTATAGACTTAATTTAAAATCTGATAAATAGAAATTGTACAGAAAGCTTATATCTCGAAACGGTTTCGAGATCTTCGTTTCTGTTCAAAAAGTTAGCATGGCCAATTACTAAGGGATATCGAAGCTTCATGAAAGAATTTTTAGAGTTTAAGAGATTACCACCTACATCCAAATTTACAAACTTTATCTCTTTATAACATTAGTATAGATATACATATAGTATATAATGATGTGCTGACGATGTATGAGTGTTTGGACCATTATCTTAGATAGGAGAGTAAATTGACGATGGAGATAAATATACAAAAAATTTGCATTAAAAATCAAGAAAACGTTTAGTGACATATTAAAAATTCTGCAACTGTTAGTAATCTAGACAATTTAGTTACGAATCAGTAGATATTTCATCTTATATATTGATACGTCGTACCCGTTGTATTAGGAATCTCTGTACGTAGACAAAATATCTATATACTAATAAGAAAGCTGAAGAAGTTGTTTGTTTGTTTGAACGCGCAAATCTCTGGAAGTACCAGTCGGATTTAAAAAATTCGCCAACCTTTGATGAGGTTGAAAATTTTGTATGGGTTTTTTTTAGATATCTTTGCTTTATTGCCTTTCAAATGAAACCGGTTTGGGGTACATCGGTTGGATGGTTTCAAAGTTTATAACGGACTAAGGTAGTAATTTTTTGTGTTTTGTATATACCTATATATCTAGATTTAATTAATTTCGGAACCACTGACTCCAATTTTAGACAGTATTTTTTGTCTGCTCGCTCAAAACCAGATATTCTAAACACGATTACAACAAAGTTTATAATTGGCTGTAATTCCCCTGACAGCGACCTACGAGTTGAACTTTAGAACTTATAAGTATTTTAATGGCCGTTTTATAACATTATATTTTATGATAATTCTCATTCATGGCCTTGGTTATTCGGAACACAATTCACATACATGATCTAACTATGTACCTAATATTTTTTTTATCTTCACAGTCTGAAAGCATTAGTTTGTTTGCATTTCTTCTGCAATTAATAAGGATAAAAAAAAGTGCCTGAAAAAAAAAATTGTATTCACAATATGCCTGAAAAATAAAGCGGTTTTCTTGTCGGTATCAAAAGTTAATGTTTGATACATGGACGTAAAAAAGTAGAGGACGGATCGCCGCTAAGACAAAAGTGAAGCACCAAGCGTGCATGTGTGCTACCGATTTTATTTATCTCTAATATATCTTTAAATTGTAGAATAAGTGGTAAATTACTAACTTACCTATGAAATGTGATTCCTTGAGATTTTTTATGAGTAATGGAGTTGTTTTTGCATAATTTTACTACACAAGACGGCATTGTTTTTTATTTTCTTAATGGCGGCTGATCAGCATAACCGAATGAGAATGTTTGCGTGAGGCTCGTATTTACAATGAAACTGGCATAACTTGGTTGCTTCACTTTTGTCTTAACGGCGATCCGTCCTCTCCTTTTTTACGTCCATGGTTTGATACGCCATTTTGAAAATTATTTTCCCTCTAATGAGTAGAAATAATTAAATGTTTCTATTAAAATTAAACTAATTTATTTAATTTGTAAAAGACGCCATCTATTAGACATCAATTGTACTATGATAATTATAATGACACCACTAACGGTGCGAAGTATTCGCACGGGTCATCTAGTGTAAGTACATTAAATATTTTTAGTATGTAGGTAGGTAGGTACCTAGTTCTTTATTTATCTAGGGATACAATCTTTAGATATTTCCTTGTCCTTTTTTCCTTTATAAAAAGTAGGCTATATGTTTTTCAACACACTTGATCGTAACGTGAGTCTTATTTCCTCAATTTTAGACTCACCATCCCATATATTAAACACGCGTCCTTTTTCTTTATATAACCCAATGAAGTTAAATTCGTACAAGATTGCAAATTGTATGTGTGTCCACAAAGCATAATTAATAATTAATAGGATAGAATTGTAACCATAAAGTACAACGACAGGCTTGCCACCGTGCTCTTTAATGATCCGTATGAAAGTTAGAACAGTAAATTGATAGCTGTTTTCTTATTACATACTTATAATAGTTAATTATCATACATTAATTCAAAATTACTAAGAGGCCTAACGATCTCAAAACACAATTTTCGATATAGTTTTATTAGTTAGTTTTAAAATTTTTGGGAATCTGTATATCTGTGTCATTGGCCACTTATTTTACATACCTAAGCAACAAAGTTTATATAACAGACCAAATTCAAATATGATATTATAAATATCGCAAAGGACTCATGTATTTTCCCGGGATAAAAAATAGACTATAATTCGTCCTCTTTTTATATAGCTTTTCTTCTTGCTGGAAAAGCCTTCCAAAGCATTATTTAAAAAGTCCTGATCTTTTTTATTTGCCTGAAGATTGAACCTTCAGTTTCAAAAGTCCAATGTTGTCACATTCGATTTTTTGTAATTACAAAAAATACATTTTGTATTCACTGCTTTTTTTCGTTTATTTCAATTAACATTTTGTTTTACCGTTTTAGAAAAAATACAAATAACTTGTTTATATTTACAAGTTACTTAAGTATAATGCCATCATCTTTTGACGTAACCTTTGAAGTAATGACGAACTAATATTTTTAGGGTTCCGTACCCAAAGGGTGCCAATGGAAGTCGTATTACTAAGCTTCCGCTGTCTGTCCGTCCGTCACAGGGCTGTATCTTTTGAACTGAAATAGGTAGACACTTGAAATTTTCACAGAGTATGTCCGCTATAACAATAAATAATAAAAATAAAATAAATTTTAAAATTAAAGGAGGTCCGTGTATTTTTCGGCCTTTTTTGCTCGATCTTAATAAAGGCAAAACATACAAACGTCTAACTAGTATAATAACTATCTATAAAGAACAAATAAAACCAGCCAAGTGTAGTGTTAAATATTGTACGGTGGTACGGAACCCTTCGTGTGCGAGTCCGATTCGCACTTGGCAGGTTTTTTAATAATCATTTCCTAAATTTATGTATTTTTTTGTTGATGTACGTACTTTGTCTTTCAGATGACACCTGACCCATCAAAACAGAATGAAGACGTAACTACTATGAGAGATTGGTTAGTGAAGGAGCCACATCTACCTGATACTGATATAGGTATGTTTACTGTAGTTTTTTTGTTTAGTTCTAAGCACTCATAATATTAAGGTGGCCACACTTTCGCACGTCGCCGTGCGGTCCACCGAAACCGACCACAGACTCGTCCAATTCTTGTAACGAACGGTCCGCTTAGATCATCCGGGATATTTTCAGTGCGATGCCAGATCAATGTGTGGCCTACTAGGGGTAGGTAAGGATTTGAATTGGGTATTGTCTCTGACAACCCCTTCTGGTATCAGAGGTAACATGCCATGTTTATATGACTGCTAATAACGGCTGGTGAAATAAAAATGAAATCTGCAAACCTACGTTCTTTGATCAGCGTACGAGATTCACACACTATATGTGGGAATTGCTACCGGTGTCTCTGATCTCTCTCATCTCTCTGCAAGGTATAACGGCTATAATCTCACATAATTACTTCTCAAAACCCAAAGTTTGGACTACAAGAAAATTCACCTAAACGTGTATGTGTTGCTCATTCAAACATTATGGCGTGCGACCGAGTGACACAGAAAAGACGTTAACTTGAAAAACATGGTGACCCAATGAAGTGGATTTTTCGGTTCAAAAACACAAAGGGCGTCGGAAACTTAAGATACGCTTTGTATTTTTGCAAAAATGCGGCAGAAACAAAACACTACCTCAACCATCCTTTGATAAGGGGGTGAAAAGGTGGCAACAATTTTAATCCCTATGCATGACCAACTCAAGTAATACCTACAAATAATTAAAAAAAACACAGGATTAGAACGTATAATTCTATTATATTATTGCTTCAAACTGAATAGATATGTGAAAAGAGGTCAATGGAGTTTCGTTTCAAATAGAGTAGGCGTTGTTGTATTTCTTAAGTATAAGTTAATATAAATTAATAAGAACATACAATACCTAGGTGTTATTTTTATTAATATTATCCTATCTCTTGATAATAAGAAATTATCCCAAAAGTATGAAGTGCGCGAAAATCACTAATTTTTTGGACACATGACGCTTTTTAGGATTCCGTACCCAAAGGGTAAAAACTCCGCTGTCCGTCCGTCTGTCTGTTTGTCTGTCTGTCCGTCTGTCACCAGGCTGTATCTCATGAACCGTGATAGTTAGACAATTGAAATTTTCACAGATGATGTATTTCCGTTGCCGCTATAACAACAAATACTAAAAAAACAGAATAAAATAAATATTTAAGGGGGCTCCAGTACCACAAACGTCATTTTTACTCGTTTTTGCTCGATATTGATAACGGCAACATGTAGACGCTTGAAATATTCACAGAATATTAAGTTATATTATTCAATTTAAAAATAAATAATTAAATTAAAATAAAATTAATATTTAAGGGGGGCTCCCATACAACAAACGTGATTTTTTTGCCGTTTTTATAGATAAGTAATGGTTCGGAACTGTCTAAAAGGTCTGGAGCTATCTTTTGTTAGCAAAATTTATAAATGAAAAATATTTGTTGTCATTTTTTAACTATACATGAATATTTCCACTAAATATTGCCTATTTAGAATCAATATTTATGACAAACTAACTTTCCGTCCCATAGAAAAAAGCACTTTCAGTCTCGGATTTTTCCAATTTTCCGGGCAATTTTCCAATTTTTCTTTCCCTAAAAACCGTCCTGAAAATTACCAACTCAACAAAAAAAAACAGCCAAACCAGTCGAGCCGTTCTCGAGTGATGAACTTTCATACATGCGGCAATTGATTTTTATTTATATAGACATAAATAAATACACTAGGGATAAAAAATTTAAAAGATCAGGTTGGTTATTCCAATAATTGCAGATACAGCTGGTCAGTGGTAAAGTGATTTTATTATAGGTAATCTAACAAACAATAGCCAAATTACTTGCATATTTCAAGTGGAATGTGCTCAATGTTCAGTGGAGTTACTATACCTAAACTTAATAAAATCTTAACCATTTAGGCATGGACGTAAAAAAGGAGAGGACGGATCGCCGCTAAGACAAAAGTGAAGCAACGAAGTTATGCCAGTTTCATTGTAAATACGAGCCTCACGCACACATTCTCATTCGGTTATGCTGATCAGCCGCCATTAAGAAAATAAAAAACAATGCCGTCTTGTGTAGTAAAATTATGCAAAAACAACTCCATTACTCATAAAAAAACTCAAGGAATCACATTTCATAGGTGAGTTAGTAATTTACCACTTATTCAACAATTTAAAAATATATTTGAGATAATGCACGCACACATGCACATGCACGCTTGGTGCGTCACTTTTGTCGTAGCGGCGATCCGTCCTCTACTTTTTTACGTCCATGTATTTAGGTTTATTATTCTTGCTGTTGTGTGAAATGTGATAATAAAACATCGCATCCATGCCAATCTTGCTAAAACTCGTAAAAAAATCTGCTATTTAAAATGATACCAACTACATGTACCTACTTAGTAAGTTTTTTTTACAATTTTAACTTGAAAATTTACAAATATAGTTTTATTAAATGTAATTGAACAACTGTTTAGTCGCATCTCAGGGAAACAGTAGTAATCAAAGCGGGAGCTGCGGCGGAAATTGCAAAGTCTAACAAACGGCGCAAATATAGTTAAATTATTGAAAACTACAAATTTGTGCAGTTTCGTGTAGAAACTCTAGGTCTGTGTGGTTCAAATGTCAAAATCCCCACGATTGATCATCTCTTCTGGTGACAAGAGGGCTGGCTCCTTCCTCGCTCAACGAATCAGCATCGTGATTCAGCGGGGAAATGCAGCCAGTATTCTTGCCACTATTCCACGCGGACCTGGTTTATTCAGTTATTTTTAATGTTTAGATTATGTATATGTTAAGTTTTGTCTAGGTTTTGTCTCTCGCTGTTTTGAAGTGTCGGAATTAATATACCTAGCATACTTTTACAAAATGATTATATCTAGCAGTCAATGATAATTATAACTTTAATTAAATTTTAAATATAGTTAACATTGTATTTTTAATGGCGGTATGGTATCTACTTTTATAGTAATTATTTTATCATATATTATTATCTAACAATTTATTTTATTCTTATATTTATGTATAACCTTTGACTTTTGAGGGTATAAAAGGCCACGTCTGTCTGTTTTTAAATATTGAGATCTAGTCAAAGGATTATAATGCATGCGGTTTTAACCATTCATCTTCTACTTAGATGCGTCGGTGGACGAGTGGTTAAGTCGTCTGGTATTCACTAGGCAGACTACGGGTTCGATCCCGGATCCCGGCCATGTAGCAATGGGCTTTTAATTAAAAACTTATGTACATAATCCGACAAACAACACTAGATGATTTTCCATCTAAATATACCTCAACAGAACTGTCCTCTCGTTAGGTATAGCCTCACAAATACCATCGGCAAATAGAGGGAGACTCGAGAATTTTATATATATAGATAATTAGATAACAGTATAATATAAAATGTAGGGAGATTTCAAAAAGTTTGCACTGCAAATCGAGTTTGGTAACAATTTGTCCAAAAATGTTTAACTGGTTATTTTGATGGAGGATAATATTCCACAGAAAAGTTGATATAATGAAACCTGTTTTTTAAAGGAAGCTAGACCAATAGAAATATCTATATCTTGTATACTATGCAGATAGCTATTTCTTAGTGGTAAATAAAATAACAATATAAAGTATATTTGCATCGATTTTATAAAAAATATTATAAAGATCGTGTTACCGATGCCCATATGCACATAATTTCTTATTGAATTTCGTATGTAAAGTAAAACTAAGGTATTTATTATTATATAACTTATTATTTTAAGAAATTATTATTTTTTAAAAATTATTTATACTAGTTAGACGTTTGTATGTATTGCCATTATTAAGATCGAGCTAAAACGGCGAATAAAACAAGATTCTTGTAATTTTTAACTTTATTTTATTTTTATATGAATGCCAATATGTGAAAATGTTAAGTGCCTACCTATTACGGTTCAAAAGATACAGCTCTGTGACAGGCAGGCAGACAGCGTTGCCTTGTATAATAGGTCAACGACACCCTTTGGGTACGAAACTCATAAAAAACAAAAATATTCCAATTAGTTTCTTAAAAATATAAAAGTATACCTTAGTTACTTTGCAACCGAATCGTATTTAGAGGAGTCGTAACCCACCGGCATAACCCACATTGTAGCTATACTTGTATTTTCAGCATATTTTTTCATGATTTCAGACGACCTTTTACTAAGAAAATTCCTACACAGTTGCTACTGGGACGTTGAACGTACAAAAAAATGTATCGACAAGTTTTGTTCTATGCGATGCAATATGGATGAGGTCTATAAAGATCGGGACCCTAGCTCAGCCCGAGTTAAGACAGCGCTTTCAATCACGTAAGTAAAAAAGTATTTTTTTCTTGACTAAATCATCATTTCTGAGAAAAATACGCTGAAGCTGATCTTATATGCTATGCTAAGAAAGGATTTTTCGAAATTCAACACCCTAACACTCTTATTAATAAACTCGAAGTAGCGACGTAGTAACTAAACTGTGTTTCGTCTCCGTCTATCATAATGAATTGCAGATTTGTTAGACGGAGACGTAATACAGTTTAGTTACTACGTCGCTACGTCGAGTTTATTAATAAAAGAGTGTAAGGGACAATGCAAGTAATACACAAACACACCTCCACACGACCTTTATACCTTGCGGTGTGACCAGAGACACCAGTAACAGTGTCCACATTTTGCCAGTTGTCCATATTATACCATACAGGCAGCCTGCAGTTGCTGCACTAGATCTGCAAAATAGTGTAGGTAACACGTATTTCAGAATTTCATAATATACCCCCTTACCATATGCACAGAATATTATATTGTTTTTTTTTCTTTTATCACGGGTTGCCTTACAGCCCCCTTAACCGTATTACGGTTCCAGGATACCCAGCGGAAGACCAAGTCTCCCTCGTTTAGACGATGGTTATTGTGAGGCTATACCTAACGAGTTCTGTTGAGGTATATTTAGGCGGAAAAGCCTCTAAGTGTGGTTTGTCGGATTATGTACATAAGTTTTTAATTAAAAAACCCATTGGTAGGTACATGGCCAGGATCCGGGATCGAACCCGTGGTCTGCCTAGATATGTTTAATCGTTTAAAAAATTCACATTTAAAAAAATCGTGTTGTCTAATTACGACTTGACTAAATCAACTACTATACTTAGATATGAACATATATGTTAGTTCCCACAGAATAAGGAGGTAAATGCTCGTGTCCTTATTCTACTTGTTCTACGCATTTTCTAACATGGCTCGATACAATTACAATCATAGATTTTTTATACAAACAATTTCGTCAAAGAACATTCCAAAATATATTTGATTATGGCATAAGGTTAGGTTTTCGCAACATAATTTATTGTTTGCTGTGTCACTCCGCATAGGCGCGAAGGTATGTCAACAGCACACATGTATATGCGGGAAAACGGCCGACGCCTTCTAGGCACTATGGCAGCGGATTCGGACTCTCTGGAAGAAATTTTTAATTTGTAGTTTTGAGATTTTTTTAATTACTAAGTTATATTATTATTGTTTAAATTATATTAAAGAAAAATTGAAAATTTATCTAAATTAGCATGACCATAACTAATAATGACGATCAATATCGAAAAGTCAATAATGAAAATTCATAGTATAAGTACTTATTTCAACATACATGCAAGTAGACAAATCAGAAGGACAAAACATGAATATTTCAACATTTATTATTTTAGAGAGGTTTATTAATCGGTTACAATCTAAAATATAGTTAAGTGATACATGTTTTTAGGATTCCGTACTCAAAGGGTGACAACGGAAACCTTATTACTCCTTAAGACTCCGCTGTCCATCCGTCCGTCCGCCTGTCACAGGGCTGTATCTTTTGAACCGTAATAGGTAGACACTTGATTGAAATAAAGTTAAAAATTAAAGGGTATCGCCATACAAGAAACGTTTATTCGTAGTTTTTTGCTCGATCTTTATAATGGCAATACATACAAACGTCTAACTAGTATAACTATAATGCATTCTAAGTAAAACAACAAATAAAAAAAATATGCGCTTATTTGTCCCTGCGCCATACAGGGGCGTCAAACTTGGTCTGACCTTAGTGCATACTATTGAGTGTACGAACCCTTCGTGTGCGAGTCCAACTCACACTTGGCCGGTTTTTTTAAAACCCGATGTGACTCCGCATGAAAAATGAATAAGTTCCCTCGGCATTACCAGATCTAAATTTTTTCATAAATAGGTACTATAACTACTATATTTATTTATTTCCACGATAATTGAATTAAATTTTTTTAGAGATCCGTACCAATTTTTCAGAAAATTTTCAGCTGTAACAAATGTCGTGCTCATATATACTGCAAACTTTTCCTTATCAATTTCAACAGTAAACAATAGAAGTGCAGTTGACATTTTTTTCGAAAATAATTTTATATTATAGCTGTAAGGTTTATTATAACCTAATAAAATAATTATATTTGTATTTTTTATTATTATTTTTATTTTCGTGAAAAGCACCAGATTATATAAAATAACAAGATAATAACTTAGTCAGTGACAGATTGACAGACAGTTATTATAACATAATTAGTAGTCTGTGGTTATTTATTTGAAATTTAGGTGAATGTGACATCATCATCGCTTTTGCGGTCACGTGACTTTAAGATTTTTCATTTAGATATTAAAAAAGATTTATTAAGGGGAGGAACGAATAATTTCGGTTGATTGCTGAACTGAAGTTCTCGAATTTTACGAATGCTATGAACATACAATTTGGGCATCGAAAACTAGAGGATTTTATCTAGTATTGTGTAGGATGAAAACAGGATTGGTGAAAATTTTCTCGATAACTTAATTTTTTGAAATCACCTCTTCAAAAACACCTTTTTAGTCATACGACCATACTATGAAGGGATTTACGTTTAAATTTTATACGAATCTGTAGGTAATTTCAGTACCTAGTATTGATTAAGAAGATGTTTCCCTGCATGTGTTCGTTTTTTAATAAATTATTTATTTGTAATGTGCCGCTTACGTCATTTATTCCGAGAGGCGATACATTATGCCCTTCTCACTTCTGCAGCAAGATCGGACAAAGCGCCGTCGTTGTCTTGCATGACGTGATCGTTGCGCCCGAACCAAGCATGCGCCCGAACCACGAGTTTAGGGCGTGGCTTACGATTAGAGATTTCTGAGTCGTTCCTCGTCTTAAACAAATAAATAAATATTATTTTCAGTGACTATACGTTGTAATAGTACATTTTGATACAAGTGCGGAAAGTATGTCATTTCTTCACGAGTCCCGTCTTGGCACGAGCCGCAGGCGATATTTATCGCTGACAGATTTTTACCTGTATAGATATCAGGAAAATCATAGCAACTTGCACTTGACCGGTTATATACAATGTTTGTCAAGTCCACTGACAGCTGTTTGTTAAGTTACTAGTAAAATAAATAAAAATACAGCTTTTAGTTACCGGTTCACTTAAACCACCCATTTCCGGAACGTGTTAATGTTTTTCGTGTGTGGCTAAGTAATATTATTTACCTCTATCTTAAATGTTGAATTAAAATATATGTTACTAGTTTTTCGCCTCCGGCTTCGCCCGTAGTTATTATCACTCGTTAGGTATAGCCTTAAAAAATCAGCAGCTAAATGAGGAAGACTTTGTCTTCTGCTGGGTACCCTGGGGCCGGCAATGGTTCCCGGGAGCTGTAAGGTAACCCGTGAAGAATAATAAAAAAAAAATCGTAGGGAAAATTGGATCAGTTAGTTACAAGAGATTCCACGTTATGTCATGGTGGTCAATGCACGCGTACGCCATGACGTGATAGGGAATCCAGTTTAATCCCGTCCGCGCTGTGATGGTTGTGATTAGTCAGTGATTAATAGGACATATCACAGTCGGCGAGAACATCCTAGCTACCGATTTATCGGCTATTGTTACTGTGACGTCTATAATACTTGACATTGGCAAATCATCGATTAACATTGATGGGGCCATTATAAAATAAGAAGATGTAGTTACAGAAATAACCCCCCTATATCCAAACTTACAGACTAAGGCCTTTATTCATAAACGTTTATTAGCAACGTTTTGTTAAAATATGTTTTGTCACTCTCTAACAAACCTGTCTTTACTAATAATAGAAAGAAACAAAACACATTTTAACAAAAACGTTGCTAATAAACGTTTATGAATAAGGCCGTTAGTAAATAAATAAATAATAACTAAATAAATTAACTTTGAAACACCTTTGGGAAATAATATATAGATATTATGACATAATATGAAAGTCCATAGTCTCTCGAGAACAAAGTTAGGTATTATATTGACCTCATTCATATATATATATAAAGATATAGTTATACGAAAACTAATTTAAGATTGAGATATTTTCTTAAAAAGTCAATGGTATTCTATCAAAAGGGGTAGACCGTAGCTCGTAGGTGCCATGTTGACATACAAAAATAATATGGGATTGGGAAGGATGGTCAGAAAACTGCATGATGTCAGGATTGAGGATACCTACTGTTATGTCGTCATTAAAAGCTAATAAACATACATAATTAATACCATTGATATTCACAAACGATCATCTATCAAAAGACACGCAAGTCAAAACAAACAAATTTGACGTTTATTAACAGAACTGGCCACTTGTTAGGTATAGCCTTATAGGCTTATACGCTAAGGTATAGCCTCACAAATGCCATCGGCTAAAAGAGCGAGACGTGGCTTTCCGCTGGGTACTCTGGATACACGGTTTCGGGAGCTGTAAAAACAACCCGTGAAAAGAGAAAAATAAAAGTTTATAATAGAAAAGAGTTTTAGTTAAAAGAAGGATATCACCTACCTACCCCACTGGGATACAGGTTTAAATATATTAGTTTATGTAAACATTGTACAAATATTACCAAGGACGACCTCACAATATTATATTTATTAAACCAATATTAACTAACACTATTACCTA